>CASBRY010000013.1:0-1290671 GCA_949129085.1 Zygosaccharomyces pseudobailii
CTCTATCTTATCTTCCTCTCTTACTGCAATCACATTTCCTAATTCGTTCTCTTTCAAAACGATCATTCCTCCCGCCCTTCTAACACTAACACCAATATTCCTTTGTTTATCTTTCTCTTGCTCCAACACATATCAAAACACACACCCGCCTCATCTCATCCATATACTAAACAAACAGAATATACACTCATCTATACTTAAACCATACTGCTCAAACACCTCCAAATACCTACACCCATCTATCATCATTCTTTGATTTAAATAATATTGCGAGTGTCATTTCTGCAATAACACCTCTCTACTGCTACCCCTCCACTTAATTCCCATCTATTCATACTCATCCTCCCAACCTAGCCTCATCACCAGCCCTACTTCACCAGTCTTCTGCCCTACTCTCTCTTACCCGGCATCCATCGAAAAACAAAATCACAACAATTCGCCCTTCTCTTCACACTCACCCTAACTAGCCCTCATTCACCTCTCCCCCGGCCCTATCTCTAGTTACCCGGCTTCTCCGCGAAAATGAAAAATATGAAAAATATCAAAGAAATGAAAATCCACAATTCCTTAGCCCCTGCTTTCAACTCTCTCAACCCTGAATAGCCCTCATCTACCTACCCCTAAGCCCTATACTCATTTACCCGGCTTTCACGCGAAAAACTAAAAAAAAAAAAAAAAACGTAAATAATTCAAAGATCCTCAACCATATATCTTATGCCCTCCTACTTACTACCTATACAGCCAAAATTACAATGAAAAAAATGAACCCCACACTCTCCCCGATAACTGCTGAACACAAACTCATTGATATTCTCCAAACCGCTTCCCCACCTCATCAGGCGAAACTGCTTCTACTTGGCCTTGTATCTCTCCTCTATCTCATAAAAACACTCATATTATCCATTGCCGTGCCTACTTTTCTCAGTCGCCCCATCATGCTCTATGAGAACCTAACCTTTTGCCCACAGCCTTCACCCAGCAAACCTAAGCCTTTGTCCATTGCCAATCACCATTCTTATCACAAACTAATCTAAAACAACTCCATCTTCACTATTTTTTCCCCTACTCTTGTCCTTACCAGCCCATTGTACCTCATGACTTTTTCTCATTTCATGGCCATGCTCATATACTTGTTGCCATACTCTCTGCATACTTTCAGCACATCGAACCAGCATGTATCTTTGCCTACCTTCTGCCGCTCCTCTCTATACCTTCCTATTTCCGCTTTCTCAAGCTAAAACTACTCCAGATACTCTTCACACAAGACCACAACCATCATATACTCTTATGATCCATCATATTGCTATCTACTTGCTAAAAATCCATATATTCCGCAAAACTCTTATTCACTACCCTTTTTTTTGTTTATTTTTTTTGATTGTCTTGTTACGTAACCTGTCTGGATTATTCTTCCTTTCTGCTATGCAAAGAACATGAATCAAAACAATGAAATTCCCAACAAAACATATATTCCCCCCAAGATTTTCTTATACTACGCTACACAGTACATAATCAGTGAGACTATTAACAACGTCATCACTCCCCAACTTCTCTGCTGGAATCTCTACATAATAATATATCAATTTTACCGTCTGGGACATCATCGCTGCCTAGCTCTTTGTGAACCGCTACCATCAGCATGTAAAGTGGTACTCTCGTGTTATCTGCAGTAACAGCTTCAATGTTTGCCAGATCAAGCCAATGTGGTAGTAACCACACCTCCGAAATCTGCTCCAGAAGATACTCCAGTTTTTCCCGAATATTTTATTGTAGAATAGGCCTATCAGCATCGAGAGGAAAGGTGTCCAGTGCGGCAGTTTACATTGCGTAGCTCCAAGCGCAATCTGATCTCGCAAATGCGCTCCTAAACTTAATTCATACCTGCTCCTCAGCTGTGATGATGCCTGCCAAACTGCAGCTTGACATACTGCGGACCCTGCAGTCCAGCACTCGTCATGGATCGCAAACGCTGAAAAACCCCAAGTTTCTCGAGCGCCTCTACAACGACCGTATCCTCTTTTGCCTCCATTCTTCCTGGCACTTTTTTTCATCCCAGTTCAAAAGTACTGCAACACCTCCGTCTTTGATTCTCGCAAGTCGTTCCATACTTTAAAATACAACTCCTTGATTTGCCTTCCAGACATGCGGAAAACCCGACTCCCTTGCTTGCCTCTTGTCGACTCCAACACACTAATTGTCTTTCTTTTCTATAATAGCCAGGTACCAAGCATAATTTTTTTTGTATCTGAGAATAGATCTCTCTCTTTTTTACGGTAAACAATTCAAATACCCTACAGGGTCCCCATGATATGGCTCGATATCTTCCAAGTATATTTTGTATTCCTCGTCATTTCGCAGCATTCTCTCCACAGCTAGCGCTTCCCAAGCTATCCTTCGATACGATACTTTTTGGCGAGGCCAGCAGACGCAGAGCTCAAACATCTTTTGACAGCCTTTGCATAATCCGTATTGTGTGAATACTCCCTCTGGCAGAAATATATATCGATACCATAAAGGAAAAGATGCTTAATTTCGTCAGGCCGAAATCCAAGAAACTCTAATACATTCATATTCTCAGAAGTGCTGGAAATTGTGCTTTCAGCTTCTTCCTCTCAAACAAAACCATTTGACTTTTTCCGCTTATGTGGCTCTTTATTAACGTCACACGCCGTATGATTACTCACATTGCCATTTGCATTAACGTTTCGATTGGTGCTAGCAGTGGTACTAGGGTTGGGAGTAGCCGTGGCATTAGTGTTATGATTAGCAGTGGCACTAGTGTGGTAGTAGCAGTGGCACCAGAGTTGGCACCAGCAGTGGCACTTGTGTTTGTAGTGGCAGCGGCATCAGAGTTGGCACCGGCAGTGGCACTAGTGTTGGTAGTAGCAGCGGCACCAGAGTTGGCACCGGCAGTGACACTAGTGTTGGTAGTAGCAGCGGCATCAGAGTTGGCACCGGCAGTGGCACTAGGTTGGTAGTAGCAGCGGCATCAGAGTTGGCACCGGCAGTGACACTAGTGTTGGTAGTAGCAGCGGCATCAGAGTTGGCACCGGCAGTGGCACTAGAATTGGTAGTAGCAGCGGCACCAGAGTCGGCACCGGCAGTGGCACTAGAATCGCACTGGCAGTAGCACTAGGATTTGTGCTAGCATCGGTACTACGATTAATACTAGCATTGGAACTAACATTCGTACTATCACGAGTGCTCGCCTTTTCCTCGTCGCTACTATAGTACTCCCTGGAGCTGTCACTGCTATTTCTCTCTCGGAACTGGACGGTAACGCCGCGACAGGCATGCAAACTAAAGCCTGATTTTCAGCCATTTTGTCCATCCTTTCTATCAATTCCACTGTATCTGCAGACAAGTCCTTCCTCGAGCCGCAGCATCCAACATGCTGGCCCTTTTTTCCTTTCTTTGATTCAAGTCCATAGAACTCGCGTACCTGTTCAGTTATACAACCTTCCTTAATTGGTGGCAATTCATCCCTACGATACTTGCCGCCCAATGTTTTTTTTAGATAATAGATAACAGACGCCTCCATCTCTGAGTCTTCCCACGCTTTGAATGTGCTCAATAATATTAAGTCTATTATCAAGCGTGATGACCATCATCAATTCCTTAATGTCATTCCTTCAGTCACTAATTTCGTCCCGATGAGAACTCGCATGCTACCGTTAGTGACAAACTCCTCTGTACGAGACACCTTTTCTGCAGCACCCAGCTTCCATGCATCATATCACCCTAAATGCTCTCTCCAGGAGCAGGCCAGTTCCTCCACCTGATTGGTCGTACTTGCAACTACAATGGCCTTTGACTTTGGTTCAATTGCGAACAGTGCCAAAAGAAGCTTCAATGCTTCTTCGGGAGGCGATTCGACCTTCTTCGAAATCTTGTGCACATGCCCTAAAGGCACCTCGGATTGCTCCTTGATAAGGTTAAACATTTGCGTTGGATAGCTGGAAAACCTCTGCTGAGATCCTCTGACCATTTGAACTCGTTAATGTCCATCGGTTTCTTGGTCAGTCCATAAGCCCAATGCGCTGCAACGCAGCATCGGCTACAGCCTCAGGTGCTGTGCCGCTCAAAAAGATTGCTTTCTCGAAAGCGTCAAAATCGAGCTTAGCTATGCCCTCAAATTGCGACCGCCGTACGCCTCCGTTTCCAAGTTGTGAAACTCATCTACAATGAGGTAACCTAACTTCACATTGTTGGTCCTAAAGGTGCACTCAACAATATTATCCCACGCAGCTATCCTGTTTGTGAAATTAGCGCTAGCAAGGTCATCGTAGATACCCACGTATAAATCAGTAACGCCATCGTAACCTTCTTCAATAAAGTTTCTTACAGCGGCCACATTCAAGCAACCGCCTCGGCCCAACCTGATCATGCAATTAGCAAAACACTGTGTACGGTACAAACAGAAACGACACATATTTCACGTCGCTCTTAGACGCCAGCGCTATTAAGGGGAGATGAAATAACTCCGTCTTACCATAGCCAGGTGAGGCCTGTACTGCCACAGAGGGTGTGTCTGCATGTATATTTCATAACACAAGCGCAACTGATGCAAGTCCCTGACTCAAAGGAGCTGCCAAAGAGTTTCTGGCCTGCGACGAGGATATCGTTTGTACTCTTAGGCTCTCGGGGCCTTTTTCGCGTTACCCTCAAAATTTTTTGATGATCTGAACTCGCCTCACCTGCCACGTCTCTCGCATTCCGAGTACTGGAGGAATAACGGTAGTCACTTTCAAGGCCTAACCATTGAATCCAACGCTCGGAAGCTCGTTCTGCAATAAAGTAGCAGTCGTTCCACTAACACTCGTTAACGAAAAGGAATCCACACCATAAATGTTTCGCCCTGTTTGAACGGAATGATTGGCCATGAGTTCGCTCGTCGCCGACTCGTACAAATCTGTTTCTAATCTGCTACCTACGCAGTGCGTCCTAGTGCAAACCAACCCCTGACGCATCTCCCGAAAATTCAGCTTCTGAGGAGCATTCTTCGGAAGTTCCCTCATGTACTGCCGAAAGTTGCATATTCAACGAGACAGCCCTTCGCAGTGTTCAGAAACAAGTAGGAATACAAAATTATCCTCGACGTATCTCGATTTGTTACTTGATCTAGATCTTCAAATCCCACCACGTCCATCCAGGGATCATGGTTAAAGGTGTCATAACTGTTACCAAGCGCACATATTTGCATTGCCTTAGTACAGTGACAAATAAAACAAGTAATCTGAAGTGAGTCCGTCAAGTGTCTTTAGTCGAGGTTCTGATGAACCGTTCTTGTTATAATCAGTGTACAGTTGGATGCGTCTTGTTGTATCGTCGACGTATACGTTGCGCTGAGGACCAGCAAAAGCGAGTAGCTGAAGCTCTGGATACGGTAAGGGTATCCCACGGCGAAATGGATCATCCACATGAGTGGCACCGTAAGCTCGTCAATTGCAACAGCCACTCTATTTTTAAGAGCCGCTGTCATTTTGTTAGTATCTCTTCTCAACTTTGGTAACACAATTTCACGATATTTAACTGGTATCATTTGAAGAAAAGAATCGTTTCCAGATACTCGTCAATTCCTCGCTTTGGCTCTCTGAACAAGACGTCTCGATTACGCAAAATGAGACTGGAAATATCAACCACTGAAGGCATATAAAAGCAGCTGTTCAATTCTTCCCACAGGTTATCAAACTTAGCTTGCATGCAAAGTAAAGTTGCGGACATACTCGCGGTTAAACAGTTTTCCGCATACTGCTACACCATCAGAAGAAGGTACCAAAGATATTCTATAAGAGTCCTTCAGCGCGGTTTCTTGTGCTACTTCGTGGTACAGAATTTTGATCCATTTCCACATTGCAACGCCGTTATTGTCGTCAAATATATCTAAATCCTTTGCGGTGCAGCACAAGAGGACACTAATAAAGCTTTCACGGCATCTAGTGTCTTTCTGAGTCTTCTTGGAGTGTTAGGACTGCGCAACTTACATACCTTTAAGCCATGCTCGTCCACAGATGGAATAATGCATTGTTCATCCGCAATAGAACGATCAGCTTCATCACCAGCGCTACCTCGGGGACCCGCCCCAAAATTTAACGCACAAGCTCGCAAGATAATATGCAAAATATCACCTAGTCGGTCTTTTTTGTTCATCATGTCGTTGCATATCTGTGAAAAGTATTTTATTTCAGTGCGTGTACGTGGACATAGATCACGTTTCAGCCTCTCCGTAATCGACTTCTTTTCGCCAGGTATACTTGCTTGATATGCAGAAAAGATTGACAGCTGATCAACGTGTAATAACAAAAACAGGTAGGGCGCCAAATTGTATCCATACTTCCTTATGGTACTTTTCTGAAGATTTCTTACAATAGGCGCGCCGGAAACAAAGTTGGTGAAAGTACGCATGGTCGAACTGTCGCTTGGCCTGGCACTTGCAGTTTCGTAACAATGTTCTAGAACACGAAAGCTCAACTCACTATAGTATCCTCTGTTGAGGTAAAAGAGAAAGGGTATCGTAATCCCTCCCATTGAATTTTAAGGTATGGACTGAAACAACGCGTAGACCCAGGTCAGGTGATTTTCTTTGGAATAAGATATTTTGAAGGTATAGGTCCGCTCTGAAAATCTGGTCCGTCTTCAACAAACGTTAGAAACTTTTGCACATTTTTCTTAACCATGACGGCGATGACAATTCTTTCAAATGATCTTTTCCTATCCCTTGCAACAGTTCTGAATTTTACCACCTTGATTAGACCGGACTTTTCATCTTCGTAGAATGATCGACTTCCGTATGGACCGTTTCAAATAAAGATATTGAGTGACAATCCACCAAGTCGTTTTTGTTATTTAGAGCCAACTCAAACTTCTCAAAGTTTGCCCTTTCAAACTTGCGCTTCTCGGAAACTTCATCTTACTTTTGTATGTTTCGAAATTAACAATAGTATTTTGGTTCTTACATTTTTTGACAAGAAATCCATCAATATAAACAAACGATTCTCAGTTTCCACTTTATCATGATCTAAAAATTAAGCTACCCTATTGAGAAGATGCAAAATCCTGCAGCGAGTACCAAAGGGGGGCAGCTACCCGGGTGCAAATCTCTAGCAGCCAAAAAAATTCAGTTAGTAGGAATACCACCAAGATTAGCCATTAACTTCTTCAAGGATAAACACAGAAGAGAGGATTTTCTGTTTTCCCCTGAGGATTATGATTCATCGCTCGATTTCTGGCCCGCAAAAATTAAGTCTTGGTACGTACTTCCTTGTTCAATTTCCATGGTGAGCGAGATCTCAACAGCCGGCTTGGTAAAGCAGAGTCAAGATCCTGTCCATTGCTCAAGCTTTCGTGGGCGTCCTCCCGGATACTTTAAACATCGAACTGTTGATCGCTCCAAGGGATTACGCGCTGAGCCTGCAACTTCTTCCACTCTCGAGAAGATAAAAAAAAAAAATAAAAACCCTATGAATTACATTTCCATATTGGGTATATGACCTCATGCTTCCAACCGAGCAAAACCATTTTGGCGTACCTATATATAGCGCGCCTGACAAAAAGTCTTCATCAAGAAATTCCCAAAACTTGTCCGACAATTCACCTCGAAAACGGTAACAATGTATTACCCTGACTAATAAGAGGAAATACTCATCAAAACCGTATCACGTTACTTCCATGCTGCTATATTGCACTATGAGAAAGTATCTTGACGCTAGATTTTTGGCCATAATCTGCGTCACAAGTGCCTAAAAGGAAAGCATCGTATAAGATTACTTAACATGCTGCATTTCTCTACGAGCTTTTCTAACACCTTTCCAGCATGCAATAACATGACATATATATACCCCACCCACACCCCACCCACACCCCACCCACCCCACCCACACCACCCACACCCCACCACACCCCACCCACACCCCACCCACACCCACACCCCACACCCACACACACCCCACACCCACACCCCCTTCTTACACTTCCTCCTAACACTAACTCTCCAAACATTTCTACCCAGCACAGGAACACCCCTACCAAAAACTCCGGCCTATAGTCATTACCCGGCCTTTACCCCACACTCCTCTATCTTATCTCTCCTCTTACTGCAATCACATTTCCTAATTCGTTCTCTTTCAAAACGATCATTCCTCCCGCCCTTCTCAACACTAACACCAATATTCCTTTGTTTATCTTTCTTCTTGCTCCAACACATATCAAACACACACCCGCCTCATCTCATCCATATTACTACAACAACAGAATATACACTCATCTACATACTTAAACCATACTGCTCAAACCACCTCCAAATACCTACACCCATCTATCATCATTCTTTGATTTAAATAATATTGCGAGTGTCATTTCTGCAATAACCACCTCTCTACTGCTACCCCTCCACTTAATTCCCATCTATTCATACATCATCCTCCCAACCTAGCCTCATCACCAGCCCTACTTCACCCAGTCTTCTGCCCTACTCTCTCTTACCCGGCCTCCCATCGAAAAAAAAATCACAACAATTCGCCTTCTTCTTCACACTCACCCCTAACTAGCCCTCATTCACCTCTCCCCCAGCCCTATCTCTAGTTACCCGGCTTTCTCCGCGAAAATGAAAAATATGAAAAATATCAAAGAAATGAAAATCCACAATTCCTTAGCCCTGCTTTCAACTCTCTCAACCCTGAATAGCCCTCATCTACCTACCCCTAAGCCCTATACTCATTTACCCGGCTTTCACGCGAAAAACTAAAAAAAAAAAAAAAACGTAAAATAATTCAAAGATCCTCAACCATATATCTTATGCCCTCCTACTTACTACCTATACAGCCAAAATTACAATGAAAAAATGAAACCCCACACTCTCCCCGTATAACCTGCTGAACACAACTCATTGATATTCTCCAAACCGCTTCCCCACCTCATCAGGCGAAACTGCTTCTACTTGGCCTTGTATCTCTCCTCTATCTCATAAAAACACTCATATTATCCATTGCCGTGCCTACTTTCTCAGTCGCCCCATCATGCTCTATGAGAACCTAACCTTTTGCCCACAGCCTTCACCCAGCAAACCTAAGCCTTTGTCCATTGCCAATCACCATTCTTATCACAAACTAATCTAAAACAACTCCATCTTCACTATTTTCCCTACTCTTGTCCTTAACCAGCCCATTGTACCTCATGACTTTTTCTCATTTCATGGCCATGCTCATATACTTGTTGCCATACTCTCTGCATACTTTCAGCACATCGAACCAGCATGTATCTTTGCCTACCTTCTGCCGCTCCTCTCTATACCTTCCATTTCCGCTTTCTCAAGCTAAAACTACTCCAGATACTCTTCACACAAGACCACAACCATCATATACTCTTATGATCCATCATATTGCTTATCTACTTGCTAAAAATCCATAATATTCCGCAAAACTCTTATTCACTACCCTTTTTTTTGTTTTTTTTTTTGATTGTCTTGTTACGTAACCTGTCTGGATTATTCTTCCTTTCTGCTATGCAAAGAACATGAAATCAAAACAATGAAATTCCCAACAAAACATATATTCCCCCCAAGATTTTCTTATACTACGCTACACAGTACATAATCAGTGAGACTATTAACAACGTCCATCACTCCCCAACTTCTCTGCTGGAATCTCTACATAATAATATATCAATTTTACCGTCTGGGACATCATCGCTGCCTAGCTCTTTGTGAACCGCTACCATCAGCATGTAAAGTGGTACTCTCGTGTTATCTGCAGTAACAGCTTCAATGTTTGCCAGATCAAGCCAATGTGGTAGTAACCACACCTCCGAAATCTGCTCCAGAAGATACTCCAGTTTTTCCCGAAATATTTTATTGTAGAATAGGCCTATCAGCATCGAGAGGAAAGGTGTCCAGTGCGGCAGTTTACATTGCGTAGCTCCAAGCGCAATCTGATCTCGCAAATGCGCTCCTAAACTTAATTCATACCTGCTCCTCAGCTGTTGATGATGCCTGCCAAACTGCAGCTTGACATACTGCGGACCCTGCAGTCCAGCACTCGTCATGGATCGCAAACGCTGAAAAACCCCAAGTTTCTCGAGCGCCTCTACAACGACCGTATCCTCTTTGCCTCCCATTCTTCCTGGCACTTTTTTTCATCCCAGTTCAAAAAGTACTGCAACACCTCCGTCTTTGATTCTCGCAAGTCGTTCCATACTTTAAAATACAACTCCTTGATTTGCCTTCCAGACATGCGGAAAACCGACTCCCTTGCTTGCCTCTTGTCGACTCCAACACACTAATTGTCTTTCTTTTCTAGTAATAGCCAGGTACCAAGCATAATTTTTTTGTATCTGAGAATAGATCTCTCTCTTTTTACGGTAAACAATTTCAAATACCCTACAGGGTCCCCATGATATGGCTCGATATCTTCCAAGTATATTTTGTATTCCTCGTCATTTCGCAGCATTCTCTCCACAGCTAGCGCTTCCCAAGCTATCCTTCGATACGATACTTTTTGGCGAGGCCAGCAGACGCAGAGCTCAAACATCTTTTGACAGCCTTTGCATAATCCGTATTGTGTGAATACTCCCTCTGGGCAGAAATATATATCGATACCATAAAGGAAAAGATGCTTAATTTCGTCAGGCCGAAATCCAAGAAACTCTAATACATTCATATTCTCAGAAGTGCTGGGAAATTGTGCTTTCAGCTTCTTCCTCTCAAACAAAACCATTTGACTCTTTTTCCGCTTATGTGGCTCTTTATTAACGTCACACGCCGTATGATTACTCACATTGCCATTTGCATTAACGTTTCGATTGGTGCTAGCAGTGGTACTAGGGTTGGGAGTAGCCGTGGCATTAGTGTTATGATTAGCAGGGCACTAGTGTTGGTAGTAGCAGTGGCACCAGAGTTGGCACCAGCAGTGGCACTTGTGTTTGTAGTGGCAGCGGCATCAGAGTTGGCACCGGCAGTGGCACTAGTGTTGGTAGTAGCAGCGGCACCAGAGTTGGCACCGGCAGTGACACTAGTGTTGGTAGTAGCAGCGGCATCAGAGTTGGCACCGGCAGTGGCACTAGTGTTGGTAGTAGCAGCGGCATCAGATTGGCACCGGCAGTGACACTAGTGTTGGTAGTAGCAGCGGCATCAGAGTTGGCACCGGCAGTGGCACTAGAATTGGTAGTAGCAGCGGCACCAGAGTCGGCACCGGCAGTGGCACTAGAATTCGCACTGGCAGTAGCACTAGGATTTGTGCTAGCATCGGTACTACGATTAATACTAGCATTGGAACTAACATTCGTACTATCACGAGTGCTCGCCTTTTCCTCGTCGCTACTATAGTACTCCCTGGAGCTGTCACTGCTATTTCTCTCCTCGGAACTGGACGGTAACGCCGCGACAGGCATGCAAACTAAAGCCTGATTTTCAGCCATTTTGTCCATCCTTTCTATCAATTCCACTGTATCTGCAGACAAGTCCTTCCTCGAGCCGCAGCATCCAACATGCTGGCCCTTTTTTCCTTTCTTTGATTCAAGTCCATAGAACTCGCGTACCTGTTCAGTTATACAACCTTCCTTAATTGGTGGCAATTCATCCCTACGATTACTTGCCGCCCAATTTTTTTTTTAGATAATAGATAACAGACGCCTCCATCTCTGAGTCTTCCCACGCTTTGAATGTGCTCAATAATATTAAGTCTATTATCAAGCGTGATGACCATCATCAATTCCTTAATGTCAATTCCTTCAGTCACTAATTTCGTCCCGATGAGAACTCGCATGCTACCGTTAGTGACAAACTCCTCTGTACGAGACACCTTTTCTGCAGCACCCAGCTTCCCATGCATCCATATCACCCTAAAATGCTCTCTCCAGGAGCAGGCCAGTTCCTCCACCTGATTGGTCGTACTTGCAACTACAATGGCCTTTGACTTTGGTTCAATTGCGAACAGTGCCAAAAGAAGCTTCAATGCTTCTTCGGGAGGCGATTCGACCTTCTTCGAAATCTTGTGCACATGCCCTAAAGGCACCTCGGATTGCTCCTTGATAAGGTTAAACATTTGCGTTGGATAGCTGGATAAACCTCTGCTGAGATCCTCTGACCATTTGAACTCGTTAATGTCCATCGGTTTCTTGGTCAGTCCCATAAGCCCAATGCGCTGCAACGCAGCATCGGCTACAGCCTCAGGTGCTGTGCCGCTCAAAAAGATTGCTTTCTCGAAAGCGTCAAAATCGAGCTTAGCTATGCCCTCAAATTGCGACCGCCGGTACGCCTCCGTTTCCAAGTTGTGAAACTCATCTACAATGAGGTAACCTAACTTCACATTGTTGGTCCTAAAGGTGCACTCAACAATATTATCCCACGCAGCTATCCTGTTTGTGAAATTAGCGCTAGCAAGGTCATCGTAGATACCCACGTATAAATCAGTAACGCCATCGTAACCTTCTTCAATAAAGTTTCTTACAGCGGCCACATTCAAGCAACCGCCTCGGCCCAACCTGATCATGCAATTAGCAAGCAACACTGTGTACGGTACAAACAGAAACGACACATATTTCACGTCGCTCTTAGACGCCAGCGCTATTAAGGGGAGATGAAATAACTCCGTCTTACCATAGCCAGGTGAGGCCTGTACTGCCACAGAGGGTGTGTCTGCCATGTATATTTCATAACACAAGCGCAACTGATGCAAGTCCCTGAACTCAAAGGAGCTGCCAAAGAGTTTCTGGCCTGCGACGAGGATATCGTTTGTACTCTTAGGCTCTCGGGGCCTTTTTCGCGTTACCCTCAAAATTTTTTGATGATCTGAACTCGCCTCACCTGCCACGTCTCTCGCATTCCGAGTACTGGAGGAATAACGGTAGTCACTTTCAAGGCCTAACCATTGAATCCAACGCTCGGAAGCTCGTTCCTGCAATAAAGTAGCAGTCGTTCCACTAACACTCGTTAACGAAAAGGAATCCACACCATAAATGTTTCGCCCTGTTTGAACGGAATGATTGGCCATGAGTTCGCTCGTCGCCGACTCGTACAAATCTGTTTCTAATCTGCTACCTACGCAGTGCCGTCCTAGTGCAACCAACCCCTGACGCATCTCCCGAAAATTCAGCTTCTGAGGAGCATTCTTCGGAAGTTCCCTCATGTACTGCCGAAAAGTTGCATATTCAACGAGACAGCCCTTCGCAGTGTTCAGAAACAAGTAGGAATACAAAATTATCCTCGACGTATCTCGATTTGTTACTTGATCTAGATCTTCAAATCCCACCACGTCCATCCAGGGATCATGGTTAAAGGTGTCATAACTGTTACCAAGCGCACATATTTGCATTTGCCTTAGTACAGTGACAAAATAAAACAAGTAATCTGAAGTGAGTCCGTCAAGTGTCTTTAGTCGAGGTTCTGATGAACCGTTCTTGTTATAATCAGTGTACAGTTGGATGCGTCTTGTTGTATCGTCGACGTATACGTTGCGCTGAGGACCAGCAAAAGCGAGTAGCTGAAGCTCTGGATAACGGTAAGGGTATCCCACGGCGAAATGGATCATCCACATGAGTGGCACCGTAAGCTCGTCAATTGCAACAGCCACTCTATTTTTAAGAGCCGCTGTCATTTTGTTAGTATCTCTTCTCAACTTTGGTAACACAATTTCACGATATTTAACTGGTATCATTTGAAGAAAAGAATCGTTTTCCAGATACTCGTCAATTCCTCGCTTTGGCTCTCTGAACAAGACGTCTCGATTACGCAAAATGAGACTGGAAATATCAACCACTGAAGGCATATAAAAGCAGCTGTTCAATTCTTCCCACAGGTTATCAAACTTAGCCTTGCATGCAAAGTAAAAGTTGCGGACATACTCGCGGTTAAACAGTTTTCCGCATACTGCTACACCATCAGAAGAAGGTACCAAAGATATTCTATAAGAGTCCTTCAGCGCGGTTTCTTGTGCTACTTCGTGGTACAGAATTTTGATCCATTTCCACATTGCAACGCCGTTATTGTCGTCAAATATATCTAAATCCTTTGCGGTGCAAGCACAAGAGGACACTAATAAAGCTTTCACGGCATCTAGTGTCTTTCTGAGTCTTCTTGGAGTGTTAGGACTGCGCAACTTACATACCTTTAAGCCATGCTCGTCCACAGATGGAATAATGCATTGTTCATCCGCAATAGAACGATCAGCTTCATCACCAGCGCTACCTCGGGGACCCGCCCCAAAATTTAACGCACAAGCTCGCAAGATAATATGCAAAATATCACCTAGTCGGTCTTTTTTGTTCATCATGTCGTTGCATATCTGTGAAAAGTATTTTATTTCAGTGCGTGTACGTGGACATAGATCACGTTTCAGCCTCTCCGTATCGACTTTCTTTTCGCCAGGTATACTTGCTTGATATGCAGAAAAGATTGACAGCTGATCAACGTGTAATAACAAAAACAGGTAGGGCGCCAAATTGTATCCATACTTCCTTATGGTACTTTTCTGAAGATTTCTTACAATAGGCGCGCCGGAAACAAAGTTGGTGAAAGTACGCATGGTCGAACTGTCGCTTGGCCTGGCACTTGCAGTTTCGTAACAATGTTCTAGAACACGAAAGCTCAACTCACTATAGTATCCTCTGTTGAGGTAAAAAAGAGAAAGGGTATCGTAATCCCTCCCATTGAATTTTAAGGTATGGACCTGAAACAACGCGTAGACCATCAGGTTGATTTTCTTTGGAATAAGATATTTTGAAGGTATAGGTCCGCTCTGAAAATCTGGTCCGTCTTCAACAAACGTTAGAAACTTTTGCACATTTTTCTTAACCATGACGGCGATGACAATTCTTTCAAATGATCTTTTCCTATCCCTTGCAACAGTTCTGAATTTTACCACCTTGATTAGACCGGACTTTTCATCTTCGTAGAATGATCGCACTTCCGTATGGACCGTTTCAAATAAAGATATTGAGTGACAATCCACCAAGTCGTTTTTGTTATTTAGAGCCAACTCAAACTTCTCAAAGTTTGCCCTTTCAAACTTGCGCTTCTCGGAAACTTTCATCTTACTTTTGTATGTTTCGAAATTAACAATAGTATTTTGGTTCTTACATTTTTTGACAAGAAATCCATCAATATAAACAAACGATTCTTCAGTTTCCACTTTATCATGATCTAAAAATTAAGCTACCCTATTGAGAAGATGCAAAATCCTGCAGCGAGTACCAAAGGGGGCAGCTACCCGGGTGCAAATCTCTAGCAGCCAAAAAAAATTCAGTTAGTAAGGAATACCACCAAGATTAGCCATTAACTTCTTCAAGGATAACACAGAAGACAGAGGATTTTCTGTTTCCCCTGAGGATTATGATTCATCGCTCGATTTCTGGCCCGCAAAAATTAAGTCTTGGTACGTACTTCCTTGTTCAATTTCCATGGTGAGCGAGATCTCAACAGCCGGCTTGGTAAAGCAGAGTCAAGATCCTGTCCATTGCTCAAGCTGTTTCGTGGGCGTCCTCCCGGATACTTTAAACATCGAACTGTTGATCGCTCCAAGGGATTACGCGCTGAGCCTGCAACTTCTTCCACTCTCGAGAAGATAAAAAAAAAAAATAAAAACCCTATGAATTACATTTCCATATTGGGTATATGACCTCATGCTTCCAACCGAGCAAAACCATTTTGGCGTACCTATATATAGCGCGCCTGACAAAAAGTCTTCATCAAGAAATTCCCAAAACTTGTCCGACAATTCACCTCGAAAACGGTAACAATGTATTACCCTGACTAATAAGAGGAAATACTCATCAAAACCGTATCACGTTACTTCCATGCTGCTATATTGCACTATGAGAAAGTATCTTGACGCTAGATTTTTGGCCATAATCTGCGTCACAAGTGCCTAAAAAGGAAAGCATCGTATAAGATTACTTAACATGCTGCATTTCTCTACGAGCTTTTCTAACACCTTTCCAGCATGCAATAACATGACATATATATACCAAAACTCCGGCCTATAGTCATTACCCGGCCTTTACCCCACACTCCTCTATCTTATCTTCCTCTCTTACTGCAATCACATTTCCTAATTCGTTCTCTTTCAAAACGATCATTCCTCCCGCCCTTCTCAACACTAACACCAATATTCCTTTGTTTATCTTTCTCTTGCTCCAACACATATCAAAACACACACCGCCTCATCTCATCCATATTACTACAACAACAGAATATACACTCATCTACATACTTAAACCATACTGCTCAAACCACCTCCAAATACCTACACCCATCTATCATCATTCTTTGATTTAAATAATATTGCGAGTGTCATTTCTGCAATAACCACCTCTCTACTGCTACCCCTCCACTTAATTCCCACCGAATCATACATCATCCTCCCAACCTAGCCCCATCACCAGCCCTACTTCACCCAGTCTTCTGCCCTACTCTCTTACCCGGCTTCCTACTGAAAAACAAAATCACAACAATTCGCCCTTCTTCTTCACACTCACCCCTAACTAGCCCTCATTCACCTCTCCCCCAGCCCTATCTCTAGTTACCCGGCTTCTCCGCGAAAATGAAAAATATGAAAAATATCAAATGAAAATCCACAATTCCTTAGCCCTGCTTTCAACTCTCTCAACCCTGAATAGCCCTCATCTACCTACCCCTAAGCCCTATACTCATTTACCCGGCTTTCACGCGAAAAACTAAAAAAAAAAAAAAACGTAAAATAATTCAAAGATCCTCAACCATATATCTTATGCCCTCCTACTTACTACCTATACAGCCAAAATTACAATGAAAAAAATGAAACCCCACACTCTCCCCGTATAACCTGCTGAACACAACTCATTGATATTCTCCAAACCGCTTCCCCACCTCATCAGGCGAAACTGCTTCTACTTGGCCTTGTATCTCTCCTCTATCTCATAAAAACACTCATATTATCCATTGCCGTGCCTACTTTCTCAGTCGCCCCATCATGCTCTATGAGAACCTAACCTTTTGCCCACAGCCTTCACCCAGCAAACCTAAGCCTTTGTCCATTGCCAATCACCATTCTTATCACAAACTAATCTAAAACAACTCCATCTTCACTATTTTCCCCTACTCTTGTCCTTAACCAGCCCATTGTACCTCATGACTTTTTCTCATTTCATGGCCATGCTCATATACTTGTTGCCATACTCTCTGCATACTTTCAGCACATCGAACCAGCATGTATCTTTGCCTACCTTCTGCCGCTCCTCTCTATACCTTCCTATTTCCGCTTTCTCAAGCTAAAACTACTCCAGATACTCTTCACACAAGACCACAACCATCATATACTCTTATGATCCATCATATTGCTTATCTACTTGCTAAAAATCCATAATATTCCGCAAAACTCTTATTCACTACCCTTTTTTTTGTTTATTTTTTTTGATTGTCTTGTTACGTAACCTGTCTGGATTATTCTTCCTTTCTGCTATGCAAAGAACATGAAATCAAAACAATGAAATTCCCAACAAAACATATATTCCCCCCAAGATTTTCTTATACTACGCTACACAGTACATAATCAGTGAGACTATTAACAACGTCCATCACTCCCCAACTTCTCTGCTGGAATCTCTACATAATAATATATCAATTTTACCGTCTGGGACATCATCGCTGCCTAGCTCTTTGTGAACCGCTACCATCAGCATGTAAAGTGGTACTCTCGTGTTATCTGCAGTAACAGCTTCAATGTTTGCCAGATCAAGCCAATGTGGTAGTAACCACACCTCCGAAATCTGCTCCAGAAGATACTCCAGTTTTTCCCGAAATATTTTATTGTAGAATAGGCCTATCAGCATCGAGAGGAAAGGTGTCCAGTGCGGCAGTTTACATTGCGTAGCTCCAAGCGCAATCTGATCTCGCAAATGCGCTCCTAAACTTAATTCATACCTGCTCCTCAGCTGTTGATGATGCCTGCCAAACTGCAGCTTGACATACTGCGGACCCTGCAGTCCAGCACTCGTCATGGATCGCAAACGCTGAAAAACCCCAAGTTTCTCGAGCGCCTCTACAACGACCGTATCCTCTTTTGCCTCCCATTCTTCCTGGCACTTTTTTTCATCCCAGTTCAAAAAGTACTGCAACACCTCCGTCTTTGATTCTCGCAAGTCGTTCCATACTTTAAAATACAACTCCTTGATTTGCCTTCCAGACATGCGGAAAACCCGACTCCCTTGCTTGCCTCTTGTCGACTCCAACACACTAATTGTCTTTCTTTTTCTAGTAATAGCCAGGTACCAAGCATAATTTTTTTGTATCTGAGAATAGATCTCTCTCTTTTTTACGGTAAACAATTTCAAATACCCTACAGGGTCCCCATGATATGGCTCGATATCTTCCAAGTATATTTTGTATTCCTCGTCATTTCGCAGCATTCTCTCCACAGCTAGCGCTTCCCAAGCTATCCTTCGATACGATACTTTTTGGCGAGGCCAGCAGACGCAGAGCTCAAACATCTTTTGACAGCCTTTGCATAATCCGTATTGTGTGAATACTCCCTCTGGGCAGAAATATATATCGATACCATAAAGGAAAAGATGCTTAATTTCGTCAGGCCGAAATCCAAGAAACTCTAATACATTCATATTCTCAGAAGTGCTGGGAAATTGTGCTTTCAGCTTCTTCCTCTCAAACAAAACCATTTGACTCTTTTTCCGCTTATGTGGCTCTTTATTAACGTCACACGCCGTATGATTACTCACATTGCCATTTGCATTAACGTTTCGATTGGTGCTAGCAGTGGTACTAGGGTTGGGAGTAGCCGTGGCATTAGTGTTATGATTAGCAGTGGCACTAGTGTTGGTAGTAGCAGTGGCACCAGAGTTGGCACCAGCAGTGGCACTTGTGTTTGTAGTGGCAGCGGCATCAGAGTTGGCACCGGCAGTGGCACTAGTGTTGGTAGTAGCAGCGGCACCAGAGTTGGCACCGGCAGTGACACTAGTGTTGGTAGTAGCAGCGGCATCAGAGTTGGCACCGGCAGTGGCACTAGTGTTGGTAGTAGCAGCGGCATCAGAGTTGGCACCGGCAGTGACACTAGTGTTGGTAGTAGCAGCGGCATCAGAGTTGGCACCGGCAGTGGCACTAGAATTGGTAGTAGCAGCGGCACCAGAGTCGGCACCGGCAGTGGCACTAGAATTCGCACTGGCAGTAGCACTAGGATTTGTGCTAGCATCGGTACTACGATTAATACTAGCATTGGAACTAACATTCGTACTATCACGAGTGCTCGCCTTTTCCTCGTCGCTACTATAGTACTCCCTGGAGCTGTCACTGCTATTTCTCTCCTCGGAACTGGACGGTAACGCCGCGACAGGCATGCAAACTAAAGCCTGATTTTCAGCCATTTTGTCCATCCTTTCTATCAATTCCACTGTATCTGCAGACAAGTCCTTCCTCGAGCCGCAGCATCCAACATGCTGGCCCTTTTTTCCTTTCTTTGATTCAAGTCCATAGAACTCGCGTACCTGTTCAGTTATACAACCTTCCTTAATTGGTGGCAATTCATCCCTACGATTACTTGCCGCCCAATTGTTTTTTTTAGATAATAGATAACAGACGCCTCCATCTCTGAGTCTTCCCACGCTTTGAATGTGCTCAATAATATTAAGTCTATTATCAAGCGTGATGACCATCATCAATTCCTTAATGTCAATTCCTTCAGTCACTAATTTCGTCCCGATGAGAACTCGCATGCTACCGTTAGTGACAAACTCCTCTGTACGAGACACCTTTTCTGCAGCACCCAGCTTCCCATGCATCCATATCACCCTAAAATGCTCTCTCCAGGAGCAGGCCAGTTCCTCCACCTGATTGGTCGTACTTGCAACTACAATGGCCTTTGACTTTGGTTCAATTGCGAACAGTGCCAAAAGAAGCTTCAATGCTTCTTCGGGAGGCGATTCGACCTTCTTCGAAATCTTGTGCACATGCCCTAAAGGCACCTCGGATTGCTCCTTGATAAGGTTAAACATTTGCGTTGGATAGCTGGATAAACCTCTGCTGAGATCCTCTGACCATTTGAACTCGTTAATGTCCATCGGTTTCTTGGTCAGTCCCATAAGCCCAATGCGCTGCAACGCAGCATCGGCTACAGCCTCAGGTGCTGTGCCGCTCAAAAAGATTGCTTTCTCGAAAGCGTCAAAATCGAGCTTAGCTATGCCCTCAAATTGCGACCGCCGGTACGCCTCCGTTTCCAAGTTGTGAAACTCATCTACAATGAGGTAACCTAACTTCACATTGTTGGTCCTAAAGGTGCACTCAACAATATTATCCCACGCAGCTATCCTGTTTGTGAAATTAGCGCTAGCAAGGTCATCGTAGATACCCACGTATAAATCAGTAACGCCATCGTAACCTTCTTCAATAAAGTTTCTTACAGCGGCCACATTCAAGCAACCGCCTCGGCCCAACCTGATCATGCAATTAGCAAGCAACACTGTGTACGGTACAAACAGAAACGACACATATTTCACGTCGCTCTTAGACGCCAGCGCTATTAAGGGGAGATGAAATAACTCCGTCTTACCATAGCCAGGTGAGGCCTGTACTGCCACAGAGGGTGTGTCTGCCATGTATATTTCATAACACAAGCGCAACTGATGCAAGTCCCTGAACTCAAAGGAGCTGCCAAAGAGTTTCTGGCCTGCGACGAGGATATCGTTTGTACTCTTAGGCTCTCGGGGCCTTTTTCGCGTTACCCTCAAAATTTTTTGATGATCTGAACTCGCCTCACCTGCCACGTCTCTCGCATTCCGAGTACTGGAGGAATAACGGTAGTCACTTTCAAGGCCTAACCATTGAATCCAACGCTCGGAAGCTCGTTCCTGCAATAAAGTAGCAGTCGTTCCACTAACACTCGTTAACGAAAAGGAATCCACACCATAAATGTTTCGCCCTGTTTGAACGGAATGATTGGCCATGAGTTCGCTCGTCGCCGACTCGTACAAATCTGTTTCTAATCTGCTACCTACGCAGTGCCGTCCTAGTGCAACCAACCCCTGACGCATCTCCCGAAAATTCAGCTTCTGAGGAGCATTCTTCGGAAGTTCCCTCATGTACTGCCGAAAAGTTGCATATTCAACGAGACAGCCCTTCGCAGTGTTCAGAAACAAGTAGGAATACAAAATTATCCTCGACGTATCTCGATTTGTTACTTGATCTAGATCTTCAAATCCCACCACGTCCATCCAGGGATCATGGTTAAAGGTGTCATAACTGTTACCAAGCGCACATATTTGCATTTGCCTTAGTACAGTGACAAAATAAAACAAGTAATCTGAAGTGAGTCCGTCAAGTGTCTTTAGTCGAGGTTCTGATGAACCGTTCTTGTTATAATCAGTGTACAGTTGGATGCGTCTTGTTGTATCGTCGACGTATACGTTGCGCTGAGGACCAGCAAAAGCGAGTAGCTGAAGCTCTGGATAACGGTAAGGGTATCCCACGGCGAAATGGATCATCCACATGAGTGGCACCGTAAGCTCGTCAATTGCAACAGCCACTCTATTTTTAAGAGCCGCTGTCATTTTGTTAGTATCTCTTCTCAACTTTGGTAACACAATTTCACGATATTTAACTGGTATCATTTGAAGAAAAGAATCGTTTTCCAGATACTCGTCAATTCCTCGCTTTGGCTCTCTGAACAAGACGTCTCGATTACGCAAAATGAGACTGGAAATATCAACCACTGAAGGCATATAAAAGCAGCTGTTCAATTCTTCCCACAGGTTATCAAACTTAGCCTTGCATGCAAAGTAAAAGTTGCGGACATACTCGCGGTTAAACAGTTTTCCGCATACTGCTACACCATCAGAAGAAGGTACCAAAGATATTCTATAAGAGTCCTTCAGCGCGGTTTCTTGTGCTACTTCGTGGTACAGAATTTTGATCCATTTCCACATTGCAACGCCGTTATTGTCGTCAAATATATCTAAATCCTTTGCGGTGCAAGCACAAGAGGACACTAATAAAGCTTTCACGGCATCTAGTGTCTTTCTGAGTCTTCTTGGAGTGTTAGGACTGCGCAACTTACATACCTTTAAGCCATGCTCGTCCACAGATGGAATAATGCATTGTTCATCCGCAATAGAACGATCAGCTTCATCACCAGCGCTACCTCGGGGACCCGCCCCAAAATTTAACGCACAAGCTCGCAAGATAATATGCAAAATATCACCTAGTCGGTCTTTTTTGTTCATCATGTCGTTGCATATCTGTGAAAAGTATTTTATTTCAGTGCGTGTACGTGGACATAGATCACGTTTCAGCCTCTCCGTATCGACTTTCTTTTCGCCAGGTATACTTGCTTGATATGCAGAAAAGATTGACAGCTGATCAACGTGTAATAACAAAAACAGGTAGGGCGCCAAATTGTATCCATACTTCCTTATGGTACTTTTCTGAAGATTTCTTACAATAGGCGCGCCGGAAACAAAGTTGGTGAAAGTACGCATGGTCGAACTGTCGCTTGGCCTGGCACTTGCAGTTTCGTAACAATGTTCTAGAACACGAAAGCTCAACTCACTATAGTATCCTCTGTTGAGGTAAAAAAGAGAAAGGGTATCGTAATCCCTCCCATTGAATTTTAAGGTATGGACCTGAAACAACGCGTAGACCATCAGGTTGATTTTCTTTGGAATAAGATATTTTGAAGGTATAGGTCCGCTCTGAAAATCTGGTCCGTCTTCAACAAACGTTAGAAACTTTTGCACATTTTTCTTAACCATGACGGCGATGACAATTCTTTCAAATGATCTTTTCCTATCCCTTGCAACAGTTCTGAATTTTACCACCTTGATTAGACCGGACTTTTCATCTTCGTAGAATGATCGCACTTCCGTATGGACCGTTTCAAATAAAGATATTGAGTGACAATCCACCAAGTCGTTTTTGTTATTTAGAGCCAACTCAAACTTCTCAAAGTTTGCCCTTTCAAACTTGCGCTTCTCGGAAACTTTCATCTTACTTTTGTATGTTTCGAAATTAACAATAGTATTTTGGTTCTTACATTTTTTGACAAGAAATCCATCAATATAAACAAACGATTCTTCAGTTTCCACTTTATCATGATCTAAAAATTAAGCTACCCTATTGAGAAGATGCAAAATCCTGCAGCGAGTACCAAAGGGGGGCAGCTACCCGGGTGCAAATCTCTAGCAGCCAAAAAAAATTCAGTTAGTAAGGAATACCACCAAGATTAGCCATTAACTTCTTCAAGGATAACACAGAAGACAGAGGATTTTCTGTTTTCCCCTGAGGATTATGATTCATCGCTCGATTTCTGGCCCGCAAAAATTAAGTCTTGGTACGTACTTCCTTGTTCAATTTCCATGGTGAGCGAGATCTCAACAGCCGGCTTGGTAAAGCAGAGTCAAGATCCTGTCCATTGCTCAAGCTGTTTCGTGGGCGTCCTCCCGGATACTTTAAACATCGAACTGTTGATCGCTCCAAGGGATTACGCGCTGAGCCTGCAACTTCTTCCACTCTCGAGAAGATAAAAAAAAAAATAAAAACCCTATGAATTACATTTCCATATTGGGTATATGACCTCATGCTTCCAACCGAGCAAAACCATTTTGGCGTACCTATATATAGCGCGCCTGACAAAAAGTCTTCATCAAGAAATTCCCAAAACTTGTCCGACAATTCACCTCGAAAACGGTAACAATGTATTACCCTGACTAATAAGAGGAAATACTCATCAAAACCGTATCACGTTACTTCCATGCTGCTATATTGCACTATGAGAAAGTATCTTGACGCTAGATTTTTGGCCATAATCTGCGTCACAAGTGCCTAAAAAGGAAAGCATCGTATAAGATTACTTAACATGCTGCATTTCTCTACGAGCTTTTCTAACACCTTTCCAGCATGCAATAACATGACATATATATACCAAAACTCCGGCCTATAGTCATTACCCGGCCTTTACCCCACACTCCTCTATCTTATCTTCCTCTCTTACTGCAATCACATTTCCTAATTCGTTCTCTTTCAAACGATCATTCCTCCCGCCCTTCTCAACACTAACACCAATATTCCTTTGTTTATCTTTCTCTTGCTCCAACACATATCAAAACACACACCCGCCTCATCTCATCCATATTACTACAACAACAGAATATACACTCATCTACATACTTAAACCATACTGCTCAAACCACCTCCAAATACCTACACCCATCTATCATCATTCTTTGATTTAAATAATATTGCGAGTGTCATTTCTGCAATAACCACCTCTCTACTGCTACCCCTCCACTTAATTCCCACCGAATCATACATCATCCTCCCAACCTAGCCCCATCACCAGCCCTACTTCACCCAGTCTTCTGCCCTACTCTCTTACCCGGCTTCCTACTGAAAAACAAAATCACAACAATTCGCCCTTCTTCTTCACACTCACCCCTAACTAGCCCTCATTCACCTCTCCCCCAGCCCTATCTCTAGTTACCCGGCTTCTCCGCGAAAATGAAAAATATGAAAAATATCAAAGAAATGAAAATCCACAATTCCTTAGCCCTGCTTTCAACTCTCTCAACCCTGAATAGCCCTCATCTACCTACCCCTAAGCCCTATACTCATTTACCCGGCTTTCACGCGAAAAACTAAAAAAAAAAAAAAACGTAAAATAATTCAAAGATCCTCAACCATATATCTTATGCCCTCCTACTTACTACCTATACAGCCAAAATTACAATGAAAAAAATGAAACCCCACACTCTCCCCGTATAACCTGCTGAACACAACTCATTGATATTCTCCAAACCGCTTCCCCACCTCATCAGGCGAAACTGCTTCTACTTGGCCTTGTATCTCTCCTCTATCTCATAAAAACACTCATATTATCCATTGCCGTGCCTACTTTCTCAGTCGCCCCATCATGCTCTATGAGAACCTAACCTTTTGCCCACAGCCTTCACCCAGCAAACCTAAGCCTTTGTCCATTGCCAATCACCATTCTTATCACAAACTAATCTAAAACAACTCCATCTTCACTATTTTCCCCTACTCTTGTCCTTAACCAGCCCATTGTACCTCATGACTTTTTCTCATTTCATGGCCATGCTCATATACTTGTTGCCATACTCTCTGCATACTTTCAGCACATCGAACCAGCATGTATCTTTGCCTACCTTCTGCCGCTCCTCTCTATACCTTCCTATTTCCGCTTTCTCAAGCTAAAACTACTCCAGATACTCTTCACACAAGACCACAACCATCATATACTCTTATGATCCATCATATTGCTTATCTACTTGCTAAAAATCCATAATATTCCGCAAAACTCTTATTCACTACCTTTTTTTTGTTTATTTTTTTTGATTGTCTTGTTACGTAACCTGTCTGGATTATTCTTCCTTTCTGCTATGCAAAGAACATGAAATCAAAACAATGAAATTCCCAACAAAACATATATTCCCCCAAGATTTTCTTATACTACGCTACACAGTACATAATCAGTGAGACTATTAACAACGTCCATCACTCCCCAACTTCTCTGCTGGAATCTCTACATAATAATATATCAATTTTACCGTCTGGGACATCATCGCTGCCTAGCTCTTTGTGAACCGCTACCATCAGCATGTAAAGTGGTACTCTCGTGTTATCTGCAGTAACAGCTTCAATGTTTGCCAGATCAAGCCAATGTGGTAGTAACCACACCTCCGAAATCTGCTCCAGAAGATACTCCAGTTTTTCCCGAAATATTTTATTGTAGAATAGGCCTATCAGCATCGAGAGGAAAGGTGTCCAGTGCGGCAGTTTACATTGCGTAGCTCCAAGCGCAATCTGATCTCGCAAATGCGCTCCTAAACTTAATTCATACCTGCTCCTCAGCTGTTGATGATGCCTGCCAAACTGCAGCTTGACATACTGCGGACCCTGCAGTCCAGCACTCGTCATGGATCGCAAACGCTGAAAAACCCCAAGTTTCTCGAGCGCCTCTACAACGACCGTATCCTCTTTTGCCTCCCATTCTTCCTGGCACTTTTTTTCATCCCAGTTCAAAAGTACTGCAACACCTCCGTCTTTGATTCTCGCAAGTCGTTCCATACTTTAAAATACAACTCCTTGATTTGCCTTCCAGACATGCGGAAAACCCGACTCCCTTGCTTGCCTCTTGTCGACTCCAACACACTAATTGTCTTTCTTTTTCTAGTAATAGCCAGGTACCAAGCATAATTTTTTTGTATCTGAGAATAGATCTCTCTCTTTTTTACGGTAAACAATTTCAAATACCCTACAGGGTCCCCATGATATGGCTCGATATCTTCCAAGTATATTTTGTATTCCTCGTCATTTCGCAGCATTCTCTCCACAGCTAGCGCTTCCCAAGCTATCCTTCGATACGATACTTTTTGGCGAGGCCAGCAGACGCAGAGCTCAAACATCTTTTGACAGCCTTTGCATAATCCGTATTGTGTGAATACTCCCTCTGGGCAGAAATATATATCGATACCATAAAGGAAAAGATGCTTAATTTCGTCAGGCCGAAATCCAAGAAACTCTAATACATTCATATTCTCAGAAGTGCTGGGAAATTGTGCTTTCAGCTTCTTCCTCTCAAACAAAACCATTTGACTCTTTTTCCGCTTATGTGGCTCTTTATTAACGTCACACGCCGTATGATTACTCACATTGCCATTTGCATTAACGTTTCGATTGGTGCTAGCAGTGGTACTAGGGTTGGGAGTAGCCGTGGCATTAGTGTTATGATTAGCAGTGGCACTAGTGTTGGTAGTAGCAGTGGCACCAGAGTTGGCACCAGCAGTGGCACTTGTGTTTGTAGTGGCAGCGGCATCAGAGTTGGCACCGGCAGTGGCACTAGTGTTGGTAGTAGCAGCGGCACCAGAGTTGGCACCGGCAGTGACACTAGTGTTGGTAGTAGCAGCGGCATCAGAGTTGGCACCGGCAGTGGCACTAGTGTTGGTAGTAGCAGCGGCATCAGAGTTGGCACCGGCAGTGACACTAGTGTTGGTAGTAGCAGCGGCATCAGAGTTGGCACCGGCAGTGGCACTAGAATTGGTAGTAGCAGCGGCACCAGAGTCGGCACCGGCAGTGGCACTAGAATTCGCACTGGCAGTAGCACTAGGATTTGTGCTAGCATCGGTACTACGATTAATACTAGCATTGGAACTAACATTCGTACTATCACGAGTGCTCGCCTTTTCCTCGTCGCTACTATAGTACTCCCTGGAGCTGTCACTGCTATTTCTCTCCTCGGAACTGGACGGTAACGCCGCGACAGGCATGCAAACTAAAGCCTGATTTTCAGCCATTTTGTCCATCCTTTCTATCAATTCCACTGTATCTGCAGACAAGTCCTTCCTCGAGCCGCAGCATCCAACATGCTGGCCCTTTTTTCCTTTCTTTGATTCAAGTCCATAGAACTCGCGTACCTGTTCAGTTATACAACCTTCCTTAATTGGTGGCAATTCATCCCTACGATTACTTGCCGCCCAATTGTTTTTTTTAGATAATAGATAACAGACGCCTCCATCTCTGAGTCTTCCCACGCTTTGAATGTGCTCAATAATATTAAGTCTATTATCAAGCGTGATGACCATCATCAATTCCTTAATGTCAATTCCTTCAGTCACTAATTTCGTCCCGATGAGAACTCGCATGCTACCGTTAGTGACAAACTCCTCTGTACGAGACACCTTTTCTGCAGCACCCAGCTTCCCATGCATCCATATCACCCTAAAATGCTCTCTCCAGGAGCAGGCCAGTTCCTCCACCTGATTGGTCGTACTTGCAACTACAATGGCCTTTGACTTTGGTTCAATTGCGAACAGTGCCAAAAGAAGCTTCAATGCTTCTTCGGGAGGCGATTCGACCTTCTTCGAAATCTTGTGCACATGCCCTAAAGGCACCTCGGATTGCTCCTTGATAAGGTTAAACATTTGCGTTGGATAGCTGGATAAACCTCTGCTGAGATCCTCTGACCATTTGAACTCGTTAATGTCCATCGGTTTCTTGGTCAGTCCCATAAGCCCAATGCGCTGCAACGCAGCATCGGCTACAGCCTCAGGTGCTGTGCCGCTCAAAAAGATTGCTTTCTCGAAAGCGTCAAAATCGAGCTTAGCTATGCCCTCAAATTGCGACCGCCGGTACGCCTCCGTTTCCAAGTTGTGAAACTCATCTACAATGAGGTAACCTAACTTCACATTGTTGGTCCTAAAGGTGCACTCAACAATATTATCCCACGCAGCTATCCTGTTTGTGAAATTAGCGCTAGCAAGGTCATCGTAGATACCCACGTATAAATCAGTAACGCCATCGTAACCTTCTTCAATAAAGTTTCTTACAGCGGCCACATTCAAGCAACCGCCTCGGCCCAACCTGATCATGCAATTAGCAAGCAACACTGTGTACGGTACAAACAGAAACGACACATATTTCACGTCGCTCTTAGACGCCAGCGCTATTAAGGGGAGATGAAATAACTCCGTCTTACCATAGCCAGGTGAGGCCTGTACTGCCACAGAGGGTGTGTCTGCCATGTATATTTCATAACACAAGCGCAACTGATGCAAGTCCCTGAACTCAAAGGAGCTGCCAAAGAGTTTCTGGCCTGCGACGAGGATATCGTTTGTACTCTTAGGCTCTCGGGGCCTTTTTCGCGTTACCCTCAAAATTTTTTGATGATCTGAACTCGCCTCACCTGCCACGTCTCTCGCATTCCGAGTACTGGAGGAATAACGGTAGTCACTTTCAAGGCCTAACCATTGAATCCAACGCTCGGAAGCTCGTTCCTGCAATAAAGTAGCAGTCGTTCCACTAACACTCGTTAACGAAAAGGAATCCACACCATAAATGTTTCGCCCTGTTTGAACGGAATGATTGGCCATGAGTTCGCTCGTCGCCGACTCGTACAAATCTGTTTCTAATCTGCTACCTACGCAGTGCCGTCCTAGTGCAACCAACCCTGACGCATCTCCCGAAAATTCAGCTTCTGAGGAGCATTCTTCGGAAGTTCCCTCATGTACTGCCGAAAAGTTGCATATTCAACGAGACAGCCCTTCGCAGTGTTCAGAAACAAGTAGGAATACAAAATTATCCTCGACGTATCTCGATTTGTTACTTGATCTAGATCTTCAAATCCCACCACGTCCATCCAGGGATCATGGTTAAAGGTGTCATAACTGTTACCAGCGCACATATTTGCATTTGCCTTAGTACAGTGACAAAAAAAACAAGTAATCTGAAGTGAGTCCGTCAAGTGTCTTTAGTCGAGGTTCTGATGAACCGTTCTTGTTATAATCAGTGTACAGTTGGATGCGTCTTGTTGTATCGTCGACGTATACGTTGCGCTGAGGACCAGCAAAAGCGAGTAGCTGAAGCTCTGGATAACGGTAAGGGTATCCCACGGCGAAATGGATCATCCACATGAGTGGCACCGTAAGCTCGTCAATTGCAACAGCCACTCTATTTTTAAGAGCCGCTGTCATTTTGTTAGTATCTCTTCTCAACTTTGGTAACACAATTTCACGATATTTAACTGGTATCATTTGAAGAAAAGAATCGTTTTCCAGATACTCGTCAATTCCTCGCTTTGGCTCTCTGAACAAGACGTCTCGATTACGCAAAATGAGACTGGAAATATCAACCACTGAAGGCATATAAAAGCAGCTGTTCAATTCTTCCCACAGGTTATCAAACTTAGCCTTGCATGCAAAGTAAAAGTTGCGGACATACTCGCGGTTAAACAGTTTTCCGCATACTGCTACACCATCAGAAGAAGGTACCAAAGATATTCTATAAGAGTCCTTCAGCGCGGTTTCTTGTGCTACTTCGTGGTACAGAATTTTGATCCATTTCCACATTGCAACGCCGTTATTGTCGTCAAATATATCTAAATCCTTTGCGGTGCAAGCACAAGAGGACACTAATAAAGCTTTCACGGCATCTAGTGTCTTTCTGAGTCTTCTTGGAGTGTTAGGACTGCGCAACTTACATACCTTTAAGCCATGCTCGTCCACAGATGGAATAATGCATTGTTCATCCGCAATAGAACGATCAGCTTCATCACCAGCGCTACCTCGGGGACCCGCCCCAAAATTTAACGCACAAGCTCGCAAGATAATATGCAAAATATCACCTAGTCGGTCTTTTTTGTTCATCATGTCGTTGCATATCTGTGAAAAGTATTTTATTTCAGTGCGTGTACGTGGACATAGATCACGTTTCAGCCTCTCCGTATCGACTTTCTTTTCGCCAGGTATACTTGCTTGATATGCAGAAAAGATTGACAGCTGATCAACGTGTAATAACAAAAACAGGTAGGGCGCCAAATTGTATCCATACTTCCTTATGGTACTTTTCTGAAGATTTCTTACAATAGGCGCGCCGGAAACAAAGTTGGTGAAAGTACGCATGGTCGAACTGTCGCTTGGCCTGGCACTTGCAGTTTCGTAACAATGTTCTAGAACACGAAAGCTCAACTCACTATAGTATCCTCTGTTGAGGTAAAAAAGGAAAGGGTATCGTAATCCCTCCCATTGAATTTTAAGGTATGGACCTGAAACAACGCGTAGACCATCAGGTTGATTTTCTTTGGAATAAGATATTTTGAAGGTATAGGTCCGCTCTGAAAATCTGGTCCGTCTTCAACAAACGTTAGAAACTTTTGCACATTTTTCTTAACCATGACGGCGATGACAATTCTTTCAAATGATCTTTTCCTATCCCTTGCAACAGTTCTGAATTTTACCACCTTGATTAGACCGGACTTTTCATCTTCGTAGAATGATCGCACTTCCGTATGGACCGTTTCAAATAAAGATATTGTGACAATCCACCAAGTCGTTTTTGTTATTTAGAGCCAACTCAAACTTCTCAAAGTTTGCCCTTTCAAACTTGCGCTTCTCGGAAACTTTCATCTTACTTTTGTATGTTTCGAAATTAACAATAGTATTTTGGTTCTTACATTTTTTGACAAGAAATCCATCAATATAAACAAACGATTCTTCAGTTTCCACTTTATCATGATCTAAAAATTAAGCTACCCTATTGAGAAGATGCAAAATCCTGCAGCGAGTACCAAAGGGGGGCAGCTACCCGGGTGCAAATCTCTAGCAGCCAAAAAAAATTCAGTTAGTAAGGAATACCACCAAGATTAGCCATTAACTTCTTCAAGGATAACACAGAAGACAGAGGATTTTCTGTTTTCCCCTGAGGATTATGATTCATCGCTCGATTTCTGGCCCGCAAAAATTAAGTCTTGGTACGTACTTCCTTGTTCAATTTCCATGGTGAGCGAGATCTCAACAGCCGGCTTGGTAAAGCAGAGTCAAGATCCTGTCCATTGCTCAAGCTGTTTCGTGGGCGTCCTCCCGGATACTTTAAACATCGAACTGTTGATCGCTCCAAGGGATTACGCGCTGAGCCTGCAACTTCTTCCACTCTCGAGAAGATAAAAAAAAAAAATAAAAACCCTATGAATTACATTTCCATATTGGGTATATGACCTCATGCTTCCAACCGAGCAAAACCATTTTGGCGTACCTATATATAGCGCGCCTGACAAAAAGTCTTCATCAAGAAATTCCCAAAACTTGTCCGACAATTCACCTCGAAAACGGTAACAATGTATTACCCTGACTAATAAGAGGAAATACTCATCAAAACCGTATCACGTTACTTCCATGCTGCTATATTGCACTATGAGAAAGTATCTTGACGCTAGATTTTTGGCCATAATCTGCGTCACAAGTGCCTAAAAAGGAAAGCATCGTATAAGATTACTTAACATGCTGCATTTCTCTACGAGCTTTTCTAACACCTTTCCAGCATGCAATAACATGACTATATATACACCCCACCCACACCCCACCCACACCCCACCCACACCCCACCCACACCCCACCCACACCCCACACCCCACCCACACCCACACCACCCACACCCACACCCACACCCCACCCACACACCCACACCCCACCCACACCCACACCCCACCCACACCCCACCCACACCCCACCCACACCCCCACCCACACCCCCACCCACACCCACACCCACACCCCACACCCACACCCCACCCACACCCCACACCCCACACCCACACCCACACCCCACCCACACCACACTTCCTCCTAACACTACCTCTTCTGGGCATTCCTTCCCTACACACAAATACTCATAATACAACTCCGGTCTCCTCTACTTTCATTACCCGGCCTTCACTCCACCCTTCTCTATCTTATCTCTCTTATCTCTCGCTCTCTTATCTCTCTCTTAGCCTTATCAAATTTCCCAATCCAGCTCACCCTGACAGTATTATACCGCCTCTCTTAAAACTAACCCAACCACTCCTCTGTCAAACTTTCCCTCCTTCAACTCATATTAAAACACACAATCACCACCCACATCCCATTCTCATCAGTATTACTAAACTAAAAGAAAACATATATATATACTTATATATATACGTATACGTATACGTATATATACTTCAACCACCACTGCTCAAATCTTCTCCAACCACCTATACTCATCTACCATTCTTCATTGATCCAAATGCATTTTTAAATTCCATTCCTTTAACGACCACCAATCTCTCTCTCATAACTTTTTGCCATCTTAATTCCGACCCGCTCATACATCCTTTCCAATCTAATCCATACTCTAGTCCTACCACCCTCTGTTCCCGCCCTCCGCCTCCGAGTCCGCTTCGAAAAACAAAATTTACAGAATCCGAATCCGGCCCTTTTCTGACCACCCTCTGCCCTACTGCATCCTACTCCATCCTACTCCATCCTACTCCATCCTACTCCATCCTACTCCCTATTACCCGGCTCCAATCCAAATATTGAAAAATCACTATCCTATCCTGAAGCCCTACTTTCCTTCGCCTCAGCCCTACCTAGCCCTCACTCCCCCACTCTTTGCCCTACTCATCCTTACCCGGTTTTCTAAATCCCAAAAACTTCCTAGCCCTACTTTCTCACTCGCAAACCCTGGATAGCCCTCATCGCCCTCTCACCAAGCCCTATCTTTCTCTTTACCCGTATTTACCGTGAAAAATTGAAAAAAAAAAAAAGACCAAAATCATTGACACTCCAGCATACCATTCTGCTACCTATACATTCAAACTAACAATGAAATGAACCCTTATACTTCTCCTGCTATATCCTGGTCAAGACACAAATCTGTTCTTTCGCTAAAAAGTCAAAAGATAGAAGAAACCCATTTTACAACCTCACCTGACGAAACTACTCCTACTTGGCCTTGTATCCTTCTTCTCTGATATCATGCATTGTCCTGTCCCATTGTTCGCTAACAATCTAACCTTTTGAGCACAGTGTTCACTCACCAAAGTCCAGTCTTCGTCCATTGCAATATCCACACACAATTAATAGTTAATTCCTTCATCACAATCACCACTACCTCCAATCCTTCTGATCATACACCTTGACATTGAAACTCCTCATGGATATCGCGCCTAACTTCTTCTCATCCCAAATAACCCTTCCTACACAAGAGGAGCATATGCCAGTTATCAATCACCAATATCATCACAATCCAATGTAAAACAACCCTATGTTAGGTGTTTGTCGTAAACTCTCCCCTTAGACAGCTCACGATCCGTCATACATCCCTCTCATCATGTAAATTCTTCCTGCCCTTGTTTCAGCACATCAAACTATGAACGATCTTCGTCTACCCTCTGTCTCCCTCTGTCTCCCTCTCCTTCGCCTCAGCCCTACCTAGCCCTCACTCCTGTTTCGGCGTAACTATATATAGCGTGTCGGAGAAAAAATCTTTACCGAAAATATTTCCAATAACTTGTCTGAGGAACCACCTCGAAAACGGTAAAATGTATTACCCTGTCTAATAAGAATAAAATACTGATCTAACAAAAACCGTATCATGTTACTTCCACCGTGCAATACCGCACTATAGAAAAAATATCTTGACGCTAGATCTTCCTACGAGCTTGTCTAACATCTCCCAGCACGCAATAAAGTGACATATATATACCCACACCACCCCACCCCACCCCACACACCACCCACACCCCACACCCCACCCACACCCCACCCACACCCCACCCACACCCACACCCACACCCCACCCACACCACACTTCCTCCTAACACTACCTCTTCTGGGCATTCCTTCCCTACACACAAATACTCATAATACAACTCCGGTCTCCTCTACTTTCATTACCCGGCCTTCACTCCACCCTTCTCTATCTTATCTCTCTTATCTCTCGCTCTCTTATCTCTCTCTTAGCCTTATCAAATTTCCCAATCCAGCTCACCCTGACAGTATTATACCGCCTCTCTTAAAACTAACCCAACCACTCCTCTGTCAAACTTTCCCTCCTTCAACTCATATTAAAACACACAATCACCACCCACATCCCATTCTCATCAGTATTACTAAACTAAAAGAAAACATATATATATACTTATATATATACGTATACGTATACGTATATATACTTCAACCACCACTGCTCAAATCTTCTCCAACCACCTATACTCATCTACCATTCTTCATTGATCCAAATGCATTTTTAAATTCCATTCCTTTAACGACCACCAATCTCTCTCTCATAACTTTTTGCCATCTTAATTCCGACCCGCTCATACATCCTTTCCAATCTAATCCATACTCTAGTCCTACCACCCTCTGTTCCCGCCCTCCGCCTCCGAGTCCGCTTCGAAAAACAAAATTTACAGAATCCGAATCCGGCCCTTTTCTGACCACCCTCTGCCCTACTGCATCCTACTCCATCCTACTCCATCCTACTCCATCCTACTCCATCCTACTCCCTATTACCCGGCTCCAATCCAAATATTGAAAAATCACTATCCTATCCTGAAGCCCTACTTTCCTTCGCCTCAGCCCTACCTAGCCCTCACTCCCCCACTCTTTGCCCTACTCATCCTTACCCGGTTTTCTAAATCCCAAAAACTTCCTAGCCCTACTTTCTCACTCGCAAACCCTGGATAGCCCTCATCGCCCTCTCACCAAGCCCTATCTTTCTCTTTACCCGTATTTACCGTGAAAAATTGAAAAAAAAAAAGACCAAAATCATTGACACTCCAGCATACCATTCTGCTACCTATACATTCAAACTAACAATGAAATGAACCCTTATACTTCTCCTGCTATATCCTGGTCAAGACACAAATCTGTTCTTTCGCTAAAAAGTCAAAAGATAGAAGAAACCCATTTTACAACCTCACCTGACGAAACTACTCCTACTTGGCCTTGTATCCTTCTTCTCTGATCATGCATTGTCCTGTCCCATTGTTCGCTAACAATCTAACCTTTTGAGCACAGTGTTCACTCACCAAAGTCCAGTCTTCGTCCATTGCAATATCCACACACAATTAATAGTTAATTCCTTCATCACAATCACCACTACCTCCAATCCTTCTGATCATACACCTTGACATTGAAACTCCTCATGGATATCGCGCCTAACTTCTTCTCATCCCAAATAACCCTTCCTACACAAGAGGAGCATATGCCAGTTATCAATCACCAATATCATCACAATCCAATGTAAAACAACCCTATGTTAGGTGTTTGTCGTAAACTCTCCCCTTAGACAGCTCACGATCCGTCATACATCCCTCTCATCATGTAAATTCTTCCTGCCCTTGTTTCAGCACATCAAACTATGAACGATCTTCGTCTACCCTCTGTCTCCCTCTGTCTCCCTCTCCTTCGCCTCAGCCCTACCTAGCCCTCACTCCTGTTTCGGCGTAACTATATATAGCGTGTCGGAGAAAAAATCTTTACCGAAAATATTTCCAATAACTTGTCTGAGGAACCACCTCGAAAACGGTAAAATGTATTACCCTGTCTAATAAGAATAAAATACTGATCTAACAAAAACCGTATCATGTTACTTCCACCGTGCAATACCGCACTATAGAAAAAATATCTTGACGCTAGATCTTCCTACGAGCTTGTCTAACATCTCCCAGCACGCAATAAAGTGACATATATATACCCCACCCACACCCCACCCACACCCCACCCACACCCCACACCCCACCCACACCCCACACCCCACCCACACCCCACCCACACCCCACACCCCACACCCCACACCCCACCACCCACACCCCTTCTTACACTTCCTCCTAACATTACCTCTTCAAACATTTCCACCCAACACTAAACACACCTCCCCCACAACTCGCTTTGTTTACATTACCCGGCCTTCATGCCCACTCCCCCATCTCATCTCTCACTCGTTTCCTTTAATCACTTTTCCTAATTGCGTTATCTAACAACATTATTATTCCTCCCGCCCTTCCTAACACTAACAGCACTATTCTTTCATCTAGCTCTTCCTGCTTCTTCTCATATGAAAAACACACACACCCGCCCTCATCTAATAAATATAACTAAAACAAAAAAATATACACTAATCTATATAACTTAAAGCGCACTACTCAAACCACCTCCAAATACCTCTACCCATCTATCATCCCTCATTAGTTCAAATAATAATTCAAATGGAACTCCCCACAACTAACCACCACTCCAACTCTTAACTCCTTGCCACCTCTCTACTGCTACCCTCCTTTCACTTAATTCCAACCTACTCATACATCCTCCTTCCACTCTAATCTCCTCCCAATCTAGTCCCTTCCCCAGCCCTACCCTCTCTTACCCAGCCTCCCCCACTGAAAATCAAAATCACAATTCACCTACCTCCTCCACACTCAGCCCTAACAAACCTCTTCATACCCCTAACATGCCCTCATTTACCTCTCCCAAAGCCCTATCGCTTCTTTACCCGGCTTCCTAGCAAAAATTCAAAATTTCAAAATGCGATCATTTAGCCCTACTTTTCTTCTCATCCAGCCCTAAATAGCCCTCCTTCACCTCTCTTCTAGCCCTATCACACTTTACCCGGCTTTCTAACCAAAATTTAAAAAATGAAAATATAAATGAAAACGAAAATGAAAATGAATAAAGTTCTTTAGCCCTAGCAAACCTCTACATAGCCCTAAATAGCCCTCATAATCCCCCCCCCCCCCCCCCCCTCCAAGCCCTATCAATCTTTACCCGGCTTTTTACCAAAAAGCGAAACGAGGAAAAAAAAAAAAAAGTCTAATCAATCGAAGATCATCCAGCATACCCTCCTACTGCCTATCCATCCAATATTACAATGCCATGAATCCCTACCCTACATATTCCCTGTATAACCTACTAAGCACAACTCAGTATTATTCTCCCAAAAAAAAAAAAAAAAAAAGAAACCACTTGGCTACCTCTCCAGACGAAACTACTTCTACTCACCCTTCTATCCCTTCTCTCTGAGAAACAACAATATTATCCATTGTTCTGCTTGCCATCTCTGTCCCGTCATCATGTTCCCTGATAACCTAATCTCTTGGCCACACCCCACACCCAGCAAACCCTAGTCTTCGTCCATTGCCAATCCAATCATCACTATTATCACAAACTAATCTAAAATAACTCCATCTCCACTATTTTTTCCCATACTCTTGCCCTTAGTCATGCGATTCTCTTCCTTCATGCCCATACTTTCTGGCATCCTTTCAGCACATCGAATCGTGACCTATCTTTGTCTACCTCCTGTCGCTCCTCTCTATATCTTCCTATTTCCGCTTCTTCAACCTAAACTACTCCAGATACCCTTCAGGCAAAACTGCAAACCTTACATTCTCTTGTAATCCACCATCTTGCTTCCTCAGTGCTATAAATCATTAATATTCTTGTCCAACTCTTACTCTCTACCTTTATTTTTTGTTTACTTTTTCTTAATTGTCTTGTTAACTTCCCCTCGGAGTTGTCTCTAGCCACTTCTGTACAACGAACATTAAATCAAAACAGTGAAATTTAGAACAAAACATATATCCTACACTACACAATACATAACCAGCGACAGTCGTGACAACGTCCATCACTCTCCAACTTCTCTGCTGGAATCTCTACATAATAATATATCAATTTTACCCTCTGGAACATCATCGCTACCTAGCTCTTTGTGAACCGCTACCATCAGCATGTACAGTGGTACTCTCGTGTTATCTGCAGCGACAACTTCAACGTTTGCCAAATCAAGCCAATGTGGTAATAACCACACCTCCGAAATCTGCTCCAAAAGATACTCCAGTTTCTGCCGAAATATTTTATTGTAGAACAGGCCTATCAGCATAGAGAGGAAAGGCGTCCAATGCGGCAGTTTAGATGGGGTAACTCCCAGCGCAATCTGATCTCGCAAGTGCATTCCTAAACTTAATTCATACCTGCTCCTCAGCTGTCGATGATGCCTGACCAAACTGCAGCTTGACGTACTGCGGACCCTGCAGTCCAGCACTTGTCATAGAACGCAAACGCTGAAAAACTCCAAGTTTCTCGAGCGCCTCCACAACGACCGTATCGTCTTTTGCCTCCCATTCTTCCTGGCACTTTTTTTCGTCCCAGTTCAAAAAGTACTGCAGCACCTCCGTCTTCGATTCACGCAAGTTGCTCCATACTTTAAAATACAACTCTTTGATTTGCCTTCCGGACATGCGGAAAACTCTGCTCCCTTGCTTGCCTCTTGTCGAATCCAATACACTAATTGTGTTTCTCTTGTTCTAGTAATAGCCAAGTACCAAGCATAGTTTTTTTGTATCTGAGAGTAGATCTCTCTCTTTTTTACGCTAAACAATTTCAAATATCCTACAGGGTCCCCATAATATGGCTCGATATCTTCCAAGTATTCTTTGTATTCCTCGTCATTTCGCAGCATTCTCTCCACAGCTAGTGCTTCCCAAGCTATCCTCCGATACGATACTTTCTGGCGAGGCCAGCAGACGCAGAGCTCAAACATCTTTTGACAGCCCTTGCATAATCCATATTGTGTGAATACTCCCTCTGGGCAGAAGTATATATCTATACCATACAGGAAAAGATGTTTAATTTCGTCAGACCGAAATCCAAGAAACTCTAATACATTCATATTTTCAGAGGTGTTGGGAAATTGTGCTTTCAGCTTCTTTCTCTCTAGCAAAACCATTTGACTCCCTTTCCGCTTATACGGCTCTTTATTAATGTTAGTGACTGGATGGATTCTATTAATACTCTCAATATTGCCGCCCGTATTGGCGTTCTCGTTGGCACTAGCGTTGGTACTAGCAGTGGTACTAGCACTAGTCCTAGCATTGGTGCTGGCAGTGGTACTGGCACTAGTCCTAGCATTGGTGCTGGCAGTGGTACTGGCACTAGTCCTAGCATTGGTGCTGGCGGTGGTACTAGCACTAGTCCTAGCATTGGTGCTGGCAGTGGTACTGGCACTAGTCCTAGCATTGGTGCTGGCAGTGGTACTGGCACTAGTCCTAGCATCGGTACTATCAGCAGTATTAGCATTGGTACTAGCATCAGTACTGGCGTTAGTGCTAGCATTAGTACTGGCACTAGTGCTAGCATTAGTACTGGCGTTAGTGCTAGCATTGGTACTAGCATTGGTGCTATCATGAATCCCCGCGTTGCTGTCCTCGTCGCTACTACAGTACCCTCTGTAGCTGTCACTGCTATTTCTCTCCTGGGAACTGGAAGGTAACGCAGCGACCGGCATGCAAACTAAAGCCTGACTTTTAGCCATCTCGTCCATCCTTTCTATCAATTCCACTGTATCTGCAGACAAGTCCGTCCTCGAACCGCAGCATCCAACATGCTGGCCCTTTTTTCCTTTCTTTGATTCAAGTCCATAGAACTCGCGCACCTGTTCGGTTATACAACCTTCCTTAATTGGTGGCAATTCACCTCTACGATTACTCGCCGCCCAATTGTTTCTTCTAGATAATAGATAACAGACGCCTCCATCTCTGAGTCTTCCCACGCTTTGAATGTGCTCAATAATATTAAGTCTATTATCAAGCGTGATGACCATCATCAATTCCTTAATGTCAATTCCTTCAGTCACTAACTTCGTTCCTATGAGAACTCGCATGCTACCGTCAGTGACAAACTCCTCTGTGCGAGACACCTTTTCTGCAGCACCCAGCTTCCCGTGTATCCATACTACCCTGAAATACTCCCTCCAGGAGCAGGCCAATTCTTCCACCTGGTTGGTTGTGCTTGCAACTACAATGGCCTTGGACTCCGGTTCAATTTCAAACAGGGCTAAAAGAAGCTTCAGTGCTTCTTCGGGAGGTGATTCGACTTTCTTCCAAATCTTATGTACATGCCCTAAGGGCACCTCAGAGTTCTCTTTAATCAGATTGAACATCTGTGTTGGACAGCTGGATAAACCTCTGCTGAGATCTTCCGACCGTTTGAGCTCGTTGATGTCCATCGGTTTCTTGGTCAGTCCCGTAAGCCCAATGCGCTGCAACGCAGCATCGGCCACAGCCTCAGGTGCAGTGCCGCTCAAAAAGATTGCTTTCTCGAAAGCGTCAAAATCGAGGCTAGCTATGCCCTCAAATTGCGACCGCCGGTAGACCTCCGTTTCCAAGTTGTGAAACTCATCTACAATGAGGTAACCTAACTTTACATTGTTGGTCCTAAAGGTGCACTCAACAATATTATCCCACGCAGCTATCCTGTCTGTGAATTTGACGCCAGCAAGGTCATCATAAATCCCCACGTATAAATCGGTAACGCCGTCATAGCCTTCCTCAATGAACTTCCGTACAGGAGCCACATTCAAGCAACCGCCTCGGCCCAACCTGATCATGCAATTAGCAAGCAACACTGTGTACGGTACAAACAGAAACGACACATATTTCACGTCGCCCTTAGACGCCAGTGCTATTAAGGGGAGATGAAATAACTCCGTCTTACCATAGCCCGGTGAGGCCTGTACTGCCACAGAGGGTGTGTCTGCCATGTATATTTCATAACATAAGCGCAACTGATGCAAGTCCCTGAATTCAAAGGAGCTGCCAAAGAGTTTCTGGCCTGCGACAAGGATATCGTTTGTACTCTTGGACCCTCGGCGCCTTTTTCGCGTTACCCTCAAAATTTTTTGATGATCTGAACTCGCCTCACCTCCTACGTCTCCCGTATTCCGAATACTCGAGCAAACAACGGTAGTCACTTTCAAGGCCTAACCATTGAATCCACCGCGCGGAAGCTCGTTCCTGCAATAAAGTGGCGGTCGTTCCACTGACACTGGTTAACGAAAAGGAATCCACACCGTAAATGTTTCGCCCTGTTTGAACAGAATGATTGGCCATGAGCTCACTCGTCGCCGACTCGTACAAATCTGTTTCAAATCTGCTACCTACGCAGTGCCGCCCTAGAGCAATCAACCCCTGACGCATCTCCCGAAAATTCAGCTTCTGAGGTGCATTCTTCGGAAGTTCCCTCATGTACTGCCGAAAAGTTGCATATTCAACGAGACAGCCCTTCGCAGTATTCAGAAACAAGTAGGAATACAAAACTATCTTCGAAGTATCTCGATTTGTTACTTGATCTGGATCCTCAAATCCCACGACATCCATCCAAGGATCATGGTTAAAGGCGTCATAACTGTTACCAAGCGCACATATTTGCATTTGCCTTAGCACAGTGACAAAATAAAACAAGTAATCTGAAGTGAGTCCGTCAAGTGTCTTTAGTCGAGGCTCCGATGAACCATTCTTGTTATAATCAGTGTACAATTGGATGCGTCTTGTTGTATCGTCGACGTATACGTTGCGCTGAGGACCGGCAAAAGCGAGTAGCTGAAGCTCTGAATAACGGTAAGGGTATCCTACGGCAAAATGGATCATCCACATAAGTGGCACCGTAAGCTCGTCAATTGCAACAGCCACTTTATTTTTAAGAGCCGCGGTCATTTTGTTAGCATCTCTTCTCAACTTTGGCAGCACAATTTCACGATATTTAACAGGTATCATTTGAAGAAAAGAATCGTTTTCCAGATACTCGTCAATTCCTCGCTTCGGCTCTCTGAACAAAACGTTTCGATTGCGCAAAATGAGACTGGCAATATCAACCACTGAAGGCATATAAAAGCAGTTGTTCAATTCTTCCCAAAGGTTATCAAACTGAGCCTTGCATGCAAAGTAAAAGTCGCGGACATACTCGCGATTAAACAGTTTTCCACATACCGATATACCATCAGAAGAAGGTACCAAAGTTATTCTATAAGAATCCTTCAGCGCGGTTTCCTGTGCTACTTCGTGGTACAGAATTTTGATCCATTTCCACATCGCAACGCCGTTGTTGTCGTCAAATATATCTAAATCCTTTGCGGTGCAAGCACAAGAGGACACCAATAAAGCTTTCACGGCATCTAGTGTTTTTCTGAGTCTTCGTGGAGTGTTAGGACTGCGCAACTTACATACTTTTAAGCCATGCTCGTCCACAGAGGGAATAACGGATTGTTCATTCGCAATAGATCGATCCTCTTCGTCACCAGCGCCACCACGGGGACCCGCCCCAAAATTAAGTGCACAAGCTCGCAAGATAATATGCAAAATATCACCCAATCGGTCTTTTTTGTTCATCATATCGTTACATATCTGTGAAAAGTATTTTATCTCAGTGGGTTTACGTGGGCATAGATCACGCCTCAGCCGCTCTGTGTCGACTTTCTTTTCGCCAGGTAAACTTGCTTGATAGGCAGAAAAAATCGACAGCTCATCTACGTGTAGTAACAAAAAAATGTAGGGCGCCAAATTGTATCCATATTTCCTTATGGTGCTTTTCTGAAGATTCCTTACAATAGGCGTGCCAGAAACAAAGTTGGTGAAAGTACGCATCGTAGAGCTGTCGTTCGGCCTGGCACTCGCAGTTTCGTAACAACGTTTGAGGACACGAAAACTCAACTCACTATAGTATCCTCTGTTGAGGTAAAAAAGAGAAAGGGTATCGTAATCCTTCCTATTGAATTTCAAAGTATGTACTTGAAACAACGTGTAGACCATCAAGTTGATTTTCTTGGGAATAAGGTACTTTGAAGGGATCGGTCCGCTCTGGAAATCTGGTTCGTCTTCAACAAACGTCAGAAACTTTTGTACATTTTTCTTGACCATGACGGCAATGACAATTTTTTCAAAAGATCTTTTCCTATCCATTGCACTAGTTCTGAATTTTACCACTTTGATTAGGCCAGACTTTTCGTCTTCGTAGAATGATCGCACTTCCGTGCGGATCGATTCAAATAAAGTTATTGAGTGACAATCTACCAGGTCGTTTTTGTTATTTAGAGCCAACTCAAATTCCTCAAAGTTTGCTTTTTCAAACTCACGCTTATCGGAAACTTTCATTTTATTTTTGTAAGTTTCGAAATTAACAATAGTATGTTGATTGTTATGCTTTCTGACAAGAAATCCATCAATATAAACAAACGATGTTCCAGTTTCCACCTTATCATGATCTAAGAATGTAATTAAGCTACTCTATCGAGAGAATGCAGAATTATGCAGCGAGAACCAAAGGAAGCCTCCGCTACGCAAGTGCAAATCTCTAGCAGCAACAAAGAAAATTCAGTTAGTAAGAATCCCACCCAGATTAGCCACTGAATCCTTCGAGCACAACATGGAAAACAGAGGGATGTCTGTTTCTCCCTGAGGATTGTCATTCATCGCTTGATTTCCGGCCTGCAAAAATAAAGTAGTCGGTACATACTTGCTTTTTCAATTTCCATGGTGCGCAGTATCTGTAGGCGCCACTTTATGAGCTATTGAATATTCGCTCTCCTATTCTTCCAGATGCTAAATGGAAACTTGTCGCCATCAGATAATGAAGGACAACGGATTGACTGCAATATTTCATCGAACAGTTGTTTCGTACTGCTCGTTGATTCACATATCACTAATGTCTGTGATATTCCTTTACTTATTTTTTTTCTCGGATGAGGAAGAGAATTTATAATTTCTTTTGAATGTTGTTGTAGATTGTTCTCGAAGTTATTTTGTGAAATTAATTGATACATCTTTACTTTAATAAACTTTTCCGTTCACAGATACTAGCGAGCAACTTTAGCTTTTCCATTATATTTTACTCAGTTTTCCTTTAAACTAAATAGATTTTGAAAATTCGGCTGTTGGCTTTGTAAAATTTGTATTTAGCCTTTTTAACTTAGGCTTTTTAACTTTTCAGTAAACTCTACTGTACTCACAAGCATTACACTGCATTGTTGGTTCTTAAACTTCTCACAAAGGAAAAATGTCTCCTAGTTTTCTTTCAGGATTGTGCCTGCACGCATCAAACCCCCGCATCGGTATCGTTTTTCCCTTGCATCCTCCCCATAGAGCGGAAAACAACACATGGTGGTGAACGTGTCTCGGGGTTTAAAGAAGTCCCCGGCCTCAATGCAAAGTATATAAATTAGCGAATGATATGCCGCGTCCTATTTAGGAAGTTATAATATGCGTATTTCTTTTGAGGTGAGGGGCAAGGAAAAAAACGGACACCAGGAAAATCATTATCTAAGATGACCGAGTTTTTATTTTTTGCTTTGGGAAACAATGAGCGTATGAGTGCTATTGAAAGGAGGGGATGGGGTTTTTATAAAGGTAAATCCTACTTCTAGCTTGTTGTTTTCCATTTTCCCCGAATATTATTTCAATAAGTGGAGAATGAATGGACGATAGCAGAATGATCTAGCTCCTAAAAAACTTGAACTTGCTTTTGCTTTTGCTTTTGTGCTAGTGGAACAATTTCTTAAAAAAGATACTGCATTTTTACTAGAAACGAGATACTCGAAAAGTTACCACGGGTAAGAAAACACAGAAAAAATCCCAAATTTCGCAGCCGTCCTCCCAGTCATCATCAATCTAATTTAAGGCTCTTTGGATGTTTTCCAAATAACTCGCATTGCGAAGCCATAATATTTGTCTTTTGGAATATGAGAGGCTCAAACTTTAGTTTATAACCATATTCATATTATGTGAGAATCGCGTATCTTATTGCTTTTTCCGCAGGAAAGATACAAATAAATGTGAAATACAATCTGGATATCATATACCATACTAGCATGCTTCCTGTTTTTTACGAGTTCTCTTGACTAATATATATCTCGAATGTTTAGGTTGTCGTACCGCAAAAATGCTTTTAACCTGAAGTTTACCTTTTTCAGTGATTAACAGTTAAATTGAAGTGTAAACTGAATTTTCATTATTTGACCAGCTAAATCTCTAGTTATCAATTACAATTACAGTTCGGGAACTATTATGACTCAAAATATTCTCTTGGCTTTGTTTATCTTTCAATGTGGCTATGAGGGATTTATCCGACAAAATGTTGAAAGAGCAAAAACTCCGTCCGGAAATAAAAAAAACACCGTCGTGCCTCCAGCTATATATTATTATAGGGCTAGACTCAATAGCATTGGACTCCGAATTGGAGCAAAATAGAAGAGCGGTAAATGCCAAATGATGGACTGAATCACGGCATACATGGTGAAGCAAGACAAAGTATTTCCTCCTCACGAAAAGTTTTGAACGATAATGAAAAAAGGAGAAGTTCACAAAGCTCGAATGATACAAAAGAAACCATTCTTCTCAGCCCGAATGCCAACTTCCTGGTTATGTTCGAAGATCATGACGATGAAAAGCCAACCAATTGGAGACTTAACAAAAAACTGTACCATACGATGATATATGGCCTCGCAACATTTTCAGCCCAATTTAATTCAACAACAACTTCTCCATCGATACCCCATTTGATGAAGTATTTCCATGTAAGTGAAGAAAAGGCCTTGTTAGGCACTACTTTATATGTTTTAGGACTTGCATTTGGTCCAATGTTCTTCGCTCCTCTCTCAGAAATGTATGGCAGAAAGATAGCTGTCTTCGGATCACTTTTTATATCTATGCTTTTCACCTTGGGCTCGGCGGGATGCAAAGATTACGCAAGCTTCCTGGTAACAAGATTCTTTGCAGGATTTTTCGGAGGGAGCCCTGTGGTGTCTTCAGGGGGAGTCCTTGCTGATATCTGGCCCATCACAGTGAGGTCGATTGCTTTAGTTTTTTACGCAATGTTTGTGACGTGTGGGGTAAATGTTGGCCCAATCATAACTTCCCTGCTGTCATTTCAGGTCAGGTACTCGGGAGAGTGGCGCTGGGCGCTATGGTTTATTTGTATAGTACAAGGTTTTCTTTTGATTGTGGCGGCTTTCACAGTGTCTGAGAGTTTTGGAGGTGTCATCTTAGCACGAAAAGCTAGCAAAATTCGAAAGGAAACTGGCAATTGGGCTTATCACGCAAAGCACGAGGAATGGGACTTGGATTTCAAAGAATATTTTAGCGTACATTTCATGAGGCCTTTCGAGATGCTGGCTACGCCAATTGTATTTTTTCTAGCGTTGTTCGCGAGTTACGTGTTTGGGATACTCTATCTGATAATGACATCAGTCCCGTTAACATTTGTGATGACGAGAAATTGGGATGGCACAGTGACTACTCTTCCCATTCTTTCAGTACTTATAGGTACTTTTTTTGGGGCTGCTGTAAATATTTGGGGTGGACTTAGATACAAGCGAGTTCTCTGTAAAAATAGTGGTGTTCCAATTCCCGAAGAAAGGTTCCCTCCGATGATGTTTTTCGGGTGGTTTATGCCTGCTGGTCTGTTTATTTTTGCCTGGACTTCACAGTCCAAATTTCATTGGATTGCACCATGCATAGGTCTTTCGTGTGTGGGCGTAGGATACTTCGTTATCTTTCAGGGCTGTTTGAATTATTTAGTTGATGCTTTCACCAAGTATGCCGCGTCAGCCATTGCTGCCAACACATTTTTGAGATCTATCCTTGCTGCAGTATTCCCATTGTTTGGTCACGCCCTTTTTCAAAATCTTGGTGTTCAATGGGGAGCTTCGACCATTGGTTTCATAGCACTTGGAATGATTCCAATTCCATACATATTTTATGCTTTCGGCGCTCAGATCCGCTCAAGAAACCCTTACATAAAAAAGTTGACCTGAACTCATGCATATTTGTGTACTGACCGGATAGCGGGTGATAGGATACTTTTTTATCCCTTTATTTTATAATTTGAGTAAGGCTTTTGAGTCATGTCCCCAATTCGCAATATAATTTCACTTCTTTGGCACTCCGTCCATTGCAGCAATTCGAAATCCAAATAGCATTTGAGCTTAGTATTACCCTTCTATTTTTTTACTCATACAGGCAGAGTTCAGAATTGCTGTTTGGAAAATTATATAGCATTACTTTGGGGAGACAATGATTTACCGTAAATGAAGTGTTATTGATGAACTCGTAGATTTGATATTCAAAAATGGATGTTTGTATTTATTTTCCAAATAAGTTATGCATTCTATTCAATTTCTGAATTAATCGAAGAAAGACATTTATTGTTCTGTTTTCTGTGTCTTAGTGAAGTGTGGTAGTACTATAAACACTAATGATAAACTGTGATAAAAACTTGTAAGAGCTGTCTTTCTTATATTGCGAAAAGACTTGGCAAGAAATTTATATCAGGCATATTTTGTTGCCCTCTATGTCCTAGGTTGTACTAATCTTTGTCGCTTATCATATCCCCCCAAAAAAGAAAACTAGAAAAGAAAAAGAGAGGAAGTGAAGAAAGAGAAGAGGACCAAGAGAAAAAATAAATTGGTGGTTAGTTTTGTAGAAAGGTGTTCTAAGGAGAATGAGAAAATGCTCTTTCTTTTTTCTGATTTCCCAAAACCTTAGATAACAAAACTCGCTATTTCTAAGTGTTACTGATTCTAAAAATTTATTTACGAGGCACCAACTAACATTTTTATTATCTTTAAACTTTAGTTTTTAGAAACTCTGACAGAAATTTCCACAATAAATAATGCATAAAAAAAAAATGGAGAATGATTTCATCTATTCGTACGCGTCACTTAAAATGGCTTTTACTTCATCCTTAGTGAATTGAATGGGGTTTGTTAGATGGCAGGCATCATTCATCGCATGTTCCGCTAAAATATCAAAATCTGAGGTCTTCACGCCCAAAGCTTTCAAATTCTTTGGAATATCCATCGTTTGGTTCAAATAATGCAATTGATCTATCAAGCCTGCTGGAGTAGCTTCCTTAGCACCTAAATGTAAGGCTGCCTCTCCTAACCTCTTGGCAGCTGCTTTATCGTTTTTATTGAAGTTTTGAACATGCGGCAAGAGAACGGCGTTACAAATGCCATGAGGTAAATGATAGAAACCGCCGAGTTGATGGGCTAATGCATGAACATACCCTAACGAAGCATTGTTGAAGGCCATACCAGCTAAGTATTCTGCATAGCACATATCTGTTCTTGCTTTTTTATCTGACCCATTTTTGTAACATTCCACCAAACTTTCTTTAATCAAATCCATACCCTTGATGGCGCAAGCGTCTGTAATTGGATTCGCAGCTGTTGACACAAATGCCTCAATACAGTGCGTTAACGCGTCAAGGCCGGTTGCAGCTGTTAAACCTGGCGGTAAACCGTACATTAATGAAGGGTCATTGACTGCCACTGATGGAGTCACGTTATTATCGATAATAGCCATTTTAATTTTCTCTTTCTCGTTCGTGATAATAGTGAATCTTGTTAGCTCTGAAGCTGTTCCAGCAGTAGTATTAATAGCGAAAAGTGGTAAACAGTTCTTTTTTGACCTATTAATTCCTTGATAATCTCCAATTTCTCCTCCATTGGTAGCCAATAGTGCAATAGCTTTTGCGTTGTCATGAGCAGAACCTCCACCAAGAGAAACGACACATTGAGAAGAGTTTTTTTTCAGCATAGCAAGACCCTCATCAACATTTTTTATTGTGGGATTTGGAACAGTTTGATCGTAGATACTGACTTCGACACCTTCGTTTTTCAGAACGTCGGCAACCTTTGAGGTTACTCCAATCTTTGTGATACCAGGATCGATAACAATCAATGCTCTGTCAAAACCCTTACATTTTAAATAATGCATGGACTCTTTCACGGCACCTTCGCCGAAATAAGAAATTGAGGGTATGTAGAAACCTGTTACTTGTGATGACATTGAGAGCCTATACTTGTTAAGATACTTCTTGATGTCTGAGGTTTCAAAGGCCAATGTAGTCAGACATGTCTTTTATAGTGTTGAAAGCTTTTCACAAAATCTCATAACCTCGACGGTATCCAGTAAGTAACATATTTACCATATAATAAAAAGAAAAAAAAAGTGGGACCTTCATCGGAACGAGATATTGTCTCAAAAAATTGTTGCATGTGCTAAACAGATGTTCATTCTTCCTTTCCGACCATGTGGGTTATTCTTGTTGCTAAGTAAGGTACAATTAATTTGTTTCCTTAATACTTCCGAATAAACTGTAGTGACCACTGAAAAACGTTCAATATCTTTTGAAAAAAGGTAAAATTTGATGTGACAACGGTCCCAATAATATTCAACATTTCTTTTGGAATCCTTGGACACTTATGTTTGTAAGCCGAATCAAATAGATTTCAGAGTTTCTCGAAAAACAAACAAAATGGAGTATAATTTTTTTTGGATCATTGAATGCTAACAACAACATACGGTTTCCTCACAAAATGAGACGAGTGATATAGTTTAGGGCCTTGTAGTTATTTCCAAAATTACAAACATGCCACCAAAAGAAAATAAAAAGTAATTTGCCATAATTTGTCCGTTAGAAAATGACATTAAAAACTACCATAGAGAATGAAGGATGTATTCTTATTTCAAAACACCTCAGGCCATTATCAATATCACTTTAGTTATGGTAGTGGTTACGTATTATGCAAGTTGCCGATGCTGAAACTGCTTTGGTAAAAAAAAAAAAAAAAAAAAAAAGAAAAAACTTGTAACTCGAAGCTCTAATCATTGGCGCTCCTTTTATGTTTGGAGATATTTGGGAAAAGTTTACGACTCTGGTGTTGATTAGGTCAAGGAATAAAATATTAGAAAGACAAGACCCCTCGTCATAAAAACAACGTGTATTATAGTAAGCTTATTACAATTGTTCAAACTTTTGAAGAATCTTTCTGCAGTTAAAGCCGAAGGTAACCTGAGCTATCCTATTTGAGGAATCATAAAGACGCTAAAGCATGTATCTCATTGTGAAAGATGCAGTAGATTTATTGTTTTCATCATAATGATGGATCTGTGCGTATAGAATCTTTCAGCAGAATCTCCTAGAGTCTGTAGGATTTCAGTCTGTATCCTGCAGCTATTAATATTGAAATATTGGGCTTTGTTTTAGTTTAATCAAGGAATTTTGAATCAAATAAGGAGGGAATCCATAAAACTGTCTATATCTCCAGGCATTCGCTTGCTCAAAACTTGCGGATAATAAACATACTTAATATTAGAATAGAGATGCAGATCAACAAAAATAATAATTTGTTCTTTCATACGCCCATTTCTAGTAATGACGTGATCTTACATGTTGAAAGTTATACCATAAGGGTTGGACCTGCCCGACTGTTCTCAAATGACATTGGTGTCTTATTTATTATTAACTTGCAGTATTACTGCAAATACTGAAACATGTGCACACCAAAACGTATAATTTTCGCTAATATTAAGTAATTTGGGTTTGAAGGTCAATGCAGCACATTTGTTTTTTTGTTGTTTTTTTTCAAATAGTTTCAGAAAATTGACGATTTTTGGCGACAGGTAGCACCTGGAAGGTCATGATTCCAAACTTGGAAAAACTTGGTAATCGAGAGAAGTCCAGCCTTGCAAGGAAATAACGTTAACATTTTTTGGACCTAACAAAATAGCATTTCATCAAAAAGAGTTAATTGTACAATTCCTCGATTAGCAACCAGTAGCTACTATATATTGCGACATGTATGCTTGAAAAAGCAAAAGCATCTTCTCAAGTGAACTTTCTTACAGATGATAAGTTTCAAATGACAAGAGATAACAGTGGATTTGAAATGACACAAGCTTCTTCTATTCCAGTAACAATCCTTTCCGGTTTTTTAGGATCTGGCAAAACTACTCTCCTTGAACGGATGCTGACCAAAACTCATGGGCTCAAGGTTGCAGTAATAATTAACGACATGTCTGAACTAAACATTGATGCTTCCTTAATTCAAAACCATAAAGTTTCGAAAAGTGAGGAAAAGCTAATTCAACTTCAAAATGGTTGTATATGTTGTACTCTAAGAGGCGATTTACTGGAAGAGTTGGTAGATCTTGCTCAAGACGGAAGTTTTGACTATATTGTAATTGAATCTACAGGTATTGCAGAGCCTATGCAAGTTGCAGAGACGTTCTCCAACGAGTTTTCCGAAATGCTGCTGGAAACTCCGGATGTGGTTACGGAGGAAGAAGAAAAGCTCCTAAGAAAAGTCCTAGATTTGGGTGGATTAGAAAAAATTAGCAAAATTGATACCTGTGTGACAGTAATTGATGCCCTAAACTTTTTCTCAAACATAGAGACAACAGAGTTTTTGGCAGATAGATGGGGAGACAATGGGCAAGGCGAGAGAGACCGTACAATTACCGATTTAATGGTGGACCAGATAGAGTTTTCAGATGTTATAATAATCAACAAGAAATCATTGGTGGGGAAGAAGAAACTAACCAAAATAAGAGCCCTTATTAAGAGCTTGAATCCCGTTGCTAAAATTCTCGAAGCTGACTACTGTGATGTACCATTAGAAGAAGTTTTAAACACTGGAAAATACAGTTTTGAAAAAGCTGCTTCTTCGGCGGGATGGTTACAAAGTATTAATAATATGACTGTCAAACAAGGATATGGTGATAAAAGCAGAAGTGTGTTAACACCAAAACCAGAGACTGAGGAATATGGAATTAACAATTTTGTGTACCAGTCGAGAAGACCCTTTCATCCAGAAAGGCTTTATAACTTGATTTGTGACAAGTTTTTCGTTATAGAAGAAAGTGCCTCCTTAGAACAAGAGGATTCATTCGAGAAGAGGGAAGAGAACATGAGGCATGATGATTTCAAAGAAAGCGAAGAAGATGATGACGAAACAAAAGATGAAGGCCTTGGTGAGGAAGAGATTCTAAAGCATAAAAAAAACTCATCTTTTGGCCCATTGTTACGTTCTAAGGGGTTCTTGTGGCTTGCTACGAGATTTATTCAGAGAGGAGAATGGTCATCCGCAGGACCAATGCTAACCATAAAAGGGGGAATCCCATGGTTTGATGTCTCTGGAACCGAAGATATTCCAGATGAGGCACTTGAGCTTATTAAGAAAGATTTTGATGGGCGGTTTGGGGACAGGAGAAACGAAATAGTGTTTATTGGACTCAAAATCGATAGGACAAAGCTTTGCAAAGAATTAAATTCGTGTCTTTTGAATGACAGGGAGTATAAAAAATTCCTTGAAATCACAAGAGAGCAAGATAATCTACTAGAATTAGAGGAAAAACTATACGAAGTTTTTCCTGATGGCTTCGAAGAGTGGATGATTTTAGAGGAGGAAAGTGAGCCACCTAGTGACAATAATTAACGTGATTGAAACATGATAACTAAATTTTGAAATATAACAATCTTTGTACTAAGTTTTATCTCTTTATCGTAGTGCTAAGAGAATTTTTACTTTCTGTATATCATAAAAAAGAAACATTTTCAGAGAAATTTTTTCGACCATGCTTTTATTTTTCTTCTCACAAACAAAATTTATAAAATTTTCAACTTTTCTATGCTTCTCAAGACTCTACGTCTGTTTGATTTTATATTGCGTTTTAGGTAGAAGTTTTTTTTTGCTACTAAAAAATAGATTCCAACTGCTTTTGCCATACGTTTCGAAAATTAGTCAATATTAAATTAAAGCTTCAAAATAGATTTTTTGTGGACCAGAAAAATCAAAATCACAATCTGTTATTTGTTTCAACCCACTTGGAAATAACCAGTAACCAAATACGTTTGCTTCTTTTTTTAAACAGGGTGGAAATTGAAATGTCGCCAGGACGGAAGCAATATTTCCGCACATAATAAAGGTTATTCGTCTTCTACATAATTTTGTTTTATCATTATCATCGTCTCTTGCATCCTCAAGATTATTTTTTTCCTATTTTTTCTGGCTTGAAGGTTGGTTTATTGTAAAGCAATCTCAAAATTGGAGTTTCAACATCGAAATTTCGAAGAATTGGTGACATATATCAAAAATTGTTGTTACTAGATATTATAAAGTTCCTAAAATAAAAATACGGTACTGCCCATCAATTCCTTCTAATAATCTCGAAGTGACATATTATATGAGTACCTAGAAGTTGGTCTTCATTACTGCGTCGAAGTAGCATGAAAACATCTTGGAATGAGCGCTACGAATTACGCTAATAGATACCCGTCAATTTTACCTTAAAAGGACTGCCAGAGAATCATTGCATTGCCGGCACTAACAAATGTGAATGTAACTTCTTCAAAAAGACGAAAAATTGCTGATGAAAATCGGCTGGCCACCCGAAGATAACTCAGCTCCTAGATGCCTTCCGCACTACTGCAGAAGAGTTTTGACGTTGCATTTTCTCATAACAACGCTTATGCTTATCAATTAAGTAGATTTCCACTCGGAAACATAGGACATAAAAACGCCTTTGTATGATTGCCGTCTCCAGTAATCACTTGCTTTTTCTGAGTTCGCAAAGTATATCTCGAAAAAGGGGGTAATAACAGCACCGGGTGCGCAACCGCGTATCGGGTAGATAACCGAGTTTGTCGATAGCTTGTCGCGATATGAAGTCCGTTAGCCGCCTTATTTCTTAAGTTTATAAAGAGACTACAGGTGGTACTGAGTGATAGTTTAGATCTCGATCGAGTGAAGTATCTAAAAAAAATCAAGAAAACATGGGTTTAGAAAAGTTCAAGCGTCATCCACTCACTTTTGGTCCCTCGCCAATCGTACCTATGAACAGGCTCTCGGAGCTTCTAGGAGGAGATGTGGAAATTTATGCTAAACGAGAGGATTGTAACAGCGGCCTAGCGTTCGGCGGCAACAAGATCAGAAAGCTTGAGTATCTAATCCCGGAAGCAATTGATGGCGGTTATGATACCCTTGTGTCTATCGGGGGAATCCAATCGAATCAGACTAGGCAGGTCGCTGCAGTGGCTGCCCACCTGGGGATGGATTGTGTGCTTGTTCAAGAAAATTGGGTGGACTACAAGGAAGAAGTATACGATAAAGTTGGTAATATTGAGCTTTCTAGAATTATGGGGGCCGACGTCAGGCTCGACCCTGCTGGTTTTGACATTGGAATTAGAGAAAGCTGGCAAAAAGCTATGGACAGTGTCAAAGCCAAGGGCAAAAAGCCGTTCCCCATTCCAGCAGGATGTTCGGAACATCCGTATGGTGGATTGGGTTTTGTTAACTTTGCAAATGAAGTCGCGGAGCAAGAGAAGGCCCTTGGTTTCGAGTTTGACTACATTGTGGTTTGTGCGGTCACTGGTAGTACCATGGCAGGTATGGTCGTGGGCTTTGCTTTCCAAGGCCGCCAAAAGAAAGTAATTGGTATTGATGCTTCGGCTAAACCAGAAAAGACCAAGGACCAGGTATTCAGGATTGCCAAAAACACTGCAAATCTTGTCGATCTTCCAATTGAACTAACCCCAGAAGATATCATTCTGGATGACAGATTTGGGGGACCGGCCTATGGCTTGCCCAACGAAGGCACAATGGAGGCCATCAGACTCTGTGCGCGTTCTGAGGGAGTGCTGGTGGATCCCGTATATGAGGGTAAGTCCATGGCAGGTCTCATTGAGCTTATTAGAAAGAAGCAAATTCCAAAAGGATCCAAAGTTCTTTATGTTCATCTAGGCGGAGCACCAGCTTTGAACGCCTACGCAGACCTGTTCAAAGAGGGTTAGATAAAATAAATAAGAAATACTGAGCAGATATCAAAAGACTATATATAGAATATGTTCTGCAAATTTTTACATCAGATCTTTGAATGTGAACATTTTCATGCTCCTTTTTTTTTCTATATAAGGACGGTGAAATGCAGCATCATTTCTTTCAGCTCACTCTCACTATTTCTTTACTTACTACTATTTTTTATTAGTTTAATAAAATCCTCGATAAAAAACGGTAGATCACTTAGCTCTACAATGTCAGCTTTAGTAAGCTTCGTGGTATTTGCGATTACATTCTTGAGATGTTTTGCGGCAATCATGGGAAGCACACACGACATCCCGGCCAGTTTTATGGCTCTTTCTTCTGAGGAAAATTCCGCTAATCAACATTGTTGGTTACCGCAGATACCAAAAATTTCCAATGCCAGCTCGATCATTTACGAGAACATCAAGCAGACATTAGGAGAGGAACGATATAAATCAAAGAGCATCGCCAGGTTTCAAGGTGCTATTGGCGTTGACACTCAGGCCAACGACGATTTTGGCAGCGTTAAAACTGATGAACGCTGGTCGAAATTCTATCGGTTTTCAGAGTTTCTGAAAAAAGAATTTCCTTTAGTTCACAAGAATCTTCAATTAGAGAGAATAAACTATCACGGATTGTTATACACATGGATTCCCTCATTTGAAAAAACCAAAGAAAATCACCCTAAGAAGCCTTTTCTCCTTATGGCTCACCAGGACACAGTTCCAGTCTCAAATGAAAGCATAGCGGACTGGAAATTTGACCCTTTTGCAGGGCATATTGACAATAGTGGAATTATGTATGGGCGGGGTGTCCACGACGATAAGAATTCCTTGATATCTATTCTGGAGGCAGTGGAGCTACTTCTGAACAACAAATTCAAGCCCAATCGCCCCTTGTTGTTGGCCTTTGGTTTCGACGAGGAGGTTAGCGGCACCAGAGGCGCACTTGAAATCTCACAATTTTTGCAGCAGCGATACGGCAAACATAGTATCGAGTTCATTTTGGATGAGGGACCAGGTATAGTAGACCAGTCTCTATCTGGAGGTGAAATTGCTTACGCAACTGTGGCAACGGCTGAGAAGGGTTACTTAGATGTGTCCATAGAGGCAAAAGTACCAGGAGGACACTCGTCCTTGGCAGAAAAGCATTCGCTTATAGGAATAGTTGCAGAAATGATTATGGCATTAGAGAACAGACAACCTTTCCTGCCTAGAGTCTCAAAAAAAAATCCTTTGTTGGGGTTCTTGTCATGTCAATGCTTTGATGACCAAGAAATACCACTGCTTCTAGACAGAATCAAGAATGGAGACGAAAGAGCTGAGTATGAGCTGGGTTTTCTTCTCCAAAATTCCTCGATATCAGCACTGACACATACATCGCAGGCAATAGATTTAATCTCCGGCGGCCAGAAGATAAATGCTCTTCCAGAAAGAGTTTCGGTTGGGATAAACTATCGCATTACACCTGACTCAAGCCTAAAAGAAATTAAGGGGCGCATATGTGACATATTAAAGCCAGTTGCGTTAAAGTACGACATGGACTGTAGCTTTTTTAACGATGAGAAGAACCTATCATCTTCGGACAGGTTCTTGCGAGTGTCACAGATTGGGAGAGCATTGGAGCCCGCAAAAATGTCTCCGCAAGGTTCTAAGTCATATTCTATCATTTTTGGCACAGTCATTTCTGCCCTCGAACCCTTCTATACAGAAGCCATGAGTGTCAAATCACTCGCAGTTGTGCCCACTTTAATGGCAGGAAATACTGACACGCGCCACTATTGGAACTTGACAGAAAACCTATTCCGCTTCAGGCCCACCCGGATTGATGAGAGAAACAATGGGGGTCACACGGTAAATGAGCATCTACATGCTGGTGATCATTTTGCTGCCGTTCAGTTTTATGCCGCACTTATTTTGAATGCAAGCGAAATGTAATGGCTTAAGCCGCTAGTTTGCCGTTCTTTACGGTATGCTCATTGATTCGGTAATCGATTATATAGTCCGCGGATAGAAAGCTTGTTTAAGCAGTCTTACTCGACGAACTCTAATTCTTTAAGTGAAGTTAACAGTACTCAAAAATTGCTGCCCTAGCCGAAAAAAGTCCAATCATTATGTGGTCAAAATAGTCCTACTTTCTTCGTAGTTCACTTCTCTCGGGAACATTGCATATACTGAATTTCTAAGGAGCTGAACACTTCATCGACCATCCAAAACCATTTTTAAAAAGGATTAACGTGAAATACTATACCCAACTCATATCAAGCCATAGATGGCACATCATTTTAACAATCAAACGCCAGGAAATTCTATTTCATTTGAGGCGCACGTCCGGAAAAAAGGCAGTTTTACAACACACCATCAAAGTGATAAACTTCCTACCATTTTCGTTATAAGCGATAAATTGTGTACGGCCTGAATTTAGCGATGCTTCAACTGCATGCAAATCACAAATATCGAAGACCAGCTCGTTGTTGCATGACAATGAATACTTCGATGCAGTCACTATTTGAAGGGAGGTATAAGTGCACAAATGGATCTCGGTGTTAAAAAAAAAGAAGAGGAGGGGGAGGGTCCCTGATAATGAACGTATTAGGAAAGCTGTGGCTTGCGCAGAGTGCAAAAGACAAAAGTTAAAGTGCATAGGGGAGCATCCTTGCGACAGATGTTTGTCCAAAGGTATCCAATGTAAGCAGGAACCAAGGATACGTGTCAGCCAAGAAACTCTTGCAACCAGCCTCCAACGGCTTTCTTACATGGAAGCAATAATCAAAACCGCATTTCCTTGGATTGAAACTTCTGTGGAACAGCTGAAGCTGAAACTAGCCGAACTGAATGGTGACGCTAAAGCAAAAGAGATGATAATGCATATCGATCTACGAAATATTCAACAATCAGATGGGAACGAAAGTCACACATTTTATGAAGATGTAGGGTCGACGTCCAGTTTTGTGGTTCGAGCCCGAGAGATAGTCTCGCATGGAGAGTCAAAGACAAAGCCTCATGATTTGCAGCATGAAGGCAACTTATCTTGCGGTAAAATGGGAAACATCATTAGCGAGGCCTCCAAGACATTGTCTAGTTTGCTCGAAGCAGCATTATTCTGGCTTCCTCCAATAGAGGAAGCCACTAGGCTTATTGATATTTTTATCTCTGTTGCAGGAAACAATACTTTTTTCTACTTTGATAGTAGCTGGTTTAGGGCTATCGTACGGCGAATATATCAACAACAGAGGTCTCAGATTGGGCTAAAAAATATTAATCAAGTCTGCCTATTATATATGTGACTTTGTATGGGTTCTATCTTCGCGTATGTCTGGAAAGATCGTACAGGCCCTGCTGGCCGGGAAAGTGAAGTAAATTTCCCCGGGTCAAATTTCTATGAGCACTTTCAGTTACTTCTGCCGGCAGTAATTAACGATAGTTCTGTGGAAACCGTTCAGGTGTTTTTCTTGGCCGCAATGTATGTTTTAGCAGGTCAGGAGATGGAAATGGCTTATACTTATTTGGGGATAGCAATGAGAGCCGCCATGGCTAATGGTATGCATAAAAACTTCTCTCTGAAGAGCGACTTCGATAACAATTTGGCTAAATCTAAGAGAAGACTTTTCGGGGGCGTTTGCATTATAGAGAGGCGATTCAGAAACTCTTCCTGTCTCTGAAATAAATCTTGACCTTAAAGTTTACTGCGAAGTTTTTAATGAAAATTTGAAAACGCTAATGTTTCCTGTGTGTTTTCTTAAACATGAAAGTCTCTTTTGTGACCATTAAAATACATGGTGTGTGCTTCCAAAGTGTGGAGTAAGGTTTCAAATTTGCCACTATCACGGATATGTGTCATAGCATAGAGTAGTGGCGGGGACAAGTACGAACTCGTTTGGAAGTAAACGCAATGTGTGTTGTTGCGGCCGAACGAAGCTGTGTATTTTCTACAGATTTCACAAAGCTGCAAGTATATTTAGAAATGTACCGATGTTACCATGAACTTAAAATATGATTCAACTGGGGCAAACATATCAGCGCTCGATCCATGAGGCAGTTCTTTGAATATGAGAAAGGACAGATCCAGATCATTTCATAGAATATTTGTTTCAAGATAATAGAACATAACTTTGAATCCTTCATTACATTCATTTGTAGTTCGGCAAACTTTCGAAGATATTTTATTACGTCGAGGTCTTGCCCTGCTTGGATTTAGCGTGAAGCGGAACATTCAATTGGACTAAGCAACATTTGCTTATGCTTGATTTCCTCTTGTTCGATCTTGATCAGTAAGAGTTTCAATCCTTACAGCATATGTAATGCTTATTGCAGATTTATGTCTTCTAAATTTACATTTAGCTTTCTATACTAGTCTTTCAGCTGAATGGGACAATTATCTTACAAACCTACTGCTGTTGCTATGGTTTGTCCAACAGTCATACCCCAATCCCATTTTAAGTCGTCCCCAATAGTTATGGATCCATCAGGATTAAACGTACGCATACGCAAGACATCTGTAGTACCCCAATCCATCTCACCCTCACTCAGCCATTTGCAGTAAGACTTTAACCACGATAAATAATAGGGCTTTTCTTTCGGCAAAATGCCATCAACATAGTTATAAAACCATATTCCCATATCTCCGGCATGGGGTACAAGCATTTCAGGGGGCTCGTATTTCTCAAAAAATTTGCCTCTGAAGGCTATTTGATACCTGTTTATTTTGTCTGAAGTAACAGCTCCTTTCACCAGGCTATTGACGAGGACTCGACTTGACGCGTACACTTGGTCATCACTTGTGATCCTACCATAAAGGAATTTTAGGTTCGCAAGGTGCTTGTCCTTGTCGTCAGTTTGTGGAACATCGGGATATAGTTTCAACAGAGCTTTTGCAACCGACTTGGGATAGTAGTTGTTGATTCGATTAAATAAATCCTCTGTGCTCTTTGGTGGATTATAGTTGGCATACACTGCGTGCTCGTTAATAACTTCACCTATAATGAAGGACCTGTCGGGATCTCTCACTTTTTCCCAAAAGTTCCATCCAAGATGTCTTCGAATAGGGTCGAAAACATCATATCGTTATCAGTGACAGTTCTGAATGTGTGCAGCTCAAGTCTAAAATTTTCTCGGCGAGTGCTTGGAAGGGAATCTCGCGCAATGCTCTTAATTTCTCCCCCCTGGAAGATCTAGATTAATACCAAACATCTCCACAACTTCATCAAACTGTTCGTCGCACTCAGAAATAGTTTTGGGTTGAATAGCCAAGCCATTGGATAGCAGCAATGCTTTTTTGATAATTTGGGTCACCTCGGGGTGATAAATGTCGTATGCAACTTGAAAGATCGAAGAGTACGAGCCGGCACTTACCCCATCAATCGTAATGTTGTTTTTATTTCCTCCTAGCTTACCAATGTTCTTGTAAACCCATTCAAGGCCGAGTCGTTGATCCCAAAAGCCAAAATTGGAATTCCCCTTATCTCCATCTGATAACTCTTGACAGGACAAGAAACGAAAAAGATTAAGTCTATATCCTGGAGAGACGAGAATGAACTTTTCGAGACTATCCTCTGCCTGCAAGTCCTGAGGGTCACATTGACGGTAATGAAGAGAGTTGCCAACCTGAAGCCAACCACCGTGTATGAAATACAATACGGGCCACGGGCCAGCCGCCAGATGGTGACTTGCCCGCTGGAACCCATATATTTAAAAAAAGACAGTCTTCATCATATTTGAATTCTGGGTTGGGATTCCCGCCTCTGTTATTATAAAAAGGTTGCGGGCAAATTGTTTTGAAAGAAGAATAATCTCCAGAATAATCGTAATCCTCAGACAGAGGTTGAGGTCTCCGCCATATTAATGGACCAATTGGAGGCTTTGCGAACCGAATACCTGTGTAGCGATGGCACTTATCTTTGAAATTGTCATCACAAATAGTCAATGCTGTCAAATTTCCCAATCCATCTACCTTGGTAGCAATCACTTTGTAATGTTCAACTACTGGCGACTCGTAAATCTTTGATTGTTTCGGTTTTTACTTAAGGTTCTTCTTAGGGGTTAGGAAGATCCTGAGTTAGAACAATTCTAAACATCTTTAAGTTCTGTGCTTTTCATATAAAAAAAAACAGAACACTAAGATTATGTGTAAGATCTTTCGTTTGCTGTGTAAATGATAGGGTGCTTACCCGAAGGAACATTGACTATGGCCACTAAATGCTGCTTATTGGACTCTATACTGTGAGTTGGAAAAATTAAGGTGGCGTGTGGCGCGTGCATCAAACACCGTTTTTCTCGGGTAGCTACCCTATCACGACTATCAAGAATGAAACAAAGATTGGCGGTTTTCACACAAGTAGCATCACAAGGTCAATTATATAAAAAAGGTGACTATGTTTATTTTGTAAAACATCTCTTGATGATTAAAAATCTGTAACAATTAAGAACAATTGAATCTTAAAGTTTCTAGCGCTGGTGGCCAAAAAAATTCAGTGTCAATACACGTACGGCTTCTTCTCGGACTCCAGTAGTTTCTAGTCTATTATGTCGCAGGAAAAAAAGGAAGAGTATAGCATCAAAGTAGATGATGTACAGCAGGGTTCACTAGATGCTGACGATCTTCAACAGGGCTCCATAGATTTCACTGATATTCAAACTGGGTTGGAGGAACCTACTAAACGCAGAGACGCCGATGAGGCATTCGATTATGCTTTGCAAGTATCTCAAGACACCGACATTGATCCCGCAGCTGATAGAAAGCTGACGAGAAAAATCGATATGATTGTTTTCCCGGCCATGGCACTTGTTTATGCTGCCCAGTTTCTTGACAAAACCTCAATGTCGTACGCTGCAGTTATGGGCCTCCAAACAGACTTGAAAATGAAGGGAAACATGTACAGCTGGTCAGGAACAAGTTTTTATTTGGGTTACTTAGTATTTGAGTATCCCGCAGCCTGGCTGCTACAAAGGTTTCCATTATCAAAGACTTTAGCTATTTTCCTTATAATTTGGGGATTTGTGTTGACCATGACCTCTATTGCTAACTACCCGGGATTTATTGCCATCAGGACAATACTTGGTATGTTGGAGTCTAGCTCATCAATGGGTTTCATGTTGCTTACAGCACAATACTATCACCGGAAAGACCAAAATACAAGGACTTCATTTTGGGTAGCATTCAATGGTTTGGGACAAATTATCGGAGGATCCATGGCTTATGGCCTTGCAAAGCGTCAAAAATCTCTGCCCATGGCTGGTTGGAAATTGGTTTTCATTATATGCGGCGTCATTACCATATTTCTTGGCTTCGTTTTCTTGCTCGTTATTCCAGACACTCCATTCAAAGCATGGTTTCTTAACGATTCAGAGAAAAAAATGATTATCCAAAGGTTGCGTCAGAACCAACAGGGAGTTGGTAATCACAAATTCAAGCGCTATCAGTTCTTTGAGGCTTTGAAAGACGTACGCACATGGATTATGTTCTTTTCATCCATTTCTTTGAACATTCCAAATGGAGGTATTGGAACTTTTTCTTCACTACTTATCAAGGGTACAATGGGCTATGATGAAATGATGACTTTACTTATGGGGTTGCCAGCTGGAGGATGTGAGTTTGGCGGCTTGATACTATTCGGCCTCATTTCACCTTTCATCAAAAACAGAATGGTTCTGGCGTCAATTACAACGATCATCGCCTTGATTGGTTCGTGCCTAATGTCTTTTGCAGGACCTCCAAAAGCTCAGTTGGCTGGATATTACCTACTGATGGTTTCACCAGGTGCTATGATCGTAATGTTTTCCCTTGTGTCCTCGAATGTTTCTGGCTACACTAAAAAGACAACTGTGGGAGCAATATACTTGATTGGGTATTGCGTAGGGAACCTTATAGGCCCCCAAACATTTAAAGCCAAGGATGCATCTGGTTACCGTCCAGCTAAAATTGTAATGGTTGCCTTCTATGTTATCACTTTAGTAACCTTTCCCATCCTTTATCTTGTGAACCGTAAAGAAAACAAGAGAAGACACAAAATGGCTGAAGAAGGGTTAATTCAACATGAAAAAAATTCCGAATTTGCAGATCTGACAGACAGAGAGAATTTGGAGTTTAGATATGTTCTCTGATCAAATTTGCGGGGAGAATTTTGTAGTGCTTTTGTGGGAATGTTTGTATATAGAGTTTCTGCTTTTTTAGATAATGTGTACTTTGTGTTAAAAAATTTGGAAAAAATGAAATCTTCTGCATCTTGAAGACTCACTTTCGATAACCACCAAAGTTGCAATCTTATCAATGTGTTTTTTTACTAACTCCCAATTATTCCCTTCACGTGATGTTGTGAACCAATAAACATTCTTCCTAGTTAAATTAATAATAACATTACCTAAAAGATAAAAAATACAGCGATGTTAGTCAGAGCAGCTCTCCTCTTTTCTTTTAAATAAGGAAGACCTTGGAAATCTTTGAATAACTGAAGAGAAATGATGTGTACGCCTCACGTGGGTGCTAATTTGCTAGTGGTTCGATACAGTGGCATTCTAATCGGTGAGACCCTGTATATAAGTAAGAACATTATTTCTTGTTTGACAATCTCTTCAGCGTCAACCACTACGCCAGTACACAGTGTTCGGTGTCGTTAGTCAGAAAAAGGAACGTGATTTGTGTCAGATCATTTAGTATGCCCAAAATTAGATGACGAAAATGAATAATTGAAAAAGGTTTCCGGGTAAAGCGTCCAGATACTGGACAAATATAACATTTGACAGTGTTCTAGAAGTGAATGAATCTTCAAAAAAGAAGTGACGTGTAATGAATCATTAAACAGAAAATGAGATATGTCTCAACCCGAATAACTTGTAAGTTTTCTGATTTGTTTTATTTTTCCTATTGAGCCTTGCTTTGTAAAAAGCTACCTCACGAAAAACTAAGACCATATTTCCTTTTTTTTTTCTTTTTTTATAAATATGGACTAGAATCCTAAGTATGTGAGACATCCGCAAGAACCACAGCATTCGTAAATCCTCAAAATCATAAATGGCTAACATGATTTGCATCTTACTGTTACGTAAATTTGTAGAAAAGAAAGAGGCAAAAATAAAATAGGTTCCTCTACGAGAAAGCGTACATCACAAATACTGCTCCCCAATTTCAGCGAATGTCTCTTTGACCACTTTCACAATAAAATCAGCATCTTCTTTACTGAAACCAAAGGCTGGAGCCATTGTGAGATGATCGCCATATTCAATAACTTTACCGTCTTTAACTTCATAACCGGCACAACCATTGTTACACATAAAGTGGGCACCTTTCCCGAATGTCTTTTGGTACAAAACCCGGGACATCCTCATCTCTGGTGGAAAGAATTCCTTAGTTGTCCTATCCTTCACCAATTCCACAGACAAGAAGTTACCAGCACCTCTCACATCACCACAAACTTTACAACCCTTCAATTGTTTCTTTAGTTGATCCTTAAGATATGCACCAACAACCTTGACATTGTCGATCAAATTATTCTCGTGGAGTTTTTGCTGTAACGCTAAACCAACTCTACAGTTGAGATGATGAGATTGATAAGTTTGGAATCCAATGGCCATTCCAGAGCCTTCTTCGATGGTCTTAACGACCTTTGGAGAAAACAATACACCAGAGAGTGAAACATAGCCTGAACCAATAGTTTTCCCGAAAGTCATGATATCGGGGCCACCTGTTGAAAGACCTAGTTCGGGGTCCATGAAGGCAAATGGGTAACCTGTTCTACCTAAGCCGCACATCACTTCATCTAACATGAACAAGGCACCGTATTTGTGGGCTATGGCTCTGGCACCGTCCAAATAACCTTTGGGAGTGTGGTGGTCCCCAAGGCTGAACCGCACACAGTTTCCATAATAACCCCCGCAACGGTGCTTGGGTCATTCTTGATAAAAGTCTCTTCCAAGTTGTCCAACAATTCCTTCGTATACTCTACTTCTGTCATTCCCTCCTTCATGTCCCTGTAAGGATACAAACGAGAAATCTTTGAAGTCTGTTCATCAGACAATAGAATGTCTTCAACAGAGGTTTCTTTGGGTTATCACCAATTGATAAAGAACCGATAGCATATCAATGATAGGCGTTGTGCCTGATAATGAATCGGAACCCCTGTGGCTCACCTTTTTCAAGGTGGTATTGTTTGATATATCTCATTGCATTCTCATTCGCTTCAGAGCCAGAACAAACGAAAGTAGCTGATTCAAAGCAGCCTGAAGATTTAGAGCACATTAATGCAGCTAGATCCTCGGCAGCCTTGTTGGAGTAGCTAGTACAAAAAGTGTAAGCAACTCCTGTGCATAATCATTAAGTTGAGATAGGATTTCTTTGTCGCCGTGGAATAAAGAACAAACAGCAGCGCCAGAGACAGCATCATATACCTGCTTTTTCTCGTTGGTCAATGGATTTTCTAACACTAGCCATTGACCGTTCTTGCACGTACCTACACATTCAAGCTGCTTCTTCACAACCTGCCCCTGAAACAGACGGGAGCGAACCTCGCCAATAGACATTCTTATGATACTCTTTTTTTTTTTTGAAGATTGTTTAATTCAATTTGGAATTTTAATTATGGGCTTTTCACTTGAGACCAAGGCAAGCTATTCGGATGAGAATACTCATGATATTTATACATGAGCTAAATAGAACCAAAAAAAAAACGTCACGTAGATTAGTATTGCGTAACTCACTAGGTTGCGCATCTGTTTTTTGTTGCCTCTGAACCGATGTTACTTCATTGTTCCTCCAGGACAGGTTACTGTAACCGAGTTGTATGATGCGGCTGATACAGGTGAGTTTTTCCTTATCAACGCAAATGAATTCCAGAAGCGCGCATTGTGCAGGATATAAATCAAGGTAGTGCTTCCTCTACAACAAGATAAGTTCTAACCTAGTAATTAACGCTGTAAACGACGTGCTAAAAGAGCGATATAGTTCAGCACGTAGAACAGCTGAGGTTAAATCTATTGCAAAGAGTTACGGAGCTCTCGCGAAACTAATCATACTTGTTTGTTACACAACAGACAACTGATGAAGTATTCTCTTTTCAAGAAGTACAACGGACCCTTGCACTTTCAAGCCAGGTTCATTACAATATATTCGCCGAAGGGTTGCGATAAAAGAAAGAAACTAAAAGGCTCTGTTATCTTATGTTAACACAGTACTTTTTCGTGTCAAAATTAGTGTAATGTTTCACTACAATCTACTTTGCGTCTCATACTGCTAAATTCCCCAGTACTCGTTGATATTATCAAAAGCAGGCCATTCATTTTCCCAGCCAAATAACGAACATAACTTTTCCCGATTTTTTTGGTTCATCCAAGTTTCCAACCCCTCACCAGTTGTATTTGGAAAATTGCCAGAGACAGTGGTGGGACAATGGGTAAGGACGTCTGTTGTGTCTATTAGATTCTCAATTTGGATTCTCTTTGTACCCGTGGACGGAGCTGCAACGTTCGCAACATCGACTAATTCATCCTTCATGTTTTCAAAAACGGAGATACTCAAAGTTGTCAGTTTGTTATCGGATGCTGCTTTGAACATAGCAACCGTTTGCACTAAGAACTGATAATAGTAGGATCCCAGTTCCCAGTTATTTTTGTAATATTTTAAAAAATCCACACAATAACCATAATAAAGCGCAGCGTCTTTGAAACCTGGATCGTAAGAAGGAAATGAGTCAATGTAAAATAGTGTAGAAGCGCATGTAAGGGCATCAAAACCAGCGAAAGTACTACAGCAATAGACATTTCTTTTCTTAAATTCATTGAAGATTAGAGCTGCTTCCCTTGCGTACTCAAAAACAGTACGTGCAGAATGGCTCCACCAGTTTCGAGGTGGTTTTCTTAGAGCCGGCGAAGGATCAGTAGGACCCTTCGCAACTTCATTGTCAGGAGGAATAAACGGCATATAATTCCGGTGTATCAGGATTTTAGAAGTCAACAATGCTAAGTGAGTGCAACAGTAAAGAGTGCCCTGCCCTAAAGAAAAAAAAGCATCCATGCTTTGTATATTTAGAGACTCTTTAGGACCAAGTTGCGACTTGAAAAGATTCAACCTTTTATCTAATTTATACCATTCGCTAGTTTCATCCCAAGGTGCCTCCAGAAAATGCTGTCTTCCGCCTTGGATTACCCAGGAACTGCAATCTGCCCACAATTCTGTTACAGCGATAAAAAGGGCAAAAATATTATGCGTTGTGGCACTTTTAAAATCTTTTAAATGGTAAATTTCTGAAGCATGCCTGAAAAGGAATTCTGAATTCTCCTGTGGAAGCGGAAATTTACAGAGTCGAGTTTTGTATTCTTCCAAGGATCCTTTTCTTAAAGAGATTGTTATAAGTTGATAACTCCACAACGTCCTTATCATGAATTCTTTCTCCAAATAAGTTTTGTGTCTATAATCTTGCTCACTTAATAGCAAGAAAGCTCTTTCAGCAAAACCACCAAGAAGATATCCCTTGTGCATTTTTCTATTTTGCCAATTGAGCAGCAACACTAAAATAGAAACTTGTAAGATACTCAGCAAGTTCATAGATGGGTCTCCATCAATTTTCCCAAACACCTCAACTTCTAAACGTGAAGCAAGAAGTTTTCTGGATTGCGCTGTAAAATATGAGGTGAAAGGTGCACTTAATACACACACACCAAGGATAACTAACTCATCCAAGTTTTCGACTACTTCTTGATATCTCAAAGAGCTCAAGAAAAACAATTCGGGATAGTGTTGAAAAGCAAATTCTATGGAAGATTTAATTATGGCATCCGGTATGTGAATTTCAGACTCCTCCCTTTTTCCTTGTGAAATGATGTTAGTTTTCCTGAGTTTGCGGAACTCCTGCGTAGAGTGAAGTATGCAGGTGGATTCCTTTCCACGAACTCTGCAAGAATGGCACGGAGCCTTTCCATCATGTATACATTTCGTCTTTTTCAGACGGCAGCTTCGACAGGCGATCGAAACACGCATTATAACGGTACTTCTGTTTCCCTATGCAGCGCCCCCTCCTTTCGGAACGCAAGAAAGTTATCTTATCAAGTAATGTTAAAGAAGAGGAAGAAAGAAATACTCTTTAGCTTGAGAAGATGGAGTGTCAATCTAACAGAATATATGCCCGGCGTCCAGTGATCGCGAATGCGGTTTTGGTTTGAGCAAAAAGAAAGGCATTTGATAACGGTACAACAGCTATCATAGATCGTAAGATGGAGAATCCTAAGGGGTCGATTTGAAGATAAACTGTGCATTGTTTTTCTTCTTTTTATCAGGAGATCGCGTAAGATGTTTTTTTTTATTCTCCGCTCTGCAGCCGTATTTTTTCAGCGATAAGCTTTCACTGAACGAATGCAGAGGATTAGCACGCGAATCCATTCGCGTGTGAGTGTTCCTGCTTGCTATGGCTGAGCACAGCAGAATCGAAAATGATCTTAAATTATCCCACTTTCTCCTGTATTATACAGTTCATATCTAAGAAAAACCATATTATCAAAACTATCATACATGATGATTTCCCCTTGTAACAAAGTGTTAATGATAGTCAGGAGCGAAGCCCAGAGATAAGCTGTTGCATGTAATCATGTCGCCTGTCTGTGAGGATATGGACTATTTATTTAGTCTGGTTTCTTTCCAAGATTGAGCAGGATTAACTACTTCTTCTTCTTCTGATTTTTTTATAGCAGAACAGTTCACGATTTTGAAAGCAATAACATGTCAATCAAAAAAGAAGCAAACTCTTTGAAAACTGGCGACGTTCATGTCGAACTCGGAGATATTGATAGCATTCATGAGAGTGTGGATGAAAATCTTGCCTACAGAGAACCTGATGTTGCAACTCGACTATTTTATGCTCAAAGATATATTGAAAAGCAATATGATGAAGTCAGTCACGAGGGTGGCTTACTTCGTGGATGGAATAAAATGATTATGAGATCTTTGAAGATCCAAAGCCTGGAACCCAAAACTAATGATTACCCAACTTGGAATAATGAAGATTTGTCACTGAGAACTTCTAACTGGATTGTCTGCGCTGGTCTGCTCACATCAGAAATTATGGGTGCCTATTTAGTTCCGAACTCCGTAGCTATGATTGGTTATGCCCCTTCTAATGTTATGCTTTCTGTCTGCTTCCTTTTAACATTGGCCGCCGGTGGCATCACTTGGTGGATGTTTCTGCTTTTTGATTCTCCAGAATATCCTATCAAAACTTTTGCGGATATTGCTTATATACTGGGCGGAAATTTCTGTAAGCAAACAGTTATTTTTTTGCAGATTATCGCCATGGTGTTGACGGCAGCAACTAGTCTAATTGGTGCCACAGAAGCCATTGTCATTTTAAGATCAGAGCGCGTATGTTGGGTTGGGTTGCTAGTCTTGATCGTAGGACTTCAAACTATTTTTGGACACATTAGGCAATTGAGCAATCTAGGAAAGTACTGTGTTTTTGTTTCCATCTGCAATTACATTAATCTATTTGTTCAACTAGGCTACGTGGGAGGAGGTGCTGAACCTAACTGGGAAAATGCAAAAAATCTCTTGGGCTTGAACAAAGCTCCTATTATGACTTATGGGATCACTCCAAATCAAACACTTGTGGACAAAATTGTTGCTATATCAAATATCTCGTATGTTTTCGCTGGCTCGGTCGTGTTTCCTGAAATTATCTCTGAGCTCAGAAGACCATGGGATTTCTGGAAAAGTATGATCAGCGCCCAGAGTGTTATCTTTTGCACTTACATGATCTACGGAAATTTTTATTATGCTAACCAAGGTCAGTTTGCAAACTCCCCAGCTGTCTTTGGTATAAGCAATACAAAAGCTCTCAAGGGCTTGTCCTTTATCACATTTCTTACTGGTTTTATTCAGGGAATTTTTTACGGTCATCTTTCCAGCAAAATAACTTATAAGAATTATTTGCCATTGATTTTTAAAAGGCTAAAATTTCATTCCAAAACAGGGCTACTGCTTTGGTCGGCAACTGTTCTGCTTATCTGGGTAGCCATCTTTGTTATCGCTGCAGGAGTTCCGCAGGTTAGCGCTGTTTCTTCTTTCACTTCAGCCTTAACGATGATCCCGTTAACCTATGTCATCCCATATGTTTTTCATATGTTAACGCTATTTATCAAGAGCAATGCTGAACACATTGAGTATAATCCCTCCTCTTTGGTAGCTTCCCAAAAGCCTTCTCCAAAGAAATTTATATCCCGTGGCTTTAAAGAGAACTGGTCAATAAGCGTATTCTATATTTTGGTTAGCTTGGCTTCTCTGTCTTTTTCGGGGCTCGGCTTATACGGCTCGGTAGAATATATGAAGATCATTTTTGACAGCACTCCGGCTACTTCTTTTTCATGTACTTCTCCCATTTAAGTATGTCGTAGGAATTTCAAACTCCGCAAATATTACTTTTGTGTTTATAATAATGATATAACTATATTAATAGTTGAGTTTAATACTTAAATAGTTAATTTGATTAATATTTTTGCTCACAAGTTTTTGAAAAGGGTAAAAATCTGCCGCAAGCCTTGTTAGTGCCTAAAGTATTTCGACATATCCTAGTTACTTGGTATTCGTTCTTTATTTGCTGATAGAGAAGCGGATGATTAAATAAAGAAGTTTTTCGAGGATTTACTGATAAATAGGTTAATGAGAAGATTATGAATAATGCTGTACCGGTTGTTTTTCTCAGCTGCTATTGGTGTAGCTTTCAAAACTGATTTCTGTCCGAGTACCTAAAGCTTTACTAACTAAGGCATTACAGGTTGTGTTGAATCATTGGAACATTTGAGAAATTTTTTTAATAGCTTAATCCGGGGACGGGCCTCTTGTTTTCAAGTTGATGCTTTCAAAAAGTAAAGAAAAAAAACAATCTTAACTAATACAAAATGAAATCGTTTTTTTGCATGAACGTAGTAGCTGTTCGTCAATTAGCTTTGAATTTGAAATTCTAAGCAACTTGTTTAATTTTTCATTGAAAGAAACTTTTCAGAACTTCGAGGAGAGTATTCATTAGCATCATCACTTAAACGTTTTCTCGAATAAGCTTAAAGCTGAAATGCTTCTTCACATTGCTTGGTGAAAGGAAAACTTCGAAAGTTTTTTGTATACTTCTATTGATAGTAGAAAAAGATTGCCATAATACAACTTCTGCAACGTACTCAAGAGTTTTTTATATAAGAAACAAGGGTCAAAACTGTATGATAATATTGTATGTTCATATTACCACATTTAACCTTTCAGCAATTCAGCACCAATGTACAAAAAGTAAAACATGAGAATTCCTAATACCTAACTTAAATTATCTCAGTCTACTTTTTTAAGAAATGTTACCTGAAATTGCTGTCCTATATACACAAGTTACACAGAAAGCGTAACCATGCTCGAAGAAACTCGACTTCGAACTAGACACTTTGCCCGCTTTAATAACATTCCATCTTTAGTGAGAAGATTTCATGTGGCATGTCTCGATAAACTAACCTACACAGATAATTCGTGATGCAACACGACTAGCAAGTTGGATAAATTAAAAGTATGTGGGCGTGGCATACTAATATACTGCCCTCGCATGGACACGCTTAGAGCGTAATGAAAGGACATATTTCTGATACAAAATCAGTGAGATAAATCTAAGATTTCTGCATCGTCGAGGATCCCCCTTTTAACATGTGTATCCTCTATAACAGGGTGAGTAAAAGTGCAAATTTGTTTAATGTTTTGAATTGAATTTTGAAGACAGTTAGTTGATGATGTCTTTAAAGCAATGCGATTGAAAAAATGTTACTTTTCTCACGTTTGAGTATCATAATCATAACAAAGTTAGGTGGACATTGCACCTTGCCAAAGAAATTGTTTCTTGGGAAGGACTTGGGTTCTTGTTCAACTAAATTACAGAAGCTGGCTCAAGGTGTATCAATAACATATAAAATTTAGCCCATCCTTGGACTCGAACTAAAACCCAGAAAGCATGGAGTGAAGAAGGGGGTAACATTAAATGTGAATGACGATTGTTGGTGATCCTGTAACTGTATCTCTTTTTCTTAGCCGTTAAAAGCAACGAGGTTGCCCATGGTGAATCCTTGATTCAGTAATTTGAGATTTCTTTCGGCGAGGATTAATGAATTCCGAGAAATGAACCTTCTTTTGAACGTAGGAAGTTAATTCAATTGCGGCGATAATTCATAAATAACGAAACAACCCCTGAAGATTATGATTTTGACATCTAATATCCCGCTGCGGTACACAGTCAAAATTCTACTGATCGCAAGAGAGCCACTATGCTCGTGATTTTGCCAAGCGGACGTGCGTCAAAGAATTTTGACTGAATATTACAACGACAGTTAGTGCAATATAAGAGCGAAATTTATATTTCAAACTCGACAATAACAAAATCAAATGGACAGGGGATCATCAAGTGGCGAGGGACATTAAAAGAATAATTTGTTGTTATATATTGCCTCGATTGCCTCATATTGTGCAGCAATACAAGGCGTACATGAATCCCCACTTTTCAACTGGGACAGTTCGCCAAATAGTATGCCCTTCGGTACTATTTCTTTCTTGCAGTTCGAAGATCTTCTCAGCTAGAGTTAGCAAAAAAGAACCTCAAACCAAAAAGTCGACATATGTTAGTAAGATATTAAAACGTATTAAATGCAATCACAGAAGGTATATGGCCACACAATGTTAATTTTGTAAAGTTTGCCAAAATAAAATGTCAACTGAAGCGTATTATCTCCGTATCGCAATTTGCGGTGGTTTCAACAAGAGTTTCTACGGTGCAAGCTTGTGCTGAAAAAATTTACTAAACGGGGATGACTCAGCGTGCTAGAAACTTTGCCATAAGAAAAAACTCTAAGTTGAATATGCATGCTAATATGTATTGTATTAAAGTAAAGATCGAGGCATGACAGCATTCGGCTATGAGTTTCGAAGGAAGTATTTTCCTTTGATCAAGCAAGATGTTGTTCCAATAAATCATGGTTCTTTTGGTGTGACTCCAAGTTCGGTATTGGAACATCAAAGGACGCTTATTGAGACAGAAGAGAAGTACTCAGACGAATTTTTCTTTCTCAAAGCCCCAGACGAGTATATTAAGCAGCTCAAAGCACTAGGCTCCTACCTCGGCATTAACTATCAAAATTTAGCACTAGTCTCAAACGCGACGACTGCAGTGAACGCTGTCCTTAGATCAATCCCTTGGGATTCTGCTAAGGACAAAATTCTATTTCATTCAACAAGTTATACGGCCTGTTGCAATACTGTGCGTTTTTTGGATGATTATTTCAGAGTCCAATATAACGTGGTGGAGCTCCAATATCCATTAGAAGACGATGACGTGATTGCACAATTCGAGAAGAAACTCGCTAGCGGCGAATATAAACTCTGCCTTTTCGATATGATATCATCAATGCCAGGTGTCATGCTCCCTTACGAGCGGCTTATTTTGCTGTGCCAAAAATACAATGTTTGGACCCTATTGGATGGTGCGCATGCCGCTGGACAGGTGGATCTGAGCTTTTTAGATCGATTAAAACCAGATTTCATGACTTCCAATTTGCATAAATGGTTTTATGTCCCAAAATCATGTGCAATGCTATATGTGAACCCAAAACACCATGACCTCATCCAGACATTTCCTGTCTCGTGGTCTTATGGGACAAAACGTCTCCCATCGCCTTCAACGCCAAGTGACATTGAATACAACCAACATGTACTTGTTAACAAATTTAGCTTTGTGGGAACTGTTACCTATGCACAGATGCTCTGTATAGAAGAAGCCATTAAATTTCGATCTGAAGTGTGTGGTGGCGAAAAAAACATAAGAAAGTATCAGTATGAATTACAAACCAAAGCCGTTGAGGAAGTTAAAAAGATTTTTGGTTCAGGTGCCGAGGTTTTGCAAAACTCAACGAACTCGCTAACTCCACCAGGGCTCTTTAACATTTCTCTTCCAATAGAAGAAAAATACCTTGCACTTCTTGCTCTCTTACAAGAGGACTCATCGTATTTCACTAAATTCAAGAATAAGTGCTTCAAGAAAATGATTACTGAAAACAAAGCTTTTGCTCCATTCATTATCCACAACGAAAAAATATGGGTAAGGTTTAGTGCGAATGTGTATAATGAAGTTGAAGACTATACTAAAGGAGCTGCGAGTGTTAAAGCTGTGGTAAAGCAAGTTCTCGAGGAATTGGTAATATCCTTGGAAGCAGAATTCAAAGATGTGAATTACCCGATTCCGTCGAGGCAGTTTGGGTGCTTCAACACTCCATATCGCAGATTTTCTTACGACATATCAACTTTATTAATGGCTTGTATCGTGAAGTTCTAGTTTGCAAGTCTCATCTCAAGAGTTAGGGATTATCCAATATCGTGTCTTGGAAGCTTTCGTAAATTACATTAAATTGCGTAGAGTCAAGTAGGATAAATAATAATTACTAGTAGCAGTAGTACATGCAGCAGCTTTGAAGCAATGCGTGTTCGGCTTTGCACAAACCAACGAGCATCAAGATTTGTTTGAACTTTTGACGATGCTCATAATACTTATCAGTAATTCAGAATCATTTTGTAGATTGGTTTATTGATGAATTGATAGCCGAAGGCAAATGAAGTGAGGTGATACAGATATTAGTGTTAGACTGTCTAAAGCATTCATCACTGGCCTGGAGCTGAGGAAATACAATTTTCAGAAAGCCGGTTTCAGAAATGACAGAGCAATAGAATCGTGAAGCTCTGCAGGATTTTGTTACTAAAAGAAAGAAACAGCACATTGCGAATAATTGCAATAATACATTGTGAAGTTATTTTTATGTGTTATGCCTGATATTGGGTGCTTCTCGTGCCGGGGGAGGTGGATGCTGTCATCTCTGTTACCACGCAGCTTTTGCAAACCAATGCCAAAGTTAACATGTTTCGTTTAAACTTCTATTATTGTTATTCCTTCTCCACCTCAAATTCCAATATTTTTCTTTTAGGCTGCAGGCTTGAGGTTGCGTGAACAATCGGCTGCTTTCCAACTGAATCTAAAAACAGATAGTGATCGTCAGTGAAATAATTGCATTTTAAGGACCCCATATTTGAATTGAAATCGATTTAATTTTCTGAGTCGAAAAGAAGAGTTCAAAGACTTATATTCAATTTTATATATTAAAGAACTGGAGGGGGTCTCAAAAGTACGCATTTCTTATCCATTTCTCTTGTCCGTTACTGCCATTAGGAGATGATGTCAGGAGATGATGCAAACTCGAGAACAGTATTCAAGAAAAGAACATGCTCGCCACAGGGAGAATCTAAGTTAACATTCCACACAAGCAGTTCAGAAATATTATACGTGGCATTTGCATGAATTGTCCCTGCATGCTCTTCCCTCGTTAAGTTTTTTATTCTTAATCATTGCATTTCCTGTGCTTGACATTGTCAAGAACACTGGAGACGTCAGCATTACACACGTTGATATCCGTGTTATGGCTTATTCTTTTCCCTGCACTCACGGCGCCCACATCATGGTTTCCATACGTGAGACACATCTCTAGAAACCTAAAGATTTATGCTGTTTGTTTTTTATCGATTGATCCCCATTTCCAAACCGATACCTGGATGGAACCTGTGTGCAAAATGAACTCAATATTTCATGAGAAGAGTCACTTGGAAACAATAAACTTCTTTTTCAAAGGTCCACAGTACTAGTCCACGTTTAGGGAACAGATTATAATATCCTTCCTCGGGGAAAATTGAACACGTTGATAATAGATGAAAAACAAGACTCTTTGTCTGCAGCTGTGCAATGCTACCAAGATGCTGCCGACGAATTTTCTGAGGAATGCAGAGGAAAAGCTATGCCGCAACTTCTCCCAAAACTCGAAATACTGCTTAGGTGTACTCATAGCAACAAAATTCCCTTTCATAGACATTATTTTCTCAAAGCAGTTCCTCGCTGCTATCTTTCTGAGTTCCTGCATGAGTAGTAGTTATGAGCAAGTGAGGCCCATGCAGGCCAATGTTTGTGCTATGTAAGATTAATCTTATTTGGCTTTTGATTTTGCAACTTTCTATCTCAGTCTATTTCATCTGGGTTTCATATGCCAACTATTGCAGCCGCGGCAGCGTAGCTGTCAAGTCAAGGAGTTTTTATTGGAAACTATTGCCAATGTGACACACAATAGCGACATCGCATGATCCGGGAAAATGGCTACATTGGATCTCATAGCAAAGTATATGAACCAACAATATCATGATGCAGGTGTTTGGATGGACGAAGACGAAAACCTCTTTGATGGTCAAAATTGCTCAGATTTTTTGGAAACAGTTGAAATCAATAGCCACCAGTAAAGTCATCTTATCCGGAGCTCCGGCAAATTGTTAGTCATGATATTACCGCTACCTCACACGATTAGCACTGCGTGATTCGGCACTCCATAGTAATTCTGATGTTGAATTACCTATAATACTCCAGAGATGTGTGGCGCATCCAGTTTGATGCTATTTTTTGTTTCAAATAAAACAACCTCTTGTCCTCATTTGTTGGTGGGTTTATCTTACCATTTATGAAAAACAATATGGCGTAGGAAGACGACGCACCTAAACTAACCAATCAGCCACCACCTTCTCGCCTTGCCCCCAAATTTATACAGGCAATAATTCGTCAGCATCAAAGTGGAGGGAAAGAAGTTATATAAGTTATACTTTTATAGTTCTTCTTCCTCTATGCTCGGGAAATTACTGATCTCCCGCGAGAAAAAATATTCAACGCTAGTTGGAGAACCTTCCTTTATGTAATGAATTTCAATCCGTACGTAGGGCGGCACATCAGGTCCCCAAAGGCTATGTTCAGTACAATTTTCGGCTAGTCTGCAAATTTGTTCGAGCATATCATCCTTTTTCTTTTACCCCTAAAAATTTACTACGGCTACTCTAAAAACATGTGCAGGCATACGAATTTTTGCTGCCACTTCATCATTCGAATCAGGTAGAACTATTGTCATGACTGGATAATCGCCGAACTAATAAAACAAAATTTAACAGATTGAATGAATCAAAATGTACTCTCTTAAGAGCGATTGGAGCTCATCGACAACTTTACAGGTCTCTTACCCGTTACAGAATGGTCAAGCGGAGTTCAGCAGAAGTTGGGTGTCAGGAGAAAAGGCAACGTCCTGAATTGGAACAATATATGTCCACCAACACAACGTATTATAACCATCCAATTAATGAAAAAGGGGCCAATGCGTTTAACAGTAATAAACGCGAAAGACCATTTGAGCTGCTGCAAGATCGGATAGTACAGCAAAAACCCTCAAAGGTTGCCAAGACCGTGATACATTGGTTTAGAAACGACTTGAGAATTTCAGATAATACTGCTTTCACGAAAGCAATTGAGCAGCTTCAAGAAATACGAATAAGAGAAGGCTCTGACTGCAATATAATGGCCATTTTTACGCCCAATGAGCATGACTGGATTGCTCATCTCGAAAGCAACTGGAGACTAAATTTCATGTATCGAGCGCTAACTTCCTTGCAGTCCGAATTGCTAGAATTATCAATTCCTCTTTATGTTCTCGAGTTTAAACCAGACAAGCCAATACTTTTGAGATCAAAGAAGTTTGCAGCCTGGCTAAAAAAGAAGTGTCTTGAATTGTCTGGTGGTGAACCTGTCCAGGTTACGGCAAACGCGGAGTATTTGGTGGATGAGCTACAGAGAGACATAAACGTCTACCATGTCACTGACGAATATTTTGACTTAAACATTTATCACGATACGTGTGTTGTCGAACCTTATCCCTTAAGAACACAGCAAGGCTCTCAATACACAGTTTTTGCACCATGGTATAAGAAATGGTGTACCTATCTGATGGAAAGAAAACCGAAAGATGATCTGGTGCATATTTCATCCGTAGAGAAAAAGAAGTATAATAGAGACACCCCTCATCAAAAGATTGGCTACAAGTTACCGATTGGGTTTGCATTAAATGTGAATTGTCCTCTTTCGAAGATACTTGACGCTTCTGAAGATGCAGGAATGTCAAGACTACAGGAGTTTTTGGGAAACAGTATCAAAAAATATGATCAAAAGGATCTTCTTCCTGATGAAAGATCATCTCACCTTAGTGCTTTTCTCTCTGTTGGTTTAATAAGTGCAAGAACAGTAGTGAATAGCGCATTCTCTCTGCTTGGTGGGAATTTGGTAGGCAAGAGTCCGAAAGACATGAGTCCAGCGGAAGAGTTCATCAGAGAGGTAGCTTGGAGGGATTTTTATAAGCACGCCTTCTGCTACTGGCCATATCTATCTATGGACATTCCTTTCAATCTAGGGTCCGTGGGAATCAAATGGTTGAACGATAAATCCCATTTTGAAAAATGGTGTTATGGGAAGACTGGTGTGCCCATCGTGGATGCCATTATGCGAAAATTACTTTTTGAAGGCTACATCAATAACAGGGCAAGAATGATCACTGCCTCCTTCCTTTCTAAAAACCTGCTGATAGACTGGAGGTGGGGTGAAAAATGGTTCCGTAAACATCTAATTGATTGCGATCTCGCCTCTAATATTGGCGGCTGGGGATTTTGCTCTAGCACCGGTATCGATGCCCAGCCATATTTTAGAATCTTTAACATGGAAAGACAAAGTAAAACGTATGACCCCTCTGGAAACTTCATTAGAAAATGGGTTCCTGAATTAAAAAATGTGGAAAATGTTCACGCTACGCAACAGCACGTTGAAAGTTATCCTGATCCGATAGTTGATTCAAAGCAAAGCAGGCAAAGGGCTTTGAATGTCTACAAAGATGGCTTATACTAAAAGCAAGCAGGACAGTGAGAGAGGGGCCGTACTTCCTGTGAAGTACACTAAGCCCAGCGAAGTTTCAACAAGGTCTTTCATGCGTAGTTATCGAATTCATAAATATCGTAGTCTATAAGAACTTTATTTCTGTCTGAAGTGGCCCATCATATTCATCGAAGGCTGGCGTCAATTTTATACGGCCTAGAGATGCGCAGCACCCTAACCTTATGTTCAGATAGTGAGTCTTTCATATTCAAGTTGAATTTTGACGCTTAAGGTGATGAGAACTCCGGAAAACCACAATTACTAATTATAATACATAGCAGATCTGCACATATTTGGGTAAGTTACTTTTCGTCACTGCACTTAGACTTGGAATCAGTGACAATGTGCATATTCTGTTTGTTGTCAAGGTCGTGATCGCTAATATTGTCTGCATCATATTCTTCAACATGATCATGCGTTTCACTGAGAATATTGTACAAGTTCTCCTGATCCCCCGAGAACGGCAGCATACCCATTTTCTCGAGTTCTTTTTCAGAGTAGCAATTGAAATAATCAATAGGATCTTCTTGATAAAGCTTTTGGTGCCGGAATGGGAATATAAGGTTCAGACCATAATACATCCCACCAGTGACAAGCGGGATGAAGAACATATACCCGTAATAAAAGTTCAACATCCCAGTGTTGGGTACAATCTCTTCGTGAACCTCGTATACCAAGCCTGGAATACCTAATACCACGCCAGCTATCAAACATAGCATCGCCTTCCAGTTGATTCCATAGTGGTACCAGTACGCACCTTCCTTTGACAATGTAAAGAAATCCAGCTGTGTTAGTTTCGATTTCCGCACTAAATAATACTCGATGATGCTCATCACTGAGATTGGAGTTGTGAAAATACCGAAGGAGCTCATAGCATTTAAGAAGCCTGAAGAAGTGTTGAAGAAGGTCCATGGTTGTACTACCCACGAAAGTAGTTGGACAAACAGAGTGCCCCTGGTAACATTGATGTATTTCGGTAAAATTCCCGCCAGATCCATACCACATGAATAACCATTTTGGGTTAGATTTAGGAATAACTGAGATGCGGTAAAACTTATTCCGACAAAGAAAGCTGCTGCGCGACCCTTGGCGGAGTAATCATCATTTAGCCATTGCTCAACAATTTCATCTGGGGTCCAATACGCCACTCCATATAGTTGTTTACAAGCAGAAGCGCAAAGCATGCCAGCCAGTGAGACAAAAGTGCCAGGTAAAACCGTACCCAAAAACAATCCATAATAACAAGGTTTTCCTTTCGAAGCGAACCGCGAATAGTCTGATTGGTTGGTTACTCCAGAAGAAACGCCGCTGTACCAAATAGTAATCGCGTAAAGCCACATCCATGAGCGCTTACTAGCAGATAAAGTCACCTTCTCATGAAACAGTGGTCCTGGTCCTCCATTTTTGCTTATCAAGTAAGCCATCATACCAATAATAGCAAAGAGCGTCATGAAGCAACTCACTATGGAGGGAACGTTTACCCTGCGAGGTTTTACAAAGGCAAATGGCATTTGTACCACTTGGAAACACAAGAATCCAATGCAATCTCTCCTGGTCATCGGTACAGATTCTGGAAAAGTGTTTTTCATATTCAAGTAGTTTTTAGAGAACGAACTGAAAACCATGTTGAAGCAAAGTCCTCCAAGCCATGCAATATAGCCATACATGACAATAGCAAGTCCAACCCTAAAAATGATACCAACAAACGAGCCATAAATCCCGAAGACCATTCGCTGATCTAACGTGTAACCGATGTGATATTTGATACCTGGATTAGAGTTCAGAATGGTGAAAAGAGCAATTATGACGTTGGCGATAACCAAAGCTCCAATAGATTGCTGGATATTCAAGTTCAGAGCAAGTAGTGCAGATCCTGTTGAGTAGGTCGCAACTGCGAAGTTCGGCAAACCCCAGTATGCAAAAAATGACCAAAATCCCCATGTTCGTTCCTTATCTTGTATGGGGCGCAAATCTGGATTTCTCAGCACTGAGATCGGATCATTGGCGTCGTGTGGGACTTCTAGCTTTTTTAAAAACTTTTGCCACCATGTATTACTTTCCACACTCTTTTGCAGTTTTTCCTCGTCCCCCAAAATCTCGACATCGTTTTTACTCACTACCGACCTTAGTACCTCAATTTGTTTATCACTATCCATTAATGAATAAATTGAAAGACAGCACTATAAAGCATAGTCCCTCTACAACTTCATGACTGCTGTGTGAAGCCCCATTACTTATTTATATCGTTTTTCGAAGGTTGTTGCTTTGCAGCTTTGGCAAATAGCACCACAGATTATTCGTTATCCAATCTCCTCTGACACGACCATAGTGGTGGGGGGCATACAATGCGGATTTCGATAAGAGCGAGTTCAAATTCTCTGGGATGACATTCCGCCGGTTGATTGTCTCCTTTTGTCATTCTGAGCGTTAATGCAAACTGAACTAAGTATGAGCAAACCGACAAGAAATGTACCCCATTCACATCTCAACTTCGTTCATGTTTCGAGCGGCTTTGCATAAATTTTCCGATGGCTATCAAAAGATGGTACGGACGGAACTCTTTCTCAAACACAAAGCTGGAGGGTTCAATTTCAGAGTTGCTTGCAGAATATGCGCTCGTTATCAGTGCATGTATCGATGAAAAGTATGTGTCACTCATGTTCTACGAAAAGGCAAACCTCTCTGTTAGTTGCCATTTTGGACTATTCCTCTTTTTTTCGGGCGAGCACATACACACCGTATGAATCAAGTGCCAAATACGCTTTTCATTGCCGGCAAACGTGATTAAGTTTGTTCTCATTCATAAATTCAAAGCCGCTGGATGAAACTTTCTCGGGAAGCCTATGACGAAATGGTGCCCTGCATGAAATAGCATGTTTAACGATCGGAAATTTAGTTAGTGTGGAAATGTCTTCTATGCACACGAAATTGATCCTCACGATATTGATTTTGGAACAATGAGACTCTGAAGTACGGAGCCCCGTAAAAGAAATTATACGACCTCTCCCTATATTAGGAACTGGATGGTCGTTTTTGCTAGGTCGTAAACCAGTCCGGCAAAGTGCGGAAGATGTAACCTGCAATAATCGAACATTCGCCTGTTCTTGTTCTTACCCTCATGCAGATCGCGTCCGATTCTCGAGACATTTAGTGTCTTAATGATTCAAGAGAAAAAACAATTAGGAATCATTGAATCATCGTATTGGAATCAAGGGAAGCGTGGAGCGAAAAATGCCCTGTAAAAAAAGGAAGTAAAGAGTGTTTCATTTTCTGGATTTTGAAGAGGAGTGTTAATTGTTCTGAGTTTAAAATCAAGATTCTCATAGAACAGAGGGCGGATAAACCTAAAAGCGCAACCCTGCCTTTTCACACACAGATGCTCTTAGTAGACAGGGAGGTTTAACTGATCACTTGATAATTGAAGGTTCTACCACTCTAGTGGAGGCTTTTTTGGATGTGATCATAGAGATAACGGAACTTATAGGAAGCGATTCTACAGTTTGTAGTTATCGTCGCTTGGCAAGCGTGACTAGATAATCAATGTGACTATCATGTTCATAACTTGGCCATAGTTTGCCTGAACTTGAGAAATTGGCTTCTCTCCCCGAAAACAAGGATGGTTTCAGTTCATCGCCGAATTTGGCATATTAAATTCCTTTGCTTCTGTTACACATGCATGTTACTTTATTTTGTTCCTCTGAAAATGTCACTGCTGTGTATCGTTTCTATTATATACATCATGTATCGGTTCCGTGCAAAAGAATCTTCTGTGCAAAAACCTATAGGGTATATATCAGTACAGTGGCCACATTCTTTTTAGACGACGTTAGTGGTCATATCTCTAATACTCATATGCAGGAGTTCCGAACTCGCTAGAAAGCATTGTGTGGTTGTCGGAAGGGATATTATTAACGATTCATTGCGACCTATGCCTGACAAAGAAAATTACAGCTGAAGCTCTGGCTTGCAGAAAGAAACTGGCTCACAAAACTATTTATTGCTTACTTTAATTTATCTTTTCATATATTACGTTTGAATTGTTTACGTGCGTTACATTGTGGATGACGTCAATTACTACTGTTTGCTAGATTCATAGGTAGCGGGGTCAATCTTCCTACTTTTGCCGCCTAGCGGTGCTACTTTTCTTGAGCTACTGAGCCATGCTAGGATGATACGATACTAATCTGATCTTCGAAAATTTACAATTCTGTTTAGTACACATTTACAGTCATCTTTTGACAAAACTTAATTATCGAAAGTTAAGACTTAAACGCAAGTGTATCCACCATCAACGACAATGTCAGTGCCGTTCGTGAAAGTTGCGGCGTCTGAAGCTAAATACAAGTAGGCTCCCACCAATTCTTCAGGTAATGCCTCACGGCCAGCAGGAGTTAATCCCCACCATTGAGCACGTTGTTCCTCCGGAACGAAAGAACTCAAAATCGTGTCCGTGTAACCAGGAGAAACGGAGTTGCAGCGAATCCTCCCAGCTGGTGTTGTCAAATGGGCAAATTCAACGGCGAACCCCCTGGACATATGCCTGACAGCAGCCTTGGAGGTATTGTAACAGGTTTGGTAGTTGGGCACATTTGAGACGTGACTCGACATAGAGGCAGTCAAAATCAGACTACCTTGCCCTTGCTCTTTGAAAACCTCGGCGATATACTTGCTGCAATGGTATGTGCCCTGAACATTGACGTCCATTACTCTTTTCCAGGCCTCAGGAGTGGCACTTTCGTGCAAAATGGAGCCATTGGTCCAAGCGATACCCGCGTTGGCAATAAAAGTATTGATGAGGCGCTCGGGAAAATCTGCCTGGATCTGCGCAATGCAATTTTTCACCTGATCCGCCTTGGTGATGTCGAGCTGATACGATTTTGCCACGATACCGTACTCGTTCGACAAGTCCGTAGCAAACTTCGGATCGTATTTGTAGTCCAACAAACACAAGTCTGCTCCTGCGGAGGCAAACCCCCTACAAATGGCGCCCCCAATGGCACCAGCAGCCCCAGTTACCACGACCAACTTGCCTTTTTGAGAGAACAAATCCAGAAAACCCTTGGCGTTGGCGTATTGTTCCCTAGGTGGTTCTTGTGGTACGTTCTTATCCTCAGAAGGACCTCTGATGAAACTTTGGAATGTCATTGTCGTCGCGCTGGTCTTCTGGCCAGTGCTGATTTCGAAGGAACCTGTAATGCTTAAGTGGGAGGAGCCTTCTTATATACACTACATCCCTTGTATAAAAAGAAAAGTAAAACAGATCGCGCCTTTTCGAGGCGGAAAAACTGCGGGGGCGCTTGCACTGTGCGTCAATCTCATACTGTTGAGAACTGGAGCAAAGTGAAACTTTTCTTCTGGCGTTGCGCGCCTGCGAAGTGTCTGAGCTACGGAGAAGCAGCTGCCTTGGGGGTCCGTGGGGTCCGTGAGATATAGTAGCGGTGTGTGGTAGTATAGCAAATGTGTTGAGGTGTTTCGTTTTATCCTTGATTGGAACGAATAAGAGACAAGAGAAAAAGTAGTTGCAACTGCATACTTACTATACATAGAATTGAAACTCTTCAAACGTGGGCTTTTTGAGATGAGTGCGTCGAGCTTCTTCTACGGCATTGCGCCAAGCACTATACTGAAAAAGTTGTTCGCTTCGACCCTTCCTTATTCAATAGTCGCGGGGTCTCCACAAAAGAAAAACAGCCGAAGCTCCGATGGTAGGTGCGACCACGAGTTGCTCAGTTCGGTATGATTTGCGTCGATTGAGACAAGAAAGATATAGCCTCGTTGGGTCGCGAATTATCCCTTTTCCGCCTAACCTTGTATGGAGCATTTGGGACTTCACAAGAGGCGGATTAGAGAGGGAGTTGCCATTCCCTAGCAGGTGTCACGCTGCAGGCCACGCAAGTTAATGAGCGAAAATAGAATCCCAGACCTCGGATCTCGGTGTGAGGTAACATCGCTCTCTATCTCTCTTCCCCGCATACTGAGCAGCAGGTTTATTCCTTTCCACTTGGTGTTCTTCTCGGTAAACTACCTTTTCAATCAGTTGTTGGAGGATTAGGCCGTGACAAGCTAGCAACTGAGTCACCACTGGAACAGAAGTGATCCCGAGGGTTTCAAGATTCCCTACTTGGGATTGTTCGAGTAAAATAAGGTCGCCATACTTTGGATGCTTCTTGGGGAGATAATCCCGATTTTCTAAAGTGTAACTCGCTACAACGGAGAGCTCTTGCTGCTCTTTTGGGAAAGCCTTTTCGCTTTTGCATTTGTTCTTTCCCTTTTCGCTGGGGAGATCGTTTGTGATCATGCGCATAACGTTCTCTAAATCCATGTGGAGCTCATACTCATCAGGCTCGTCATCGGGCGAACTCCACAAGAGGTCATAACTACCTACTGAACCGCAATATCGCTGCTCATTTTGGACATCGATAAGTTCGAGCTCTCGAGTGCGTAATTCTGCGAGGAACTCAAATACATAGCTGGTAAGCTTCGAGTGTTTTTTGCGGTACACATAGCAAAATGGCACATTGTAGACGGTGTGCGTGCTATCGCTTACGACAACTTCAGAGCCTTGCGGAGCAGGTGCCCCGTTCTTTAGGAGGAGATATTTGTATATCACATAGTGTGGCTTTTTCCCGAGCCGAAGAAAGCGATGTTTTCTTATTAGTTTGAACAGCGGCAGTCCGAGACCGTGAGGATCAATTGGGTCCCTATCGTAATTGATGTGCTTGTATTTGCTTAACGCTTCTTCACTAGGAAACACCATTACTCCCTCTTTTCCCAGACTATAAGCAACAGGCATTATCCTTTTACCGCTGAATGATGCGTAGGGCGGTGGATTTTGTTCGGTAGAGTCTCTGGTGTCATCGAGAATGCGTGTATGAGAGTGCAATTGGCCAGACTTTTCCATCGCTGAGAAAAAGGTTTTCTTGTTGCTTGTGTTGAAGTATTGGATGGGAATTGTGGAAAAGTTTTCACGAATGACAATGATTGTTTGTTTTGGTACTTATACATACCGGGGGAAGTTTCTCCCCTAAAATGCCCTCGCAAGGCGCAAGCTGGCATGGCGCAGATTTTCACTAATTAGGAACATTCGCAGCCAACAACATCCCATACAGATGCTCATACATTATTCGGCGAGGATCACTCAGCCCCGGGCGAACTGCACTGCTTGAAAATCATTCAACGACCATAGCAACCGAGGCGCGGAACACTTTTAAACCCTAAATTCCCGTAGCACAACTTGCATCATGACGCTTCTGCGTAACCTCTTTGCGGTATCAGTGTAATTCGGCTACGGCAATAAGGAGGCAAGTACCGCTCGAATGATTGAGCTATTTGATAAGAAAGATTTGCGGCAGCATAGGCGCTTGTAGTTATGTGCGTGGAAAATACACTCAGGATGGCTTGGCAAAATATTGGCAGTGACTCGACATGTTCATGTATTTAGATGGCTTAGGCACCATAGCATAGTGTTCAAGGTAATGAGCCCTTTAGTTACTAAGTTGTAGGAGGAGGTGTATTACCGTCATGACCTGCCAGGGATAATTCACATTTTACAAAAGTGGAAGGAAAGGACGAAATCTATGTTAGATAGCATACCGCCGCTGTTGGTCCTAGAAGTTTTATATCCACGGCGATGAAGGCAAAGTAAGAACGCTTTTTGATTTTTTTATAATGTTTGGAATAACGCCTTCAGTTGATTAATATGCATGCGGCTAATCCGGGACCTCCACCTTATGCAATATTTGGTGGCAAAAGAATTATGCCAATAATCCATATACCGTACAATGGTTTTTAGTTTTTCGAGTGAGCAATCTCACGAAAAGTGGAAATGTTCTAAACTCGAGAAAAATACTCTCACTGAAGATGGCCTAGAAGTACCTCTGTTTCACTTTCAAAGGAGGCCCCGTCTTTTAGGGTCAAGAAGTAAATGCAACCCGAAAGATAGAGAGGCGAATTTAATCTTTTTGGAGCAACCGCAACCGATTAGTCCAGGGATAACCGCTGTTCCAGCTTTGACTGAGGTTTTGGAATGTCATGGCATGCTGATTCATTTTACGCAGAATAAAATAGGACTGGATGCTCAGAGAAGAAGGGAGATAAATAATAATCCTTCAGAACAGCTAATCCTAAGTTTACTAGTTTATTCGTGTGGCAAGGGTGGTGATTGCTAGGCGACAACCCTGCTATGTGGACATGTAACCTCCGCCTGGCCTCACCGAGAACTATGAAGACGCTAAACCCAAAAAGGTTCCCCTCAGATCTAGGACAAACGGCAGGTGAGTATGTAGGCATGACTTCAAAATTAGCGCGTCATGCTTAAAGTATACATTTCTAATCAAATTATTTAATCTTAGCATGTTCCATAACACTGTGTTGCCATGCTCCAACTTCATTCACCGAAGATTGCTCAGCCCCAGTGTGAACCGCGCCGCTTGAAAATAATATAACGGTCATAGCAACCAAGGCGCGGAGTACTTTTAGACCCTAAATTCTCGTAACACAACTTCCGTTATGATGTTTCTGCCGATTCTTTGCGGCGAAGTTGATCAGCCGCGACGACAAGGGGGAACAGGGGCTTCTTTGATGATTGAGCTAATTGGTAAGAAAGATATGTACCAGAATAGGCATCTAGAGTTAAACTCTTGGAAAAACACACGAGTAGGCTTGGCAAATTGCTGAAATAGCATGACAGAATCATGCTATGCTGAATGGCTTAGGTACCATAATAGAGTCTGGTATGCAAACGAAGTGTTTTCCAAAACAGTTTCTTCGTTATTAACGAACTGAGAGGGGGCGCATGCGTCATGATCTGCCGTGCGGCGTAATTCGATTATTCTACGGAACCAGAGGGAAATGCGTAAGCTATATAAAAAAGGATACCATTGTCCATGCCCAGAAAAAAAGATACGTGACAAGAAAGGGAATAAAGAAAAGGTTTCCGATTTTCAAATATTGTCATTGAATAAGATTTTTATAACCGATTAATATGCTAACGACTGATATGCAACCTCCACCATATAGAATATTTGGCGGGAAAAGAATTATGCCTATAGTTCATCTACCGTATGACGCTGGTTTTTATGTCTTTTCGAGCGAACAATCTCACGAAAAATGGGAAGGTTTTGAAGCCAAGAGGCCTAATCTTACTCAGGATGGTCAAGGAATACCGCTGTTTCACTTCAAAAGGAGACCCTGCATTTTTGGATCGAGTAGGAAACCGGATTATCTCATTTACAAGTACATTGTACAGAAATGCGAAGAGCCCCCACCTTGTGATAAAAGTGAACTAATTGCTGATGATAGTTTCTATTGTCTCTACAAAGTACTATTCTGTGAGGTTTATACGAGGTATGAGGATTATTCCGTGGTATATAAGTTAAAATTTCCATTCTACTTCAAAGGTGTGGAATATTATGACTTTGTCAATTGTTCCGAACAGGTAGGCTACTGCGGTTCTGTCGAAGGTTTCGACTTATCTTGGAAGCTATGTGATAAAAAACTTGACGAATATGAGCTTTGGTCAGACTTCGAGAATGTGTCACATTTAGTCAACGGAGCTTTCACAAATTCAAAGGGGAAGTTAGAACGAACAAAAGATTCGCCCCCTCTGCGACCGCACTCTACTCAAGAAGGAAGTGCAACCCGAATGATAGGGATGCAAATTTAATATTTTTAGAACAATCACAACCAATCAGTCCAGGTATAACCGCTGTTCCAGCTTCGACTGAGGTTTTGGCATGTCATGGCATGCTGGTTCACTTGAGGAGAAGACAGATAAGGGAAGATGAGGTTCGGAGAAGAATGGCGGTAGCTTCGAATTCTTCAGGACAATTAGCGACAACTATGATGATGTGTCAGTTCAGCATGGGTACTTGCTAAGAGTTGGCTTTGCTGCGTAGAAAGTTGCCTACAAGTGGCGTCATTACTAAGGAAACGAGCTAAAATAAGATTTTCATCTCGCATAAGACAAGAGACTGTGCAATATGCAGATATGGTGATCACGAAATGGAATGTTTGAAGTAAATGCACCTATCTAATTTTATCAATAAGTGAATATTTTAAGGCACTGTGTTGCCGTTGCCTCTGGATTCTTGTATAAAACAAAAGACACTAAGCTGGAAGGTTCATTTCAAGCACGCCGGAGATTATACACCATTGAGGGCATGCCAAAAAAACGACAACTGCAGGACTCGAACCTGCGCGGGCAGAGCCCAAAAGATTTCTAATCTTTCGCCTTAACCACTCGGCCAAGTTGCCAACTTTCTTAATGGGCGTTAACTAATCCATATTTGTAAGCACATTTTGATATCTGAACACAGGTATCAACACCTCTGCAATCCGAGACATTCTCTGGAGATACTCAAACTTCTGGAAGAGCTATGGAACGGTACCCACACTCGGCCCGACTGCATATAGTGCGGGACACGAAATGTCTCGTTTGCCATAATATTTTCAAAGGAGAGAGAAAAAAAAATATAATATAATCTCACTTTACAATGCTATACTTATTCCGATTTAGCCTGATTGACGCGGGCAGATACAAACAGAAAAATCTCCTAGCACTAGGCGTGTTGGTTACGTAACACCTGCTTTTGCACAAAGTTACGGTTGACTAACCGAACTACAGTTGTTACGTATTTGCGAAATTTTTATGTTTGCATCGCCCAGCTTCCGCATGCAGACAACGGCATGCCTACACTGCACCTCCAAAAATCTGCAAGGTGGACCCTTTGGACAATCGAGAGCTCATAAGCGTACACATAGAAAACTGAACAAAAAAGAGCCGGTTTATCGGCGAATTGGCAACTACGGTTTGCTTTAACTGCTTGCGGTGCAATCTGGCCGGATCTTTAATTCAACGGAAGAGGTCAATGCTCACGTGCAGATCTCTTGAATTCATCGGCCTGCACTCACGACACAAATCGAAATCGGTACATTCTGTGTTCTAGATGCCCCTTGGCGGGCATTAAAATTTTTTTCCTTGTCGTCTTCTCTCCTGTTCTCATGTTGTTCTTGTTGTGATCGACACTAAACTGCACGATCTGTTAACGAGGGATTTGGTGTCGCGCATACCACAAGGAGAGCAGGAGAGACCACGACGTCATTTTCGTGATCAAAGCATTGCATTTTAGAAGAGAAGAGTCGAATCACTCAAACTCTAACCTTGAACTCAATGAAGCAAGCATACCTATGGTTCAGCATAAGCTATTGAAGCACAAGGCAGCCGGCCATGATGGCACATTAACAGATGATGACGAGCTTCTTCTGTTCAAGCCAGCGACAACGCAGGAGCTCGATTTCTACAAGTCTGTGCAAGAGAGGACTTTTAACAACACCCGCGCCACGGATGGTGATGTACCGCTTTACTCCTGGATGCCCACATTTCTGGGGGTTTTGGATGAGGGATTGCGAGAAGTACCGGAAAGTGCGTGTGCTATCAGGTCCGAAAAGGATATTAGTGACCAAACTGTGAACGAGTCTTCGAAGTGTCAAAGATCAAAGTACATTGTCTTAGAGAACTTGCTTCATGGCTTTCATAAGCCTAACATCATGGATGTCAAGTTGGGAAAAATTCTGCATGACGAAAATGCTTCCAATGAAAAGATGAGCCGGCTGGGTCAAGTAAGTAGGACCACAACTTCAGGTTCGTTGGGGTTTAGGATTTGTGGCATGAAGATACAATACAATAAACAAGCGGGCGAACTCGAGCCAAGTCATTTCGAGCAATCTGGAGATGGCTACATCTTTGTTAACAAAAACTTTGGATACAGTTTGAAGAACCAAAATATCAAAGACGCTTTCAAAATGTATTTTGCCAATGATAGCTTGTCGCCGCGCAGGGTATGGCAATTAAAGCACACGTTCCTGCAGAGATTGCAACTGCTATACAATACGCTCTTGGAGGAAGAGGTAAGAATGGTCTCGAGTAGTCTGTTGTTCGTGTACGAAGGTGACAGCGACCGTTGGGATGCTCTTGATGATCAAGATACACTGATACGAGATAGTTTTCTGGATTCTGACGAGGAAAGCGAAGACGATGAAGAGCAAGACCTCCAAAAGACGCCACTGAGCTCTTTGTCTTTGATTGATTTTGCTCACTCTAAATTAGTCGACGGGAAGGGATATGATGAAAATGTGGTAGATGCTGTTGAGAATATGATGGAGCTCTTCCAAGATTTGTGTAGTTGAGCTGCTATTTGAGATATGTAATATAAATAGAGATAAAAAAAAAAGGATTTAATTTAGAGCCTAAATAATTTACACTTTATATGACGACAAGGGGATTCGCAGAGGATAAGATCATTCGATGATTTTTACAATCTTTCCGATGGCAATGGTTGTACCTTGGTCTCTTAGCGTGAATCTACCCAATTGAGGATAGTCTTGGTAGGTTTCTACACAGACTGGTCTCTCAGTTTCCAATAGGGCAATAATTTTCATGCCCCTCTTGGCAAATGCGGGTGGTTTCTTGGACTTACGATTGGTACCCCTCTCTAACTTGTGAAGAAGTCTAGTGATACGCACCTCCTCAATGGCGGTATGAACGTGCATGACACAAGAAAAACCTGCGGATAGAATGGATTTCAGTTCTACAATTGCTACCTGCGCCACGAATCTGGTAACATTCTTGACTGGGTTCTTAGGTGAAGTAAGAACGAATCCTGGGGCAATATCTTCTTCCTCTACACCTTTAATTTTTAATTTGACCTGCTCACCGCATATAGCCATATCCACTTCATTTTCGGTCTCGTTGTAAATGTTTTGGATTTCGACTGGAATTTTATTAGGCATGAGTAAAGTAGAGTGACCCTTTTTAATGTGACCGGATTCAATTTTACCTTCCACAATAGTACCCATATCTCTCATTTTAGCAGCAATGGGTAGCATGAATGGTGCATTCATACGACGGTCCACATGGCTCATACTGTCTAGGTACTCCAGTAAGGAAGGCCCAGTGTACCATGGGCATTTCTTTGCATCCACTTTGTCTTTCAAGCCAGCACCACTGTAACCAGACACTGGCATAAATACAACATCCTCCTTTACGTTGTAACCAATGGCTCTCAAGAAATTAGTCAAGTTCTTCACACATTGGTCATATCTGTCCTTCGACCAGTTGACTGTAGGGTCATCCATCTTATTGATGGTAACAATCAACCTGTTGACACCCTGCGTCTTTGCTAACAGTGCGTGCTCACGCGTCTGGCCACCTTTTTCAAACCCAGTTTCGTATTCACCCTTTCTAGCAGATATGACAAGGATACCGACATCTGCCTGGGAAGCCCCGCCGATCATTTCAGAAACGTACATTTTATGACCGGGAGCATCCAAGATGGTATAACGTCTCTTTTCAGTCTCAAAATACGCCCTACCAACCTCAATGGTTTTACCATCATCTCTTTCCTCTCTGTTTGTGTCCATAACCCAGGATAAATACCAACCCTGTTTACCAGCCTCCTTGGCCTCTCTTTCGTACTTCTCCACGGTTCTTCTATCAACCGAGCCTGTCATGTAGAGGATATTACCACCCATAGTGGACTTCCCGGCATCGACGTGGCCCATGAAAATGATGGACATGTGGTCTTTGCCACCGAACATATCTTTAACAACTTCTTCGTCCACTTCATCCTCTTGCTCCTTAATCAGAGAATCAGCACCAATCGCAGTGGCTGCAGCGGCAGCAGCGGCAGAAATGGCAGCAGAAGTACCAGAGTTAACATTAGCAGGTTCCTCTTTGATCTTCAATTTCTCTACTTTGGGTAGACTATCTTCCTTGGCACTTTCTTTCGATTCTTGCTCCTTAGATTCCTCTTTCTTGGACTCCTGATTCTTCGCTTCTTTCGTCTCGTCCTTCTTGTCCTCTTCTCTAGGTTTTTTCGTAGCATTAGCTAGCTTGATGCCAGAACTGGAGACCAATTTCAACGATTTTTTAGGCTTAGTACTAGCAGCAGGTTGAGATGCTTGCTTCTGCTTTTGGAAATCTTCCAATGTCATACCTTGTGATGGAGGGCCTTGGGCGTTATCTTGTAGATTGCTCTGGAAGCCAGTATAACCTTGATATTGCTGTTGTTGTTGTTGTTGTTGTTGTTGTTGTTGTTGTTGTTGTTGTCCACCAGGATAAAATGATTGATAACCTTGGTAGCCACCGTATGGCTGGTATCCCCCATAGCCCTGGTAATTCCCATAACCTTGGTATCCCTGGTACCCGCCTTCTTGAGATTGCTGATTGAGCTTCTGGAAGTATTGTTGATAATAGTTGCTATTACCAGCACCTTGCTGGCCTCCTTGCTGGCCTCCTTGTTGGCCTCCTTGATTAGGATCAGACATGTTCAATTAGCGGTTAGCGGGTGAATGAGCAATGTACAAGATACTTCGATGCTCAACGTTTTATCAGATATACTTTCAAAATATTGCAAACATCGTAAAAAATTTTCATTACATCATGTGATACGAAATACCATGACGTTTATACAGGAATACATATTGATCTACAGAGATAAAGCAGGGTGTTCTTCATACTCAAGTTCTTCATCAGGTACGTCCTCTATGACAATACGCTTTTTTGGAGCTGATTTTTCACTCTCACCTAAAATTTTTGGGACTTTAACTTGCAGAATACCGTTTTTGTAGGAGGCCTTAATCTCCTCGTCCTTGATGCGTGGGACAATTGGGAATTTGACAGTTCTTTGGAAGGCCCCGTACTTTAATTCGGTAACTTTTAAGTAGTCCTCACTGATACCGAGTTTGTCCTCGACATCACCCTTAAGGATGAGCTCATGCGTAGATGGATGATAGTCTACTTTGAAGGCCTTGGAAGTCGCCCCAGGAAGAGCTACAGCCACAACATATTGATCGGGGCAATCATAGACGTTCAACTCAGGAGAGAAGGGCAGATCAAGACGGGCTTCAGGCTTAGATACTTGCAAGGGATCGGGTACCGACGAATGGTTTTGCGAGGGTTGCTTCCTATTAAGTGGGAAGGGCAGTTTTTCTTTAGGATTGGATTGCTGCTGTAGCTCATCGGGTTTCTCTTCGTTCCCAGTCACTTGGGATCCATCCTTCGGTTTTTCCTCTTGATTATCTTGAGTGAGGCCGAGTTTCTCCAGCAATGCTTGCTTTACCAAATCGTCAGCGGCACTTGTACTTCTCCGGGAAGGTGGTTGAGGGGGGACTTGAACATAAGCCGGGGTACCGCCAAGCAAAGCAGTCAACAAATCACTCACAGGATCTGCTTCTTCGTAATTGTCTTGGATACCACCCTTTGGTGCTCTGCTATGGTAGTAGGATGGCAATTGACCGTAGGAAGCTTCCTGTTGAGCACGCTCGGCACGTTCCGCACGAGCAGCACGCTCTACTTCCTCTAATTCCTCTGCTTCTTCTTCTGCTTCTGCTTCCGCCTCCGCTTTCGCCTCTGCCTCTGCTGCAGCCTCTCCTTCATCGTCTTCATCCTCACCTGTGTAGTAATAGTTCGGCCTGTAATAGCACGTATCACCAGGTAGCCTATACAGCAGTCCCGCAGGCAGCCCTACGGGACAACCAGCGCCGTAAGGACGGTAAGCTGGCGGCTTCTGCACGTAACCTTGATTCCTGAAGAGCTGTTCCCTAGGATCTCTGGCAGGAGCCTGGCTGTTGAGCGCATTCAGAACGTCATAAAGTGATAGAGATGGTTGGTAAAAGCTCATGGCGTTTATTTGGGAGTACAAGGGGTGGTGCAAGTTTATGGACCTAGTAAATCGTACAGACTACCGAATATGATGGCATTATATACTTTCAATCAGACCATTTCCCTCTTTATAGTCTAGGGAGTCGCTTGAACCCCTTGATCAAGGTGAATGATTCCGGGCCATTCCAGAAGGCCAAAGAAAGCAGGGTAATGAGGAAAGCAAAACGCAGAACAGTCAAACTACTGCGCTGGTTATTAGCCTGAAGCCTTCCATGGAAACTTGCCGGCTCATGTGACACGAACCAATGCCATTAATCGTTAATGCTGTATTTGAATGTTCTTACAGTTCCGCATTTTCCAGATATTATCTCTATAGCTATCTGAATCTAACTTAAAAGTCTATTTATATTTTGCAAGCCAAAGCATCGAATCTGAGATAATAATTCCAGTCTGGACCACACTCCCATTCTTTCATTTCACTATAGCACCCCCTACAACGTATTGAACATTATTGAAGGATGGTCAGGATTTGCCACTATTTAGACTTTATTGCCCTTCCAAATTTCACTTACAATAAATCTTTTGAGAACCTCAATGTCTTGCATACACTGTCCTTATAGATTGTATGTCTACGCTTATCTTTTATGCGGTAAATGAGATCTGGTTGTTTCCGTGAGCTCCAATCATCGCTCCGCATTTAATTTCATTTGGTCACATGCCTCACTATTTACTATATAAGGTTCATTAGTAGCTGAAATATCTGTACTTCCTGATGGTCCTATAGTGTAGTGGTTATCACTTTCGGTTTTGATCCGAACAACCCCAGTTCGAATCCGGGTAGGACCTAAGAGTATTTTTTCTATCTTAAATTTTCTTGCATAAAAACATATACACAACAAAGTACGTAGGTTCCCGACTAAAGTACATTTTTTTCTATCTTGCTCTTCGGTATTCTGAAACACCTTTCTTCTATCTTAATCTCCTTTTGCTAACAAATTTACTCAACGTCGTGCCAGTCTCTGCCCTTGACATCCTTCAACTCTTCCATGGTCATGACTTTACCGTTGGTGAAGTAACCTGAGTTGATCTTGGCGTCAATTTCAACACGAGAGTCAGGAGGGATCAATTCATCTGGAATAGGAACTCTTTCCAAGATTGGAATTCCTTGATCAACAATAGCATCGTACTTCATATTGGACATACTGATCATTCTGTCAATTTTCGAGATACCAAGCCATTTCAAAACGTCAGGCATTAGCTGCTGAAATCTCATGTCTCTGACGCCTGCGATACATTCGGTTCTCTTGAAGTACTCAGCGGCCGTGTCTCCACCTCTCTTACGTGCGTTGTATACCAAGTACTTGGTGACTTCGCCAAGAGATCTGCCCTCTTTTCTGAAATAGATGACAACACCAGAGCCACCGTTCTGGGCCCCCTTGACAGCCTCTTCGATACCATATGTCAAGTATGGGCGACAGGTGCAAATGTCGGAGCCAAAAACATCGGAACCGTTACACTCATCATGCACTCTGAGGGTCAACTTTTTAGATGGGTCAGACACATTCTTTGGGTCACCAAAGATGTAGACGGTACTGCCGCCAATGGGGGGCACAAAAACCTTAATATCGGGTCTAGTCACTAGTTCTGGGTACATACCGTTGGTATCCTCAAAGAGAGCCTTCCTCAACTCATCTTCTGTGATACCGAATCTTTTAGCAACACCTGGCAAGTACCAGACTGGCTCAACGGCGATCTTCGACACATTCAAATCACCATTTTTGTTGATGACAACTTCTCCATCCACTTGTAAACGTCCTTTTTCGACGGCATCTTTCATCTCCATCAACTGCATGTGCGCTTTGGTGATGGCGATAGTGGGTCTTACATCGACGTTTTCTTGCTTTGAGATCTCGTCATAGAAGAAAGGTGTTAGGTGTCCGAAGACGTCCATGGCAACAATATCATCCTTGTTGAACCAGGCCTTTTGCTCGGGAACAGTGAACGCTGGCTGAGAGTTTGTATAATCAGCGGTGTATTCTGGGTTCAACTGCTGCGAGCCAACCGCCAACGCGTGGTAAATACAGTAAGGGCCGGAGTGGGCACCAATAGCGTTGTGCTTCAAAAGACCATCCTTGTATCTTGAAGCCACAATAGGTCCTCTGGCCTCGGGTGAAGACTCACCCCAGTTCAAGTCAATCATTTTAGAATCCTCGGGGTACGTTGTTAAAACAATGCTTTCGACAGGAGAAGACTTAGTTACAGGTACCTCCTTAGTAACAGGTGTCTCGGGGCAGCAGTTTTGGCCACACGATGGCGTAGTGGCCTCGGCAGTAATGTCAACTGGGTACATGGCGGTTAAATATAGGGAAAATGCAATGAAAACTTGCTAGTTACACTTGAGATCTGATAAAAATTGAATCACGCTGATTGCGTTGATGGTTGATACTTCTGAGGCTCAACACAACAACCAGCTATATCCATGATGATGGGCGACCTTTTATACTTGAGAAACTAAAAACACGTTGCTCTTGTTTATCTTACTATGCTTTCTCCTAGGGGTTCCGTCGGGAGGTTCGAACTGGGACATCTCCGACGGAGATGAATGACATTGTCCTGTAAAACCGATGTACTCCGACGGCGAAAACACAAACTTATCCAATCGTTAAGGTGTCTGCTAATAGAGATGTCAAGAACGTGTCTGGCTTGATACTGTGGATCAGTGTATAGTTTACATGGCGGTGAAAAGCCAACTCCAACGGCATACCAGTTTTTACACTTAAAGATGTGTGGTTAGGTCTTAGCCATAGTACGGTGACCGGCGGATTTCTGAATAGTTGGAGCCGTTGAACTCTGTGAAGAACTGTCTACTTGCGTTGTTAGCTTTTTCGTTAGCGCGGAATTATTGCACGCTGGTAAAGTACCCTTTATTTACAAGAGGTGTTTGTTTATGGTGGCTCGAGAATATGGTGGAACATCATAATGTCTCGGTTTATAATTAACGAGATGGTCATTTCTTGCCTGACGAATTATATTTAGGTGTAGGGCGCAGATGGTTTTTCTTCTGTCATGTAGTTTGTCAACGCCACTAGCTATCGTCACAGTGAATATGGCAAATAGTGTTGAAAGTTGAACGTAACTCATATTATGGATTGAGGTTTGGCAGGCTTTTTTGTTTACTCTGCAGCTGGCCCCTCAAGATCAAATAGAACATTTGGTTCATAGAGGGGCAAACGTACTTTACTCAAGCCAATTACATCTGAATAAAATCGCTACATTCCTTTCATACTTTCAAAGGAGTATGGAGCGTCAAATACCGCGGGGTTATTTAGGGGACTTCGTTATCTTCTGTGCGTTATATTAACCCATCTCTTTTGACGGGGCGGAATGTTCTTATTAAACTATTTATATCTGGGGTCAGCCGCAGCATATTAGTAAGGGAGAAGAACGACATGGCTTAAAGCACTACTATGTTGGACACATGATCCGAATTGCTGCCTTTTTAATAGACGCCTTAAAGTGCCGTCTAACAGTGAAGTTATCTTCATGACAATTTCTTTGGGTTGCCAGACTTTCAGATGGCGGAATATTCTGCAACTAAAGTTAATGGTAGGTCGCGCTCACACGTCTTGACGCATAATTTTAATTAAGACATAATTTTAGTACCTTTTAACTAGGTTGGATAGAGTTGTTTTGCAAGTTTGGTAGTTAGGTGTATTTTTTGATGCCGAAATTTGAATCAGCATGACAAGACATATATTTTGAAAAAGCAAGAGACAGAGCAAATCAAGGTCGCTCAACAGAGCGGGGCGATATATATGTTGTTTATTTACTTCAAAATTCCACCTCTGTGCATTTCAACATGCTTGAGATTTTGGTTTTTATTGCTTTATGAGTTGCATTACACATTCCTCAGTAAGTCGATAAGTTCGTGCTGCTCACCGAGAGGTATTTTATTGGCAATAATAATGAAATGAATAAATAAAATATCCTACAAAACACTAAAAAAAATCAGATAATAAGGGAAGATAACCTGTGTAGATTTTACGTTAATATCAGTTTCTTAAATTGCTACACTGACATCCTTCATTTGCAGGCTATGCCATTTTATGTTACCCTCCCTTGGATTTTTTCTAATACAGAAAAGGGTCAACAATGAAGCCACCTCTTGGAAAAATTGACCAAGAAGACGCTTCAATCACGCATCAAGGCTGTAGCTAAAATAAACAACTCATCTTCAGTTACCTGCGCGTTAGAGTAATTGCAATTGGAATTTGAGCTACCCATTCACAGCTGGCATTGTCATTCGGTTACTCTCTTAAGAGAATTTTCACGACAGAACACCGGTAACGCTCGAGGCCACTTATGTCAGATCGCGAGCTAGCTGCTGGGGACTCAGCACAGGACACTGTGACTTCAATTGCACCAGCTGCGTCGACCGTCTCGCTGTCGTTGGACTCCAGTCCTGAACCAGGTCCTGAGGTCCCACCTCAGCTAGATGAACCTGAAGAAGCAGAGAATGAACCTGAAGAACAAGAAGCGGTAGAGCAAGAGCAGGAAGAAGAAGAAGAACAAAAAGAGGTCAAGCAAGAACGAGAGCAAGAACAACAGGAGAGGAAGGAAATGCAGGGATTAAAAGAGGAAGATGTTCAAAAGAAAGAAATAGAGCAAGAACGGACACTTGAACAGAAGCCTGAGCAAGAGCAGAAGCCTGAACAAGAGCAGAAGCCTGAGCAAGAACAGAAGCCTGAGCAAGAGCAGAAGCCTGAACAAGAGCAGAAGCCTGAGCAAGAACAGAAGCCTGAGCAAGAGCAGAAGCCTGAACAAGAACAGAAGCCTGAGCAAGAACAGAAGTCTGAGCAAGAGCAGAAACCTGAGCAAGAAGTCGTGAACGGGCAAGATGAGGCACAACACAGCCCGAAGATCGACGATAGAGAAGAAACCGCTGCACCAACAACGCGCTCATCCGTAGGTGGCTCGAATGCTAAATCGACTATCGCCCTTGTGAGAGAGACTTTGAAAGTAATATCGGAGGACAAAGATATCAAGAAATACCCCAATGTGCAAAAAGTGGCTGAGAGGACACTGGCAAAACTTCAAGAGCTGAGTGCGCAGGGCAGCAGCGGTCCTTATCTCTTAGATTCGATCGCAATATTTGAAGCACTTCGCTCTTGCTGTAGAACTAAATCAACCCGCATCCAGCTCAAAGCGCTGGATTGCATATCTAAGCTTTTCTCCTTTAGGGCTCTGGATGAGGCTATTCTAGTGAATCCTCCCGATGCCATGGCATCGAACGATCAAACTCAAGAAGATGCAACTACTGGTATAACCCCTCCTCCCAAGCAGAGATTGATTGATGCATCTATTGACACCATATCAGATTGTTTCCAAGGAGAGGGAACTGATGAGAGAATCGAATTGCAGATTGTTAGCGCGCTATCAAGTTGCATCCTAACGGAAGACTCTTATTCCCTATGCCATGGTGCATCATTACTGAAAGCCGTTAGAACGATTTACAACATTTTCATCTTCTCCCTGAGCTCATCAAATCAGGGTATTGCACAGGCTACATTAACACAAATCGTTGGTACCGTGTTTGATAAAATTGATTTAAAACAATTACCAGCATATTCCTCGGTGGACTCACAAGAAATAGATGATAACGAATCAGTAGTACAGCATCCACCTCTAACCCTACAAAACATGGATGTTCTCAACGAAGATGAAGATCAAGCCATGGAAGACACCTCAAAAATGGCACAAACTGGCGAGCTCGATGAGCAAACTCTCCAGGAACTTCTAATAAAAGATGCGTTTCTTGTATTTCGCGCCATGTCCAAGATATCTGCAAAGCCATTGGAAACTGAGTTGGACATGCGTTCCCATGCTGTTAGGTCCAAGCTTTTGTCGTTACACATCATTTATTCGATCATCAAAGATCATATCGAAATATTTCTTTGTCGCACTGCATATTTGCCTGGCAAAGAACGTGTCACCTTATTGGATTCAATGAGACAGTATTTATGTTTGTCATTGTCTAGAAATGCCGCTTCTTCCATTGCGCCTGTTTTTGAAGTTACGTTAGAAATTATGTGGTTGATCATATCCAATTTGAGAGCTGAATTTAAAAGGGAGATACCAGTTTTTTTGACAGAAATTTACTTCCCTATTTCTGATTTGAAAACTTCCACGCTCCATCAAAAGCGGTACTTTTTGAGTATTATCCAGAGACTTTGTAATGATCCAAGAACGCTGATAGAGTTTTATTTAAACTATGACTGCAATCAAGGTATGCCTAATATTATGGAAATGATGGTAGATTACTTAACGAGGTTGGCTTTAACGAGGGTTGAAATAACACCAACGCAGAGGAGCCACTATATGGAGCAGCTATCAAAACCTTTAGCAACCTATAATGTTAATCAGGTACCGCTTTTATCCACATCTAATTTATCCTCAAGCTTTGATTCTAATCAGCCCAATTTACAATTTCCAGTTGAGTTTGCCTTGAAAATGACATCTTTGAACTGTATAGTGTCTGTTTTGAGGTCTTTAAGTTCGTGGGCACATCGCGCGCTTAATCCCACTGTACACAATAATGGTAATAATCAAACGGGTCGTCCCGTATCCGGTATCTCTGCGGGCCCCAGACGCAAGGATTCGTCTTTCCACGGTTCAAGCATTAGCTTAAATAGCATAGGTGGAGAGGAAGATGAATCTATGGTAAGTCAAGAGGTTGATGATCCATCCCAATTCGAAAGTTTGAAGCAACAAAAGACAGAGTTGACCGCTTGTATAAAGCTTTTCAATTCCAAACCAAAACGGGCGATTCCTGAGTTGATCACTAAAAAATTCTTGAGAGATGACTCTCCAAAATCCATTGCTGAATGGCTTTTAGCTACGGACGGATTAGATTTGGCAACGGTTGGTGACTACCTCGGTGAAGGTGAAGAGAAAAACATTGAAATTATGCATGCATTCGTTGATGAGTTTGATTTTACCGGTCTTTCTATTGTTGATGCCTTAAGGAACTTTTTGCAAAAATTCAGATTGCCAGGCGAAGGCCAAAAGATTGATAGGTTTATGCTGAAGTTCGCAGAGAGGTTTACGGATCAAAATCCTGGTATTTTTTCGAAAGCTGATACGGCATATGTCTTATCTTACTCCATTATTATGCTGAACACAGATCTCCACTCTTCACAAATAAAGAATAAAATGTCCCTTCAAGAATTTTTGGAGAATAACTCCGGGATTGATAATGGGAAAGATCTCCCACAGGAATTTATGGTGAATTTGTACAACGAAATTGCCAATAATGAAATCAAATTACTCTCTGAGCAGCACCAAGCCATGTTGACTGACGATGGAAATTTGATCCATCAGCAACAGCAACAGCAGTCTGCATTTAATTTCTTCAGTAGCAGAGATCTGGTCAGAGAAGCATACATGCAAGTTTCTAAAGAAATGTCTTCGAAGACTGAGCTCGTTTTCAAAAATCTGAATAAGTCGAGGGGAAAAGGCAACACAGATGTCTTTTATGCTGCTTCACATGTGGAGCACGTAAAATCTGTATTCGAAACTCTCTGGATGTCTTTCCTTGCTGCTTTAACTCCGCCTTTCAAGGATTATGACGACGTGGACACTACAAACAAATGTCTAGAGGGATTAAAAATCTCAATTAAAATATCTGCTACTTTCGGGATTGAATACGCTAGGAAATCATTCATTGGTGCGTTGGTGCAGTTTTGCAATTTACAAAATTTGGAAGAAATAAAAATTAAGAATGTGAATGCAATTATTGTTCTATTGGAAGTCGCATCATCTGAAGGTACGTTCTTTAAGGAATCCTGGAAAGATGTACTTCTTGTAATTTCACAAGTTGAGAGATTGCAGCTGATTTCCAAAGGTATTGACAGAGAAAGCGTTCCAGACGTGGCACAAGCAAGAGTCGCAACACAGAGGGTTTCCTTCGATTCAACTAGATCAAACTCGGCTTCCTTTTTCGATAAGTGGACTAAACGCGCTACTCCTTTGGAATTGGCTCAAGAAAAACATTACAACCAAGCGTTATCTCCAGAAATTTCAAAGTTTATCTCTTCCAGTGAATTGGTTGTTTTAATGGATCATATATTTACACGCAGTTCAAATCTCTCTGGAAACGCTATTGTTGACTTTATCAAAGCATTAACCGATGTTTCTTTGGAGGAAATAGAATCCTCTCAGGATGCCTCTACACCAAGAATGTTTTCGTTGCAGAAAATGGTCGATGTCTGCTACTACAACATGGACCGTATTAAAGTCGAATGGACACCAATCTGGGCTGTAATGGGCACTGCCTTCAACAAAATTGCAACTAACCCTAACCTTGCGGTTGTCTTCTTTGCAGTTGATTCCTTGCGTCAATTATCCATGCGCTTTCTAAACTTGGATGAATTGTCCGGTTTCGAGTTCCAACATGATTTCTTGAAGCCATTCGAGTACATTATTCAAAACACTAGTAGCACCGATGTGCAGGAGATGATTATTGAATGTTTACGCAATTTCATCCTGACTAAATCGAGCAAAATAAAGTCGGGTTGGAAACCTATCTTAGAATCACTGCAGTACACTGCCAAATCATCAAGGGAGGGTATCATTTATAAGACTTACATGTTGGCCACTAACGATATCGTGGCCAATCACTTCGAAAGTGTCTTTTGTCAGGAGGATGCCTTCAGCGAGCTTGTATCAGTTTTCAAGGAAATCACAAAGAACAAGAAATCTCAGAAATTGTCATTACATGCATTGGAAGGTCTAAGGAAGATGACTCAGAAAATTGCTGAAATATGCTTCTACAAAGGCTCAGATGAACCGAAACGGACCCACTACGAAGCAGTTCTCCGCGGGAAAGATGTTTTCCAAAACATTTGGTTTCCAATGCTGTTCTGTTTCAACGACACCATAATGACAGCAGACGATTTGGAGGTCAGATCCCGCGCGTTGAATTATATGTTCGATGCCTTGGTTGCCTATGGTAACGAATTTGACGATGACTTTTGGGAGAAAATTTGCACGAAACTACTTTTCCCTATTTTCGGAGTACTATCGAAGCACTGGGAGGTTAATCAATTTAACAGCCATGATGATCTGACGGTGTGGTTGTCTACAACTTTGATTCAGGCTCTTAGAAATTTGATTGCTCTATTCACGCACTACTTCAAATCGTTGAACAAATTACTCGATGGGTTCCTCGGCCTTTTGGTTTCCTGCATATGCCAGGAAAATGATACAATCGCGAGAATTGGAAGGTCGTGTTTACAACAGCTTATCCTACAGAATGTTGCAAAGTTCAACGATGCACACTGGCAGGACATTGGTGGAGTGTTCGATAGGCTCTTCGAGTTGACCACTGCAACTGAGCTATTTGAGTATGATCCCATGCACCAAGGCAGACGGAAATCAGTGTCTCATCATTACCGCCGCGTATTATCTCAGGGAAACACAATCAAGGACGCCAGCGCAAATGGAAATGGTAAAGAAGAGACGAATGGCAATATTGGCGAAACTGTGCAACGTGCCCACGAGGAGGAATCTAGTGAAGATGTGGGCAATGATATGATTGCAGAAGGAAGCGAGATTGCTCATAATGCAAAACAAACCAACTCACCACAATTGGGCAAGCAAAATGTGACTACAAACAACCAGAGCAAGCCTTCAAAAAGACTGGTTCATACAAAAAGCAGTGAAGAAATGCGCCACAGGATAAGCGTCAAAAACTCTATCGTGGTGAAATGTGTCCTGCACCTGCTAATGATCGAGCTCCTTAGCGAACTATTTGAGAACGAGGAGTTTGCCAGCTGTATTCCGCACAAGCAGGCCATCCAGGTGACGATCCTTCTCGAGAAATCTTATGAATTCGCCCGGGATTTCAATGAGGACTACCAGCTGCGTACGCGTTTGGTGGAAGCCCGTGTCGTCGATAAAATTCCGAACTTGTTGAAACAGGAGACCAGTGCAGCTGCAGTCTTGATCAACATACTATTCAAACTGTACCTGAATGACGACCAAAAGAAACCCGACCTGGGAAAGAGGCTCATCGATATATGCACTTCTGTTGTAGAGGGGTACGTCGCTCTGGATGACCGCATGATGGAACGTAGCATTAACTCGTGGCGTCCTGTTATTGTTGAGATTTTACAAGGCTACTATGAATTCGATGACGATGACTTCAAGGAGTACTGTCCTGCGATGTACGGTCTTGTCATGCTGATGCTGGACAAGAGCGTGCCAGCGGACTTGCGCAAAGCTGTGAAGGTATTTTTGTCAAGAGTGGGGGAGTTATATTTGGAGGTCCATCCTTGATTGGCTCCATTCTGTTTCGTTTATGCGATAGAGTCTCATTGGTTTTGAAGCCGCCGCTATCTGTATTGGCATATCGGCATACCCATTAGACGCGAATTTTCGAGAAACGTTTCTTCCAAGTAACGATTAAATACTGTACATTAAACAGATGTCTCTATATAACCAGAGGGGGTTCTGGAAAAAAAACACGCAAAAGCTTTTATTGTTGAAGTCTAAAATGTTTTCTCCCCCACTGCAACAACTATATTATGCCGAAGTCCACTTTTAAGGCGGTACTATTATGTCGCCATCGACCGGGTTTCTACACAGGGATGACCTTGTGAACGAGGCGATATTAGGACTTTTCATAAGCGGCTAAATACCAACAGAGGGCGTCTAATCAACCGGATCTTCCCATCCCTATATTGTTGAGTCACTTTTATCGCGTCTGATTAGCTGTGTTTTTCCTTCACGAACGAATATGTGCATTAAGGCTGTTCCGGCATGACGAAAAGCCCTAACTCGGCGAAGAGAGCCCCAAAAAAACTGGTACTTGCTCTGGAAGTTGAAGTCTGCCTGGCATCACGCTACTATCTTATCAAACAGTGCTTGCGAGTTTACGCTGGTGAATTTTCGCCAAAACAAGGAGCTTGCTGATAATAACTAAACCTCCAGCAAACGCTGCGAGGATCAGCGTAGCGAGTTGGCAAGGGCTTGAAAGGACATACGCGCCAACCCGTGTCCATACATAATAGCGCCATGTGCAAACGCAGACTGGTGCGGCTGTAACTTTACAAATACTGCCTCGTTACGGACATGACGTCGTGATTACAGGTTTCACAGCCGCCCCAATCCGAAGAGTAGCTTTATCTATTTTTCTTCGTTTCACAACAGCAATTGCCATGACCCAAATTAACTGGAGCTTTCGGTGAGGATTATCGCTGGGAACTATGCTGATTTTTTTGCATCCAGGAAATGCCAACAGTAATTCCTGAGCTGGAGTTAGTGGACATAGGGGTCAAGAGGGTGCACACAAGCTTTATGCTTTACTATTCCGATATCAGGTTGTTACCGTTAAAACTCTTGTTGAGCTGAATAGTTCTTTGGTGTATGTTATCTAATGCGACTTCGCCTATGCTTCGCCCTATGAGCGACAATTTATCGGGTTTAGCGCATATGCATATGTCCTCACCCAAAAACATGGAAGAATCGGCGGAGTTTACGCCTGGAGTCACTTCTACTAGCCCTAGATATTAAACGCCGGCCCTAATACCGAGCTAAAGGGCTCATAACTGCTCTGCAAGTTATCTAAAGGGGAAGGTAGGGAGGTGTAACACTAGACAGGCGACCAATCATTGGCGAACCATATACCAGCATTACGTAATATCCGCATAGGCCAACTCACGCAGTCTCCCATCATAGGGACATTTGCTGGGCGGCTACTACCAGACTTTAGCCGCTCATAATGATATTAATTCTTAGGAAGCACGTGACAAGACGAAGCGCCGAGAGCTAGTGGCTATGACCAAGTTACTATAATATTTTCTTGAGAAAACTCTACTGCTACACAAGACTATGCCTACAGTTACGTTTCTACTTGCTCCTTGGAAGAGGCCCCAATAACTAGTTCAAGAGCTCCGAGAATTGTAACAAAGGCTATTAGCATTCTACCGCATCGCCGTCGCAGAAGGTATTGTATCATCGTTATTATCTCTTGTCAGCGAGCGCATCACATACGACGGAAATCCAACAATTCTCGCCGGGCGAAAAAGTGCATCGGCCCGGCATGCACCGATCCAATGGAGCATGCACGGGCACGGGCGAGAAATAAAGTACAACTATATAACTAGATATAATACAAAATTTCTCAGCCGAGTTTTCCAGGGTTGCTACTCCTATCTCGTTCCACAAGATCCTTCACTCAACCTTTTTCAAGTCGATCTCTTACAGCTCAATATACGGTGCATCTCGAGGTCAGATTTGGCGTCGCGTCCAGCTTGTTGAAGAAAAAAATCGACAAAAAAAAAAGAACGACAAATCCGAAGGAAAAAATCAAGATAATAAAAGGTTGGCGGAAAGCTAACTTATACGATTGCAAGGTACCTACATAATCGAAGAAACTAGTTGTCCAACTCAACAACAAGGTCCTCCTCATACTCGCAGCCAAATAATAATGACAGTCAAAGAACACAAGGTAGTGCACGAGGCACAAAACGTAGAAGCGCTGCATGCGCCAGAGCATTTTTACAAGTCACAACCAGGCCCCAGCTACATCAAGGACATGAAGCAGTACAAGGAGATGTACAAACAATCTGTGGAAGACCCAGAAAACTTCTTTGGTGAAAAGGCTAGGGAGCTGCTGGATTGGGACAGACCTTTTACGAGAAGCAAGTACGGTTCGTTGGAAAATGGCGATGTCACGTGGTTTTTAAATGGTGAATTGAACGCAGCCTACAACTGTGTTGACAGGCACGCTTTTGCAAACCCAGACAAGCCCGCATTGATCTACGAGGCTGACGAGGAGGCTGACAACAGGGTGATAACCTTCAGCGAGCTGCTGAGACAGGTTTCGCGGGTCGCTGGGGTTCTACAAAGCTGGGGAGTGAAAAAGGGCGACACTGTGGCAGTGTACTTGCCCATGATTCCTGAAGCGGTGGTGGCCATGTTGGCCATTGCAAGACTTGGTGCCATCCACTCTGTGGTGTTCGCTGGCTTCTCTGCTGGCTCTTTGAAAGACCGTGTGGTAGATGCTGGTTGTAAAGTGGTAATCACGTGCGACGAAGGTAAGAGAGGCGGTAAGACAGTTCACACTAAAAAGATCGTGGACGAAGGTTTGAACGGTATCAGCCTTGTCTCTCACATTCTTGTCTTCCAGAGAACCGGGAGCGAAGGTATCCCCATGACCGCCGGTAGGGATTACTGGTGGCATGAGGAGACCGCCAAGCAGAGAAGTTACTTGCCTCCTGTGCCTTGCAATTCCGAAGATCCATTGTTCTTGCTATACACTTCTGGGTCTACGGGCTCCCCTAAAGGTGTTGTCCATTCTACCGCCGGTTACCTTTTGGGTGCCGCTATGACCACCAGATATGTCTTCGACATCCATCCAGAAGACGTTCTCTTTACCGCCGGTGACGTTGGCTGGATCACTGGCCACACCTATGCTCTATATGGCCCATTGGTTCTCGGTACGGCCAGTATCATCTTTGAATCTACCCCTGCCTACCCAGATTATGGTAGGTATTGGAGAATTATCCAGCGTCACAAGGCAACACATTTCTATGTGGCTCCTACAGCTTTGAGACTCATCAAACGTGTTGGTGAAGCTGAAATCCCCAAATACGACATCTCGTCGCTTCGTGTGCTTGGGTCTGTTGGTGAGCCCATCTCCCCAGAGCTTTGGGAGTGGTACTATGAAAAAGTTGGTAACAAAAACTGTGTCATTTGCGATACGATGTGGCAGACAGAATCTGGCTCTCATTTGATCGCCCCTCAAGCTGGTGCAGTTCCAACGAAACCAGGTTCCGCCACTGTACCTTTCTTTGGTGTGGACGCTTGCATCATCGATCCTGTTACTGGTATTGAGTTGCAAGGCAACGATGTGGAAGGTGTCCTAGCGGTCAAATCTTCCTGGCCATCAATGGCTCGTTCTGTCTGGCAAAATCATCACCGTTACGTCGACACATATTTGAAGCCATACCCAGGTTATTACTTTACAGGTGATGGTGCCGGGAGGGACCACGATGGCTACTACTGGATTAGAGGCAGAGTGGACGACGTGGTAAATGTCTCAGGTCACAGACTTTCTACAGCTGAGATCGAAGCCTCTTTGACCAATCATGATAATGTCTCTGAGTCTGTTGTAGTCGGCATTGCTGATGAATTGACAGGTCAGTCAGTTATTGCCTTTGTCTCTTTGAAGGACGGTTCTTCCAGGGAATCTTCTGCCGTCGTAGCTATGCGTCGCGAATTGGTTCTCCAGGTTAGAGGTGAAATTGGTCCCTTCGCAGCCCCTAAGTGTGTCATTTTGGTCAAGGACTTGCCCAAAACCAGATCAGGCAAAATTATGAGAAGAGTTCTAAGGAAAGTGGCCTCTAACGAAGCGGACCAGTTGGGTGATCTATCTACCATGGCGAACTCCGAGGTTGTTCCATCTATCATTGCCGCTGTAGATGAACAATTCTTTGCTGAGAAAAAGAAATAAAGATAAGGATAAACGATATGAGAGGAGGGTAAGGCGAGCACGCTTCCCTTTCCCCGTATTTTACAACCAAGAGTTTATAAGCGTTTTTTTTTTTTTTTTTTATTATTATTTTTACTTTATTTTCATTCTTTCCTTCATACTAATTACTAGTATTGTACGGAAAGGCAGGAAAATGAGTTATATCCATTATACAGTTGGAGCTCAATATTATTCTGAATTATATAAAGTACATATCTGCACATAATTTGCACTTATTATTCTTTTTGTTATCGTACGAACGAAGGTTGCCTACAATCCGATTGTTCTCGGGGACTGCGTTCCGTGGGAATACGGCTGACGACCAAAACCCCACAAGTACTTAAATGACAATACAAGAACAGGGAATCAAACGGCAAGGAGTTGATGCCATAATTATGGCAACTTTAAACTATTGAATCCGCTATATCACGATGTCTATTGACCTCGGTGCTGCAATTTACATCGCTTTGAAACCCATTCTCAAAATATACACCATTATCGGGGTAGGCTTTCTTCTGGCAAGATACAATATTGTTAGCATAGAGACCGCTAGAGGCGTTTCAAATATGGTGGTTAACGCCATTCTACCCTGCCTTACCTTTAATAAAATTGTGAGCAACATATCCGATGAAGACATCAAGGAAGTGGGCGTTATTGTGCTGTCTGCCATGATGCTCTTTGCCGTGGGCTCTTTGTGTGCCGTGGTGACTAGATATGCCATGAATGTTCCCAAGCAGTGGTTTTGGGGTCTCATGTTTGCTGGATTCTTTCCAAACATATCAGATCTACCCATCGCATATGTGCAGAGCATGAGCAACGGCACAGTGTTTAGCTCTTCCTCGGTAGACAAGGGAGTGGCATACTGTTGCATATTTCTGATGAGTCAGAGCTTTTTCATGATGAACTTCGGGATGTGGAGAGTGGTGGGATTAGATTTTAGACGCAACTGGGACGAAGAAGAAAATGACTGTCAAGACATCGATAGCGGGGTATCAGATGAAGAAAACTCATCGTTAGGGGAACCCCAGCAGTCAAGAAACCTAAGTCAGGATGATCCCAGCATATACAGCAATGCGAGTGAAAAGCCAGAGACCGCCCCAGATATATTTCTTGGCGGCAATCATACGAACTCTACACAGAGTATGAATTTATTACAGCCGCAGAATGCCTACGTGAAAGAGAATTCACCATCCCTCAAGTCTTACAGAACGCATTCGATCGTTACAAGTCCCGATTTGCGGCTGCGCACTGCAGGCTGCCATACAGCTGACTGTCATAGAACAAGGTCTTACACAATTGACGACCGTAAACGTAGTTCTAGAAGAAGAGCGTGCTCTGCTAATGACTTTATCACTGAATATAGTGCAGCCGACCAGATCAGAGATGGAGAGCTAGATCTGTCAAGACCCCTTACTCTGACAGAAGAATTGGGTAATAAGAATTCTACTATTGGCATGAGATCCCCAGAGGACTTGTCCCTTGCCGATCCCGGTGGTAAGTCTTTGTCAAGAGTGTCGTCTACGGTGTCGAGTGCGCATCAGGGTAGCAAAATAAGCCGGTTCATCACCCACTACAAGCTATCCTGGATTGTGTACTTTTTGATTAACTTTATCAGACCTGCTTCACTAGGGGCCTCCCTGGGCATTATAGTTTCCATGACCCCTGGGTTAAAGCTTGTTTTGTGCATACAAATGTGCATGTGCACAATGCGCCTGACGGCGAACCTGTGCTGAATTTTTTAATGGATTTTACTTCCTACATCGGCAATGCGTGTGTACCGCTAGGTCTACTGCTTTTGGGTGGCACACTCGCACGCTTGCAAGTAAAAAAATTACCTAAGGGCATACTAAGAGTAGCATTGACTATGACAGTGTTTCGTCTCATGGTTATACCAATTATCGGCGTTGCATGGGCCAATAAACTCTACAAGATGCATTGGTTAGATACCATAATTGGCAAATTCGTAATGATCTTGACATGGTCAATGCCCAGCGCTACTGCTCAAGTTTATTTCACGGCCTTTTACACGCCGCTCGAAGGCTCTCATATTCAAATGGATTGCCTTTCGATTTTTTTTATCATGCAATATGCAGTGCTATTTATCACTGTGCCCTTCGTTATCACATACACTTTGAAGGTGGATCTCAAGTATTGATCGACGACGCTTTGATTTGTTTGCATTTTTCTATGACGCATTGTTAAAAAAAAAGATCTTTTTTCGCTAATCCGCTTATGAAATTTGTGAGGCTCAATGATAGAACCTTTTGAATAGTTGTTGCCAAGAATCAGTGAAGCGAAAGACAAAGATGTTCAAGCCTAGCAGATTGCTGGACAATTTGCGCCAGTTCAGGTATCCCAATTTGCTGCCACTCTCTTCCTCGTGGCCCGTTCACCGACGGTCAGCGGTTCTCATCCTACTTTTTGTCGGTCCCAGAAGAGAACTGAGAGTGCTGCTGACTAAAAGGTCGAAAGGCTTGAGCAGTTTTCCAGGTCATATATCTCTGCCCGGTGGCAAAGCGGATACCGTGGAAGAGTCATTCGAGAGCGTTGCTAGGCGCGAAGCTGAGGAAGAAATTGGGTTGCCACAGGATGCGGAAATTCTGCAGCAGCAGTTTGGAATGGCAATAGAAAATACATGCAAGGAAATGCCTTGCTATCTCTCGAGGACATTTTTAAGCGTAAAACCACTGGTCTGCTTTCTCCACACGGTGGAACAAAGTGCTTCAGATGCTGATCTGCCGTTGGATGGTAGAAGGTTTACAGCTGCATTGGATCCTGGCGAGACTTCTTCCATATTTTCGGTACCACTATTGGACATGGTAGCCCATTTGTTACCGAAAGACGCTAAATACCATGAGGAGTACATTGATTCCAAAACGCATTTTCCTCAATGGGGTGGATTAAAATGGCCATTGAGGCATTACTATTACCCAGCAGAAAATACGTTTGATGTAGATTGGCTGAATGATATACAAGACAATAGCTCTTGCGATGAGTTGGAAAGAACACAAGGGAAGCGTGACTTGTGGGGTTTGACTGCCAATATCCTGTACGATGTGGCCCGCATTGCACAAGGCATTGTTACCAGCAAAGACGGGGCATTTGACATTGGTCATGAAGAACTCATCTATGGGCTCAAGGAGTTTGGGGGGCAACTGCAACCTGGAAAAAGAAGCGTTTGGGAAACTGCAATGATGCATGGTACACGGGGATACAAGTTCAGCGATGTAATTACGCCTTTCTATATGGAAAAGCTTAACAAGATATCGCCGAAGTACTAGAACTAGAACGACTACAATACAACACAACAGAGATAGATAATTACTACTTTGCATATATAGGGTAATGAATGCAATCCACTGGAGGGAAACAGTCTATCGTCCCGCACAACAGTAAACACCCGTTTTCAGCGCCTGCTTAGGACAAAGAAGGCAGGTTCTTTGGATCGATGTTGGCGTTCTTCTGGACAGGGTTGCTGTCGTTGACTTTCTTTGGACCGGATGAACGAGCGCCACGGCTAGAGTTGCCGCCGCGGCCACCGCCACGAGAGAAACCGCCACGGTTGCCGTTGCCTCTACCAGGTCTGCCAGAATCGACGAATTTGGCGTCGAATTCTAAGTACTCCTTAGACTTCAACTGCTTACCCTTGACATTCTTGACCTTTGTAGGCTCAACGAGAACTTCGTCCTCTTTGACATACAATTGAGCGTCCTCCAAAGGAGCAACCTTCTTGGCCTCTGCCTTTTTGTTCAAAGGATTAGAGGAGGAGACCTCGTTCAGGTAGTCCTGTAAAGTCATCTTAGCTGGGGTGTTCTGGGTCTTTTCGTCAACCTCAGCGTCTGCAGCCTCTTGGGCCTTGGCATCACGCTCACCCTCTTCTTCAGCCTCCATCTCTCTCTTGGCATTGTCACCCCAGCCTTGAACCTCCTTCTTGTGGCTGTCGGTTCTGGCACTTCTGGATTGACGGTCAGAATACTTTGCTTTTGGATGCTTGGGCTTGGTGTCCAATGGTGGGTCTCTGTGCTTGTTCCTCTCTCTAGTCTTCTCCCTAATGGCAGCCTCATTACCAGTTAGCTTAGGTCTAGGCCTAGCTCTGGAGGGGTCAGCAGAAGGAGGAGGAACGTCTTGCTTCTTGGAAGAAGTGTTGGCCTTGACGATCTCCCTAGGAGCCTTTGGAGGAAGCACATTGGGGTCCTCAACGTCGTTGCCTAGCAGATCGAATGGGTTAGGAGCAGAAGCCATTGTTATGATTGTTAGACTCTGTCTGCGCTATAACTCTTTTAAACAAATCTTCTAACAAGAAATTGGTATAGAGAAGTTGAAAGGTAAGCTGAAATTTTTTAACTTTTGATATGTGCGTCGTCGTCCTGTCTTTGGGGGAAGCACACTGAAAAAAATTGAAAAAAAATGAAAAAAAAAAATTGCAAAAATATGACAAAAGTGCAAACAAGACAAGGATTCTATACGTAGGAATAGCAAGTTTTTTTATGGTTTCGAGCTTATCGTAAAGCAAGCGTTGTTATGTAAACAAGAATAATATCGCATTTTAACTTGACAATTGTGTAGCTAACAAACATATTCTACATCTTTTTTCTTTGAAGGTGCAAGAAGGAGCAGTAAGGGGTTGAAGGAAATAGTTAACGTCGTTGCGCCGCCATTCGTCATCTGTAGTTGTGCTAGTTTGTAGTTTGGCGTGCTGCGAAAGCTGTGTCATGCCCGTGATGAAGGTTTCGCTCGATCACGTGGTAAGATATGCGGTTTGATAAGATGGGATGCAATCTAACGATGGCCTCGACCAAAAACTGTGCTATTAATTGCCATTGGATACTTTGAAAGAAGGGCATTGACTCGGTTTCAGAAGCAGAGCACATGCATGAAATGCACAAGAAGAGTTCCTGCGGCATAAGATTCCACGAATGCTTCTTTACCCAATTTTTGGAGTCCTTCATTTGCAAACTTACATTGTAGACGGTTTTAAGCCCGTAACTTGGTTGTATCATGTACCAGGATTCATGTAGTATTTGAACGCAAAGGCAGTACGTAAGATTGAATTCTTGGTGTATTACAGTAAATGAATTATGGTGGAGATGGAGTGCGGCGAGAACATAACAATGTGCAGAAAATTTCCATTATACGTTACCGCTAGACATAAGCAAGTGAGAGGTTATTATATCCGGACTTTCTTGAGCTGATGAATATTTGCAAAAGAGCAGATACAAGTTAGGGCATCGAAGCGTTCAGGTCACGGGAAAAGTTGTGGATAGTAATAATACGCGTACCTGTTCTTTCAATAGGCAGCAGCGTAAGGCAGCTAAATCATCTTACGTTTGCGTCGGATACAGCATGTCTGAGGTTGGACTCTGCAGTATCGTGAGTTGAAATTTTTATTTTCTGTGCGGCTATATTGCGCATCGAAACGTGCGTCACATTTTCTTGCTGGTTCTTTCTAAATAATAGTAGGCCAAAGACCAATAATTATGCATCTTGGTGAACAACGAATCAACCGAGACGTACAACGTAATGAGCAATTCGGGCAAACGTTTACTTTCTGTTTCTTCATAGCGAATCCTCCATTCAAATACGACAGGCTTAGTTACTCTTTGACTGCAAATACTAAAACTATGTCTTATATTTCATGGAACCTATTCTTGATTAATACACTCATTCAACGTCACATTAGGAAGCGGATACTAAATTCCTTTGCTTATACGTTTCCAAGATCCTCCAACTATTCAATTGACGAAAAAATCCTGGGAAGAATGGCAGCAAGCTATTTTAATGGATCTGTTTGGCCAGTATCTTAGGTGCTGCTTATACGTGTAATCAGTGCATTGCCGACCAGGTTGCCATTCACGTGACATACGATCTGAATCATACGATAGTGACTTTTCTAAACGTAGATTACATTTATATGAAGAATGACAATATCCATCACAATCTTCAAAATTTCAGCAACTAAATTCTTTGCTTAATCAAATTATACTTCTGCTATATTGATTGGAATCATACGATGCTTTCTGCCCTCTCTGTTTTGCATTTACGCTAACATATATTAATCCTTGTCAACTTGGTTTTTGAGGAATGAAAGATCAGTTGCATCACATCGAAGTTGCAAGATATAAAGTGGTTAAGGTAGAATAGCTGTAGTTTTACTCCTTGGGACGGGGGACGAAGGTCGAAACATTTCACCGTTGATCGATGCAGGCATTATTCTCGGCTGAATTCATGAACCAGATCCAGCAATCAAATAATCTAAACAACATCGTATCCAAGAGCATGTAATGTATCAAATCTCTTAAAAGAGGTGAAACGCGTTATAGTACAAAAAATACTTATCCCCCATGGAGGGTTTCCTGAGAGCCACTGCAGCGCCACGCTTGCGGTCGAGCCGCACATTGTTAAAGTACTTAGCATACATGTCAGTAGTGACAAGACTGTATTTCAGCCATGGGTATTATGGCCAGGCCCACTTCATGATTTCACGTGCACATCTAGCTGCTCCATTTTTTTTTTTTTTTTTTTTTTTTTTTTTTAATTAATCAGTTATTACTCAATCATGCCCAACAGCATATGTATTAAGGGCTGACAGCCTTGCCATCTATCTTCCTCTCTTGGTCAACGACAGTTGCTTCATATATATCACGCCAAAGCGGTAGGATGCTCGCACTTTTCCACGTGTAACACTTGATATTCACATTTCTCCATCCTCAGCCACTCATACGACTAGCTACCCCCTGCTGATGCAGCGGTCTTGTCCTCGTGGTTCGCTTTCGCTCCTTACGCTCTTTATGTTGATCGGTCCGTGACTAATTTCATTTCATATGATTCCCGAGGGTGTTTTGAAAAAAAAAAAAACAGATTAAAGGTTACACACGTTAAACACCACTGAAGCAGGTCGATTAGACTAGTATTGCTACTAGTTTTACTTAGGCGAACTAGGATAGGAGGCGTTCATAAAATGCCAGAAGTCAAGAAGGAGCACTCCCCTAAGATGGGCTTTCCAAAACCCATCTCTACGTCGTCACCAGCAGGGCTGGCTGCGGCCCAGATGGTTACACCGAGTAAGCTATCGAGTTTACTGCTAGAAAAAGGTCCCCTTGCAATACGACATATTACTCAGACTCTAGGAGCAGAGATTCCTAGTTTCAAAGACTTGTCATCTTCGAAACAGCGCAGGTTAATCATGAGTGCCATGGAGTCCGGGGACCAGGAACGGTCTGTTGTCTTTGAGAAGATTGGCTGGGGCCAGTGGTCTGCCAAACTAGTGGCACCTGAATCATTTGCTCAAGAGAGAGAAGCAACCAACGTAGCGAATGCTAAAGTCAAGGATATCGTGTCGCAAGAGAGTCAAAGACGGAGGTCCAGCAGCAGTCACGGAACCCGTAAGCCTCAGCTGCATTCTAAAAAATCAAGCGTACTCGCGGCCCCGGCCGTCACCGCGCCCTCGCCGCCGCCTGATCACTCACAGCCTGCTGGAGATGTCCTTTACATTGACGAAAATGCATTGGCGTCAGACGATGACGATGACGAGAATTTGGAAGATCGTGATGGGCAATTTCTTCGAAGCAATTTGAAGAAGGAAGAGGTCGGGGAGGATGACGAAGAGGATGAGGATGAGGACGACGAAGAAGAAGACGACGAAAATGACGGTCCATATAGCTTTAGGAGGCGTAAGTCGAGCGTTGTGTGGGCGGAACACCAAGAAGATGTTGAACATGAATTGTTAGCACGCCGCGTGCGGCCTTTCCTTAAGAATCGTAGCCGCCGCTCCAGTTCCAAGCTTCGCACGTCCGTCTCCAAACCCACATCATCTTTGCATCTGGACCTGCCACAACCTCAACAGGGCCAACAAGCTCAACAGCATTCGCTGCCGCTTTCCCGTCACAATAGCAATCACAAGATAGACTTGGAGCAGCTAACTAACTCTATTAGCGAGCCTACCTCGAGAAGAGAGTCTCGTGTCTCATTCTCCAAGGAGTCCAGCATACGATCCACTCTCTTTCCACACAAAAGCTACCTGTGGTCTTCCAACAGTACAAGACCACAAGAGCAGAAGCGAAAGGCAGGCCATCGCAAAACTCGTCTTGGTACTGGAGAACATTACTCGGATACTGATGAGGAAGACTGGGCCACCATCGGTGCCGCCTCACTGAGAAACAATAGCGTCCCGCCACGTATTGACACGGTGGCCAACTCACCTAATGGTTTCGTGGCCCCACCTGTGGGAAGCGACACTGCGACTATACCGAGCATTGACGAGCAGATGTCACCCGAGCAAGAGAGAAACAGCCAAGAACAACAGGAGCAACCGAGGAGGACCGGCCGGAGGTCTACTGATGACAATAACGCGGCGTTCCTACTGATGAGCTTGAAGAATTGAGGACAGCTAGGATTTAAATTCTCTTAGAGTTCGAAGTCGAAATTATTTTCAGCTCATTCGAACGGTGATGGACCTGTTGTGTTTGCTGGCGATGGCAACGGCGCTGTTGCGGAGATAAAGAATGTGTGAGAAACTCCAGCGAAAAATATTGATTTACATCGATTGTTAAATCCGCTTGTGGGGTAACGTACGTTACCCTACAGCAGTATTATATTCTATCACCCGGACTTAAAAAAGAAACAATAAGGGGCGGCAGAAACAAAAGGGGGTGGCGCTCCTTATAGGTATAAAACACGCACAGGCAGACCCGTGAATCAACGGCGGCTTTTCTCATTTGTGCAAACATACACCTACTACTAGGAGGGACCAGACGCATATACGTTTATTTAATCCCAGGGAGCTTCGAAAGGGCTGGAAGAGCGTTTGTTTTTTTGTCTGATCTTTTTTTTTCTTTATCTTCCTCCCCTCCCCCTTCGTCACAAGGAAAAATTTCGAGGATTTTTTGAATAGGTTATGAATCTGGGTTGATTTTTGTTAAGAACATTTAGTGTAGTTTTCAATATAGGTACGGTACGCCCAGGTGTGTGTGAACAATTTTTTTGCTTTCTTTCCTCTACTGCTTGTTTTTACTGTTTCAATAACACAATATTCTAAGAAGTATGACGATTGATGGTGGCCAGAATAGTGGAGATGAGTTGGAGGACAAGAGCCTTAACACGGGCTCTGATAAAGTGTATCAGAACTACATGATGCCAGGCCTGGAGCTATATGATGCTAAGGTATCGATTAATCACTGGCAGCTCCGAGATTGCGTCAGGGCGTCCACGAGAGACCCAGGGAAGCTATATTACATTTACGACCATTCTATACGGTCGCTGGACACCACCCAGGCGGGGCCTCAACCTGCATCATCTCAGTATAGGCATCATCACAATCATCATCATAAGTCGTCAAGGCTGCGTAGAAACAGCGCTAACTGTGCTAAGAGGGGCGGTGCATCATCCTCTATATCCCGCAGGAGTTTCCATGCGCCTTCGCAGCTATTAGCGGATTTTAATTTTAAGCCTAGATGTTTTACTGAGTCACAGGGACTCGTTGCCTGTGGAGGGCTCGTAGGCCCCGACGACAAAGGATTCCCAACAAATTGGAGTCGTTTATCGCAGGAAATCAATAATGGGGAGGCCCTCGATGCTCCGGCAGAGCCTGTGAAGTTAGCCCATGGGAATGTTTTGGCTGACCATAGCAATTATAGTAATCCGAGTATCTGGAAGGGTGTTTTATCGTTATACAACGAAGACACCGACGTTGCGTCCTCGTTTGTGCTTGGTCAATTCATTAACAACTGTGTCACCCTGCATCCCAGATCTACACGTGAGTACGACCTGTATTCCTGCAACAATGACGGGCATCTCTACCAATGCAATATCGACAATAGAGGTGTCGAGCTAGTACGGCGTTATTCAGATCTAAAGTTTGCCCTCAATAACGTGGCGGTTTCACATGATGCTAAAACTATGGTGGCTTCTGGCGATTCAAACAAATTCGCCATCTACAGACAGACTGAATTGGCTGGCCAATTCAGTCTTTCTTATGATTCACAACCTGGTTGGGGCAGTTCTGTGGTGAGAGCGAAACGCATACCTCGCTTTGCGTTACCAGACGGTTCCGGGTTTGTAGATCATATCTACGAATCATCCTCTGGGGATCATGGGTTTTACAATTGTTTCTCAGAGAATGACTTGCAGTTTGCAACCCTTTTTCAGAATGGCAGTTGCTTGGTATATGACGTGAGAAACATGGATACTCCACTGGCTGATATCACCTCCACAAGACCACACTCTCATAATGGAGCCTTTAGAGTGTGTAAATTCAGTTATGGTCTTGATGACTTGTTGTTCATATCTGAGCACCAAGGAAGGGTTCACGTTGTCGATACAAGGAACTTTATGAATCATCAAGTAATACTGGTACCTGATAAGTTGAAAAACGATCCGACGCAAGGAGGTACCGCTGTGAGTACTGGATTGGAGAACGAGATGGAGATCATTGGCGAGACATCTAGGAGCAGAAATGGTACCCCCTTGATACCTGCCGTTTCTCCCTCGGGCTCCGTTGCAAGTTTTGCTGCCAATGCTAGTAGGCGGCACTCCATGGCTGTTCCCCCTTCATTTAACAATTTGGAACCGTGGTTAACATCTGCTACACAGTTGCCTTTGAGATTTCTAGAGCCACAGATAGTGCCTTACCCTAAGGCGCTCAACAAACTAACTAATTTTATTTTCTCACAGCAGCAAGATGATATACCACAAGATCAGCTTAGAGGGGCAATCTCGAGGGAAGGCAGTAGCCGAAGAAGATCTTCTTTCCGTGTCAGGAGATTCTCTACATCCTCCAACATGTCTGAGGGTGCTGGAGAAACTTTGATCGATCGTCCTCTCATGGAAAGACAGCAGCAGCAACAACGGTCGCCATCACCGCCAGTTGATAGCTACAACTATCCTGGTCAGAGAACTGGCATTTTTGCGAGAGGCTCCAGTGGTAGCACATTCGATGCCGAGGACATTTATGATTCATATGCGGACATTAATAGCGATGGCAACACTTATTCACTGACAGGGGCCTTTGGCACCCCAAGCATGAGTAATTATGCGGTCGACTCAGCCATAACTTATCCTGATACAGATTTCACGGAGGAAAATAATATTGCGGGGATAGACTGGGTTGAAGACTCTAGTGGTAGTTCATTAATCATCGGGACAGATTATGGGATCATGAAATGGAACATTAACTCGTGGGCTAGGAGAAGTTTTTCGAGTTATGATTTTTGTTGATACTTTGGTGTTCGTTTTACTCTTATATTTGCGAATTTATGTAGCATTTCTATTTCTACCAAGCATAGCATACGAGAGTTGAGGAAGCTTTGTTATACGTGAACTCTTCAATGTAGTACGCAATTAAATAAATGGACTAAACTCCACGACTAGTGGAACTATATGAAAGCAAAACAAAGAACTTACTGTGATCAGTTAAATACAATTCAATTTACTAATCTCATTATAGTGCTTATCTAGTCGACAGTATCGGTTGTACTTAACCCAGATGGTTTATCTTCTGCCGCATTCGACTGCTGATTGTGCTCTTCCTTCAAGTTCAAATCCTCGAGTTGATTCCGGTTTTTGTATTCGTCTTGTAAATGTTTGAAATCCTCTTCATTTTCTAAGAGAGCCTTAACGCCTATAATCTCTGCCTCATTAATCAGATCTAAATAGTGTTCAGCTTCCTCCAAAGAGACTTCTGCAAATACATCATTAACCTTTTCTAGGTTCCTTGTTTTGAGAGCATCTTGCATTTTTGTAGGTAATTTATTGAATGCAGCCACTTTCCTTTGTTCCTCTGGATCAGTAGATTCAAAATTGGGCAAATTGACCTCTAACTCTGTAGTCTCATCCAAGGACTTGAGTTGAATAGTTTCTACACCCTCTTGTTCCTGTTCTTGTTCCATGACTTTCACACGATTTTTAATATGGTTAAACTTGGTCTGTACACTTTCCAAAAACGACTTCCTACCTGCGGGATTGTTTTCATTGTAGAGTACTCTCTTGAAGAACAACTGAATCACCTCCGTCATCTGCTCTAGATGCAGAAAGGATATTTTTTTGGTGTTATAGATTTCCCGAATGTAACTTAATAGTTCAGATTGATGAATAACTTGATAGGCACGTTTAGGGTTGTCTTGCATTTGATACTCAAAAGCTGTCATCATGAGAGCATCCTTCTGTTGCTCTGAGATGATCTGCATATGTGCTAGGAGATACTTCTCCGATGCCTTATAATCCCCCACTTTTAGTTTCCCAAATTCTTCAGTTTCAGGAGCGAGCTTCATCACATCGTCGTACTCTATGAATTGAACACGGGGTTTAGGCAAAGATATTTCTGAACCTTTTTGAGCGGATACGTTAGCTGCTGCCACCTTTTGCATATTAGCTGCTTTCCTCTCCTCTTCCTCGGTTTCCTTTTTGTTCAAGAATCCACTGTCAAAACCTGTCTTTATATCGTCTGAGCTAATGTGCAGTTCTTTTTCTTTATAAAGTTCTTGCAGTTTCACTTTGGCCTCAGCGGTAACACGATCTATTTTGGCCCTATGCTCGAGTACAAATTTCCTAATAACGCTTCCATCTTTCGGATTTTTTCCCTGTTTCTTAGCATCATTTTCCAACTGCTCAAACAAGTCTTCAACCATTTCATTGAAAGGAGGAATCTCGGGATCAACATTTGGGCCCTGAGGTTTCTCGGTTTTGTCAAAGTTGGCATTGAGAAACCTCGAAACCGATTGTCTGTCAGCTAGCTCGTTGTCTGACACGCTAACAAGAAGCTTATCTACGCGCTTGTTGAGATTACCATACATTGAGATCTGAGTCTCCATGTTGGCAATGTCCTGATTTCTCTTAGCTCTATTTTCATGAATGCTTTGTTGTTTCCATTTAATAAAAGAACGCTTGTCCACGTTAGGATGAACTTCTACGTCTGAATCATCAGAAAGCTCAATCTTGTCCCATTTGGAGTAATCGATGGGCATGTCTGCTCACAGGGTGTTTGCTCGTGTAAACCAATTACCTATTCCTTCCCCCCTACCTTTTCTTTCATCATACGTATACCCTTTATAAAATACAAACTTCTCATTAAATACGAAGAAGAAGAACGACAACGAAGATCGTCGAACAAATAACATAACTAACGGATAACACGACCCTTTATCAAGCGCTCTCTTAGCGGTAGAAATCTGGGCGGCTTATATCCAGGCCGTATTCGGCCACTGCGCTGCTTAGATCACCGACTGTGAGAACAACTTTACTTGCTGTTGTTTTCTCATTCTGCTGTTGTTGCTGCTGCGAAATCTGTTGTTGTCCTGGGTGCTGCTGGCCCAACATCAATTGGCGAGCTCTCGCTTGACCGTTATTTGCATTGTGTAGAGCGACAGATGATCTTACTCTTGAGTATTCATAAGCATCAGTTGCGATATCGCTGACGAATTTTTGGGTGGCTAGCGCTAGAAGCCTTTTGACTCTAACGTCGGCGCACGAAAATCCATTCTTCATCAAGTAATAATCTATTACAGCATCAGGGATAATGGGCGGGTTGTCTTCCATGAGATCCAGCACTTCGTTCAAAGTCTTATCCTTCCTCGTGAATTCAGGGATTTCAAATAATTTGCCAGGCCCGCCGGCTAGCATTTCTGGCTCAAGTTCTTTGCTTTCCCCATTAGTTGGATTGGGTAATCCATCGTCATTTTGCTGCTCTCTAAAAAGTGCTGAATTATCTATTGGTGCTTCTTCATTATCGTCGAATTCATTCATCTCCTCGCCATCCTGCATGTTTTCATCCTGAATTTCCAGTTCTTTATCAGCCATGAGTGCTTACTACGATAATCAGTATGTTACTTTATGCCCTATAGTCTCATCTTGAATAATGGTAATGAAGGAAACTCATCTCACAATTCCATGTTGAAGGCTCAACTTGGGGAAAGACGGGTAACAACAATAGCCAAGCGATTAAAGTCGCGGAGAGCTACAGAGAAAACATTGGCTCGATGAGCACTGGCAAAGCTTATAAAGATGCAAGAGATTTGCATTAAAAATTGCTACATAACCCATAAAAAATTTCATGACCTTTTCGTGCGTTTTAATTTGATTTTACTTTTTATATTCTCGTTTTCTAAATCGCACATATGTGTATGTAAAAAGTTAGGAGTCGAGAATAATTCAAGCAGTCTCGGAGACTCTAACCTTACAGTCACCTTACAGCCACTGTCAACTGTCGCTACTAATGATAGATTGAAATAGATCTATGGAAAAAAATGACCGAACAAACAGAAAACTGGTTGCTCTACTCGGTTGTTCAAATCGCCCATTTGGCTGCTTCTAGTTCCTCGATCGCTATGGAATCATCGATGGTATTTATATTGATATCACTGCAAAGGCAGCACTTTCTCGTAATAATAGATTCGAGTTCTTCTGGTTTCACAGATTTTCTATCTCTTGCTAACCTACGTTGGAAATTTTCTATCTTACTCTTGAAATTGTAGTCATTGGATTGGAGAATGGCCTTGATAAGGCAATCAGTATGGAAAGAATGATTACACGGAAATACCAGGAATTTCCTTGTTTGCAATGGTTTTTCACAGCTGCTGCAAGAGACGCCCGGCTCTAGAATTCTATATCTATCTTTAAAAGTCTCAATTTCAGTGGCAAGATCCTTTTTCATTTTTAGAGATTGCTGAATTTGACTTGAAACACTTGACATCGATTGCCCATGCTTTTCAAGGCTTCTAATAAGCTCATCTTTCAAATTTGCAATCGTCGTAAATTCGTCTAACAAAGGTAAAAGATCTTTAATCTCTAGCAAGTCATGAGACTCACTAATGATTGATCTTACCGTATGCTTAATGTCCTGATGGCCGTGATCCGTGTATAGCATGGCTCTAGCAATTTCAAGCCATAAATGTTTCTTCAGCTTATGATTGGAGTCCAGCTCTGAATTTTCAACCACCAACTTCGCAGAATCAATCATCTTACTGCTCAATGCCAGATCCACCGCGTCTTTGTAAAGCTTCAATTGTGTGTACAAGTAAATGGAGGTTCTAACTTTGTGATATCTGATGCTTAGTCGCAGGATAAAGTCAGAGTCGTATTTGGCCTTGTGGTTGTCCAAGAATTCGATTGTGCGTCCCTCACTGCTCTCATCTTTATCATCTCCGCCTGTAATTAGCATATAAAGGGCGGTGTTATAAAGTATGGGATCAGTATAATCGTGCTCATCAACACACCATTTCAAGTAAATCAGAGCGAAATTTTGCTTTATGCTCGAGGGCTGCTTTTGGTAGCTGGTAAAATAGATTAGCAATGCAGGAATCAATTCAACAGGATACAGTGATGCCATTTGCATCCAGACGTGAATAGTTTCCTCTGGGGCATTAAGGAGTAAAACACTGGCGTATGAGTACGCACTTTCGGGATCTTGCATGGCTAACAGAACTTTCAGAGCTTCATACCAATTGGCCTGCTTGATCCAATGTGATAAAACAAACTCATAATCTTTAATGAGTTCGGCATAATACAACAAATCCTGGTCCCTATCTTGTTTCGCAATTATTTGGTAAATCGTCTTCTTGTCAAGGCAATCCAAATGACTCTTCAAAAATACGTGCAAATGGGTCACCAATAGATGTTTTTTTTCCTTTAACACGCGGATATTCACTGAGTCGCGCTCAGCGTTTATATCCTCCTCTATATTGTTTAACTGTCTCATGTAATTCCATACAATCCAACTGGATAGTAATATCCTTTGCGATTGATTTTCAGCATCCAATTTATTCAACTTAGAAGTAAGGTAAATCTGTAACGCCTCAAGTTTTTCAGGTGCTTGCATAAATTGTAATGCAATCGAGCCGACACTTGCACAGTCTGTATTACCAAAAGATTCGGCGGCTTGCAGAGGTTCACCAACTTGCATGAGGTGCAAACCTTGGTCATAATAGATTTTTTCTCTCTCCCAACTATTCAATCCTTGCAATTCCAAAGCCTTATGATACTCTTTCTGCTCGCACAACAGTTTCCAAACCGCTTTTGCTTCGTGGTGCAAAATGATTTCATAAATGTTAGAACTCGAGAAACACCAAAAAGTTGGGGGTTCTTGGGAATAATCAGCAGTTAAACCCAACATTCGCTCTGATTTCTGACTATAAATCGAATCTTCAAACACGATCGCATTGTTAAACTGGTTGACAATTAAGATTGTCGTCCCTCTTAGCAATACTATGTGAAATTCCGTTAAAATCACGTCTTTGATGGCATGGGTTGATTCAGGAAGCTCCACATTCAACAATACTTTGGCATTGCTCAGTACGTTTGATGTGGCGCCCAGCTTACCAAAAACTACGCCTGCTTTCGTAATCCACGCAAATTTATTATCGTAAGACGAAAACTTATTGCCATGTTCTTTTTGCAGTTGCTCAAAACGTTCCGTCTCTGACGGTTCCTTTAACATCTTGCCACTCGTGATGGCATTCCAGTACATTATTTTGTTACCAGACGCTATTATAATACCTGAATCCTTACACCAAAGGATACCATCAATCGCTTTATTCGATTGATATACAGTATGTACTTCAGGATCCTGGCGTTGCTTACCATGTTTGTCATAAACGCCCACTTGAAAGACCTGCCCATTGACATCACCACATAAGAAGTTACTGTTATCTAACCAAGCCACATATTTTATATTGCAATTCTTTTTGTGGAGCTTCTTAACAGCAAGTATGCCGCTCTTTTGATTCCCAGTACTTTCCTCATGTCTTATCGTATCTACACTGCACAAGTAATACTTTGCAAAATTGGTTTTAATAAAGAGAAGCGTCCCATCAGGTGCCATCCACATGTCAACTAACTTCTCAGAATTGTTGCCAGTATCAATTAAAGGTACCTGACACCTTGAAACGGCTGCAGGGACGTCCAAGTCTATCAGGAATAGCAGCCCTGACCGCAGGGCAAAGCACAACTGGTTTGCTTGGACCCTCAAAGCACATATATTATTTTGGAGTTCTTTAATGAGTTCCAGTTGCACATGCTCAATTTCCACATTCATGATTCGTGCTTTTTTCTAAGTTTCAATGTAAGCCGTTAGAGATTCTATAACTCGGAAGAAAAGTGGCCTTGTAAATCCAACTCGAACATAAGTGATTTAAAGAAGAGCAGAATTCTTCAAAGCGATGAGCAATATTCCGGTAAAGCTCTTGAATGAAGCTCAGGGACATGTGGTATCTTTGGAACTGACGACCGGGGAGACCTATCGAGGCAAGCTAGTTGAGAGTGAAGACAACATGAACGTTCAACTAAGGGACGTCACTGTTACAGGTACAGACAGTCAAATGACAAGAATGGATCATGTTTTTGTAAGGGGGTCGCATGTTAGGTTCTTTGTGGTACCAGACATGCTTGAGAATGCACCTCTGTTCAAGACAGGACCGCAATGGAGACCGTCGCCACCAATTCGCGGACCTAGAAAAAGGTGACGACTGCTCTTTCGATATAGAGGGCCTCTATGTAAGAAGCATTGCATTGTACTATATAACCAACTTAAATGCTGTCCTTTCAGCTGTTTTGCCTGCTGTATAATATTATCAACACTCGGAAAACAAACTCAATCTTGCAATCAATCCTCTTACAGTCAATACACGAGATAATATACTCGCAAGGGTAGCAAAGAAAGTAATTCAGCGATTTGAAATGGACCCATTCGGTGCCTCGGAAGAGCAGCTTCTGGAGTTTTACCATCTGAAGACTCTGGAACCGCATACTTCTTGGAAACAAGATTCTTCCTTGGATTTCAATTTGGAGAGATGGCAGAACGTTTCACCAGACGCTGATAATTCTTATGACATCTTGAAGGATTTACTATACCAGCAGCAGCAGACGTATGAAAGAGAAGTTGCCATGAATATGAACGACGCTGCAATGAGCAATGTTGCGGATCCTTTGAACAACAAAATGATGTTGCCCCTATTGAATAAGTTGCATATCCCACAAAAAGAGAAGTTAAAGTATTTGGTAAATACGAAGAAATTCAATGTTAAGATGTTTTTGAAAGATATCCACAATAAGGATAGTTTTGACGACCTATCAAGATCATTGGACATTCTTGACAAAACTTTAGAAAGCCAGTCAGAAGAGCTGAAGGACTTGGTGCAAAACAATTTCACCAAGTACGTCAGAATCAAAAATCGGTTGGACCAGATTTATGAACAATTTTCAATGAGGTACACCCCCACTACCGAGGCGTTAGATAATAACCGCGGGCAATTAGATGTAAATGAGTTGGGGGAAAAAGTAGACGATGCTATCAGAGCGACTACTTTAAAACTCAAACCACTTCTAGAGACCAATAGAAAAATCAATAATTATCAAGCTACCAGAAATTTTATCGAAGAGAACAAGGAATACTTCAATCTAACAAAAAAATTAAAAAGATGTTTGGATAAAAAGGATTATTCCAGTCTAATCATAGAATATAGTAAAGCCAAAGAACTTCATAATCAGCTAATTTTGGACGCTGCTGTTACTGAAAAGAATGAAAGTGGCCAAATCGTTAACCGTGTTCCTAAGGTAGTAGACAAAGTCTGGGATGAAGTGGAACGTATTGTTGATAATTATAGACAATATACTTGGAAGATGCTACTGTCGCCAGATGAAGAAGAATCTCAAAACTCTTTTCTCCCTTTAATATCCAAACTATTAGATCTAACTGTTGACAAAAATCCTATCATGGCATGGTTGACTGTGCATTTGGATCACTTTGAAAAACGATTACAAGATGTGTCTAGCCAAATGCTGAATAAAATAGTTAAAGCTCAAAATAACATCTTGCAAAACAAAGTAGAGACTGACAGTGATGAACAACAAACAGCAAGCATTAAAGGTGTAGATTTGAGTTACTACTTATCCATAGGCCGTTTTTTCCATGATAACACGGAGCTTAAGTCAAATGACGAATTGGCTTTTCGTACACTAAGTGCTTTCCAAGGATTAACAGATTCGCCAGTTGTAGTTGAAATGTGGTTGCTTTTCCTAAGATACATAAACTCTCTCGAAAAGCTATGCATGAAGTTTGTCGAATTTTGGGAACATGTGCAAAACTTCCTAGATGGTGTTTATCAAATCACTTTGATTAATGATAAAAAGAAAGACAATATTCTAGTAGGTGATCTTAAAACTATCGATGGCCACAAACAATTCCTACAACTAGAGAAAGAACAAATAAAGCATTTAAGAAACCGAGGCGAACACTTTGTCAATATGCTATCGAATCAATTAACCTTGTTTTTCATGTCTTCACAAGATAGTCTTTCCGGAGGCGCCATGATTAGCAAAGAAACTGGATTACCTTCAGATTATGGATTCACACCTCCAATGACAAATGGTTTGAGCTGCCTTAGATATCTGCCCAAAATGGTGGAGCCGCTTCTCAAATCTGTTACAAAACTGGCTCAATTAGGCATAAGCTCTAAAGCTCTAGAGATCTCTCGAAAATTGGTTTCCATGATTACTGATCGCAGCGTGGGCGCCATTGCCGCCACAAAACTGAGAGATACTGCTAATTTTTATAAATTAGAAGATTGGAAAGTCTATGAGACTGTCACTGAAGCGAATAAAAATAAACTAGAGTACGGAGTGACGCAGTTTCCTGAAATCGTTCGGGTTTTCCAGGAATATAGTATTCAAACGACAAGAGATTTGCTTTTTGCTTTTGAGAAATTACCAGTTTTCAATGGTATCTCTATTGTTACATACCCTTCCAAAAGATCTCTGACCGCAGTGGAGATTCAACAGCTCATATCTATGGAGGCTGTATTAGAGGCAATTTTGAAAAACGCAGCTAAGGATAAGGACAATCCAAGGAATTCACACACTATTTTAACACTTACTAACCTGCAATACATCAGAGAGACAACTTTTCCACAAATCTTACAGTATTTTGATGAGGCATTCGAGTGGAATTTAAGGGAAAAAAAGTTGGAACTATTTTCTCTATTATCAAAGATGGAATCTTCTATTTTCGGAAACTATTTATCGGATTTGAAAATAAATATTAGAGATGTCTTGGAAAAGAAGTTTCATGAAATTAGCTGGGCCACATATACCTCTAATTCATTTAGGGCCAATGACTATGTGATTGAGGTTTTGATGTTGCTTGTGACGATTCACAGTGAATGCTTCAGAATAGGACCGCAACTGATAGAAAAAGTTTTGAAAGAGACTCAAATATTCATTGCAAAGTTTCTTTTTGAATCCTTCAAACCATACATTGGAAATTTGTCTTCGGATGGTCTACTACAAGTTACAGTGGATTTACAATTTTTTCAGCGGGTGCTGGGGAAACTGCTGGAGAGGGACACCGAAGTGACTATCACAGCCTGCCTTCAAAATTGCTTCCAAAACAATGTCGAAAGGATGCAAAGATGCATCAAGGAAACGGAACCAATAGTCAGCTCAAACTTGGCGAGAACGAGCATCCAGTTTGCAGCTTTTAAATAAGAAAACTCTGTAAAAAAGCACCAAGTGAAAACATTATCCTATTTTACTAACGTTGCTAAATGTAGCGGAGCTATCAGCTCCAATATGGCAAAAATCATCGATGTCCGATCTCACTTCACTATTGAGATGCTTAAGTTCCATAAATATGTCATTAATTTCGCTTTGTAATATTTTTGACTTTTTCAGAAGGTCGGAAAGGTTCGTTTCATTGTCTCCTTCATTGTCTCCATCATTGCCTCCTTCTCGGTGAATTGTAGACGATTGCGATGAATCACTTCGCAGGGTGCCACTGCTAATGGGATTAGAAACATTGCCCTGAATGTCTCCATTGACGGTTGATGTTGGCTGCTCCATGTTGGATATAGCCTCTTGGTTATTTTTCTTGCTTGAGTGAACGTTCAGAACATCGATTTTGCCTACAATGGCGATTAAGAATTATTTAAGCATCAAGTACGTAACGTGATAAACGTCAACCCAATAAAAAAAAAAAATAAATCAAAGTAGTATTAAATAATTAGGAATACTGTTCCCCGTGCTTTTTCAAGTTAATTACACCGTACAGTGGGGCGACTTCGGTGATCTCGACGTTAGCAATTGTATCATCAGTTAAAGATTGATTGATAGCATTGTCTAACGACTCAGTAAACTGTTCATCGAGCTCGAAAGTATCGTGCTCCTTGACATAGTCGATCAATTGAACAAAATACTTGTTCTCTGATTGGCGGTTATCCAAAGTAACTATGAATCCGTTGGATGTTTGAGACAGGGAAATTATGTTATATCGAAGCTCGATGATTTGTTTCAATGATAAGTTGCCTGTATTCTGACAAACTTGTAATATTACCAGCACTGTAGTGGATTCTACGAAGAATGCCATAAATGGAAAATTACGGCAAGTTGTCACTTTGGGTACGGCGCATTCGATCAAGTCCTTGTTTTCGTTCTGAAATCTTGCTGTAGCAAAATGAGCATCAGTGAGATACGGCTTTATTAGATGAGCATAATCAAAGCTTGACAACTTAGTGCCTTGTTGCCAATCCCAGCAGAATATGCAAGAGTCACCTCCTGCACTGAAGAGCCAACTGGACTTCCATGATGGGATATGCAAAGAGGCAACGAACTCCTGATGACCAAACAACCACTTATCAACAATAAAAGTCTGCGGATAGTGGGAAATTTTGACGTGTTCGTCCCTATCGCTTGTTATCAAGTACTTCCTCCCGTTTGAGTCCTCACAAAATAATACGTCTGTCAACATAGAAACATGCCCTAAAAGAGGCTGTGAGTCTTCACCGGGTTTGCTTGTCGATTCTTCGGTTAGCGGTATTTCAAAGACGTCTCCAAATTTATCAGCGACCACTATAGCTTGCGCATCAGCCAAAATTGCAATGGAATTAGGTCTTTTGGGAAAAGTTTGCCTCTTGATGCAAGTTAAACTCTGTGCAACATTTTTCTGCAAATCAATATTCAGAACCACTACTGATTTGTCAGAATCTGCGCAAAGAACAAGTTTCGTCTCATCTGGGGACAACGTCAAGTTTCTTATCTGTACCCCATGAGAGCCTTCAGCAGTTTCAACATGCAACTTTCCCTCTTGAGCCTTCTCCTGAGGTTTACCATTGTTGATCTTAGCCTTTTTGGCACCTGGTCCTGCATTAAGAACCTTCTTGTTGGCCACATCATCAACCCAGCGTCCTACAAGGCTGTACTTTCCGTCGTCACTGCTCATAAAGACCAGCACTTCATTTTTCACAGCAGCAAAGAGGAGGTTCTCGGTAGCATTTAATATCACTGATTGTAATGGATGGAGCAAAGTCATGTCAAACTCCCAAAGTTCTTATCGCTTAGCAATCATCTCATCTCATCTCATCTCATCTTCTTGATGTTTTTATAAAATTTTTCAGTCCGATATTGTCTTTACCGTGGTTACCGGACAGATATTTTACATGTGAGTGTGAGGCATAAGACCCACGGATAGGTAACCTTATAGATTGGCTGGAAAATTATCGTCGCAGTAACGATTATATATCGTTCATTTCTAGCCGGGATATCAAATCTTCTTGGCTATCCTCATCTGTGTTTTGGCGCCGTCATAGTCGCATGGACGTTTGTGCGTCCTCGGAAAATTCTAAGCCGGTGTTTGGACGAATACTTACAATAGTGCTAAACTTTTACGCATTGACCTAGTAAAGAGTGAATCAATAGAGCCAGCGTGTTTAAAAAATTCTTTTCAGTTTGTCTATCATGAGCGGCGTGCACCCTAGTATTGAGAAAGGCTGGTTTACCGAGCGGAGCGATGAACACTTTCCAGGTCAAGGCTTTTCATTGAGAGTGGAACGAATACTATATCATTCCCGCAGTGAATACCAAGATGTGTTGGTATTCGAAAGTACAGATTTTGGAAACGTTCTCGTCTTGGATGGAATAATACAGTGCACCGAGCGTGATGAATTTGCATATCAGGAAATGATTGCACACATTCCTCTTTTTGCCCATGGGGAACCGAAGAACGTCTTGGTTATTGGCGGTGGGGATGGCGGTGTAATCAGAGAAGTTGTGAAGCACACCTGTGTGGAAAAGGTGACCTTGGTAGAGATAGACAAGACAGTTATAGATTTGTCACAAAAATATCTTCCTGGAATGTCTTGTGCGTTAAACAACTCGAAGGTTGAAATTAAGCTATGTGATGGATTTCAATTTCTGAGAGAAGCGGCTGCCGCTTCTAGCATGCAAAAGTACGATGTGATTATAACAGATTCTTCAGATCCAGAGGGGCCTGCGGAGGCCTTCTTCCAAAAAGAATACTTTGAACTTTTAAAAGCTGCATTAAATCCGGGCGGCATAGTTATCGCCCAAGCGTCTGAAAATGTCTGGCTGAATATTAAATATTTAAAACAGCTAATGCGTATTGCCCACTCGGTCTTCGATAACTCTAATTATTGCTATACCACGGTTCCCAGCTATACTTCGGGACAACTGGGTCTTATAATTTGTAGCAACGATAGCCAGGTGAATTTGACTACGCCACAGAGAATACCAACAGAAGTGGAACAAGCAGAGATGCGCTATTATAATGCGGATATACACCAGGCTTCCTTCATACTTCCTACTTGGGCCGACAGAATGATCAATCATAGGAACTGAGGAAATGATTGAGCCAGATGTACTTGTATATAAAAATCCAAGACTTCGCAGTTTTTCACCCGAAGATGCTATCAATCGCAGATTTTTTCTTCTTTTTTAAACCTTTCGCCTTGGACCTTTTTTTGGAAACGGATTCCAGTTCCGTCGGTGCAGGAGCCTGCTCCATCATAGTTATTTGTGTTATCTCTTCCCCAAAATCCTCTTCAACTACAAATTTCATGAGCTGTTCTTGTTCGTCTTTGGTATCTGTGTTTTTTTGTCCTATTACTCGAAAAAAGCCAGCTTTCTGGAACTGCTCATCATAAATTTCAAGCAAGATCCCGTAAATTGTGTATATCCGTGCTAGTATACCTACTAGAACAACACCCAGAGAAACAAATTGGCCCAATCCAATGACGCTGTTAAAATCGTAGTACGTTCTCGGCGCCTGCTTTTGTCTGAAACCGTGTAAAAGGTGATAAAGTTTTGCCAAGTCACTTCTGATAGTTATTTTCCTCTGAGCCAGCAGATTCACTACTTGACTACAGTTTCTTTTAAGCATGTTTAATCGCTTCCACCAGTGAGTAGATTGATGCTGATTTTTATTCCGATGATATATAAGATGCAATATTCTAGATTCCTGAGATAACCGGAGGTATTCATTTTTGTGCTCTGCAATAAACGGCTCCATTTGGCGACTGTTCATGGGCTCTTTAGTCTATTGCATTCGGCGAAACCGCTTCCTCTCAGCTCGCGTATTTTTTCATGAAGTCCGTCAACCTTGAGATCAAATCAGGATAACACAATCCACGAATTGTTACAAAAGAGCTAACAGGCCTGGCCAATTCGACGGAGCCTTGGTGTATTTGATTGCTCCTTTGGATGCGAGTTTTCCGAGTTTTAGGTGTTGACGCTTTTCAAAACTATTACATTATAGAGAATGGCATATAAAAGACCCCCAATGCCAATTCCGGGCGGTGATTCTTCGAATCCTCCTCCTATTCCACCCAGAGATTTTGAAGATAATCCACCTCCTTACGAAGAAGTTGTAGGCAAAGAAGGAGGAATTCCTCCCCCCATACCGGCCAGAAATTTCGGCAATTCTCCCACTCTCCATGTACCACCAAGGCCACCCGGCCTACCAACACGACCTTCATCATCAAATGGTGCCCCTTCTTCAAGTTTTTCTCGCTCTGGAAGGTTCCTCCCACTATTCAAACGACCACCAGGTCCTCCACCGCAATTAAGTCGACCACAGGGACCTCCACCGCAATTCAGCCGACCACAGGGACCTCCACCGCAATTCAGTCGACCACAGGGACCTCCACCGCAGTTCAATCGACCACATGGACCTCCCCCGATACCAACAAGGCCTGAATTTCCAAGTCCTAGCGCTTCTGAGCCAGCTAATTCTCCATCTGGATATGGGGGCTCAAAAAAATCATCTTCTGCTTCTCTACGCTCCGAGGCCCTTCCTCCCGCAACTCTGGATACGGGCAGTATGTCTTCTCGACCTTCGACCAAACCTCCGATAGCAGTTGAAGGCGTTGAAAAGCAGTTCTCGAAATTGGATGTGATTGGCACCTTGGATTTTGACACAATTTTGAGAATGGAGCCACCTGGGGAAACTTTTGCGAAGGTGACACACGAGGTTCCTATTCCTCTGGGAGTAGATAATAAAGGAAGACCAATAGAAACAAACAAATTTTACGGCAACATGTTGGTTGGAAGTCAAAAAAATGCAGTTTGGACTCATCCTTATTCGCTATGGTGGTCAAAAGATATCCCATTCTTAGGTGTGGCTATTTCACATTGTACAGCTGACCAAAGAGTTCTGGGTCCTGATGATGGCCCCAAACAATTCATGTTCAATCCCATCGGCATCAAGTCGTTTGTCTTTTCGTCGCCGCAATTCTCCAGTGAAGATGACATGACGCTTGGGTTAAGCGAGCTCAAACACATGTCTGCACAGATATTACTCAAGAAAAATGAGGAACAATTTATTCAATTCCCGCTTGTTCAAGGTATGGGATTTGTCACGGCAATATACAACAATATGGTTCCCAAATTGCTATCTGCAGTAGTTTTTAGGGATTTCAAACAAGTACGCGGTTCCTCCAATATACAAAAGTATGCCATAACACTTGAAAATGGAATAACATGGTCACTTTACGTTACAGGGCCTCCCATTCAATTAAACCTCGTTGATCTTAACACTATTATTGGCTCGCAGATAGTTTCTAAATCTGTGTTCCAGTTAGTCGCAGATTTCAAAGAAGAGATTGACTATGCTGCAGGATGCTACCCAGTCGATTGTCAATTGGCCTGTTCTACGGGGGGTAACATTGGTCAATATTCTTTCAATTACAAGGTTGCAGGAAACTCTTCCAGTGGTAGCACACTGATGTACGCCCTGCCACATCATGATATATCATTTACCGAATCAATGATGACGAGAAAGACGACTTCGAGGTTGGATTCAACAGTTTGTGGTGTGATGACCGGATACATTACCAATACTTTTGAAATGAGAGTGGAATTACCCGAGCAATTAGGTTTCGAACCCTTCACTACGATCCCGGGCGCTCCTCCAAGACCTAATTATTCTCCACAAGTTTTAGATACCATTAAACAGGCTGCGTCGAAGGAGACCAATGGTGATGTTTTGAATGAGTCGAACTTAGATTCTATGTACTTTTCTGGGAAGGCTTTGGCCAAATACGCCTGGATTCTGTATTGTTGCCACAGCATCATCAAAGACCGGGCGCTTGTTGCGAAGTTAATGCCTAAATTAAAAGAAGCTATGGCACGTTTTGTGAACAATAGTCAAATATTACCATTGAACTACGATAATACATGGGGTGGCATAATTTCCTCAGGTACGAGCTCTCAAGATTTCGGTAATTCGTATTACAATGATCATCATTTCCATTATAGTTATCATGTAATCACAGCGGCTATACTCGCGATAGTAGACCGGGAGGCAGGAGACAACAAGTGGATGTCAGAAAATAAGCAATGGGTTGAAACTTTGATCAGAGATTATGCTAATCCTTCTGAGAAAGATCAATACTTTCCTGTATTTAGGTCTTTCGACTGGTTTAATGGACATTCATGGGCAAAAGGCCTGTTCGAAAGTGGAGATGGCAAGGACCAAGAATCTAGTTCAGAAGATGTTAATGCATCATACTCTCTAAAATTGTGGGGACTAGCAACAGAAAATACCGGCTTAGTGAATCTTGGAAATATGCAGCTTGGTATCCTAAAGACGTCGCTGAACTTATATTTCCTGTACACTGATGATAATAACATTATGCCTCCAGAAATAGTTACTAATAAGGTAAGCGGTATCATGTTCGAGAACAAGATCGATCATACGACGTATTTTGGCAACAAACTACAATATATCCAAATGATACATGCGATACCGATCACACCTGCGTCATCTTTTGTGAGAAGTGCGCGTTTTGTAAGAGAAGAGTGGGATGAAAAATTGAGGGCAATAATGAATGATGTTGACGATGGTTGGAAGGGTATCATTATGCTTAACGTAGCTCTATGCGATCCGAACATGTCATACGCATTTTTCAGCTCTTCTACGTTTTCTCCCAAGTGGCTGGACGGCGGCCAAAGCTGGACCTGGTCACTAGCATATCCTGGGGCATTTCTAAAATGATTGAGCACATATTATTATGCATGGTACATAGGTTTGCTCTTGTGCTTAGACGGTGGATTAGTTCCGTCGAGTGAGGGTTAAAATTTACATTTTTATGAAGGATAGAACAATGTTGTCCCTTGAGCATAGAAATTTCATGTTCTATGGAGTTAATTCTGGAGACTTGAAGTGCAGCTACTTGCCAAGGTTTGAATTGTAGTTACTTATCAATAAGTGGAGCAATTTGGCCAAGTTCTCCAGTAGTTTACGTTCGAAATTTGTAGTTCGTAGTTTGTGAGCATACTTTTTCAGAATATAAGTAAATATCAGCACTACCAGCTGGATTTAGGGTCTCCTGACAACCCTGCAGTGTTTGTCACCGGCAGCGGGAGAGCTCAATCCATTCTTCTCCTATTCCTAGTGCTTTTGACTCAGGTTTGCTTTCAGGCCTATTATGTCGGATCTAATTGAATTACAGAGGGCCAATTTGCTGAGTTTGCTTAGCGAAATCGAAACACCGCATAATGTCAAATTCCTTGTGATTGACAGTGAAGTAGAAAAGTTCCTTTCGTTCCTGTTTGTTAATCCTGGGGATTTACTAAGGCATGTTACGGCAGTTGATCGGATTGATTCGCCACACAGGAAGGGCCAACCTTCTGTGGAAGTGATTTATCTGTTAAAGCCCAACAAATACAATATCAACTGTATCGATGTGGATTTCAGACTAAGGCCCCCCAAATACAGGAGATCCCATGTGAGGTTCTTACCTGGTACGGGGCCGGAGATGGTAGACTATTTTAAATCGAAGAGGTATATTCCTCAATATTTGGCTACCATAAAAGAAGTAGAGCTCTCTTTCATACCGAAAGAGACTCAGTTCTTTCTAACTATGGATATAGACAGACCCTTACAACTTTTTTTCAACAAGCAATGTATCAACTTGATCGACAGAACGATAAAACGAACTATTCATTCTTTGTTAAACCTCTGTGTTGTAACTGGCGAATATCCTATCATAAGATATTCACAGCCTCAAACGAATGAAGAGAAATTGACGCCCGCAACCCTTCTAGCAAAAAGGATTGCATTTGAATTTCAAACTACGCTTGATAACTATGCACGCGAGCACCAAGAGTACCCACCGCCTTCACAAAGGCCTAGAGCGGTCTGTCTAATCACCGACCGCTGCCTCGATTTATTTAGCCCAGTTTTACATGATTTCACTTACAGGTCAATGGTGTATGATTTGGTGTCTGACGTTGACCCTAGTACGGACATTTATCATTATACTGCAGAGAATGAGAAAGGTGAGCAAGAAGAAAAAAGTTCAAAACTTTTGGATCTGCTTGACCCAGATTGGCAGGAGTTGAAAAATCAGCACATTGTGGATGCAAATGAATACTTGTCGGGTAGAATCAAAGAAATGATCGCAAAAAATCCACTTCTAGTTGACCGGTCCAATGTCAAAACGACCACGGATTTATTAAGTGTTGTGGCACATTTGAAAGATTTTGATGAAGAGAGAAGGCGGATCATTTTGCATAAGACATTAATCGAAACTTGCCTTCAGGCGAATCAAGAAAGAAAACTTGCCGAATCAGCAGATGTGGAGCAGAATTTAGCTGGTTTCGGTCTAGATATTGATGGTGAAAAGGTGAAGAATATTACTTATAATCTCTTAGAGATTTTATCAATGAAGGAATCCAACGTTATTGATAAGATCCGTCAAATTATCATCTATGCATTATATCGGGGCGGAATAATTGAGCAAGATTTTGTGAAACTACTGGCATTTATTGGAATAGAATCAAATCATGATTTTTTCAGCCATTTTATGCTTTTATTCAAAAACTTTGATCAAGTGGGGTTTCAGCTCATAAAGCAAGAACCAAAGGCCAAACCATACAAAAAGCAATGGTTTCACGATACTATAGTCAAGGACCCATCCGTCTACAATACATCTAGATTTATTCCTGCTGTAGGAAATATATTGTCCAAAATCATCGCGAATCCCTTGCTCCTATCAGAGGAGTTTTTCCCTTACGTTAAAGATAAACCAATCGAATTGCTCGAAGAAGAAGAAGGTTCCGGATATACAGCGGCTGCCAATGGTTCAGCATCTTTGAGGAATCCAAGACATAAAGCTGCTTGGACAAAGAATAATACAAATCCTAAGAGAGCACCCCGACAAAGATTTTTCTATTACATCATCGGTGGTGTAACACAGTCAGAAATCAAAGCAGTATATGAGCAAGCGGAGCTCAAAAATAGAGATGTTTTCCTTGGTAGTGATGGGATTATCACTCCCCTTTCTTTTATGAAGAGTATCGAAAACTTGACCAGCGAAAGAAAGAATTTACAGTTAAAAGACGATGAAGCCGAAAAGGAAAAACCTCCAGATTTTATGCTCGACGTCTTCACCCCAGTAGCCCCTCCTGTTTCGCACGTCCAATACCTGCCCAAGAAGCAACCACCACACTCAGCACCTGCCTCAACGCAGTCAGGGAAGCCAGGACAGTCTGCTTCTTCAGAATCCGCCGGTGATGAAAAGGCACCCGGAAAAGAGAAGAAAAAACGTAGCAAGTTCAGTAAGCTTCTTAAACCAAACAAAAAGAAATAGTCATCCAACTTTTATAGTGGCAATATGTGTAAATCTTTTTCAAGCTGATTCATGTGTCCAAATCATGTTTTTTTACTAAGCTATCCATTCTCTTCAGTGACTTGGGGACCTTGCGCTTCACGGGCATTTTTGACACACGTGCGTTAGTTCGAGATGGCTTCCGCTTTTGTCGTTCATGTGACGAGTTCCTTGGTTGCGAATTGGGAGGGGGCAATGTAGATGTCGAGTGAGCTACTGGAATAGGTGCTGGGTGGGAAAAATAGGGTACCTGATATAGCTGAGGATAGTAGACACTTGTATTATTCTGAGATAGCATGACAGGAGCGCCGTGACTGGCCAAGGGGTAGTCGTTGTTATGGTAGGGAAGTTGGTTAATCTCTGGTGGGTATTGAGATAAATTGCCTGGCTGAGGTTGACTTGCTGCATTGCGCAATGATGATTCAGTTAACAAAGCAGATGCAAGAGGTGGAGGCGGTGGCGGTGGCGGTGGTGGTGGTAATGTACGCTCATGTAGATCAACAAAGTGTGTAGCATTTCCCAATAAAGTCTTGATCAAATCTGTGTTGTTTTGTGCATTTAGTAACAATTTTTGTCGGTCCTGGTCGTGCGACTTCAGCTTTCGACGGCTGATGAAATGGTCTCTCAAGTCTGATTTATTTGATTGTCCGAAAGCTTCCGATTTTTGAGAGAGCTGTTCAGAAGGCAGCTCTACTTGACAGCTTGATGGATCTACTTTGTAGTAAACATCTGCCGTTGTTGGATAATCCGGAATACGCTGCAGAAGACTGCCTTCATCTACCAAATCGTATCTCCCAGAGTCTATTGCATGTTGTACCCTTAGGTTTTTCCGAAAGGCTCGCCTATTCTTCATTTCTATCTTTAGCCTTTCAACTGTATCATCATTACTGCGACTATTTTCGATACACTTTTGCGTAAAATCCAGCAGCTTGGCAGCCTCTTTAGAGTATTCGAAACCAACCATAGCACAATGAAGCGTGTTTCTTGATGATTCTACTGCGCTCTTTCACTTCATTTGTTATCCAACAGTACAGAGAAAACCAATTCTGCGTAGCAAGCTCGTCGCGTGGACAATAAATGCTAAAAAACGCTTAAAAAATAAGAAATCTATGGACGTTAGGCGACTTTTGCTAAAAGATGCTGATGAAAAACTTCACTACATCACAATGTGGTATGCCAGACATTTCGAGTTGCCCTTGTAGTCATAAACCTTTTCAACCGGGAAAAACTCAATATTGGCTAAGGCCAGCAAATCAGGTGAAATATCTCCAGGATTAAAAAATAGTGTCATCTTAAAATCTTTAGGTATTTTTTTCAAAACATTGAGGACACATACTTCAGTATCCGCAAACCCTGTCATAAAATGTCTTGTATGGTTTGCATTGGACACTGTAATGTTTTTAACATCTCGCAATGATATTTTGCTGAAAAATTCTTCGAATTTCTCATCAATATCATCTTCATTAACCACTAACTCTCGGCAAGTGACACCACTCCATTCACACAACGCACCTTTAGGTAGATCTGGTACTTTCAAAATTATAAGACATTCACTAATGTCGTTCTCTTTATTCACCCATAAGTCTGAATCAGAAGTCATACCGGTACAGTACAGCGACCAAATACGAACTAACTCGGACACCATGTCGTTTTTACTCACGAAGCAAACCGTACAGAGTTGATTTTTGGCTTCGATGGCATTTTTCAAGGTATCAAAGTGTCGCAACGATAGTATGGATTGTATTGTTGAATTTCGGTCGGCTAGCTGCATAGATGCCGGTTCAAGGGCAATTTGTCCACTTATGAATGCAACCTTATTAGGATCACTTTGTAGCCACGTTGCTTGCGAATAGGGACCAATGTTGCTGGGTGCCCAATATGATCTACTCTGGACATGCAATCCGCTTTTATTTTTGTAAGGTTCATTCTCGCAAGAGACGTCAAGAACGGCGGATAACTGAACCAAGCAACCTCGCACCATGTTGCTAGATGCTACACAGGTTCTCGCAGGCGGTAACGGACCATTTTTCCAGATATTAAAGTAGCGTGAATATATTTCATTTACTTTAACAAAAAAGGACATATCAGCTAGTACCAGAGAACAAAACACAGCTCTTGAAGGAGTCATACTATATTCACGCAAAGATGATTGCAGTTGCTCGAAGATTCTTTCTGTTTGTTCTTCCAAAGTACCTTCGTTTGAGTAAAGATTAGAAATGAATGACAGATCACCTACTCTGTTTACAGAGCACGTGTAGGCTGGACAGCCCAGCAGCAACGACTCACCCACTGGTAACTTATTGGTTTCTGAATTTTTCATTCTGTCAAGAAATTCTTGCCACTTAGCATCGAAAACGTTTGGAGAAGGAAGCACATTCAAATGACGTTGTAAATCTAAGCTGGACAATTGCCTTTCCTCAAATTCTACGTTCAATCTAGTATTGTAAACCCCATCATTACATTTCTGACGCGCTAAATCCTGCGACATTAGCCTCAATCTACCCTTTAAAAAGAATGGCGCGTCTAATACTATTGTCTCAAATTCACCACCTTCACCACAAATGTGTACATCATAGATTCTGTGCAACCTTTTTAAGATCGGCAGAACTTCCGGCAGGGTTTTTCCTAAACTTGAGTGGTCCAAGCCAATAGCAGCTACTTTAATAAGTCTCGCATCTAGCTTCCCAGAAGTATCTTCATCCTTTTCTGTGGAGGACATCAGACACATTTCGTACATTAAGTCCATTTGATCCCTTTGCCACAAATAACTAAGTACTATTAAACCTAATCTGCCGCACACATCCTCAACTCTTGTTCGTTGGTATGAAGACAAAATAGCTCCGACACTTACAGCTTGTATGTCAGGGATCTTTTTGTGGACCTCAAACAATAATTGATATAAATCTTCGATCTCGTCATTCACAGTCGGCCTATAGTTCAAGTCCACGTTTATGGATCCTGCAGGCTTGATCTCTTTTCGAAACAAAGGTAACCCAGTGCATTGGCTATACAGCGGTACAATATCATGACCCACTGTTTGAAACATATAACTGTCAAGTTCCTGTTGGGATTTGTCTGCTGGGTGTAAATTAGCTAAGGCAACCAACTCGTGGCCTTGTTTCAAACAATGAAGTACATTGAAGAAAGAGTCTTTGCCTCCTGATACGAGAGCCACGAATTTCATTAGCTAGTATAACTAGTGTTTACGCGTTGCGTGGGAATAATCTATGAGTCAAAGATAGTAATACGGGCTATAGCCGCTTCCTTAAATTGCTTCACAGAATCCGAGTCATTTCACCAGAAGAGTATTCGTCAGACCTGAGAGATGAATATTCAGATGAAATGACTGCGAGGTTAGAATTAGAGCTGATAAAAAAAACTCCGCGACGGGGAATTGAACCCCGATCTGGCACGCGACAAGCGCCCATTCTGACCATTAAACTATCACGGACTACTATCGATGTTACCGGGGACAACACAGTAAAATTCATGCTTATGATAAATACGAGAATATAACAAGGTTCGAATCAGATTTAGGAATCCGATAATAAATTTGATTACAATATTCTCTATCCTTTTTATCTTATAACATTGTATAAGCTTACACCATTAAACAGAAGTACTAAAAAACGCAAATCAAGAGCTAAAAAAGAGTTTTGGCAACCGCCTTGATTAAGGGCCAGCCATTATCAGCTCTCACAGCATCACCATTCTCTTGTAATCTCCTCAACAAATAGTCTTTAGTTTCCAATGGAGGCCCCCATGGGACGTACTTAATGATGTTTCTGGCACCGTGGTTCTTAATCAAATCGTAAGTAACATTGTCAGCCATACCTAGTAGTTGTCCCAGAACAACATTACACTTACCGTAGGAGTGATCTTTGCCAGCCAATTGTTCCGTTGCCAATATTTGAGAGTAGTAGTTGTGGGATGCAACAACTAAGTGACCGTAAGTGGATTTGCTACCCTTAGCAAGAAGATCGGCGATTACCTTAGTCATCACCGAATTGTAATTGATGTCAGAAGCCCTTTTGGTAGGTTGAATCACAGTTTCACGGTTGGGCTCCGAGTGAATGTACGCACCACGAACCAACTTCACCCCTAATTTATAGCCATCACGTTCAGCTCTTTCGAGTTCGGCTTGCAATTCCTGAACCGCATCTGTTAAATACAACTGCCAAGTACCAATGCAAGATACAATAGGGCTCGAAGTAGGGTTGAATTTCTCAAATAGAATTCGTTGTAATTCATAAACGCCGGCAGTCTGTAGGTCGTACTTTTCGGCATCAATAGTAGAGACGAAGAAAGGCGCTTTTCTCGACGGGTATTTCTTCAGCAATTGATGGTTCAGATCATAGACGGTCTGAGTTATGGCAGCACAATTTTTGACCAGTTCATCACGTTGCGCTTTCCATTCTGGATTGTTAAAGTTGAGTAAAACTTGAGCCGGGTTGGCAACCAGTGCTGATGGCTTTAATGCAATATAACCAGGAGCGACGTCGTTAACATCAACAGCAGTCTCCAGCTGCTGTAACATGTTAGGCTTCAATACTTCATGCACCGATCTTATGGTTTCATTGACAATGTACCCAATATCCACGTTTTTTACACCCTCCGCATCTTCGATGGTCAGGGATAGCATCATATTACTGATTCCACGCTTTTGCAATTGTTTTCCACATTCTCTGACTTCCGCGACAGTATCACCGCCGCAATATAGTTTAGATACCAGTAACTTGACAAAGAACACAGGAACGTATGGGAAAATCTTGATTACAAAATTTAGCAGAAGCTTGCTCGTAGTAACACAGCCAATAATTCCGAGAGAAAAGAGCTCTGGCTTCGATAAAGTCTTGAGGTACGCTACGGAACTAGGAGGATCAACGTGTGCAGCCATTTTGTTTGCAATAGAAGGAGCTTCAAAAGATACCGCAGTATTCTTGTGAGCTGCAGATTGTGAAACGAAACGCTGTCCGCTAACACCGTAGGCCCTTAGGCTAGGTTTCACTGACTTGCAAAAGGTGCGCAACTGACCCGCTCCAGATCTAAAAGACATTTCCTTTCTCAAAAAGATTCAATATATTGTGATCTTTCTTCATCACGAAGAAGGAATGCTCAGTATTTCCTGTCAAATAACTCTTTTTTATACTTGGGCAAACAGAACAAGCCGTTAGTTATTATGATAACTGGCAATGGGTTATCATGCTTTGCTTGCCCTCTTTCGTCGCGACGGGAAGCGAAAGCCGATGAAGTGTCTTCGGGAGGCCAATCCCGAAAAATTTCACGCCCCTGCATCTTAAGTGTTAGAGTGAAGAAACTGCTTCAACAAGGAAGTAGGCAATTTTTGGACCGGACAATCCAAACTGGTCTCGGGTGATATTGCTTGGATTTGGATCAGATTTTTATCTTTATCGTCACTGTAATATGCCATTAGTCTGTGTTGGTGTAGCAACGACTTCTTCCTGTCGCCAGCATCCATGAACTCGTTCTCCCAATCACAAAGTTCAAATTCCAATGGATTGTCAATGCAGTTTAAGGGATCGTCTTGCACAAATGTTTCCTCAATTTTTCTTTTTCTGCCCTGATGAATAGTATGAAGCTTTTTATGAACTTGAGCAAGTTCAGCGTTGCAAGACAGCGATTCTTGTTTACAGCCGACTGCAGTCAAAGATAGATTACTGTGCTGTATCAATGTGGGGAGTAGTGACATTGTTACCTGTCGATTTTTGAAGAGTTTGCCCTTAGGTTTCGGTTCCACTTCAAATTTCTCCAGAGTCTGTAACACAGTTTCTGGCAAAGTTGGAGAGCTGAATCCCTCCTGCTTTAAGATACCTAACGCCCTGTAGATACTGTTGGGTGTAACAACGTGTGGCAATTGTGCGTCGCCTGCATTCAAGACCATGTCATCATCTTGTATCATTTCTTCGTCCTTGAAAAGTAATTGCTTGGATATACTGAGCTTATCTAGTTCATTGACTACTGCGTACCAGAGCAATCTCTTGGTGTATGCCTTGACACAGCCAGTCAAAAATTGGATAGTCTCTTCGGAATGGGGCAGAGGTTCTGAGCACAACGGTGCAAGTTCTTCGATTCCAGCTTTACAGTAGATGGCCTGCCACCTTTTATTCCAGTTGGTTAATGAAATCAGAGATTCCTCAGTGTCCGTGGCAGGTTGTTCGTATTCAATTCTTACCTGACGACTCATGAATTCTTCGAATTGAACGTAAAATTCGTCCATTTCATACGCAATGGGAAATTCCTCAAAAGATAAAAGACCGCCAATCATATTATATCTTTGCATCTCTTTTAAATTGTACTGCAGCACTTGGTAATATACTAGTATTTCAAATTTCGACTTGTAAGGCAACCTTCCGTGCCACTCGTCGAGTCTATGGATGAAATATCTCGACAGGCAATGAAAAAATGTTGATTTCTCAGACGCATTCCAATGACTTCCCAAAACGTAATTTTGAGACCTGATATCTTCCTCCCCTTCACCTGCGCTTTCTTCAGCTGTGACATATCTGCTGTCGCTCTCACTGCTGCTACTGAATGTATCATTATTACTTGCGGATCCAAGACCATCAGTAACATTGGCCCTCTCACTCCCAGCAGCCTGGAATTCCTCGGGTTCTTCCAACCACTTGATCTTACTGTCCGCGTGTATATGCGAACCTCTCAATTCGCGGTCGGTGCTAGGTTCTAGAAATTCACGAACCTCATTATTGAATACTTCAAAATAGTCGGCCACTAGATCTCGCCTCCCCCCCATTCCATATGCACTGAGCGACCAATATTTGGGCTTGCCTTTGCCGAACTCTCAGTTGAGTTCTCTTGACAGAGCTGCACCTTTGATTGTTTGAAAAAAATTTAGGAAGATGAGATAAATAACAAAGAAGATACATATTGAAGAGCCTACAACGAAGTTTAAACCGTCATTAACATCAATAAAATTGCGAACAGTTTACGAAGGAATTGTTTATGCTACTGTCGAAATTGAAGTCTTCGGTTATCCTTCCCGGTGCCCTCAGATGTATTAGAAATAGGTCATTTTATTCTTCGAAGAATGGCTCTAGCGACGACGTTGAAGAAGCTGAGGCAGAAGATGCAATCGAAGAATCGTCCAGTTTCTCAAGCCTGCAATACTCATCACAAGAGGATAAACAAAAACTCCGTACCAGGGGAAAGAAATTAAAACCGATTAAAACTAATATTGTGGTGTTAGATCCTAGACAGGCTGGTCTTCTGAGGAAAAGAAAAACTCCCAACTATTTTAAAAAGAGTCAAGAGAAGCTCTCAATTTTGGAAGGAGTGGAACTTGGTGTAGAATCCATTGCGAACCAGCCGCCAAACGGTACACGCTTACGGCAAGCGAAACAATCAAAACCTTCTTCTCCCAGCAAAATTTTGCAAGAAATTGAAGCTCAGAGGAAAAGGCTTTTGGTATTTAAGAGTTCTGTTTCCAAGGAGCAGGCTGTACGATCGATTGACCATCAGAAACCGCTAACTAGGATGATGTCGAAACGTCGCTACGGTCAACTAAAACAATTACTAGATTCTGCCTACACATTACCTCAGCTAAAAGCTTACACGAAAAAGTACTACGGTATTGCACATAGTAGGACAACTAAGACGGATCTTATAGCAACCCTCATGAACGACTATTGGAAATGTGAAGTCAACGATTCAATGGATGAAGCAGAAGATTTGATCCTGGAGCGTATCATAAACATTGATACTAGGGACATGTATTTACTTCTTCTAACAAACAATGGTAAAATCTTAAACAATTTTTCACGAATTGGTGCAACGTTGGCTGTTGCATTGGACGAAAATGTGATGATCGTGCGTGCCACTGCCGCGATAATAAAATATGTCGAGGTCTCTTTAACGAATATTCTAGCTAACGTGAATACAACCATGATGCCAGTGAGGCAGTTTATTCAAGATCATTCTGCTAGAAATGAAGTGATGCCTGATAAAAAATTTCGTGAATTAATCTCTTTGATTCAAAGAGAAAGTGCAGTTTATTTTGAACTATCGAGCTTGGAAACTGAGGCGAATGAAGAAGTATACCGAATTTCAGGATTTGGCCGAAAAAGGGTTTCTAAGGCCCAAAATTTACTCCTCTGGGGTATTCAGTATTGTCCTCAATTAACACAGAAAGTTGAAATTTCGAGCAATGAAGACCTCAAATCTTCCAGAAAATTTCCATTCACTGATATAGAATGCCTTGATTGGATTAATAAAAATAAGCAATGGTACCGATTACAAGTTCCCGTGTCTAAAATACGCAGTAAACCAAAATCAGAAACTTCTGTAAAGTCACGCATTACCGATCAAAAAATCGATGAATGGTACACTTTTTTGGTTGAAGAAAATAGAAAATCCGGTACTCATATGATGCCATTGGAGTTGTCTAAGCGTCCGAAACATATATTTAGCATGACCTTGGGTCAAATCTTAACCGCGCGTGAAACTGAAGACAACCCAGAGCAGACTCTTTTTGAGCCTAGAATTCCTCATATTACTACAAAATTATTAGAATTGCCTTTGTACGATTCATTGGAGAATGAAGAGGACATGGGTACAGTGGATCAGCATGATTATTACGTCCAATTGAATTTCATCCCTGATTTATCCCAATTAGCCGATGCGAAAGAAAATGCGCCACCTATAGAGCTTTGGTTTGAGTTGGATGAATACGATAATGCAATTGTAAGCTCCGCACGCTGTCTGGCTCAGTTAAAGCAGCGGAATTTATTTTTGCAGGCCCCACAGCAGTTCAGGGATTTGAAAGTTAGTTTAGACACTGTTGCGGAGTTAACAAAGACGTTTGATGAAGACCAAGAGAATTGGCTATCTCACCAACCAGGTATTCGGCAGTTTCTGGAACAAGCACATTTGACTTTCCATAGTAAAAAAGGACTTGTGATCCCGAAATCGATGAACCTTAGCTTACCAAGGACTCATGGAACTGTGAATGTCCAGTATGATTATGTCAATTCCACCTATCACAGAATTCTACGCCTAAGGTACAAGAATAAATATTTGGTGCAGTTTTCCGACGTCAAAGGTGGAAGCAGTGGTGGTAACCATACGCAGGTGGATTTTATCGGGGGTAAAACATTGAGTCGCGAAGACTTCAGGCAATTCGTGAGAGATGTCTCGGAGTTTGTGTAATGCTTCGAACAAATCCTGTATATATGACCCAATTTCATTTCATACCTTTACTTCACAAAACGACGCATGAAATCTTCATGATATGCTGTTTTGGTCATATCGTTGACGTATCCTTGAGCCTTTATATCGTTTGGCTTTTGTTTTGAGATTTTGCCTCTGCCAAAAGTCGTCTTGCGCCAATTGCTAGTAGAACTTTGTGGAGTCGATCGCGTCAGATCAACATTACTGTGTTGCTTTTGTTCTTCCCGGATTTTTTTCACCATTCTCTCGTGTTTGATCTGGTTCAGCTCTTGCAAGAGTGCTTTTTGATCATCAGAGTCTTCACCATCATCATCATCATCTTCTTCTTCTTCTTCTTCTTCTTCTTCTTCTTCTTCTTCTTCTTCTTCTCCATCTTCTTTGCTATGAACTTCGTCTATGTCCTTGCCTGCTAGTGCACGAGCAGAATGTTCATCAGTGATGTACGCCTGCTGGTTTGCTTCAGCAAACTTTTGTGAATTAGTTGACTTCCTGTATTTGAGCATTTTGTGCCCAGGGAGAAGTCTTGCATGTTGTGTCGACGTAGGTACATAAGATGCGGCCTTTGCACCACTTCTGGCTTCTAGCTGGGGCCTATGGGATGTTGTCATGGTCTCTTGTTGTAGATGTCTCTTCTGGTGTTAACTTCACGATGAAAAGTTCAGGGTTAAGCAAGTAAAACGGGTTCTGTGATTTAGAACTTATTTGACAAAACAGTGTTGAGCGAGGCAGACATATTGCCAAAGGTGAACCCGCAAGATGCCTAGAGCAACAGAAGAGAAAGATGATACGGATACTGAAACAATTGAAGAAGTTGATCGAGCCATGAGTAATAGCACGAGAGTGCCGCATGATCGTGGCTCCGCTGAAGGCGCAATAGAAGAACAAACGACTGGTTCGAGAGAATCGGGGTATATATCAATCAAGGACTTTGCCTATGATCCTTCTGACCCTTTGCATCATGGTTATACAGAAGATTTCCACAACGAGTCTTTCGAGGCAGAAACTGACGATTCGGGTGAGGAAGACGGCAGTACTAGAGATCAAGACAAAAGACACAGTATCGTGTTGCCGACTGATTACGTGATAAATCGATTAGCAGTAGCACTATATGATTTTGAGCCAGAAAATGATAATGAGCTGGGCTTGAAAGAAGGTGACATAGTATTCATAAGTTATAGGCATGGCCAAGGATGGCTGGTTGCCGAAAACCAAAACAGGACCAAAACTGGATTGGTGCCAGAGGAGTTTGTTACCTATGTAAACGAAGATGACGAAAATTGGGATGAATATGAGGAAGACTTTCAAGACAGGGCTAGACCATTTTACCTTACGCATTTCATCATACAAGGAATGCAAGACCCTTCATCAGCAAGCTATGATCAAGCTGCTGTTGACTTTACCAGTGGAAAGGTTCAATCTGATGAATCAGGGCACGATGAGAACGACGAATGGGAAGATATTGATCATTTCCAAGAGGATTTAGCTGATAAACTTAAAATATCAAATACTTAAAAAGTGTGTCTGTGCTATTATATATTATAGGGATTAAAACTAATTTTTGCAAAGTCAAAATAATTAGGTTTACAAATGGTAAGGTAAGTTATCTTTTTTTATTCTTCTTCTTCAAATTCAAAGTCCTTGTCCTCCAACGCAACGTTTTCGTCTCCCTTTCTTATATTTATCAATTCACTGTCATCCAATGGGCCACCTATCTCACTCAGCACTTCATTGCTTCCCTCGAGGAGTTCCCGAGCAAATTCGTCGTTAGAGTCAGCATTCTGGGCCAGCTTTACCGATATACTCAGCGCTAATCTAGCCTCTCGTATCGTCTCGAGTATTGATTCATTGGTTAAATCCAACGGTAATTCCCGAAAATGCTCGTTGAACTCATATATATTGTCTGCATTCAGGTGAATCTCAGGATGAGATTGTCTGAAAAGCTCAAGTTTGCTCATAAGATAGAGAGTAAAGCCTTCCAAGTAGCATGATTCCATGTTGTCTTCATCTATATCCTTTATGGAAACCAGGATTTTCATAGAAACTTCATATAATCCCATTTCAATGCACATTTTGCTCAAGGTCAACAATGGTTGTACCAATTGCACGTACTCCTCATGGCAAGGAGCTTGATTTAAGTTAATTGTTTGTTCCAAATGTTGCTTCTTGATTTCAAAAAACTTCCAGGAATATTCGAATGCATGGCAGGCATCGCGGTAACGTTGTTGAGATATACGAATTGATCCTAGCATAGACCAAACCTCGGGTGATTGTCCTTCGGAGATTTCCATCGCTTTGGTAATTAACTCCTCACATTGCGATTCGGCGTTTTCCTCCATACACAAATCGGTCATCCAAATCTCAATTGCAGTCAACAGACCGTCAATTATTTTTTCAACGTGTTCTTGAGCTATTGTATTGTCTGCTTTCTTAGAGATATTCTCTATTCCTTGGAACAGAAGTTTGACACCATCGTGACCGCCAGTAGCTTGACCCAGTATGAAAAACTTCTCAGAGCCCCCTTGCTCACCATATATATCCAATTCGCAGGCGCGTGTCAGCAAAGGATAGGCCTTCTCCAACTGACCATCTTCTAGATATGCCTCGGCGAAAACTTGATGCAATATAACGTTGTTTGCATTTTTAGACTTCAAAGATTTTTTGTATGGTTTTAAAACTTTTAAGGCCCCTTTAGCATCATGTATACTCAAGAATCGCCTGGTCTGCTCTAGTGCTGATTCCAACTCGCTCATGAATGATCGTGGCACAAACTAAGTTCGCAATTCTTGAACTCTTACCAGCTATAAATTGGTTCAAAACTCATCGCAGCTCATCGCATTGTGTTTGCAAAAATTTCCGATACGTATAAAGGTATAAAATGAAAGCTCAAAAATGCAATGCAAGTATCTCTAATATAACCAGTTAAAAAGATGCTTCAATTTTTCGCGATAAGGTCCGGAATATTGTCTATATTCATTCCAGATTACTCTGTCCATCTCACGTCTCCCCGTGTCCATGTCAAGTTGGTCTAATCTTTGAATTTTGGAAGTTCCGATAATTTTGTAACCGACGTAACAAACAACGAATATTATGAGACCACCGTATGCTGAAAAAAAGGACTTTACATTCCAGAAATGATGAATGAAGTTGGTGAATCCCATGAAAATGATAAATAAAGAGCAGCCAAAAAGTCCGTAGAGTGCAAGATATGGTTGAAAGGGTGATCGGTATGGATAAGACCGTTCATCTCTTGAAATAATATCACGCCTTGTCTTGAGAGCATAGTAAAACCTTAAAAATGAAACGTTCAATCCCATCCAAATTATAGAAGTACTTGCACTTGACATATTGGAAAGTACGCTAAAATTCTCCACTGAACCACTATCAACTGCCAAATAACCAACTACTCCAAAAATTCCCGAAAAAATCACTGAAGCATAAGGCACGCCTCTTCTGTCGCACCTTTCGAAGATTGCAGGGGCCTTTCTTTGTACTGACATAGCATAAAGAGTCCTAGAACTGCTGAAAAGCGAAGATATTTCGGCACCAGCGGTGAAAAAGATTAATATGCCATTCAACACAGCTGCAAATGTGCATAGTCCGTAATTCTGAAGGGCAAGCACCCAAGGACTTGAATCCCCATCTGCAGTCTCCCCATGGTTGTAATATACATTGACATGGCACTTGTGGCTCAGCTGCCACTCCGTGCCAATTCCCTTTACAGTGGCTTCGTAGCGCCCATTGTAAGAACCAGGAAAATAGGGTGATAAACGGGGATCTCCGCTGTAAATATTGATGCTCACAGAGAATATCGTGAAAACATAAATTACGAGCACAATACAAAATGTTCTCTTTGTAGCTGAGGGAATTGTCTTTCTGGGATTTATAGCTTCACCGCTAGCCACAAACGCCATTTCTACACCTGCATAAGCAAAAGTGGAAATGAGCATAGTTGATGCCAATGCCAAGAACCTGCCTCCTGCACCTTTGATGCCGTTAGTGCTGCCATTTCCAGTGTCCCTCAGATCAAAGGTCGGTCTAAATAATCCATAAGTGAGGTTGGAAGTTGATTTTGAAGAATCCCAAAAACGAAATCCCACCTGGTCAAACCCTGTACCATGACCAGCATTAAGTATTAACATCGCTAAAATCATCATAATTGAAATAATGATCTTCAACAGTCCGGTGATATAAACGATTTCACCCATGAGTCTGACATCCAAGAGATTAACGGCGACTGCATAGAGCATGAATAATGTAGTAAATCCAGCGATAGCCCCCTTACTCAAATCCAGACTATGATAATAGCGTAGATAAAATGTACATGCCACAACTTGGGTAGGCATAGAAATCATGCATGAGAACCAATATGTCCATCCTAGCGCAAATCCGAATGCATCTTCAACAAATCTAGATGCAAGGCCTGAAAATCCAGAGGACACTGGAATCAAAGTCGACAGTTCTGTGAATGAAAGCAAGGTCGCCAGCACTATGCTTCCAGTAAGCGCAAATCCCAGTAAGGTGCCAAAAGGACCTGCTATAGAAAAAGCTTTACCCGAAGTCAAAAAGATTCCAACGCTTAGACAAGGGCCAATTCCAATCATTTGGATGTGCCTAACACGGAGTTTTCTTTGTGCGTGGTGTGAGTCGTTAGCTGCACCAAAAAAGAAGTTCTCAATACCCGATAATATGTTGCGGCGACGGTCTTCATTAGAATGAAATTGCTGAAGATTGTCATAAGTATTGATTTGTTTATTATTTTGTACCACTCCCTCATCAATGGCAATATTTCCAACGCTGGCATTATCTATTACGTAGGTCTGGGCAGAAGACTGACAAACGGATAAAATGTCCTCCTTATTCTTCTGAGCAGCTTTTGAAGTACGAAATCCTGCAAAGCTCTTAAATTTGGCAAATTTTCCACTTTTTACACCATTTCCTAAATCTTCCCCAGCAAAATAATTATCATAAAGAGACCCCTCATGTAAGACCTGTAAATCTCTCGTGTCCTGCTGCCGAAGAAGGCCCTCCAGTTTATCTCTCAGTTCATATTCACGAGCAATCTTATGATTGTATTTGGCGAAGTCACTACTGTCATGCTCAGTTAAGGAATTAAATGAGGCTGCATCAATGGTTCCCCCAATCTCTGCCATTTTCTTTGAGAGATACTTATCGCTGAGGTAAAACCGTTGATTTTGAACCCTATCCTGGTACCCACCCAACCCATGCCAGTCCTCCTCATCAATTATACACTTCAGAATTTCGGTATCCACAGTATGTGGTGAAATCGAAATACGGTCTTCATCCTCGGGGGTTGTAGATTGCTGATAGCTATCGCTTTTGGACCCTATAACTTGAATGTTATTTCCTTCCGGAAACAAACCAAACAGCGGGCTCAAGGAACCCATAAATGAGTACTAGTCAGAAATTTGAACTGCACTACTTAGACAGATCTCTTTTCGCAGAAGTAGACTGCATCAAATTACAATGTTTGAATGCATATGTTTGAATTGGCGCGCAAAGAAGGGTAACAAACCAAATTAAGCACTTCTAAACATCACTATGCCATAGTTTACATATATGAGACATACATCATATTTACTACTTAAGATGAAACTTCCTTCCGATAGAGCTTTTGACCTTCTGTGTGGTGCTACTTCTCGTGTCCTGAGGTGCTACCATTGGAGTGGGCGGTTCTTCTTCGTCATCCTTATCCCTCGGGGCAGAGAAATGGCCCAGCGCGTTTAGTCGTCTTTCTCTTTCAACAGCAGTTTCGAAGTCGTCACCGCTACTATTCTCTACGGACGTCGTGTTATCTCTGTCATTGTCATCAGAACCATCTGAATAATCGTCGTAACTGTTACTCGTTCCCGGTTCATCGCTGCCACTTTCATTCTCATCGTCATCTTCGAATTCCTCAGAACGTCTGTAATTTTGCTTAGGTGCAGGAGTTGGATTTCGAACCATTTTATTTAGCTCTTCACTAGGAGTTATACCACTTTCTCCACCATCGTGACCAGGCTTACTCCCTAAACCCACAGCGGATAATGCCCTGCCAACCACACTGCTAGATTTGGTCTTTTCTGCTGGTTTTCTTCTCTCACTATGCGGATTTATTTTATAGCGCCTCAAAACTTCACCATCATTGTCTTCGATAATCAACTGGTTGTCGATTTTGTATGCATAGTATTTGTTGGCGCGCGAACCACTCCTGCCAAACTTTTGAATGCCACTGATCGGAGGCGTAAGAACTCTTTTCAAACTATGCAAACTACCAGAAGATCTATTTGTGTCAGAACGTGATGGAGGAGAAGAAGGATGATGATCACGCTTATTCTCTTTCTCCGGTTTATCAAGTCTGGCCTCATCCAAAACTTCACCTTCCGCATTTTCGATAATAACTTGATTGTCTTCAGCATATGCAACGTGTGCTTGCTCCTCTTCTTCTCTAATTCGTCTCATTCTTTCAGCGTCAGATGAAGTTCTAGAGTGTTCTTCAGAAGTTCTTTGACCCTTTTCTTCAGCTTCACTGGGTGATTCATCATTTTGGGATTTATTTGATCCTAACCGGTGTATAATACCGCCTTCTAGTAGTTTGATGGCAGCATTCCCCTTGTCTCTAGCCAATTGGTCAAGACCACTAATTGCGTGAATAGTTTCATCATGGCTCATGATATCAACGTCGGATTTAGTTGGCTCGTGAGAAACAGCTTGTTCCGTAGTGTCGGACTCACCAGGAGTGAGACCCTCAGATTCCAGCGGAGCCTTCTCTTCTCTTTCTGCCGCTGTACTTAAGGCGAAAGTTGCTGCTCTTGCTTCTTTTTCACGTTGTAGTCTTTCTCTGCCCAAATCATTCAACTCCTCCTCATCGCTGCCATTTCCTGAAAGAGCATGCAGTAATTCCTTCCTGCGGTTTTTCCTGCGATTCTTTCTTTTTCTTTTCATGCCGCCAGCAGGTTTGTAAGGCACGCCACTAGTCTCTACAGCAGTTTGGCCAGAAAATGAAGGTGCTTCAGTGTCTACTCGTTGCAAGGAAAACGACCGACCATTCTTTTCCAAAGATGGTAATCTCTGCATCCATGACGTTTTTCCATTACCATTGGTAGTGTGTGTAGTGAACGTTTTCGTCAAAGTGATAGTGTTTAAATGGCGTCCTAAAGTTATGATGGCCACGGAGGATCCGTGAACTATGATGGAAGTTATAATAAAAAAGCATGTAATGGGCCAAATGATAGCAATGATTTGCCAATGCCTGGCTCCTTCTGGTGGCAGTTCCTTTAGTGGTGTCTCTTCATGTGAATCTTGCGTCTCCAGTTGGCTTCTTGCTGTTATAGCGGCAAATACAGCACCTACACCTATTGGACCGAAGTGGCCAACAAATATTGCTTCACGCCATGATTTTATATCCGGTATCAGTGGCTTTAACAACAATACCGCCGGAATTCTTCTCAAGAAAATAACGATAATCGCTAGGATGATTAATCTCCAGATGTTCGCACCAATTTTTGGATCATTGAAATGTTCCCATGGAATGATGGCTCCAAAATAGACAAAATATGCATAGTTTAATAAAACATCAATAACAGTGGAAACATTGCTTTCTTTGGTTCTCTCTGAAAACCAGCCATCCCAAGCAAACGCTGCACCAGCGGAAAATGACGTTAGTAGGTCATCTACTCCCAGGATAGATCCAAACCCTGCACACATAAAGGTCAGAACCACATAAAAAGCTAGAAAGGACTCGCGGTCAATAATTTTTAGCTTCTCCGCAAACCTTATAGCTATTCGACCGACATACCCGATGAAACAACCCAACAGACATCCAAATATACATTCCCACAAAAGAGTAATACAAATCCAATCTTTGACAATCTCACCACCTTGCTTTGGATGCATTATCAGATCCAGTGACAGGAAAATAAACGGAAACGCAAGCCCATCGTTGCAGCCGGACTCTGCTGAAAGCAAATTCCTCAGGTGACCAGGAACCCTTTCAGCAAACTTACCAGATACAACTGACTGTGCTAAGATGGGGTCAGTGGCTGTAATACATGCTGCCACAAGCAAACTGTGAGGGAAGTTCAACCCAGGTATTATTATCCACACAAATAATCCAATAATTAACCAACCAAATGTCATGACAGGTACCAATAACATCGTTACTGATAACCAGTGTTTCCACATATACTTTCTCGGTAGCTCCACCGCTACGGCAAACACCTGCAGACATAACACTATTCTTGTAATCTCGAGTGTTATAGAGTCCGAATTGCCCCACGAGAGTGGATTAAACCAATTTAGACAGTGCGGACCTACAATGAGACCGAATATGCCCGCCACCATGGACTCACCAATGTATAATCTTTCTTTAATGAAAAGCGATACCAGCGAGAACACAGACGAGAAAACGCCAACACATGCGTAAGCAACATGCGCCTTCGTAGGCTCTAGTTGACCCCATACCATTGATGATGAAACAGCCTTGTACTGATAGACTGCCGCTGGGCTTTAGTGCTTTGCTGTTTGCACATCTCCTTTCGAGGAATGTCCTTGTAAACCCTGGAACGGCTTCTCTAAGACGAAAATGCATTAGTGATTGAGCCGTCTTTGCGGAGTCATTGAGGCGGGTAACGTCAATGGTTTAGGTGATATAAAAGATACTTCTTACCTAATAAATTACTATCAAGGAATCATACTACCATTAACTTTGCTTCTCACAGATTCTATAAGATTTTTTAGTTCCATGATGTTGCTTGGGATGCCTTTTGCAACGGGCGGAGTGGTGGCATCACCTGATATGGAATGGGAAGCTTCGCTGTCCTCAGCTGGCTGCCTTATCGCATTTGGGGTAGAATTTATAGGAGTCTGAAATAGTGCAGGTTCCTGTAATTCTAGTTGTTCAGCAGGAAACGGTGGTGTCTCGTGCGAATCAGTGATCGCTATGGGAACATTCGTACTGTGAGATGGTGTCGCTGGCGCAAGGTTGAAATTCCCTAAGCGGGCGCTCCTCCCTAACTTCACAGCAAGGTGAGAAAACATAGCAGGGGAGGATGAAGATCTAGTCCTTCTGGTTTGGGGGGTTTCGAAACGGTCTTCTCTCTTTTTCGACAATAATACGGGCAATTTACGTTTTTTGAGCTTCGGTGATGCTGCAATGTGAGACTGCAAATGAGCGTACGTGTTTCGCTCATCTTGCATTCTATGAAGCTTTTTCTCTTCATATTCATGCATGCGTCTCATTTTTTCATCAATAGCGCTGGTTGTCAGTAGATGCGAGTCCACCTGCGTTGAACGCCTTTCCCTCAAATTTCTATTGTAACGTCCTCTGTCCGTAAGTTTAGGCTCGTAGTTATTGGCTATTTCTATCAAGCCCTTTTCAAGCACCTTGTGAGGCATGTGAGAATTGATATTGACGACTTCTATCTGCTCTAGTACACTGCTAAAACCCTTGCAAATGCGGTTCAGTTTCAGACACTTGGAGACTACGCTCTCAGCCAGCGGAGTCTCAGCGGACTCCCAATAAACAACCAGCAGACTGAAACATATGTTTGTATTAAGAGATATCCCAGTAATGAGTTTTATCAATTCTTCTCCATCTTGCTGCAATTTCAATTCTAAGTCAAAAATATTAGGATCTGTAACTCCAGTGTTGAATACCAGCAGTTGTACATTAGTAAACATAGAAGGATTGTAGTATTTGCCAATGCATCGCAAGTTCATTAGTAAGTAATCGTTCGATATATTATGGGGCTTGTCGCTACAAGTTAAGCCGAATTTTTTCAGCAACCAATTGCCACATAAGGAGTCCCAGTGATTACCATATATGAATATATCAGCAACGTTGGGGGAATCCAAAAATGAGAATTTGTCGTTGATTTTCTTGCAATATAGCTCTCTGATGGGAAAAGGCACCCATATTTCTGTTTCTTTGTTTGCTTGCACATCAAATTTGTTCACTTCGTTATTAACAGGTGAAAATGTGATGTCCTGTTTCCGTGTGTTGGAGAAAAAAAAGGAGTTGTTACCACTGTCATCATTGTGAGGCGTTGTCGAAAATGAATTTTTAAATGTGGGAACGCCCAGCTGTTTTTCAACTCTTTGAATGTCTTCCTTCTTTTTTTGTTCGTCCTGTTTCCTCCGCTTTTGCGATAAATAATGGTCTCTCCATTTAGAAAATAATTTTGACCTGAGTTTATTGGCGTAATGTGTCTGAGCTTTCGATTTCAAATACATCAAATATAGCTTTTCGTGTATGAATGCATGATATAGCACATCTGCAAGCTCTTCGATTTTAACCTGCCTCTCTTTTCCTTTTTGCAATGCCTCTTTAACGGCGGCTACAGCTTGTTTGTGAACTACTTCTTCAACAACCTGATTTGTGAGCGCTGAGGCCGCCTCTCTTTTTTCAAGTTCCTGTTGTTCTTTGATCAGGTCTTTTTGTTTTTCGATGATCTTTTTAGGTTCCATCTTAGCTTTAGAGCTGTCTATCAAAGGCTGTTCTTTTAGTTTTTCATTTTCCGGATTAATCTGATTAGAAGTGACGTATAGTGGCATTTGTTGAGTGGGTAGATTAATGTCATCATTTTTCAAAGGCAGTTGTTGCACTTGAAATCCAGCTGTTTGGGTCGAAGCAGATTTATTTGTAGGTTCAAACTGCAAAGCTGTCTGAGAGGATGGCGGTTCGGTGCTTCTAGAGAGGCTTGTCACAGGAGGAATATGAGATGAATGATAAGGAAAGGTAGGTTTCATTACGTCTCGCTGCCAGATTTGGTTGTCCGTGATGTTCTTCTGTTGCGTATCTTTTCCCATCTCAATAACCCTGTCTTCTTCCATTTCCATTTCCATTTCTCCCGCATCTGCTTCTTGTTCTGATCCATGCTCAAGGCCTTCGACTACTTCGCTCACATTATTTGGTGTTAGTGAGTTACTTCCTGGAGCAGGTATGGTGTCAACGTTAAGTTTTCCTGAGTTAACAATGGAACTGAAAGTTGAATCTTGCAACATGTTGTCAACGCATCTAAGATATGTTTGTCTCATGGGCTGACGTTCCGGAAGTTTATGAGAATTATTTGGTAAGGTCTTCAGCTCCACACCATCAGGGCTCACTTCAATAGAATAATACTTGCAAAAGTCGAACAATTCCTCTTCATCATTGAACAGAAAATTTTCCATAAAATATGGCACAGGAATTGGTTTGTGTTTTTTATTCAAGGAGTAAGAAAGTGCCTTGAAAGCATAAAACCTTACCTCGTTAACGTATAGCTCTAAGAATGAGCACATTAAAAAGGGAACTCGTTGAGTTGCTATTAATTGGAAAAATCTTTGATAAAAATTCAAACAATTCTCCGTCCTAATTACTCCCCTGTTCACATAACTCGAATTGGATACTAGTCGTCTGAAGCAAAGTGCCTGCTGTACGAGGTCGTTCTGGAATATGGAAGAGGGTAGCTTTTCTATGCTCTTGTCGTATTCAGGATCCCTTATCTTGCTCAACAATGCATATGCTCTAAATTCTGCTTCATTTGGACAGCTTCCGCCACTCGCTCTCACTTCATCATATATCTCTGACAGCGTGATCAATGACTTGTGTAGCTGTTCTAGTTCTTGTTGTAATGAATATTCTGCTTTTCTTTTTGCCATAATATGAACAATAAGAAGGTGTATTCTTACAATTCGTTCATTACAATCGATGGCTTCAGGTCCTGAGTAGTTTTGGTAAGTGAAATCCTGTCGTATGGACCGCATTCTGTCCCATAAAAAACCTTCGCTTTGGGGCAACGTTGTTAATAGATTATCAACAATATAGTCCAGTGTTTTTACCAGTATGTGAGGAGGTCTGACATCAGAGGGGAGAGGGGGAGCGGCTGCCGCAGCAGGGCGAGAAAATACTTTAAGAGCTTTATCTCTCGCAGCTTTTTTGTCTTCATGATGATTTTTCTCGTAGGAATACACCGTGTATTCCACATTTCTCCGTGCTCTTTCAAATACAGGACACATATCTTGACAAGTGCCTTGGAAATTAATTGCTTCGGTGAGATCCTTGGCTGAATCTGCTTTATCTACAAGGTGTTTACTCTCCATCATCTTCCTCTCGACGTCTCTCATTTTTCTCAATGTCTCATAAAGCTCGGAAAAATCATCGATGTTGGCCTCCAATTGCAGCATCTTCTGCTGGTTCGCAGCGTCCCACGGGTCTTGAACAAATTCCTTGCGCTTAAGTTGGGGTTGTTGGTTGATTAAAAACCGCGGTACTGGTCTTGATTTATGAGACATCTTATGGAATCCGAATTGCTGTGGACTTGCAACCAATGAACCTATTCGAGAATTTTCACTAGCACTTATGTGAGCAAGCTTGGACTTGCGAAGGTCCGTGTCTTTCCCTGCATTTCTGCCTCTATCAGAGTGTCTAAATGTATGTTTTTCTTGATGCTTCCCAGATCTGTTCAATTGCCCTGAATCACCGGCAGTCTTTTTGTCTCCAATTTTGGTGAATTCATTACTCTTATTACCGCTAGAATGATGTACAGTCTTCTGACCATCAAAGAAATTGAACCCTGAAGCAGAAGCCGTGGCACCAAAGGGAATGTTCATGAAAATGAAGTCCTGATTCCCCTGCCTTAGCGACTTTTCCCTCTCCTTTCTGCTTCTTCAATACTTATGTGTTGACAACGCTCTGGATTAAGCACTTCAGGGACGTTGGCTTTTTCCAAAATTCGTGATCAAAGCCAGCCAAGCGCGCTGGCAGGATAATAAAATAAATGAAAAATATCTTGCAATATGAATTGAGAGAGATATTAATATTTAATGCGAAAACTTGTTGAAATGTGTTCAGCTCGTATTTTCTTCAAATTTCCAGTGGAGAATTAGGTTCTGGCAGCAGCCGTTGAGAGGAGAGTGTATATATGTAAGATGTTTATTTGGAACCCCATCGTGCGATGAACTAAATGTAGTACAAACTGAATCTTGTACTTTCTAAGAAGGAATCTACCACATGGTTGACAGGTAGTCTGTACTGTAACACAGCTTTTTCCAGAAAATTAGCTACCATGTCTTCAGCTCTCAGGTGTATTCCGATGAGGCAGTGAGTCTGCAGCTTCTTCTGTATGAAATAGTCCCTTATTTGACTCAATGTTTTCAGAAATGGGTCAATTAAAAAGTCATTGTAAATGACATCCATTGCAACAATATAAACCGTAGAAGACTTTTGCGCTAGAAAATACAAGTCAGGATAGCATGTACCATCTTTCAGTTGGAATTTCTCCCAGTCCAAAAGCATAATCTCTAAATTAACTGCATTTCCTGCAGGTTCTTCCCTATCCTCTCCCGAAGTAATCCCCATGGATTGGGAAAGACAGTGTCTCCTATTTAATTGCGATATGTTCTCACGGATATTATGCTTCATTTTGTTCAAGATACCTCTTTGGTCAGTGCAAATATAGTAGTCCACATGGTTCCCTAGTATTACTGGCAAGATTCCAGAGACTCCACTACCTAGTTCAACGATGCCAGTCGATTGCTTTCCGGAAAACATGGCAGGTATGCTGCGAGCAATAGAAGTTCCTATCGTTTTAACACTGCCGCCTTTTCTCAATTCATAAGCATTAGGGTCGTAAAGTAGCCACTGGATAAAAGCAGGTGTCGTCGACCACAATACGTAACCAGTTGTTGAGTTACCATTGCTCGATGAGTAAAGGCCAGAGAGTGATTGCTCAATTATAAAATTATACGATTCCAGGCAATTCAGCTTTTCTCTTTTATTTCTGGCGTGAAGCGGAGGTTCAATATCGACATGAACAATGTTGGTCTTTTGGTGTATGCCCAAATCCTGGCTCACCTCATCAGATAATGACACCAGTTGAGTATATCGCTCGAAGATGTGCTCGTGAATGTTGTCAACATTCAATGGTTGTAGTTGGAATGGCATAGTTCTCTTCCGTTTTTGATCTTTTTCGGTAGATGAGATGAGTGGCGCGAGTGACATGAGCACTGACAACAAAAGATGGTCTTAAATTACAAGTACATAAACAACTTTAAATCATGTTCTGGGCGCGCAAGATCTCTGCAATCAAAACACCAGAGCCAGCAGCACCAATAATGGTATTGTGGGACAGAACAACCATTTTGAAGTCAAGTACGGGATCTTCTCTGATTCTACCTACGGAGACACCGTAACCGGCATCTCTGTTTCTGTCTAGTCTTGGCTGGGGTCTGTCTTCTTGCTCCAGGACATGAATGGTCTGCTTAGGAGCAGACTGGCAACCCATCTTGGAGGCGTCACATACGTAGTCACGTAGACATGCCTTCACAGCATCCACAGATGGCGCCGGTCTATTCTTGAATCTCAAAGCGATGCACTCAGTGTGACCGTCGGAGACGGCAACTCTATTACATTGAGCAGAAACTTTCATCTCTTCAGGAGATAACAGTTCGACATGCGACTTGTCAGCAGCTAAATGGCCCAGAATTTTTTTGGTTTCCCACTCCATCTTGTCTTCCTCTCCACTGATGAAAGGAATAATGTTGTCTAGAACATCAATACCAGGAACACCTGGAGAGAAGCCGGCACCTGAGATGGCCTGCAAAGTGGTGGTAGTCAATGTATCAATGGGACCAAATTTTTCCACTAATGGCTTCAATGGGGCGACAAGGCCGGCAGTAGAACAGTTAGAAATGCAAATAATGAAACCTGGCTTGGGCTTACCCTCAGCCTTGGCAGTTTCTAATTTGTGGGCCACTACTTGCAAATGCTCAGGGTTGACAATAGGGACGACGAGCGGCACACCGGGATCCCTTCTGTAGTTCTTGGCATTGGAAACCACGGCCAATCCAGCCTCAGCAAATTCCTTCTCAATGGCACCTGCATAGTCGGAATCTAAACCAGAAAACACAATGTCACATTCCTTGAAATCACTAGCCTTACACTCTCTAACCACGAGGTCTTGGGCGGACTCTGGGAGTAAATCAGTTTGCTTCCAATTCACGGCATCTACGTACTTCTTGCCAGCGGATCTCTGAGAGGCACCCAAGACTTTTAGGTCGAAATGTGGGTGGTTGGCCAAAAGGAGAATAAATCTCTGCCCAACGGAACCAGTGGCTCCCAAAACACCTGCGATCTTCTTCTGTACCATTTTATTGTAAACTTTATGTGTATCTCTGTGCAAAAGTACCTTGAGGAAGAATAAGAGGTGATGAAGAGACCTATCTTATATAAACACGTCTGCCGAAGTAGAAGAGATTATGATTCATCGCGCTGAAAATTTCAATCGGGCGACATTGGAAGAGAAAAAAAAAAACTGTGCAAGTATGTAATATCACGTGTTGAGACCTACATAGGCGTAGAAGATGAATTGTAATCACTTAGGTTCGAGTGTGCGAGGGGATCAGTCTTCGAAAGTTATTTTAGTGCCACCAGCAGCGCTTTTTGTTACATTGTCCGTAGCAGGCTTGTGCTGTGTGACGACGTCACCTTCCAGAGCAGAGGGAGGCAGGCCTTTGAAGTCTCTCTGCAATCTTTTTAACTGTGACAGGGCGCTAGAAAGGCTGACATCGGTACCATTGGCATCGGCACCGATGTTCTGTTCACTGACTGACAACTCTCTTTCACTGATGAATTTGTCGAGAAACTGCAGCATTTCATCATGTGAGACGTGTGTTGGCGGCGCCAGCGCATGAGCCACTATTGGGGTATTGAGCGTGCTTGGAGGCGCAAACCCGGGTCTCCTGGTACCTTTAAGCATAATATGAGGAGCAGCAGGACTTACTTCAGCAGTGTATAGTCTGCTTTCTTTTCATTGTAAGTGAAATGAGATGAGATGAGCACCAAGTATTTTTTTTCAACTTGGCTGTCCGTCTTATCCCGGCCGGGTCGGACACGTCGCCCATCAGAAGTAACACTATGATAATAATATTCTTACTATGAAATATAGTTTTGCTTACCGCTACGTCAACTCATTTCCGTTTTTTTGGCCCAGCAGGCCTTTGGGAATCTACTAGTGGCCGTATCGTAAAATTTTTACTTGGGCTCTGGACTGCAGCAAATCCATAATGCAACTCAAAGAAAGAAAAAGAAGCTGACAGAGCGTCAATGCGTGTGCAACAATGTTCGGCAGTCTATCGTTTCGCGTCACAGCCTTTCGAGGAGAAACGTTGAGTCGCTTAAAATGTTCAGGATATGAAGAAAAGCTGTCTTACCCGGCACCGGACTGTCTGTTAGTGGGTATGTTACCCTATTTTTTGGGCCCACCCTCCGAACACCACTGCTATTCTCTCTTCACAACGGCGCTCTTCCCCTACACGGGGCGTTTTCCAATGGAACCCACAACGAAGGCCAACGTATATAAACTGGAACTTCTGGAAGAGGCATACCCCTGGATACACCAATTGGTGTGATTTGCCACAGAATACTTGCACTCTATTAACTGCAATTAAAATGTCTAAAGTGTACTTTGATGTCGAGGCTGACGGCCAGCCATTGGGACGTATCGTTTTCAAACTGTACGACAATGTAGTCCCTAAGACTGCTGAGAATTTCAGAGCTCTATGTACCGGTGAGAAGGGATTCGGTTACGCTGGCTCTCCCTTCCACAGAGTGATCCCAGACTTTATGTTGCAGGGTGGTGACTTTACTGCCGGAAACGGTACTGGTGGTAAGTCCATCTACGGTGGCAAGTTCCCTGATGAAAACTTTGTCGAGAAGCACAAGAGACCAGGTCTTTTGTCAATGGCAAATGCTGGCCCAAACACCAACGGCTCTCAATTTTTCATCACCACTGTCCCTTGCCCATGGTTGGACGGCAAGCACGTTGTGTTCGGTGAGGTTACCGATGGTTTCGACGTCGTCAAGAGAGTGGAGAGCTTGGGTTCTCCATCTGGTGCCACGAGAGCTAGAATCGTGGTTGCCAAATCTGGTGAGTTGTAAGCTACGTAGTTTTTTTTTGTTAGCCATGAGCCAGGAGCGCTAGCGACTGGCGAGTGTTATGACTAGTTAAGAATTCTTCAAAAGTTAAGAGCGTGGCGCTGAGTGTTAGGCGTGCTATTATTCTACTTACGCACTGTTGGCATGCACACTACTAAAAGGTTCCGGAGGCCTTGTTGGTAATGCTTTTCTTCCAGTCCGCGAGATAACTGACATATGCACTGTGCACTGCCTGCATCCTTAGTTTCGTGGTTACCAGCCCAACCCCTTTGCTGACAATGTGTTCACTCCTCTTCTCTTGAATATCTGCCTCCTTGAAAGGGGTCCGTCCCTCGAAGCACATGTTATAATTGCAGTAGCTGCAGCAGGACTGTCTTAAAGATTCTTTCACATGATCTGAATAGTGTTTCGCAACAACTCGTTAATGGTGATTTATGCTTTGTCACGTGATTTGTTACCCGTCTCGGTAATATCTACTTTTTTCTATTTTTCTTTTTTTTTTTTTTTCACCTTTTTCCCATCATCAAAATCAAAAAATCTGGAAGGGCATTACACAACATTTCTCGTCATATTAAATAAACATTGTTTGTATCATAAGAGTATACCTGTGGGGGGTTTCTTCTTTTCAACTCGTCGAAAAATTAACAATAGCACGGGATCCTGGCTACTGATTTGCACTTTCTTCTCTCTTCCTGCATAGACCGATATATACCCGTTTCCACTTCAGTGTCTACCTGTTGCTGTTTTCCAGAGAAGATTAAAGAATCATAAAACGAAAGTGAACCATGGATTCACTCTCAAAAAAGATACAGAACCTGGGCATTCACGATATCCGCAATGCAGCCCGCTTTGCCCAAAACATGATTGTCCAGTACGAGCCGTACCAGGTGGACATCAGACGTGCAACAAACACAGATGCCTGGGGGCCTACACCAAAGCACTTGGAAAAAGTGCTAAGAAATAGATATCAAGTGCCCATGTATTTGATGACCGAGTATACCTTGAAACGGCTGATCGATCATATAGCGACAAGACCGAAGAATTTCTACGAGAAAGCAAGAAAAGAATATGTCAACTACGGATCTGAATGGAGGGTTGTACTCAAATGCCTAATCGTCGTCGAGTTTCTACTCTTAAATGTGAGTGACGGGGACGAATTGAACCAAGTACGCAGCTGTCTCACCACGCATAAACACATTCTTAGCAGGGAGGTTCTAGAATACCGTGTCAGAATCTCTAATGATGGCAAAATGGAGATCCATGAGCGTGGTATCCGCAAGAAGTGCGAGAATATTTTGCAATTGTTGGAGGACTCGCATTATCTGAAGAGGGAGAGGGGCAAACACATCAAAAACCATCTCAAGATTCGACAACAACAAGAACAATCTTTTTACAATGCAAACACATATTCTGCCTCTACTGCAACTAGTGACTTTGACTACGTTGACGATGAAGGCCTTTCCGATGATGAAACTGGGTATGAGATGAGTAGTGAGGCGGACGCATCCACTGCTCATGCAGGCCGGAGGCGTACCACCATGGATGAGCAACGCAGGCAACGTAGGGAAATGCTCAGAGAACGTATCAAGAATAGCGAACAGCAACGTAAGAAGCAGCTACAGCCTCAACCTGAGGTTCCAGATTTGATTGATTTCGATTTCGATGGGTCTGCACCTGCTCCCAAAAGCGCGGAAAGCGATCTTTTGGGCAACGGCGATAGCAAGCCCGCTAATGACGATGACGATGACGACTTTGGTGACTTCCAAGGTGGCGGTGCCAACACCTCCAAAGCAGAACCACTCACGATCCACACTACTACTACTACGAGTACAAAGAACACGACTAGCAATTTAGATGACCTCTTCGAGTTTGGCGAGCCAACACAGAGCACCAACCCGGTCACTAATGGTGCATCCAATGGTAATAAGGCAGCGAATAATGGTGACGCCTTTGCTGATTTGTTTTCGTACTCGAAATCCCTGATATAAATTTAGACACACAAACGAACTTATCTTATTCGAGTATTATAATTTTTCTTTTTCCCTGTTTTCTTGTAGTTTAGTTTACATAGTGCAAATATTTAGGTGTCTATAGGCTTTTTTTGAGCTTGGTGCTCAATTGTGCCACCTCTTCGGCAGGTTCTTCTTCCTCCTCATCACCAGCCAGGCCTTGTTCAAATATTTGGCGGCCAGTTAGTCTTCCATGATGCATGAGAGCTCTTCTGTTGGCATCTCTTTCGTCAATCTTGTTCTCTTCGCGGAATTTGGTCCTCCAGGTCAAAAATGATTTTGGGGTTACCGGCGTTCCCAAAAATTTCCTTTGCTCTTCCTTTTCACGTTCCTGTAATTCTCTTTCATGCTCCTTTTCCAACTTTTCAAACTGCTCGGCAAACCACGTCTCACAGTGGTCTTTGATCGATGCTAGCAGTGCAAAGCACATTTGCATACCTAATAGCATATCATCCTGAATATGTTCTTCTATCTGCACTTGTAATTCAGGCATGTAGGAATCAAAGTGAATGCTGTTCGCATTGTCATGCAGGCGGGACACAATTTTATTACCATGGTCGTCGTACTCCTGCTCTTCTTCTTGCGCTTCTGACTCTATCTCGTCCACCAAAGGTGTCTCTATAGGGCGTAGCCCAATCTGAGGCGCCTCTTCTGGGTAGTTAGCTGGAAGATGGAAATCCACCTCAATATGATACTCGTTGGTTAACAAAGAGGGATCATCAAGTGGCAATTCCAGCTTCAATGAAACCAGAAAATGTATCTCTGGATATTTGCGTTTGATCACTTCCAACTCATCCGGATAAATCGATTCAAGAACCTCCAGTTCTTGGTTTTGTTCCTCTTCGTAATCCATGGTTGCAGAATGAAACTAGATAGTTGAGGAAGCGAATCCGCTAGATTGAAATATAAATGTTCTTTCCGCATACTGGAGGTCAAGCTTCTTATTTATTTCAAGAAATTTCGAGCGATGAGTTGTGATGAAAAAATTATGTGACCTATGGTGTGAATTAGGGCTACAAACTGTAGAGTAGAAACACACGAAATTAAAGTGCCAAGAGCCTGCATGTCATCAGTGGTTTGTAGTGGTTTGTAGGGTACAAAGCAATCGTATTCACTTTATTTAGTGTAGAAGGTGCTGCACTCTTTGTGCGATCCCCAGGGTAGAAATATAAGTATGTGTAGTCCTTAACGAAGAACTTCCTACTTTTCAACAGTGTGTGGTATTAAAGTAAAGATAAATTTCTTGAGAGCTTGTAACTCGAGTTGTGTTTGACTTTAGACAATACATTATTATTGTAGCATTAGATTTTTCTTTTCACGCCTCGGTGAACAGCTAATTTTAGTGAATTTTTACGTTTTGCAGTCAAGTGGGAAGTGCAAATGTTATCTTTCGATATAACATGTGATAACCGTATCCAATTAAAGGGACTGATAAATCTCTTTCGGCCAAAAGTTGAAACCGTAAGGACAAACAATAATCCATCGTTGGCCATTTCCACATTTTTGAGTTGCAAGTAAAAATATAAAAGTCTTCTTAAGTATGATTATCTTTTCAAGGATCGCATCAAGTGTTCACCAGGTCCCTTCATAAGTATTGAGGGCAGATAATACGGAAAGAACCGAGTGTGGTATGTGAGATTTTCTGTTATACAATATGGCTACCAGTCTCCGAAAACTGTTACTGCTTATTACCTGCGCGAGTGGTTTAGTGGTAAAATTCAACATTCCCATTGTTGAGCCCCGGGTTCGATTCCCGGCTAGCGCATTTTTTGCACATCTCCTGATTAAATCCCTTATGTAATATCCAGAAAGCAAGCCCACTGGGGAACCGGTTTAGGGTTTTCGTGGTAGGATATGCATGGGGAGAATGGAAAGATGACGTCCCGGTAAGCTTTTTGTCAAATTACTTCTAAATATCAAAATGTAACTCGTGCGTTATAATCATGACCTTCTGTCGGTATATATAAAGTAGATACTGTTAACTGGTAGACACCAGATGTTCGAGGACATTTTCTTAGCTAACTGTTGGTTGAGCTTCATCAGTCTTACCAAACGTCGTCTCGTTTGATTACAACGTTTAATAATTCTTCATTCAGATGTCATACTTATCAATATTCTAGCACCCCTGTTTAACGCACTCTTCATAGTTAGGATAGTCTATGTAGCCTTCTGCATCGTGAGTGTAAAAGGTGTCCCTATTATACTCGGTTAGCGGCAGGCCTCTCTCCAAACGATCAACAAGATCAGGATTCGAGATAAAGTACCTTCCATAACAAATCAAAGTCTTTTCCTGCCTGACCAATTGTTTAGCCAATTCTGGATGGAGAGCCAAGTCACCAGCTCGAATTACAACGCCCTTCCAAATAGAATAGACAAAGTCATTACTGCCCTCAAGATAGGCACCTTCACCTTCCACTTTCGAGGGATCTGTCACGCGCGGTTCAACCAAGTGAACGTATGCCAAACGCTTTCCATTTCTGGCCCTGTGCTCGAGCTCTCCGAGAACGTAGGCATATTGTGCGACAATATCTGGTTCTTTACCGCCCGACATAGTACCAAATAAACCATATGGCGACAGCCGAATGCCAACTTTGGAAGGCCCCACGGCTTCCACAATGGCATCTACAACTTCCAATGTGAACCGCGCACGATTTTCGATAGAACCACCGTATTCATCGGTCCTTTTGTTTGAGATAGGGTCCAAAAACTGGTTCAACAAATAGCCATTGGCGCTATGGATCTCTACACCGTCTGCGCCCACATCGATACAATTCTTAGCAGCCTTCACGTAACCTCTGATATATTGCTTGATCTCCTCTTTAGTCACCCCATGCTGTGGATTGTTGACCTTCAGAGCGATTTCTTCCTTTTCCTTGCTCATGTACACGTTGTCGGAAGCGGAATCGTAGCGCAGACCCTCCTTCGTCAAAGCAGCAGGATCTGCTTGCCTTCCCAAGTTCCACAACTGCACAAACATATACGACCTCTTCCCATGGACACGGCCAATAATCTCTTTCCAGATGTCCAGCTGCTCCTTGGACCAAAGTCCGGGGGCCGTATCGCAGCCGCCAAATTGGGGTTCCGGGAAAGATGCCTCGGAGATAATTAGAGTACCTGGCTTCTGAGCCCTCTGTTCGTAGTACGTTGGGGCTAATTCTTTGCTGGGAACATACTTTGTAGCCCTAAGCCTGGTGAGAGGGGCCATCACCACACGATGGGGCAATTCAAGATCTCCTACCTTCAGAGGCCTGAATAAATTAGTGTCCTCGAGTGGAACTGGTTTTACTCTGGTAGTAAATTTATAAGGCATGGCACTATTATGGTCCTTAATAGGATGTCACCTTCAATGCTGCATTTTTTTCTGTCTACGCCTTGATCCCTTATATACGTTTGCTCTGGAGTTTGCCTGGAGTGATTACAAATATGATGACAAATCACTTGACTGAGAAGCGTTTAAAAGACAAGCGCATTAACTATCCTTGCGCCTATTTTCCGCTTCAGTGCATTGAATGTTGAAACTTGCGCATTGCCATTGCTTGCCGTATTGGCTGGATATCTGTCGTTCACATGGTACTGCGACGTTGAAGAAACAATGGTGCTCACTCTTGATAGAAAAAAAAGTAGTCACCGAGGGAGTGAACTTAACTCACTGACACATCTCTTGAGTTTCAACAAAATTGAATGGAACTGAGCAACTTTTGATCCACCGATCTTGACTTTTTTTTATTTTTTTTTTTTTTTCACCAATCATATCCTTGCCAGGCGCCGCTCTTGTGCTCAGAGACCACTTATAACACTACCATGGCAATCGTTAACGTCATAATCCTCATTTTATCGGTGCATTCTTTATTGTTCTCATAATTCTTCATTGCAATGTGCTGCATACCAACTAAACATCCCCAAGCAGCCTGCCAAAAGTAATCTACATTTTAAGTTTTTTTTTTCTTTCTCCTGGAACTACTTCGCAGTGAGCAGCGATACCTGTGGCCGCTCGGCCTGTTCTTGTCGTCTGATTTCAGGAATGTGCTGGAGCCGTCGGACCCACAACCTTCTCAAGATCGTCACAGTCCGTGGTATATTTCTTTCACCTAAGTTTCAAAAGACATCGAAAGGATGGTCTGGCCTATACTTCTATCTTACTCGCATTTCTACGGCTCGTTCAGCGGACGTTGTCAGCTTAGCGACTCCGAGACCCACGTTATGTCGACAAAAGATTTACATGACTACGTCACGAAGCAGCAGACGAACTTTTATGTTTTTCTCATTGGAAGAACCATTCAGCCGAAGTAAACCTTCCGCAAGACAAAATAGCTGTGAATTGTAAAAGATGAGTAAACTACAATTACAGTATCGATTACCATGGGGCTTTCGTATATTCTTAACTATGTCTTATCAGACGTGCCGCATTTTTTCGAATCATATCATCTACGCCTTTTAGATGCTGCAGTCTGCGCTGTCTCCAGGAAAAAAGATTGATTAATAGGAAAAATAAAAAATGCAGTTTTACCTATGTCTCTAAAAGCTCGGTTATCCTCTCGCCGAAAAGCGATTCGATGCAAAGAGTTTAGTTAGAGCTGTCCTGGGAGTCCGCAGCTCAAAGATTCACGTACAGCAGCAGTTATCTTGCTAATAAAAACTTCTAGTCTATTTTCTGTTATGTATATTCACCTTTTTTTTTTTCGATCACCATATTCCCTACGCAAGTCTGCTTACAAAACAATACCATGCTTGCTGTCCAACCAGGAAGGCAGCCCAGCCTGGCCACACGGATTCCCGCTTAAACACAAGCTAGCTAGGTGCCATTAGTACGGCATGGCCCAAGACGAAGCGACTAACCATATAAACAAAGAGCAGGCGCACGCATGCAAATCTAAACGTTTACCAACCTAGAACCGAGCAGCATGACTGGCCCGGTCATTTGCTTGTACTCGTAGAGAGTTGTATAGTATTTCGTCCATTACCCTGCTGTCGGATTTCGCCTCGTGTTTCACGCGCTCTTCGTCATGGAATCGCGGGCCCAAAGGAGAGGGGACGTTTGATCTCGAGATATAAGTACACCTCATGTCGGCACGCTTCCTTAACGATTGGATAGCGGTTTTTCCCCGGAAATAAATATAATCAACCAACACCTGCTAATATTCTCAATGCTGTCTGCTGTTGGTAAACGTTGCTGCCAGAGAGCCGGGTTGTCTGCCGCTAAGGTTCAGATAAGAAACCTTTCAATCCACGAATACCGTTCATCTCAGCTGTTGAGAGACTACGGCGTAGGCACGCCTCGCGGCGAGGCTGCCACGACTCCAGAAGGTGCTCTCAAAGCTGCCCAGGACCTGAAGACTGATAAGCTGGTCATCAAGGCCCAGGCATTGACTGGTGGTAGGGGTAAGGGCTACTTTGATACCGGCCTGAAGAGCGGTGTGCATATGATCTCCAAGCCGGAAGAGGCAGAGAAACTGGCTTCTCAGATGTTGCATCATAGACTGATCACGAAGCAGAGTGGCGCGAAGGGCAAACCTGTCAGCGCTGTTTACATAGTAGAACGTGTCAATGCGATACAAGAGTCTTATCTATCTATCTTGATGGACAGATCGACCAAGAAGGTGTTGATCATTTGCTCCAGCGAAGGTGGTATGAACATCGAGGAAGTGGCCAAAGAGAAGCCCGATGCGATCAAGAAGTTTTATATCACCCCTTCGGAGGGTGTCACCCCTGAAGTTGCGAAGAAGATCGGTGCCGCACTTGGTTTCAGCAAAGAGGCTCAGCCTGAGGCTGCTGACACAGTCAAGAAGCTGTACAAGATATTCACCGAGAGAGATGCTACCCAGATCGAGATCAACCCATTGAGTGAGATCGCTGGCGACCCACACCACAAGGTTATGTGTATGGATGCCAAATTCGGTTTTGACGACAATGCGTCTTTCAGACAGCAGGAAATCTACAGCTGGAGAGACATCTCTCAGGAAGACCCCGACGAAGTCATTGCCAAGAAAGCAGGGCTAAATTTTGTCAAGTTGCAAGGCAACATTGGGTGTCTAGTCAACGGTGCTGGTCTGGCCATGGCCACCATGGACGTTATTAAGCTCTATGGAGGTGATCCAGCTAACTTTTTGGACTGTGGTGGTGGTGCCACCCCAGAGACAATCAAGAAGGCCTTTGAACTGATCTTGTCGAACAAGAAAGTGGACGCCATCTTTGTGAACATCTTTGGTGGTATTGTCAGATGCGACTACGTTGCCGAGGGATTGGTCAATGCTTCCAAGGAGTTGGGCGTCACCGTTCCTATCGTGGCGCGTTTGCAAGGTACCAAATTGGAGGAAGGTCAGAAAATCATCGAAGAGAGTGGACTCAAGATTTACTCCTTCGAAGAATTGGATCCTGCCGCCGAGAGGGCTGTGGAATTGGCTAACGCACACAAGGCGGGGAAAGTCTGAGTGCAATGCTGCCCGATGGAATGTTGCTTTATAAATATTGTATTTAGTTGTAATCTAATGCAACGACGAGACGAGTAATTTACGTGAGATAATTGAGGGAGATTCAACTAAATGAAATAAAAAAAAAAAGCAGCTACCGGAGCGATGAATTAAAACGGGACAATCATTGTTCTCGAGGGTTGAAATGGATAGGTGTATGATGCAGGCAGGTACACTCATTTTTGGAAAGCAATGGTTTCCACAGCTGTAGGAAATTTTGGGACGAAGGCTAATGCTTAAGAACAAGCGGTAATTACTGTTGATTAAGTGTTGCGGCAGTTGTTCGTTTCAGGCCATATTGTGATTAAAGACGGTACAAGGAAAAAATGTATGCATTATCTAACGTGCTGACCTAGATCCAGAGAAAACAGCGTAAAATCCGTAGAAACTGTTGAAACATGGTTCAGGAAATGAGGATTTTCAAAAGGTGACCTCATACCCTGTTATTTCCCTGAATTCACGAAAGTGAATAATTTATTTTCTGCATTTTCAGCTCGTAACAGAAAAAAGATTAAAAAAAAAATTCAGGAAAAAAAGAAAAATCCGCGTCTCTCCATACTTGACAATATCAGAATAAAAAATAATAAAAATTAAATAAAATAAAATAAAATAAAAAGAACCTTGCATAGCTAGACACTACAGAGCGGTTCCAACTAATACGGTTCACTGCGTATGCCGTATAGTAACCTATCACCGATCAACATCACATCGTTGTCAAATGGCGAACCGTCAAACGGGACCCTGAAGATGTCGCTTGCGGAGCAAAGTGGTGCTACTGGCAGCAATATTAAAAAAGAGGACGAACAGGAGGCAAACGGAATTAAACAAATTTCAGCATCTGAAAAATTGCCAGACTCCAATAATGGCGATGCCACCTGGCAGAAAATATCAGAGCTAAATGAGAAGAGGAAGCGAATCGGCCTGCAATTTCAAGAGGTTTCGCACAAGATCAAGCCATTGGAATTCGAGTCGTACTACGAGTTTTTCGTTATCAACACTTTCAAAAGGGGCATTTCTGCCAGTGGGCACGTCAACATCGACAATTTACGCAGACACCATGGCAAGCCACCCAAACGTGTGAAAAGAGGCAGCGAAACTGCGACTCGCGAGCCGATTGCATCGTCAGGCTCCTCTTCCTCGTTGGAGTCAGACGACGATCTGGCATATAATGAAACACCGGCAAGCAAACGGCAACGTCGCGCTGAAACAAACGAGTCTGAGGATGCCAATGCGGATGACAGCACTGGCGCAAGCAGCGACAATCCGCACGCTAATCTGGGGCCGCATGGCGCAGAGATCAATGGCAACATCTCTGTGGCCAGCATAATACCAAAGCTGGAATCAAACAGAAGACGCTCTACTAGGCTATCGAGCAAGACGGGCGACTCCTCCCAGTCGGCGAAAGATGTACAGGTTACTGAGATCAAGGACCTGTACGAGTCCATAGTGCCCAAGGCCAAGGAGCCCATCCGGCGGTCGGACTGGATGCTGCCTCCGCGACTCAGGTTCACCCCGGACAAGCAGATGCGTACAAGAGTGGTGCACGAGAAGGTCAACCTCAACGAGCTCGTGTCACTGGGCAAGATCCAGCGGGTCCTTTCGCGGTTTGAAGGCGGTATAACAGGCGTCAGGAAAAAGGCTTGGAACGTGGCGACGTAAAGATATGTAATATAAGAAAAACAAGTTGCACAGAGATAAAGAAAAAAAATGAACTAATTCAATTAATTCCAATAATTCACATAATAATGTATTTACCCAGTCCTCTCCCAGTCACTATACTCCATGGCGCACTGAGAGGGCTTCCCACGCCCGCTACAGCTTGGACCGGTATATCGTAGCGCCCTCCTGTGTGGTCGATGCCACGATCTCGCGGGTCTCGGGGTCAAAGTACTCGCCCAGCACCAGGCTCCTGCCGCCAGCACTTTTCGGGCTGCGCACCTGGAAGTACAGCCAGCTGTTGACGTGCGGAAACGCATGGAAGTGGATAGTGTGGTCGAGCGAAACCGTGGTCAGTGCAGGGTCATGCAACCGCTTGCCGCGCAGCGTCCGCGCCGCAAACAGAAAGTACAGATCTGACAGGTACGCCATCGCCACGTAGTTGTAGCGCTTGTCGCTGCGCGGCGTGATCCGCTCCCTGATGCGCACATAGTAGTCCAGCTGGTCCCGCGGGCCCTTAGGCTCGAACATGTCCTCCGGGAACCGGTACTCCATGGGCAGCCGCTGCTCCTGGTGCACGCGCTGGTGCTCCTGCGGCAGCAGCCGCTGGAGCGGGTGCAGCTCGTGCAACCCCGAGGGCAGCTGCTCTAGCGACTTGAAATGTGGCGGCTCTGCGCCTGCCGCCCGCTTCTCCACGCCCCACAGGATTATCGTCACGCACACCAACCGGCTGCCCTGGTACGCGCGCACTTCCTGGTGCACAAACGACCTGCCCTTGCGCAGGTCCTCCACCTGGTATTCCAGCAGCACCGACGGGTCGCCGCCCGTGACGAAATAGCTGTGTAGCGAGCACGGAACAAACGCGGGCCCCACGCAGTGCAGCCCAGCGAGCAGCGACTGGGCCACCAGCTCACCCCCGTATGTGCCCCGTGCCCCAGCTGGCGGCACTGACAGCTGCTGCGAGATGAACCGTCTCTCGGAAAGTGCCCGCAGTTCCAGGATCTCTTCGAGTTCGCTCATCTTTGTCTCTTGACCCATCTATGTGTAGTGTACCGTGTTGCCTATAATACTGCTGTTTTTGCTGCCTCTGTTTCTAGCGAGGCAAAGAAAAAAAAAAAAACGACCAAACTCGAAAAAAATTATGCTACATGACTACTAATGTATATACCCGCCTGCCGGACTGCCCCGCCTATACGCTGGCGCTGGCCCTCGTCGCGGCTTTAATCTCTGGCTCTCCGACAACCTTCTTCTCGCCGTTGACGACGTACTTGACAACCTGCACCGGGGAGTCGCCCTGCGACAACCGGTACTTGACGATTCTCCCCAGCTGCCAGCCCGCGGTCACGCCGAGGAAAAAATTAACGCTCGCAAGCAACATGTTCTTGGGGCGAATCACGAATGACCACCGCGTCCAGATGACTGCTGTCGCTAGTAACGAAAGGTTCTGTGCTCCGGACACCTTCTCCACTGGCCGCTTGAAGTCGCTTGCTCCGGCAAACACGAGGCCCCATTTGAGCGTGGGAGCCCAAAAGTGGACCGTTTTAGGGCCTGTGGGCGAGTTCCACATCCTCCTGAATATGTTATTTATCGTGGTGCTTGACATGTGTGTGTGTGTGTGTGCTTGTGCTTTGTGTGCAGTTGTGTATGGAATACTATGCTGTGATGGATAGATGGAATATGCTCTGGTTGTGTAATGTACGGGCGTAAGAAACGTCGGGGGAACTTTCCCGCTGGGCCGCGAGTTGCCATCACTTATATACCAGCGCGAGCGTCGTGGCCACTGCGCGGGGGTCATGACCCCCCCGCCGAGCATACAATGAGGTGTACGGGCAGCACCACGCCAGGCTTCGGCGGGTAGCGGGACCGCTGTGGCTGCCACCGCACAGCCGGATGTTAGTCATGCCCAGTCGTGAAGGGCGTAAACGAGGGGAGCAGAGTGGTGTGTAGAAGGAAGTGACGTGTACGTCATGGCGAGGGCAAGAATGTGTGCTCGTCGGGTTTTGCCGGGCACGTGACAATGTTTGCTCGCAGTTTCAGGCGGGCGTCAGCTCGGAGGGGGACAGAGAGGGGACGTCCGGAGGAGCGGGGCAGTGGCAGACAACAGCCAGGGGGGCGGGGAGGCAGTGTGACGTCTTGGTACTATAGGGACATTTCGATTCGATCAGCAAGGATGACCGCTTGCCGCCCCTGGAAGTGCGTCTGTAGTTGGCGCTTGCTCTGCGCACTATGCCCGGCCGGAGTTAGACGGCGTGCGCTTTGGGCGCAGAGCACGTGGCCCAGTTAGCGAAGCAAGCACATGCGGAACGCCCAACTCGTTCTTCTAGAAGCAGCTGTTCGTATATCGGGCTGCGCGTAATGTGTCGCCGGAGAACTGGCAGCATCGCGTGATCGCGCGCGTCAGCGACACCGGCGGCGACCACATGATGCCTCGGCGATTTACGAGGACGCGTGACTATGCGTGACGCGTCGGGAAGTGGTGGGCACGTGACATAAGATCTGGGAGGTTGTTGAGGGCGAGCACTTTGCCGTGTTGGGAAAGGTGGGCGGCGGGGCTGGCAAAGGCGCCGGCGAGGGAATTCAGCAGCCTCCAACATGCGTGGTTGTTGGCGGTTGGACAGAGGCTGGGCTGGTGGGCGTTGGGTAGCCGCCAAGATCACGTGATGACGGTCTGGGAGCAGCAGGGCGACGGCCGCGTGATTGCACAAGCAGTATTGAGATGGGCGCTGTGGAGTGCGGTACAGGGCATCTTTTGGTATGCAGAACACTGCCAATGTGGGCAGGCTGATCTACAATAGGCCTGGGCGGACGAGTTGCGCCACAATTACCTCTATGTTATTGGGTTGGTGTTCTGATCGGTTGCACTTTACGCAGTATTCAACTTTGTGCTTATGAGGATACGGAAAAGTGGGATTGCGTAGCCGGATGCATGAACCAATACCTGCAAGAGGAGAATTTCACTGACGGGAAAGACTGCAAGAAGTTTTTTTACAAAGAATTCACACCCATGGCACCGGATAAACCGCCATCAACCTATCCCGAACTGAAAGAGTTTGTTGGCGCTGCAATAAATGCGTGTCCAGCAACAGCAGTGTAGTCAGCTGCTCTGAATTTACGTTTTAATGTTTTGCAAACATATAAACATTCCTCTCTCCCCTTGGTTCGTGCGGCCCTTTCCCATGAATTAACCTTTTTTTTCTTTTTTTGAATAACATATTGTCTAATGGGGGTACTTTACATCTCATCGAGCTCCCTTTAGAGCAAGCAGAAGTTACGGGGGGCTTATTTACTGCGTGAAATGATGAGTACGTTGCCTACTGTTGCGACAGCCTCTCTTAATGTTGAAGTGTTTTCGCGCAGCCTTGCAAGACTTCACGACGTTGTGAAGCGCCACCTAGCACAGAAGCTGGTGCGTTAATATAATAAGAATGAAATATTTAAACAAGATGCAGCCTCAGGATTCAACTAATGCCCAAGCAGAAAGGCGCAACGAAAATATGTGTCTTTAGATTACACTTTTCTAGACATGCCCTCGTTAATGCTGTGGATATGTACATCGCGTATAGAATGATACGTAGTCCTTGGCAACCAGATCCCAGATCGCATTTTTTCCAGATCTGATGCAAAAAAAAAGGTCCGAGAACAGATTGGCCAGAACTCAACCAGAGAAGACTGCCAATATGGAAAGAGTGGCTGACGACGGGCTAAAGCCGCCCATGTAATCGTTGCCAAGAGATATCTTTAAAAACCGTTCCAGGCGGTTCTGGCACGAGTTGCGCCAGCATTACATCTACGTTTTTGGCACAGCATTAAGTTCGATTGGACTGTACGCAGTTTCAAAATTTCCTACGACCAATTTGATTCGCTCTGTGTGCGCTGGTATATTGGAGGTGTCATTAGCTGTGATTAAGCCTAAAAATTAGGAGTCCCGCTGGACAAGATCATCAACCCATGACCCCTTTTACATCAACATAATCGATGAAAGGCACACTTCGTTGACCGTGATGTAGAGCTGCCCGCAACAGCTCATACAGATGTTATCTAATACCTCTCTGCTTTTTACCCATTTATATGTCGTTCGTGCATCCCAGTTCGTGCATCCCATAGGTTGTGAACATCCTCCGCTAACATGGAAAAATTGCCTCTGACTGACCCAGAAACATGCGAGCAACTCTTGCCAAAGGACTTGTTCAAAAATCGTTTTACGTGGGGGCTCCATGAAGTACGGAAGTATTATCTTCCTAGTGTCATGCCATTTTTATGTCTACTTGTGGCATACATTCTAATATCGGTCGACTGCTTTGGCAATAGTAGAACACGGATCATATCTATTACCCTTTGTATCGTCGTTGCATTCTGCTTTCCACCCATCTGGTTCTTCACGGAAAGACGTCGCATCATCTCTCAGCATAGGGTAAAAATAGCGGAAGCTTTTTTAATGGTAAACGAAGAGAGCAAAAATGAACCATGGAATCAAGTCGCATGTCAAATGAATCAATTTTTCTTTGAAGGGCGTTATTGGGACACATCAAACTTCTTCTTCGATGATAAGCAATTCTCGGCCTCATTCAGAAAACATCTTTTGATACCGTTTCACCAGGGGATATCTGAGAATAATTTTATACACGATAAGAAGAATCCCATTCACAATGCTATCGCAAGCTACCAACAATTAACAAATCTGACTTTTGCCAATTTTATGAAAAATTTCATGGTGGAGTCGGCCCCAGAACAGACCGCTTTACCAAGAGATAAGTATCGGAACAAACTCACTTTTCACAAGAAGTATTTCACTTCCTGGATGTTTTTAGGTTTGATGCTCGTGGTTTTCTACTCCATAGTGTCTTCTGTGAGGTCAAAGAAACCATCTAATTTGCTTAGCACCGCCTCGCACATCTTTGACGCCTTCGTTTACTATTCATTATACTGCAACCACAAGCGCAACAAACTTGGAGTCAAGTCGATGTGTAAGTTCTTGGCAACAATAATTAGTGTGGCACCAGGCTGCGACACAAAAAGGTGGGATATTGTAGCCATGCACATGAACCAGTACCTGCATAACGAAGAGATTTGGAGAGGGGAACAGGAGAATTTTTTCGATGGTAGGGATTGCATGGATTTCTTCAGCAAAGGGCTCAAACCCTTGGCATCAGAAGAGTCTTCAGCTTATCCTGAGTTGAAAACATTCGTTTGTGATGCTCTGAAGGTATGCGAGTCGAAATAATGCTCATCAATGATATATTTCAGAGTAACCAATTTTACCAACCACTTATCTTGTCAGGGGACGATTACATACAATGAACTTGCATGCTTATGCGATAAGCGTCTCAACACGAAGAAAACAGGCACCAACGAGTGATTGAAATGCGAGAAATCCTTAAATGACAAGGAATATGCAATCTTCTCGATAAAATGACGGAATCGTATCTCTACAGCAACCTACTCAGAGCACATTTATTTTTCACCTTTTGAAAATTATGGAAATTGTAGAAAGAGGTATTATTCCGGCTCTCATAGCTGACACCGCAGATTGTCCCAAAAATCCCCTTAGGATCTGAGATCCCGCTTTCATGAGATTCTTCTGATAACTTTTTGTATTTCATCTGCCCACTACTGAAAGAATACTCTTTCTAGGTTGGATCGGGCTACCCGCTTTTATGCAAAATTGCAAGTAAGTTGTTTAACCATTGCAACAATGAAAGCATGGAATTAAGAACCTGAGGAGTATACGTATTAGAAATAACTTTACTCACAGTTGCAAACTTTTACCCTCATTATTGCTAGGGTTATACCAGCTATGAGACTTTGAGTTGGTTATATTAACCGTATTATCAATACATAGCAGAACTTTGATTACTGAGCAAATCTAAATACTTCTAGTACGGTAAGGAAAACTACGATATCTCTGGGTTGCAGTGCCAAGACTTTTTAGAGCTTTTTACCCGGCTACATTGGAAATATACGAATATCAGCCATTCCCTTTGAGAGAACATAGTTGGAAACAAGAAGAGTTAAAAACAGTAAAATGTACTTTAGACAACACTGAATTTAATTACAAATACTGTGGGAGACTAGCATAATATCTGAAACATGTGGTCTGGGGAAAGCCAAAAAGTTGTTACGAAGGTCACAAAAACCCACTTGAAGGGAAGATCTGGAATGAAACGCTCACCGTCTAATTTAGTAAAATTTGACAATTCCAAAATCATGATGTTTCCGTCTATCTTGGGTCGTATAAAGATCTCACTTGACAGCGGACACACATGGGAAACAATTGATGAGATTGAAGACAACATTTCGTCTCTTCATATTGATAAGTTTTATGGAAGAGACAGAGCAGTTGCAGAGAGCGATACCGGCAATTTATACATTACAGATGATCAAGGAAAGCACTGGAGACAAATGCGTCTGCCACTTGAGGCCAAGCGTGAGCCCTTTTGTTATGTTAGCACACATCCATATGATAGAGATCTTATACTAGTAAACTGCATCTTATTGGATAGACCTCTACAGGAAAGGAAAATGAGTCACGAAAAGTTTCCTAGGCGTCATTCATGTGAACAAGTAACCTACATCTCAAAAGATGGAGGAAGGAGCTTCAACCGAATATTTCCACCAGTGGATAACATTGAAGGCATTTCTGACATCTCGCGCTATGGAACTACTTGTTATTTTGCAGTTTCTTCTCGCAATTCTGTCTTCCAAAAAGACTTGTTGTATTGCATTTACACAGTAGAAAGGGCATTGGACCGTGAGAAATCGAATACAGAAGTAAAAGGTAGCATGTTCTATTCCCATGATTTGGGTGAGAATTTACTGTCCGTCGAAGAATTGGAGAACTACTCAGTTTCTGACGACATTGAGATTTTATCGTCGCATATTGTAATCGCGACGTATGACGATGCCGAGAATGTAGATGCTGGTCAAAGGATATGGGCTTCTAATGGTGGAACATTTGAACAGATAGGTAATGAAATTAAAACTTCCTGCTTTGACTGCCAATTCGAAGATGATTTTGGGCGCCTTTTTATCGTTGTTGACATAATAAAAGATCAAAATTGTAAAAGTGACAGGCAGCTATTTGTTTCACAACCTCAGAGCTTAATATTCTCACCTGTTGATTCACTGACGCCACAGCCAGTGAGTTCCGTGTGGCTGGAAAAACCGCACTATCTCAAGAGAACAATGTTGGCACTTTTAACTTATGATTCGCAGATTCAACAGGGCAGTGAAAGCAATAAACAAGAGTCTAACCCAACTAAAGGTGTGAGTGATAGAAAACGCGTCAGTAAATTAAGCTTTGACAATGGCACGACTTGGTCTAATCTGAGAGTCTCACGCTCTTCAGCTTCCGAAGCACTTTCCTACGGGGGCGATATCAACAATGCAAAACATTCGTCACTGCATATACTCTATCTTTGCGACTCTTCAATAGTTAACGATAGATTCACATCGAGTTCCATTATGGCTGTAGGCATGGTTGGACAGTATGCTCTTCTATCTGAAGAGGAACATGCAATGACGTTCATTTCACGAAATTGTGGCAATACTTGGGAGCTGGCTTTCAAGAATCCAACGATTTCAACGTTTGCGGATTTTGGCAATATCATAGTCGCCATTCCTGAGGTTTCAAAGGGTGAAAAACAACCATCCCCCATCTTTCTGTTTTCCTTAGATCAAGGGAAGACATGGATACAAAGGCGATTTGAAGGACCGGATTCATCGCATGACTTCGAATTTGCTTCTGGTTTTAATGTTGAATTTCTCTCCACTGGACGCAACGTTGTCATACGCTTTAGCTGCTGGGAATCTGACATAATATGCCAAGATGTAGTTTACACAATAGATTTTCAATTTTGATGCGTGTAATTACACGACACGGGCGCCTCCATGAACTGAGAACCCACAAGAATGTTTCATCTAAACTAGTAGATGCTTATTTAACTCTCGAGGAAATTTACTGCATGAGTTTGTGTGAGATTCTTAATATCTGGCTGACGTGTTCGGAATTGGCACCAAACGACTGGCAGAAGAAAGGTCTGTTATTTTTTATGCTCATTGGAAATGGAGAAAAACAACCAAACTAGGTCCTTTACCTATAATTCATGTAGTGCTACAATTAATCCCAAGAAACATGACGGAAGTGACTATCTCTGAAGGAAGTTAGCCAGATAATTTTGAAAACTAGAGTCCAAAGCTAATTCATAGCATTCACTCGATATGAACATTCAGTGCTTCCCCAACAAGATCGTTATGCATATGCCGCTACATCTGTGCTTTCTTTTTGTCGTTGATGTGCGCCTTTGAGGGGTTATAGTTTAACCAAAAATTTGGGGGAAACACGTTACGTATTTACCCTTCTTGCCTGTGTTATACGCTATCGATCCTAAAACAGGTGCGTAACAGAATCGCTTGTTCCTCACGAAAAGTTACTGGGCCTCAGTAGAAGTATTTTTATGCAAATTATGCCATGCCATTATGTCTTCCAGACATGTACTATGTCTTATAAGACTGTCGAGTGGCCACGACCTTCTGCAGCCTTCGGTCTAGTGCACCCCTGGAGCCATCTGGTGTTGTTGCCCTCAAAAGGAAAAGTAGCCGCCTGTTTTCAATATATTCATTTCCGTAGTAGTTGTGGAAAGGGGGACCTCAATCAACACATATTATTTATTACAAAGACAACCTTGCCTCTCCTGTTAGTTCACTTCATGTATATCTTTGGCCTTGACGGTTCTTACATTGTCTTCCGACTACCAAAAGGTATCAACTTTCAATCAAATAGCAGAATATCGAAACACGATGTGCTGCCTGAGTTATTTATGTTTTACTATCAAACCGCCGGCAGACGCACTTGTTAATACTTCCTTTGTTCATCTATTTCTTAGTAACTGGCAGATGCTTTGGCCTACGAACTGCTTAACTTACTTTCATGGATTGAAGTCGGATCATCTCTATGAGTAGTACGATAAGAAATCTTTGTAGATTTGATAGAAGTAGTACATGGCAAAGTAAATCGCCGCTTTCGCATGAATGGGTTCAATTCTGCATGTACCTGTCTGCCAAGAACTTTTTTCCCATTTAAGCCTCATTTGCCCTCATCATCCTCCGCGTATGCTTCGCAATAATGGTGGTGATGGTAGGCATCGAGCTATTTCTCTGGTAGTACCACAGTATACGGGCTCAAGAGCAAGATCACTACCACATTGACAAACACTGCTGTTTACATGTACGGTACCGCATACATCGCACATTAAAGACTACAATCATCTCGTGGTTTATCACGTGACAGTAAAACATCATGTATTACGATGTTTTTTTTTTTTTTTTCCTGCTTCAAAACGACAAAATTTCAGACTATAGGGGAAATAGGAGTTGGCCCATCTCGAAAATAAAAGGCGGTATGTAAAATAATCACATACAAATAGAAATTTGACGTACTTTTTACTTCTCTTTTTCTCCACTTTTAACGAGCACAATCAAGACCACCACACCACTTCACGCCCTTGACGAATAGATTAACCCAAACGATCCAGCCTGTAATATGACTACCTATTTCAAGCTGGTGAAGGGGGCCACTAAAATTAAGATGGCCCCTCCCAAACAAAAATACGTGGAGCCCATCCTTCTCGGTACTACAGATCCGCAAGATTTCAACGAAATTGCGAGGGCTCTAGATGAGAGGATAAGTGACACCGCTTGGACCATTGTGTATAAGTCGCTGGTGCTGCTACATTTGATGATCCGAGAAGGTGAGAAAAACGTCGCTTTAAAATTCTACTGTGATCATCTTTCGTTCTTTGAGTTGAACGAAATTTCAAAATGCGCAAAGTGGTCGAGTGCAGATATTAGAGCTTTAGAACGTTACAATCATTACTTGAAAGTACGGTGCCAAGAGTACGCGCAGACAGGAATAGACTTTGTGAGAGATTCTCATCCTTCACTAAAGCCAGGAAATGGCAGAGACGTTGGAGTGGCACTGGACAATGTAGATTCTTTGGAAATTCAGATTGGTGCATTGATCAGGAACCGATACTCACAGATGGATCTTCAGAATGATATGCTTTTGTTTGCATTCAAACTACTCGTGCAGGACTTGTTGGCACTTTACAATTCGTTAAATGAAGGTATCATCACATTACTTGAGTCATTCTTCGAGCTCTCACGACCAGACGCGGAGAGGACTTTAGATCTGTACCGTACTTTTGTTGATTTGACCGAGTATGTGGTTAAGTATCTGAAGGCAGGCAAAACAGTCGGGCTGAGAATTCCTGTGATAAAACACATCACGACAAAGCTCATAAGATCTCTTGAGGAACATCTCGCCGATGATGGTAACATGCACCCAGGAACGACAGGTGCAGGCACTACACCAGTGGTAGGCACCGGCATCGGTGCTGGAGGTAGCGCTACTGGCGCTAATGGTGACCTCAGCATCGCCCAGAGGAAACTGGAACAGATCAGGGAACAAAAGAGGCTCCTCGAACAGCAGCTGAAAAATCAGCAGATTCTTGTTTCTCCTTCTGTACCGCAGCAACCTTACAATCCGTTTGGGTCTACAAATGATTCTTTCTCTTTTGAAATGGCTTCCACTGGAACCTCCGCCCAGGTTCCACAAGCTACGGGGAATCCTTTCTTGCAACAACAACAGCCACAGCACTCGCAGACGCAGCCTCCCCAAATAGGGTTCCTTCACAAACAGCAGACCTCCTTACCGACTTCGACGACGGTGCCAGATTTATCTACGCAGCAGACGGGTTTCTATGCAGCTCATACCCAGGTGACACCTTCTTTTACAGGTGCAGGTTTCGGTGGCTACTCACCTCAGCAGCAGCAGACAAACCCTTTTTCTCTCGGGCAAGACTCTTCATCTCCTGCAAGGGCTAACCCCTTTTCACAGCAACAACAACAACAGCAGCAGCAGCAGCAATTACACCAGCAACAATTGCAGCAGCAGCAATTACACCAGCAACAACTACAGCAACAGCAGTTGCAGCAGCAGCAATTACAGCAGCAACAACAGCAGCTACAGCAGCAACAACAACTACAGCAACAGCAACAGTTGCAGCAGCAACAGCAGCAGCTGCAAGCACAGCATACTGCTCAGATGCAGTTGCAACAACAGCACACGCAACATACTGGTACATTCAATCCATTTCAAGGTCAGTACGGGATACAGCCTCAACCACAGCAGCAACAGCAGCAGCCTCAGGTGCAGCATGCTGTGACTACCGGTTCCTTTGTTCCGCAATCCCCACTTCCTAACTTACAAAATCAACACACAAGTTTTCATCAGCAACAGGGCTTTGTTAGTACACAAGCTACGGGTTACAATCCTTTCCAGTCGTCACAAGTGCCAGCTCCACAACAACAGCAGGTATCTCAGCAGTGGCAACAGTTGCCACCACAGCAGCAGCAACAGCAGCAGCAACAGCAACAATATGAGGTCTATAACCAAACTAATTTAATCGATATATAATTGGACCTGACTAAAATACTTGTAACTGTACTAGTGAAGCGCGATATTACGAGCACAATTGACGAAATAAGCTAGAATGGCTGCACAATATGTCAGAAGCTAAGTAGTTTGTTCGAATTGACGTTGAAGGCGGCGTTTACGGATGTCTCTAAAATTTGGTCTGTCTTTCGTTAGGAAGTGGTGCCACTGGAAGCATTTATATGAACACCATCTCTCATGCTCATTTTCAGAGTGAGATGTATTATGATGCGGGTTTGCATGTTAGCCAAGTTTACGTTATACAAAAGAATTGATATCGCTCACTCATGTGTGTGGGAAATATTAATGCATACTAACGTGCAATTTGTCTGCAAAATACGGCAAGATTGAACGGGTAAAATTTCCAACCCTCTTCTTGCAAATAGAAAACCTTCATCTTTCTATCTATTTGAGTTCGATTTTTTTTTCTCATTTATAAAATATGAATGTCCATTCCGTATCCTTATTTAAATATCACACTGCTTTGTTATGTTATATGTTATCACTTAAATCCATGACATAGCTGGCCGACCAACATTGAACATGTTTTTATACGGAGATAATCAAATCATCCTCGTATCGCAGAGTGGATGACACTCGTTTGGTACCTCACTAATGGTTCAAATGATTAGCTCTTTTTTTTTTTTTTAGCCAAAAATGTGTGTTCCGATGTGCAAATGGAAACAAATGGTGGAAGTTGATGGTTGTAATATTCTTGCTAGTCTAGTATTCTCGTATTTTTACAACAGTCGCATAGATAGGTACGGCATTGTGGAGATGTCTCACGTGACTTGCTGCGGCTGGCAAGCATTGACCCCTTCGAAAAGTTGACCGAGTCTTCGATCTTGGAAAGGTCAAAACAATATACTAAATATACCGGATTAACCGCCAACCCATTCGCTAGAGGAGCACAAAACCAAATCAGTACATAGATAGCTGCGACAAGTTATGTCTGGTGCCAAGCTGCAAACGAAAACCGTGATACCTGGCATATCAGATGCTGATGAACTATCTGGAGAGAATGCAAATGGGGGCCAAGAAATTGAGAAGGATAACCGTTCTAACAAGTATGACCCCAGAGAGTGGGAGGGAGTTTCTTCGGCAGCGGTGGATGACGAGGAGGCTGATTATAAGAATTTAACTTTCATGGGTGTTCCAAATTCGGTTCAACATAGAGATGACGATGAAGCAAATGAACCCGAATCAATTCACACAATTGCTTCCAATTCAACAAGAGAAGCTCATAATACATCTTACAATAGACGAAGACATTCTAAATCTCCTGAAGCTTTCCAGGATGTGCCAGTGGACGCATGGAGAAAGGAGTTTAAGAGTGCTTTGAGAAGAGTTTCATCCTTGTCAAGAAAGCCTGCACAAAGATTGAAAAGATACTCTATGCAAAGCCAATTGATGTCTCAGGAGCCATCTATCGGAAATACTAAGTATCACAGAGGTGATCGAGACTTGTACACACAGAAACTGGCCTCTGACCTCATTGATTCATTGATGGCGGGCTGTCTTGCTGCTTTATTTGCCAGCACTCAGTTCTTAAGAGATGAACATGGGAGAAGAAGGGCGCCATTATTGTTGACAATGCTGGGGGTAGAGGTTGAACCGTTACCGCTTAATAATACAATGGAACCGAACGATGGTGCTGCTCGCGCCGACTCGCCGTGGGGGGATGAAGGTGAAACTACTGCGTTTGAAAATAACAGAGGGAGAAGTAATAGTAATAGCAGTGGCAGCAGCACCATCTTGAGCTTTGAGAAACCTTGGGGAGATCACTCTAAGCGTCTGTTCAAAATTCATCTGGAATACGGCATTGGAGAAAACAGATTAAAGTGGAGCATTGTTAGGAACTATAAAGAGCTTAGTAACTTGCATGGACGTCTGAAATTAGTGTCATTTCAACAAAATACCGTTAATAAACTGTACATTGATCACAATAGATATCATAAGATCCATATTCCACATTTTCCACACGAGGATGATTATAAGGAAGGCTTTACAGACCGGATAAAATCAAAACAAAGCGCGAGAGATTCTGGTCCAGAAGTTCGGCGCGGGAAGCAGGGTCGGGCTGTCTCGCCTGACTCTTCAAGACTCCAAGGAGACATTTCGCGAGCTAGCAGTATAAGATCTTCATTGGATTTTAGTATTGATAGAATAAATGTCAAGCATTTGCAGGATTTAATTGATGAGAAAGAAGATGTATCGAAGCCAATGCATTTGAGGCTTGAAAGATACTTGAGGCTTCTTAATATAGCCCTGTGCTTGAGACCTCAAGCAAATAGATTATTTCAATTCTACGAATTGTCTCCTATTGGGAATTTGCTAAGTTGTGAAGATGGCCCGCAAGGAAAACAAGGGTATCTGATTATTAGATCTACTGCTCGAGCACAGGGTTGGCGTGTTTCGCATTTCAGGTTCAACGATTTCAAAGACATGATTGAAAGGCACACTACTAAATGGTTTTTGGTCAGGCATTCTTACGTCATGTACACTTCAGATATTTATTCCACTACTCCCTTGGATGTATTCTTGATTGATCACCAATTTCAAATAAGATGCTCTGGTAGCAATCGTAATGTTTTGGAGGATGAAAATATCGAACAAGAATGGAATCAAGAAAACTCCAAAAAAATATCTACCAAATTGCTCATCACGTTGGAGAACAGTGAGCGAAAATTACAGATGATCTGCAAATCGGAAGCTTCCTTAAGGCAGTGGACTTCGTCCATTAGGCAAATGGCTAAGTCTTCACCTTGGGCTAAGAAACATAGATTTAACAGTTTTGCGCCGATCAGAAAAAATGTCTTCATGAAATATCTGATTGATGGGCGGGACTATTTTTGGGCACTAAGTCAAGCACTTGTAATGGCTGAAGATGTTATCTATATTCATGACTGGTGGCTATCGCCCGAATTGTACATGCGAAGGCCTGTAAATGGTCATCAACAATATAGGATCGACAGAATCCTTAAAGAGCGAGCTGAAAATGGGGTCAAAATTTTCATCATCGTGTATAGAAATGTGGGTTCTACGGTTGGGACAGACAGCTCATGGACCAAGCATTCCATGCTCGCCTTGCATCCTAACATTCATCTTATCAGATCTCCTAACCAGTGGTTGCAGAACACATATTTCTGGGCTCATCATGAGAAAATGACAGTTATTGATAATACTGTCGCATTCATGGGAGGGATTGATTTATGTTACGGACGTTATGATACTCCCGAGCATGTTTTGCGCGACGACCATGAGAAAATACCAGATCAGATTTTTCCTGGTAAGGATTATTCCAATGCCCGTGTATGTGATTTTTATGATTTGGATAAGCCTTTTGAGTCAATGTATGATAGAACTGCCATTCCAAGAATGCCATGGCATGACGTGCATACAATGACGATAGGTGAGGCAGCACGAGATATGTCAAGACATTTTGTTCAAAGATGGAACTATTTATTGAGACAAAAACGTCCCAGCAGACCGACACCGCTGTTAACGCCCGTCAGTGATTTTACCGAGGAGCAGCTCAAATATTCACCCTTTTTTCAAATGTTAAGGCCTAGAGCGACATGCGAAGTACAAGTAATAAGAAGCGCGGGTTATTGGTCTTTAGGGCTCAAAGAAACTGAACATTCGATTCAAAATGCATATTTAAAGCTCATAGAAACTAGTGAGCATTACATTTATATCGAGAACCAGTTCTTCGTCACTACTTCACACTGGGATGGTGTGGTTATTGAAAACAAAGTCGGCGATGCAATTGTTGATCGCGTAATCAAGGCTAATAGTGAAGGAAGAACATGGAAAGCCTTTATATTGATTCCACTGATGCCAGGATTTGATTCACCTATTGACCAACCTGAAGCTTCGAGCTTACGAGTCATTATGCAATGTCAATATCAATCTATCTCTCGCGGTGAAAGTTCCATTTTTTCGAGATTGAGGAAACTCAACATCGATCCATTGCAGTACGTGCAGTTTTACTCCCTGCGGAAATGGTCTACATTGGGACCGCATGACAAATTAGTTACCGAACAGTTATACGTTCACGCAAAGGTTTTAATCGTAGACGACCGTGCCTGTATTGTAGGCAGTGCCAACATTAACGAAAGATCACAACTAGGGAATAGAGATAGTGAAGTCGCCGCCATCATAAGAGACACAGACTTGGTTAAGACAAAGATGGAGGATAAAGAATATTATGCCGGCAGATTTCCCTGGGAATTGAGGCAGCGGTTGATGAGAGAACATCTTGGTTGCGATGTCAATTCGGTTGAAATAGTAGAGCGTAAGTTTGGTAGATTGAAAGATTTGGCCACCAAAAACTACAAAACTCTTCATTTATTGGATTCTGGGGCAACTAAAGCCGAAAAACAGACATCAGCCATGATTGAACTAGCTTACCGCGAAGTTTTTGAGGTCGAATGTAGCAAAGCTTGGCAATCGAAATATGGCAATCAAACTAAACTGGCGAAAGAAGATGAGAAGGGCGTTCATACACCAGAAGGGCAAAAAACTGACAACGCAAGAGTAGATACGCTTTTCAACCCTCCAGTCGACAGCAGGGAATTAGGTGATCAAAAATCCGCCCTGCCAGATAGTGGACTACAGACAGCTTATACTGAGGAAGAAGTTAACCTGCATCATGCTACAAATTACCATTCTTTCAATTATAGGGCTGGTGAGGAAAATATTGGAATTAGAGACAAAAAACCAATAAGTACTGATCCGAGAGTGACAAACAATCCGAAACATTCAGACGATGTGTGTGGATTAGGTCCTGATGAATGGCGCAAAGTAACTAAAAAGTTCAAAGAGGACGTAACACAGCAATTGAGGACTTGGGCAATTGATGCGTTGGGAACTGTGACAATAGACGGAGACAAAAGGTCCCACTCTTGTTTTCTACCTAACAAAAATGATATCGAGAGCTATTTGCAAGAAGACAACGTATTGCTTGAACAAAAATGGGACATGCTTAAAAGAATATGTTATCTTCAGTACTTGGCTCATAGAAAGAAGAAGAGGGAAAGCGACGATTTAAATCGCAAAAAGCGGCATGCCAAATTGCATAAACACAAGACCTCTCAAATATTAGGACAAGAGGAATTAGACGAAAGTGCTATAGAAGAATTACTGGCGCAATTGGCCCCCCGTTTCGGAGGTGATCGATTGTCCCCTAATAATCTGCTGAAGTTGAATTTCATCGATCCGTATTCCTTTGAAGACCCATTGTCACCTTCTTTTGTGGATGATTTGTGGTTCTCCGTTGCTATGAGGAACACGTTGCTATTCCGATTGGTGTTTCACTGTCAACCTGACAACGCCGTACAAACTTGGAGGGATTTCAAAGATTATAAGAGAATGACCCGTGAGTTCACCCAAAACCAGGACAAATTATCTGATGAAGAGAATCAAGATGAAAACAAGCCTGATCAGGACAAGAATGGTGAACACGGCATCGATCAAGGTGCTGAAGGCTCTATAAGGCGCGGCCAAACATTGAAAGATTTGCATGCAAAAGATTTGCACGGCGAAAACGTCGGAGAAGAGATGGTACGTAAGGCTATTGCAGAACCCAGAAACATTGAAATTTCCAAAGCGGTCGCAACCAAAATGCGGCTGGCCGGAAGCCTCTTGTACGGCTATGATCAAAGAGTTTTTGACAAACACACTGCCCGCAGAATGCTCCAAAGAATTCACGGCCACCTAGTGATTTTTCCTACGGAATGGTTAGCCAGGGAGGTGGAGTCAAAAAACTGGTTCTATAGCGCCGATAGGTTACCTCCAATAGAAATTTACGATTGACTGCGATACAGATTTCTCGGTTCGTATTTTATGCCGGAACCGGTCAGTGCGTTGCCAAGCCAGTCTTATCAAGTTAAGGCTTGCGAAAATCTATGAAAATTTTGCTATGCTCGGTGCCTATTTGTTTTTCGTTCAGGGTTTCACGCGTCGTAAATCCACGAAACTGCAAAAATCCACTGGCATCAAGACGAACGTTTTTTGTGCTTATCAAAAGAGTGGCAGGGGGCTCTCGAGTACGTCTCGGGCTCGTGCATTGGTTTAAGATAGCGATGTAAGATAAGAACTATCCTAATCATATCCTGACTTTGTCATAGTTACATTAGATGATCCGGTAGAAGAAGTAAATAGAGGATTTCTGGTAATGAAATATAATACGTAACAAAATGCGATTGTTGCAGTAGAGTTGAGCGGTGGAACCAGGAGTATTTTCGAGACTTGCTAGATATAATGTATCTGATGACTCAAGACAAACTGCGAAAAGGGGGAGATCCAAATAGTGAACAGTCGTCCGGCATGGAAAATAAGTTGACCTTTGCCAGGCCTAAAAAAGGTCCTACTAACGTTCTTTACAAAAACCTCATGGGTGATAAATCCTTAGTGCGAAATGTGTCTTTTGAATGTGCTAATTCTAGCTTAGCTTTCACTTTAAATTCTGGCAGTAAGTCGGATCTTAGATTGGTAATAGGTGATGAGTTATCGAAGAACGATAATCGTAAAAGGAATCCAATGAGCCATTTCGAGAATAATATGAATGATACAATGAGACCAAGATGTCCAAAATATCCAGTTGCAAACAAAAAATATGAAGATTGTCGGGATGATACTTCAGAGGACGAGATTGACGAACTTCTTCGGAGAGAACTTGCAGAGGCGTTTGAAAATGACATGTTCCAGAGAGGTGGGACGTTCGACAATAAATGGGACGATTGCAACTTTTTCAGTTGTCTGCCAAATAATTCCAACCTGAATGACCCTTCGTCACCTCATAGTAAAACGTCCATCGATAATGATACATCGTTTTGTTTAGGAAGTCGACTTCAGAAGGAGCCAGAAGCATTTAATCTCCCCGTTTGTGGCATTACTGAAACTGTTGATAACGCTGGTTTACGTTTTCAATTAAAGCAGGAAACTTGGAAGTTGAAGTCTGAAATGATGGGCGAGAATAATACAACGAATTCGAATAAGGATGACTTTTGTCAGGCAAGCGATGAAGAGAGGACTTCAACGAAAACCAAATATTGGACTACTAATGTTGATATGCAGACCAAATGGGCTGCGGAAAAGTTGAGTAGGGACTGGCAGACTGTTCGACGGTTTTCTCTGGATCCCTCGGGGATGCGAAGTAAGCCACTCGCTTCTAGAGTGAAATGCATATGTTCTGAAGATGGGTTTCAGGGTAGGCGACTGGAAATCATAATTCAGGACAAATTTTCCAGCGCTCCACCATTACTAAGAAAAGTCAATACAACAGCTGCTAGCGCTGAACTATCCGATTATATGGAAAGTGTTGTAAAAACCAGGAATAAACATCAAGAATCTGCGCTGCAGGCCATAGAAGATGAGTCTCTGAGAGATTGTCTACTGATTGCGAAAGACAACAGTAATAAGATTTGGTCCGACAGTGAAAAGTTGGAGTTTGCATGAGTCGCATATCTATTACTTCCAGTTTTAAATAATTTTTTGGTACATTTTTTGTATAAAAATTATCTCGATATCGATTAAGCAGTGTGGGTCATGATCGACTCGCAATGATTTTGTCTCTTTACCTATAGAAGCTCAATAAGCTAGATAAATCAATACCAAATAAGCTGATAAAGAACAATACGGTAAAAGTGAGAGCGGGAAACAAAATAAATTGAATGTTTTTCAGGAATGTCATTTGGCTATAGCCATAAAATGTTAGAATGAAATAATGCGCAAATGCAAAACAATACAGGGCGTTACCTACAAGTAGACCAATCCATCTATGCAGGTGTATCACAGGCAAAAGCAAAAACTGCATAAAATACAATGCCACCCAAATGATCAGAAATGCATTACAATGGACGTCAAAGCAGTATGCCCACTCCACTTGTGTCTCGACCGCCGACCTAAATTTAAAGGTAGGCCTGTTCAGTATCAACCAAAAAATTGTAGCGACGATAAACCCATATAAGAAGAAATCTACGAATATCATATTTATCATCATCCGTAGAAATCCGAAGAAAGTATGACCGTAGACAACTGACCAGACCATGGAACTAAGTGTCAGCAACCCCACTTGCAGTATAAAGAAAGACGGATCATCTCTGGCCCACTGGTGCTTCGTTTGGCGTTGGTAGTAAAAAGATCTGAATGCTTTTCTGGGTTTGAATATCAAATGCACCATCTCCCATACGGCGGTCTCGAAATCTAGATTTTTGGGCGTTTTGAAAAGTCTCCGGAGCAGGATGGGCAATGAAAACCCGCTAAAATTCTGATGCAAATCATTATGGTCTAAATTCATACCTCCGTAGTGCCAATGATAGTTGCTACTTCTGCTATTTATTCAATTTCTTTCTTTAGAATATTGTTAAACTTACAAGCTTCATTTTGATTTTTCATGGCTTTTTTTTCGCCTTTGAAATTCGAATCGTCAAACTTAATCCAAGACTAGTAAAGATACATAACTTTAATCTAAATATCTATCAAATGGTTCACCCAAAACATTCTCGACAACTCTTACAAGTCCTGACCTGACTTCACGTTCCACTTGTTCATCGTCATCCTCAAGCAGCTCTGCAATGGTAGGAACAAGTTGTGGCAAGAGCACTAGCCAGCTTTCGCCAACCTTCGAATAAATTAACTTAAGAGCCCTGACAGTCCATAATTTTTCATTCGAGGAGCAATTGGACTTCATGTGTTCCACCAATAGTTTATGCATGAACTTATTGTGTCCATCGGCCTGGTTATTATTGGCCGCCAGCGATGCAATCGCCTTGACTAAATATTTGCCAATCACACTTTCCACATTAGTTAACTGAGCTACAAGAGATTCACAAATTAATTCAAATCTTGATGTTGACCGCCAGTATTCGTCTTTGTCGTATTTGAAGGCTGATGTCAAACAATTTAATGTTAAACGACGCAAATTGACGTTAACAATATCTTCATTAACAAACTTTTTCAACAGTTGGTCGACCGGTTCCAAAAGGTATGTGAAATACGAAGTGACAATACCTTTCAGATTTTCTTGCAATTTGTTAAAGAATTTGAAGAAGCTCGCTAACCTCTCAGTGGGTAGGATGGCTGTATTTGTCACTCCCTCTCCATCGAAAGCCCATCTCACCATTAGAACAAATAAGGGCCTGAAAACTTTGTCATTTAACTTGAGAACATAAGAATTCGCAATTTCGAAGATCGAAGCCTCTATGCGACTAATTGTGTTATTGTCGAAATTGGTAATGGATCTGTACTCCAATAATTGCAACAATAACTTGAAGAATACTGGCGACTGAGAGGTAGCAGCTCTTTTATCAATTGCCTCGATGGTTGATTCCAAAGCGCTCAAGAACAAAGAAACTGCGATGGAGTCTTCTGTTTGGCAAATTTTGTTGCTCCACAGTTTCTGAAGAACCTTTAGAACTTCTTTTAAATCAACGTTTTCCACCATCAAAGTAATTATTGATAGTCTGATCGATGTTTCCACGTCATCGGCCAGAAAAATGGCTTGTAACACATCTTGTAAATTAGACATCATTATGCTTGGAATGTGTTTTACCATCGAGGCGAACAGCAATAACACCGATAGTTGTAACTGTTTCCTTAGGTTGCCATGGTCGACTTCTTGGGAATTATTATCAATTGCTTTAAGAGCAGCAGGTACAATTTTGGAGTAAAATGCAATAGATTTGATACCGAGAGATTCGATACAGCTAGTGACGACGGTCATTGAAGAAATAATGACTTCCGTGCGCGAAGAGTTCAATTCTCTTGTAGATAAGGATAAGCATTCGTTCAACAAACTATTGTCAAGGCTCTTACCGAATTGCCCTATCAGAGAAGCAAGGGTATTGAAAGACACTTGCAGCACGTCGGTATAATTCTGTTCTAGAGGAATTCTCTGCAATAAGGCTTTCATAACCCTTTGGGCGGTAGGAATAACTTCTGCAGAAGTAAACTCAAATTTAGTATTGATGACCAAAGTGAGCTGATAACGAATATCTTTATCATTTACGGAGGATAACAATGGCAGAACAGCGTCGACAAAATTGTCTACAGGAAGCAGGTTCAAAACTTGGCCCAACATGGTAAACAGAGCTCCCTTAATATCAGACTTAGCATCCACGGCATCATTCTCCGAAGACGAATCTTCAGTATCAGAGGACATTGGAGCAGAGAAATCATTTAAATTTTTGATAAAATTTAAAACATTCTCCAAAAGCATTCCAAATTTGGATTTAACATCATTGACTAGGGTAGTGTTGCTTCTTGGGTCGAGTATGATGGAATAAAGCCCAACTCTAAAGTTACTGCTGGCATCGTTATAACCAACTTCACTCTCTTCGAGCACTTTGTTCATAAAATTAAAACCATTCTGGACTAACGCCAATAGGCCATTATTAGATAAATTCAAAATGTTGTTTGTGAAAAGAGCATGCAATTTTAGTTCTCTTTTACTCTCATCGTCCTTCTGAGCATCTATTAGTACTTTTATTAGAGAAAGGTATTCTCCCCAACCATTCAGTTGCTGCAAAACAGTGAAATTTGCCATAAAGGATTTGGTAAATTCGATAAGTCCTCTTCCTTCGCCTAGCCTGAAGTTAGTAATGTTTGAGGAATACTGTTGAGCAATTAAGACTAAAAATGGCGCAATCGCTTTGTTAGGATCCAAAGACTCCACCAGAGTCGTGTAAAGCTTGACCCTCCTGTGTTTAGGCACATGCTGAAGAGCAGTCGTAAAACTAACCAATAGGAAACCGGTTTCATCCATCGCTTCATTTTCAGTTCCTTTCAGAAGAGCTGGGACAATTGTTTTAATAGTGTTTTCGACAACATTAGAAGTAAACTCATCATCTTGGCGGATACTATGGGCACCCATGAAAGTAAAAATTGGCATGACGGAATGTAATACGGTTTCAAAATCTAAAGATGCCAGTGCCCCAACAACAAGAAGCAGTTTATTTTGAACTTGGGGTGACTGTGAGCTCCTGATAGCTGAAACAACCACATCAGCCTGAACGTGCTTGGGTTTGGGTAAACTACTTTGCTCAATAGAATGTATAGTACGCAGCATGCAAGAAGCCAATACTTCTTGGGTATAGAGTACCGGGAGACCTCCGTCTTGTTCCAGGGTTTCTAAGTCAGAGAGCAAAGAAAGTAACGTGGATAACAAAGAGTCAGAGCCATTAGCTTTTGAGATGTTCAAAGTCTCTAAGATGATGGTCAGTTTTTTCAGATGAAGCTCCGCGATTTGGGAAACGCTTTCATTTTGTAAAGCTGCCTTGTTCGTGGAAGAACGTCTCCTTCTCTTTTTTGTCAGTTCTGTGATTTCACTGTCTGAATGAATTCTATTTTGTGATAAAATGGTAACAAACAATTCCGTCGTTAAAGGCAAAGACTGAAGAGTTTCTATCGCATCGTAACTTTGCTCGTCAGCGGCAGCCGTATCTAGGATGCTTTGCAGAATATGCAGCTGTTGCTCGAACTTGAGGGTACCAAATATTTTGAGTAATTTCGATGCGACGATAGAAGCAAACCCATCATAGTCAGATTTCAATGCATTGATAATGAAATCTACGTAAAATTGATTCTTTTCTTTAGGGGAAATTAAATGCACGATAACACTCTCAAAATCGGCAAAATTCGTTTTATTATGCCTACAGCACAATTCCCATTCATCTCTGTTAGCCAAATAGCCGTTTATGAAGTTCTCGAAAATTGATGAGTAAGAAGCTGGTGTAGAAAAACGATTGATTAAGTTTCGAATCAAAACCATCTTTGGCAATGGGAGGGGGATATACAGGGCTTGATTACTCCAAAAAAGCAGATACACTTTTTCATTCTTCTTTGGGATTATCAGCTTTGAGATATCATGGTCCTCCACTGAATATTCACTTAAAAAATGGTCAAGCCATAATTCCCCATCTTTTGGGCTCAATAGGGGAAACTCAGTTTCTTCTCCATATAATCTGTTTGCCATAAAGTAATGTTTGGTGAAAGGTCTCTTGGAAATTTGAGAGAAAAGCTTTTTTATTCCGATCCGGACGTTTTTCGAAATATCATTCAGTGCACACACCATACATGGAATTAAAGCGAACACATTGGACTCCTTATCAATACTGTTGATACACTTGGAGATATTGTTGAGAGAAATTAACCTGAGCGCATTAGGGGCAGATGGTGAGACGAGAATTCTCAAGAGAAATGTTATCCTGCCTTCCAGCGTGGTAAAAAATGAAGACAGGAATTGACCAGCCGAATATCTATGTCTCACAGCTTCGAGAAATAGCGAAAGTAATTTCCCGAAAGCGTCATCTGATTCGGCGAGCATGGATTTGTTACTCGTATTTATGAACGCTGAATTCTTGTCTGTGAATTCTTTAAATGACAGAGTCGCTGTAGTTTTACCATTGCCTATTTTTTCGGAAGCTAAAGCTTGCATAATGTCAGACTCACTTACTTCCTCCTTATTAGAAAATAGTGACGTCGTCAATCTAATTTCAAACATTTCGGGGCTGACGTTTAGGGATTTCAAACAATTTAAAACAAGCGTTTCGTTGAGTGAAACCAGGTATTCAAAAACAGAAATAAGCTGTGATTTATCATTCAAAACTTCAGATAAATGAATTAAATCTGTAATGAAAAGCCTCAGTTCAAATTTTTCCAGTTTGATATTCTGCAACAGAGAGGTTATCGAACTTAGGTTTTGGTAATCGTATCTAGCAAGCGCTCTCAAATAAGTTGTTATAAACTTATCGGAGGGAACAGAATCTGGTTTTCCCAGGTGATCATTCAGATAATCCACGTCATATTTCGCATCAAACAGCTTGTAAAGCTTATCGGAAAGTTGTTCCACATTTCCTTGGCCTTTTAAAGTCTGAAAAAGCTTGCATATAGTGATCAAAGCAGATCGTTTAGCTCCCGTTTGCAAATTAGATAGAATGGTTTCGGTGGCAGCCAATATAATTGCCTTCTTCAAGGGCAAGGCCGTAACTAAAACCACTAGCATACAATGTGCTGATATTTGACAATCAACAGAACTGGAAGCCAGAAGTTTCGCAGAAATCTCTAAAACGATGGGAACCATTGTGTTGAGTCTTTCTTCATTATTTTGTGTGTATGCAATCAAGTTCACAAAACAGCACGAAGAAAATAATAATTGACCTGTGTATGTGGTTCCTTGCCTAACACAAGTACTCAAATAATCAGCGTACAACTTCAAAAAGTCGAGGTCGCTGAATAGCTTGATAATTGTTACATGAGTGGGGTTTTTATCCGTTCTCACAAAGCTGGAGAGAGGATGAAAAAGTGGGGGAAGCTTTACGATATCTAGTATCCTTTTAAAAATGGAGGTCTGATAATAGTTTATAGTGGATAGGAGGAATACTTCAGCATTGCAGATATGTATTTGAAAGCGACGTACCAACCACTCCGTAGCATGCAAAGTTGGAGCTAGATGCCATTTTGAGGACGCTAACATCAAATAGCCATTAATGGCTTTGTCTAAGTCTTTTACCTCTTCCTTAGATTGGAGACTTCTGTCTATGGACATTGATGAGTCCGAAAAGAGAGTTCTCGTGAAGATTTCAAACTTTGGCTCAATCTCTATCAATTCTTTCAAGGAGCTTAATGCATTTTCGAAGATGAAGTCATAGTCTTGTGTGCTAGCAGTCTTGGGGTTATAAAGAAGAGACGCTGAATGCAGTTTTTGTCTTTTCTTTCTATCGAGAGCAACCGGAGCATTCTGCAAAGATACCTGAGATAATTGATCCCTCAAAGATGACATAGTGACCAGGTTGCAGTACGTTTGGAATCCTTGCCACGGTTGTATTAATGCTCAATCGTCCGTATTTTCTATTCGAGGAGATGCTCATCGCATAAAATTAAAAATTTTTCAGCTACCAAAAAAAAAAAAAAAAAAATGAAAATCCATGAATCACATGACTGAAAATCCTTGGAGGATGAACCCATGGCTCGATGAAGTGACAATCACGAAGATTTGATAATATCAAGGTCAGAGGTAGGGGAGGGAAAGGAAAAAAAGAAGTGCACTGATCTTAAAAGATTTCGGTTTTAATGCTCCACAAATTAAACTTCAATGAATCTTCAAATGAAAGAGGATTAGAGTGGCAACTGCCAGAAATTATGTAAATTTATAATAGGCAACATAGTTAAAAAAATATAAGATAAAATAAAAAAAATAAAATGAGAATAATTTTATAATGACGACAAAATTAATTTTAATGTTGGAAAAAGATCACAAACTGAATAATCCTGTTTTCTTTTTACCAAATGGATAGATAATGAGTGATGATGCAAATAGGCCAACTGTAATACCAATGGAAACTTGGATCATAGTAATACCGAAAGACATTGACCCGGACAGATCAGACGAACTGGCTGAGGTAGTTGTCGTAGTGCCGTTAGGTTGAACAATTTCATTAGCACTTTGCAAACCAGAGAGCAACGAAGATTGTGAGGCAACACCTGAGGGTACTTGCACAAAGATCGCTGGCAACATGGCAGAAACTGCGAGACCCTTCCACAGCCTTGAATAAAGATTTCCCATGATTCCGATAACAAATGCTGCCAAGGCTGCTGTAAATTCTGTGGAATTTTGAAAATGTTTTCCAGCCCAGTAGGTGACCACGTAACCAGTACATGAAATCACTGTCATTACAGGTAATTGTGTCCAATGAGCTTGATTGATCAATGAAATACCAATTGTGAACGCAGGCACAAAAAGGAAACGGAACCAAGGGGAAATCGGATAAGGACAACTGGTTTCGTTGGTGGCGTGCTTGTACATCCAACCAAAAAGAACAGCTCCCAATGTGATGCCAAAACTTAAGAATAGAGAGTAGATGATAGCGTAAAACATTCTCACAGAGCCTGCCACCAGATTTCTACTTTGTAATTCCAAAGCACCACATAGAATAATGTAGCCAGGCAAAATTAATGCGAGAGAGCCTTGCGTAACAGCACCAAAGCAAATTTTGGAGTGTCCTATAGAGCCGAACGCTCTCCCGACGAAGCTAACTACAATAGATGATGTAATTTCGAAGACATTCGAATACATGCTTGACCGCGCTGCAACGATAAATTGAAGAGATCCAACGCAGATCCCAATAAAAAAAGTAATGGCTAAATTTACCCAGTCTCCACCAAACGCATAAGGTGTTACCATTGCAGAGCAAAACCCGTAGAGCAAGACACAGACCCACGACGGGAAGAGATTTGGGTCTTGCAAGATTTTGTCCATGTGCAAATTCCCCTCAGCAGCACTCATGCAGTCGTGCACCACTTGCTTGTAGACGCTGTGGACTTGGTGCAATTTCCACAAATTAAGACCTTGAGCACATCTGATTAACTGCACTTCAGATGTCCTCGTGGTGGCGTCACCGAACGAGACGATCATGCAACCAGGCAAATACAAGAACTGACCGTCTATTTCCAAAACACGTGAAGTCATGATCATGTATTCCTCTAATCGATGTGTGGGAGCACCGTACAACATCAGACTTTTGCACATTCTGAGGATGAATCGATGCCTTTGCAAAAGATCAGCAATGTGGACCGTAATCTTGGCCTCCGCTGCCATCTTTCTTTTGAATTTGGGCAATCTGCGCTTGTTCTTGCGCTTAGGTCTAGAATTTTTGAAAGTTGGCAGCTCAGGATTAGATCCTGAAGGGTCTGATGAGTTCTTCCCGCCCTGCTTACCCGCCAGATGCGGAATCTTCTTGAAAGTATTAGCTGTGGATGCATGCAACAGGGATCCGGCTGCGTGCGGAATCCTGCTTGCCTTGCCTGCCATAGATAGCGTTGGATCTAAAAGAGGTCTGGCTGCCTTTTGTGGCTCTTCCATACTCAAACCGCTCAAACCTTCCGAGTATGTTGATGTTGCATCAGAATATTCCCCATCATCTTGATCCTGATACATTTTAAGAAGCGATCCCAAAACACCCCCACGTACCTGCTGAGGTGGGGGAACATATGCCGTAGTCCCGACAAATGGGTCGTAATCGGAATCTGTATCGTCATCACTCCCCGCCTGGTTAAAGTCCATGTCGTCCATGGGTGCAGCAACAAAGCTATTATCTGGGCCTGGTGAATCCGAAGACGAGTACATGGTAGTTCCTTCCGACGCTGAAGCATCTCTGTGCTGGTGATGCACATGTGCAGAATCGATGGGCAGATTAGAGTAGTTTTGGACTATGTTCTGTGCGGCACTCGTGAAGTCAACCATGGGAACATCGTTACCTTCTGCGTCACCCTGACCACCTACATTCTCCTCATCGTTTTTGTTGTCTCCACGTTGATCTGCACCCCCGAGCCCAGGCGTTAAACCGGAACTGACCTGGTTAAAATTGTGTATAACTCTAGACAAAAACCCGCCACCCTCATCGTCGTCTTCGTCATCATCACCTTTCATATTAGACATACCACGGCCACGGTCGCTGGACTCACGCTGCGATGAGCTTCTATGGAAGAATTGTTTAAAATGGTCGAACTTATTCTCGTTATTGCTGGATGACGTCTCAGAACCCTCTTGGTCTTCGACATTCACACCGCTCTTGGACTCCTCAGATCCTGCACTACCAGACTCGACCTCGCCGTTATCGTCCTTGCGCGGTTCAGTGTCGAATCTTACGTTCTTGCCCTCCCGAGAGCCTCCACAGGAGGCATATGAATTCGCAGACGCAGTTTCGCTGGCATTCCCCAGTCTGGCCCTTTCCTGCTGGTAGTGTGCATCCAGCGATGCGTCATCGGAGGCATAAGACTCCTCCTCGTAAGCGCCACTAGTATCTCTTATCGTGTTCACGGCGTCCTTCTCTATGTCTTCGTTGTGTCTCCTCCCAGAACGTTTTTTGAAAGTGGGTAGCGATGAGTCCTGTTCAGGACTTCTGTCGGTGCCTGCATCAGCTCCAGCTCCGTACGGCTCAGAAGCGTTGGCATATTGTAGCTGCGTTTGACTTTGGTTCTGAGGATATTGGCTCCCGCCCGTCTCCAAATCCGAATCGGGATCCAGCTCTACATCGGAAATATGGTTTGGAACAGGACGAGACCTCGATCTTGAATCATCACTCCTCCTTCTAGAAACAAACAGTCCTTTCCGTCTTGATCCACTGTCGCCAGATCTTCTGGGATCATAGAATGGCATGGTTCGAGAAATAACGAGATATTAAAAACAGCAGGCTGGCGGATATTAGAAGCCTTAGTACGTTTCTGATCGTATTTCTCTTTATTTGGTCTTTCCATTTGCGACTGACCTGAAACTACTTTACGGAATTTCCAAACTTCCGTTATATATGTATAGCCCACACCTACCTATCCAAGGAGACGTGTGAGGGTCAAAATCTACAAATTTTTTTCGATGTGTTAATATTATTACTTTTCTCTTGAGATAGAAAGTCGGGACGCCTGTCAGAAGAGCCCGCAGAAGTACTGATGCTGAGCTACGTAAAATTCTGAGAGAAGGATTTACGGGTCTGAAGTCACAGAAGGGGGCGCAGCTGCACAGAACCTCCGTACCGAAAAGCAAAAACTTATTTCGAGGACGCGTCCACATGCAATTTTCAAATTCTCCGGGTGCTCCCAACATTGACAAAAACTTTGTGCAGGAAGGAAGTTGGTTAAAAATATTCCGATACGGGGAGTCGAACCCCGGTCTCCACGGTGAGAGCGTGATGTGATAGCCGTTACACTACATCGGACTCCGAATACACATCTCAAGCTTCAGCTGGAACTATAATAGCTAAGTTAACCGTATTTGTTCCAATTTGAGGACCAAGTAATGATAGATCAGCTTTTTGTCCTGATACGCCAAAAACAAGTCTAAAAATAGATCGAGACTTTTTCGATCTTTTGCTGTATAGAGTATAAGGATCTTGTAGATCTGGGTTTAGAGTAGCGTAGCAAAGCACCAAGGGGCCAAGGGGCATTGATTACGTTGTAAGTAGAGCTTTTGACGTAATGCAGGTTGGAAATTGGCTCTTCCGTTATGACCGTAGCCGAATTGAAGTCACTTGACAGGAGGTAGCACTGTTCTTGTTAATTGGCTGTAAGGATAAGTTCGGTTTGGGAGGCACAAACCTTGCAATCTGAAGTGCGCGTTGTCGATCGTTGCCGTTCGTTGTCGTTCATGCATGGTAATTACTTTTTCGTAATTTAATTGTTTTTTTCAGATTCATGTTGCATACTTTACACCACTTCCTCGTGACTCTTATTCTTGAGTAAGACCAGGTCAATCGGGCCACTATAAATGGTTGTTCGTGTTGTTATGGTATGTCTGGGAGTTGATCGACAAGAGTCTGTGAAACCCTCATTTGTAGATTTCATCATCAAGACTAAGCCTACCAAAAACATATCCGCGTTTCATTAGCTGTCTTTTGTTCCACACATTTCAGTAAAATACCGTAGAAACTGGAATAGTTTGAGGTCTCCTAATGGGCAAAAAGAAGATACGGTAATCTGTAGTTATCTCAAGACGAATTAGCCCTAGCAGCCCTGCCGTGCGTACTGCTGCATGGTATAGTGCATTACCGCAGACTATATCTGCCCTGCGAAGACGTAGAAAATGCTGGTTTTCCTGGCTTTTTCTCATTATGAAACATGCCTTTGGCGCACGCCGTAGATGCTGCCATTATGCTTCAAATGGGTGCTTGCTTGGAGCACCACAAGTTAGACAGGAGTGGACTTCAACCAAAGCAGCTAAGTGGCAGTTTTGAGACTGAACTTGATTAGATCACTCAGCGTATGCAAGCTATTATTTACGATAAACCCTCGAACAGAACGGTGGTATCGCCGCATTCCTCCGTAAGTACTACAAAGCTTTGGAGAGTGCAACACATTACTTCACGAAACCTGTCTAAGAAAACTGCTGCAAATTTTGGAGCATAGGACTCATGGGCCGGGAATACGCAAAAAGTCGTATAAATTGTTGTTTCTGTCACAAAAGAGAGCGCATGCGGCCCTCGTGTATAGGAATAAGCTATTAGGCAGATGTTTCGTATATAATCTATATGTTTTATACATACGGACATACTGGTTCAACCGGACATATTTTTTCAGGCGTCACAAAAATGAAAAGATACTGAATATCAAACTAAACTGGCTGGAGGAAAAACTAATTCTGGCTTAGCGCACAGAGATGGGCGGCAAAAATTGGGGAAGAGGAAAAAAAAAAGAATATAAAAGACAAAACAAAAAGAGACCTTTTAACACTACATTTTACCAAGACGTTTGGGCTTCGTTTGTACATTCGCGTCTTTCTACAATAACATCTCCGGCGTAGAGAATCTATTAACCTAGTTTCATCAGGATGCTGCACAAAAAGTGTAACAAAGATCAGACAACTTCAACGCCTCCAGATGTCGATAACCCTCCCCTTCATATCCCACTCAAGTCTCTCGAAGAACGTTATCAGGTGGTAGAAGAGCTGGGGAACGGGTCATTTGGGTCGGTTGCGTTGGCCAAGGCGCAATTCGACGTGACTACTATTCAGAATGATGGCGGCAAACAACATTTGATTAGAGATACTCTAATGAATCAGGCTGGTAGTGAGCATGATAATTACAACGGGAAGCAACAGGGCATTGTTGCCATAAAGACGATGATGACGAAATTGCCCGCGCTCCACGACTACACGCGGGTCCGCGAAGTGAAGTTTATCTTATCTATACCGGCTAATAAGCACTTGATCCAGATATTTGAGATGTTTGTAGACACTCGAGCCTACCAGTTACACATCGTCATGGAATGTATGGAGCAGAATCTGTACCAGATGATGCGTCACAGAAGGCGCCGTGTATTCAGCATCCCATCTTTGAAATCTATCTTAGCACAAATTCTGGCGGGTATTAGACACATACATGAGCAAGATTTTTTCCACCGAGATGTGAAACCAGAAAATATTCTCATCTCTCCGAGCACACGCTATTTTGACAACGAGTGGTTGTCTCAAGGCCATTACACCGACAATTACGTTGTAAAATTGGCCGATTTTGGGTTGGCCAGACATACTTCCAATAAGAATCCATACACAGCTTATGTTTCCACGCGTTGGTACCGTTCGCCAGAGATCCTTTTGCGTAGTGGGTACTACTCTAAACCGCTGGATGTTTGGGCCTTCGGTTGTGTTGCAGTAGAAGTGACCATTTTCAAGCCATTGTTCCCTGGTTCTAATGAGATGGATCAGATTTGGAAAATACTGGAAGTATTGGGCACCCCACACAACACCAAGGAATCGGAAAGGACCGGGTATGAATCACATGGTGGAAATTGGGAGGACGCAAAGCATTTGGCACAAAGACTCAACATGAAGTTCCCTTACGTGGAGGGGACCGGTTTGAACAATTTAATTTCCAGCTCTCAACTGCAACCTCTGACTGATGTCATTAAAAGCTGCTTGAAATGGGACCCCAACCAAAGGGTTACAGCACAAGAGTTATGCATGATGCCATTTTTCCGGGGGACAATTGCCGCTCAGGAGTGCCTAGAGGCATCAAATAGAAAGGCTGCTATTGAACGAGCTGCGGTGGCGGCTGCCACAAGGGTGGCTCGTCATTATACTGTTGACAGTAACAGTGGGAGTAGTAATAATAGTGGCGTATGTGGTAGTAGTGGATCGTCCAAACACGGAAAACGCACAAACACGGAACAAGCCTCGATTTTTGCAGGTATTAAATCTCATGCAAGGGCGGGCTCCACGTTGGCAGACAAATCGGGGTACCACACGAGACAACTCATATTCCATTCAGAAGGATTTATGACTGTAAAACAGCAAAAGCAAAGGGAGCTTCTACCTAGACAAGATGATGATGATATCATTGTTAATGAACAGGTTCATGAAGTCGAAGACGAATGTGCGGATGATGATGAAATTTCACCATTTCGAAATACTTTAGGAGATTATCTAACTGATGATGTTGCAGCAAACACTCCTGAAGAGCTAGTTGATTCGGATTCGACCATATCAGATGATGGCGAGAATCAAGACGAAATGGATCTCTCGCATGAAATTGCTCAAAATATTGCCTTTTGTGAAATACCGGCGGCATCTCAACAGCCATTCGAAGACAGCCAATTTGTACCAGATGGTAATGATTACAGTGAGGGCAGTTGCCACCAAACAGGCAGCAGTGTCAAAAAATTGTCCGATGAGATTGAAGCATTCAACAGGCAAGATCCGGACCTATATTCGCAGTACTACTCTACTAACACAATGCCAACGGCAATGACGACTCACGTTACGGGCAAATCTCACTCACATACTCCTTTTGCGGAGACACTTAACTACGTTCATTATGACCCCACCCATCAAGCAACGACCCCTTCTTCAAGCACAGGTGATGATACCTCCATAACACATGAAGCAAGTACCAACAATAACGATAGTAAGAAACATCAGACCCACAGTTCGTTGCAACCAGTAAACAGGTTGTTGGATAATATGTCCATAGACGACTCGTTCAACAATAATAATGCCAACAACAATAACAACAATAACAACAACAGCAACAGCAACTCTGATAATATCAACCTTATACCAAGAAGTTTTATGCTACCACCGCCAAACGGTTTTGAGGATCCTATTCACCGCCAACCCCAACCTCAGCAACAACAACAGCATTTCAATCATCACTTTGGAAATGTAACATTTTAGTTCTTACAAATATATGAATTTCTTTTTTACCATTGTATCTTAGACATCCTCCGAAGTAGCTATAGAGTTTTCAAAGCCGCCTTTACTCGTATTACCTCGTTTCCAATTCTTCGTATCTTTTTTCTCTCCGAGAAAAAACGAAAAAAAAAGTCTATACGAATCATTTTTTAGAGAACCTTTAAAATAATCACAAAGGTGATTGAGGATCAAAAGAAATTGAATTAAACGAAGACTCGAGAAAGTACTCCTTTTAAATCCGAGTGTATTTCCCAATAGTTTTCCTAACACTTTTAAGACACCTTCTTTATTTATTACTAGGTAGAGCTTTGCTGGCGAATCGAGCAGGTTTCTCAACGTCAATGTCTACCGTTGATAGAATAATCTTAGTTTGAATAATGACAACACAAACTGGACCTCCCGAACGTGGCAAGGATGAGCCGTCTCTGTTAGAAGATGCATCCACGTTACTTATGTTTTCGAAGAGCAGTGGAGAAGATCCAAAGAAGTCATCCACTCCTTCACAAAGTTCTCAACATCAGCAACCACCGTTACCGTTTTCTGCTTTGCCGCTTTCTAGAACATCTACTCATGGAAATATCACCCCGATGAATCCCCAGGCTTCTCCAGGACCAGCTTCTGTGGCCTTAATGCATAACGATAGCAGTTCGCTGAGAGAGCAAGGGCTTTCTGAGTCAGCTTCCCATCTCACTCACGAAGGAGCGGACGGTAGTAGTGGGCAGGACCGTTTTGATAATCAGGATGATAAAGGTAAAGGAATGGTCGCTGCTGCTGCGTTGGCAGCGGCGGCTACTGTACCGTTACCCCTCAAACCACCTACTAGAACTAGTTCAAATTTGAAAAGTGACTGGCCTGTACCTGATTCCTACATTGTGGATATAGACTCTGGAGTCATAACCTGTATATGTGGATATGATGACGATGATGGGTTCACAATTCAATGCGATCATTGTAACAGGTGGCAACACGCAATTTGCTATAACATCAAGGATATTGAAACAGCACCAGACGATTACTTATGTAATGTTTGCCAACCAAGAAAACTAGACATCAAACGTGCTAGGAAAAAGCAGCTGGAAAGATTGCAACGCCATAGGCCATCTGTTGGTGTGCGCGCTGCGGTTGACCGGGAAGCGGACGTGGAAGACGGTGAGATAGATGGCAATGTGAGGGCAGGACCCAGCGATCACGAGGGACGTTATTATGAAGATCGGAAATCTAGCTCAGCTCAGAACACGAGTAGAGAAAGGACAGACAGTAGTTCTGGTGAGGAAGAAAGAAAGAAGAAGAGAAAACACGAAGAATTTGCTGGGGAGGTCAAAAAGAAGAAGGATGCCCCAATTTACTTGAATGCTAAGGATGCTTACTCCGAAATATATCTTCCAACGGAAAGTTACGAGTTTCGAGACAAGTACGTTAAGATGTTCATTGATAGGCATAATGATGACGATTGGGTAATTCCGTATAATGGGAGCAGATTTGATCCTGTACCATTGGAAGTGAGATCTTATGCAGACACTAACAATTCCAAGGTATTCGCCGGCTTTTCCAAGCTGGGCGTGCACGTTGGTAAGCGGTGTGGTAAAGGTGAATTCCTCTGTGAATATCTAGGCGAGGTTGATTTTCAAAAAAAGTATTTGATGGATCCAAGAAATCACTATAGGATTTGGGGCACGACGAAAGTACGTGTAATTTTTCACCCACATTGGCCTCTTTACATCGACGCTAGGCTCACTGGTAATCTGGCTCGCTATGTGCGTAGAAGTTGTAACCCTAATGTCGAGCTGGCAACAATTAGAATAAGTGGCAGCAATGAAGTGAAATTTGTTCTTAGGGCAGCGAGAGATTTGGAAGATGGTGAAGAAATTCACTTGGACTGGCACTGGGATTTGAGACATCCGGTTTGGCAAATTATTAAAGGAACCGCTACTTTGGATTCTCTGAATGATCCTGACAAATACCTTCTAATCCACTCAATTGATGCGGTTCTAAGCACCTGTGATTGTGCATGCGGCAGCAGTAATAAGGACTGTGTCTTGCTGAAAGTAAAAAAGTTCGCACAAGCGTTATATCGCTCTGTGAAATCTAAGATGAACAATAGGTACAAATTGAATGAAATTTTAAATCAATACCAAGGGAAGAAAAGAAGACAGCCTCCAATATTAGATCGTCTATCTTCTGAAACCAATCGGAACGAAGAAAGAGCAGCGCATGTGCTTGCCGATTTTAATGCCAAACGACTTCATTTCGCGAGATCCGAGAAAGGTCAGGTATACAAGAGCGAAACGGTTAAGCCGTATAAATGGAGATTCTTAGAGAGTCATGCAGTGGCAACTCACAGGCCCGTGGGGTATGCAAAGATCACAAAACCTTCGGAGTATGACGAATCCAAGATCAACGACCTTCATATGCTTCCTATTCCTATTATGCTGGAAGTACCACTGCCTAACAATAACTCAAAAGCCAGAATCAAGATAGATGCTGCCGTGAGGAGCAGTGAAATACCCGCCAACCACGAAGTCAAGGTACAAGAAATCGAGCAGAATTCTGTGTCGTACGAACAGACTAACAGCCGTATACATCTAACGGATTTCTCAGACAAGAAACCTATAAAAAAGAAACTCAGTTTCGCAGATTATCGCAAGAAACAATACAAATAATGTTGACGACCATACGTAATTAATTATAATTCCATTCTTGTAGTGATCATATTTTAATCATTTATTACGTTTTCATTCCCAGTAAAGAGAAAAAAAGCGGTCGAAGCAGTGAAAACTTCGGTTTTGTTACATCTTCATTCCGAGAGAGTTCCGAGTAAACCGACCCATAGCAAGGTTCTGATCATGGCTTACAGGGCATTCGTGCAAGTGATAGTGACGGGAGCCTCTGTGTTTGGGAAAGCCTTCGCAGAGGCATATCGACAAGCTGCTTCTCAATCTGTCAAGCAAGGTGCTAGTGCAGCCCGTTCTGCTAGTGCCGAGTACGGTGGCATAACACTTGACGAATCGTCCAAAATTTTGAACCTTGAAGACGAAAAGAGCCCAGACATAAAGAAGGTTAACGAAAAATTCCAATATCTATTTGACATTAATGACAAGGACAAGGGCGGGAGCTTCTACTTACAGAGTAAGATCTACAGAGCCGCAGAAAGACTTAAACACGAGATAGCCCAGCGAGAAGCGGCCAAAGAAAATCCATCCCAATCTAAGGATAATCCACAGTAGCATCAAGATCCATGTAAATAGTTAACAGTAATATCTTTTATATCAAGACAATTGAATGTACTACCATGAGGAAAGGCACGAATCCAAACTCTCAGGCCGCGTTATGCAGCCCTCTGGAGTCGAACAACTCTGCTCACCAACAGCAAGCAGTCCCCTCATAGAAGAATATAATCTAAGAAACCGGAAACGAAACTGATATTGTGGCCGACCTTGTTTGGAGGTGGTCAAAATCCGTTCAGCTATGGGTTATTGTCGGAACCGACCACTCGAATCCCAGTATTAACTAGCCCACAGCTGCCAACAGGGCAAGCCCATTGACAGTACTGAGGCGGAAGGATAAAAATGGAAGGGTCATAGGTTTCTATAAAAAATAATGTAATTAATACGAGATAGTATTAACCACTACTGATGTTGGAGATTTAAAAAAGGATGAAAAGAAAGTAGAGAAAGAAGTAGTTAACTGAAGTAAGCGATGAGCTTGACATTTTTATACGTTTGCAGTGCACGAAAAATTTTCTCTCCAAATTACCCGGCGAAACAAATGAGTTAGGGTTTGCAATTAGGCGATTTGGCTGATCGTGGGCTGGCAACATTATAGCTGAAGGCTATAGTAATAGATAGCAAAGCTCTTGTAGTCTAACTGTCGCGCTCTTGGAACTTGTTTCTCTCTGTAAGTGTGCCAGCTCTTGATCTTTCACGACAGATAACCAAACGAATCACATCCTGATATTGCTTACGCGCACTCACCTGGGTTTGAGCAACATCTGAGTGTGTAAATGCTTTTCTTGGGTAATTTACACGAACTACTGTGAGTAAATTAATGCTTTTCTGCCTATGCGTCCTTGTTGTAGCTTCCAGAATCTCACAATTTAATGTTTTGGTATTAAAAAATATTATTGGCCAGGCAACTTTTAATTTAATCAAAACTCTCTCAGCTTCGTGGCTTCAGATCCAAAATGTCAAACAAATAGGTTTAATAGCTGTATACACCCTTTTTGTTACGATAATATCCTCTTGATATAACCAAGTAAAACCTGGCAACATGTACTATCAATTTGAACTACCCTACTATTTCGATACAATAATTCAAAAAAAAAAAAATACATTTTACTTCAGCCAGTACAGGTAACATTGTTAACATTGAATTTAATGCATGCATGTCCCACCGAATTTTGGATTAAAGTAACTACGAGCTACTCATACTTTGTATAATTGATAAAAAATATTACATGATATCTACTGTATTTCAATACACCTTACAATAGTCTCTTTGCTATTTGGCCATCGATACACTGGAACGCCTTGCTCGGCCAATGTTTCATCTAGTGATTCATGTTTAGATTTAACAGGACACTCTTAAATAGGTTATTCCAGTATTCAGGGTTTTATGCCATCTTGGCAACCGACTAGGCAAGAATTGCATGAAAACTTTTGCTAAAACAGTTACTCAGTGCATCGCCATTACGTATAATAGCTACTTCTTATATAGCATATAATTTCTTGTGAAAGAGTATGAAACTAGCTTTTTTATCTAAAGAGCTATCATGAAAGCTCAAACGCCATTCTTACACCAGAGTCTTGCAACTATGAGAGCTTCAACGCTATTCATATCTGCACCTCTTGTAATCTTTACCCTCGCAGAAGCATTACTGTATTCTCGTGACCTTGGACAAATAAAATTTGAGAATTTATCATAATCGTACACCACGATATCTTTTTCTCACTCATCCAATATGCGAAAAAAAAGAGTTGACCATACCTTCGGAGGTTTGAAGGATCTCACAAATTGTTTAATTGCAAGCATTCATATTCTTTTAGCATCCTTTTCAAAAGATCTGATATACCTGTTGGATTCTTTTTGGAGACAATCCCTGATCATAAAATTGCATACTGATGTTCGGCAGAATCTTTACCCGTTCTCTAGCTACCGCTAGCAAAGGTGTGAAACCACCTGTCCAGTTGTTTGGTCTGGACGGTACATACGCTACTGCACTTTTCACTGCGGCTTCTAAGAACACCTCAATTCAATCAGCTTCTTCCTCTTTGAGCGGTTTGTCCAAGCTCATCGAGTCTGACCCCAAATTGAAAGAAATTGTTACCAACCCATCCCTACCTTCCCAAGACAGAACTGTTATTGTAAACACCCTGTGCACCGAGAAGCTAGATGGCACCGTGGCTAATTTGCTGAAAGTGCTTGCTGAGAATAACAGATTGGATATCTTGCCCAAGATTTCAACCCAGTTCACTGTTTTGACCGATGCCTACAATGGCTTAGTCAAAGCCACAGTGATTTCTGCCCAGCCGCTAGACTCCAAGTCTTTCAAGAGAATTGAAAAAGCGGTTGCCCAGTCTAGTTTGGTCGGTTCTTCGAAGACTTTGAAATTGGTCAACGATGTGAGACCAGAGATACAGGGTGGGTTGATTGTCGAGCTAGGTGATAAGACCGTCGACTTGAGTGTGGCTGCTAAGCTTCAGAAGTTGAACAAAGCTCTAGAAGAGTACATTTAAACAATAACAAAACAAAAAACCAACAATTTTTTTTCTAACAAACAAATATTTCATATTCAGCTGTATAATGACCGGAATACATGCGGACGACAAGTCTTAGTACTGTTTGCGCTTAGGGTGGTAAGCAGTATTGATCCCCTTTCTCGCCATTTCTTTTCTTTCTTTCAAGAAAACCTTGTAACGGTCAATGGTAACGCGTCTTTGCGAGTGCTGGTACTCTTCGAACCCAGCAAAGTTTGTGTGGAAGAATGAATCCCAGAAAGTGAAGAAAGGCTGGCAGAAATTGGTCTTGATACCAAAATTCTGGTGATGAATGTCATGGTAAACCGCGTTGTTAGGGAAAATCAACTGGAAAGGATCCCATGGTAACGCGTAGCCGCAGTGATCATCCACAGTCTTCATGGTAGCAAAGGTAAACAGAATGGCCTGCTCTCTGTGTGTCATTTGAGTTACGACCATGGCAACACCCGTCCCCAAGGTGTCAAGCAAGAAACCTTCAACAGGTGCGTTGTATAGCGCACCGTAAGCATATGGCACATAGAGACGGTGATGTCTGGAGTGATATCTCTTGTAAAGTTCCTTGTTTAGATGCATCAGTCTGTGCCAGAAATATTGCCATGTGTCGATCACCAGAAAACCGGCTAGCAACTTTATGGCAGAGATGCCATACATGTAGAAATAGTAAATCGCGAAGTCAGGGATTGCTGCGGGCAACATTTGTCTCCATGTCCACAGTGTCTTTTGTTCAAATCCAGTCGTAGGCTCAGCGTCTAGACACAAGAACAAAAATCCGGCTGTTGTCTGGATAATATGCTGGAAAATAACTTCACAGAACACTTCCACACGCCCCGCACGGTTACGGGACTTGACCTCTTCACTGGGGTGGATTCTATATTTCTCTGCTAGCTCGAAAGTGTCCACTATATGGAACATCATAGAGAACCCCCAATAAGCCACCACTGGCGCTATTAGGGACACCATACCGTCGCTCATCGATGGGAAAAAACTTGGTTTAGGTGTAATATTCACTGGGGGTGCTACCGGCGAGTGCATGAACCCGTAGGGTCCTTTCAGATCAGCGTATTCGCTAAACGTAGAATTCATAACTGCTTTTTCTCTTCCTAAAGAAGGGTATCGAGTATGCGTTTAGTAAGGTGAAAGGTTGAAACCTAGCTGCGCTATGAGATCTTGAGTAGACACCTACAGATGCTAAGGTTTGATTTGAAGTACGAGTTTGTGTTTGTTTATAAACTTTTTTTTTTTTTTTTTATTTTTTTTTATTTTTTTTTTTTTTCTTACGACTAGTGACCTCCTATATTGAGCAAAGATTAAAAAGTGGGTTGGTTAAACGAACGCGACCACTTATAGCGTGAGACATAGCTATTAGGAGGCCGCGTAAGACCACGGCACATCTCAGCTCATACAGTCATGTATTCTTGCCTGACTCTTTGTGATCAGCGCGGTTATGCAATCAGCAGATGCGTCTATTTACATTATATTCAATCTCTCTTTTTACAAACTCATTTCACTAGCCTTCTGATCTTCCTTCCTCGCCTTCTGAAATTCTTGCTTAGCTCTGTCGCCTAATTCTCGTAGCACAGTGCTTTGTTCTCTAGCCACGTTGCCTACACGGCTCATTAGGGAATGCTGCACGCCAGGTAACACGGGAGTCCAGTGTTTTTCCTTGTCACCCATTCTCCACGAGTCTTCCCAATGTATGGTTATGTCTTTGTTGCTACCAGACTTTAGAATGGATTCTTTTAAATCAGCTACAGCCTCTTGTGCATACGTAGGTCTGTACTGCATGCTGTACCAAATGTGACCATCCTCGTTCAACTTACGATATTGCTGGGCCTCCTGTGGCTCCCTGACATCACGCAGATACTTCAAGCGACATAAGTTCTGGTATAGTTTGACGCCAGATTCATAGGTGGGCATATCCACGACACACATACACCTCCAGATGTCGCGTCTTGTAGAAGGCTTGCGGTTAGACCAATTTGGCCGTTGATTCTGCTTGTCAACTTGCTTCTGTGAGAAGTTGGGAAACTGAGAGTACAGCACTTGCCCACTCTCAAGGTTCCTAAATACAAAAACTTGCGGGGCGTAACCGGCCTTTTGTAACCAAGCGGCAGGACGGAACTTCGTGATAGCCCAATTTGTTGCAGTGCGGGGCATAGGAATGAATACTGATTGTCGGAATAGCCCGGTTTTTGGAGATTTAAATGGTCTTCTGCTGTGAATGCGAGTTGATAAAGATAGATGTCGTTTTCTTCCATATCGTAAAAAATTTCGTCGTCAAAAAGTTGATATCCATGAGACATCAATGACGGAATGAGATGATAGTAGCATAAGGCGATCAAGCGCTTTAGCAACCTTGGAGTTGTGTCCACCATGAGTTGGTTTAATTATAGCGTATTGCCCGCCTCAAGGAAGGAGGCCTTGAAAGAAGTTGGTGATGACGGACATGTACATTGCCTATACCAGCCGTTGATGGGCAAGCAGGTATCACTGCAGGGACCGTTTAAATGTTCAAATTGTCGAGGGTGTTACGGGGCATCGCGAATAGTTGAATCTCAAGATGGTAAACATTGGATATGCGTATTTTGTAATACTTATAACAATTGGGTGGCAGATATGCCAGATTGCGAATCCTACATTACCAAAACGGGGGACAAATCAAAAGATCAGAAGTTGGCGATTGTAGTGGACACTATATGCGATACTAATGAACTCCAAGCATTACAAAAAAGTTTGACTCTGGATCCTCAATGCAAGTACGCGCTAGTAACATTACAACGCAATGGGGATGTTACCGTTCATTCGCCAGAAGGTAGTAGAGCATTCTCTAGTAGCCATCACAAGGTGGAGCTCAGTCTCAAAAAGCTGAATGGGGACTATTTCACCAAACATTTGAAAGACCCTTGGTATGATGTTAAAGGAGTTACAGCGGCCTTTGCTAAACTGGTAGCCAAAGATGTACATGGTAACAAAAGAGCAAAGCGAGCCACTGGATTAGCGTTGTTTCTTGCCTCGCTTCTTGCAGATCAAGTTATGTGCTTCTTGACTGGTCCATGCACAGAAGGCCCTGGCAAAGTGGTTTCAAAAGAGAAAAGGCAACACATGCGTCAGCAGCAAGATATCGACAAGTCTACAAAATATGTCAAGGATGCTAGTAACTACTATTCAAAATTGGCTCCCCGAGCATCATTTGCCATCTTTGCCAGTTCGCTGGACCAAGTAGGTTTCATGGAGATGTCAGAAATTCTGGACACCGCCGCTCAGTTTGATTCTTTCACAGATGCAAGATTCGATCAGTCGTTACAGAAATACTTCCAGCTTAGACAGACAGCTATAACAGATGTCAGACTGACGGTGGTTACATCTGAGCGGTTATTAGTGGACGGTGTCATGGGTCGTGCCTCACCACTGAAGCCTTCAATGAGAAATTACAGTGACACTCCAAGAGGTGTAGGGAACACCAATAATTGGGCATTAGAGTCCTTTTGTGTGGATCCGTCCAATCTGGTCGTGCCGATTTCCTTGAGCGTTCTTACTGGACCGACTGTAAGGGCTGCGGGAGAAACAGTACCGGAACAGTTATGCATTCAATTCCAGTTAAAGTACACCAGTGACGGTGGCACCTACTTGCACGTCCATACACAAGTTTTGCACACGTCGAATAGTCCTGATTGTTTTGTCGTAAAATCATTTAATCCCAAAATTGAGATTGCGTACTTGATGAAAGTATTTGCATTTCGAACCATCAATGGCAGATTCAGTTCAGACCACTTGCAACGCGTACGTTATAGTTTGGATAACGAAGCCATTAGGAGGCACCAGTCACAAGATTGTCTAAAACTGTTTTACTGTTTGAGAAGGACGCCATTGTTCACTACGCGCAACGTTTCACCGGACGAGCGTACTCTTTTTTTGCAACAAGTGTTGCATTCAAATATTGATCTTTGCCTGCTTTATGCTCTCCCCACCGTTTTACAGTATCGTATGGGCGCCGTAAATTCTCCGCTTCTCTCCCAAGACCTGTTGGCGGATCCCTCCCCAGCTCTCATCGACGGGGGTAACTTCGTTGGCGTCAGGTACGCCAAAGAGAGCACGGAGGTTGATTTGGCAAGAAAATCAGCCAAAACGATAGCGAGTTCCCGATTTCCTCGACCTCTCTTTATCGATACTAAGATTGGCGGAAGCAAGGACAGATTCTTCAAAAGCAAACTAATACCAATGGACGAGCAAGGGGCTGACTTGTTAGAGACACAGGATATATCATTAGAAAATTTTATTCGAACAGTACGCGAACGCTCGAAGGACTCTTAGTTATACGCGAGCGTTATATCATGCATTGTTTTGAATCAGCTATTTAACCTTTATCCTTAGATACATTTTTCATTCGTTTCTTTTTTTTTTTTTTTTTTTTTTTTTTTTTTTTTTTTTTTTCGTTTTTCCACTATTCATTTTCGGGTTTTCCAACCTCATTTTTTTGGTCAGACTCCGAAATGAAGAGACATTCTACTGTGTCGAAGACCATTTCCAAGTCAATTATATGCAAGTTTACTTTTTTTCTAGAATACAAAAATTGGCAGTGTTGAAGTCCTTTGAAGAAGTTTTTAATGAACCATAATACCAGGAAGTTACATGTATTTTATCTTCCCGTAGGGCTAACGCCGTTTCAGAGGGATTTGACCGAGATTCTGGTGTCACTTCACGCCAGATCTTTTCAAAAGGAACTTGAATCCGATGGTGATGATTCTGATGCTATGGTTCAGTACCCTCAAATTTCTACGAAACAACTGACATATATGCTTGATAAGGGGATTAGAGTTGTGGCAAATCACCCATGTCTGCTTGTCGATCACTACATGCCAAGACAGTTTTTACGTATGGAGCCTACAGAGAGTTTAGTGACCACTAGCGATAAATTTCAAAAATTGCAAGAACTGCTTTCTCATTTCATTCAGCGTGATAGGGAGGAATTCCCAGACATCTTGAAGATTTGCATTATATCTCATAACGTGAGGGAACTGGATATTCTGGAAGGGTTGGTCTTGGGGAAAAGAATGAGGATTAAGAGATTATCAGGTACATCTTTATACGACGAGAAGCATGTGTTTCCTATGGAACCTTCAGATGCGTCAATAGATCCACAAGATTCCAAGGATGGCACCCCCAACAATGAATCCAGCTCGAATAAGTATACAGGTTATTCCAGAGATGACTATGACTACTCTTTAAAACGGAAAATGAGACCTATAGGGAAGTATGAGGACGATTGGCTATTTTTGACGACAACGACCCATCTACTCAACGACCCTGAACTGATGAAAGGTTACAACGTGGATTACACCATAAGTTTTGACCCATCATTAGACCCATCTCTTCCGGCCTTGGAGAACTTGAAAGGCAAGGGAAAGAAAAAGTCACCATTAATCAAACTATTGGTGAAAGATTCGCCAGACCACTTTTTTTTGGAGAATCCGCTACCAGAAGGTGCAAACAAATATGAACATCTGAAGGCAGCCATAAAACACTTTCTTTTATTGAGGCATATAACATTTGACAATTTGCCTTGTGTAAATTATCAAGAAGTGGTCAAAGCGCTCCTTAAAGGTGAAGTGGCCATCCCATCCTTGGCTGAGATGTCACTCTCAGACGTGCCGAAAGATGCACCTCTCTTCCAATTGACGATGACGAATTTGGAAACTGATCACAACACATTGACCATTGACGAAAAAATCTTCGACATGAAATCTTACCAATCAGAACTTAACAAAAGGACCCTTGACCGTTTGCATCAAGTACAAAAGGAATGTCGGCATAGGGACGAAATTTTAGCACGCAAGCGCCTAAGTGAGACTGAAAGGCAAAATTATCTGGACGAAACAAGAGAGGGGGCATGCAACGTGTTCAAGAAATTTCAAAATACCGAAAAGTCAATCATTGACTCAGAGAAGCGTTTGGAAAGATGCAAAACTGAATCCGCTAAGTTGGATGAAAAAATTGCTTCCTTAGACGAAGAAATCAAGGAACTCAAAAGAATCACTTCCTTGGAGGATGCATCTCAGGAAATCTACCAGTATACGGACCGCATATGGGGCTTCAAAAATCAATTACAAACTTTGCTCCACGATAACTCACAGAAAAACCAACGTAACGACACATTACGCTCTAATTACCAGCAGAAATCCTCGCAAGCTGCGGAACAAGCACAATGTCTTAAAGTTCTAAAAAACACCGCAGAACAATTACAAAAAGACGTAGATGGACCCGCTCTCCGAACACAGACGAACTCACTATTATCACAAGAAGAGAGGCTCAAAAATGAGCTGGCCTCACTGAAATCAAGGTCCAAGTTTCTCAAATCCTATGTGGTAGAAATGACAAATTACTATAGTCTGAAACTCTCTGCAGGCGACGATTCATTGTCCAACAGGCCGCAGACACAGAATGGAAGACCTGCCGCTAGTAGATACCGTTCGACGAGGTCTAACACACCAGCTTATACATAGATAGACTTAGATAGACTTGGATTTTTCGCGTAGGGTATAAACAACGGTTGAAATTGATTTCAATGAACTCGTTCCAAGTACGGGAATTGGGTCATGTAGATATCACGTGAAGTAAATTTTTTGAGGGTAAATCAATTCATCGCCCTGTTGCGGACAAAGCTCGCACAATCTTTACCCTTCACTAGCCATCAGCACTTAAGCAACAGGCTCCGCAAGGTTTCCATTACTATCTAGTTCCAATGGATTTTGACTGGGAAAATGCCGTAGAGCACTTGAAAAGTGCAGATTGGCAACAGTCGATTTTGTATGCTTATGATTTCGTTATTGCATATTTCGCAACCACCTCATGGATTGGTCTCTTGAGGGACTACTTGTTTGTGACATTTATGTACAAGGTGTCATGCAAGTTGTTGTATTATCTCAGGGCGTACGGGGTATTTGGCTCGGTGGATAAGATTTATCATGAGTTGGCCACGTTTGCATTCACAACGCTGATTAATTCACCTTTTGTAAAGCCTTCGGTAGACAAGGAAGTTAAGAAAGTCATTGGTGGCATTGAGCGGGACTTGATATTGCATGACGATTTGGTTAAAGATTTCGAGACTTTGCCCCAAGACGGGTTGTCTGAAAAAAGTACTTTAGAAGAACTGGACAAATTGCAAGAGAACCTGCACCTCACCGATTGGAGAGACGGGAAAGTTTCGGGAGCTGTGTACCATGGTGGTAAAGATTTAATTCACCTACAATCACTGGCTTTTGAGAAGTACTGTGTCGCGAACCAATTGCATCCTGACGTTTTTCCAGCTGTGCGCAAGATGGAGTCAGAAGTGGTTGCCATGGTTTTGGACATGTTCCACGCCCCTAAGGATACTGGTTGCGGTACCACGAGTTCAGGTGGTACTGAATCATTGCTCTTGGCTTGTTTGAGTGCTAAAATGTACGGTAACCATCACCGAGGTATTACCGAACCTGAAATTGTCGTGCCTGTGACAGCTCATGCCGGAATCAACAAGGCTGCCTACTATTTTGGAATTACATTACGAAGCGTTGAAGTAGATCCTGTCACTTATAAAGTGGATTTGAAAAAAGCGAAAAGGCTCATCAATAAGAACACTGTTTTACTTGTGGGGTCTGCACCTAACTTCCCTCATGGGATTGTTGATGACATTGAAGGTCTAAGTCGACTAGCTATCAAATATGGCATCCCCCTTCATGTCGACTGTTGTCTTGGTTCCTTCATTGTCGCATTTATGCATAGAGCAGGATTCCAGGATTTACCGGCTTTCGATTTCCGGGTCCCCGGAGTTACTTCGATTTCGTGCGATACACACAAGTACGGTTTTGCTCCAAAGGGCTCTTCCGTGATCATGTACCGTAATCCTGAATTGAGAGCGGCCCAGTATTATGTGTCAAGTGACTGGACTGGAGGACTTTATGGCTCTCCAACGTTAGCGGGTTCGCGTCCAGGTGCACTAGTAGTTGGATGCTGGGCTACTATGGTTCATATCGGTAAAAATGGTTACACAGAATCTTGTAGAGAGATCGTCAATGCCGCCAGAAAGTTAAGGGACTTCATCCGCAAAGAAGTACCCGAGTTGCGTATTCTAGGTGACCCTCTCTGCTCTGTCGTGTCTTTTTCCTCAGATGAACTCAACGTGTATGAGCTTGGTGATAAACTGACTAAGCTGGGATGGCATCTCAGCTCCCTTCAAAAACCTGCAGCACTCCACCTTGCTGTCACGAAACCCACGGTTGATTCCATTGATGAGCTGGCGTCCACCTTGAAGAAAGTTGTAGGTGAGATGAACAAGACATCTAATAAAGGACCTGTGTCGGAAGGTACCAGCGCCATTTATGGTGTAGCAGGTAGTGTCAAGACCAGAGGAGTAGCTGACAAGCTTATCGTCGGATTTCTGGACACTTTATACAAATTAGAACCACAGAAAGCTTGATTTTGACATGTGTCTTCTTTCTGTTATTATTATTCTTTGTTTGTTTTATACTATTTAACATTAATTTACACATTTCTTTGAGGCCTTAATAGCGATCGCATTCGGTTTGTACAATTGTTAAAAGTTTTAAAACTCAAGTATAAACAAAAAGGTGGAGTAAGTTAAACAAGCAAACACGGCGCCCTCAAACCGTCGCCTAAACTACATAATTTCAAGACCTCAAGGGGAAAAGGTGGTTGGGAAACTTGAGACAACTATTTCCTGCGTCAGTCTTGGGGAAGATGGAGCGGTTTAGCGACCTGAACATTGACGATGAAGTAGACAAGACGATACGAGACGAAGATTTGATTAAACTATCGAACCTAAGCATATCAGATGAAGTTAATAAGGTGCCACCTCAAATTTTCACGAAGTTTATGCCCCACTCTCCAGTGCGTCCCTCTCCTTTGAGACATTCTGTTCTTTTGGACCCACATGGAGATAAGATGGACGTGGACGAACTGCCGGAGCCCATTGCTGAAGTCGAAATGGATGCCATTCTTGTTCAAAGAAGCCACGGCACCATTGATAGTGGCGGCATGGGCAACGAAGAGAGTAAACTACAAGGAGAACAAAATAGCAGTGCACGGACTGAAGAAGTGGAAGAGGAGGCCGCGGAGATAGAGGATCCTGAAGAAAAGGATGATGGCGAGGGTGTAAATAAAAAAGCCGTAATACGGGCACTCTTATCACCGACTTCATTGGGTGTCGCTGCCGCAGCGAAAGCTGAAGGGATACCGATAGAGCCCGTCAAGGATCAAAAACTGCAAGAAGGAGAATTGAAACAAGGAGATTCTCATGTAACCGGAATTGATTTCACTAGCTTGAAGGATGATTTAAGACAACGTTCTAAAACGCAGCCAATCCATGTCTCGATCAATCATCACCATTATTATCCTAATTCGGATAGATTTTACCCATCTACATGCGATTGGCAGAGATCAGAGGATGGAGAGGATATTTACAAACTTCCTGTACCGTGGTCTGCAAAGTGCAAGCCAGTATCTAAAGGAGCATACACTTTTGTATCTTATCTGCAACTTTTTCTCAACTTCTTTACTGTGGTAGTGATATTCTCGTTTGTGACATCCCTCGTGCGATCTTTGAAGAGTGATATAGTTTCTTCGTGGAATCATAGGCGATTAGAATTAGAGTACGAGTCCATTGCTTGCAGAAATTTATACACTACGAACGAATGCATTCTCGGCGACAAGCCGGCATTGCAACAGCAGTGCCAGCAGTGGGAACAATGCATGAATAGGGATAATGACGTGTTATTCAGGGCGAGAACCACACTCGGGGCGCAAATGTTTGGTGAAGTGATCAATTCCTTCGTGGAGCCGATCGGTTGGAAGGCATTGATCGTAGTAATGCTTGGGTTAGCAATTTGGTGCTTCAGTTCGAATTTCTTATTAGGTTACATGCGTGCTAAGAGTTACTACGGTGATGCAACTCAGCAATTCCTTATGCAACAGCGTCGTCAACTCTTCCTAAAGAATGAAGCTCCTGATGGCAAAAATCTTTTGAGTAACGAGACATAACGTTATTCGCCGGGGGCTAAGTTCGTTCTCTCCAGAGTCCGGAGTTTGTAAATAGGTTGGTATTATAGATATACATGCTTAACGGTAAACAGTGTATTTTCTTGTGGTAGTAATACTCGAATTGAACGAATGTCAAGATAGGCGATCTAATTGTTTTCACATGTTAGCTTTCAGTGTTACGGTATCATTCTGCTCTTGAGAAAAGCAGGGTGATTCTATAAAGATGTTCTTATTGTTGATACAATATATACGTCTTTCAAAAATTGCACAGTACATAAACTATAACGATTTTTATTCATGAGGAACATCGCTGCTTCTCGCGGCGATACCATATATAATAACAACAACTTTTCTTTTTCCTTTCAGGTGACTGACATTCCACCTGGCGCTCGCTTTACAGCACCCATAACGGCCTTCGGGATCGGGTTTCCGAACATGCATCTGACAAAATAGTCTGATAAATGAATGGAGGATTAAGCAATCAGCACTAAAGATAATATATTCATTGCTATATAAGCAGTTTGAATTCGTGTAATTGTTGGTCAAATAACGATTTAAGCTCACCTTTCCTCTTCAAACAGCAAATCGTCAGACTTTTATAGTACTCATAATCAACTATGTTATCCAGGGCTAGCTTCCAAGCTCGTCAAAGTGTCAGAACCATTGCTCAGTTTTCGAAGCTGCAGGTACCCAAACAAATAACGAATGAGGCCGTGAAGCCCTTTGGTGCTAAGGACACTAAAGACTGGGACCTTTTGAGAGCCTCTTTGGTGAAATTTAGAAGTTCGTCTCTAGAAGTTCCTCTAGTTATCAATGGCGAGCGCATATACTACAATGATGGTGCTAAACGCTCTTTCTTCTCTCAAACGAATCCTGCACATCATGAGCAAGTATTGGCTAACGTTACACAAGCAACTAAGGAGGATGTGATTAGCGCGATTCAAAGCGCCAAGGATGCTAAACAGAGATGGATGTCTCTACCATTCTACGATAGAGCAGCTGTATTTTTAAAGGCAGCGGATTTGCTCAGTACGAAATATCGCTATGATATGTTGGCTGCCACTATGTTGGGTCAAGGTAAAAACGTTTATCAGGCTGAAATCGACTGTATCACGGAGTTGTCCGATTTCTTCAGATTTAACGTGAAATATGCTTCTGACTTATACTCCCAGCAGCCTATTGAATCAAGTCCAGGGGTTTGGAATAATGCAGAATACAGACCATTGGAGGGGTTCACATATGCCGTTACTCCGTTCAATTTTACTGCCATAGCGGGAAATTTGATTGGCGCACCAGCCTTGATGGGCAACACTGTAGTGTGGAAGCCATCTCAGACTGCAGCCTTATCCAACTATTTATTACTTACTGTGCTAGAGGAGGCTGGATTACCAAATGGCGTGGTGAACTTTGTACCCGGAAATGCTGTAGAAATAACTGAAGAGGTGTTGAAAGACAAGGACTTTGCTGCCCTACATTTTACTGGCTCAACTAACGTTTTCAAGCAGTTGTATGGAAAAATCCAACAAGGCGTTGTTAACAACCTCTACAGAGATTACCCTAGAATTGTGGGTGAGACTGGTGGTAAGAATTTCCATCTTGTTCATCATTCTGCAAATATCCCCCATGCCGTTTTGTCAACAATCAGAGGCGCTTTCGAATATCAGGGCCAAAAGTGTTCTGCAGCTTCCAGGCTTTATATACCCAGTTCCAAAAGTGAAGAGTTTTTGAGCAATTTGGCAGGCACGCTACAACAACAGCATATTGTGCCAGTGAACACTTCTGCCAGCCCTCTAAATGGCGGAGACCTCCATGGTTTCATGGGACCAGTGATTCACGAACAGAGTTTCAACAAACTGGCCAATGCCATTGAGGAGGCCAAGAAAGACCCTGAACTAGAAATACTTTGCGGTGGTCAGTATGACAAATCTAAGGGATGGTATGTGGCTCCCACGGTGATAAAGACCTCTAACCCAACACACAAATTCATGTCCACTGAATTCTTCGGTCCAATTTTAACTGTTTACGAATACCCAGATTCTAAGTATTCCAATATATGTCACACCATAGACACGACCAGCGGTTACGGCTTGACCGGTGCCGTGTTTGCAAAGGATCGCGAGGCCATTCTAGAAGCTTATGAAAAGCTCAGATACAGCGCTGGTAACTTTTACATCAACGACAAATGTACTGGTGCCGTAGTTGGCCAGCAATGGTTCGGCGGTGGCAGAATGAGCGGTACCAACGACAAATCGGGTAGTGGTAATATTCTAAACAGGTTTGTTACAATCAGAAACACCAAGGAGAATTTTTACGAGCTCACCGATTTCAAGTACCCATCGAATTACGAGTAGGTTATGCAATTATATTGACAAAACTTACGGGATATATGTAAAAATCATCGATCGGGCGACATTACTGGTCACCGATAACCCCCAATTGTACCTCTATTTAATCGTTACGATATTTTTTGTTATATCTTGATATCTGGTATGCGACGTCTCTGCTCCTTATTTATTTATCTGTGTTTTTTTTATTGTATTCTTTTCAAAAAATTTTAAAGTTTTCTGGTTAATTCTTCGATGCCGTATGGTTATAAGAACCCTTGAACTTCCTTAAGTCCACATAATGGAACAACGTGAGAGTTTAACCTACTCTAGGTCCCTTTTATTGTCAAATATACCGCGAGCAACTTAGTATTTCATCTTGGCCTGTCGGATCACAAGAGTCGCTTCACTTTCTTCCTTACTGTCGGAGTGGTTGCTCCCCTTGCCGCCGAGGCGGTGCAAGGAGCGGCCGCATATAAAAGGAGAACGCTTTTTTTCTGATGGGTGGCAAAAAATAAGTGCCCAAACCCCTTACAAAGAACAGACAACTATAAGTATAGCAAACAAGGATCTGTTTGTTCATGAACAAGTCTGTCCATTCCTCCTACATAGCCGCATCGCCTGCCGCTCATTAGTATATTCCAAATCGGACCTTTCTCTCCCGAGGATCCATCACAACTTTCGTCACATACGAATTCAGCGGCCTAAATAGTGTTTGGTGTGATCACGTGTATTGCAAAACACGTCCAGTACGCGACACGTCAAGTTTATCGTCTGTCCTATATATCCTACCTTTTGGGGTATAAGGCCGAGAAAATTTTTAGTCTTTCATCTCCTTTCCTCACTCAGGCCGGTAGTTAAAAAAAAAAAAGAGAAAAACGAATATTTGAAGTTGACCGGGTTAACTGCATCTTCCTTCAAACTACTCATCAATCCCCATATTGCGGCACCAATCCGCCATGTCCTATAAGAACCAGGATAATAATATATATGTGCCCACAACAGGTGGCAAGAACAACCCTAAACACATTCATGTTGCCCATCGGAGATCTCAGAGTGAATTGACTAGTTTGATGATTGAGCAATTCACATTGCAAAAACAATTGGAAATGGTCCAGCAACAACAACAGCAACTGCTGGCGCAACAGCATCAACTTGCGCAGCAAACGGGGCAAATGCTGGGACAGGCTGGTTCCAATTCAAGCTTGCTGCCTCCTCCACCCCACTACGGCAGCGGTGGTGGTGTTAGTGGGCCCAATTCTTCTAATGGCTCAGGTGGTTACCGAAGCAGATCGCATTCGAGGAACAATTCAGGATACTACGATAATACACCCGGCGGAGGCATGTCTGGCAACGCACACAAGAAGACAGGTTCTCAGTCGAGCATTTATGGTCACGCCAGGAGACATTCCTTGGGACTAAATGAAGCAAAGAAGGCTGCAGCCGAGGAGCAAGCAAAGAGGAATGGCGAGACTGGTAGTGGTGTATCTGTCAAGGTTGACGACGTGTCTTCTTCTGAAGCATCCTCTAATGATGGTGGAGAAGGGGGGGATGCTTACGGTCGCCCGCAGTCGGGTTTTAAATTTCCGTCTCAGAGCGGACATCGCCGTACTAACTCAAACCAAGCAGCCTCCTTCAAATTCCCTGCTCCACCGTCCAACCAGAAAGAAAATGATTTTGATGACTTTATCCCTACTGCATCTACTCATCGTCGCTCAAGATCCAAAAACAACGACTATTCGGCAGGCATTAATTCCAATTGGAGAACTCAGAGCCAACAGCCATCCCCATTCCACCATCGCGCTTCGAATTCCAGGGACTTTGGGAATAACAATAATTCTTTTGGTGGATTGGAACCTCCTCCATCTTTTCAGGCAGGCCACAAGCACCGTTCTTCAAATTCATCAATCCACAGTTTTAATTCTAACAACGGCAATAACCCAAATGCACGCAAGTCCTTGTTTGCACCTTATTTGCCCCAAGCAAATATACCCGAATTGATTCAGGAAGGAAGATTAGTGGCCGGCATTTTACGTGTCAATAAAAAGAATAGATCAGATGCCTGGGTTTCCACCGAGGGTGTGTTAGACGCAGACGTTTATATTTGCGGATCCAAGGATCGTAACAGAGCGCTCGAAGGTGACTTAGTAGCTGTAGAATTACTCGTAGTTGATGACGTTTGGGACTCCAAGAAGGAGAAAGAGGAGAAAAAAAGAAGAAAGGACGCCTCCATTCAGCATGATATTATATCCCTCAGCAGTAACGATGACTATCACAATGATGCAAGTGCCACTGCATCAACCACATCCAACAACATCACTTCCAACTCTGCTTCAGGGAGTGGCAATGGAGGTAGTGTTGGGGATGAAGCAAGCGCAAAATCAGGTGCCAACGCTACTACTGATGGCGAGGAACAATCCCCCTCCAAGACAGGTGTCAAAAGAAGAGGCTCACTTAAACAGCGTCCCACGCAAAAGAAGAATGACGATGTCGAAGTAGAAGGTCAGTCTCTTTTGCTTGTCGAAGAAGAGGAAATCAATGACGACTTCAAGCCGCTTTACGCTGGCCATGTCATTGCTGTTCTAGACCGTATTCCAGGGCAATTGTTCAGTGGTACGTTGGGATTATTGAGACCATCACAGCAAGCGCACAACGACAACAACAATAACAACAATAACAAACAGGCTCAAAGCCCTAAGATTGTTTGGTTTAAACCTACCGACAAAAAAGTTCCACTTATTGCGATTCCTACAGAGCTAGCTCCAAAGGATTTTGTTGAAAATGCTGACAAGTATGTCGATAAATTATTCGTTGCATCCATCAAACGTTGGCCAATCACTTCATTGCATCCATTCGGTGTTTTGGTTTCTGAACTCGGCGAGATCAACGATCCTAACACTGAGATCGATTCGATTTTAAGAGATAACAACTTCCTATCCAATGAATACCAAGACCCCAAGGATCCAAGCACGGAAGAAAGTATCTTCCAAGCTCTCCCTGTATCCGAAGAAGACTTTGCTGCCAGAAGACAATTCGCGGATGAAGTCGTTGCTTTGGAAGATAGACCTCATTTATCTGATTTCGCTATCCATATTAAGAGAAGCGCTGAGACCATCGAACTTGGCTGTCATGTGGTAGACGTAACTGCTCACATTGAAGAGGGTTCCTCTCTCGACAGGAGAGCTAGAAAAAGATCCACAGCGGTTTTTATGCCTCAAAAGGTTGTTGACTTACTGCCTCAGGCGTTGAACAAATCCTTGGCTCTACAGGAGGGCAAAAAATCATCAGCAATTTCAGTTTTATACACTTTAGACGCCAAGACTTTGAAGTTGAAGTACACTTGGGTGGGTGAATCTGTTATTGTGCCCTCGGCGGTAATAAGTGTCGAGGAGGTTTCCAAAACTTTGGAAAGTGGCGACCCTACTGGCTTAGTTAAGTTATTAGAACAGTTGGCCACTGCTTTCTATAGGGAAAGGATTAAATCTCCCAGCGCAAAACTTTTACCCACTCTACCACTTTTCAAAAGTTTAGATGATGAGAAGGTAAATGTGGATTTGAATATTTTGAACAGTTCGATTGGGTCAGTCGTTCTAGATGAAGTAAGGACAAAATTGGACAGTACAGTTGCTGAAAGAATCTATACTAGATTAGGTGGTTTGGCATTTTTGAGGAGGCAAGTGCCCCCGGTCCATACTAAAATGGCTTCGTTCAAGAAGAAAGTACAAAAACTGGGGTACAATTTGGATATTGCTTCCCCGGACGCATTAATCCAATCCATTTTGCAAATTGAGAATGATGACGTTAGAAGCGGTGTTGAGATACTTTTATTCAAAACCATGTCTCGAGCCAGATATTTCATCGCAGGGAAGGTCGACCCCGACCAGTACGGTCACTACGCGTTGAATTTGCCGCTGTATACACATTTCTCAGCGCCGTTGAGACGTTACGCGGACCACGTTGTTCATAGACAACTGAAGTCCGTGATTAAAGGTGTTCCATATTCGGAAGATTCGGATTCTTTGAAAATTACTTCCGAGTACTGTAATTTTAAGAAGGACTGCGCGGCTCAGGCCCAGGAACAGGCTGTCCATTTGCTACTATGTAAAACCATCAATGACATGGGCAATGCTACCGGTCAATTATTAACAATGGCAACAGTTTTACAGGTCTACGAATCTTCTTTCGATGTGTTCATTCCGGAGTTTGGTATCGAAAAAAGGGTACATGGTGATCAATTACCTCTGATAAAAGCTGAATTTGACCCAGTTCATCGCGTTTTGGAATTGCACTGGCAGCCAGGCGTAGATAGTGCGATTTTTGTCCCTGCGGATGAGAAGAATCCTAAGTCATACAGAACCTCAATTAAAAACAAATTCAAGTCGGCGGCCATGGAAATTGCTACTAGTGAGTTTGAAAAGGCAGATAGTGGCGATTCTACTGTAAGTGAGAAATTGAGTGAAGAGCTAAGTAAACTGCACATTAAAGTTCCCCAATTAAGATTGCCTGAAAGATCCGGCAAAGATGCCATTGAGAGTTTTATTGCTTGTACCTCCACAAGAAGAGAAAACGATAACTACATCCAGGAGATACAAGAATTGCAGCAAGTTCCCATTCTTTTGCGAGCCGAAGTTGGTATGGCTTTACCTTGTCTGTCGGTCCGTGCTCTGAACCCATTTGTTAAAAAGGAATAAAAGACGCAATTGTCTTCTTTTTTGCATATGAAATTCCTGTTTATCAGCCCTTTTGTTATTTTTAATTCATAATGAACTACCCTGCATGTGATTATTGGATGATAATGTTCTACTCGCCAAGATTATATACCACCCATATATATATATTACTTAGTACTGTATGGTATTAACAACTATCAATGTGATAAATTCCCTTCTGAAGTATTGTCTGTATTTGGCACAATTATTTGAGGTTTTATGACTAGATTTTTGGCAGATTCTCAATTAATGTTATTCCTGCTTAAAAAAGTTTGAAATGACAAGAGGTTTGCATCAAACAACTTTAGGCAAGTCTTACTTCATTTTTTAGTTCTTTTTATTTTCTTATCCTCATTTTCGAGACAATATCTTACTTAGTCATTTATCGATAATCAATTTAGCGTACTTTGAGATGCAGGTTGGTTGAAGCATGCAATCTATAGAAAATTTACAAGAGGAAAAAAAACCATGATGGAATGGGCAAATCTAAAGGTTAGAAATAACCAAAATTGTGTTAAGCATAAACTTCTTGTGATACTGTAGACAAATGAGCCAAAAAAACCCTATGCTAAGACTTATTATAGTGGAATTTTGCCTATACTCTCACATAGCACGAAGATAAAAAATTGAAGTTACTCTTCGCTGCATGTTTACTGTGTTTGAAGGATATTTTAAAGGAGCCAAACCTTCAAAAGTTTCTTTAGCTGTTGCAAAAATGTTGCGGATTACTCCTTTGGCCTCCTTTAGCAGTCGTCAATTCACTTCCTCCACAATCCTTCTCAAAAAGACTGCCAGTGGTAACAAAAACGCTAAATTATCGATACCTGATGAGGAGGTCGAAGAAACTGTAGACGTTAGTCAATATGTCAAGCGGGCCCAAGACGCTTTTCAGAAGACCTTAGAATTGCACAAAAAGAAATTGAATGAATTTAAACAGGGTGTAGCTAATCCGCATGTATTCGATAGATTGAAGTTAAAAGACGGAAGCAAGTTCAAAGATGTGGCTTCTACTTCTATGAAAGGTAAGAATGCCCTCCTAGTGACTGTATATGATCCGAAGGACACCAAAAATGTTATTAGTACTATTATGGCCGCTGGTTTGAATTTAAACCCAGAAAGAGTACCTAATAACGATCAACAGCTAAAAATTGCATTACCTCCTTTGACGACAGAAACCAGAACGAATATGTGCAAGGATCTAAAGAAAATATTCGAAGAATATAAAAATTCCTCATCTAAGGATTCACTGGGTTATGTTAGGAGCGAAATTCTTAAAGAAATGAAACACCTAGCAAAGAAAAATGATTCCGTGAAAAAAACTATTCAAGATATTGAAAAGATCCACAAGGATTATGTAACCCAAATGCAACAGCAATTAGTTCAAGCGGAGAAAAACGTAACCCATTGAGTCCTATAAAAAGGTTGTTTAGTTGTCTGGTGTAGGAATTACCATGTAAATATACACAATCATTTAACTAGCATTCTTTGCCAGTGAATATAGAGCCTTGATACGCTGCCAGGGTGATGTTGTGTATGAGCCAGTAATAAAGCTTTTTACAAATCCCCAGGCCTTCTGGCTGCTTCTAATTGGATAATCCAGCGGTTTAGGTATTTGTGTAGAAATGAATGGTAGTGTATCGTAGCACACGCTTTTAGCATTGCACAGACCCAAAAGGCCTTCTTCACCTCCAAATTTACCAAAACCAGAACCATGAACCCCACCAAAGGGCAGCTGACAAACGTAATAAGTTGCGAAATCTTTGATCGCCACATTACCGGTCTTCAATTCTCTAGCGACGTAATTACATTCTTTAAAGTCACTGCCAAAAACAGAACCACCTAATCCAAAAGTGGCAGAATTAGCCAATTCGATAGCTTGCTGCGTATCGATAGCCTTCATAACGACTAAAATAGGTCCGAAGACTTCTTGCTGAGCTATCTTCATATCCGGAGTAACGTCTACAAGCAAAGTTGGCTGGAAATAGTGTCCTTGCGGATAATTGGGATGGCTGTAGCGTGAACCGCCATATAACAATCTTGCACCGCGGGAGACTGCATCTTGCACCAGAGATTCCAATTGATCAAACCTGTTATCCGATATCATGGCACCCATATCAACTTCTTCCAAGTGATCTATATCAGACCCTAACCGCAATGGATGGTTTGCCATGCGATCGTGAAGAATGCGGACTAAACGCTCGTAATTGCTACCTGCTACGATGACCCGTTCTATTCCTATGCAGTTTTGACCAGACGATTGGAATGTGCCACGCATTATAATGGACGAAAGTGCCTCTAAATTCTTCGCCGATTCAAGTACAATAAATGCATCTTTTCCTCCAAGTTCAACTACTACTGGCGTCAAACTCTTAGCTGCGCTTCTCAAAACATGATGAGCGACGGGCTGACTACCAATAAACGTGATGTGTTGGAGGCCGGGGTGAGACGTGAAATAATTTGCCGTGTCATCATTTCCTGATGGCGGCAAACAATAAAACAACTGAACGAGATCAGGATCCTCACCACAGGCTTCCAGACATTTGCGCACCAATCCAACGAAGAATTCTGACGACCAAACGACTTGTTCAGAGCATTTAACAACGATTGCATTTCCTGTGAAAAGACTAGCTATAATGGGGCCTAATAAGTTGTGGAAAGGGTAATTCCACGATACAATCGCACTTACAACCCCCAAAGGCTCATAACGTACCTCCGCTCCTTTGTAAAACTTCATAAAAAAGTTAGTGGGGCCTGGGCGTTTTGATGGCTGCAGCGTCCGCTCACCATTCTGGATGGTCCATTGCAATTTCTCTAAAGTGACCAAAATTTCCCCCATGGAAGCATCAAGTTTCGTCTTTCCAGAATCCCTACATGCTACGTTGGCAATCAAATCCTGATTATCCATGATGAAACTTTTGAGCGACAGCAAAACCCGTAGTCTCCGGTCGATTGACGAAATTGCCCACTCCTTTTGTGCTAAAGAGGCCTCATGAATCATCTCATCGGCTTCCTTAGCGGTTTTAGAAGGGAATTTACCCAAGAACTGACCAGTGGCCGGGCAATAAGCTTGAATAATGTTGCAATTCTCTGGATCACGTATATCTGTGGAGAATAATCTCTTGCCCTTCCAATGCGTTTGAGCAGCGTCTGGAACTGGCACGACGAACTTGCAGGGTTTACAGGATTCAGCACTGGAACCACCCCAAAGAAATTTGAAGAACACGTAGATGCTGAAGATACAGGCAATGAATGTAGTCGTAGCAGCCATTTTGGGGTTGCTCTGAATCTGATCCACTACGATTTGGGACTGATTGTAAAACATATAGTGCTGCTTCTTCATCCAATCAGTAAGATACTCCTGAACCGTATTGTTCAACTGCTGAAGCATGTCAGCATTCAAATATACATCTGACATGGGTTTGCTATTCAATTGAGAGTGCTGAATTCCGCATGTATAACTTGACTGAAATACGCAACTACTTTCAAGGTCTTCTCGGTCAGTCCATCGACTCGTGCTCGTTAAGCTCCAACAATCACACCACGTGAGTAGAGGGCCCGAGGAGTTTGAATGCAAATGCACCATCATAAAGACCCTTCTGATTCAAGCACAGGCTGTCCAATTTTCAATTCAACTAAGGTTATTCGCGTACACCTACTACTATACTTTGCAAAGAACAGGAAGTCCTGCATTTATTTAATGCACATTTCGACGCAGAATGTCAATGCAGTGCATCCGTTACATACTGCAAACTATTTCCCGAGCATGCCATCATGCAGCGTTGATGTGCTTCTCGCCAGATGGCTTTATAACGGCATCCACAAGCAATTTTGCCACCTCGTTCTGCTTTTTAGCGCCTAATTTCTTAATGTCGGTCAAGGTTCCTTGCACTTGAGATTCGGCATCCTTCTCTAGTGCACCGACTCCTCCTGCATTCTTGTTCTCAAACTCTTGTAGCTCCTGGTCCTTTTGTTTCTTATAAGCATCAATTTCCCCTGCTGCGTCGGTTTTGGCCTGCTTTAGCTTATCCTGCCTGTACTTTCTGGCTTGGGAGACAATCTCGTGGGCTTCTCTTTCAGCCTTCAAAAGCGTAGCGATACCGTTTGTCTGAGACTTTAGAAATGTTGTTAGTAATGAATCACCAGAGCGTGACGCAACTCCCTCCTGTGAATCAACAAGAGGGTGAAAGATCAGGCATGCAGATATGCATTCCAAAACTTACCATTATCGAATTTCAAAGACTATCAATGACCGAGTTTAACTTGTTCTACTAATACGTTTTGTCGTGGTTGAGTTAAAGTTCCTTTAATTTTGACAATTTCATGCCCTTACAACCAGGCTGCCGGTACTTCACGATAAAACAAAGATATCAACAAAAAAAATCAGAACATTGAATACTGAACTGGAAAAGGTTTCACGATAACAGCGGTTGGACAACTATTATTCAGACAACTGCTAGTAGAATTATAGACCGCTGCGTAACTATGATAGAGCTTTAAAAGCATTAGTTCGTTTCGGAAATTTTGTGTCACATACTCAGTATAGAAGAGAGATGGTACATCATCCTGCAGCTCGATCGTACACCACTCCTACGTTGACGTGTTTCATAACATTTTGTCAAAAAATTGCTACCCAGATCTTTGCTCTTACATAAAGTACATGAATGTTATCTAGCTTTTCAGACATTACAGCTAAGTCACAATTCAATCCGTAACATAGAAAGGTATCTTTACTTGACCTCCGCCATGATACGTTAAAATGTCATAAAAGAATCAGCAGTTCTATAGCAAAAAGGGATGAAAAAATACTTTCATCGATGAGATGTATAACTCACCAAAATCTCAGTAATAATTAAGCAATTTTTATTGCACAACGGAATCACCTTAAAGCACCCTTACGGTCATATTGATTGATAGCTCGTAGAATTATTCTGCTCAGCTGAAATTGCACGTAGAAAAAAATCCTTCTAAAGGAATAGCAGGGGGGCTCAAACCTTGAAGATCAGGACATTAACTAGTTGGGGCAGCGCCAATGAAATGGCATAAATCTCACGCCGAATAATTTTTCAGATTGCCTTGAAACCTATTTAAACCGCGAGAATACATTACAAATAAGTGAGATGACGTTATAGAAGCCTTTAAATCTTCTTGTTTCCAGGCATTATAAAACGGAGCAGTCAGAAGTAGTTTCAAAACAATGATAGCAAATTGGAGTTGCTTCATGAAGTCTTTTTTTTGGATGACTCCCAAATCTCTTTTCTAAATCACCTAATCACTTATCCCTACTTTCTCGCCACACGTTTGCCGGCATTCTTAGGATAGCTGTACGTGTTAATAATTTAGTTAATGAAGCATTGTATGGGCAATACTTTATCCGAGAGTTTAGTAATCAATGCTTTTCAAAGGACACTTGACTTTATTAGGGAAGGAACGTGATGCTCAATCCAATTGAATGTTATCTGACTTTGAAAAATTTCAGACGCAGAATTTGGTCAAACAGATACCCAACCTTTTCTATTACCGATTCATGTGTGCGTAAAACAGAGGCAGACGCCCAAAGTTGCGCACTTTTTGTGATTATAGTAGTTCTGGAAGAATTGAGCTACATAGGTGGTATCTGCTACAGGACAATTTTTATTATCAAAGATATTAATTTCCCATGAAACGTATCGAGATGAAATCGGTAGCTTGCGGCAGATTAGTACTAAAATGAGTTACAGGACATTATTTTTTTTTTTTTTTTTTTTTTTTTTTCATTTAAGAAACTTGAGTCCAGGATATGCTATGAAAAATTTCTAAAGTAAGAAGGTGTTAATTAAAAACAACTTCACTCAGTCCAGAAATTTCCAAGCATTCCAATGAGGAGAGAAAGAAGATTGGCTACATTAAAAGCAACTTAGAAGTTATGTATTTGGGAAACCCCTCCCTCTTAAACACATTAAATTGTTCTTTTACAAGGAAAATTATTGTTGCTAATCCTTCTACATGTAAAGTATCACGCTGAAGAAGAACGTAAAGGGGATCATAACTTATAATTCGTCAAAACAAAAATAATTGATAAAGATAAATGGGATATATACACTTTATAGTATACATTTACTGCCAGTACTACCGGCATTTTCTTCGCCGCTTTCTCCGGACATACCAGGTATTTCTGGACGCATCGCTTTCAATTGAAAAATAAACTGAAGATTGCAAGCTCATCGCAACCTTCTAGTTCACTTAGTCGAGAATTGCTGATTTGTAGCGCTTGAACCATCATCGCAAGGATGGAAAGTTTCTGCGAAGTATGTCATGAAGTACAATTCAAGTATAAATGTCCTAGATGTTTTAAGAAGACATGCTCACTGCCGTGTTCCCAGAAACATAAGACGCAAGATGCTTGCTCAGGTATAGCCCATGATCCAACAACCTACATTGCGAGCGAGGCACTAAAGGAAGCTGATGACGAAAAGCATGAAAGTAATTTGCTGGTGCAACGAGATTACCAATTTTTAAACAAACTGAAAAGATCTTTAGAGGTAGATATGAGAGATGGTCGGCTAATTAACAAAAAAGTTCTACAACCCTATGGCAGCTACGCTAAAAGACAGCATTACGATCAAGAATGCCAAAGAGTAATCAGAAGGGGCGTCAACTGTATATTATTACCCAAGGGAATGCAGCGATCATTGATGAATAAAAGCAAATGGGACAAGCCTTTAGATCTGTTCGTATGGAGCATAGAATGGGTGCTTTGTCCTAAAAAGAAAAAAGATAAAACCACCGAAGAGCCATTCAAACATGTAAGCCATAGGATAAAAGAGACGGATTCTCTATTGGAAGGTATGGGAAAAATTATATGCGAGAAATGCTATGAGTTTTACAATTTGGCTGAAGAAGGTGAACCGTTACCTGAAACCAAGGCAGAGCGGACCCAAAGGTTGATAGATAGTGGACTGAAGTTCTACACTAAATGGTTTCCTTACAATGTTGTTCGTATAATGGACTCAAAAAAACTCATAGAGCTCGATGCTCGCCACAAATCTATTGCAGAATTATTCAAAAATAGAACAGTCATAGAATTTCCGACTATTTTCGTAGCAGAGTATGATGAAGAGCTACCAGAAGCCTTTACTGTGGTTGCTGATGATTCGACACATAGCCAAAGAACTGCAAACAGCAATGATAGTAGTAACGAAAGTCAAAATAATAGCGATAGCGACGAAAACAGTGAACCAATCGAGGAATCCTCCAAACCATTAACGTCCTCTACTGCTGCTGAAAGTGACGGCGATAGCGATGGATATGATCCAGGTGTAACATTGGATTTCTTGGCGGGCTGAAGCAGTATTTTATTAGATAGCAATAGTACATATTGGCACTGTCATCACACGCAACCACACCACTACGTCAGTCTATCACTAATTAACGAGCACAAGAATATGTTTGTGGATAGTGGTAAAAGGCACCAGTTATAATAATATAATCAAGAGAAGATAATATCAATCACAGTAATAAAAATGCAGTAATAAAAATGATGATATGATGATAATAATGATAATAATGATAATAATGATAATAATGATAATAATGATGTAATTATGAGAAAAACAAAAATAATCAATTCAAGCAGCTCCTGCAGCATAATGATTTTTTTGCGTGTAAGTGATTTGTCTATTATTTCTTCTTTGTTGATCCCGGCTATCCTTCAGCATTCGTCTCTCCCAAACGGTATTCTGAACACGTTCATTCGAACTCAACTTCGCAATTCTCATAGTAGCTAGCAGATTCCTAGCCGCTTGCGAATGCGAATACACTGCGCCATTGAATGCTTGTGTGGCATCCTTGCCTATACTAAGTTGTACAAGAGCTGTTCCGCCGGGATGATCGTGAATGAATGGAGTCACGTCATGTACAATGCCCTCTATGACAACCAACGCCCGTTGGTTCTCGGCGAATTGTTCTATCGCCAATTCAACAAACTGCTTAGAAGTCATGGCAGGCAACCTATCAATCGAAACCCCCCACTTGAGCTTAGAACGTTCCTCATCCAAAAGCTTTTGCTGTTGTTGTATAAAGCATTTTTCACTCTGCTGACTATCAGTTACATGTACGTGATTGACTAGTCCCAGACTTTGGCAAAGGAAAATGGACCACTTGGAGGGATCCCAATGATACCACTTAGAACCATCAGTGACATCACTAGGAAACTCATGGTGGAAATTGTGATTGCACTCACCGAACAGGAGAAATTGGAAGAAAAGCGAGCACGGTAAGTTGATCGCCGATCTTATACTAGAGAAAGGTTGAGTACCCATTGGAAAGTTTTTGATATGGGCTAAGGTACCTAATAGGAGCCATTGTTGCTGTATAAGCGACATCCTGACAAACCCTAAGTAGTAGATACCCGTCCAGTAAGGAACTTGACAGTAACGGGCCACAAGACAAGGGATGATCACGATAGTCAAAATGAGAATTCTCACATAATTTCTGTCCTGAAGTAGCATTATTTCATAATTAGGGGGCTGTATTAATTGATCTGAGTCAGCCGCTAGCAGCTTGCCACGAACCATTTTGGACGTAGACAATATCGTGTCCTTACACTCAGAGATAGCTTTTCTTGACTTCCTGTTACCCAAAAACAACCTGTGGCCATATAATGAAAACAGCCAACCATAAACAGAGTACGAGTGAGGATCTCTTTCCGTATCTTGATGACGATGGTGAGCCATATGCTGACTGGAAAATTGTAATACAGATCCCAGTCCACAGGACCCTCCGAGTACTGAATACGCCAATTGCAACCCAACATGTGCTTGGAAGGATTGATGACTAAAGAATCTGTGGTAACCAGCGAAAAGTGCTATTTGTGACAGAAACAGATATACGCAAAAGAATCCAAGGAAGAGCCAATTTCCGCCTTTAGGCGGTGCGAATATTAGTTTGAAAAGTGAAAATAGTGGTATTAGAATGCATAGAATGGTTGATTGCAAACTAATACGTTTCAAAAGATGTACTATATGAGGATCTTTCTTTTTGCGTGTAGAAGGTAAGGACCCTTGGCGAACCATGCTGACGCCAAAGGTCGATGATTGACTAGCACTGCTTTCCATAGGAGCGGAAGAAGCATCCGGTGGCACAACATGCGACTCTTGAAATTCCTTATTGCTTTTGACCCCGCTAGAAGTAATCAAGTCACTAACATCAAATTCTGGTATGCCATCAACCATTTTGAACGTCTTAAGGAAAAAAACACCCACCGCAAGAAAAAGCGAATGTGATATGACTAGGTCGAGATTCCTCTTGTTTTTTTGTTCTTTCTCTAACGGCTCTCGTATTCTCGTCTTAGACTCTTGTTGGATGTAGAAGGTCAAATTTATTGACTTCAACAAGATTGATAGAAAACTTACAAAAACAGAGATAAAAAAATAAAGATTCTACTACGTGAAACTAATTCTTCGAGAAAAAACTTCTGTCGTAGATCTTATAATTCTTTGCCTCCAAGGTAGGCCTTCGACATTAAATAAGGATCTTAATTTAACTAACAGAGAAGTTACCGTGCTTGAAGGCCCAAGTAATCAGGAGAGAATAGCACCCTCGAAAGTAAGACGAAGTACAGTCCACATGGTTATGAATTCTCATCGTAGAATATCTTGTTTCTTCTTACTCTTAAACTTTCAGATGATATCAATCGATTGAAAATTTGAACCTTCGTGTTGCACAAGACAGAATTCTTCTGCATAAGAAAGTGCACATTTGAGTCAAATCGTCGCCCAATTTCGACTATGTTGGAGCAGTTTGCCATATTCACTCCTGGGGGCCAAGTTGTTTACCAGTTTAACTGTTTAGGCAAGAAGTTTGCAGAGGGCCAGATTAATAGATTCATTAGCCACTTTTTGAGTTCTCCAACGAGTTATAAAAATGATACCGCCAATAAGTATAGTATTGTAGAGATTGGTGCTTGCAATGGTGGCAAGGCGAGTGGTCGTGGTTTCTGTACCATGTTCCATGTGAATAGAAGGCCTGAGTTGTACTACGTGGTAACATATGCAGAACAATTGCTTTTGTTGAATCAAGAAGCGGAAGAGACCTTAAAAGTAGGAATCAATCTATGGAAATCACTGGGACTCTATGAGGGAATCATAGACAATGTAAGCGGGAAGGGATCGCGCAACGAACACAACTATACTGATGTTTTGGCAGATTTGCAGGATGAAGTTAGCAAGTTTGACAAATATTTAAGGGTGAAATATACGGAAATTTTAGAGAAGAGTGCTAGTCCATCGTTTTCAGTCGGAGATGAGTCGAGAAAGAAAGCCAAAGATGTAATGAGGGCCAAGAGACAGCAGCAACAAAGAAATGCTAGCGGCAACGGTGGCAGAAAGTGGGGAAGAGATGGTACTATAGAAGAGACAACTTCAAAATACTCTGCAGCCCTTGATTTCTCTGAAGGCGGTACTGTAGCTGGTGGATCTGTCGCTAAAATTGACGAAAGTTCCTTTGGTAGCCGAACTAGTGAAGGTGACTTTTTAATTAAAGAGATAGATGATCTCCTGCTCACGCAAAACGAATCCGAACATACCGTTGACAGAAATGATTCGGCATTTGGCTTTTTAAGAAGGCATTTATTAGGAAATAAAACCATCACAGACTCCGATCTTAAATCTGTATTGGACAAATTAAAACAAAAATTGATTACCAAGAACGTGGCACCAGAGGCTGCTAATTTTTTGTGTAAGCAAGTCTCGAATGATTTAGTTGGTTCAAAGACCGCCAGTTGGACTAGCGTCGAAAATACAGCTCGGGATTCCCTGGTAAAGTCTTTAACACAGATCTTGACCCCTGGGGTCTCTGCTGACCTATTACATCAAATACAACAAAAGTTGGAGAGAAAAAATAGTCAAGGTCAGAAGGAGCCCTATGTTTTTTCAGTAGTTGGCGTGAATGGTGTTGGCAAATCGACGAACTTATCCAAATTGGCATTTTGGCTTTTACAAAACAACTTGAAAGTACTAGTGGTTGCCAGTGATACATTTAGATCTGGAGCAGTTGAGCAGTTAAGAGTGCACGTTGAAAATTTAGCTGAACTAACCGATGAGTCTCATGTCCGTGGATCGAAAAATCGGCGCGGTAAAACCGGAAATGATCATGTAGAATTGTTCGAAGCCGGATACGGTGGCTCTGACTTAGTAACTAAAATTGCCAAACAAGCAATCAAATATGCTAGAGATCAGGGTTTTGACATTGTATTAATGGATACCGCCGGTCGAAGACATAATGATCCAACGCTGATGTCCCCTTTAAAATCCTTTGCCGAGCAAGCTAAGCCTGACAAGATCATTATGGTTGGTGAAGCACTCGTTGGTACTGACTCAGTCCAGCAGGCCAAAAATTTCAATGAAGCATTTGGTAGAGTGAGAAATCTCGATTTCTTCATAATATCCAAATGTGATACAGTAGGTGATATGCTAGGGACCATGGTGAACATGGTATATGCAACGGGCATACCAATTTTGTTTGTTGGAGTAGGGCAAACCTATACGGATTTGAGGATTTTAAGCGTTGATTGGGCTGTTAATATCTTGATGTCTTGAGATGTTAAAAGCATATATAATACTTTTTTCAAAAATGAATAGAAAAGTCGTAAATTTTTATTCTGTTTTCACTATTGCAAGACTGCCGGTGATTATTTCTTCCTTCTTTTTCCTCACATCAATGATTTGGAAATCAGGCGAAAAGTTAACATGGTCAGATACAGGAACAACTGTTTCCACTTTAATTTCAGGCATGTTCGGTTCTGGACCTTCTTTGATATTATCCAAAAAGACAGCATCCTCACGATTTAGAATACAATTGATTATTACTTGTGCACCTGGCTTGGAACATACGAAATTGTTTTCTTTGCAAAATGTCGCTACCACGCAGTTAGGACACCCATACTCACAAGGGCATTCTTCGATTCTTTCCAATGCCCCATTTAAAATATCATCGACGTGTTCAAATGCCTTGACTGATAAACCCGAACCGTATTTACCACCTTTCGCATCGTAGAAAACCAGCCTAGCAGGTCTCTTTCTTTTAGTTTGTCTCTCCGCAAACTCTTTTTCGGGAGCTTTACACTCAGTTTGAATTTCATCTACACCAGCAACAATAAATCTCGGAAGAAGACCCATTAAAGCATGCTGTGCAGCATGTATGCCGCCCGCAAGATTTAAGTGCTTAGCTTGGCAGATATCAATAGCTCTCTTCGGAATATCCATCCAAAATCCCTTTGAGTCGATGACTACTGGTGGATTATGCGTCTCAATGGCATCGATAATCCTCTTGTATTTATCCATTTTAAAAAATCCAAAAACAACTATGGTAGTCCTGATTTTACCAAAATAGACTGGTGTGTCACTCGATTCTAACGATCTGATCATTTCTATCTCCTGAGGATCAACATCCGTATAATCTCTCTGACTAGTCACCCAATCAACATCCACTCGTTGGACCGTGGCATATCGTTCATCTGGATTGAACTCTTTCACTAAATAAGGATAACCTTGGTGGATGAATATTGCGCCATCATAAAGCGTAAAACTCGTTCGACTAGCCTCTATTTCTTCGATAACGACATTCCTCCCATTAGTAATATCAACTACTGCGAATTGATCTTCCTCACCACCGCGTAGCGATACGAGTTTAGAAGGCCAAGGTAAAAATCGGTTATTAGTATGGTAACCGTCAGAAGTGTAATCTAACCGTTCTTGACACATTTTGATCAATTTATCCTCTTTGAAATAAGTCTTGTCCCTGTCTATGTTTATCGGTAGCTCGAATGCAGCACATTGAATATGTCCTTCTAATATTAGCACGTTGTCGAAATCTAAAACCAACTCCTGAAAACAGTCAGAATTATCTCCGTTGAGAAGTTGTTCTGAATGAGCCAAATAATGCTGATCTACCGGGGAGTCGCTGGCAACCACTAGTGTCATGGAATCTTTATTCCTTCTACCGGCTCTACCACTTTGTTGATGGAAGTTTGCCATCGACAGTGGAAATCCACACATTAACACTGAATCTAACCCACCGATATCAATTCCAAGTTCTAATGCATTTGTAGATATGACAGCTCTCAAATTTCCGTGAAACATCTCACGTTCAATTTTTCTTCTGTCAGAAGCCGCATAGCCGCCTCTGTATGACATCACCTCATGAATCATTTCAGGCATTTCCATTTCTTCAAATATTCTTCTTACATCCTTCATCAGTAATTCACATACCCTACGCACAAAACAGAAAGCAATCGTACGCACATTCTTCAACATAAGCTGGACTAATATCTTCGCACTTTCATGAATAAAATCCTCTCGTCTTCTTACGTGCTGTGATAAAACTGGTGGATTCCAGAGAACGAGATGCTTAGCACCTCTTGGGGAACCATCTTCGTGTATAAGAACCGTCTCATTGATGCCAAACATATTTTTCATGTGCTGAATCGGCCGCTTTAAGGTCGCAGAGCATGAAATGCATCTCAAAGCATCGTTTTCGTAGTAGTGTTGACAGAGTCTTAGCAGTCTTCTGAGCACGAGCGCCACATGAGAGCCGAATAACCCTTTATATGTATGCAATTCATCCACAACCACTAATTTCAAATTGTATAGGAAGCTTCTCCAATTAGGATGATTCGGTAATATGCTCGTGTGTAGCATATCGGGATTAGTGAAAATTACTTGAGCATTTTTTCTAATAAATAATCTTTGATTAGGATCAGTATCACCATCATAAGTGTCTACAATAACGTTAGATAAACGGGGAATTTTGGACAAAAGCTCCTCAAAAGCTCTTTTCTGGTCTTGCGCTAATGCTTTTGTTGGAAATATGTACATGAAAGTTGAGTTTGGTTCTTTGAGTAGCAAATCAAGAGCCGAGAGCTGGTACACTAATGATTTTCCTGATGACGTCGACGTCGTGATTATCACATTATCGCCCCTATGGATGGCACTGATTGCATCCGCTTGATGCGTGTAAAAATTTTTTATATCTAGCGCATTGTAGATTTCTTCAGCAAGCTTAAAATCTAAATCTTTATACTGCGCAGTTTTTTCTGGTATCACGTAATGGCTTGTAATTTGGTTATTATAGTTTTCCGACTGTTGAAGTTCAACCACCATATTTTCAATCGTGGGCCTTTCCATTCCATTTGCCTCATCCAATATCACCATGGACTCCTTCTTCTGTTTCGACTTCATCATTGCCTCAATAGGATCCTCATAATCCTTCTCCTTTGGTACAAACCTTTTCGCTAGCATCTCTAGCTCAGTGTCCGGATCCACTCCTTCGGCTTGCTGCTTTGATAGAAAAGCATCCAACAGATTTTCAAAATGATGCTTTCTTTTATTTATCATCTTTTTCATCTCATCAGCGCTATATGTGGGGAGCTGCACTCTTCCTTTGTCCGTTTGTTGCCACGAATAGCGCATATTACCGTCTACAAACTCAAAAATAAGGATTTGTGTTGATCTAGCCTTCTGAAATTCCTCGTTCACGTCTTTCAATTGATAAATATCATTGTCCTTTTGCTGCCAGCCACCATTATTGAAATCGAATTCTTTGGTCTCTGTGTAAATTTGATTCTCGTCGATATACTTGAAAACACAGTCCCTAGGCATCAATGCGGCAATCTTGGCAAAATCCAACTCAGTTATTGGGAATTTTAAAGCATTTTCTATTGGTGTCTGGAGGGTCTTAAATGTAGGCATAACATGCTTCTTGCAATGAAGAAAGGTGTAGAGAGTATTCAATCGGAAAAAAATCTTCTTCAATCTATCGATTTGGCTAACATCATTCGGCTTGACTCTCTTTGCTGCTTTCGGACTCATTCCATTAATACGTTTTAGACACATAATCTGTTTTCAACTTGTCAATTGTATTTCTTCAACATGGGGATTCCGCGCGAGCTCATCGATGTGAATAAAGCTTTGACTCAACCGAAGCAAGGATCGCAACGGAAAACAGCAATTGCTAAGGTAAGGCCTTTTGTTCTCATCTTAAAAGATGTCCTTTTCCGAAGAGCAATTTTTGAATAAGCTTAATTATCTAGAGGACACTCAGGAATCAATCTCTAGTGCATCAAAGTGGCTTCTATCACAGTACAGAGAAGCACCACGGGTGGCCCAATGTTGGAAGAATTATATGCTCCAAAATAATGTCAATACTAGAAGAAAGTTACTGGCCATCTATTTGACTAATCATGTTGTGCAGCAGGCGAAGGCTAAGAAGATTATTCAGTTCCAAATAGCTTTTGGAGATGTAGCTGCGCCAGTACTCCGCCATGTATATCCTGAACTGCCAAGGGAACTCAAGCTGAAGGTAAAAAGAGTATGTGATATATGGAAGGATAGGGCTATTTTTAATGAAGATGTCCTCAGAAATATACAAACCAGTTTGAGCGTAGAGAACTCTCGTCCAGACCCAATAAGTAACCCTCCGAGACTGAGAGAGTTAGTTAAAATCTATCAAGACCTATCAAAGACTGAAAAAAGCAATTCTGCCGTGAAATTAAGGTTTGACAAGTCAGTAGAGGCTTTAGACCCTTCCAGTGTAGTGTATGCAGAGAATTTGAAGACAGTCACAAAGATTGGCCAAGCGGCTACCGATACAATTTCGAGGTCTGTATCATACAGAAAGAGGTGCATCGAGAATCTGACACAACTACTACAAGAACAACAACAATTACTGGAAAACGAGGAAAATCTGATAGAAGAGGTCAACATGATTTTACAATCGAAGGATCCCTCCAACTTTAGCACTACGGAACAAGATGATAATTTGTTGCCCACCTACGAAGCTGGTAATGATGATGATGACGACGATAATGATGATGATAGCAGTAGTAGTGAAGATGAAATCAAGCCAAAGGAGGAACGTGTGCTGACTGAAAAAAGAGACAATGATTCTGCGTCAAATAGCGCTGAAGAGCCCCAATTCAAAAAATCTAAGAGTTTATCCGTAGATCATTCTGACGGACATCAGGAAGCCTATGAACCGGAGGCACCAGCTCCCGTTGAGAGCTTAGATCAAGAAGGTGCTACCACTGTAACTTCAAGTATACAAGATTTGTTAAGTAAGTTGGCAAATTAAAGAAATGTAGGAAACTTTTAAATAATTTCAGAATTCCAAGACCCGAGTATATTGATATGCTAAATCACTGATATAGCTACACCTGGAAGGATTTAATAGCTCTTGTGACATTTTTAGGTCTTTCACACCGATTCCCTCTAGCATAGCGCGCATGCGATTGACACTTTCATTGAACTCCTCAGCAGTGGCTCTTTCTTCTGATGAGGTCAACTCGATAAGGAGGCCCTTGAATCCTGTGTAAGAAAATAGGTTCACTGCTCTTACCAAAGTATCCGTAGTTTCAAACGTTTCTCCAGCTTCTCCTTTGATGACTTGTCTTTGGCTCCAAATATTCGAAAGCTTGGAAGTCAATATCAAATCGAAAGGCTCAGGATTATTTGTACTCGAAACATTTGAGAGAAGATCCTTTGGTACCTCATTAGGACTTGATGTAGTGATCATGGAAAATTTGTTCTTGATCAAAATGGTCTTCCGATCATGATGATTAAATGTAATTGAATACATCAACCTGGAAGCATCTGGAGGCAAATTTTTAATCAAACATCGGTAAGCTCTTAGCTCAACTGACCATGGTTCCAAGAATGACAGCAAGGAATTCGAAAGCATATCTTTAAACTCCGTGAGAGTTCCCGGTGTAGCTTTCTCTACAAATATAACCCTGAGTAAATGCTTAGTTAGTAAAATTGAAAGCCAAGCCTAGAAATTATTTCACATACGCAGATCTTCTCATGTTGAACAAGGTCCAATGATACTAACTCTACACTTTATACACCCTGAAGAGCATTAGTTTTAATGTTTCCATGTCGAACTGATCTCGGATACTTCTTTGAATACATCACGTGCATAAAAGCCATATCGTCAAGACTCTCGATATCTTACTCTGTATATACACGTTTACAGACCCAATTACCTTTGTAAATCTATGACACAAGATTTTCCCGTCTTGTGGCAGTATAAAATGCCCCACTTGTTTCCTTTTGCAGCCTCCTTAGACAGAGTGTTGTAGATGCCGGTTGCAAAACTTCTTGGCGTAGAATTATTACCAGAACCAAAAACCCTCTTCAGCCACTCATCTTTTTGGGCCAAAGATGTGATAGAAATCATTTCAAGTGTTTCATCCCTGAGAGCATCGACTGTAACCACTGGCGCTGTTGTTAAACTGTTAATTATCGCATTGAATGCAGTCTTAGCTCCATCTTCGTAAACCCATTTTTCTCTTTTGCTAATTTTTTTGGATCTTATGGCTGGATTTGGAACAAAAATTACTTTCTGATTAGTTGAACCAGCAATAGAATCTTCCTCAGCTTCTTTGCTACTGCCGGCACTGCTTCCATCTTCTTTTTTTTTTGCGTCATCGTGAATTTCTCCAATGCTAAAGCTGGTGTTAGTAAGTTCCTTGGACTGGACTTCCTGATGATATAAATTCAGAAATTCGTCCAAATCTAAGTCAATGTCAAGAGCACTGTCCAATTTTTTTATACGCAATGGTTTATATTTCCTTCGATGATTTGGTAACGTATAACTCTGCTGTTTAAGTAAAATAATCCAATCCGCCCCGTCTTTTTGGGCACCCGAGACGACATCATCCACTGTGTAGCAATCACGAAGGAAGTCAGCCTTTATGCCGCTTTTCCATAATTTATTCAAAACTTCAATGCCAGAAGTATTAAGGATAGAGTTCGAAAAACAGGAAATAAGAACATCGCATCTGCTTGGTTTCCACTCAATGGTGCTATCTTTGAAAAATTTATTGCGTTTCTTAATTCTACTGCCTGTGCCTAACTTGAAATAATTTTGTGCAATACCAAAAATAGTCTCCCAAGCCAAATTAAATCCGACAGCCCTTTGGGTATTATGACTTTTATCTCCAGAGGGCCTTGCAAAGTATGAGATCAAAGAGTCATAACGACCGCCGGCAGCCACCAAACTCTTTGATGATCCGCTGTTATAAACTGCTTGAAACATGATGCCATTCCGGTAAAAAGCACTATTACAATTACTCAACGGGGATATTATCACATTTCTAGTGACTTCTAACGGCTTCAGATAATTTATCACTTTGGAAATATGCAGGAGCGATTCGTCCACCTTTCGTAGATACGGACTGTCGACCATGACCTTGTGCAATCTCTTCTTGGCAGCTTCAAAATCTAATTTAAAATCAAATAATTCCAAATCATTTAAGGAAGTTGAAGATATGTTAAGCTGCGACTTCAATTCACTTTTGACTTCTTTGAACGTCTTGGTGAATCCAACTTGAGATAACATACGGGAGACAAATGGTCTTTGAGCTTTGTCAATGTTCGTGTAATCAAAAACACTTTCTAGTATATTTGCATGATTAACCACAAACAAACTATTGGTTTTTTCAAATGCTGGAAAAGTCGTTAGAATCTCCTCGATTATCTTGATACTTTCGGCCTCATAGAAGGACGAATCCGCAGAAGAACCCGATATTATATCTAGATCAATCTCTCCGAATTTTCTTGGCTCAAGACTCGACTTGGAATGTTGAGGTGGACGATAAACATGCTGAATTCGGAACTGTTTAGAAACGCAATTGGGATTCTTTGACAAATACCTTGCCATTGGATAAGTAAGATCATACTGCAATTGCAAGACAGTTCCGCCTTGATCAAGTACCTCGTAAACATTTTGAGTGCCGTATATGGGAGCCTTTGGAAATATACTTGGTGGATCGTCGTTTGGAACAGCTCCGTGTTTTCTGAAAACTTTTGTCACTTCCTCTATCATTTTAGAATTCAAAATCTGCGAAAATGGAGTTGATGAAGGTTGGGAATTATCAAACAATATATCATTTGTCAGAGTATAGCTTTGAGAAAAAAGAGTTTCCCTAACCTGTTGCTGCCAAGGGGATGACTGATCAGCTAAACTTTTTAACGCTTCCTTTATCACTTCGTCTTGATGCTTCACCGGGAGCCAACCACTATCTAGTAAGCTTTGAGCACCCGGTCTTTTACTGGGATCGTGATCAAGTAAAAGTTTTATAATTCGTTTTTCGACCTTCATCTTATTGTCATCGAAATCTTGCGGAAATTTGACCTGAGGAGTTCTCAAATTCCTCAAAATGTTTACTCTTTCCATACCTGTGGTAAATGGATACACCATTTCGAAGAAAATGATACCTAGTGAGTACATGTCAATTTTTTCGTTATATTGCCCCTTACCGTAAAGCACCTCAGCAGCGACATAGAGAGCAGTTCCAATCTGTGAAGTCATATGTTCCGAGCTTCCTACTCCCGAGTGCGATCCAAGCCTGAAGAGATCTACGGTTCTGTGAACGTTTTTAGCCAAGCCAAAATCACCGATTTTAACATTTCTCGACTCATCAATGAATACATTCATTGGTTTTAAATCTCGGTGAATAATTCCTTGAGAGTGAATGTAGCTAAGAGCCTCCAGCATCTGACGAAACAATCTCCAATATTCGTCACGTTGTTTACTCAAATTCTCACTATGAATTAAGTCAAACAAGGACCTATTTTCACAGTACTCCATTTGAATGAAGAGTGTGCTTTTCTTTTTATTTATAGCAGCCTGATTCTTCGTAGATATCTCTTGCTTTGTGAGTTGATTCTGTGATTCGCTTTCTCCATCGCTGTAATGATCCTCGGTAAATTCTTCATCGCTTGAAGAAGTATCGTCTACGTTAGAAAGTGGCTTGTCGTTGCTAGTAGTACTGTCCGCGAATTCAATTTTTGGGTAGCCAGAGCCAGAGATGAAATCCCAGTTACTATTATCGAAACTTCTTGCTGTTCTGCTTCTCAGGATGCTAGATTCGTTTAGCAAATCTTCCGTATCCGGATCAAAATCCTCCTCCTCTTCAGATACTAAAGCTTGCTCATTACCAGAGCCGTCCTCTTCTAACCAAGCTGCGTAGTATCTAACCACATACTGATAATTCAAGCTTGCCAATAACATGACTTCGCTCAAAATGGTGGAAAGCTTTTCCTCCGTGTGCCTTATTTTCTTGACCGCGTAGTATCTACTATCCAGCGTGTTTCTTGCTTTAACGACCTGGCCAAACGCGCCTTCTCCTAATACAGCAATCTCCTCAAAATCTGAAGCGTATCGAGATGTAGTAGCAGGATTCGCAGACGAGAATCTAGATCCAACGTTGAAAGATCTTCTGCGTCCACTGGACTGCGATGCTGTTCTACTTTTTAAGGCAAAGGAATTAGTGAATGATCGTCTGGAAACACTTGAGTTGGTGTTTTCTGACTGCATATTAAGCTTGTTCATTCCAATGTCAATGTTGGTTCTCAAAAATTTCATTGGTAGTAATTCGAGAGGACTTGACCGCCTTTTTGGATCTTGAGCAACCATTTTTGCCAAAAAATCACGTAGTGAAGAATCCATATTAGTTGTCTCAATGAAATCTTGAGGAGAGGAGAAATTTAAAACTGTATCGACACCATTGATTATTTGCATAAATAAGACTCCAACTTCCCAAATATCTGTTTGTCTTTGTGGCTTCCCCATGCTCGTGGTAGTCAATTCAGGAGCTTGCCATGGGCAAATTGGGGCGTCGAGACTGGGCCCTTGTCTGTTAGGGTGTTTTGCGAGCATGTTGATCAGCGTATAACCATAAGTAGGATGAAGAAGTTTGGGTATTGTTGTACCGAAGTCCGTATCCTTGATCAAACTAACAGTTTGGAAGCATATATATTTATGCACAAGACCAAATTTATGCAATGCCTCTAATCCCTCAAGCAGTCGTATCATCCAAATGCGGGCAGTGGCCAAGTTGACGAACCCGACCGATTCCACAATGTCTCCTACGGCGTAAGACATCGAATATTCCGTCAGGAATCTTACTTTCCAAACAAAAGAAGAGTTATTTTTACCCATTCGCTCTACTGTGTAGGCGTATAGTCTATTAACATTGTCATGGTTTACCCTTAATAATGATTCTAGTTCTTTTTCCAGATTTGATATCTCTTTCTTTCCTGAACTTGTGTTAAAGTGAGAATTATCTAATCTGACCTCAGTAAGCAGATAATGGAAGTTTTCCATCATTTCTGAAGACATCAACGCATCTGCCAATGGTGAATCGGGAGGTATATAAGGTTTCACTAGGACCTGCTCCGCAAAAGAAAATAAGTCTGTTTGCTTTTTAATTGGTTTGGGATTTACCACAGCTCTGAACCTATAAAATGAGTTGTTAGGCAACTTTGCCCTTATGATTTTATTGAATACAATTGCCTCGCCAGAACTCACCCACTCTTGAGGCGGAAGGAGGTCCATTGACGAATTTGCATCAGACACGATATACTCATCATCCTGACGCTTTTCTAATTCTTTTTGAACAATTTCATCAATAACCTTTTGCTCACTGCGTCTTCTTTCTTGATTTTGTCTTTCCCTTTCTTTTTCTTCACGCTCTTGCCGTTCTTTATTCTCTTTAATTCTTTGTAATCTGTCATCTTCGAGGGACTGGCTATTAGCACCATGCTGGAATTCGTCCAATTTCTCCTGCAAGAGAGAGGCAATTTCAAAGATGTTTTCTTGGTCCTTAGACTTCTCGTGTATCTTCGCAAATTCTTCATTTAAAAGATTCAATTGACTATCCATAACATTTTTAACATTTTTAAACGTAATATCTGGAGCTGTGTGAGGATAGAGTGGTGTCAGAGCTATATGTAATGTTAACGACGATTCAAGTGGTTCCTTTATCGTCGATCGCAGTGAAATCTCGAATACAATTTGAGGTTTCTTGTCCCAACTTGATTTCTGTTTAGTCAAATTTTTGAAATCATCCATATAAATTGACTGAATGGCCTCCAACTCATTTCTTTGGATCTCATAGTACTCATCCAACGAAAGGTGCGTTCTAGACATTTATGCATACTATGAGTGAGAGCTTTACAAGATGGAGCTTTCGTCGTGCCTAAGGCCAACCCAAAACACTGCAAACCCTCTAGTTAATGCCTATATCAATTAATTCTATGTCCAGAGAGAGGCAGATGATAGAGTTCTGGTTGAGTCTTGTTTGTTTGGGTCTCCCTTCTTTCGACATCATCGCTTTATGGGCTGAAAAAAAAAAAAGAAACCCAGAAATTAATGGAATCATTGCATTGGAAAATACGAAAAAATGGAAAGAAATGGAGAGTTCTCCATCCATCAAGACTTGTCACTATAATTGTATTGAGCATTCTTGCAAACGGTTGGAAAAAAGACAAATTTAATTGAAAAATAAAGAAATAAATAAACGGCAATGTGTATGTAATGTCATTAGGCAGTCAATGACTCTGTCCCTGAGGTTTGCAAAGGCTCATGTGGCATATAAAGCGAATCTTCGTTTACATCAGAGTCATCCAACAAAGGTTTAAAAGGAACACTGCTGTCAAGTGCTGGGAAGTATCTCCTGTAGATATAATGAGCAAAGACGTATCCCAAAATCGATCCAAGAATGACATCAATGAAATGATGTCTGTAGTCCTGGGTTCTAGAGAGTGCAATAAGAGTAGCACCTAGAATAGGTACAAAGGCTGTGATTTTTCTCCATATGCCTGTTTCAGGATGCTCAGTAATTAATTGCCCGCATAACCATAAATAAAGATACCCTAGTCCAGCAAAACTTTCGCTAGAGTGACCCGAAGGAGTAGTCCTGAAGCCATCAAGGAAACGCTTCGTATTCTGCGTAGTGCATACATCTTCGGCATTCAATAAAGTGTCCAAAGGCAAACCATCCCTAGGTTCGCAACGAGCTAAAAAGTCTGGTCTCAATCTACCAATCCAGTTTTTAATGAAGTTGGTGAACAATGTGGTGAGTGACCAAGTAAGACAAAGCCCTAGTAAAGAGATGTAAAGCAGATACCATCTATGTCTTTTGTCCGCCAGAAGTGCCCAGATGGCCAGTATCGCTCCAAATGGGACGAGGAAACTTATGACAAATAGCATCTTGTCATTAATACGTTGATTGGTAGCATAGGGGTGGGAAATTGAAAGATCGTTGATGTAAAACTGCCGTTGAAACGGTTTCTGATAATAAACTGGGACGTTGACTATGGCAACAACCACCAAAGCTGCAACATCAGCTATCCTCCACTTTACCCAATGACTTGAAGCACTAAGGCCTACACTACCAAATGATAATCTGTTCATGATTGTAGCCCGCTGCTCCTTTGATCTTGTTTTGTTGTTAATAACAGAGGTGATTACGTTTTATTCCTTTAGTTTTTTTGCGAAAAACTCATGTTTACGGACCAAACTCCGTCCCTAGCACTTGCATGTGAAATCAATCTAAGCAGTGCAAGATTAAGAGTAGTTTTTTTGCAGTTGAGACGGGTTACAGTCAGACCCTGTAGGTTATTTGATGAAATCCTTAGTTCAAAATGACATTGAGCGTGAGAGTCTGGCATTGCATGACAAGAAGTCATTGGAATGCTGTCTTAGTCCTGATATGCCATGATTTGGGGACAGGCATATTAGCCAATCATTCATGCACCGTACATTGCTCCAATATGAGTACTTCACTTTGCATCTCTAACTTGTTCCTTTTTTTTTTTTTTTTTTTTTCAATTTTCTAGCCCATAGTGCTAGCTGTCCTGTGTTTTCTTTCTGTTTAGCGCCCTCATTCTACAACATAAACAATCACATATCATAGGCCATTAAGGGAGAAGAAGCAGGAAATTATAAAATAGCCCTCTAGTCTACTGCACAGTCAAATAAGTGGTAAACTGCAAGCAAAAGCCAAAGTTTGTTTTACCAGGTTGTTAACTCTATCACAAACGGCGTGCAAACATCGGCGGCTAACTTGCAGTAATGTCAAACTTCTTTCGCGACAATTCGTTGGGTTTCAAACCAAGGTCTAATGTTTTTTCTAAGCTACGAGTGAAAGAAGTTGAGTCTCAAAACGAAGACTCCAATGCTAGAGAGTGTGATTCATCGTTGGAGAATTTGTTCCTGACCTCAAATAGAGATGAAGACCCAGCTTCCATTACAGACATCAACTCCGATGTTAAAATAGGATCTCAATTCCAAATGGGCTCTAGCACGCCGATGGCGGTTAAAAAGGGTAACATGTTCGGCCGAGGCCTATTGGACGAGGACGATTTAGAAATTACTGAAGTAAGGGATGTCGCGATCACAGAGGATATTGCAATCAAGCCCAATAGTGCTACGGCAAATGACTGTATTGATTCTTCGTCCCAGTTGATAACTTTGCCACTTAACAAGGATTGCAACATGGATACTTCTTCGAATGACGTGCTCTTGGAAGCGTTCACAAATACTCAAAAGATATGCTCCAACTTAAAACAAGAATTACACAGGGTTCAAACTGAAAACTCCCGACTTAAATCGCAAATGAAAAATCACCAAAATGATAAAGAAAAAATCGAAGAAAAATTCTCAGAATATAAAAGTCTCTTGGATTCATTCGGTAATAAATCAAAGGCTCTTTTTGAGCAAAAACGACAAGAGGATATCAAGCTGAAGGAGTTCAAAGAAAATTATGAGAAACTCGTCAAAAAAATTGAAGGCTATAGAAACGATGTTAAGGAATTGAAAGCCAATTTGTCTCAGCTTAAATTCCTAAAGAAAGATTCTGATTTAGAGTTGACTAGAAGAATCAAGGAGATTGAATATCTGAAAAGAGATCTGGATGCTTGTTCTGGCCAATTGAGCGAAGAAAAGCTCAAAAACAGTTCTCTTGTCCAGGAGTTTGGTAAAATCAGAATGGATTTGAAGGAAAGCTTTTCTCAAGGTCATTCTCTTGTCCTAGAGAAATTTGGTTTATTTGAAAAAAACGTCATTGACGCCTATCGCGCGACTATCGGTGAGGTTTCTAATTCTTCAACATCTGGACTGACTGAATCCATACAGGCGGTGCAAAACAGTCTGATTTCCGAGTTTAAATTTGCATTCAAGGAAAGCAACAAGATTTTCCTTGACAATCAAGAGTCACAACAACAAGTGTTAAAACAATTGCATCAAATTGAAAGAGGTTATGAAGCAATAAAAACGAGCAGTAAAAAGAGCACAGAATTGCAGCATACAGAATTAAAATTGCAGACAAAATATTTGAAGGATGAAATGCAGAAGAGCCAGGCTGAATATTGTCAGAAAATGGCACAGTGGGTTGAAACAAACCAGAACATCTCCCGGACCTTGAATGAAGACCTTCAAAAGGCCCACTTAGATTCCTCCAAATTAACCAGAACTATGTCTCGAGAATATAAAAGCATTTCTGAAATCATTAAACAAGAGATTCAAAAGGGCGAAAATAGCACTTCCAAAGCTATGCAAAAACTGATTCATGAGCATAGTAGTTTTTGTCAGGAAATTCGCAGCGGACATGCCGAGGATGGTGAACGCATAAAAAATGTGATCCAACAACTTACAAACTTCAAGGACGATTTATCTAACAGCCGTGAATGTGAAACCAAGATTGCAGACCTCCAAGCGGAAATTTCTTTCCTACAATTACAAAAAAGTCAAGCTATAAGCGCACTGGGTACTAAAGAGGCTCAATATGAGGATACCTATAAAAAGTTGATGAAGAAAGAAACCGAAATTTTAAGATTCGAAGGATTAGAAAAAAAATTACAGGACAAAATAGAATTCTTTTCAACTCAAGCAAATGAACAACAGAGCAAATATTCAAGGCTCAAGGAAGAGAATATCACTTTGAAAGCTAACTCTGAAAATAAACTGGTTGTCCAAAATGAAATGCTCAAGGCTTTCCAGACTGAGAATGATAGTTTGAAACATAGGACTGCTCAATTAGAAGAAATACGGCAGCATTTTGAGAGAGAGAATTCTTCAAGATTAGACAAAATTCAAAAAAGCAATGAACAATTGCAAAAGTTAAATGTAGAGATGGTCCAACTAAAAGCTCACGAATTGGAATTGGAAGAAGAAAATAGAAATTTGAAAAAGTCCATTAACGAAAATCAATGTCAATTTGAGGAAACATCAGACGACTTTAAACGATTGAGACAAAAGGTCATAGTATTAGAATCTGACAAACAAGACATCGTTTCCGAAAAGATGGATCTTTATGACCAAATTGAAAAACTAAAAGGTGTTATAAGCAATTTGAAAAAAAAAGTTGCGCTATTACAAAGGAATGAAGAGCACTATGTGAAGAGGATTGGGCATGAAGCCGCCGAACTTCGTGGGCGAGAAAAACAAAGCGAAAGGCAAACCTCTCCCCGAAAAAAATTGAAGAGCTCATCTGGCAATATGCTTAAATCACAACCGCCAGGAATGGAATCGGAAACTAGAAATAATTTCGAGAACAAGATCGAAGAGGATGAATTCGATCTTTCATCATCATTGAACGATGATTTAGAATTAACTAATCCCTCACCCATCAAACTTGTGACTGCTAGAAGAGGGGATACCAAAATGAGGCCACCTGCAAGCTCAAGGAAAAAGCTACTGTTGCTGGATGAATCAGATTCTGTACCTTCTAAGCATCGATGGAAAAAAAGAAGAATCTGAAGGGAAAGGGAAATCGAAAAAAAAAAAAAAAAGAAAAAATATCTTTATTCTAAAAGGAATAGTAAGTAGCTATTGTTATAACGTTACAAGCTAGTTAGTTACTTCACATTTTTGATTTTGTTCAAGACATCCTCTTGATCCAAACGGTGGAAAACTTTAATCAGTGAGCCTTCGTTGGAAGGATTCTTAATATGAAGAACAGGAACATCTAAACAGTATTGCTCCCACCACTGATGATTTTTTGGATCATCAATTTTCACCACGGAATAGTCTATTTCAGCTTCCTGCTGCAAAACTTTATCCATAATATTGGAAGCTTCATTGCAAAGGCCACAATTGCTTTTAGAGAAAAGTGTCACTTGTACACCCCCGACTTTTAAACAGCGAGATGCAGCATGAAACGAACGAATGGACATCATGCTTGGCGGCTTCATTTAGGAGCCGTTCGAAAGCTGAATAGTTCAAAAATATGTCTTGGAGTTATTACATATTACCCGACCAATGAAGCTTGTAAGTGCCCCCAGCCCCCTGAAACACTAAGTTGATTTGCAAAATAATACTTACTCCTGCGATTAATTGCCAGACTTGGGTTGCACCTGTGCGCTTCAGAGTCAATTTGGACTTGCAATTTTACTAGCATCCAAATATTAAATCAGCACAATGGCATTGTCAGCCGAAGAATTGAAAGAAGTGGAAGCTTCACTAATAGAGCTAGCAAAGACAGAGGTAGGACCCTTAATCAAGTCTCAATCCGGAACTAAGTTCGAATCGTACGAGGATAAGGCCAATAATGTCGATCTAGTAACTGTGGTGGATAAGAAAGTCGAAGGCATTGTTAGGGATTTTTTAAAGAAGAAATACCCTAACTTTGATTTTATTGGGGAGGAAAGCTATGTCAAGGGCGAGACCACCATAGGTCAAAAACCCACGTTTATTGTAGATCCAATTGATGGCACAACAAATTTCATTCATGGATATCCGTACAGTTGTACGTCTTTAGGTCTGAGCGAGAATGGTAAACCCGTCGTTGGTGTCGTTCATAATCCACATTTGAATCAAACTTTTCATGCCTCCAAAGGTAACGGAGCTTTTTTGAATAGCGAACGTATTAATGTGTCTCCTCGTCCTCTGGTTTTACAGAAGTCCATTATCGGTCTAGAATCAGGATCAGAGCGTGATGAGACACCAGGAAGTAATTTTGAGAATAAGCTGCATACTATAAAGAACTTGTTGAGTGAAAAGGGGGGATTCATTCATGGCTCGAGAAGTGTTGGTAGTTCTGCTATGAACCTGTGCTATGTAGCTAGCGGCTTGTTAGACGCTTATTGGGAAGGTGGTCCATGGGCATGGGATGTGTGTGCAGGCTGGTGCATTCTTGAAGAATGTGGTGGTACTATGGTCAGCGGCAACCCTGGTGAATGGGAGATTCCCTTGGATAATAGATGTTATCTAGCAGTGAGAGGGGGCACTAAACAGGAAGAACAAAAGTGGTTTATAGAATCGTTATGGTCTCATGTAGAAGGTAGGTTGCAATATTAGTGGCTAAGTAACTGTTGGAATCTTTCTATATCTTTTTCCTTTTTTTTTTTTTTTCACTAGCATTAACCGAAGTTGTTCATGTCTGACAAGCCACAGCTTTAGTAGCGAACAAGCAAAACGAAGGCTTACATGTTAAACACAACCAGTGAATGAGCGATAACGAAAGTGGAGAAGAGGACAGAATAATCGGACCTGAAGAATACGCGACAAACAGAGCCGTTCTAGTTGCTCGCAAAGTAGTCAGATTTGTATTATCGGCCTCTGAATCGCAGAATGTTGTCTTTGGGAAGACAAGATTGCAAACTGTCGCCAAAGATGCTTCACAACAAGAAAACTGCCCCCGAATACAATTTGCACAATTGCTAAATCAAGTGAATAGTATTCTGAAAGACATTTACGGTTATGAACTTGTTGGGTTACCGCCCAGGCAAACATCCGTTGCAAGGGCATCACCGAGAAAAGCCGGGGAAGATAAAATTGGTTCCAAGGCTTCTCGTTTCATTTTGCTTAATATAATGCCTCTCTTACCTGAGCTTGAAGAGTTAAGGTCTGAGCAATGCAGCTCTCTTTATAAGGGCTTCCTGTTCAACAGAGACCATTTTGAAGACAACTTGAATGGTATAAGGACGATCGAGAGTGCATTGGAAACTCACCAAGATCTTGTTTTCAAAGGATTACTGACTGTCATACTCTCTATTATCCTTTTTTCAAAGAACAACATACTACAGCAGGAGCTATTCAAGCTTTTGGAGTCTTACGGAGTGCCTACAGATGGAACAAGGATCCCCGTACTCGATTGGACCATTGATGAGTTAATGAAATCTCTGGATCGGAAGGAATATGTATTGAAGCTGGAGGAGAACTCAGAAGTTGAAGGGGACGTTACAAGTTATAGAATAGGAAGAAGAACGCAACTCGAGTTCAGTATCGATGCCCTTGTAGAAATGGTAAGACAGGTATTAGGGTTAGATGATGGGCTGTTAGCTCGTTTGAAAGAAGACATTAAGAAGAATATTGGCGATTCGTATACGTGAAGTTCGCTTACTGAAAAGCGCTTTTGCCCCTATACTAGACAAAAATCCCATACGACAATAATCACAACGAGAGATCTTTGACGCGGCTGTCGGGATGCGATAGATTTTTGGAAGCTTCGCGAGAAAAGTGTCGCTAGGAATCTGTAGATCATCGTACGTTGTTGGGTCCTCTTGAAGTTAGTTTTTTTTTTATTTTTTTTTCTTTTAATTTTTTTTGGGTGAAATTTGGCGTCCTCGTCGTTACTCAAAGATTTATAAAAAAACCATGTTATGTCAATCCACTTCACTCTAGAATGAAATCGTAAACCTAGGAAAAATCCTGACTTTGATATCCGATATTGTTGGCTTTTAGAGCAAGCCCTGTGGAGCAGTATGGCGCTAAAAATGGATAATACCGACTTGGCGGTACTCTGCGCACTCATTTTGGCAGTTACTGTCTATTTGAAGAGAGACATTATCAAAGAACTGTTATTTTCTAATGATGATTCGATCTCTGCAGAGAGCTCTGGCTGCCGTGATATTGCTAAGGTTATGAAAGACAACAACAAGAATTACTTGGTTCTCTACGCCTCGCAGACTGGTACGGCTGAAGATTACGCTAAAAAGTTTTCAAAAGAATTAGCTGCTAAGTTCTCTCTCAACGTTATGTGTGCTGATGTAGAAAATTATGAGTTTGATACTTTGCATGAGTTGCCTCAAAATGTGGTAGTTTCTTTCTTTGTCTCGACTTATGGTGAGGGTGAATTTCCCGATAGTGCGGTGCATTTTGAAGATTTCTTGTCCAACGCTGATGAAGGGGATCTAAGCAATTTGCGGTACACTTTATTTGGATTGGGTAACTCTACGTATGAATTTTACAATGGTGCCTCCAAGAAGGTCCTCGAACATCTGAAGAAGTCTCAGGCAACACTGATTGGTGAACATGGTTTGGCTGACGACGGTGCTGGCACCACCGATGAGGACTATTTGGCCTGGAAGGAATCTGTATTTGAGGCTTTGAAAGACCAGTTACATTTGAGCGAGCACGAGCAAAAATATGTACCTTCTTTTAAGTTGGAAAAGTTGGACGCCATTAGTGATAATGTATCCCTGGGAGAACCTTCTTTGCAATATTTGCCCTGCAACAGCCTTTCCTTCAATTCAGAGGGCGTGCAATTGGGACCATTTGACTTGAATCAACCATATGTGGCACCAGTTGTCAAAAGCCGTGAGTTGTTTCGAGCTGGGGACCGTAGTTGTGTACACAGCGAATTCGATATGTCAGGTTCAAACATCAAATATACTACAGGCGATCACTTGGGTGTTTGGCCCTCAAACGCCGATGAAAAGGTCGAAAAATTCTTGTACGCTTTTAACTTGAGCCCCGAGACTATCTTTGATTTGAAGCCGCTAGACTCCACTATAGAAGTTCCATTCCCCACCCCTACCACCATTGGTGCGGCAGTGAGACATTATATGGAAATCACAGGTCCCATATCCAGACAGAACTTTGGTTCATTGGTTCAGTTTGCACCAAGCTCTGAAGTCAAGGAAAAATTACAGGAGTTGGCCGCGGACAAGGACCAATTCTCTATTGAAATCACTTCCAAATATTTTGATTTGGCAGATGCTGTGTTACATCTTTCTGGGGGTGCCAAATGGCGGACCGTTCCTTGGGAATTTTTAATTGAAACTGTCCCTCATTTGCAGCCCCGTTATTACTCTATCTCGTCCTCTTCTTTGTGGGAGAAACAAACTATCCACACCACAGCTATAGTGGAAAGCTTTCCGAATCCTGCGGGTGAGGGGAACGTCGTTGGAGTGGCGACAAATTTGTTGAAGAATCTCCAGGTGTTGCAAAACAAGGGCGATACCAAATCGCTGGATGTCCATTTTGACTTAAGCGGTCCTCGCGACTTGTTCTCCGATTTTAAATTGCCAGTTCATGTTCGTCGGTCGGGTTTCAAGCTACCTACTAATCCGCAAACCCCGGTTATCATGATCGGTCCTGGTACTGGTGTGGCCCCCTTCCGTGGATTCATCAGGGAGCGTGTTAAGTATGAGGAAACCCATGAGAACTCCAAATTGGGCAAACATTTGCTGTTTTACGGCTCTCGCAATCTGGACGACTTTTTATATAGAGAGGAATGGCCCGAATACGCCAAGAAGTTAGGTAGTACATTCGAGATGATTGTGGCACATTCTAGAATGGGTCCCAAAAAGGTTTACGTGCAGGACAAGCTTTTAGAACGTGAAGAAGAAGTTCTCTCATTAATGAACGCCGGCTGTTTCTTGTACGTTTGTGGTGATGCTAAAGGTATGGCCCAGGGTGTTCATGCTGCATTAGTGGATATCTTAGCTCGTGGCAAATCGATATCAAAGGAAGACGCCACCGAAATGATCAGAATGCTGAAAACTTCTGGTAAATATCAGGAAGATGTTTGGTGAATTTTTCCTTGTTAAATACTATCAGTAATTATACATCCGCACTTGTTTGCATTTGTACGTATTCATTCATGTTTGATTTCTCGGGATAAGAGAAACTGTATACTTTGACCGAGGATATAGAATCAAATAAAAATACAGGCAGGCAATGTTATCTTTGGATGGCTGTTTTGGCATGCAGAGAGCCTCCGGCCTGTTACTAAATCGAATATTAGTTCGGAGGCCCACAAAATCGATTAGGTGCTTTCATGCTGCAGGTTTGTTGCATCAGGCATTAACGAAACCGAAACCGGAAGAGAAGAGGGAGAAGTTGCAAAGGGATGAGCTCAATGTGAAAACCATGAAACCTCCGCGTAGCTCCCAGAATCCCTCTAAGTACTTAAGGAGATCTTTTGTGCCCAATTTTAAACCACCTCGATACAACACCCAAGGCAATCTGGAACAACTTCTTCTTAAATGTTTAGAAGTCAAGCCTTGTACCACGGTAACTACAGCAGAGAGCTATGACTTGACGCGTTGCATTTCACAACTTCATAGTAATGGATTTCAGCCGATTAGCTTGATTCCAGATGAGATTGTTACTTTCAAACATCACTGTGACGGAAGTACGGGAGACGTAATGATTTTGGGCCAAAGCGGTTCCATTACATGTTGGGGATTTGATGAAGCTTTTGTGAACCAGAATATTTTGAAACTCGTTGATAGGGCAAGGATAAATCCGTTGAAAGAGGAGGAGTTTGAGACCGAAGATATGGACTATGTCGAACTGGAAGACCAAGCTCAATTGGACACGATTCAACTGGAATCTGGTAATTCATCTCTTAATTACCTAGAGGATAGTCGCCTAGTGGGAGACTTAATTTTGATAAATTCGATAGATTCAGATGCAGATCTGCTACACAAGGCTGCGTTCTCCAGCGGGTTTTCTAGAAGCACGAAACTGGCGGTTCTAGAGAATGCTATGGAAAGACACATTGTACAAACCAGGACAATCACAGAAAAAGTTTCGAAAGGAGTTCGTCTTAATCTGAAGAGAGGTGATGCTCTCAAATCTATTGGTGAATTATTTTTGATAAGGGGCAAACTAAACTTGTATTCTGAGCTAATAGAAACTCCAGATCTTTACTGGAGTGAACCGCAACTTGAAAAGATTTTTAAAGGAACTTCCAAATACTTAGACATCGGCCCACGCATCAACATATTGAATAGTAAATTGGACTATTCTACTGAAGAAAGCAGGGCATTAATGGGAGTATTGAGCGAAAAAAATAGCACAGTTTTGGAATTAATTATTATCTATTTGATTGCCATTGAGATCTGCTTCGAGTTATACCATTTTTATGAAAGGTATTGGCTCGACGCAAAACCTACGAGAGATGACGGAGTGAAATTCATGTAAATAGGAAGTATACGCTTCACTCTTTTGTTAAAGGATCTTTAATCTGCAGTATTATGGGACTCGTAAATGTATTCTTTTTTACGGAAACAGATTCCAGATCGGTGACCACATAATCTGCCCCAGCCTCGAACAACTTGGCCTTTTCACACGTAGTTTTTACGGCCACTACAGTTGCGCCCATTGCTTTTCCAGCTCTTATACGGATAGGCGTGTCTTCAAAGACTACTTTTTTAATGGTTTTCATTGAAAAGTCCCAGCTCTCGCAAAGCTCAAAACATGCCTTAGAATAACCTTCAGGATCTGGCTTATCTTTGGAGACGTCTCTTGCTGTACGAATACTTCCGGCATACCGACATCCTTCAAAATAGTTCTAAACCATGCATGTGCCAAATACGGAGAACCAGAAGTTACTACGGCCCATTTTTGCCTCACAAACTTGTTATGAGTAGAGCTATTGACATTCAGATCTTCTAAAAGCCTTTTCGCTCCTGGTATCAATCTTACAGAATTCAAATAGTCTTTAACGATAGAATATTCGAGTTTCTCGACAGCCATACTATCATTCGCAACTTCAGGGAAAAACTTCTTTATGGCTTCAGTGGTCAAACATGGTCTAGGCGAATTCATAAATGTGCTCGGGTCTCTATGGTAGCGATTGCATAGATTGCTCCATGCACATTCCGAGGCATATCCGGTATCGACAAGTGTGCCGTCTAAATCGAACAAACATACATGGGCTTCGATTAACGGCATTCTGTATTATGTGGTTAAAAATACTCGTGATTGCTTATCCATAATCGAATTATTGTTCGAAGATAGATAATTTTCAGGATCTTCATCTTTTCGATTCTTGTCCTAATCGATTCGAGCAAGTTGTCGGAGCGATTGCCATACTTTATTTGTCACGAGGAAAAAGCGAAAATACAACAGATCAGCTTAAACAGATTTTTTCTTCGAGGGGGTTAAATTTATCAGTCTTTGTGGGGAATCATATGGATTTGGTCTAACATCCTTTATATATATGTATATATACTTTTTTTTTGTGATCTGAACTTAACGCCATATGCTTTACTATTAATACTACATTCAATTTAGATTCGAACAGCACTACCTGACGTCTAATAATATTATAGTTATTGGTGGAAAATATTACCAGCTATGACAATTTTTAATTCTATTTCTCCTGACATTCGTATCACAAAAAACCTCCAAAAAAAAAAAAAAAAAAAAAAAAAAGATACAAAAATTGATAAATATTCAAACAATCGCTAAAATATGGAAAATGAGTAGAAAATAGCGATTGCTCAAACCAAAAATTTATTAAATAGTACGCTACTCTGACAATGCCAGTATCAAGAGTAGAGACAAAGCTGAAGTTCGACCCCAATCTATCGAAAAATGATTTCAATATTGAACAGCATATCAAAAACCAGCAGTGGTCTATTCTGGGAAAAGCACTTGAAATTTATCTCCTATGGTTCTTAACTTTAATGATAGTATATGCGCTAGTTTTTGCAGGTCTGTTATATTTGAAGGGTCAGAAGGCCCCAAATGTAGCAAATAGCGCGCAGGAAACGGAAAGTGCCCAGACAAGTGGTAACACCATCACTAATTTGAATAATAAGGACCTATATCCTGTTCTAAATGTAGCAGGTGACCAATCTAGTTTTTATTTGAAATACCTGGACGTCGATCGAATTTCAAAGTCCAAACAAGCAGATCCACAAAATAGTGAGCAAAAGGAAGAACAAGACAAAGATGACTCTAAGTGATAAGTCTGCATTGTTATAGCTTTTTAATTTTTTTTTTAAGAACGTCAGATAATTATACAGTAGCTTCACGATCGTTTTCTGAACTTAGAAGTCCAGCGTACTTGTTTCTCCTAATCTCGTCCTCCTTGACACATGATAATATCTGAGCTGTCAGTTTCTCTGTTATGGCAAAGGCCTTATGGCAGTTTTCCATTAGTGAGAGCGCATCCATGGGTAGACCACCCGCTTTAGAAATTTGAACAACTTCTCGGTTCTTATTCAGCGTCACTGTTAGAGTACCGTCTCTCAACAACTCCTCCTGTAAATTAGCATCTATGATGGCAATTTCAGCGTTAGAATCGCCTTTAATGTTTTCCTCAGTCCCCTGAGGGTTGAAAAAGGAGAATGTGACACATATGGGTATATGCAAAATGCCTAGAGGGACCGGTTCTCTTTCATCCGCTGGATGTATTGTCACTCTATCACCCAAGACCGTAATATCCGGTTTCCTAAAATGCAGTAGTGCAGTCATTACAGCAATGCAAGATGCATCTATGAATCCGCCATCACAATCCAAAAAGTGAACGTCTGCTCTTATAGCCCAGCATTTACTTCCTGCCACGATACAGAGTCCTTCGATGTCTAAAGCACTGGATCTTCTTACGGCTTTCTCTATGATTCTTGCACATAATACTTCATCCTCCCCAGTACTATTACCATTTTCAAATTGAGGCCCTGCCATGGGTGAAGTTTCTGTAGATATTAAAAATAATCCTTCAAACGGCCTATCCTCATACGGTTGTGCAATTTGACAGCTTATTCTGCAGTGTACCTTAGTCTTTCCCATAGTGATTGTTACATCACCGTACTCTTTACCAAAGCTAATATTTAGATCTCGAAATTGGTCAAACGATCGCCCATCTAGTCTGAAATTCTGCCTTAATGCCTCGAGAATAAACTTATTTTCAGAATTAGAAAGCTCAATGTCTTTAGCCATAGTTATAAAATACTTGCCAACCTGAAATGAGATCTGTTAATGTGCTCTCCCTGTTCGGTCAATGGTTCCTGAATGATCTGTAGCATCATCTCCGTAACAGAAATTATTCCAATTTTTCTTCTTCCGTGAAATATGACGATAATAAGGGAAGTCTCCACTTTATTTTTCTTCTTAAAAACTACTAAAATAAAGACTTTATTTGGATTTTTTGAAAAATCCATCAATGGCACCTTTGCCCATGGCCACCTTTTTCTTAACTGTGACCTTCTTAATTATTTTTTTCGGTTTCTCAGGCCCACGATTCGTGGGCAATCCCACTGACATTGCGGTCTGCACTAACAGTTCCTTCTCTTTGCCAACATCCTTGAGGTGTTTCTTATACTCCTGATATTTTTCAATCGCTTCTGATATATTTAAAGTTTCTCCAGAATATTTCACTAGAGAGCAGTACGCAGGCTTCGGAATTAGGGAAATTAAGAAGTTTACTGCAATAGACACTTTTGCGTACTCTACGATATCTGGGGGCAGCGATACCAGAGGGGGCAAATTTGACGGGAAATGCTCTAGTATTTGCTTAACCTTCCTGACCAGACAGTGCACTATTTTTTCAGGAGTAATTTTGTAGTATACGTCCCCTGCTTCTTCAATAGGTTCCGCAATATTTTCTAGGCCTTTCTGCAAGATGTGGGAAGAAATATGGCACCACTCGGAGTCATGTGTATCGATAAGTAAGTCCTGGTAGTCTCTCCAACCAAGAGATCTGTTATCACATTGCGAATTAATGTCTTTGGTATCTCCTTTTAAGTAATCTTTTTCGTCATCCATGACACAATGCCTGTAGAAAAACCCGATTAGGTTGAATGTAATGTCGTACTTCGTAACGTACCTGAAGTTCCCTTCTTCTATGACGTATCCATCTTCTGGATTCAACTCATTGGTTATGAAAGTCGATTTTACTGACTGTCCATCCTTAGTATAGTGATACCGCTCAGATAAGCGATCTTGGTCTTCGTAGTACTTACATCCTCTGCTGAACTGATGAGATCTCAGTTCATATATACCATTATTTTCAAACTCGACCAATCGTGGGCGTTTTTTGGCTTTTATGTTTGATGGATGAGGTAATGTAAAGACTTCGACTTTCTCGTTGCAATCATATAATTCAGGTGGCAATACTAGAATCCATCTATCAGAGTCCGATCCAATTGTCATGTTGGAACTGAGGGAGCTAGAGGCCGCTAGGTTTACAAGACTCCTCTTTCTTTCTCGTACGCACCGTAGTTCTTTAAACGCGTCGACTTCATCTCATCGCGTAAACAATATTCCCTGACAGGGGTATGAGCTTTGGCCAAGAAGATCAGGATCTCTTTTTTTGCGGCAGGACAGATGCATTGCATTGAACAGAAACAGAAGAATCAATCTTTCGTTTGATGTCTTTTTTTTGTCCCTGACGCTGTACGTTAAAATTACAAGTGCTTAGGCACTTTCTAGATATATCCTGGAAGCGCACTCGTCACAGTCATGATCCCCTAAATTGTTTTTCGTAATCTGTTTGACTTTACGAATACGCAATATTTCAACATTTCACGTTCCAAGCACTTTGTCTTTTACGGGCCACCAGAACAACGCCTTTGAGCAAAATGGGCTGGTTCATAATAAAAATTATTGCAACTGTAGCTGCTATTCTACTTGGGAGCGAGTGGCTTTTCAAGACATTTTATTTGAATCTTAAACGTGATTTTAAGCAATTGGCTGAGGACGAGCAGTCTAATATTACTAGCACACGCAAGGAAAATGAAACAGCACTTTACAGGAATTTTCTCATTCCGCTTGGATTCCCTCTGGTTACCGGTCTGGGCCTCTCACTGAAGTATAAGATACGCAATGGTAATTTTGCTGACGTATGGAACGCTATTATGGAACTGTCTGAAGATAATACGATTAGATTTATAGACGAACCTAATGGTGTAGCACTTCCTATCATCAATGGAATCGCCAAGCACATTTTGGACAAACATTTAGCTACTTATGTTGGCAATGTTGGGATTGCAGTCTCTCCTTCTAGAATGTCAGGCTTTGTCATGACCATCGCAACTATGATGGCTTCTATCAAATATAAAACTTTACCGCACCTTTTGACTTCCTTACCGCGTGAGAAATTGGCAAACATCGATATTTTATTGATTGATTCGTGGGAAACACTTAAAAAACTGAAAAATTGTGAACATTGGTATAAATTGATTGTTGTTTGTGAAGCGGGTTCGGCGCCAATAGAGGGTATCACGAATGTAACTTCGTGGGACCAATTTGTTGACGGGTACAGGGAAGAGAAGAAATATGCGTACTCTCCATCTGAGGAAAACACTGACGATATCAAGACTCTCTTATTGTGTACATCGCCTTCAAATCATACCACAAGCTTTGGCCAGGGGTGCCTTGTTAGCGGTATTGCTTCATTTGTCCGCAGTTTCCCAATGGACCATGAACTGAGTCGAAATGACGTGTTGACTGTTGCTGGAAAGTTTACCACAAAAAACTTGAGTCTGCAGATTTGGCAAAGAGTTTTCGCAGTGTTGCTCCATGGCGGCTCTGTCAATTTCGAAGAAAAAGCAAATGCCTACGAGTGGTATCACACAACGTTACTGCTGGTCGATTATGATAGCTTAATTACTGCTATGAAAAGCGCTTTAGAGAAGAATAGGTCATTTTTCCAAAAATTGAAACATCGTTGGGCCACTGCATTGTTGTCTGAAGGTGTATTCACAAAAGCTGGACAACTACCTTTAAAATCAATCGGCAACTTAAGATGTGTTTATCTGACAGATCAAACAGAAAATCTTTCTGTGATCAATTCATTTCCCAAGACCATTCCGAAGTTTAGAAAGGGAGGGGCCGTTAGCGCTGTGAATACTTTTCAATTGAACAATATTAGAGCCTTTTTGGGGAGTAGGGTTATATTTGAGTTCTACTGCGTATTCACCGTCATGGGCCCTATCGCGCATACGAATTTCTACGACTACAGGATGCTGCCTCCTAGCGTAGGCGCCACTTTTTCCTTCTATGGACCTTTAACAACTTCCTTGGAGGGAAAAATAGTCAAGACTGACCAGAATCCTGAGTTTGACATAGCAAAAAAACAAGGTATGCTTTGCATTCGCGGTTTTACTATAGGTAAACCTGTTGAACCTAGTCGTCTACAAAGTGCAAAGGAACTATCCAGTCATTTCGGTGGCGGGGAAGGCTGGATGCCCTTGGTAGGTATATTCGGCCTTTGGGGCCAAGACGGTTGCCTGTATCTCTATAATTGAGTCTAAAAAGTTCGTAATTCTATACAAGAAATCGCATTAATCGTACTTCAGCTGGCCCTTTACCTTCGACCAAAAGTCCTTGATGTACTGCGTCTGCTCCTCTGGATGCTGCGTACCTCTCACAGCCAAATAAGTGCGATTTGCTACACCAATATGCCATTCTCCAGCATTAGCGCCGACGATTCGTCCACCTGTTTCATTTAGAATGCACCAACCTGCACATACATCCCATGAGTAGCATCCTCCATCCCAATAGCTATCCAAATTTCCTAATGCGATGTAAACTAATGTCATAGCGGTAGATCCCAAATTTCTGAATCCATGTACAAACCCTCCATCGACTGCAAGCAGATTCTCGTAGGTTGCCGTCTTACATTTAAAATTTGGACCTTCTCTAGCAGAACCTGGTTGTAGTGCTACAATCGATTTGCTTAATTGGAGTGATCTCATGCTTTTAATCTTTGCCGTGTAGTCGAATGGCTTGCCGTTGACTTTGACACCATTACCTCGAGAAGCAGTTACAAGAAGATTTAAATGAGGATTGTAAACTACACCAACAACTGGTTCTTTGCCTAAGGTCATTCCCATCGATGTGCAACTAAAGGGGAAATCATGGACAAAATTTGTAGTCCCATCGATAGGATCTACAATGAAGGTTGGATCATCAGTAATTTTAGTGACGCCTTTCTCATAGCTTTCTTCACCGACAAATCTGAAGGCTGGGTATTGACTTTTAAGAGTACTCCATATTATTTGCTCCACTTGTTTATCAATTGCAGTGACTATGTCTACTTTCCTGGACCCTGTTTTCAATTCGTAGCTTTGTTGTGATCCTGATTTAGACCGAATAATGGGGCCAACTCTGTTAAGAGCTAAGTCAGCAAGAAACTCCTCGACAGCTGCCAGGTCTGTATTTGTAATGTCCATTTCTTGAGGAGGCGTAATGTTAGAAATGAAAGCTTTAAACCAAGCTCTTACTTTATAAGTTACATGCTGCGTACATCAACTGACAAGAGCTTTTCGAGATTTTTCAACTTCCGAGCATCTCGAAGAATAAAAAGCAACAGATCCTACAGCAATAAAGAACGAAAGGGTGTAAAATAAAAAGTAAAATATAAAGACAGAAAGTAGTATGTAGTGGCATTCAGAAGAAGCCATGCTCTTTCAAATACTTCTTAACAACTTCACGATCTCTGTTAATCCATTTGGCCTTGGAAACAATGGTGTCTAGAGATTGAGCCAAATTTTGGTCAAAACCTTTCGTGGACTTGTCGCTAAAAAACTTCTTGATTTGATCGACAGCCTCCAAGGAGGTAAATGCAGAAGTACTGATGACGACTACAGATCCTAGCATAGACAAACCAGGTGGTAATCTTTTGGAGATGTCGTCCCAGTTTTTCTGTAACCATGACCATAATGCTTCAATACCTTGCCTGTGAGATCTCATGCCTTGCATAGGGATGTAAATGTCCTGGTTGAGCACTGTCCCATCAGTCAAGTAAGAGAGAGTTCTTTCCAATAGCTTCGAGTCTTCGAATCTTCCGAGAGTTCTTAAAGCGGCCAGTTTTTCATCGTTGGAAACAGGATTTTTGTAAATGTGGAATATCTTTTCGTAGTTATCAGCACCACCTGCTCTTGCAGCAGCATTGAATACAATCGGTTTGATCAAAGCAGGAATGGCTTTTTTATCACCCGCGGTGTATTTTGCAAACATCTCCAAGGCGGCTTTTTCTACTTCTTGGTCCTTAGCACTGCAAGCAGCGCCAAACATGGCCACTTTCAGCCGTTGGGTGGCGAAAGAGTCCGTGGAAGAAAATTTCCACCCTAAATTATGAGCCTTAGAGGAAACTAATTTCTTGGTGAAATTATTCAACGCATCCTGCGTCTCTTGAGGTTCAAAAATCCAGGCAGCTTTTAGCGCGGACAAACTATTGAGGATCTGTTCCCAAACGACAAATGACTGCTCATCGTTCCACTGCGATACTAAGTTTAAGAAATTTTTCGTGGAAGTGTAACCAGAAGCCGAAAGTGCCTTGGCATCAGCCACCAGTCCCACACGATCTTCCACTGGCAAAAATTCCGCTTGCTGGCCAAACTTTGTCCATCTCTCGTCCGAATAAGATGTGATGTATATTCCGGCCTGGGCAGCATTCACCTTGAAAAAACTGGGATCTTCCAATTCGATTGTCTTGGATCTTTCGTTTAGCACTAACGAGTTATCAACACCTTTCTTTGTGGAGAGGGCTAAAAACACAGGATACAAGGTTTCGTCTTCTTCTGGCTTCAGGTCACCAGTAGACAAATAACGATTTTGACTAAACGTGATTTTACCACCATCTTCCTTTACATTAATAACAGGATAGCCAACTTTTTTCGTCCAAATATCCATAACTTTACGCACGTCTTTCCCGGAGGCCTCGGATAGCGAGTCCCACAGGTCTACTGTTTGAGCGTTGCCATACTTAAACTTCTGTAGGTATTGGGAAACACCCTTGATAAAAGTATCCTCACCAAGCCACTTGGAAACCATTCTCAACACCGAGGATCCCTTGGAATAAGATATGGCGTCAAATATTTGATTGATCTCATCCGCACGCCTCACGGGCACTTCGATTGGATGCGAAGAGCGCAGAGAATCTAAAGCCAATGCATTTTGTAAAGTGTCGGTCACGTACTCCTCCCAGACCTTCCAGTCAGGCTGGAATTCGTTGCATGAATACCAGGACATCCATGTGGCAAAACCCTCATTCAGCCATAGACCCTCCCACCAGTCCATGGTTACCAGATTTCCAAACCATTGGTGAGCCAACTCATGTTGTACTACCTCGGCAACTCTTTGAATACGGCCCAATGTGGAATTCTCTTTGTCCAAAAGGACGTCAACTACCCTGTAAGTGACAAGCCCCCAGTTTTCCATGGCACCAGCAGAGAATTCATGCACTGCGACATTGTCTAGCTTTGGCAATGGATACTGAATCCCAAAGGCCTTCTCAAAAAATGCTAAAGTTTTAGCGGTCAAATCAGCTGCATACTGACCGAGGTGTTCGTTTCCCGGAGTGGCGTAGCATCTCACAGGAATGCGGAAATCTTTGTTTTCTACATACTTCAGCTCTGCCACAATGAAAGCCACCAAGTAAGTGGACATTTTAGGGGTCGTGTTAAAATGTGTCACTTTCTTACCGCCCTCAACACTTTCTGCTTTGACATCCATGTTGGAAAGATGGGTCAGATGTGGTTCAGAGACTAGTGTGATGTCAAAAGTAGCCTTCCTATTAGGCTCGTCGTAACAGGGAAAAGCTCTGCGGGCATCTGTCGGTTCCATCTGGGTCGTTGCCATGTACTTGGTCTCTCCTGTCAGCTTATCCTCGTACTTGGCTCTGTAGAAACCAGCCATGTGGTCATTCAATTCACCCGTATACTTAATATCTAAGGTCACTTTTTCTTTGCCAGCTAAGGTCCCCTGGGGGAACTTAAATTCTGTCACCTGGTTCTCTGCATCATTTTCAATCGCCAATGGCTCTTGCCCTTCAATTGTGGCAGCATTTAGCTCAATAGCTTCAGTATTCAAGTAAATAGAATCCAACTTCTGATCATTGACTTTGAAGTCAAGCTTCAGGTGACCACTGAACTTGAAAGTTTTGAAATCCGGCTCTAGTGTCAGATCGTAGTGGAGTGGAGTAACATTGGTAGGTAGGACTTCTCGGTTTGCAGAAACGACAGCACTAGTCATGACGATGCAATTCGCTTAAGTTAGTAATGCAGTTCAATTGATGTTGTGAACCTGAAGAGAGTTTCTCTTGCACACCCTGTTAGTGCAGCCTTCTTCCTTCCCCTTATATACGGGCACCTTGTGCGGGTAAAAAAGTGGTATTCGTCCAAGCCATACAACAATAGGGTAGAAACCGAGGCCCAAATTGTCATTATTTGGAGCATGATACTCCGCTAACGTACTATTCGGCATATGTCAATTGCAAGGGAACGGTTCTCATCTGTGTCCTTTTATTCTATGGTTTCTTGAAGTGTGTGTTTGTGTAACCGAGTTACATATACATACCGCTGAGTGGCTTTGTGGCACTTGGGGCAGCTCTTGTTGAAAAAGGTTCTTGTGCTGCCTAGAGAAGCTGAAGCGGTGCTTCTTGTGCGATTGAAGGTGTTTACGGTGGGGCCAGTGGCACATAACATGCCGCCTGCTGCCCAACTTCTGGCTAACAGGGAGAGCCCTGAGCAGGAATACTTCGAAAAACCCTTGGCTACCGTTCCAAGGAGCATTGGGTACCGGTTTTGTGGAGCGCGAAGTATCTTTCGAGTGGTCGATAGGCGTAGGTAAGAATGGCTTAAAAGAATCGAGAAAAGCACATGAAAGTGCGGCTGAAGATTTATGCGCTAAGTTGAACAGACACTTGTTGACAAAACTACTAAGAACTTGCCATTCGAGTGAGATGACCAGAGACTAGAAAGGTGTCTGACATATAAGGTTAGCCTTTAGTAGTTGACAGTGACAAAGGTCATAAAAAAGGAAGTAAAAAAGTGAAGCAAAGCTCTGAAAGAATATTTTATATGTTTTGAGATAATTGATCCAACAAAACAGTTGCTTTTTCTTTTATGCGTACAGTTGAGTACTACCGTACTCTCGCATCTAACAGATTTAGCTGCTCTGATTAGAGCATCTGTAGTCGTAGACCGTGGGCAGTGCTGCGCGGTCAGAACTGTCGAGTAGGTTTAAGCTCCCTGTCCTATTGACTAATGAACAACTATTTTTAGAACGCAATGAAAATAGGCATATATGAAATAGGCATATATGAAATAGACATCATTTGGTTGTCTTTGCCCACAGTTGGTGTTATCCAAGAGTAAGTCAGCTGCCTTGTTGTATCACTAATTAGCAATGCGAGTTCGGGCCAGATGAATCACAATAACCAGGGATATTGGAGCAAGACTTTTGCAACCCAACAGACCCGCACAGCTGAGTCGGAGGCTGCTTTTTTGCTGCCATAGGTCAAAGAGACGGACTGATCCTCGATGTCGGCTGCGGTCCTGGTACCGTTACTATGGGATTCGTCACATACGCCAGTGAAGAGAGGACAGTAGGCGTCGATATCTCTCCAATTGTCTTGGGCAAGGTAAAAGACGCTGTTTCTAATGCAGGGTTTCCTAAAGAGGGGCCAGGTTCCATTGTCTTCGAGGAAGGCAATATCCTTGAAGGCTTGACTACCCTGACAATGTGTTCGACGTTGTCTTCTGCGCTCATACCTTGGCATATATGTCACCACTCGACATTCCACTGAAGGCCCTCAATGAGATGCGGCGGGCACTCGAGCCGGGAGGAATATTGGCAACACGGGATACCGTTGAGCAGCACTTTTATCCACGTAGTGTAGATCTCGACCTCCTCTGGGTTGGTAATTTTACCCGTGTGGTGCTCAAAGGAGATCTTGGAGCAGATCTCTCGCCACCTGCCATGCCAGCGCTATTCTGGCTTGCAGGTTTCGATTTTAACGGCGGTAAGGTTGGTGTCGGCGTGGGAACTACAGTTTTCTCAAGAGCCAGCACTCAACATTGGTTGGTAAGTCGTACTGAGAGCCAGCTACAGGCTGGAGATTCCTTCTATCGCAGCTGGCTCGAGGCTGGAGTAACTGAAGACGAAATACATGAGACGCTGCTTGCCACCAAAAAGTGGGCCGAAACGGAAGATGCTTGGTACGCAGCGTTGCAATGCGAGCTGCTCACCTGGAATTAAGGTTTTAAGTACCTCTTCTCGAGAGATGGACCCTCTTCAAAGACACAGCGAGCTCTCATACAAAATACATGAAATCTTGGACAAGGAGAAAGCTTGCGCTGATTCATGTACTATTCCCGTAGGCAAACTTGTAATATGGTGCAAAATTAAACAACAATGCTTGTTCCAAGCAGATCCGGATATTATGACCTAAAAATATAGTTTCTTTGCCTTTACATCTTTTTCGATACAATACTTGGCGTTAAGCTTTCTTTGTGGGACGTGGGCTTGCAGGAGTAGATTATTATCGATCCTGAAGCATATGCCTATCGGAATGGTACATTAATAAAATTTAAGTATATTCATATTACTTCCTTCATGTTTACATCTTTAATAGTTGTCTAATTGATGAGAAAGTCGGTTCAACAGACCAAAAAAGCTGGTTCTTCTAGACTGAAGATCATACAAAGATATACTGCTAAAACGTAATCATTTTTGGGGTTATTCGAACATTCTATTAGCCCGTATATTGGTAGTTGTTGGACCACCAGTATCTTGGAATTATGAGCACACAGATTCACTCATTGTCAGCAGTGAAATAAGCACATTTTAGCCATGTAAAGAAGATGTGCTAAAAGGTCAATAATTTCCTGTCACAATCTTCCTCTGAGTAATCTTAATAGCGAAAATTAGCTTGCAGTTGTTTCGCAGTTATAATGCTGCGCCCTTACAAATGTATCTGAAGCTCATAACCCATTTCCAAATTGCTGCTTTACTAATGGAATCTCAAACACTAGTTAGGTCTCAGTCAGTTCTCATCGATTAATTGTCCGTATGACGAATTCTGCCTGGACCGGTTCCCGAAGAATGACGCAAATTGCCCTTACGTATTTACTGTTATAATCATTCAAGACGCTGAGAGGATGCACCAGGTAACATATTCTCTTGCTAGCCAACCACAGTCGCAAGGGGAATACATATAGCGGGATTTGACTACATGTATACGGTATTTCCGATTACTTATAACATCCTGAGACCTCGCTCCCTTGAGTATCTATGTTTCTATACAACTGCTGTTAGAAAAGGTATTAATATGGGATTCTTATTATTTGTAGTATCAGAAGTATTAATTTTCTTCTATACAAGCTCATTATGGGAAGCTGCGTAATTCTAAGTTGATAGAACTCTCAAGAACTCTCAAATTTCAATTTCCACTACTCTTTTTCGAAAGAGAGATTGGAAAAGGTCTCATCTTTGACCTGTATTCCTTGATTGGCCATATAAGGCCATTCACTGATTGTAGGGATAATGGTAAGCAGTGTATGCATGTTTATTTAATCACAAATGCTCATCATGGCTCCATATACAAGTATTAAATGCTTCATGCTCGAAATCAAAACTGACGGCCACAACAACGGCTTCGTATAAGCAAAAGTACCTACAGGGCAAGCTCCATGCAATAAACTCTCCGCAAGTCAAGACACAGTTCAGCCTGTATTTTTATGACGATCTCTTCTTCTGAAGATGTTCGTAGAAAAACATTCAGGACAGAATTTGTGGCCCGCGGCGCTATCATGTTGCCATCGTTACCTAAATGCAAGTATCTGGGGACATAAAGGATGTCAATCAGGTACCCTCCTCGGAGTTCCTGTCTTTGTCTCTAACACTACATCGGCACGCTAGACTTTTTTGTGACTTTGACTTCCAATTAAATATTCTGATTGATATTTCCCAGGCACCAGGAGAAAAAAAAAAACAGACTGGCTAATGACACGAAGCAGACATCGGTTCGGTGGCAGCAAACCAAAGTCTATTGCCAAATGTGAGCATGGTCTAGGCAGGATGCCAAAACGGTCTAAAGAGATCCAAGAGATCCGGCAAAACAGAGCACTCCGCCAACCCCAAACAAATGCTCAAACGCGGCAGAGTCTGCGAACCACGATCTTACTCGCCGCGGTGATCCCCATTGTCCGAATTATGTCTAGGAGGAAGCAAGGTGTTGCTGATCAAGAGCTCTCATGGTTCCACAAGTACTACATAACCATTGTACTTTCCGCTGCATCAGCTGTGGTCGCTGCGGTCGCCTTCTGGTGGCCTTTTAATTTTCGCAAGCAGATCAACATAGATTCCAAGGGGGGCCGTATGGGTATGCTCTTTTGGGTATTTGGCCTGCAAGTGGGTCAAAGCATACCTCGGACTTTGAGTGAACTTTTTGGTCGCAAACTTGTTATTATCCAGCTAGTAATGACAAGCATTGCATGGTACCACATATCTGCATGGTGGCACACCCGAGAAGCATTTCTTGTGGGTTGCTTTTTGTCTGGAGCCTTCATTCCAGCTTACCAGTGCATAGGGTATGGCATTCTCTCGGAGATATTTGCTGAGGGCCCCCTTAAGATAGTGGTGGGGTTTTATGCGGCGGTGTCAATGCTGGGAATTTTAATCAGCCGCCCCTCGATACTCGTAGCTGCGGCGCACCTGGTAGCATTGCTCTTGACAGTATCCGATGCCAAGTTGCCATTAGAAAACGTTCAGCACCCGGTTCTTTCGAAGGTATGTCATCTGTTGCTAAAGCTGGAATCTTGCATCATTATCGGAGCTATATTAATGATTGTATACGCTAGGTAATGTGTAGCTTCCTCTTGGCATAGTGAAATTTTTCAATTTTCTTGCGTCGCTGTTTGATCGACGCAGAAAAACACGTCTGGTGATGAGATGTACTCTTTAAAATATATAAGAAAAATTCGATTCTCGAGCACTATAGCAACTGTAAAACGTATCCGCATCAAAAAGGGACTTCTATCCTAAGCATCATGGCTCGTTTACTATTTCTGCACGGTTTCTTGCAAAATGGCAAAGTCTTCTCCGAGAAGTCCTCGGGAATTCGCAAGCTTCTCAAGAAGGCTAATGTTGAGTGCGACTATCTCGACGGTCCCGTTGAGCTGCAAGCCAAGGATCTGCCGTTTGAGATGGATGCAGAACGCTGGCAAGCTACTCTCGAGGCACACGTAAACCGCGCCTGGTTCTACCACAGCGATATCTCGGCAGAGCTGGATCTCTCTAGCACACTGCCTTACGTCTGTGATTACATCAAGAAAAACGGCCCCTACGACGGCATCGTTGGTTTCTCCCAGGGTGCCGCACTTGCTGCTATTCTCACCAACCAAATAACCAAACTTGTGCCGGAACACCCTGAGTTCAAAGTGAGTGTGCTCATCTCGAGTTACTCTTTCACCGAGGACGGCCCAGATGGTATTCGCATCACTCCTAAGTTTCAGGATGCATTCACTCCGGTGCCAACTGCACACACCCGCCTCATTTTCATCTACGGTGCTAATGACGCTGCTGTGCCATGCACTAGGGCAAAGTATTTAGCCTCGCTTTACAAGAAAGCTCTAGATGATCCAGAACTCGTCAGCGAATATGAGCACCCTGGTGGACACATGGTGCCTAACAAGAAAGACTTTATTAGACCTATCGTGGCCCAGATCGAGTCTGCCTTGGGTATCAACCAGCAATAGAATCGCTTATATCGGTCTGCATTTAGTCCGTAGTTCATTTTATACGCCTTTTTTTTTATTTTTTTCACAGTGTCAATGCGCCCAGGGAACAGAAAAGTCAAAACAGACACGCCTATAAACATACACGCCAGTACCACAACACAAGAAGAAGTCCAATCTCGAGGCAGTGTATGAATTGTTGATGGGTGACACCGAGGTAGAGTTGCTAAATGAAGACCGGGCCGGTCCCAGGTTGCATGTGAAGTCGTGGGGACGAGGAAGTAAGTTACTAGGGGTGTTGGCAAAGTATGCTCGATTTGTGGGACCAGGTCTCATGGTTTCTGTGTCATATATGGATCCTGGCAACTACAGCACCGCTGTGGCTGCAGGCAGCGCGCACAAGTACAAACTGCTTTTTTCAGTGCTGGTGGCCAACTTTATGGCAGCGTTTTGGCAGTGTCTCTGCGCTCGGCTGGGAGCCGTCACTGGATTGGATCTGGCGCAGAATTGTAAGCGCCATTTGCCCCCACAGGCAAACATTGCCATGTACATCTTAGCAGAAATTGCAATTATTGCGACTGATCTGGCAGAAGTGGTGGGGACAGCGATCTCACTTAATATTTTGCTGGGTATCCCGCTGCCGTTGGGCGTGGTGCTTACAGTGGTGGACGTTCTTATTGTGCTGATGGCCTACAAACCTAATGGGTCGCTCAAATGGATCCGGTATTTTGAACTATTTGTGTCATTCCTCGTGTTTGCCACTGTCGTGTGCTTTGGAATGGAGCTGGTCTACGCGGACTTGGGACCTGCCAAAGAGATCTGGCGCGGGTTTCTGCCGACTAAGGCAGTTTTTGAAGGCGATGGTCTCTATCTCTCGCTTGCTATTCTTGGTGCCACGGTAATGCCCCACTCCCTCTATTTAGGATCCGGTGTGGTGCAACCCAGACTCAGAGACTACGATATAACGCATGGAAACTACGTCCCTGACACAGAGGATGTAAACAACAATCATGATCAGTACAAGCCCTCTCTAGATGCCATTAATGATGCACTGCATTATACCATGGCTGAATTGTTGGTCTCCCTGTTCACCGTGGCGCTATTTGTGAACTGCGCCATTCTGATCGTAGCTGGTGCAGCGTTGTACGGCAAAACTGAACCGGGTGAAGAAGCAGATTTATTTTCCATCTACAAACTTTTATCCACCTCCTTATCCAAGACTGCAGGAACCATCTTTGTGCTGGCGCTGCTCTTCTCAGGCCAGAGTGCAGGAATTGTGTGCACCCTGAGTGGTCAGATGGTTAGTGAGGGGTTCTTGAACTGGACTGTGGCACCTGCTCTTCGCAGGAGTGCCACGAGAGCTGTCGCCATTACACCTTGTTTAATCTTGGTGCTTGTCGCCGGCCGCAACGGTCTCAGCGGGGCCCTCAATGCTTCGCAAGTAGTGCTTTCCTTGTTGCTGCCTTTCGTTTCGGCACCACTACTTTATTTCACCAGCAGCTCAAAGATTATGCGTGTAAAGCTGCCCAGTCGTGAGCGTGAAGTGCTATTTGACGAGGACATTCAGCTCAGGGAATTAGACCAAGTACACGAGGAAGTAGCACTGGGAGAGGATGAAGAACCTCAGTACAAGGATATGAGCAACAGTTTCGTGTTCACAGCAGCAGCCGTAGCCATATGGTTAGTTGTCTCGGGTCTAAACTTTTACATGCTAATTAGCTTTGCCCGTGGACAAGATGTGCATTTGTAGATATACATTCATATTATATACGCAGATATATATAAGCAGCAAATCCGTGAACAAAACGGCGTCACGTACGAGGCTAAGACAAAGCGAACCGTGAGATTATGGAGACCAATACCCTGATAGCGACGTCTGCGGGCAACATTGCGCACAATGTGGAACCTTTGAAGCAGTGGCTTTTGACGAGTGGCGTAGGTGAGATGCAGCTGATACTGCTCCCAGGATTTAAGAGGGTTCTTGTTGTGACCGAGTCTAGAAAGGCTGCCCAGACCCTCATGAATAAAGGAAATGAATTGGACGGTGTAAAGCTGCGCTACACATTGACGGACACCGAGGGGCCCATGGTACATCCCGGTGAGGAAATTGGAAGACTCAAAGTACCACCGTCGAGGAGGCAGTTCTTGGTTTCTCCGCCGACCTCACCGCCACCAGAGTTTGACTTTTCAAGGTGTGAAGGAGCTCCACCCGTATCACCTGGTCATAAGGCATCCCTTTCATCAAAGCATACATCAGGTGAAGCTCTTGGACATCATACGCTTTTGTCCTCAGCTGCGGGCACAATAACTATTGATCCTGTTGAAAATGCTGAAAGTGAGCCGCAAGAGCCCATGCCTCATACCACACTGCCTCCGAAATCCATATTCGACGAGGAGTAACTCTTGCATGGGTGCATTGTGGGGCTGGGGATTATTGTATATAAAAGATGCCAGGCATTGTGTTGGGTATCGCATGTGGTGTTGCTGGCAAGCAACATGCTAGGGTTGCTCTGAGGTGCTTAACGAAGTACGCAAATCGGATGCAAGTATTTCGAGAAGCGATGGCAGACATATTTGTTTCCTCTGCTTTTCTGTGGCACTTACTTCTTTTCCTCCAAGAGAATGATTTAATTGGCGGGCGATGGGTAAATGATCATGGCGGTTGCGATTGGATAGAGTGAACAATACATCACCGCATTAACAGTTTTTAGCATCCCGCAGTATCTTTGCGCATCAAGTCGACTATTAAACTTCAGAGAACTGGTCGAGCGTCGTGTGGGCGGCAAAGTTTGCCCCGTTGGGATGGACTTGCAACTCCCGCGTGGTGAGAAAGGAGTGAAGATTCTTCACTGTAATAGAGATATAGTCCTTTTTTAAAAGCTCCAATAAATTGTCGACTGCGCCGAATGCATGGCGAACCAAAGAGACGCTGGCCACAGAGGCGCCACTCCGCGGGTATGAGGGCATTTTTTCAGAGTTAAGCTCTAACAGTAGTTCAGTGAATTCAGTCGGTTCGTTTTTTTAGTGACATAAACCTTGTTGGCGGGATCGAGATAACCATAAAAATGGCCGATGTAAAGGGTATAGAATAGTTGGGAGCTACGCCGCCAAGGAGATTCGCTGCCTTTATAGAATCTTTGCTCATTCGGCGAAGCAGAACTGGACCTCATTTTCTACTTTCTAGTTTTAAGGCCTCCGGCAGCAGCTGATCCGGGTTTTAGACATTGCCACATGCGGACACCAAATGCTTAAATTTCAGCAATTAGAGTGAAAAAGGACGCCTTCCGACAGCGAGACGGCGCCTCATCTACGCCTGCACTTGTTCAAGTTTCATTTTTTTTTACGGCGTCACAGTGTCGCCTAGAGAAGATACAATGCAAAGAAATGAAAAAACGCGGCGGACTAAGCTGTTCTGCTGCAGGTGCGACACGACAAGGTTTACTAACTGGCCTTCCAGACGCTCACAGCCTGTCATGAGCATATGAGCCGTGGACCCACCAATATTCGACATTGATATTTGTGATATTTGTGGGAGTAGAATCGATGCAAATCGAGATTGCACATGTTTTACGAGCTTTACTATCACAACTCTTAAGGTGAACTCTAACATACGCAGAATTCGGAGACGCGCGGCTTGCCCGAACTGCCCGCTTTTCGCGGGCCCGTGGTTCTTTCGCGATATTTCGGTGGAATAATCGTTAAATAAGCTAACTAGAATCTGATAAATGTCCATTAGTATCACACTTTGGACACAAAATAAATCTCACTCTACAAGCTACCACTCTACAGTACAAGTATTAGCCAGTTTCACTTGGCACGTGCTAAATTATGACATCTATTCCAAATGTAACGCAGCAATTGCCCACGTCTATGCCCACGTCTTGTGTGTATCCGCGCTATCTTGACCCTAGACTGTGTTCATACCGCTGATGCATCTGCTTGCTATGAGCACTTTAGCGCCAGCGTGTGAGCGGTTCCGGGCCGCTTTGCCGCACTGCACGCCCAGCATAATCGGAGGATTTTTGCCCATACTACGTAAAACCGGTTATCAGTGCTAAGCGGGCTAATATGTCGCGATGCTGTGCCGCCCCCTTTCGAGCGAGCGCTGCCTTACGCCCGTACTAAAGTGCTCATCTCCGGACTTTGCCAACGTCAGCCCCATAGTACACGCCCCATGTCTTGGCGTCGCCCCTGACGCCAAAGGGGCGATAGATTACGGCGTCACGCAGAGTGAAAGTCTCATGTGGGCGTCATCACTGGCAGATGCGCAAAGACTTTTGATCTAGATCTTAGAAAGCCGGACTTGTTTCTTTTTATCGAGGGTGTGTTACGCACGCGGGACTGCGACTCTCTCGATTGGATAACCTTGTTCCCCTGAAACCGATTGTCTAGACTCTGCTTCTCCGTTATGGGATACTGAGTCAGCGGCAGTGATAACAAATCCTACTTTGTGTCTAGGGCAAAACTCCGTGCGCATTTGTTGCAACCCCTTCGCCGGCGTTAAGATCGGCGCTACTAGCAAGATATTATGTGAACAGTTTAACGTAGTCTAAGCTCTTCGGATTTTGCCTCTCCCTAACACGCTCAGCCAAGCTGCAAGAGCAGGAAACAAAGAGTTGCTAGCAGTGAAACCCGCAAGAAGCAATATTATTCGTCAGCAAGCGGGAAAATGAAAACGTATATAAAGGTTTAGGAACTACCTGGCAAGTTGCTTCTTTTTCTTGGATCAAACTCGCCAACCAAACTCCTCTGGTGATTAGATTTGTACCAGTTCGATTCTATTACCCAGAAATTTAAGTCTCCCCACAATCTAACTTATCTACAATGAAGTGTTACAAGCATGACTTTTCCGAATTGATTGGCGCTGGGTCGCTGAACAGGAAGGCGTTGGGCCGCAAGTTCGTCGGGTTCTTCCGCAGGTACTAGTTACCACCACGCGGGTCGCCAGGTTTATTTTATTGTTTAGTTCTGAATTATGCTTGATGATGGCAGATATATGAGTTTATGAGTTTACGTATGACACATAGCTAGCGCACATATAAGAATATGTTTTTGTCAGTGTTACCAAACCGTTTCAAGCCAGGCGTATTTGTGCAAGGAAGCCGCGCCGGTTGGTGATGATATGGGCTGCCAGCTGACCTGTTCTTTACAGGTGTCTTTGCTGCTGCGAGCGTTAGCCTTAGGAAAAAGCATAGTTGTAGGTAAGATTTGCCCTGAGACTCGCTCAACCGACATTCGGGGTGCGCTTTCCACTCCTCTCGCGGCAGCCTCCCCGGCGGTCTTCTCGGCGGCTAGCTCGGCGGCTAACTGGAAAAGAGGAGACGGACACCGCAGTATATAAACTAAAGAGCATTCTGTACCAGGCATCGAAAATCGCGAATGCTCGATACCAGCATCGCAGCCGACAAGGCAGCCTATGGAAAATCGCCTCCGGGGTGAGAGAGAAGCGGACATGGCATGACAGGGCACGGTGGTCTGGCAACACGTGCGTCTAGTCCGTGACAACACTTGGCGCTTCTTCATCTGGCCCCCAAGCCTAGTGGATGGGCCACAGGCAAACTCCAGCACCATTAGCGCATTCAAAGCTTGCATTCAAAGCTCTTGAACTATGGCGCTTCAGTTGTTCGATCGACTTACACCCTTGCACCACATGTTGTGTAGAAGAACCAATCATACGTGTGCATTATATGCTGCTGGGGCCACTTGCGATGCTCAGAGGCGAGCACTGTAGGTGGAAGAAAAAAAAAAAAAAAGAAAAAAAAAAGCTGCCTATAGTGTGTGTTAAACAGCTCTTCAGACAACTGCTTTACCCAAGGTTCACAGAAGAAGCGGTATCCCAATTCGCTCCCAGTAAGGTCGCTTTTAAATAACCAATGTTGTCCAGATGTCTATTCAGAGTGGCCCCTATAAGCAGGGGCCTAGTGGCTTCCCGCACCGCCATGGCTGTTCCTCAAAGGTTGAACACGCAGCGTTTCCAAATCAGAAAATACTCTTCTGAGCACGAGGAGGAGACTTTCGAGGAGTTCACTTCCAGATTTGAGAAGGAGTTCGAAGAGGCTTATGACTTGTTTGAGGTTCAGCGAGTGCTAAACAACTGCTTCTCTTACGACTTGGTGCCTGCCCCAGCTGTGATCGAGAAGGCCCTACGTGCCGCTAGAAGAGTCAACGACTTGCCTACTGCCGTTCGTGTTTTCGAAGCTCTGAAGTACAAGGTCGAGGACCAATCGCAGTACGACGCTTACTTGGACGAGCTAAAGGACGTCAGAAAGGAATTGGGCATTCCACTAAAGGAGGAGCTCTTCCCTGAAGAGACCGCCGCTCACTAAAATAACTAAAATATTATTATTATAAGAACAAACGACGATACAAAAAAAATAATTAACAAAAAAAATAGAGAATACAAAGGTCCAAAACAAGGATCGAACAGTCAAACAGTCAAACATAGCAGGTGGTTCTCATTTCATGGTCTTTTTGTTAAATAAGCGCTTTATATTTATTCATCATCACTATCTACCAGAGCACCACGCCCGCGCTTGTGTGCAACTCTTTCATCTTCTTCATCGTCATCATCATCGACTTCCTCTTCGTCACTGTCAACTGCTGCCGCTACGCCTGTTGGCTTCCCGTCGTCAGAATCGCTTTCGTAGTCACTATTGCTGTCTTCGTCATCGTCACTTTCGCTGCCACGGCCGCTGTTCACTTCTTCTACGGCATCGAACCAATCGCTATACACATCCACGGGCTGCGACAGCCCATTTATACGCGTTTGGAAGGATTGACCGCAGATTTTGCACTGCAACGAGCCTATGCTATTCTTCTTGTCCAACGTACACGTTACGGACTTGTCATGGTTACAGAAGAGACAGTTGAACTTAGTGTCTAGCTTCATCACCAGCCTTTTCAGCGGCTTTCTGGTCGACTTCTTTCTCTTACCCATAGTGCAGACCTATAGCGATGCCAGGGACTACGCAGGAGTGTCGTTCACCTGCATTTCATTCGCGATTTAACTTATTTTTACTCAAAGTGCCAATGTGCTTGAGCACGGGATTTGTTCAGAAGAGTAAAAAGCTATGAAAATTTTGAAAAATTCATCGATGAGGTAGCTCATCGCAGGTTGTAAAGAAGGCAAAGATATTCAAGAAATGGGTAAGAAGAGTCGTTCAGGGGCCCAAAAATCCCAATCAATTGGTACGCCCACAAAGGCTTCGCCAAATGGCAAACTAAGTGCCAAGAACTCCCCCAAGGCATCACCAAAGAGTACGCCAAAGGGCTCACCAAAGAGTACGCCAAAGAGTACGCCAAAGAGTACGCCAAAGGGCTCGCCTAAGCGTTCGCCTAAAACTTCCAAGAATGCTAAACTTTCGAAAGAGCAGACTTTCAGGTCGAGGGTGGTACACACCTTAGACCAGCTGCGCAACTTCGAGGATAAGCAAGGTGAGGATGACAAAACGTTACTTGGCGGAGACGAAGAGTTAGGTCGGTATATTCAGCTCATCGCTGTAAACAATTCTTCGTTCACCGGTAGCAACAAGAAGTTCAAGCCCCGGCTTTTGGACATTAAACATTCATTGTACCAAGCTTGGCAAAAGGCTAGTGTCACCATGGTAAAGGATTTCAAAATTCTCCTTGTGCTCAAAGACGCAGATGCTGGTAAAGTCGAGCCTGAGCAGATTGTGGGAGAGTCAGAAGGCGCACCCTCTCCAACAATTGTTACCGCTAAAGATCTCAAGACAAAATACAAGGCCTTTGAGGCCAGAAGAGCGTTTATTTCTGATTTTTCGCTTATTTTAGCTGACGACAGTGTGATCACCGCTTTGCCCAAGCTACTGGGTAACAAGGCTTACAGTAAGGTGGAAACAACACCGATCCCTATTAGAACCCATGCAAACAAAGAATTCTCTTTGGCAGCCCTACAGAACCATTTTCGTAAGATCTACGATAGTAAACTGCCTGTGATTCTGCCCCGCGGTACAACGCTAAATATTCACCTGGGTCATTTGGACTGGTTTAATACTGAACAGCTGGCAGATAATGTTGAGTCTATCGTCAATCAATTGAAGGACTCATACAAGATCAGATCCATTTTCGTTAAGTGTAACGATTCACCTGCTGTACCACTGTACTATAATCAAGATGTTTTGGACGAAATTTCGAAGGTAAAAGAGGAGAAGCCAGCAGTAGAAAAAAACAATGAAGTTGAAATAGACGGAGTAAAAGTCAATTTGTCCGCCTTTGACAGCGCTTTGGCAGAAGTTGCTGACCCACAAGAACTAAAATCAATTTTCCACAATAAAGTAAAATCCGCGAAAAGATCCAAACCAGAGGAGCCAAATTCGGCTCCTAAGGCAAAGAAAGCCAAAGCTTAAAATAACTTCTAAAGTTTGTACATTATATATCAAAATTATTTTGTTTATTATTAATCTTTTGCAACTTTCAATATGCGCTCTCTTGAACCTCTTCGTTGCGAGACTTGGCGGCATCGATAACTTCCCTCCAATTACAGCGGAATACCGCAACACCTTGGCACACACTCATCGTGATGAGTGCCATCGTAATACCAACCCAGAGCCCTCCAACACCCATTTTTCTCGGAAAAGCCAATAGATATGCCATGGGAATGCCAATCGCGTAGAATGCAACCATATTTATATATCCACCAATTTTTTGTCTCCCCTGCCCCCGTAAACATCCTGCTGTAGAGGCATTGAAAGCATCAAAAAGCTGCATAAATGCCAGAATGGGCAACGTGGCCACTACCAAATCTGTGACATCTTCTTCTTTAGAGAACATAGCTGCGAGTTGCTTTCTGAAACCAAATGTAAGCAACATGTTTAAAGAAGAACAAACAAATGATAGTAATAGTGATGTTTTACAAGTGACGATGCAATTTTTCCATAATGACGCACCTATGAAATTCGCTACGCGAGTGCTAGTGGATACGGATATGGCGAATGGAACTTGGTAACTCAACGAGGCAATAGTAGATACAATCGATTGTGCTCCCAACGCTGCTGGGCCCAAATATGAAGAAAAGATGGTCAGTATTTCGAATCCCAAGAACTCTGTCTCTACCATCAGAATTCCTGGAATCGCTAAGCTGAACATTTTTCTCCAATTTTTGAAGACTTGATCAGGTCTAATAAGCCCGTTCCAACATTTGAGCGGTCTTGTTTCTTCTTTAGTGAAAATAGTGTACAAAAACAGACCCAATGTCATAAGCCAGCAATTTATGGAAACTGCTAACGGTGCTCCGAGGTACCCAATGCCGATCCTTTCATCCCATACTAGAACATAATTCATTAGCGCATTGAGAGGGGCACAGACAAATAGAACTATCGTGGATGCATGAAAGATGCCTTGACATTGTAAAAACCTCTTACCACATTCAAACAACACAAATCCCGGCACGCCTATCGATAGTACACTCAAATATCGAGCAGCTAGGTGGCATAGTTCTTTTTGAGGGATCATAAAAGCCAAAATAGGTTCCGCCCAGAGGCACCATATCAGCATTACAGGTAAAAATGCTAGTATAGTTATAACAGCACATCTCTGCACGTATACACCGACCATGTAGTAATTTTTTGCTCCATATGCCTGCGCGCAAAGCGTATCAAGGCAAGTACACAGTCCTTGAATGGCAGCCAACCCAGTTATGTTTGCGGTCATGGACCCTAAAGTAACACCGCCCAACTCTTCCGTCCCCAAATGCGAAGCTGAAAAGACAGATGCCAAAGTCAAGGAGTCTTGTAGCAGAAAAGTCACAACCAGCGGCAGGGCACTCATTCCAATGACTTTTGATTCCCTTCGGATTGTCGTTTTGATAGGTTTCCCAGATTTAACGGCATTTTCCCACACCTGCATTACTTCCGTCGGACAATCAGTACTCCCATAGTTATTTTGATGATCGGAAGGGTTTCTGAACATTTTATTATCTGCTAGCAATTCCCTTTCTTCTTCTATTAGGCTCTCCGGTAGCGACCTGCGGTTACCTCGCCAATTCTGAGATTCTCTCTGTAAAGTCCTCGAGTTATTCGCATCCAGTAGCGACTGGCGAGGTGTTTGAAAACTTCCCTCATCACTCTGTGCATCACCAGTGGCGTCATTCTCGTTCTCATGGCCGTCCGGAGTATTCTCCCACGATATATAATCAGTAGGGCTGAATAAACCGGCTTTACCAACGCTGCTTGAATAAACTATAGAAGATCTCCTATCAAGGGTAGTATGTTGAAACTGTCTGTGCATTATATTGCTAGATCCAGCCAATGACGAACTTGGAGAGTACAGGATGCCGTTTAAATCCTAAAAGAATTGTCGTTGCCATTGGCATTGAAAAGTTTAACAATTTAATGGGCCGGCGTAGTCAGCGACATCGCGGAAAACGCTTAATGTGAAGTAAAAATACAAGATAAACAACTTTTCCTAAAGACTGATAAAATATCTGGAATATCACCATCCGCGTTTTCACAAATTGTGCTTTTGATATTCTTTTTCTCTGCTATTTTGTACCATGTTTCGTGGTAGAACTCAGGAAACTAAAACCAAAGAACCGCATGGGCCTCGGCAAAAGACTCTTTCTTCATTCTTTGGCCCTAGAATTGCCAATACTAGGCCCCAGCATAGCCAAGTGAGCTCCATAAAACCTTTGAGAGTATGCAAGCCTGACTTGAAACGTGTCAGATCTTCGCTGACGGATTCAGGGTCTTTTGAAGAATGCGATCCAGACGATGAGATTAAGAAATTAATGGATACACCTCAATTGAATAATTTTAAACCATCTAAGGCCATTCGATTACCAAGTGGTAGTCCCGTAACTCTACTCACGCCTGTATCAAGGAACAATAGTAGCCTCGAGGGGAGCCCGCAACCAGAATTAAGGAAGTCATCGCCAGGGTTTAAGCTGACAGCATCCAAACGGATCAAACCGATACATAAACAAGCTTCGAAAATCCAACAAGCAACTCCAATTGCACTCACTAGGGAACAAGAAGAAGTGTTGAATCTTGTCGTGAATAAGCGGCTCAACGTCTTCTACACGGGCAGCGCTGGTACCGGTAAATCAGTCATTCTAAAATCACTGGTAGACCGCTTGAGCAGCCTCTATGGCAGAGATAAAGTGGCAGTCACTGCCTCTACTGGTCTTGCAGCAGCTACTATTGGCGGAACAACACTACACAAATGGGCAGGGATTGGATTGGGAGTTAAGAGTGTAGATCAACTGGTGAAGCGCATTCAAGGGAAGTTTATGCTACTTGCCGTTTGGAGACATACGAGAGTCCTCATCATAGATGAAATTTCAATGCTGGATGGCAGGTTTCTCGACAAGATAGAAGTTATAGCGAGACGCTTACGCAAAAATAAGAAGCCATTTGGAGGCATACAGCTTGTACTCACAGGAGATTTCTTTCAACTTCCACCAGTGGGTAAAGATGGTTGTGTTTTCTGTTTCGAGTCTCAAATGTGGGATAAATGCGTCCAGAAGACGATTCTGCTTACTAGGGTCTTCAGACAAAAGGAAAACGAGCTTGTGAATATGTTAAATTGCATAAGGTATGGCGAACCCACCCCTAACTTGATCAAGTCTATCAAAAGACTAGAAAGGCAGGTATATTACCAAGACGGAATAGATCCTACAGAACTTTACGCCACAAGAAAAGAAGTCGAGGCTTCGAATGCAAGACAATTGCGTAAATTGCCCGGGAAATCTCGTGAATATCATGCCCAAGATGTTGGCCCCCAAGAGCTTCTACCACTGTTAGATTCTTCCGTTATGGCAGATAAAGTTGTCACGCTGAAAGTGGAGGCTCAAGTTATGATGCTCAAAAACAGACCAGAATCTGAACTGGTTAACGGGTCCCTAGGTAAAGTGCTATTCTTTGCTACTGAGAAACTCGAGCGGTTAATGCTAAAATACTATAGCACCATTGATGATGATCTAATATTAGACATGCGGCTTGTGGGGGAGGCAATTGCAAACCGTGCCACGCAAGATTCTGCCGAGTTTCACAACAAATGCCAAGCTCGGCCTTTACATCGCCAGGGTCCACTACAGATTATGATCCATCATGCCGTTAATTCCACATTAGAAGAGCCAGTTTTTCCTTATGTGCGCTGGACTGTAGGGGTCAACAAATATCATTATGAGTTGATGCAACCAGAAAGTTTCCCAGTGGATCTGCCTGCCGAGAAAACGGAGCTCGAACGAGCTCAGCTCCCTCTCACTCTCTGTTGGGCACTATCAATTCACAAGGCGCAGGGACAAACAATCCACAGACTCAAAGTCGATCTGCGCCGAATCTTCGAGGCGGGACAAGTATATGTCGCTCTATCCAGAGCAGTCTCCATGGATAGCCTTCAGGTGGTCAATTTCGATCCCAATAAACTGAGGGCAAACAATAAGGTTAAACAATTTTATCAAAAACTGGAACTTGTGGCTTAAATCCCGATTTCTCTGCAGTTGGGTTTAAAAAGCCTGCTTGCTTCATCAATGCGATGCCCATTAATTTTTTCTTCACTAAAAATAGTGCGACCATTTCGAGGGTGAAAAAAAGTGAAAAAATCCACAAGTGTTTGCAATAGAATACCACAATCGTAGGTGTTCTTACCACTATTGAACGCTCTTGCAGGTCCAGTTAGGAGCTAAAACTATCGAGATACCCCTATTGAACAACAGTTGGCGATTCGAGAAGTTTTTTCTCAAGAATCAAATATAAATTGCGTATAGAAGATGTGCGACAAGATCGAGAGACACTCATTTAAAGTCTTTAACCAGGATTTCACCGTGGACAAACGATTTCAGTTGATTAAAGAGATTGGTCATGGTGCATACGGGATTGTTTGTTCTGCGAGATTCACGGAGGCTCTGGAAGATACCACTGTGGCCATTAAGAAAGTTACTAACATATTCTCAAAGACACTTTTGTGCAAAAGATCACTGAGAGAGTTAAAGCTATTAAGACATTTTAGGGGCCACAAAAACATTACTTGCCTCTATGACATGGATATTGTTTTTTATCCCGATGGGACTTTCTCTGGTTTGTACCTTTACGAAGAACTGATGGAGTGCGATATGCATCAGATTATTAAATCAGGTCAACCATTAACGGATGCGCATTATCAGAGTTTTGTATACCAAATTTTGTGTGGATTGAAATACATTCATTCTGCAGATGTTTTGCATAGGGACTTGAAGCCTGGGAATCTCTTGGTGAATGCGGATTGTCAGCTCAAAATTTGTGATTTCGGGTTGGCAAGAGGGTATTCTGAGAACCCCGTGGAAAACAATCAATTTTTGACTGAATATGTGGCTACTAGGTGGTATAGGGCTCCCGAAATCATGTTGAGCTACCAAGGATACACTAAGGCTATAGATGTTTGGTCTACAGGCTGCATTTTGGCCGAGTTTCTAGGCGGTAAGCCAATTTTTAAGGGTAAAGATTACGTTAATCAGCTGAACAGAATATTACAGGTCTTGGGTACCCCGCCAGATGAGACTTTAAGCCGTATCGGTTCGAAGAATGTACAAGATTACATCCATCAGCTTGGTTTCATTCCTAAAGTACCCTTCACAGACATTTTTCCCCAATCTAACCCTGATGCTCTTGATCTACTTGAAAAAATGCTCATGTTTGATCCCCAAGAAAGAATAACCGTAGAAGAGGCTCTTGAGCACCCCTACTTGGCAATATGGCATGACCCAGCGGATGAACCTGTTTGCAGTGAAAAATTCGAATTTAGTTTTGAAAGTGTGAATGAGATGAGCGAACTGAGACAGATGGTTATTAGGGAGGTTCAAGAATTTAGGCAATATGTGAGACAACCACTAATAGAGGAGCAAGAATGGCAACAAGAACAGGAGCAGGAGCAGGAGATACAGAGAACTAAAGAAAATAACGACGCATTGAACGTAGGAGGCGAAATGCACGAAGGGGACTTCACACAGCAAATGTTGGGATCTGGTTCTGCCCATCCGCAATTGCAAGAATCTTTTGGCATTGACTCGAGAGATCTTCCCGGTCATGATACAGATTTCCCACCGAGACCTCAAGAAAACCTGCTCGCCACCCCTATGGAATTGAAGCCTGGCGTGAGCGGTCAACTGGAGAATCAAGGAGATTATGGAGATTTCCTGGATCTCGAAAAGGAACTGGAATTCGGTCTCGACAGAAAGTTTATATAGAGGACAAGTTTTGGTAGTGGCAGCATGTTTAAATGGCTTGATTATGTAAAAAGTGGAAAATTACCATTCTATTCATACTTTTTTTTTCTTTTTGCTTGCTGGTCCTCGTTAAATGGGAGGCCAGCAGACTGCAAGGATTAGTCCGTCCCTTTTATAAAAAAGAGCAACGGAAATCTAACTTTTGGAAAAGATTTTTGGGCCAAACCGTCCTCAATCATCTAAAGATTCAGTCAAGGATGGATGCGGCAGAAAAATATAAGTTGTGGGACCTAGAAGCAGCTGAGGAAGAGGCAAATCCTAAACGGACAAGGTTGCGGATTTGCTCACTGGGCTTAGCGCTGATAGGTTTTATTTTCATCACTGTAAGCATTTTTCGAGAGGAAACCCTCACCTTTCTTAAGAGCCAGTCTTCTCATGGTCAGCTTACCAAGACTGGCCAGGTTAAAGTTTCATTTGAAAATGTAAGAAATGGGACTTTCGCCCCTGTGATGAAGGCTCTTCAATGGATCAATGCTCCAGGCTCGATCTCTGACGACAAAGGGTTGTTTTTGACTAATTCCGACGACGGTTACGAGGTTAGGTCTGTATTTGACAAGGACTTTAGTAGGACCCTCTGGAAAGGTAAAAGTTTTGTGTACAAAAATGCCAATTATAGCGTCGATTCATTGGTGGCCTCCCCAAATTTGGAGAAACTGCTCATTAGAACGAAAACGGTGTCGAACTGGAGACATTCTTCTTTTGGGTCTTATTTTGTCTACAGTAACAGCACCGGATTTCAATGTATTGGTGACAATTTATCTCTTGCAGAATGGTCTCCTAACTCGTTAGACATTGCATACGTGCACGACAACGACTTATATCTATACTCCTCGGAGGAATCTAAGACTGTCGATAGGATAACTCAGGATGGTAGCTCTCAAGTATTTAATGGTAAGCCAGATTGGGTTTATGAGGAGGAGGTCATGGAAACGGACCGCACACTATGGTGGTCTCCTAAGGGCGACTATTTGGCATTTTACAAAATCAACGAGACTCAAGTAGGGGAATTCGTCATTCCTTACTATGTGCAAGAACCTGAAGATGTTTACTCAAAGTTGAAGTCAATTAAATACCCAAAAAGTGGTACCCCCAACCCAGCGGCTACTGTTGTATTGTATGACTTGAAAAAAGGAAAAGCCTCGCAGGTCGAGTTAGCTGCTTCTCCAGATTTGCTAATCGAAACAAAGTGGGTAGGTGACAGAATGCTGTTAGTAAAAAGCACCGACCGTTCTTCCGACGTTCTAACGGTCCACCTTGTTGATGCTGAAGCAAAGGAATCGAAAGTCGTAAGAAAAGAATCTTCAAACGGTGGATGGTGGGAAATCACACATAACACTCTTCATGTTCCTCAGGATAAATCAAAAGGAAGGGCATCAGATGGGTATTTGGATGTACTGCCAGTGAATGGATTCAATCACCTTGTCTATTTTGCTTCGGCAGATGATGCTGAGCCAGTTATTCTTACGAGAGGTGCTTGGGAGATAGAAGACGGGCCGTTTTCCTTTGATCAGGAAACGAATAATGTATATTTCATCGCCGCCAAAAAGGCTTCCACGCAGAGACACTTGTATTCTGTTAGTTTGCAAAACCCAGAGAAGATAGTCGACATTACAGATACCTCGACGAGTGCTGTATACAGCGCTACTTTTTCCTCAGGTGGTAGATTTGTTTTGATATCTTACAAGGGACCAGATGTACCGTTTCAAAAGATTGTGGATTTAAAATCTGATGAACAGGATGTCGAAAAAGAAGGAAATATTGTGGGAAAAACGTTGTATTACTTGACGAAAAACGAGGAGCTTCGGCGGAACCTTGCTAGCTTTGCCATACCCTCGAAGAGAGTTCAAGTGCTTACGTTAGATGATGGTGTGATAGCGAATTCCTTTGAGATTTTACCCAACGACTTTGACCCTCAAAAGCGCGACCATTACCCAGTCTTCTTTTACGCTTACGGCGGCCCAAATTCTCAGCAGGTTTTGGAAACATTTTCCGTGGGTTTTCTTGAGGTGGTCGCATCTCAGTTGAATGCTCTTGTGGTTGTTGTAGATGGCCGCGGTACTGGTTTTAAAGGCAAGGAATTCAGATCGTTGGTTCGCGATCAATTGGGAGACTACGAGGCTCGTGACCAAATATCTGCAGCTGCACTTTATGCAAGTAAACCTTTTGTCGACGCAGATAAAATTTCCTTATTTGGTTGGTCATATGGTGGCTATTTGACTCTAAAGACCTTGGAAAGGGATGCAGGTGCTCATTTCAAGTATGGGGTAGCTGTTGCACCTGTTACAGACTGGAGATTTTATGATTCTGTTTACACAGAACGATACATGCACACGCCACAACAAAACATCCAAGGGTACGTTAACTCAAGTGTTCATAATGTTACTGCAATCGCCCAAGCAAAAAGATTTTTACTAATGCACGGTACTGGTGATGATAATGTGCACTTTCAAAATTCATTAAAGGTTCTGGATATGTTGGACCTTAATGGAATAGAAAATTATGACGTACACGTGTTCCCAGATTCTGATCATAGCATTAGGTATCATAATGCAAACACTATTGTCTGGGACAAGATTTTAAATTGGACAAAAAAAGCGTATCTCTGCTAGTTTGCAAGCTCTAGTTGAATAATTTTTAATACACTTGAAGCAGGATCACTTTAATTAATTTTATAATACTATAATGGACACCTATAAAATGAACAGAAAGTACTTTTTGTGTGGGGGACAAATAAGGAAAAACCATAGACCCTTGAGCCACTGGTGTTCTAGAAGATGGTAGGTAATTAATCTGAATTCGAATTAACTTACCATGTAGTCTGCTCGTGCTTGTCCGTTTGCTAATTACTTGCCATTTGGTGGATCTGTTCAGGAGACATAAACAGAAAGTTGGTAGTTAAACCACTTGAGTCTTATGAGAATTCCATACGTAGACTTATACTACCTTTATTATTTCATTTCTTATACGCTTTCAATTTTCGACTGTCGATATTTTTCAATTGACGGCTGACATCGATGCTGGCGCTCATTTTCGTCTAACACGATCTAATATTCGGTGGCAAACTCAAACTATTTGAAGGGATTATTCAAGTGCAAGTACAAGCACTAACACAAGCGGCAAGCTAGGGAATTAGAGCCAAACTAGGTGCTAATTATGGTGGATAAGGTTGAAAAGAAGAAGGAGGAGGCCAAGGAATCTGTGCCCCCACCTTCAAAAAATGAAAAATCCAAAAAGAAATCAAAGGAACATAATGAAGAAGAACAATTATCTGAAGAAGATTTGAAATTGAAGTCCGATCTTGAAGTCCTAGTTGAAAGATTGAAAGAGAATGACGTTAATCTTTATCAGCCTTCGCTGGATAAGTTGAAAGATTTCATTAAGAGCTCTACCAGTTCTATGACGGCAGTGCCTAAACCTCTGAAATTTTTACGCCCGCATTACGCTGAGATGTGTGCTATTTATGACAAATGGACTAACAAGGAATTGAGATCGGCGTTAGCAGAAGTGCTCTCTGTCCTAGCAATGACTTACTCTGAGAATAACAGGCACGATTCGTTAAAATTCGCCCTATTGTGTGAAAATTTGAACATCGAAAGTTGGGGCCATGAATATATTCGTCACTTAGCGCTGGAGATTGGGGAAGTATACAATCAGCAAGTGGAGAAAGAAGGTTCCGGGGACGCACCTCCTGGTGAGTTGCAAGAAACTTCTACCTTAAAAGACGAAGGATTTGAGTTCTCTAAAGACGCGATTGTGCAATTGTCCCTAGAAATTGTGCCTTATTTTTTAAAGCACAATGGTGAAGCAGATGCTGTAGACTTGTTACTGGAAATTGAATCTATCGAAAAGCTTCCTCAGTTTGTAGACAAAAACACATACGAGCGGGTATGTCAATACATGGTCGCCTGTGTGCCGCTTCTGCCTCCACCTGAGGATGTTGCCTTTCTACAAACAGCTTACTCCATATATTTGTCTGAATCCCAGTTAACAGAAGCACTTTCTCTGGCGATTAGACTAGGGGATGAATCCCTGCTGCGGTCGGTTTTTGACGCTACATCAGATCCTGTTGTGCATAAGCAATTAGCATACATTTTGTCATTCCAGAAGTCTGCTTTTGAGTATGAACCGGTTCAGGAAATCATTGGTAACACCAAGCTATCTGAACATTTCCTTTATCTGGCAAAGGAATTGAACTTGACAGTACCCAAAGTACCTGAGGATATTTACAAAAGTCATTTAGACAGTACCAAGTCTGTTTTTTCCGGAACAGGTTTGGATTCTGCCCAGCAGAACTTGGCTGCAGCATTTGTGAACGGCTACTTGAATATGGGGTACTGTAATGACAAAATGTTGATCGACAACGACAACTGGATTTACAAAACGAAGGGAGAAGGTATGACGTCAGCCGTGGCAACAATTGGTTCAATCTTTCAATGGAATCTAGATGGGCTGCAACAGCTGGACAAGTACTTGTACGTGGAAGAAACAGAGGTTAAGGCCGGTGCTCTATTGGGTATCGGTGTTTCCGCTTGTGGTGTACATGATGGTGAAGTAGAGCCTGCGCTGCTTTTGCTCCAAGATTATGTGTCCAATTCGAATCCTAAAATCAGTTCAGCTGCTATTCTGGGTTTAGGGATTGCATTTTCGGGCAGCAAAAACGAAGAAGTTCTTGGACTTTTGCTTCCTATTGCCGCTGATACATCGCTTCCTATAGAAACCTCGGCTATTGCATCGTTGGCTTTGTCTCATGTTTTTGTTGGAACCTGTAATGGCGATATAACTGCAGCTATTATGGACAACTTTCTTGAGCGTTCTGGCGTGGAGCTCAAAACAGAATGGGTCAGATTTCTCACTTTAGCCTTAGGCATTCTTTACATGGGCCAAGGCGAACAGGTCGATGACGTATTAGAAACAGTAAGCGCAATAGAGCATCCCATGACTTCTGCGATTGAAGTTTTGGTGAGTGCTTGCGCATATGCCGGTACGGGCGACGTATTACTCATTCAAGACCTGCTGCACCGTTTAGCTCCTAAGCCCGTTCATGAGGATGAGGATGAAGACGAGGACGAAGCTGACAGTGAGACGGCGGATCACGAGAGCTCCCTCAACGCAATTAGTGACATTCTAGGGAAACAAAGTCCGGAGGAAAATGAACAGCATACGGATGAAGGTGATCAGATGAATGTTGATTCATCCGGAGAACAAGATGACACAAAGGAGAAGAAAGAACAGATGAACGGTAATGATAGTGGAAATGAGAATGGCGACGAGCCCAAGGGAGAAAGCGAAGATAAAGAGGCCGTCATGGTGGATGAGCTTTCTTATGCTGTGTTAGGCATTGCTATGATAGCTCTCGGAGAAGATATTGGTAAAGAGATGTCTCTACGCCACTTCGGCCACTTGATGCATTATGGTAATGAACATATTCGCTGCATGGTCCCGCTAGCCATGGGCTTAGTTTCTGTGGCTGATCCGCAAATGAAGGTTTTTGATACATTGTCTCGCTTCTCACATGATGCTGATCTAAATGTTTCCATGAATTCTATCTATGCTATGGGTTTATGTGGTGCAGGTACCAATAACGCCAGATTAGCGCAATTGTTAAGACAATTGGCTAGTTACTACTCTCGTGAACAGGATGCCCTTTTCATTACAAGATTGGCACAAGGTCTTGTACATCTTGGTAAGGGCACGATGACTTTGGATGTTTTCAACGATGCTCATGTCATGAACAAAGTTACCTTGGCGTCATTGATGACAGTGCTGGTGGGCCTAGTGTCTCCAGGATTTATGCTGAAGAACCATCAACTATTTTTCACTTTAAATAGTGCTGTGAGGCCTAAATTTATCTTGACCCTAAACGAAGACGAAGAACCGATTAAGGTTAACGTACGCGTTGGTCAGGCAGTTGATACCGTGGGTCAAGCAGGTAAACCGAAAACAATCACTGGGTGGATTACTCAGTCCACTCCAGTTCTACTCAATCATGGCGAAAGGGCGGAGTTGGAGACCGATGAGTACATTAGTTACACGAATCACATTGAAGGTGTTGTCATCTTGAAGAAGAACCCCGACTACGAGAAGGAAGAGGCTAGCTAGTTTAGTCAAACGGGCAAGTCTGTAGACTATGTAAATTTATTTTCCCCCGAATGAGCTTTCTACTATGCAATGGAGTAGTTTATTCGTACAGGTAGTAGTATATAATGAAAAAGATTAGATCTATTGAAATTCTGCTGCCTTTGTTGCCATTAGCAGTCCTACAATTAATCCCAAAAGACCCAAAAGTGAACCAAAAATTTCAATAACTAAAATCTTGACAAAAAGTGCCGAATCCGCAGCATCAGATATGGCAGCAGTAGAGCCTGTAATGCCAACCGACACGCCACAGATCAGATTTGAGACACCAATGGTAATACCAGCCCAAAAAATTGAGTAACCAGTGAAAAGATTCGATTTCGAATATAACGATTCTGGTTTGGCCAAAGTCAACTTTGAGGAGAAAACAATTGCGGTGATTAGACCATAGATTGCCACCACCTCACAGAAAATAATGGAAATCAAGTTTTTGGTGGTGATTCTGGGCGCCCTTACGCCTGCTCCGATCATGGTTGCACCTGTAATAAATATACCCCATGCAGCCCCCACAACAGAAAGGCCTATACAACAGACGATACCCAAATTGGCCCACATATAGGGTGAAGTCTTCATTAAAAATTTACCAAAGTCTATGTCAGTCCCATGGCCCCTGAACAACTTGTAGAGAACGTAGATGACAACAACGCTGAGAACAGTGTAGCGCAGGAAGCTGCGAAACGAAAAAGGCGGTAAGATGGGCTCTTCCTGTGATTCCTTAAATGCGGACATCGTGCGAATGTCAATTGAAGACCCGATGAAGCTTAGGATTTGTTAAATGCTTTCCGTCCTCTGCTTTGAACAGTGCGTTATTGCTGAGCTAAATGCAGCGAGTTAAGCACGTCCGTGTTTGACGCCGGGTAACAAGAAAAAGTAAATGATACAATATATTACCGCCTACCATTTCGATGGTAGACCACATCTATATATGCTCTATTTTACAATTATTCGACGAGGGCACCCTCATTGGCGAGCTCCAACAGTTTCCAAGAGCATTTAACATTCTTCTTCGCGAATCTATTGATGATTTCCTGGGCAATGTCTTCGAAATTTTCAGTGGCCAAGGCTAAGATGGTAGGGCCTGCACCAGATAAGCAAATACCTAGTAAGCCTGGGTAAGTGGAAGGGGTTAAACTGGAGAGAATCTCAGTAAGTCCAGGCACCAAGGTCTTCCTATATGGCTGGTGTATTCTATCTTGCATTGCAGGATAGATCAACGAAGAACTGGGAGGATCAAGTGTTAAAGCTGTGGTCAAAACTGCAAGTCTTTGTAAGTTGAATACCACGTCCTGAGTCGTGTAGGCCTTAGGCAAAACCCCTCTGGAATCAGCCGTAGACAACTCGAACTCAGGAATGATGGCAATGCACTTTATTTTGGTATTCCAGTTGTACTTCACATGCCTGCCGATATCCGTTGGGGGTAGTGGAGGAACCAAACCAGTATCTTCACCACCGCTTGGTTCGGGTAGTACCTCGGCCAGCGGAATTTCACGTCTTTCCACTTCCTGTGGTGTCAAATCACGCAGAAATGATCCACAAAATCCGCCCATCATGGCAGCAGTAATATTGTCGGGATGGCGTTCAATCATGAGGCAGTAGTCTAACATGCGAGACTTGCTGAATCCAAGTTGGCCAACCTCGTTCCCCAGCAAAACACCTGCTACTACAGCAGCTCCAGATGATCCCAGACCACGCCCCAGCGGAATTGGATTGTGTACTTTTATCTTCGTTCCAGAGGGGAAGTTTCTAATATCGTTGCAGCGCAATACGTACAAGGCTGTTCTGGTGATGAGATTAGCATCGCTTCTCAATGGTACCGTCTCAAAACCCGCACTCTCCTCCGTGTAGGACAGCTTGCAATTGTTAGGGTCATCGTTGGTATCCTGCGCTTCCTTAGGGTCAATAGTGACCTTTAATTCAAGGAATAGCGACAGACCAATTCCCAGGACGTCGTACCCGGGACCAATATTAGCCGAGGAAGCGGGAACTTTAATAGAGAAACTACGGGCCATAGAATTTTGTTGATGTAGGGGTTTATTTTGAGACTTATAGCCTATAACTGAGAATATGCTTGAGTTGAATGGCTACGAATCAAAGTATAACCGACTCATCGGAAGGTTGACGTCTGTATTTTTCACTGCTCGAGGAGATCCGTTTGAACGACAGGAAATTACCCTTATAATACATTGTACCAATGGGGAAAACGTACCCATTTGTGGTATATGAAAAAGTAATGCAATGCAGATCGTTTGAAAATTACGTGCTTTGATTGAAAGCATAACATAAGTTTGCCACACTACTGCGAGTATTATTTTGAATGTGTTAAAGAAGTGAAAAGCAAAAAATTGGTTGCATTGTATACAAAAATTCCTGGTGGCGCTGCAATTGGTCTGGAATAATCGGATAATGAGATTTTTTTGCAAAACAGTCTATCCTAACGTGCTATTTTCTTTTGCTACTTGGTTCTTTCGTATTCATCTACTACGCTTTACTTGCCTATCGTTTATTCAATTATCATGCAACTAGTTCATCACGTTACACCCTTGTCACAAGGACCTAAAGTATATATTAAAGATGATGAAAAGATAAAAGTTTCCTCGTACGAAGAATTCTTTTTTTTTTCTTTTGTGTGCTAAGAAAAAGAAAAGAATTTGAAAAAAAAAAATTCCGAGGATGTCCGAGTTATTCATGGTTGTATTGGACATATACAATCACGTGAATGACGCGTGAACTTGGAGTACTGTTACCCTCTCTTCGTGTTTAGTGAGAAGGGGTTGCGGCTGGGTAATGGGACTCCTTTCTAGAAAGAAAAAAAAAATAACAGAAAAAATAACAAGAAAAATCGAGGTCAACGAGAATAGTCACCTTCTAGGAACAGTAGTTTACCGCTAGGCGAAAAGATAACAGATATTTTGGAACATTTTTATTGCAGTGTTAGTAGCGATTAAGCTAACGGAGCATTTGTTTTCACGACTTTATTCTTTTTACCCCACTCCATTTTAAAACCGGTTTTTTAACAAATTATTTTTGCCAAGATTACGGTCGCCCATGAACGAGGCAGAAGTCTTTTTACAGGCCCTGCAAGGAGGTGACACGGGATCCGGAGACCCTTTCATGATGTTAGGTTATGGTTCAGAGCCTACAAAGGCTGCACAGAGCATCGGAGATAGTGAGGGGCCTTCTCCTAAAAACTCGGGGTCGAGTCAATTTGAACCTATGTCTTTAACCCCGGAGTCCTATCACTCATTCTATGATGGTTCGAACGGTGGTACGCAGCAGCCTACGCAAATGCTTACACACCAACAGTTGCAATTACAACAGCAGATGCAGCAGCAGCAGCAGCAACAACAGCAACCTAGCCAGGGGTCATCGTTCGACTTAAGTGACATGGAAAATCCTCAACAAGGATCGAGGGCGCCTATGCACGATGATGAAGGCAAGCGTAACGATGCGTACGTTGTCAAATCAGAATATTCGCCTGATTTGAGCACTGGTGGGAAGTCGAACAGCAACGACGAATTCGGGATGGGCCTCGATCGCATTCCCTCGGGGGATGAGTTTACTAAGTTCATCACGACGAATGGTAAAGTCATCAAGAAGAGGAAGGAGAAAACGTCCCATAATGTGATCGAAAAAAAGTACAGAACGAATATTAACGATAAGATTTTCCAGCTGCGGGAAATCGTCCCCACTCTGCGCGTAGCTTACAAGCGTTACGCGGGGATTCCTGTAGTTGCTAAAGATTCTGCGGATTTGGATGGCTTAGAGCCAGCTCGTAAACTCAACAAAGCATCCATTCTCATGAAAACGATCGAGTACATTACGCATTTGGAAGAGAAATGCAATGCTTACAAAATGGAAAATCGTCAGCTGAAGAGTAACATGCCAACTCCGCAGAGCGTTCGGTCACAGTCTTTGCCACAACAGCAACAGCAACAGCAGCAGCAACAGCAACAGCAGCAGCAACAGCAGCAGCAGCAGCCCCACCCTCAACAGCAGCAAACTCAACAACGACAAAATCCACAGCAGCAGATCAGGCAGGTTTCGGAATCTACACTGGGTGCAGGTTTTGGTCAATTTAGCTCTCCCATGTACAGCACTGTGCCAGAAAGCAATTCGAATGCTCATCATGGGTCGGGTAGTAATTTACAAACCTCCTCAGAATTTGATCCGCAAGCCGTGGATGAGGAAGAGGATCGTAGTGATTTTGCCTCTGAACTTCTAATGGGATGCTTTGGTGTCACAATGGGAGCATCCTGCTTTGGCGAAAGTGGGGAAGCAGGATCTGCTAGGGCGTTGTTTGCTATGCCTGTTTTCCACTTTTCACCTGGTACAGGTTTTGTGGTATCAAATGCTAGCGGCGTGGTCAACGTGCGGGCATCTATTTTTGCTTTGCTCAAGTTGATTCTTGTGATAGCTACGTTTGTTCACCTGTTCAGATGGCTTTTCTTCAAACCGTCACGTAAGGGTAAGAAAGCCGGGAATACTGACACTGTCACTACGGAGCCGTATAGGGACACAGTTGCTTTTGACAGCCCAGATCGGTTGAAGGAGACTCTAAAGAAAACTCTCATATTGAACAAGCTCAAATATAAGCATAACTCAATTGAGCGAATTGAATCTAAGATGGCTAAGTGCTTTGCATTGAAGTTATTTTTTCAGGATTCAAAGATTCCATGGAGCTACTTCAGCAAAAAATATGTGGTCAAAAAATGGCAAGAACTTAAGGAGCAGATACAAAAGGCAAATGAAAGAAGTCAAGGCTCACTGAGCTCTGGGCTTGAGTGGGAAATGATCACCAACGTTTCCACTGCGGATATTAACATGACACTAGGGAACAAGAGGCTCCTGAAGCAATTAGCATCTTCACATCGCGAATACGATCTGAAGGAGTTTTTGTCATTTATTAATACCTCAATCCTCGAAGAGACGAAGGAGTCACTTTTGAATGAATTCCTGAGACTAATGGTATCCAACGACAGCGAAGATTACGACACGAAGCAAAGGATTGCCATTAAGTTTTCTGATCGTCACATAATTGACTCCAGGCTCTTGCAATCCATGCCCGAAGATTACCAAGTGCTAAATTGCGTTATAAGGCCTACGAAGGATGCGTGCGACAATCTCCTGAAATTGGTGAAAATAAATAATGACTCACCTAATGGTCACACTTTGGAGGAGCAGCTTGTCCTCTACTCTTCAGTAGTAAGATATTTCACCAATAACAACAAATTCAGTCAATGTGGTGCCTGGATGAAAGGCAAGCCCCTTTCTAGTTTGATGCATATTGACTTTAGCCAGCTCTCGCTAATAAGCTTTAGTGCGTTGTACTTGATGGTTGGCGATATCATGGAAAATTTGGAGTATTTCAAGAATGATCTCTCAGTTATAGAATCTCTGTGCAAAGAGTTAAGGATATGGCTAGGTCGTGATACAGGAAATGTTCTTGAATTTGAGACGAGATCCAAACTCATTGACTACTGCATAGACCAGGCGTTGCTGTGTGAGTCTTTAATAAATGATGAGTCAAGCGATAGCGTCGAAATGGATGATGATTTTCTTGAAGAGGATGAAAATGAGACTGAACATGAGCATGAGAAGGAAAAGCTAAACTGTTGAGGTTTGATCTAATCGAGATTATAATTGCAAAATCTATTTATTGGGGTGAAGAGAAAACATTTAATGAAATAAGACAAGAAAAAAGGAAAAGGAAAAAAAATTAACTGATCACGGGCGTATAAACAAGATTTAGACGTTCGAACCATTAATTGACGGTGTTTATCGCATCTTGTTTGTATGATGATGTAAATTACATCTAGTTTGTATGATGATTGTTTTGGTATAGAGTACTATAGCAATATTCTGTGATAGTGTCAAACAATGGTTTGTTGCTTTTCTAAGTGCTAGTCACATTATCAAGAAAGGAGGAGAGCAGGAAAAAAATGAGAAGTATTTTGTGACCAGAACAAGTCATTTAAAGGACAAATAATATAGGCTACCTATGTTGGAAGCAAGAATGTGTTTCAAACGAATATAAGGTATAGTGATAATTTTTATTGATTTCATAAAAAAATTCGTAAAAAACAAAAATAGTGGGATTGGAGAAATGAATTAAACATTTTTACATGATGGTAACAGACTGGGCCTTGTAATGCTGCTTGTGAATTGAAGAGTACGATCATAGTAAACAAAACCCAACAGATCAAATGTACCATCTGTTTGAACTTTTCCTTTTCGGTTTTCTCTTAAAAATCTGGCCAAGATAAACACGAGTCAACAACTAGCACGACACCGTTGATACCCCTTTCGAATGACTTAACCTCATGGAAGACCTTGTCTTTGGAAGATGCGACAAAAAAAGAGTCTCCTTCTCTCTTGACAAAAATATCACCTGAATCACCATCTGGACTACCGTTCATGGCAGCACTGCGGACAACAGTGTAATCGTCCACTTGTTTTTCAAAGGCATCCTCATCATTGTACACAACCACATGAGACCCGACAAACTCCAAAATGTTGTCTCTGATAGCCTCGTCGATCTCCTGATCTGAAGATCCAGCAGCTTCTAAGGCCTCAATGTTACGAGGAAACTCCCATGGCTTCTTGTTCAGATGAGAAATTGCCTCATTAGTAGGTGCGATAATCACAACATCCTCGTTGGAATCCGACAATTGGTTGACAAAAGGCACATCTTCCCTCACGTACCCATAAAACAAGTCCACATCCTTCAACAATGGGAGAATGGAGTCCAAACTTACTGATCTATAGTTTGCGTTCAAGTCAAAACTTGCCTGGGAAGGACTTGCGTCGCGCTTGTGGAAGATGTCGTCAATGATCTTGCCAGCCTCGTCTTTGCTGTCTTTTTTGTCCTTTGGATGGAATATGTCGTGCAAAACTTCACCAGCCTCCTCGGCGCTGTCACGACCAAAGATATCTCCTATGATTTTGCCAGCCTCGTCTTTATTGTCCTTCTTATCTTTTGGGTGGAAGATGTCGTGCAAAACTTCACCAGCTTCCTCGGCGCTGTCACGGCGGAAGATGTCATCGATGATCTTACCGGCTTCATCGCCGTTATCCTTTTTGTCCTTTGGGTGGAAGATGTCGTGTAAAACTTCACCAGCTTCCTCGGCACTGTCACGGCGGAAGATGTCATCGATGATCTTACCGGCTTCATCGCCGTTATCCTTTTTGTCCTTTGGGTGGAAGATGTCATGTAAAACTTCACCAGCTTCCTCGGCGCTGTCACGACCGAAGATATCACCTATGATCTTGCCAGCCTCGTCTTTGTTGTCCTTCTTATCCTTTGGGTGGAAAATGTCGTGTAAAACTTCACCAGCTTCCTCGGCGCTGTCACGGCGGAAGATGTCATCGATGATCTTACCGGCTTCATCGCCGTTATCCTTTTTGTCCTTTGGGTGGAAGATGTCGTGTAAAACTTCACCAGCTTCCTCGGCGCTGTCACGGCGGAAGATGTCATCGATAATCTTACCGGCTTCATCGCCGTTATCCTTTTTGTCCTTTGGGTGGAAAATGTCATGTAAAACTTCACCAGCTTCCTCGGCGCTGTCCTTAGCGTCACGCTTCAGGATGTCATTGACAATTTGCAAACCCTCGTGAGCCTTCTCAGAACTACTCTTTTTGGGTGCACGGTTGAAGATATCTTTCAAGATCTCGTCAGCCTTTTCTGCACCATCTTCACGGGCATAAACGCTCTCGAGTTGGTCCAGCAAGGTAGGATCTCTCTTGAATATGTCTTTTAGTATTTCGTCAGCCTTTTGCGCGCCATCTTCAGGCTCACGGGCATATATTTCCTCCAAGGTCTTGCCCAAATCAGCATCACGCTTGAAAATGTCATGCAACACTTGTTCGGCTTTTTCGGCACAATCCTTGGCTTCACGGGCGTATATGTCTTCCAACTCGTTCTGCAAATCAGGATTTCTTTTGAAAATGTCTTTCAGGATCTCATCCGCTTTCTGAGCAGAGTCCTCGGCGTCACGGCCGAAGATGTCGTGGATAATCTCAAACCCTTCATCAGCCTTCTCAGCGGCAGTTTTCTTAGCTTCGCGGCCAAAAATGTCATGAATAATTTCAAATCCCTCGTCTGCCTTCTCAGCAGCGGTCTTCTTGGCATCACGACCAAAGATATCGTGAATAATCTCAAATCCCTCGTCTGCCTTTTCAGCAGCAGTCTTCTTGGCTTCACGGCCAAAGATGTCATGGACAATTTCTAGACCTTCCTGAGCCTTTTCAGCACCTGTTTTCTTGGCGTCACGCTTGAAGATGTCCTTCAGAATTTCATCTGCCTTCTCGGCTGCATCCTTAGCATCACGGCCGAAAATATCGTGGACAATTTCTAGACCTTCTTGAGCTTTCTCAGCGCCGTCTTTGCCACGAGCCAATAAGTCAACAGTATCTGGGCTCAAAGTACGGCGCACCTTTCCATCAAGGTCCTTGTAAACACTCAAATCGACAGTATTCTTAGCGAGCGCGGTGGAAGCAAGCAATCCGTAGACAGCCAAAGAGGCCATACCGCAGTATTGTTGCTGTACCATCTTACTACCTTTGTGATGTCTTTTACAAAGGGTAACAGGGGTCTTAATACAAACCAATACGTTGGGGAAGTGAAGGAGATGCAGAGTAAGAAATTTTATAATTCTTTACTCTTAAGTGTCGCAAGTGGAAACTCCTTTTTTTTTTTTTTCCTTTCTTTCTTTCACCTCCTTTAAAAAAGGAAACTTTCTGAAAGTGGTACGCAGCTACTTCTTTTGGTATTCAGAATGCTCCGCAGTGGCTTAGATCTGCCCTTTTGGGAAAATACTGGGTTCGAATCCTGTGCGGACCAAGATAGATATCATGTATAATATTACATTTTCAGTATTGAAGTTTCACTATTAATATAGATATTTAACCTGGAGTGTTTATGGATATATCTACATTGCTCACTTTTCAACAGGTTTTGTCTCATTCTTCGTAGTTTTTTGCAATGCATTGGAGTGGCTCACAATTTCTGCCTGTCTACGTATGTCTAGCCATGTTGGCGAGATATCTACGGGTGGTGGATTGTGGTGGAGGGACGTAAGATCGCACAGGGTCCTCATCTGGACTTTTCGATAGGGCGTGCCACTCGCACCGGCTAGTGACGAACGGCTCTAAAGGGGTATGACCGGTTCAAGGTGTATGTCTTTCACGTTAATTTTAGAATGTTTGGCAAGTAGCAGCAACACCCTACTAGTTTGAGGAATGCGATTGGCACAACGTGCATCCTCGTGGCCACGCTATCCTATCTATGTCCAAGCTATATAATTTTCCAGGGTACTTTTGGCGACAATAAAGAAATTCAAAAGAAAGGTGGCATAAACGATGTAGCAATTAAAGTCAGCACCTTGCCATTCGTATGGCTTCAGGCTGTTTTTTCAGTCAGGCAGCCCCAAAGCTTTGGTACAGGGTGGAAGTAGCTGTTTCTTGACCCTTATGGTCGTCTTTATTTAGAGTCCTTGCTTTGTCCCCTAGGGAAGCTCTCTGTACGAGCTGGAAATACTTAATCACTCGTGAAGTGTAGATTTGTCCAAAAATCTGCGCAAGCCCGGAATCGAACCGGGGGCTCATCGATGGCAACGATGAATTTTACCACTAAACCACTTGCGCTTAGATGTGCTATGTTAGCAGTACCAAACATTAAATAGTCATATACGTAAGGGCTGCAATCTCGCTTTGCAAAAGTACGCATCAATATAACGATATGATTTGATATGATATCTATACGATAAGACCTCTAAATGATCAACCAATTTAAGCTTCTCAATTGAGTAACGCCATACAGCATTCAACTATTTTCCAAAAAAGAATACATAGAAGTTAGTCAGCTGACATAGAAATATATTTATTCGCCTTATAAATACGCCTTCGAGGAGTGAAGTGCGAGGGAATAGGAACAAGAAAAAAGGATATTGGCGGCGGTAAATCACGTACAGACCAGCTCTACGTTAGTGTGTGGAGAGTCTTCACTGGTCAATTAACATAAAAAAACGAAAAAGAAGAAAAACACAGAGGTATTATGAGTCGTATATATCGTAAAGGTAATTTGTTGCCAGCTCTGTCTCGACGCTGGTATCGTCCCGGTTGGTCATCTGATCTACATTTGGTACAGCAGATCTCGAAGAATCTGAATAATGCTCATTCTCCTGTTTACGTTTATTGGAGCCAGCCAATGAGTGGAGTAGCCGTCTTCGTCTCCTCGCGATGCCTCTTCTGCGGTTTTTAGTACTTGCCAGTTGTGACTTCCATGCCTTCAGGGGCAGTTGTAAGTTGACAATGGCCCAAGGAGAAACTTTGGTTTCCCCGCTCATGCAATTTGAACTACACGCTTCGCTAGACTGAGGCGTTATCCAGGCACTCGGCGATTCCTCGCCGGAAGTTATGACATCATTGTCTTTAGTCAATCCGGGATCGTAGAAAAATCGATCTGCGTTCTGAATTTTCCTTCCTAGGACGGTTTCCCTGCTCACGATCAGTTCTCTCTTTTCAAGACCGGTAATTAACCCCCAAATGCTGACAGTAATGGCGATTTTGAAAAATTTGATCACAGTGAACTTCCACTTCTTCGTCGAACCGATGTTGGCAAAAAGATAGATCCTCACAAAAAACAGAAATGCTAAAAGGATCGAGTTATAAACCAGCAGGGGTAAGATTTTATGGTAGTCCCGCCACAAATCCTTCCACGTCTGCTTAGCTCTGGTTCTCTGATCTGGATGTCGCCTCTTCAGCGATAGTGTGAATCCAAAATCGTGGTATACAAAATAGAATATCAAACCGCAGAAAAGAGCATAAGTGAATAACTCAAATATAAAATGGGCTATTCGTACACCGTTGTTCCAATGGCACCACAGTAATATCCCAAAGAGACATTCTTGCACAATCGTTAGACACAGTCCAACCCCTATGATTAATCTGTTTCTATTCCCTATTACGCGCGGCAGCCACCTCTTTTCGATCCGCTTACAATCATGATACATGTAATAAATGATGGATATCCAATTAAGAGCTGCTAGAAAATCCGTGATTAACTCTCCGGCGCGATGGGAATTTGAATTGGTTATAATCGTTTCATACTCCACGGAATCTTGATAATTACCACTATATTGCTTCTTGAAAATTGTCTGTACAGTCCTGTTCAGATTTATACTCTCGTAGATCCCTGCAAAGAGCACATAGCAGAGAATCAATAACCGTCGGCCAGCGTGCTGTGGGCATCGCTGGAACAGCAACACCATATAAAGCATCCACGTCCCAACACATATGGCGCATGAAGTGAATGCTATCATTAAAATACTATCTTTGAAATCGTCTTTTTCCAAGTAATACTCTGAATCGTCGATTACTTGCAGGGAAGATATCGTTTCTGCAAACTTCTCTAGCATAGCAGAGTAGTCAGTCAAACTTCCAGCACTGTTCTTACACGACACAAACAGGTTAGGATTGTTCACTGTGAAGTTTCGGGCACTAGGCCAGGTTTTGTTCCTGAGAACAATGAATCCACCGTTAACCAGGTTTGCGCTGCAGTTGTCGCTATGCGATGTACGGACAAAGTCTTCTATGAGCTCAGATAGAGTACGTGAATCATTTGAAAGCAACTGTGGTACTATGGATCCTGCGTCCACATCACCACAGACACCCAAGGAGCAGCACCACAGAATTGCAACCACCACGGTTAACCATCGAATCATCCACACTTCCAAACGTTTGGTGCTTATCAAATAGCAACCCTTCTAGTAACTTGGAATACTAGACAAATATCAGAAATCCTCCTCAACACCTGATGGATGTCCTTGTTGCTTGTAAGGAGTTTATTTTCAATTTCCTTTACGTGCAGGTGTTAAAAGAAAAAAATTTGGGCTTGGCAATTTAGCGAGTCAATCCAGTTGCGGATCTTGATGATAAAAAAAATGATTTACCGATAACAATAGTGTGAGAGAAAAAGAGTTGATGCTATTACGGCACACTTGGAGAATTTGTTGTGTTTTTGGCTCTTATTTATTTTGGGGGTGCTGTTGTCTTGCTGCTACTGAAAGTTCCAACACACTGCGAGATAAATTCAATGATGAGAGGCCTACAGTGATAAAAGGAATTACCCTCGGAGGTTGGCTACTAACAGAGCCATACATTACTCCATCCCTTTATGAAAGTGCTCTGAAATTAGCAGGTAACCTGGGCCGTAATGGCACGATTGTGGACGAGTTTACACTTTGCCAGGTATTAGGTTATGAAGAAGCCAAATCGTTACTAAAAGCGCATTTTGACAGCTGGATAACCGAAGATGATTTTAGGCAAATTAGCGAGGATGGTTTTAACTTGGTGAGATTGCCAGTCGGTTATTGGGCCTGGAAAGAGGACCATGAACGCGGGCAATACATCGGCAACGTTACTTATCCAGATCCGTATGTCAGTGACGGATTGCAGCTTGATTGTCTCGAGAAGGCGCTGTCTTGGGCTAAAAAATATCAGCTGAACGTTTGGATAGATCTTCATGGGGCTCCGGGATCACAGAACGGGTTTGACAACTCAGGACAGAGAATTTTCTATGATGAACTCGGTTGGCTGGCGACCGAGGAATCTATACAGTTGACTAAGGCTATTTGGCAGGTTATGTTTGACTCTTATATGAAATTGGAGGACGATAGCACTGTTGTGGGCATCCAGATCGTTAACGAGCCTTTCAGTTTCCGCTTGAACAGAGAAATGATGGTTAAATCATATTATGAGGCATTTGAAATCTTTGAAGCTCATCACGATTCTCCGCCGGCCATTAAGTTTGTTATACATGATGCATTTTTGGAGATTGGCTATTGGAATTCCCACTTTAATCCGAACTATGGTGAGCTGTTAGAAAAATATACCAATTTAACGAAGGGTTTCGACCCACAACAAGTGCTTGTAGATCACCATCGGTACGATGTCTTTTCCGATGGACAGCTACGTGAGTCACAGCAACAACGGATCCGCAATATTATTAACTATGGTAAATCTATTCACGATGAGCTGTCTTATCATCCAGCAGTGGTGGGAGAGTGGTCAGGAGCCCTTACTGATTGCGCTAGATGGCTGAACGGTGTGGGAATAGGCGCTCGCTACGATGGCACGTACTACGATACGACTGATTTTCACACAGATAAAGATCCGATTGGCAGTTGTATCTCTCAATCTCCCATAGAAAATTGGCCGGAGTGGTATCGTGAAGAGGTGAGGCAGTTTGTGGAGGTCCAGTTGGCAACTTATTCTACCCAAACGAGCGGTTACATTTTCTGGAATTACAAGACTGAGAATGCGGTGGAATGGGATTATTTGGCCCTGAAGAAAAACGATATGTTTCCCCAACCTTTAGACAATTATACATATTTTGAGCCCAATGGGTCGGTAAAATCGACAAAATCGCCGGTTTTCAAACCCACAACAACGGATGTTCACGGTACTTCGCACTTGTGGAGGAAACCCTATGAGCATAGCAGAAATCCTCTGTGGGTTTTACTGGTAATAATAATCGCGGCTGTTGTGGCTATCACGTGCCGGATATGATATAGACATACATATGAACTATTTATTCTCACATGTTATGAAATTATTATTTTTTGTTCGTGTCGTGTTTTAGTGACAATTTACTTGATAAGCTCCATTTTATGAGAGCAAGAATAATAGCTACAGCAATGAGTGGATATCGAGATTCATACTTCCAGTACCATCATCTGCTCGAGTCACATCAGGTACTTTACAATGAATGGAATCAAGATGAGTTTCCGCCCCCAGATGAACAGAAAGTAGGTCATACTTATAATGGTGGTGCACACGACGAAGGAAATGGATCCAACCGTCACGACGAATCGGGAGATCCTACAATTAAGACCGGTAAAGCATCAAATAGTAACACAAATGTATATTGGGATTATTTTCACGACGAAGAAGACTGGAATCTGTTCAAAAACGTGCAGTTGGAAAGCAACGGTATGGCGACTTTTAACCCGCCAACTGAGCGCCAGGGTCATTCTGAGGAGGGGAAAACTACACAAGGTGGTGAAGCCAGTAATTCTATTATTGGCTCGATTTTCAACCACGTAATTACCAAGACAGCCATGAGGTATAATAATAATTGGAACGATTTGTCCATTCCGAGGCCATAGGAAGTCGTCTTGAAGATTTTGGCCTTGTGCCTTGGGGCAATTAATCAGGCTTTTTGCCATCAAAATTGAATTCGAGCATCCACTAAAGAACACATATATCGTTCTGCTTGGTTCGAGAAAGCATGTTTACCTAGATGAAGAAGTGACTCACGAAAAGTCTTGTTTTCGTGCACTCAATAAATGGAGCAGAGGAACATATTTTTATCAGGGTTACTCTGAATTCAATGGCATTCTGGGATCAGGTTTTGCATTATCTATCAAATAACAGTGTAAGAAATTGTATCAAAACACTGTAATGACAAATTTATGTCTATTTTTTATAAAGGTTGGTTCTATCTTCTGCCTGAAAAGGTTTTTACTTTGGCCCATTAATTTTCCACTACTGCGGGAATAATCCGTCTTGACGTATTGCAAGCCAAGAGTAGTCCTCTGAGGGTATACTGGTGGAGACAAACGTATGCTCAAATTGTTTATACTGCAAGTTTCTTGCGTGGCTCTACTAAGTTCCAACGGTCGCAATTTCACAGTGACATCTTGATGCAGCCTTTGAAAAGGCATGCATATAGTCGGTTTCACTATGTGTAGTGCTAGGCTGGAAAAATTGATGAAGCTACTGGTGTATTCAAGGCAGGGTGAGAACCAGGTTCCGTTAAGATACTTGCTATTGAGAAGATTCAAGATACTGTCACATCTGTTAATGCAATGGAAAGTTCATGATTCAAGAAGCTCAATTTTCTGGCGGCAAATTGTAACGTTTCACTGTTCCCTCGAGTCACGAGCCCTAATTTAGGGTTTCGGAACTTTCCAGAATGTGCCAGCAGTATACGGGATACAAGTTATATAATAAGCTCATCGCCTCGACTAAGGGGTTGAAGGAGTACTTAATGTCGTATGACCTTTGTGTAAGGTATATTCTAATTAGCGTTCTTCCTAATCACTTTTGCTGTTTGTCCATCACAACAGTGCTATTTGAATAGTAATTTGATACAAACTACCGTATCTCATAATGTTGAGACGTATTAAACGTTCCCCCCTAGAACGTCAATTGCAATCACGTATTGCGTCGATTATCCAAAACTCTGCTACGGTTACTCCAGTTGTTACTAGAGTCTCTTCGCCTACAAAGTCTACAAGTAATGATTTAAGACAAGTTATCTCTCGAAGAAGCCTTATGACAGATGCCTTGACTCGGACATCCGTTAGGTTCCCACCAGGGCCCGCCATATCTAAGAGATTTATTCAGATGAAAATGAATCCGAATCAAGGTGAGCAGGAGAAACCTGCCTTGGAGCAGTTTGGTACAAACTTGACAAAGTTAGCCAAGGAAGGAAAATTGGATCCTGTGATTGGTAGAGACGAAGAGATCGCGAGGGCAATCCAGATACTGTCCAGAAGAACAAAGAACAACCCGGTATTAATTGGTCGTGCCGGTGTTGGTAAGACTGCATTGATTGACGGTTTGGCTCAAAGAATTGTCGCTGGTGAAGTGCCAGACTCTTTGAAGGATAAGGATCTTGTGACCTTGGACTTGGGATCTTTAATTGCAGGCGCGAAATACAGGGGTGAGTTCGAAGAAAGATTAAAAAAGGTATTAGATGAGATTGACAAATCTAATGGACAAGTTATTATCTTCATTGATGAGGTCCACATGTTATTAGGATTGGGTAAGACCGACGGTAGTATGGATGCCTCTAATATTCTAAAACCTAGACTCGCCAGAGGTATGCGTTGTATTTCTGCTACCACATTAGACGAGTTCAAGATTATTGAGAAAGATCCTGCGTTGACGAGAAGGTTTCAGCCTATTTTGCTGAATGAACCCTCGGTTGGAGATACTATTTCTATTTTGAGAGGTTTGAAAGAGAAGTACGAAGTTCACCATGGTGTTCGAATCACTGACACGGCATTGGTGACGGCAGCTGTGCTTTCAAATCGTTACATCACGGACAGATTTCTGCCAGATAAGGCGATTGATTTGGTCGATGAGGCTTGTGCTGTGTTGCGTCTGCAGCATGAGTCCAAGCCTGATGAAATTTCCAAACTGGACCGTGCTATCATGAGAATCCAGATCGAGCTAGAATCTTTGAAGAAAGAGACCGATGCGTTGTCTGTGGAAAGGAAGGAGGCTCTACAGAAAGAACTGGATAAGAAGAACGATGAGTTAAGCAGATTGACTAAGGTTTGGGAGAATGAAAGGGCGAAGATTGAATCTATCAAGACTGCCAAGGCAGACTTGGAAAAAGCCAGAATTGATTTAGAAAAATCGCAAAGAGAGGTGGATTATGCAAAAGCTTCGGAGCTGAGGTTCGCAGTAATCCCTGAATTAGAGAGAAAGGTTGCATTGAGTGAAAAGAAGAAAGATCCAAATGAGGTTAATCTCTTGCATGACTCTGTGACTTCGGATGACATTTCCAAGGTTGTTGCTAAGATGACGGGCATTCCAACTGAGACTGTAATGAAGGGTGACAAGGACCGTTTGTTGTACATGGAAAACTCGTTGAAAGAGAGAGTCGTAGGTCAGGACGAGGCCATCAAAGCAATTTCGGACGCTGTTAGGCTGCAGAGAGCAGGTTTAACGAGCGAGAAAAGGCCCATTGCAAGTTTCATGTTTTTGGGACCCACTGGTACCGGTAAGACTGAACTGACAAAGGCTTTGGCTGAATTTTTATTTGATAATGAATCCAATGTGATTAGATTTGATATGTCTGAGTTTCAGGAGAAACACACTGTATCCCGTTTGATTGGTGCTCCTCCAGGCTACGTTATGAGTGAATCGGGTGGTCAGCTGACGGAGGCGGTTAGGAGGAAGCCATATGCGGTAGTGTTGTTCGATGAGTTCGAGAAGGCCCATCCAGATGTCTGCAAGATTTTGCTGCAGGTTCTCGATGAAGGTAAGTTAACCGACTCTCAGGGGCATGTGGTCGACTTCCGCAACACCATCATAGTGATGACTTCCAATGTGGGGCAAGATATTTTGCTCGCAGACGAAAATGTTGGTGAGGATGGCAAAGTTAGTGAGAAAACGAAGACCAAGGTCATTAACGCAATGAAGAAGCTTTACCCACCTGAATTTATCAACCGTATAGATGATCTTTTGGTATTCAACAGATTATCAAAGAAGGTCTTAAGGTCTATTGTGGATATTAGACTTGAGGAGATACAAGAGAGGATTAATGAAAAGAGAATGAAGTTGGACCTAACTGACGAAGCTAAAACATGGCTGACCGACCACGGTTATGATCCACTCTACGGTGCGCGACCACTGAACAGGTTGCTTTATAAGTCACTGTTGAACCCTATGGCAATGTACTTGTTGAAGGGGCAGTTAAGAAACGAAGAAACGGTGAGAGTTGTTGTAGAAAATGGTAAATTGGTAGTGAAACCTAATCATAAAGAAGGTGAAGTTGTAGAGGAAGAACCGGAGAAATAAGGTTCTCATTTTTATGTAAATAGAGCTTATGAGTTTAAAGAATGTATACATGTCCTACGGAAAGCGTTTAATGGTGTTTTGCCGTTCCAATGACGTATGCCGACTGAAATTTTCACATTTGTCTTGTTTGGAAGTGTGATGGGAAAGGTGTGTTTAGGGAACAAAACATTTAAAATCAAGTCATAAAAAATTGGAATATTAATAATTTAATAGTAATTACACAACACAGTCATATATAACCATCAAAACTTAGCATTCAAACGAGGTCCAGTACACAAGCTCCTCGAAATATAATAAGAGCCAGCGCCTGCTGCCATGAGAACTGAAACAAATACAATGAATTTATTATAACCTGAAACAGAACCCTTGCCTATGATGGCACCTCCTATGGGCAATACTGGTAGAGTTATAATAGCTTCCAAGAAGCAGGCAGTTGAATAGCGTTTACCAAAGTCCTGAGTACTGGAAATTTGACCGATGCAAACAGGATTCAAGGAGAGAATCGAACCTGTTGCGAATCCATAAAGACAGACATATGCCCAGAGTAGTCGAATATGGCCCCCAAATGGCAACCAGAGCACAAAATTACACAAAGCCGCCAAGCTAATCGTGACAATAGCCACATTGAACCTTCCTAGGCATCTGTCTGCCAGATACGCAGGCACGTATCTGCCCAATATTCCAAGGGCATTATTTGCCGTAATTAAAGAATAAGAAACGGATTGGCTGTTTCCTCTCGCTAGAGAATACGACGTTAAGTAAGTTGCCGAAGCAGTCAGAGAACTCTCCGCCAATGCGGCCGCAAGAGCTGCAAATAAAAACTTCGTGTCAAGGAAATATCTCCAGTTCAAAGCTGAGGATGCATACCATTGGATCATTTCCCTCGTGGAGTGGAATGGCTCCACAACAGGCTTCTCTCTTTCACGAGCGAACTTCAACGCGAAGGACAAACACCCCAAAGATATGAAGGCCATAATCCTGATTGCCCAAGGAAATCCCACTTCACTGTACAACTTCCTCAACATGATAGGAAAGGCGATTCCACCGACTGATCCGCCCATCGTAGCCATACTACACGCAATCCCTCGTCTTTTGTGAAACCAAGTGGCTACCACACTGACAAGGGGTGTCATTAGCACGCCTGTGCCCGTGCCACTCAACACAGAGAATGCTAATACAAATTGATACATCTTTTGGCAGTTAGCCATTGCAAAAAATCCCCCCACATATATCACCGTGCCGGTCATCATGGGCCTGGTACTACCGCCACGGTCAAAATAACCACCTGAAAGGATGCAGCTCAGGAAACTAATGGATAAGTAGAGCGAGAAGATCCATGATACAGAGGACGAAGAGACGTCTTTAAGCTGATGTTTCGAGATATAGGACTCAATTGCACCTATAGAATTCATTATTCCAAATACTGGCACGAGACCAAGAAATGCCCCGAGAACTGCTAACCAAGCTTGGAAACCTCCATCGGGAAACTCTCCCTCCTCATCAAACTCGTTATCTCCCACAATTGGCGTATCTTTCGTAACATCGTTCATTACTTGGTTCCTAACTTCATAATTTTTCACCTCATTATTATTCTTCTTGACCATACTCCCCCCCGGAAGATAGTTGCCAGCATAGCCCGATGATTTATAATCTAATGTAAGATTTTCTTGCATTTCCACATTTTCGACAGGACATCCATTTTTCTTCTTAGTAACCAGTGCTTTCGCAAATCCTACGATGGCGTCCTTAGGAAGCATTAGGGTATCTACTCACATTAAGTGAAGTTCGTGCTTCTTGAGTCTGGTGTAAACTTTTTATCTGACAAACTTGAAAAGATAAAATTCCAAGGGTACTTAGATAGCCAGATCACCGTGCGACAAAGAAAATTCTAGATTACCTCACGGCGAGAGATTATCAAACAATATGCAAAATTTTTTCGCGATAGGGTATTAAAATTAGTCATGTTCTGTGATAACTATGTTGGAAGCGAGTACATGATGGAGCCCTATCAGAAAACCTTTAACTTGACAAAGTGTACATCTGGCTGGTTTTTGAGGAGTGTCATCTCCCAAGGAACATCTCAGTGCTCGCACATAAAGTAAAAGACTATTTTCTATGTGGCAATCTAACATCGCTTTACAGATCCTTGATCTGTGAAGGGAACACATTAACACCTCTTAAGCACCTACAGTAATTGTACAAGTTAGTAAGCATCAACGGTGAAACGTAGAGCAGAGACACCCCCACACCCCCCACCTAGATCCTCAATCCACCAGAATGCCGAGCTCACTGCTTTATTACAGCTCGGCTAATGAAATAATACAGACAGTCGTTATATTTTACTATATGCATATAGCTAGCGTACGGCTAACGGGTACGGATAATACCTGCTTGAATCAAAGTTTGAATCTTCTTGAAGACCTCCGGGTTCTTTATGTGTTCCTGCAAGGCTGCCGGATCTTGTTGAGCCTGAGCCAGAATGCTCTGCATTACAGGATCCTTCATGATCGATTGAACCTCGGGGTCCCTCATAGCTCTTTCGTAGGTCTGCTCTGGGGTCTCATCACCGCTCTCAGGTTGGAATCTCTGACTGCTCGCCTTGTTGTACAACTGATCGATTTCCCTCAAGTTTGCGCCCTTGTTCACTTCAGTGTCCTTCTCACGTGCGATGCCTAGTGTTTCAATAGCAGATGCAAACTCTTTGACGGCAATCTGTGCGCTGGCCTTCCTAATGTAAGCCCTAACAAAGTTAGGATCCTTGCTCACGGCCCTGTCACAGTCTTCGATTGCATCAGGGAACGACATCAACTTGGCAAGAGCAGCAGCTCTGTTAGAGTAACCCCTGGCATCTTCTGGGGCCCTCTTAATCATCTCAGTGTAGGCTTTCACAGCATTTGGCCAGTCACCTTTAATGAAGAACTCCTTGCCCTGTAGACGGGCTTCCTCAGCCTTCTCAGGATTGATATACGCTTCGACCTCTTGCTTTTTGAGTTCCTTCTCGGTTGCTCTTAGCTTGTTTAGGACTTCAGCATTCCTGTGCTCAGTCAAAGATCTGTTGTAGTACTCGATGGCCCTCTTAAAGTCCTTCATTTTGTGATAGCAGTTACCGATACGTGCGAAAGATTTGGCGATCGTCTTGTAGTCTGCCCTTAATTCTCTACCTTGATTAACAGCTTCATTTAAGGTTTCGATAGCGGTCTCAAAATCTCCCTTTTCGAATTCGGCAGCAGAACGGTTATTCAAGTAAGTTATGTCCTTATGCAACTCCCACGCCTTGTTATAACGCTGAATGGCCTCATCAAATTTGTGCTCCTTGTAAAGTGCATTACCCTCAGCTTTGGCCTTTTCAGCAGCTTCCTTCTCACCAGATTCTTCGTCTACCTCCATTGGTTCTGGTTCCACCTCAGCGGCCTTAGGCTCCTCCTTAGAAGTAGCCTCAGACTGTTGCTCGGGCTTTGAAGATGTCTCTTGCTCATGTTGCTGCTTGGGTGACTCTGAGGGAGCTTCACCACCTGGCGCTCCCATGTTTAAGTCAATACCTAATAGCGCAGCCATGATTGTCATCAGCCTCCTGTCAGTAAATAGGTCCTGGTTCAGCGCTTGCGGGTTGTTTTTGTAATGTTCTAGTTTGGCCACGAGCTGTGGATCCTTCATCATGTCAGCAGTTTTAGGGTTACTCTGCAACTTGGTTATCAATTGCGGGTCATTGAACATTTGTGACAGCCCCAAATCAGGCATCTGGGTACCAGATTTTGCACTCTGCACATGTTCCAATCCCTCTTTGGCAGCTTTGTTGTTGGAATCCAGCTCCAATGCCTTCTTGTAACCTTGCTCCGCCTCATCTAACTTAGACAGTCCAAACTGAGCGGCAGCCACACGGTTGTACCCCTTGGACCAATCGGGGCTAATCTTAACACACTCTTCTGCATCTTTAAGAGCCTCTGCAAATTGCTTAGAGGAAGCATAGCATGCCGATCTATTGGAATAAAGGACGTGATTGGGCTTCTCTGAGACTTCAATAGCTTTCGTGAACAGGTCAATAGCTTTAGGGTAATCTTTGGCGGCAAACGCAGCATTCCCCTGCTGCTTGTACTCGTCGGAACTCATGATAGTATATAGTTAATCGAGCTGAATGTAGGTAATCGAGCTAAACTGATGCGCTGTAATTCAACCTCGTTTTCGCAGGTAATCTTATTTCTGTCCTTTTTATATTTCGGGGTCCCCAACGCTTAATTATTCTGGAATTTTCTACCATCGTCAACTGTGAGTGAAAAATTCAAGCTCATCGCATCGCATCGCATCTCGAACACATTTTACTGTTGACAATTTAGACTGTAAATTGTGCAGCTGAACAAGTTGATTTTTTGATGATATGGCATCCTTTAATGAAGCCACAGAGGCATTTTATCGTTGGGTAGCCTCAGATGCCCGCATCCGAGTTTCTCCCAAGGTGTATGTGGGTGATTTGCGTGACGTGAACCAAGGAAGATGTGTTCTTGCATCACAGGATATTGGCGTCGACGAAGTGTTATTTGAGATCCCAAGATCTTCAATTCTAAATGTTTCCACTTCGCAGCTGGTCTGTGATTTTCCGCAGTTAAAAGATGCTTTCTGGAAGGAATTGGGCCATTGGGAAGGTCTGGTACTTTGTATACTTTACGAGATTAAAGTCATGGGTCCTCGCAGCTTTTGGTGGCACTATTTGCGAGTATTACCTGAACCTCACAGCCTTAACACACTGGTGTACTGGGAGACTGATGAGTTAGCCGCTCTGGAGCCTTCTTTGGTTGTGCAAAGGTTGGGTATTGAACAATCAAAGGAAATGTACCAGGGTATATTACATCAGATAAAGGCGTTTGGACCAGATTTTCTCAACAAAATGGGTAGCTTTTCCTTTGAGGAGTTCGTATATGTCGCAAGTATCATAATGTCGTATTCTTTTGATGTGGAGATAGCTGGAAGGGAAGAGATGGAAGAAGAAGATAATGAAGGAGAATCCAATGTGGCTCATGACGGCTATATGAAGTCAATGATACCATTGGCGGATACTTTAAATTCTGACACCAAACAATATAATGCCCACCTGGTCTACGACGAGGAAACCTTGAAGATGTGCTGCGTGAAACCGATTGCCGCCGGTCAGCAGATTTATAATTTCTACGGCGAACACCCAAATGCTGAGCTCCTCAGAAGGTATGGATATGTGGAATGGGATGGTTCCAAGTACGATTTTGGAGAATTGCAATTATCCGACATCAAAGAAGTCGTGCAGCAACACTCCTCCGATACAGAAGTTGTTGATTCAATATTGCATATGCTTCAAAATAATCAAGATATTAGCGAGATACTTGAGGATGAGGAGGTGGTGCTTGAATCTTACGATTGCTACGTGGACGGCAATGTAATCCCAGAATGCCTACTTCTTTTACAGACGCTGTGTGCAGTCTTGCAGTTACCAGATCGAGGGAAAGATCTCGAGCGGAAGTTTCCAAAAGTATTAAAAAGATGCCTGAAATTGGTGCAGTCAGGTCGCATTACTATGAGCTGCCTAAGACTATTTGAACACTGTATTGAATACCGTCTGCGGCAATACCCCAACCATTCGTTCAGAGAAGTGACACCAATCCATCAATATGTGCAAGAGGTCCATACCCAAAGGCGAATCATGGCGCAAAGAGTCCTCTTGAGCGAGGTAGAATCGCTCCAGAATTGCTATTTGGCTATAGGCACACATTTCGAGATCGTCGACGATATGAAATTATTGGACGGCATTCTCAAGAAAAGAACAGCACCGCAGGTACCCCACAGAGACCATGTTAAGAAACGGAAACATTAATTTAGAAAAACTACATAGAGCCTACTTGGTTGCAGTTCTGTATCTTCGTTGACCACGGCGCAGGTCTTAAAAGAATCGTCCGAAGTAGCTACACACAAAATCTCGTTGTTACAGGCCAGCTGTACGACACTATTTTCATTGAACTTAGGCAACTGGTCGACTTTCTTGCGCGTGGCCAAGTTCCAGCACAAAACACAACCGTCAGCACCGCCTGTGTATAAGACAGTAGAGTTAGGTAGAAAGGCTAAACCATTAACGGGGAAAACAAAATTTGTATCAGCCAAATTCATTCGATGACATCTAAACGCAAACTTGCGCTGTTCGTCCTGGAAATATTGTACCGCTACACGTCCATCCAAAGAACTGGAAACATATCCATCCCCTTGAGGTGTTAACTTTATGCGCCTGGTCTGAAATTTCAGACCAGATTCTACTTCGTTTCCAAAGCTGCTATCTTTTCCGAAGGGCAACGACCACCAAAAGACCTTATTACGTGCAGTTGCTACGACCAGTCTCTCATTGTTGCTGTCCATTGATAATATTTTATCATTCAACTGCATCTTGAACACAATTTCATTAGATTCACGATCCACGACCTGCAACAGACCGTCCCAAGAGCCGCATATTACAGTATTGCGGTAGCAGCACATACTCGTCACACCCAGAGTAGCTGTATTATTCCTTACCACTTGAAATTTGCTGGATGCCCGATTAGCTAAAAGCACTTCACCTTGCACCCCACCACAGTAAATATGCTCTCCTCGATCACCACATGCTACACAGCACAGCAGTGGAAACTGATGTCGCAGTGTGGTATTCAACTGAACTTTTTTGTCACTGTAGTCATATATGGACAGTGAACCGTCCCAAGCGGTCACTGCAAGCTGCGAAAGTTCAGACAATATCACTACATCGCTGAGATAATCGCTCGCTACTTTGTCAACCTCTATTGTTTCGTGGACTACCGCCATTCGCTTTATGTGTGTACGCTTCGAGTTATTGAAATGATTTTTTTAACTCGAAATTCGGCCCCATCCATTTAAAGGTACACTTCCTTTTCCTAGGAAGGTTCCTGATCCTTATAACCAGTGGATAAAATAGCCGAAAAGAAGAGGTTATACCCAGCATTTGACTGTATAGTTGACTGGCTAATCTGGTAGGCTGATCGTTGAAGTGCTAAGCTCTTTCCGTTAGGAAAGACTAATCATTGGCCGTGGAATCAAGAGAAACATGAGTGCGAAACTTAGTGGAGGGAAAACTAGCGGCACAGGGACTAGCAGTAGCGGCACCAATGGCGGCAGCTCAAGTGGAGGCAACTCTACCTCAGCGACAGGTATCCAAAAACTCTTGACAGATAACCTAGTAGAGAAGATCACGAAGATGGCCCTTCCTCCATCTTCAGATGTCGCTATGAATAACTTGGATGAGAGAAGAGAACTTGCCAGGGATAGACCCAGTCTTTCAGTTAATCTGATGAGCCGAAACTTCAGGCAGATGAATGCCCGTCTAAGTCAGCCTTTTGCATTGATTGACGAAGTTATTAAAGTATTCAGCTGGACCAATCCGGCATACACCATTTCGGTCATGCTTATATATACGCATGCTATAATGAAGCCTGTGCCTACACTAACCTCCCTACCTATATTTTCGCTACTTTTCGGTGTTATGGTGCCTCATTATTTGTATATCCACAAGCCGAATGCCTGTAAGTATTTGGATAAGAATCCGACACCTGCAGAGGGGCCTCCATTGAAGAAACCGCTGGTGCCCAAGCCAGTTCCAGAGTTGAGCCAAGAATTTGTACTCAACCTGACCGACTTACAAAACCACATGATGTTGTATGTTTATGCTTACGACTTTATTAATCAAGTGATGGCCAAATTTGCGTATTTCACCAATGAAAAACTCTCTACTGCAGCTTTTTTGTTTTTGCTGACTATTGGGATATTCGATATACTTTTTGTGAACACTTTGGTCCAATATTTACCTGTTAAAGGTTTTCTTTTGGCTGTCGGATGGTTCTTGGCCATCATGACCCATCCAAAATGCAGAGAGCAATTCTTCTCTACCATCAACTCTGAGGAGACACGGATCAGATTGTTAACCGTGACAAATAGAATTGAAAAGACCATCTACGACCAACTACGATACGTAGAAGCTCGGGAGCAAAGACTGGTACGCGTATATGAAATACAAAAATTCTCTGAGAAAGAAAAAGGTTGGCTATTATTGGGTTTCTCAAATGATGACTATACTCTTTTTTCAGATTTACGAATAAGTGAACAAAATATTACCAAGTACTGTGCACCATCTCTAGAGGAGGTGAAACCTCCATTGGCATGGGAATGGGCCGAAGGCAGCGCTTGGGCACTAGATTTGGACCCGGTAGAATGGGTCGAAAGAAATTTCATTCAGTGCGTGGACATTGATCTGGGCACAAAATGGGTTTACGACTTGACTTTAGAGGGTACTAGGGGCGAATATCGCCGAAGGATGTGGACCAACATGTGCGTTAGGCAAATGGACGATAATATTGAGCACGAGGACGATGGTGCAGTTACTGAGGAAGCCATTAGCCCTTTGAAACATGAAACTTACGCACAGGGTCATCGTCGAGTTAGTAGAGGCTCGATGTCTGGTTCATCGCATTCGGAGGACGCCAAGCATGCTGTCAAACCTGTTGTGAAGAGGAGTGGATCTCACAATTCTGAAGATAATATGAGCAGCCCTCCTGTCAAGACAAAGAAAGATGAATCATATGGTGGACTCGGAAACCTCACCGACCTGCTCAACATGACCGTATGATGAATTACGCTTTGGTTGCGTACGTAGATTTTATTCCTAGTTTCGATCTTTATAATAACATTTGGTTAATCATTTTGCATAAAACTTTCGAGATTCAGAGAGAATGAATTCTTCTTTTTCTCCTCATTCTTTTGGGAGAGCATGTTGGAAAGCGTACTCTTTTTCCTCTTTTTGGCTCTCTCCTTAGCGGATGACTTCTTCCCCACCTTGTTATTCAATGATTCGTGTAATCCAGCTACAGTTTCTTTTGCTTTGTTAGGTTCAACCTTTCGCGGTGCAAGGCTTGCCTCAGTATTACAATGCAAGCATGTGTATTGCAAGGCTCGGGAAATTTCTGCACTATTTTCACTGATTTCTTCAACCACGGCCATTTGAGTATTAAAAGAGGGTACCCTTACAGCACCGCAGGCTCCACAAAATTTAGAATTGGGCTCAGTGATGTATTGGGGCAATTGCAAACAATAGCGCTTGGTACCGTTGTAAAAACTCTTCAAATATAAGCCTGAGAGCTCAGGCACCTCCATTGACGGCAGCAAATGAATCAGATTATATTTATACATTAAGTGCGTGTCTCTAAACCTCTCAGACTGAGCTTTGTTCATGGATGAGTGATGGGATAAGTGCTGAGTGACCGCTCGGTTCGGTTCTAGGATGGTGAGCTGCTTGATGACATGAAGCTCTGGTGTGCAATAAAAGCTCGAAGAAAGTGTCCATCTGAAAGTGAGAAAAAGAAAAAAATAAAAAAAAAAATATAATACAGAAGTATACACTATTTTGTAGCAATTTTTGTCATAAATGCAGATATGCAGCAGTGAAAATTAGGATCATTCTGTCTAACCATCCTGCTCATTCAACAACTTTTTCTTGACGAAATTGATGCAAATTTTTTTACTTTGAGGACTAGTGTCGTTTAGCCGTACTCTTTTTGGAGTTGATGGAGGTGTTTTGATCGCATTTTTAGCATTTTGCTCTGCTGCTTTCCTTTTTCTCAGATCACTAGCTTCTCGCCTCAACTGTCTCAATCTGTTCAATTGTTCTTGAGTTTTAAAGAAGTCTGGTATCTGCTCTTCCAAATGGCTAACCCACGTATCGCAGTCTGTCATAATTTGATAATCTATTAGTCCATGCCACGAGGAATCGCCAATGCTTGTTTTATTAACGAGTAACACAATACCGCCACGTTCGTGCACCTGTCTTGCGATTTGTCTCACTACTCTTTTTACCCCATCAACTTTAAGACTCGTTCCCATTATAATGAAAAAATCTGGCTTACCCTTCAGGATGTCTAAGCTTAGCCCTTGGGCTATGAATTCCGAAGAGGGATGATTCTCACCGTAAAGAACAATATTGGGCCTCAGGAAACCCGTATTATCAATCTGTCTCTTGCCCTCTTGAAAACGCTTCCAATTCTTTTCTTCACAAGTAGGGCATGTTGGCAATTCACCCCTTCTGAAAGAACGGCACCAAAATCTGTTCCATGGAAAGACATGAAAACATTTAGTGCATGCCAGGGTATTTAAATCTCCATGTAACTGGACCACATCATAATTTTTCCATCTCGTATTGAAGCCCGAGTTGAGCATTCGCTGGTCCTGTTCGCCAGTGGACATTTCAAGCCCCAATCCTTCCTCCAATCCATCAATATTTTGGGTGTAGCATCTTAGAAGTTTATTTCTGTTTTTCAAATGTGCAATGAATTTATGAGTTTTCGTTGGCTGTGCTAGTCTCACACTGGAATACAATTTCTCCATAAAGGTTGCAAACACAGAAATCTTAAGCTCATCCCTGAAAAGCGAAATATCGAACATTTCTTGTCCTGATTTCATGGATAATTCAGGGAATTGTTTTTTTACCAGATCATAAAGCCCTGAAGACGACCTGAAATCTGGTATGCCCGCATTACAAGAAATTCCGGCCCCCGTCAACACAATAATCTTTCTCGATTTGCTCAACACCTTGTTGATCTGTAGTAATTTATCTGCATCTTCTTGCATGTCTGTAATGGATACTAGCTTGTTAACACTCAAATTTAGCTTATGTGGAGTGCCGATACTTTCTCTTGGGGGAGAACGATTGCATGCCGACGAATCACTCTCATCAAAGGATGATTCCCTTGACTCCTGACTCAATATGAGAGAAGCCATGAGCCAACCGTTTACCTTTTCAACACCCTCAAGTTGGTCCACAATGACCCTATAAATCTTGTTTGATCTATTAAGATGCGTAGTTTTAATTAACTACGATTTCATTAAATGTTATTCATTTGAGTATTAAGTATGCATATTGACAGTTTGCCCATTTTGGAGGAACGCCGAAAAATTTACCCGCAACTGCCCACAAACAAGAGGAATGAAGTCAAACAAATAATACAGAAATTACTGAGTTACTGACAGAAAATGAATCTTTTGTAAAGCTCTCCCACATCATACCTAACCCCAACGTTATCATCCGAGAAAGGCTGTTTTTTCTTTTTCTTCTTCGATATTACTATCACTATTACTATTTTGAACTTGCTAGAGCGAACAAACCGATTTAACCACCTTGGCTATTGACGGCAAGTTCCATGATAAGTCTTGTAGTTAAGTGCAAAAAGGGATAAGCAGAAAAAGTACTCATTTCATCCTCTGAGAGATTCGGGTTGTGGGGTACCTCTCCATAACTACTCTCCCAGCCATCAAACTTGAAGTCTACCAAGTAATTGTTTGTCTCGATTTGAAAGAGCTGGATAACCATTTTCATAAGGTCTGGGATGCGTTCATTGTGATTCTGGCCAACGTCGTACTTCCAACGGACTCTAATAGTCCAAAGATCATCCTCTGAAGGCTTGGCCCACTGGGCTCCTAGATTTTTTAGAGCTACGTATATTTCACCCATCACATCTAAAGGATACGATCTAGAACGTATGCCAAAATGCCACCTTGTTTTGGACTTTTTGTTGACCAGAGGTGAAATCTTAGAAGCCGCAGGAAGACCCTGAGCAAGCATGTTGGCTCTATGGATCTGAGGGAGCGAAGTTGGAAGAATAGAAATGGTTGAATCTTCCACATTGTTCTGATCCACAAAAGGTGCCACATGGCATGCCTTCTGCTGCGCAGCCGCTTTCTTGGAGGAACTGCGCTCGTGATGCTGATGATTTTGCTGTTGCGCAGTGGAAGTGCTGTTGGACACATCGTTACTGCCCCTCTGCTGAAAAGTTGGCGGAGATTGAGCGAGAAACGTATCCAATTCGTCACTTTTATGCTTGTCCGATTTCAAGTCTTTGATTAATGACTTGTTCTCCTTTATTAACATGTAAGCTTCTCTAATTTCATTGAGGACTGGCGTCCTGTTGCTGGACTGCAAAGACTCGTATATCTCATCCCTATCGTAACCCATTGTCCTTGAAAGAGCTGTTACTAGCTGATCGTCGATTTCCTCATTAACCCCGCCATCATCTTCTTCGTGATTAGCACTGCCATCGTCCTGCTGCTGCTGCTGCTGTTTTAATTCTGGAGGAAGCAGATACTCCGGTAGCCCCACCTTGAACCAATCATCCTGCATAATTTCCAAAATGCTTATCCTATTGAGCGGGTTCACAATAAGCATCCTTTTGATGAGGTTAGCGGCATCTTCGGAGAGGAACTTGGGCAACGTGTACACACCGTTGCTGATATTTTTGAACAATACGGGTATGCTCTCGTCATCAAATGGCAATCTCCGGCACAGCATCACGTAGAGAATAACACCACAAGACCATACATCCACCTCGGGGCCCGCATAGAGTTTTCCGCTGATTACCTCTGGTGCTGCATAGTTCGGCGAGCCGCACGATGTCTTGAGAAAGTTACCATCCGTCATGATGTTGGAAAGTCCGAAATCTGCGATTTTCACATTGAGATGCTCATCGAGCAGCAAATTTTCAGGCTTCAAGTCTCTGTGCACAATCTTATGCCTATGGCAGTACTCCACGGCACTAATGATCTGCTGGAAAAACCTCCGGGCCTCGTCTTCGCTCATTTTGTCCCTCTGTACAATATAATCAAAAAGCTCGTTCCCCGCATACTCGATCACCATGATAATATCGTCCTTGGATTTGATCACATCGTAAAGCTTAATGATATGTGGATGCCTCAAAAGACGCAAGTAAGAAATTTCTCTCTCGATTCTACCCTGCATGTCGCTCTTTGCCAGCACCTTCTTGTTGATGATTTTAAGTGCCACCTTCTGGCCGGTGGTGATGTGGTACGCCAGCTTGACCTTACCAAACGAACCTTCTCCAAGGGTCTTAACTATCTGGTAGTTCCCAATATGCGATCCATCCGCCAATGGCTGCTGCGCAGCACTGGTGCCATGACTATGGTGGTGATGTCTGTGGTGATGCCGGTGTTGAACCTTTGCAGAGCCACTACTACTTACGCCGGCACTATTTGCTCCCGCCGCATCATTCATGTTTCTGAATTAATGAGGTGGGGTGGGGTTAGCAGTTGATTAAATGCAAATCGAAGATGTGTGTCAAATGAAAACAAACGATTGCAACAATCAGTGGAAAAAAAAAGACTAAAATGAGAAATGTACTACTTCCAGTTTGCCTCAAACTCACCACTGATAGGTAATATTTATTACTTCGCAGAGTCTCGATTGTTTAGTCTCCCGGAACAAAAAACTAACACTGAGCTCTTTTGTATATTTTTTTTATTGTTGCTCTTGCTGATGACTGAAAGGATGCCAAAAGACTTGCTTTAAGGGAAGAGCTGAGAAGGCCAGGTTTTCATGTTTTTTAAAAAAAAAAATAAAAAACTGAACGGTCATGTGACACGGGGTGACAGACGGACGATAATCGGCGATATGGTGGTAATCAATGGCGGGGGTTGCGACTTGCGTTTGTCTCGCCATCTAGCTTGATAACCGTCACGATAATCGACTTTGTTTTGTATTCTCAACTCTTCTTTTTTTACTCCTTTGCTGACAAAGGTAGCTGATATGCCTACCGCTGCCATCGCCGCGGAATTGTATGATTCAAGAAACGGCCTATACGTGCGTTTACGCTTACAACTTTAATACTTACCGGTAAAATCTTTTCTGTCCATCAGGTCTCTATGCATGCTTCGATTAGCGTTATAAATTACAATCCGATTTATGCAAATTTTTTTTCCTCCGTACTACTAGGAAAATGATAAGAAAAATGTGGGGGGGTCCTTCAGATACTGAGATAAGCATATAAGGTGAGCAACACTGTCTTTTAATGAAGATATGTTATTTCTAATTTTTATGCAAAGCTGAATAATATTCGGGTTACCTGAGCTGTACAAGGGAGGGTGTTGGCTTTTTTTATTTATTTATTCTTTTTTTCCAATTATTTTTTCCTTTTGCTTTGGGGTTGCGAAGATGATGGTGACAGAAAGGATGTGCTACTATGGTGTAGGGATGGCAGCGAAGTACAAAGTCGACGACCTCGTCAGTCGGGAAAGTTATGGTGGGAAAATAAACACCAGGTAGAAACACGCTTGCTTCTGTGAGTTCTTCAGCAGTCAATGCCTACCCCTTTACGTTCGACATAAGGTGCAATTAGTGTCGTATTTTTTTTATCTTGATAACGACACGCGAAAAATTTTCTGTTGATAAGTAATACAGTTGAAAGAACTCCCACATCGCAATGGTTGGCAATCCCACGACAATGATGATAGTTATCTCGTAAATATACTGACATGCAGTGAGATGAAGGTTGTCGGCACACGTGACCAGTTGCTAATAGCACGGCACATAGCAACAAATCAAATGGGGTATTCTTGGAGTTGTAAACGGGTCTTTTGGCCCCTTCTGCGCTCTTGCACTCTTCATTGGCACCAGTTACTATTCTTGCTAAACTAAGCCCTTCGTTGCCTCTCCTTCCTACAACCCATGGTCTTCGTCACATGACTCAAGGATGCCCCAGCATCCGTTAAAAACCGCCACTAGACATTGAGATGATGAGATGAGTTCAACTTATTTTGACGTTTTCCACCTTTAGAAGTGATTGCAACCCGCAATTGCCACCCAAGACCAGCCCAGACACATCCACGATTATCGCAACAATGGTGGTGACAAGAATGCCTCCTGAATTACTCGCGTACATGAACAAGGAACACAAGGTGGCTCTTGAGGACTTCCTCCACGTCTACGGGGGTGTGTCCGACTCCAACAAGATTATCCATGTGAGGCTGCTCAGCATGGACAGCCAGTGCATGACGATACTGTTCAATCATAAGGACATAGAGTACGACATTGAAAAGACCATTGTATTTGACCCCCCCTTGGAAGGAGACCGCGACAAAGCCTGGGGTAGGCTGCGTCGAATGGCCCGGGAAGCCGCAGCAAAGCGCCATCTAGCCTACTTCCAAATCAACGATATGAGTTATCCTAGTAGCCTACTCGAGTATCTGATAATCGTCGGTATTTTGCTACCCATCATATGCTACAATTTTCGGCAAGTGCTGTACTGGATGCCCATGCCGCTTTCGTTACGAAAGTTTTTGGATAGCGACAATATACTGAGAGCGATAATATTCCTTGAATTTCTGATCCACTTGGCTGAAGTAACTACAATCCTAAGACCGAAACTGCAGTTTTACAGGGTTCCGCCCGATTTCCTTATAGAGTGGTACCTTTTCGGACTCTTGGAAGGATATCCGGTTGTGAAGAGGTTTGAAAAGATGGCCGCAAGAGAAGCAGCAGCTGTTGATGCTAAAAGTTGAGGTGTTTGTATACGTATGTACACAGTACACATGTATATGTGTATGTGTATGTGTATGTTACTTTTTATGTTTTATATATTAGTTGGCAGACGTACTTGCCCGGTCGTTAAAACTCGAGAAAACAATAGTAACGAGGACAAAGGGCAAGAAAACAGTCCTCTGGGATGCATTGGCGGTACCTAAAGTCCTGGGTTGAGCTGCTATGGTATAAAGTAGCCTCCTTTTTTCTGTTCCAGAAGGAACTAAGCATTGCTGTGATAGGTTTGCAAAACTCTGGCAAGACCACGTTTGTTCGGCTGCTGAGTGGTCAACCATTCGAAGGTGACACCGTACCCACTCTTGGGGTGCAGATGGATCAATTCGCACTGGGCAACAACTCGATCAAGGTGTATGACCTGGCAGGACAAACGAGGTTTCAGCCCTTGTGGGAGAGGTGCTTTGACAAGGCTGATCTTATAGTCTACATGATAGATCTCAGCGACGTGGCTGCCTTGGAGGAATCATTCGCCAAATTAATAAGAGTAATACAAATGACCAACGACGACAAAATACCTCTGCTAATCATTGGAAACAAGACAGACGTAATACCGGATCCTCCGATGTCTCGTGAGTATCTGACCAAATACCTCCCGGAGACATTGTTGAATGACTACAATTACGAAACTATCGAGAAATGCAAGTTGGAAAAGACGAACCTGCACCAGCTGAAGAATGTCGAAGTCTTGTCGAAGCAATTGGGTCTCGACCTCCGAAACCATGTCCTTCATATACCATTACAGTGCGAAGATTCCGCTTGGGGGGTACCAACAGAACCTCTACCACTAGATAGGGATGTTGCCATCTTTACCGTCAGTTGCAAAACTGGGGGATTTATTCAGGACGTTATAGATTGGATAGTGCAGATATAACCTGTACATAGTAGCATTATGCGAAGGTCGGACGAAGTGCTGAAGGCGTAAAAAAAAATCAAACAAATCACGCTTGAAGCGGCGTTCCATCCCGCACAGCTGTTTCTTCAACGAGGCCTTGGCAGCCGTACGTAGGGTCTGTGACTGTGAGGAACTTGTACAACAAGGGAAAAAAAAAAAAGGACGGCTTGAATGGAAGACAAGTTTAAAACAACTACGGACTTTGAATAATTGAACCACTGCAGGCCGGATTGGTTGTCAACACCGCTCTCTTATAATTGATTAGTTCACAAACATCCTGCAACACTGGACTTAGTGATCGGATCGATAGCATATATATTTTCCCCAAGCCACATTAGATAGCGGACAAGCCATGTCAGCAAATGACGACAATGATGAGGCGCTGAAGAATAGCTATAAGCAAATTAGACTGTACCCGAAGGTTGCCAAGCGAGTGACGGATAGCTCGAAGCATGAACTCAGAAAAAGTGACGATTTTTCTCCTTGCGTTTCTTTCAACACTGTGCCATCATATCTAGGTTCGTCATCCCTCGACGATCCTCTAGGTGAAGACTTCCCCGGGGTACAAATCCCGCCAGATTACTCTCTGAGTGATTTGTTTGGCAACGAAAAGCTTGCAAACAAGCTTGCCAATAGCCACCAAGATTATTTCTCTCATCGAGACTACATGAACGGCCACAAAGTTACCTCACCGTTACCTAGAAAAACAATTCATAAGTCTCTAGCAGATGTGTTCAAAGTGGCAGGAAATGGCAAAATCGTCAGAGTAGATTACCCAAGCAGGCCTGCGATTATCAACGATGCATTCATCATGACAAAAAGCCGGCCACAATGGCATCAAATGTGGGATAAGAAGAAGAACGCCTTTGGAGAAAGGCTGGAAGACAAATCCAAGTGGTTCCAATACCCCGAACTCTTGTTCCCACCCCCGAGGCGTCGGTCCACAGTGATGAGTGCCGATGGCTATACGCCGCTGACCAAGGAGCAAAGGAGGAAGGAGAAAGTGATACATTCCAAAGTAGCACATCCAACTATTCCGAGGACTTTACTTTGTCACATTAGTGGTAGGGCTCACACGTGGGTTGCATTGGATTGGACAATTAGAGAGTTAGCAGAAGACACGGATCACATCGTTGTGGTTGCTAACCTGCCGCGCCTAGCAGGAACAGACAGTGAAACAGGCAGAACTCGGTCATTAGGAAGATCTCGTTCTCGCTCGAGAATCCGCGATGACCCATATAAGCTTCAAAGGTCGTTATCTGCGGGGCCCCGCATGGACGATAATGAAGCCGTACATGAACGTTTTATTGAATGGGCCTCAGGTTACACAAAGGAAACTGTGGAGAATAAAGTCAAGGATATTTTTGGATATATTGAAGTTGTATTACCACCTGAGTTGGCGGTCAAGGTTACGGTGGAAATTGTCCTTGGGAAGACGAAGAAAATAATGCTAGACGCAATCAACTGTTACACACCTGATTTTTGCATTGAAAGCACTTTGAAATGGGAAAGAACCGATAATCTCGTGGTCTGGAAATCCAGAATACTCAAGGATGTGCTATGTACCAAATTTCCCGTACCAGTATTTGTTGTACCCGCCAAGAGAATGTACAATTTTGAATTCAAGATGGAGAGGGAATTCTCGTCGGAAGCAGAAGTAACAGGAAGTCCGACTTCGATAACGCCATCTACCCATAAGACCACGCCAATATCAGAGTTCGAGGATCTTTCTTTGGACCGTTCTAAAACCGAACCAGCAATCTTCGACTCAAGGGATTCTTTGGCGCTCAATCATGCTGGCACCGACGGCAACGATACCACTGGTGGTGAATCTGATGACGATTCTAAGAATAAATTGACTCTCAAGGACAGATTGCGTCTCGCGAGGCAGACGCACAGGCAAAATATGATGAGAGATTTAAGTAAGATTGAAGAAAATGACAAATTGAACTACGGAGAAAAGAAGATTGGTGCTTTGGACGGTGTTGTAGAGGAAACTTTGCGTTTTTCGCTCGAGCTGCAAAACATGTCAAAGCAGGATTTCAATGGCGAACACGAGGAATTCAACAAGTTAAAAAAGATTATCACAGGCAACACGAAACCAGTGCCTAATTCGAAGAGATCTATGCTGGATGTGCTTGACACGCCCAAATCTGACGGCCGTCATCGAAGCAGGCACCGTCGTACGGGGTCACACCAAGGGTCGAGCGGCCACTCTGCCTCCCGGAAACCCCGTTCTGGTCAAATTAAGTTTGCACCTAATGTAAATGCTAAGGACGGTCATCAGGCCTTGGGCAATACGCGGACGAAAAATCAACTAGAGCTCCCAAGGCCTTCTCTGGGACCTTATTCGTTCTCCCAAAATAATCTTGATGAAAACGATACGGACGATGAATTGCGTAGAGTTAACAGTGGCGGCAGTTCAGTCACTCTGAGAAAGGTCAAGAGTGCGAACAATGTAGCCAAAGTGAGATCCAATGGCTCGCTATCTCCAACGCGTTCACATGGTTCCCCTGATAGTCATCATCACCATAAGGGAAAGCATAGTGGTAGCGGGTGGTTATCGCTTTTCAAGCCCGGTAGCTCGAAAAGTCGCTCTCGCAGCCGTGCCAATAGCAGCGGGAGTGATACTAGTTCCTCAGAAGGTAAGAAAAGAAGGTCCTTTTTCGGGTTCTAATACAGAAGCCACACCATCGCTTTTAAGCTTCCATATACACTTGTATATTTGTATGTCTATAAGTTGCATTTTCAGACCTTGAAAAAACAGCTAAAATGGAAAAAAAGCTGAGTACAGTGATTTCCGAACATCATCTTCTATCTCATTAATCCACCGCCGCATCATCGATGCCTGCTAAGAGAGATGAACGATTTAAGGGCCGCCGCAGGGGGCTTCAGACTGAGATCAATCCGGTGCTGCTATCTTCTAACCCTAACCTTATTAAAACACAATATCAAGGTCAAAATCCTTACTTGAGCCCCCCAGGACAAAACGACGTTAAAATACGCAGACGGTATGAAAGAGGGTTGCAATTCCATGAAAGGGGTGAAGTTTCCGCTGCTATTGAACGTGAGAGATCGAGACTGAAAGAGCAGGAACTAGCAAGGCAAAAAGAGAAGGAACTTGAAGCCCAACGTCAAGAAGAGCGCAGGGCCCTAGTGGCCAAAGGAGAACTTCCAGATACGAGCATTGGTGAAGAAAAATATATTCCGGGAGAAGTACCTGCCGTTGAGTGGTGGGATAGAGATTTTTTGAACGAGCAGTTGGAAATACTTCCTAAATACACAACCGAAGCCGCTGATGATGCATCCAGTGATGAAGAGGACGAGCACCCTTCAATTAGATACGTGGAACATCCTGTGCCTATAAGAAGCGAAACTTCCAAACCGGTTTCCAAGGTTTATTTGACTAAAGATGAGCAGAAAAAGATTCGCCGTAATAGAAGAAAATTGAAAAGAGAGGAAAAGGACACTAGGATCAAGATGGGGCTGGATCCCAAACCTGATCCCAAAGTTAGTCTGCGAAATATGATGCATGTTTATGAGAACAACTCAAATATATCAGATCCCACATCATGGGAGCATATTGTGAGGCAGCAGGTCGCACAGAGAAGGCAAAAGCATGAAGAGATAAACGCTAAGCGGCACGAAGAAGCGCTAGAAAGGCGCAAGGCAAAAACGATAGCGCCAGGAGATCATTGTAAGGTTTTTTCGTTTCAGAATTTAAGTAATCCCCGTATCAGGTACAAATTGAAGACCAATGCTCGACAATTGTCATTGAGAGGATTGTGCGTAAGAGTGGGAAATGATGGCAGTGGTGTAATCGTGGTGGTTGGTAGTGAAAAATCATGCAAATTTTACGATAAACTTGTAACAAGAAGGATCAAATGGGATGAGTCTTATGAGGACCAACAGACAAATGAGCTAGTAGACATGACGGGAAATCACTCTATGAAAATCTGGGAGGGAGAATTGAAAAACCCGTCATTTGGACCCTTCTTCATGAAGGTATGCGAAGATGAAGACGAAATGAGGGAGGTGCTAAGACAGCGTAACGCCGAGCACTTGCTGACGTCGATTAATAGTGGAAAATGAATCAACTTCTTATCTATTTACATGTGCATAGAAAAAAAAAGGCCGTTTACTGCTTAATTTTGGCCAAGATCTCAGAGTCTCTAAATAGCAACACTTCTTCGTCGTCCTGCAACTTGATGGTAGACCCACCGAACTGAGGAATCAAAACCTGATCGCCAATCGATACCTGAGGGGTCACTTTGTTACCGTTCGCATCGGTGAAACCAGGACCAATTGCCAAAACCTTTGCCTGGTTCAATTTTTCAACGTTTTTCTCAGGCAAGTACAAACCAGAGGCGGTCTTTGCCTCAGCTTTCACTCTCTGGACAAGAACACGGTCCAATAGGGGGGCAATAGACTTGGCAGATTTTAGAATGGTGGACATGGAGTATCGAGGAACGTGCAGAAGAATGAACGCGGTCTAGAGATTGTGGAGATAAGCCAACAAACGGTGTTTGTTGTAAGTAAATGTCCACTATAAAGCCTGATTTTATATTCCACTTCCCTTGGAGGTTTTCCGTGCGCATGACATTTTAGGTGTTTGTTTTTTATATTCCTTCATCTTCTAGAAGATTCTGTCATCTATAACGAAATAATCATTGTATACGATTACGAGCTTTGCTGGTGGAAATCCTCGGCGGCAAAGAAATGGATTGATTAAAGCCCACGCAAGAATTAACAACAATATACCAAAGCCTGCGTTCAACCTCTACCGAATACTGGCTTGGCATGCTGTGCGAGGATTATGAAACTTAATATGATATTAATTGGAGGATAAAAAACGTACATCCTGAAGATACCACGTTTTTTTCTCCAGTACGTGTGTGGTATCAGTATATGGAATGAATGTGGAGCAGCAATGCTCTACCTGCGTACTGAGAATATGGCCCCTCCGGGGTAATACTGTTATGATATATGAAAAGAATATTTGAAATTGAGGACCTTTTGCCCATTGAAGCACAAGAACTCTAGTGAGACGGATTATAACGGACGATTAAACAGGGAAGGACCAATATCTGCCAGTTCAATGCGTTTTTTTTTGGCTTGGATACATGTTTTACAATCACGAAATTTACTAGGACGGCCGAAGGCCCCGGGTGTTGCATTTGACTACAGCAATTTTTCGAGGTACCATATGCAATTCACAGCAGCTCCAACGGCCAATTTTCTAGCCACAACATTGTACTCCCGCCGGATCTTGTTTTATCCTTGATATCAAGATCAATAATACTCAGCCACGACCGAAGTTGTCAAAACTACGCTGAGAAGTTGCCAGCAGTTTTACATCAACTTCTACCAGACATCTGATCTGCTCTTAGGTAGCAGATGCACAATGCAGGTATATCATTACAAATGTGTTCAATCCTTGGCATATTGGTGATATACCCGTATACAGTGACCTCCGCGTTACAGGTTTTTTTTAGCATTCAAATCATTGGAAGAGAGCTGGAACTGCCTAGGCGGAAAAACGAGAAAACAGGGTTCAATTATACAAACTGTGCACTCTCTACAACAAGCAATTTTTTTTTATCTATTATTAAGATAGAATTACAACCGCACATCAAATACAATCATGGGTAACGCTTACACTATATTTGGTAAACAAGTGCAGCCACACTTTTTGGCCATTTTGACACTGGGCACCGCTGCAGGCTTAGGTGTCTGGGCAAGCGCTGGTAAAAAGGAAGAAGCCAAAACTCCTGCTGCTTCAAAGGATAACGAAGAGATCAACGTGGAAAAAATGATTGACGATTTCATCAGCAAAGAATCTATCGACAAATAATGAAGAGGATGCGCGAAGAAAAAAATGGTTTGCATATAGTCTTTATTCTTTTCCCTTTATAACATATAAGATCACAGCAGGTCATCTAGAGACTGTTCTGAATCCTTTTTGATAAGCTCCAGCATTCCTTTAGGCAAAATGGGGGCTCCTTGGGCATCAAGCACGTAGCGAAAAGGCATTTCTGTCGCCTCATTCTCGTTAAACCTGAATTCGGGATAGTCGATGAAACGGATCTCCTCGAGCGGTGTTTTTTTCTCCACGATTAGCTGTGTGGTCCTCACGGCAGTGTCCGTCGTCATCTGTTTGTCTCCCAAACGGCGGCCCACAACCAGTTCCGGGTACTGCATCTTAATTTCGCTGGTGCGATCTCTTGGGGGATGGTCGCCCAGAATGCCTCCAAACACAAAGTAGTCAAAGTCGCATGCCTCGCTGGGCTGAATGTCTTGGGGTGCCCGGGGATCTAGCAGGCAGACCCGGCCATTTTGTAAAGGTTCCAGGTCGGCGAATGCCTCAGTCAGATGGTTGAGATCCTTGGTGGTCCATCTGAGTCCAAGGGAAAGTAATGCCTCAGGAATATCTTTGGCAGTGATGCCTGCAGGCAGCGACGAGAGTATAAGGTTTTCAGAACCCAGTTCACCGATAATCTGCGAATACTCAAGTGTGACCCATTCGCTAAATCCTTGCTCCATATGCTCAATGATGTACTTCATGGTTAGCTGAGGGCAGCGTGGCGTGGCGTGAGGGGTATGGGAATCGAGTTGACTGAGCTCTGCGGGATGGGAACGAGGTATGCCTGAGCGAGATGAGCTTGACTGAGATTAGTTTCAATTTTTCACTGCATCATTACGGACGGCCAGCCAGATCAATGAGCCATTGGGCCTACCGCACAACCACCCAGCAGGAGCCGTAGCCAAATCGGCGATGGTGCGGAAGGTCCTTCCGGTTGTGACCTCGCACACAAGCAGCCAGGTGTAGGTCTGCCTGCCTGGCGAACATTGCGAACCTGCATCTGGCGGCAAAGCGAAACTGAATGCGCAATCTCTTCCCGCCGGCGGTTGACGCCAGCGCCCGTCAGAGCACCATAATTCCACAGAAACTGATCACTCTCACCTGTCGCCGCCACTTTTGACCGCCGCTACGGAAGCGCCAGCTCCAGTTAGCGTTTATCAGGAACCCGCTTCTTTCCAAAAAACGGCCTTGCCGATCCCACCAGCCCCGCCGATCCCTCCAGCGCTACAAAGCCGAACCTGCACCTTGCACCAACCAGGCTTGTCCGCGCCGCTCCTATTTCCGCCCAGGGTGTGCCTCAGGCAGTTCATTAACTCAGAATAAATACATATCAACACGTAGATATTGCGATGCATGCCTGCCCAAAGACGCAGTATTGCCGGGCATGCTTCTTGAGACCTAAGCCTACATCGAAGAGCCGCTGACTGCTAACTTTTAGCCCGCTACCTGGTCTAAGAATACTTACAGCAAGGCCGCGGATCTGCGATCTCGAGCACTGCAGCAGCGTTCACGCCCAACCTGCTTTGTACCTTTTCGTGTTTACACACAACTTTACCATATCGGCATGTGACTTCGCCGACCGCCAGAGATAAGCGAATTAAGCTTTTGTTTTTCATTCTTGTTGTTACTTTACATTTGTTCCATTCGCAGGGCTCAAGTCCAGAAGCACGTCTGGATCCCGTACATCATAAGCTACTGATTAGGATCACGGAACTTGTCCGTATACAGTATTAGTGTTGTTTAGGAAGTGCTTGGTATCATGACATGGCGTATCAGCTCCAGAAGCGGACTTCTTGGGCTCTGGATATAATCGTAATATCATACATGACAAGCTGCTGGGCTCTAGGTCGCCTGGATCTCCGAACGGCGCTGCTATCAAACCGACGCATCTATACCGTATAGCATTCGCCGAGCACAACAGCAGCGTCATAAAACCCATACCACATGCAACTTGCACCCATGCACACGACTCCTTCGTACATTGCTGGCTTCCTCTCTCCACACGTACTTCTCATGACGTACCGCAGTGTGCGTAACTGTCGCTTCTTTTGTCCCTTTTGCTCCGCTGAGCTGCAGTAGCGCCAAATCGTGACTCACGTACTTGACCCAAGTTGTGACCCAAACCGTGACCCAAACTTTGACCCTCACCTTGTTCCTTGGGTTGACCCACCAGTTGACCCACACGTGCGGCGCTTTCGCGCCGCACCGTTTCATCATTTGGCCTATTTGCCACCACAAACAGAAGGAAAAACACGCCAGCTTGCACGCAATTCGCGCGCCCGTGACGCTATTTGTTGTCACCCCTCGCGGACCGATTTCCACTAGGTCCGATTTACCAAATGCTAGACCCAAATTTAGGGGGGAGGGGCTCCACCAGAGGACGCCAGAGGAGGAGACCCACTGGAAGCCGGAGGAGGCCCAGCAAGGGGGGGTCAAGTATATAAAGGTCTAATGGTTTCAGTGAGGAAAAATTGCAGATCAAGATCAGGATATATATCACCATCACACAAACACATTCACACACACGCATCATCAATAGGATATACACAAAGATGGCTGCTGCTGACAGATTAAACCAAACTTCCGACATTCTTTCCAAGTCAATGAAAAAGTCCGACTCCACGGCTTCAATTGTCACCGCAGAGGTGCCTTACAAGGTCGCGGTGGTAGGTTCCGGTAACTGGGGTACCACGATCGCCAAGGTGGTGGCTGAAAACTGCAAAGAAAACCCTCAGTTGTTCCAGGAACGTGTGGACATGTGGGTGTTTGAGGAGAAGATTGACGGTGTTCCTCTGACAAAGATCATCAACACAAAGCATCAGAACGTCAAATACTTGCCAAACATTGATCTTCCAGAAAACTTAGTTGCCAATCCAGACCTGATCGAGACCACTAAGGACGCCGACATCATCGTTTTCAACGTTCCACACCAGTTTTTGGGCAGACTGACCCACCAGATGAAGGGCCACATCAAGCCCACCGCTCGTGCTATCTCCTGTCTGAAGGGTTTCGAGGTTGGCGCCAAGGGTGTGCAGCTTCTATCAGACTACATTACAGAGGAATTAGGCATTGAGTGTGGTGCGCTTTCTGGTGCCAACTTGGCCCCCGAGGTGGCCAAGGAGCACTGGTCTGAGACCACTGTCGCCTACCACATTCCAAAGGACTTCAGAGGCGAGGGCAAGGACGTCGACCACCGTGTACTAAAGCAGCTGTTCCACAGACCGTACTTCCACGTCAACGTCATTGACGACGTTGCTGGTATCTCCATTGCCGGTGCTCTAAAGAACATTGTGGCCCTTGCCTGTGGTTTCGTCACTGGTCTAGGCTGGGGTAGCAATGCTGCCGCTGCTATTCAGCGTGTCGGTTTGGGTGAAATCATCAAGTTCGGTAGGATGTTCTTCCCAGAATCCAAGGTCGAGACATACTACCAGGAGTCGGCTGGTGTTGCTGACTTGATCACTACCTGCTCCGGTGGTAGAAACGTCCGTGTCGCCACTGAGATGGCCAAGACTGGTAAGTCTGCCGAACAGGTGGAGAAGGAGATCCTTAACGGCCAGTCCGCTCAGGGTCTAATCACGTGTAAGGAGGTCCACCAGTGGTTGGAGGCCTGCGGTCATATTGACGACTTCCCACTATTTGAGGCCGTTTACCAGATTACTTACAACGGTGTCCCCATGGAAAAACTGCCTTCTATGATTGAAGAGTTGGGTCTTGAAGAGGACAAGGAGTAAGCAGTTTGGGTTGTATATTAGCATAATGACATAGACATACGAAAGAGAGGTCACTAGCATTAATACTGGCGCGAGCGTTTGGCGAGTGCGGGTGGTCAATTTACGACGCTTAGCGATATGTGAGAATCAGATTCCTGTATAATTAAATACTTTTATATTCCTTTCAGAGGATCTGACTTGATAGTTTATTTTTTGTTTTCACATTTTCCACATTCATGTGTGCTTATTCATCTTGTTATTCAGGTAATTTGTGCATGCATCATTCAAAATGTGCGCCTTCGTACCTTAAAGGGGAGTCTCGGGCATTTGTATAAATTTTAATCGGCGAATGCGCTTTGCGTGCAAATCTAAAAGTTCCTTCCTCAGATGACCTCTCTCTCATATGATGAGACCATATGATGAGACCATATGTAGCATATGCTCGGGTGCCTGAGTTGTCCAATTGAACGTAGGAAGCATTATTTTGTCGACAGGGTTGACAGTCGTGCAGAAGCTTGCCTGCACTTGACCCTGTGCAACGACCACCAGGTTAGGCGCGCGAACCCGTGTATATTGAAGATGTCAGCAGGAGAGTCGAGATCTTGATTCTTTCTATGGTTTTTCTTTTTTTTTTTGTGGTCGTCAAGAGAACGGTATGATTTATATTTAACGGCAACAATGGGAGCTGTCTTTAATCCCAACTTTAATTCAAGTTAGAAGTTGTACTTGCATATCAATGTAATTTTCTGTTTTTGATTATAATCCGCTGATTCTCGCTAGGCTGGGACGCTTTGTATGCAATCCTGATGAAAGCCCTGGATGACATTATCGAAGTTAAAGCTATAGTAAGCCTACAGGAAATGGCATTTCCTCAAGCTCTGCGTCCAGCCGGAGTTCAGAAATAATACTCCAGTCGTAGATGGTCAAATGCCATCGAATTTTCCGGCATAGCGAATTTGAGTTATCAAAATACCATGATTCTATATGTCTTCACAGCGGGTAGATAGCAGCGACCCGAAAAAGATCTATTTCTCTTACATAAAAATGGCTACAGTACTGTTGACCTTTCCCTCCAATAACGCTGAAGCGTGCAATTGTCGACTATTCGGTTGCATTAACTTAATCGGTCGTATTTTTTTTTTCACTCTTTGACTGAGTCACATTGGTGCAGAAGTGAAAAAAAAAAAAAAAAAAGATTGGAGATATAAAGCGATTAGAAGTCAAGTACATTGTCATAAAACTATCACTAACATTTCTGATAGACTCATTGAACTTAGAAAACTGGGAAATATGTCTAAAGGAAAAGTGTGTTTGGCTTACTCTGGTGGTTTGGACACTTCGGTGATTCTTGCCTGGCTGCTTGAACAGGGCTATGAAGTGGTTGCCTTTTTGGCCAATGTCGGTCAAGAGGAAGACTTTGAGGCTGCCAAGGCTAAGGCATTGAAAATTGGTGCTACCAAGTTTGTTTCAGTTGACTGTCGTGAACAGTTCGTTACAGACGTATTGTTTCCTGCAGTGCAGGTCAACGCTGTTTACGAGGATGTCTACCTGCTAGGTACCTCTTTGGCTAGACCAGTCATTGCCAAGGCTCAAATTGATGTTGCTGAAGCCGAGGGCTGCTTTGCTGTTTCCCATGGGTGCACAGGTAAGGGCAATGACCAGATCAGGTTCGAACTGGGCTTCTACGCTCTAAAGCCAGATGTCAAAGTCATTGCTCCTTGGAGACTACCAGAATTCTTTGAGAGATTTGCTGGTAGAAAGGACCTGTTGGACTACGCCGCCGCTAAGGGTATTCCTGTGGCTCAAACAAAGGCTAAGCCATGGTCTACTGACGAGAATGAGGCTCACATCTCTTACGAGGCTGGTATTTTGGAAGATCCTGACACTACTCCACCAAAGGACATGTGGAAGCTTATTACTGACCCACAAGACGCCCCAGAGAAGCCTCAGGACTTGCAAATCGATTTCAAGGAGGGTCTACCGGTCAAAGTTAGCTACGAGGATCACGATGGCAAATCTCACTCCGTTACGAAGCCATTGGACGTTTTCTTGACCGTTTCCAACCTGGCTAGAGCAAATGGTATTGGCAGAATTGACATAGTAGAGGACCGTTACATTAACTTGAAGTCAAGAGGTTGTTACGAACAAGCACCTTTGACTGTCTTGAGAAAGGCTCACGTGGATTTGGAAGGTCTCACCATGGACAGAGAAGTTCGTCAATTGAGAGATCAATTCGTCACACCCAGCTACTCCAGGCTTCTTTATAATGGTTCATACTTCACCCCAGAGTGTGAATATGTCAGAGCCATGATTAAGCCATCTCAGACTACTGTCAATGGTACGGTCAGATTGAGACTTTACAAGGGCAATGTAATTGCCTTGGGTAGATCATCTTCCACCGAGAACCTGTATGACCCTACAGAGTCTTCCATGGACGAGCTAACGGGCTTCTTGCCAACTGATACAAGCGGATTTATTAACATCCAGGCCATCAGAATTAAGAAGTACGGTGAGGCTAAGAAGGCTAAGAAACAGGAACTTACTTTATAGGTCTTGTACTTCCGGGACCTAAATAGTTTATAATTACTACTACTACTATTCAACAACTAGTAACGAAACCGAAACAGGGCATTGAAAGACGCAAATATGGCGAACTAGATGGCTGACTGTTGATCCAGCAGAAACAATTTTCTGCTACAGATTTATCCCTAGTTATTGACAAACTGTCAGCTGTATGCCCCTTACTTGTCGAGGGCGTCTCAGGCGGGAACTCAAATCATATCGAGACAAGAATCAGGGGGGAAGGGCATTCATATATGACATCCCAACTTATGTACACATAACTCTGAAGAGGGAACATCTCAATATTCAACATCTAAGTCCCGTATGTATACTGCTTCGCACATTGCTAGTTCTTCGGGTATAAGAGCTTCACTCGTGGAAGGAGTCCTTTGTTAATTGAACCAAATTGTCTATTTAGAGCTACAATGGGCTCCATCTCTGTTTCATATGGCTTCTCGATCTGGAATCAGCTCTTAGAAAAGAAGTGAATAATATCGATAACAACACATTTCTGGGCTATCTGGGCCATCTGGGGTAGCCCATCAGCACTTCAACTTGTCATATCATTTAGCTGGCATGTATTTTTGGATTTCATCTCTCGTTCTAAAGAAAAGGTATCCCGGCTATCTTAGCCATTTAAGAGGGAATATGGCGGCCCATAAATTGTCAGACAAAACTTATATTTTCCATCCTGTTTCTATGATGCATGAAATACTCATTAACGTATCCCGCTTCCATAAAATTCATGTAGCACATTTAATTATTACAGTGTGCTTTTTAGTATTCGATTTTCCAAGGGAGCTTAAAACTGTGCCCTAATTAATAGTTGAGACTGGCTGTTTGACGTGACGCTCTGCTTAATTGCGTCGTTCAAAGAAAATGGCAACATGCTGTCATTAGTCTTTTAGGGGCCTTCAAAGACTCATTGCGCTTAATTCTCAAGTCTGGAACCGAAAAGAATAATCAATAGGCTTGCAGCATTCATACCGATTAATGCACAGTTTCAAATCTCTCTTGATCCTCTGAAGTGAAGTAGAGATCTCCCGTCTATCACTGCTGCGGTAAAAAAAGGCTTCAGCCTTGAGTCTTCATCAACATTATTCCATAATTACCACTCAATCCAGCATTCGAAACATCTCTCTTACCTGTATATGATTTCAAGTCATTTGAAGGCACTCATATTGAACCTCAGAAAGCACCAGTAGTGTTGATAATGTGATGGCTAATAGTGATAGCTTCATAAAAGCCCGTTTAAGCGACATTCAAAGCATAAACGAAAATGCAACCTCGAACTGCCTAAATGATTTCGATTACTAAGAGGTGGGTCTCTGAAGTGCGCCAAAGCTCCATAGTTATGCCAAATATTATTCGACTCGCCAGGAAATGTTTAGTTTTGATAAGCAGGATCTGCTAGTCGGAAGTGATGGCAGATATATATCGTTTAACATAAGCTGAGCGAAACGTGGGCACCAAATAGATGGCCAATATCATTCGAAGAATGCTGCAACGAAGCTATTGCTTTGTTACTATTTACCAGCAGTAAAATATTCCGGATTATTGGATGCGATAGAAAGGCAATAAAACGACGTCATATGGCCGTGATCTGCAAATAACTCTTCGATGCGATTGAGGTTCCGAGTCCCCCAGTCAGGAAAGTGGGGTGAGGCCCCACTTTCAAGAAGGATATTATATTTAAGATCTTTATTAACTAGTTGTCAGACCAATTTCCTCCAGTGAGAATGCAACAATGACGTTTGATTATCAAAACGGACCGCTCCTCGATTGATACTAGAACGCACGGCTGCATCGAGGATAACTGAAATGATGCACAGTTACAAGTCTATAGAGATGTCGAGAAAAGAACTACGTAATCATAGTAGGGCGATGCCTTGTTACTTCAATGGCCGCATTGAGCCGTTTGGTCATTTGCAATAGATTATCCAGACAACAGTACTTAAAGTCCAATACAGTCCTCAAGCACAAGCAATAGTCGCCTTACAGGAACGCTTCTAAGTGTAATCCAATCTATTATAGAAAGGGATACCTGACTCATCCAGCCTTGCTAGTGAGTTTATGTAAAAGACCCATGAATCGACAGGCAACGTGTCCAGTCATGTGAATGTCCGTCATGAGATGGCATACTTTTAAAGGATACTTAAGAAGGAAGAGCGCCGATCATGAGCAAAGGACTAAGAACACGTTTATTTTCAATTGAACTACAACACTATAGAACATTATAACATGACCGCTGGTTCAAATACTTTCAAACTAATTCTCTTAAGGCACGGCCAAAGTGAATTAAATCATGAGAATATATTTTGCGGATGGATTGATGCCAGCCTCACAGAGAAGGGAAAGGATCAGGCTCGACATGCGGCAGATTTGATTGTACAGTATTGCACGACCAACAATGTCCCCTTACCTCAGGTTGGTTATATATCCCGCTTGGTAAGAACAAAGCAGACAATGGAAGTCATGCTTGAGCAGATGCATCTGAAAGGTTCATACAGAGTGATATGTGGCTTTCATTACGAGCCAGGGGAAGAGTTCACTGCAGGCAATACTGCCGTTTTAGAGACGTGGAGGTTGAACGAGCGTCATTATGGATCATGGCAGAGTAAAAGAAAGCCGGATATTTTGAAAGAGTACGGTGAAAAGGAATACATGTACATTAGAAGGGATTATAGAGGCAAACCTCCTCGCGCAGACTTGAGTCGTGAAATGGTTCAAGAAGTTAATGACCAGGGTTCTTCCACCGGATACCTTTTTAAAGAGCCCAACAGACATTTGAAGTATAACATTGAAGAGCAACACGGAGAGAATCTACCTGATAGCGAGTCTCTCAAGGACGTTGTACAGAGGCTTGAACCTTTTTTACGTAACGTGATATTAGGGACAGCTAAGAAGTATGATCTCGATTCGAGTCTCGTAGTTGCGCATGGTAGTTCGGTAAGATGTATCTTAAAGGTTTTGCAAGGAATCTCCGACGAGGAAATCAAGAACGTAGACATTGCCAACGCGACCCCGTTGGTGGTTGAGCTAGACAAATCAAATTTCCAGTTCCTCAGGAGATATTACTTAGATCCTGAGAAGGCGAAAATTGGCGCTGAAAAGGTTCACCGCGAAGGATTTGTGCCCAACCCGTGATAGAATAGAGATAGATGCCGTGGTATTGTTGAATTTAACCTATGTATACGCTGTCTATAATATAGTGTAATATAATGGTTAGCAAAAAAGAAAAGGATGAAGTACAATTGTTTTGAAGGTCTTTTTTAACGTTCACTCATGAAATGCGAATTTTTGACTAGGTCGCGAAAGATTACGGGGGTTCGAAGTAGGACCAGCTAAGTCAAACGACATAACCTATATTTTCCTTGGCATATTTTGTCACTTCTTGACGTTGCTCCAATGAAAGGTTTTCGTGCTTGGATTTAATATGCCTTGTTAAAGCGTCCAATCGAGAGAATGTCTTTTGGTAACCCTCGTGTCCCAACATCCTTATACATTCCGAGCAACGGAAAACTGTTTTCTTCTTCGCATGTATAGTATTTTGATGTCTTGTAAGGTCGTACGACCTGGAAAATTGAGCGGAGCAGGGTTGCTTAGTAATGTGATTCAGGATCATACACGTAAAAATCTCGTTAGGGCCATTTTCATTATTTCCATTATCAGCTACGGGAGATTTGCGCTTATGCTTACTACCGTTAGAGGAAGAAGAAGCGGATGACGGAGGAGAAAATTCACTCACTGGTGCTGGCACTACTGGCGGTGTCGTTACTATACTCTCCTTCCTATTACTTTTGAACGAAGGCTCATAAAGCTCATCTTCATCTATCAGATCGTCATCATCATCTTCCATGATAGCCTGGTCACCATTTTCCTGACCAAACAGTTCAGTACCATCTACAAAGTCGCAGGCTCCAAAAAGTTTCTTTTCTTTTATTGCTTCGTCTTCATTATTCTGGTAATCCTCCTCATCATCTTCACTGAGATCGTCATCGTCTGCCGCGAATTCGTGGTCAAATATCATTCTAGCGTCTTCGTTGCTTAAGGCCATGTTATTGTCTTGCAACGGCCACTGCATCTTTGGATTGTAAGAACCGTCATAACCGATCGATTCATCATCTGCCTGAGGGCTGTATATGCTGTCTACCTCATCCATGTAATCATTAGTAATCTTCACATCGTAAGGCAACTGGTAACGCATGTTATGAAATGGATTCGCGACCTTCATGACGCTATTGAGATTGACCGTCTTCTGCACAGGTGTTGTGGCCACTGCGCTGCTGTTGTTCTTGAGATGGGCAGATGTCGTAGTCAGGGAAGGATCAGCGTACTTATTGAAGATGCTGTTGTCATAACTTCTGGTATGCGTATCATCCTGATTAGTAATCATCTCTAACTGCTGAGGGTTTTGCTGATGCGGTTGATGCTGATGCTGTTGAGAGTGTTGATGCTGCAAGGGCTGGTGTAACTGATTCTGGTGATGTGCGCTCCAAAAGTCACTACTCTTCATGCTTTCATCGAACCCGGTAGGCAGCGATAATTCCAAGACATTCTTCTTGGGGTTCTGCCCATGGTAGCTCATATTGTATAGCTCATCTTCAAGTATATCTGTGAGGGTCCTCTTTAAATCTAATTCAGTCGAAGTCATTTGAGATGCTAAATGTGAAGAGTGGATTGTAGAAACAACAAACGACGGTTCGCTCTGATATTCAGCTCTTTATCTATTTAATTAGTAATGATCCTCAAATGTGAAACGGGTCTGAAAATATCGGAAAAGGAAAGTTCAGACAACGCTGTTTGTAACGTTGATTTGAGGAATACTACAGTTATCAATGAATGAATTGAAAGAGAATGGAAAATCCACTTTTAGCTCAAGCAGTGGGGAATGACAAAGAAAAGGAGATAAGGACTTGTTTTTCTCTAAAGTTTTTAAATAACTCTACGAGACTCAACAAGAACTCCTCTATGTTGAATCTTTAAGTAACTTTTTCTTTCTAAGCAATACTTACCTTAATACGGCGAGAAGTTTACCGGTTCGTCAAACGTGCTACATCAACACGATAGAAGATTCTGGAATTCTCACGTGACATTCACGTTTTGACGCGTAAGTATATCAACGCTGAAAACAATAGATTCGCGTGTGTCCGGGTATTCTACGCACCTTTGGCAAGCGTCCGAGAAAATGAAAAGTTCTGATAGAATACTACCTAACTACTTACTTGATGCATAATCATTGGAAATGCTGCTCTCCGTTTCGATATGAATATTGGAATTACTCACGTTTGTTCAAGTCTTAAAACTACATTGTTTGCTACCTCGGTCTATAAAAATTAAGATCCTGAAACAGCTCCAACGCTAACTAAAATGCTGTTTCTTGTAGGGTTAAGTCGAGTTCAAGTAGAGTCTGTGCCGAATTTGATTGCCCTAAACCACCGGATTTTCACTGACCGTATCTAAGGGCAGAAGTCCAGAATTCAGTTTCCAGAGCACAAACGTCAGCGTAAATGGCCACTAACGTTTCCAACTGATCGGCAGGGTATGTGCGAGCTATCTGGTCAAGCAAACTTTCGCCCTCGCGCATGGCATCATGATACCATTCAGCCAAGTAAGTATCACACCATTCGCGGTAAACGGTACCCTCCTCTACTACAATCTGGTCACGAAAATTGAGAAGCGCATGGCCGTATCCCATCAGACATGGCGACAGTGACGACACAAGCTCTTGCCAATTTCCTCTTTTTGCAACATCGTTAAAATACCTTGAGTATGCTTTGAGAGCAGGGCCCCTTTGGATTTTATCGAAATAACTATCACTGACTACACCAAACTCTTGCTTTAGTCTCATTTCGTGTTGGGCCATCTCTTTCCTTACGCTCCCGACGATGACCAGTTCTTTCTCTACATCATCCAACGAAGGAGCTTTGCTCCCGGCGACACAGTGGACCCTGGCGTAGTCCAACAAATAGGCGTAGTCTTGTTCTATGAAAAATTGAAATTTCTCTTTTTTTAATGTCCCTTGTGCAATCTGTTTCACAAACTCGTGGTGGACATAACTCTCCCAATGGGGCTTTACCTTCGGGTGTGAAATCAAATACTTAAACAAAGAGCTTCCCACCACGTCGTAGATTGTGTGAGCTGGTGCCTTGGGTACCACCTCATGAGCTGTAAAGCACTCGTCTTGCACCATTGTCTCCAAGGGAACTTCGATGGCATAAACGTGATTAATGGGACCATTCTTGTCTACGTGAGGTTGGCATACACTGCAACCAATAGCAACACCATTTTGCACATATTCTATGCCGCCGTAGACCGCTTGAGGCAGTGGGTAACCGCGAGCCAAATTTGAAGCAATTGCAGAGGCTAGAGTACATCCGGTGCCATGGGTGTGCGTTGTATTGAGACGGGGACCCTTGTAAAGAACAAACTTCTTTTCTTTGCTCAAGTAAAGCACATCTGTGATAAATTTCTTATTATCATCATCCCAGCTAATGTGACCACCTTTTACTAGCACATTTGGAGTTCCAGTAACCGCCGAAACCTTTTTAGCCAATTCGTAAACGTCTTCTATGTTTTTTATCTCCACTTGCGAGCCTAGAAGCTCGAAGCACTCGAAAAGATTAGGTGTCACCAAAGTTGCTAGGGGTGTAAGTTTCTCCTTAATTGCCTCGACAAGTCCTTCGCTATTGAATGAGGACCCAGAAGTAGCCACCAACACAGGGTCCACGACGAGCTGTGGCCGTGTCTCTCCTAAGTCCTTCAATTTAGAAGACAAAGCATCCACCGCGTCTTTGGTTAGTGCTCCTGTTTTGATTGCATCACACCTCATGTCATTTAAGTTGGAATCGAGCACTTTGAGGATAAAATCTTTAGGGACTGCATGCATAGAATAGACCTTTGAGGGAGTCTGAGCAGTCAATCCGACGACGCATGTCATCGCATAGCATTTATGGGCTGTGATAGTTTTTATATCAGCTTCGACACCAGCCCCACCACTTGAATCGGATGTGGCAACACTCATCACCACCGGAAGGTGCTCATTTCCGTTTAGTGTCAAATATGGGGGTGGGCTATTGATATCAATCGTGAGGACCATTCTTCTTATCGCTGCTCTGAAAGCATCATTCTTACTCCAGCAAACTGAGAAATGAATTCCTCTTTTATAGCGTTAAGGTGAGGCTACCTCGTATTCTCTAAGGGTTTCCTTCATAACAACTGCTAAACATGCCACTAAAAAACATTGTTTGTCGCTAATTTCATACATTTAAAATTACGGAATATGCATATATGGATACGAGACTATGCGAATATAGCATAGATGCTTTCTGTTATGAACTTATGAACTTCCAGGTTCTCTTAAAGTAATAGGCAGGACGGTCTTGCTTCTGTATATCGAACGCACAATAAAAAAAAAATATTGGATAAAGTAGCCAACGAGAGAAAGCTATGATAGTTACAATATCTATACAAACTCAATATTCTATTGTAATTTCTCCGATATTTTGCTTTTCATCAGCCTATAGAAGGTTCATTTTGAATGAAAGGCCAGATACGAGTAAAGTGTATCGACAAGTAAGCTTATTTAACAATTCATATGTATCTAATTCGAACAAGTGTGAACATTGTATTATGCATAGAATATGATAAAAAGGGAACCGAAGATGTGACACAAATCAGAAGATATCAGGGGAAACATTCTTTAGTTTATGATCCTTTCTCAGTTTCCAGTACTCTCCATTGTATTGCCAATATTCAGCCTTCGTGATTGGGTGAGTTTCTTTATGGAACCACAGCGGCTTATATGTCTCGTGGTTTTCCACTCTCTTCCTATGCTTGGCCCTCTGTTTTTCTTCCAACCTGTGCTTCTCATCCCCGGCTTCATCATAGAGTCCTTCCTCCATATCTCTTTGATCAGGTCTTAATCGAGTGTCAGTAGGTGCCAACCACGGTAAGAGGCTTGGTTGAGGAGCGTTCAAAGTAATGGCAAAAGGCGTCAAATGGAAAGGAGCTTCTGGTCTTGGTGCGGCTTTCCATACTAAGAATTTGGAGCCATCAAGTTTGGGTCCATTGGAGGAAGCATCTTGAGTCTTCATAATGTCACCTTTGTTCTTGGAAGTATGCATCTTTGCATAGATAGAATCGTTCCAATGACCACCAAGTACCCATTTCTTCTCATTCTTCTTATTGAAAACTTCACCAGTGACCTCATAAGCGCCCGATGACCTCCAACCACGAGCTTTGAAATTTATAATACAACGATCTCCAGTGGTATGATTTCTTACTACAACCTCACCGTGATTATCAACCTGAGGGTTACCTACCAAAATGCCGATTACGGTGTTATCTGGCTTCTTCCAAGTATAAAGTTCTTCGGGTGAGCCATTATTCGGACGCATTTTTATGTACCACAGTCCATGATGCTTGATACCAAATGAACGCCCATTAAACTTGGTGTCCACATTGGATTCCCCCCAGAAGTCCCACTTTGGAGATTCGGTCCAACTTGCAGAAATTACTGGATGATGCGAGACTTGTTCTGTGAAAAAACGATAACCCTTGTCGGGTCTGGAGTACTCGAAAGTCTCACCAAGTAGAGGATTGAATGGTTTGGCCACTCTTTTGATGGTCGAGGCATAGGAGGATGCAGTAAATACCGCAATATACAGCAATCTTAAGGTAGGATCGTCAAAAGAGGCAGCCATATCCAATAAATCCGTATATTCCAAATCTTCGGCCACTCTCTGAAGCAGAGAAGTTGGTTCATTGAAAGTAACTGGTAGGGTCATTCTTGTCATATCCTTACCAACCATTGACTTAAGAACTGACCATAAGCTGATTGCTGGACGATCATCCTCATCAAGCTTCAACTTTTTCCTTAAACCATCTTCATAACCCAAGAAGGAACCTTCCCTCAAAATAATTGCAGATTTTTCCTTTTGTGGTTCAGTTACTCCCTGTATGGGAAGTGACTTTTCATCAAGCTTACTGGACGACTTTTTCAGCGAGTTGGGAGTAGAGTTTTTGCTGTCCTGTAGATCTTTCTTGGGAACCTTTTCGCTGTCATGCTTCGAAACGTTACCAGCAGTAGCACCAACTGCTGCACCAGTGGCAACTGCTGCACTGTCTTCAGGTTCCTTCTTCTGTGAGTACGATGATATCGGCCTTTGGGAGCCACTGCTGTCGTTCTTCATTCCAGAAGGATAGTTTTCCTGCGTATGATCATCGCGTTTTTTATGTTTCATCTCAGCGGAGTTATCATTATCAGCCGGTGAATTAGAGAAGCGGGAGCGATCAGATTGAGATCCAGAAATCCTATTATTGTGGATAGATGATTCATGTTCTTTATTCTTGAGAGCGTATGCGTATTGGTCCCTCTCATCTCCATGCTCATCGTGGTGGTGCTCGCCATGGTGGTGCTCGCCATGATGGTGCTCGCCATGATGGTGCTCACTGGGGTGATGCTCGCCATGATGATGCAAACTGGGATGGTGCTCACTCGAATGATGTTCACCGGGGCTGTGTTCACTTGAGTGGTGCTCACTGGAATGATGCTCACTTGGCAGGTGTTCACTGGGTACGTGTTCACTAGAATGGGGTTCGTTGGAATGGTATTCACTGTGGTGATGCTCACTATGATGGTGCTCACTTGGGTGGTACTCGCTGTCGTGGTGATGTTCACTGTGGTGATGCTCGGCAGGATGGTGCTCACTGGGATGATACTCACTGGGGTGATGCTCACTGGGATGGTGCTCACTGAGGTGATTCTCACTGTGATGGTGCTCATTGGGGTGAGTTGCACCCTGCTGTAGTTCCTGTTGTCTGAAAGGATTTCCACGACTACCTGCTGAAGACGCTACACGTGCCCGGTCAAATGAATGATGACTATCCGGCATATCCTGCTCAAGAGTCCTCTGTGTGGGCATATTCTGGTCAAAATGGTTTGATGTTCTTGGTACCGGTGGAGGAGAATTGGAAGGAACATCAGGAGGTGCTCTCGAGGGCGGTTCGTGAATCGAAAACCCCTTCTTAGAAGGTTCTGTCTCCTGGTGATTTTCACGTGATTCTGAACTCGTGCGCAGGTCCCCTGAGTGTGCCTCTGTATCATGGGAAGCCATATGATCAGGAGCATGGAGAGCACCGGAGTCATAAGATGAGTGAAAATTTTGAGGCTCTGGAGATTTTTGACTTCCAGAGTTTTCGTCCTCACTTGAAGAATCAACTAAATCCTCCGCGTCGAAGAAAATATCAGCATCTGAATCCTCATCCTCCTCCTTCGTGGCTTCAATAAATTTGGCTATCCCCTCCAAAGTAGCATTAGAATCTTCTAACTTACGAGGCTGAACGGAATTGAATTGGGAACCATCTGGAGATGAACCTGCTTCCGCTAATTTTTTGTGCAACAGCCTTTTCAATCTTCTCCTTTCCTTGTCCAGAGAAGCAAGTCGGTTGCTCTTTTCGATCAATTCCAGTTCTAGATCTTTGACCGATTGAATCCAAACATTATTAACTTCCCGCTGCTTCGTGAGCATGGCACCTAGCTTTTTATCTCTTTCAGATGTCAAAAAATATAGTTTCTCGAATGTATTAGACAATGAGGGTAAAGATTTCTTCAGAGTAACCCACACTTCTTCGTTCGGATGGCCTGAATCCAGCAATTCATTCAGGGAGCTCAATTCCATGGAGAGAGATCTTTGAATCATTAATAACCTCTGTGAGTAAGGGCCATACTGGGTCTTGACCTCTTGATCGTCCACATCAAAATTGGAATTCTGATCCCGGTTGTCTCCATCTGCATCTTCTGAAGTATTTTCCAAATCATCCTCGTTAGAAGATGTCTCGTCGATAGCTCCATTTGAAGCAGAGTTATCAACTGATTTTTCTGTGGGTTCATTCACTTTCGCAGCCACAAAATCATTACTTATATTCACTGGTTTTTTCGGAACGGCCTCTTTGGTTTGAGAATTATTTGGTTCTTGTGCGGGTCCCTTCTGTTGATCAACATCGCTTTGGATCCCAGCCGCCTGGCGTTGGTAATTATTGACTTTCGCGTTGCCGTCCTGGCTTGCAATGCCATTCGGAAAGTTGTTAAGAAGTGATTTTTGGCTCGAATGACGGCGAGAGGTGTTTGAAGCAGTATGGGATGGCATATCGTGAGAACCGGAATCAATCCGATTACCAACCATCCTGTTCACATAGAGTTTACCGGATTCTGTTAAATTGTCATTCAACCTCAATTCACTCGATCCCAAGGAGGCACTGCTCATTCTGTTCCGATTGCCAGCAAAAGAATGTGCTTTGCCTTGTTGAGAGGCTTCGGACATGCCAAGCTCATCATCGAGCTGACTGCTAGCCCTTCTATTGCCCTGGCTATGTTGCAATTGAGAGGAGTACAGTGGAGATTCATGCCTGCCACCCGGGTTTAGACCCCTGCTCATGGCCAATGAAGGAGGTACGGTTCCTGACTTCATCATTAACTCTTTGTCTTTAGCATACCTGATGGCACCCTGAATAGCCCATACCCATCTGTTCGTTTCAATGGGGTGATTTGCCTTCAAATGCCACCTAATTGCACCATTGCTTCCACCGATTATTTCAAACTTCAACTTTTCTGATGAATCCAAATGCAAATAACAAGTGGACATATTCAGCGAACCTCTGCAGGCATTTTTAGTGTCAGCTTGATCTTTATAATACGATAATTTACCATCGCTGCTTAATATAAACCAACGAAGTTTGTAACCCTGAGCAAAATTTGTCCATTTCTTCAAATAGCCCTTATGGGTGGGAGCTTCATGCAAATTGTTAGTCACATCAATTACGCTTTGTTCCTTTGCAGCTTTTCCTAGAAGTTTTTTCAGCTCAATATCAATCGCCACCTTTGTGTTTGTAGCACTGTCATTCTCGTTGACTTTGCCGACCAGATCTATGGGCAACCTCCCTTGACGATCTCTGTTAAAGGGATCGGCACCATGTTCCAGAAGCCAGCGGCACATTATAACGTCTCTCTTTTTAACAAATTCATGCAGAACTGTATCACCAGTTTCTGGGTCAGTTCCATTGATATCCAAGAGCTCCGCATTTCTTGGATTTGAAAGGATCGCCTCCAAATGACCAAAGTCTCTATTATTGAATGCAGTTCTAAATTCTTGTGCAATCTCCGCGACATAAGTTGCCCTCTTGGTTTGCATCATCTGTGCGATGCCCAAATTCCGGCACATCTCTATTGGTTGCAAGTGGGAGTTGTTAAGTATGCAATCGTTGATTCCAGGTTGATCCATCAAGAACTCAACTACATCAGCGCGAGACTGAAATGCACTTAGATGCAGTGGTGTGTCCCCGTTCTGGTCCCTGTAATTAATGTCTATGGTAATTCCGGCCTTTTCGGCGTTTTTCCTGGTGGTGGAAGAGGCATTCGACCATTGATTAACGATCTCTTTGATCAGGCTCGTAGGAGCGACTTGTACCGCATAATGTAGCATCAAGTTTTTAACTTCTTCTACGTTAGGGTCATCCTCTGGTTGGAATTCGTTTCTCACCAATGTATCCAACTGCTTAAAGTCACCTTGACGTAACGAATCTAGCAGTTTCAATTTTAAGAGTGGCTTACTCGCCACCGCCATATCATGATCACTGCTATCGTTACTCGTGCTTGAAGTTCGACTCCTCATTTGGGGATCAATGTTACTGCTGGAGTAGGACTGACCTCCAGGAGCTATTATTGCTACGCTGTCTCTGTCCATTGGAATAGCGTTAAATTAACAGCTCTCAGCCTAGTGAAAAAGACCGTCAATGTAGCGTAACAACTCGAGTGTGAATACCTTCCGAGTAAACTTACTAATTGTTACTCTCGTGGGTCTTGTCCTTGAATTGCTTTCAAACCCAATTCGAGGTAGTCGTCTACTAGATTAAATCTTTTTTCTTCCTGCCTTCCCCTGAAAGCAGAACTTTTGCTGACGTTCACGGAAGGGTAACTGCCAAAATCTGTCTTGGCAAATAGTCCGCCAATAGTCCGCCTTTGGAAAAAAAAAAACTCTTCACGCCTCAGAAAAATCCCAAGAGCTGCGGACCGTGAACGACAAGCATGGGACAATTCTCAAGCCTGCAAAATGATGTAATTCGTTTAAAAACTGTAGAGAGAGAAAAGTAAATACGTCTTCTTTGTTCAATTTTTCTTTTTATCCGGAGACACTAACATCAAAATAGTCGTATCCGGACAATAAATAAGAGAGGTTGTCGCTGCGGCGCTGCTGTTCTGCAGTCTTGTCTTGCTGTAAAGCACGTACTATTGGTTCTGCCTTAGACTTCCTTGAAAATACATGGTCAATTTCCAACAGAGAGTGTTCAATGAGTGAGACGAATCTCTGTGTCTGACGGTGCCTTGAAGAGACAGCAAACGTGATGGAATCGTCACGAATAATGTACCCGATTCCAAAGCCATTGGCAGTTACTGGACCGAACCCGAAGCTTTTCAAACATGGATTGCCGCAGTTAGATGTGCTTAGCACATTCGTATTGAGTAGAGACCACGATTTGTCGTTGAAGAGGGGCGGTAGGGGCATAGAATCTTTGAAGGTTTCGTTCCAAATGCAGTAAAGAGCGTACAAGTGGCGGTCTTGTCCTAATCCCATTGAGCATTCCTTAATAATGCTCACATGTTTATCACAGGCCTCGCGCAAGAACCTCACGCGATGGTCGTCAAACGCGTATCGATCAAACATTGACTTTACGAACTTCTTTGATTCGTGTGTAACACTTCTGATGGCCTCGGTTCGACCATTTTGGAAAGCTTTAGTCATGGCTGGTTCGTACGTCGTCTCGAATTTTCCATAAAGTGCGTAGTAGGCCAATTGGTACATCTGCTGGACAAAAGCATCGGGCGAACATTGGAAAGCCGCCTTTATATGAGTAGCGCCATATTTCGTGAAATCCAATGTAACAAAATCGTGCTGCGAGACGCTGTCTGATATTCTTGTCTCAGCAAAGTGTAAGGAAGACAAAAGGAAAGGATCGACCTTCCACTCCAGTTTCCTAGGTATTGTTATTAAGTTCAAGTTACCGGCGTGCGAAGAAGTTGTATTCGACTCTGAAAAAACGTCAGGTACATTCTTGGTTACACCTCTAGCAAAACCAAGAATTGAGTCAGTATAGATGTCAGCGGCCAGGCGCAATACTGTGTGCCCATCTACACCAGTGTGCTCGAAATTAATACCCGCTTTACCGTTCTGCGTGACTATCAATTGCAATTTGTCATACCAGCGGTTAAGACAGGTTCCATGTTGGGCATCAAGCGGTCTAGCCAGATTTTTCGGGTCCAATACAATTTGTGAAGTACCGCACAACATTGACTTCACTAGCTCGTTGTCTTGCGTCAACGAAACATCGTCGAGACACACGACGAATAATGCACTGTCGATAATTTTGAGGTTTTTCCAATTGGTTGAATCTGCGTCATGGAATATGTAATCCCTCACGTTTGACCAAACGCGTCGACTTTCTGTGGTGAAGACACCAAACGGAGGTCCCGTCGGTTCTTCACTCTGCTCTGCATCCATGATGATCGAGTAAAGATTCCATTCGATTTGCTCCGGTGTCGAAAAGATAGGCATGTTATCGACATCGAGAACGTCAAACCAGTAAAATTGCGACTTGTACATGACAATTACATGGTGCGAAGTGGGGTCTACTTGTAAGTGACATGAATCTTTGCCAGGTGCAGGAGGAATTCTGCTACCGCCAAAAAGCCGAGAATACTGATCCATAGACAGTGCCACTTTGCCGCGCACAATATCAGGTTTTAACGTACCATGGCGAATTTCGCGGACAAATTTAAGAATGGAAAATACCAATTTTGCAGTCCGCCTGACTTGGCATGTGTATTTACCATAGCATCCGGCAGTTTGCGTAATTGTTCGATCATCTTGTAAAAGAAAGTAGGGATTCACATTCAATACAACCGATGCATCGTACAATAAATAGGCGTCATACCAAAACTGCTCAATATAAGACGACTGTGGATTTTCCTTAGCCAGCTCTTTATCGGCTTCCACCAAATGTTCATGGAGTTTTTGCATTCTCTGCAAATTTTCCGTAGATAAAACGCATCTTCTTGTCTTCTGATTTTGTCTTTCGTCTTGCAGTGGCTCCACGCGTGATAAGTACTTATCCAATGTGTCCCTCAAGGATGGGATAGGCAAGCGCCGTAACGTAGTCATTGTGATTTTGTTTGATGGCAACGTTTAGTAACCAACATTGCATTCTTTTTTTTTTTACTAGTGCCCTCGAAGTACTTTTTTATACAGCCCTCTTCTTCCCCCAATAATAGAATATAGATACCCTTCCATCCAGCCATGCGTGACATGAACAAATTGAAGGTTAGGAAAAGGTTAGGTGTCATGCTTCTCCGATTAGCGATACACTTTAGCAATCAGTCCCCCCCTCCTGCGTTTTCGTACCGATAAAGAAAATGATCATTGCACTTGGAATAACAATAGTCCGGATATCCTCATCTTTCCTTTTAATGTGGGGAATTCAGTCACGAGTATGCTTTTTCCAACATGTTAGCGCTCCTAGTATTCTAGAAACGTCACCAACTCCTCCAGATGGTTTATACTTACTTTGGACCGAACGCTAAATCTGCTCGCTTTATACGACGTACCCTTGGGTATGGCCGCGGTCTTACCTTTGACGGAATAGGTAAACATATGGGAAAAGATGACCAGATCTCACTTGTGGCTCAATAAGAGGGATGGCAAATTAAGAAAAAAATACAAGATCAATCATTCTCTTTTTATACCGCTTCTAAACTCTTTCGGCGGCTAAATTCTACATCGATATTAAGGGAGCAGGTGCACCCAGTTAATATTGTTGTTTTTCTCATAAAGTTAGGAAAGTCACAGATATATTGGAGAGCATTCATCGACTTTAGAGAGGAGTTCGTCAAGATCAGCGAAAAGCCCGATGACTGAAAGGATCAATCTCACACCAGCTCAGCAGCAGCAGACGGTCTCCCAGACGGAGCGTTCCTCGAAGCTGGAGGCGCAGAAGAAAAGTCAGATACAGTATCAATTGAAGCAAGTGATTGGTAAAGGTTCCTATGGCATAGTGTACAAGGCCATGAATCGTAAGACACAAAAAATGGTAGCAATTAAGGAAGTTAATTATGATAACGATGATGAGCTGGCCGACATCATGTCTGAAATAGACTTGCTTAAAAACTTGAATCACATCAACATCGTCAAGTATCACGGTTTTATTCAAAAGTCGCATAATCTCTACATTATCTTGGAATACTGCTCCCATGGGTCGTTGAAAAACTTTATCTCCAGAGGGAATGGCCTGCCGGAGGCTAAGGCAAAAGTGTACGTGAAACAAACATTAAATGGTCTTAACTATTTGCATGAGCAAGGTGTGATACATAGAGATATCAAAGCCGCAAACATTCTATTAGATTCCAACAATGTGGTGAAATTGGCTGATTTCGGCGTTTCCACAAAAGTTAACACAATGACCGTGGCAATGACCGTGGCAGGCTCCCTAAACTGGATGGCACCGGAAATCATAGGAAATAGAGGAGCGTCTACACTAAGTGACATTTGGTCATTGGGAGCGACAGTATTAGAAGTACTAACAGGCAACCCCCCCTTTCATAATCTAGTTGATATAAACATCTACTATGCTATTGAAAACGATGCATTCATCCCACCCAGTTTTCTATCGAAGGAGGCTCAGGATTTCCTGTCAATATGTTTCCAAAAAAACATGTATCAAAGGCCCACAGCAGCGCAGCTCCTGAAACATAGATGGGTTGCTGGAGATTCTCCCGCAAACAAGCTGGAATTGTACAAGGAGAGTAATAATGACTTGGATTTCCAATGGGACCAAGATTTCGGTGATTCCTTGCAAGAAACTAATCTAAGGAGACCATCTTTGCAACATTCCTCCGTATCCACTTCATGTCTTCCTTCGTTGGCTAAGACAAGGGTAACCTACAGTTCAGCTTCATCTGCATCTTCCACTTCATTGGTTACTCCAGGCACGAGCGCTGCAGCAACAAGGAGTAGCAGAGATCCCCTAAGCAGCACACCACGCAGACCTGTACACAAATCTGGGGTGAAGGAGGAAGAAGCCGGTATACTATTAAACAGTCTGGGGAAAGAGACGGTACAAGTAAGTGAGGAAGAACTGAGTTTCCTTTTCGGTTATTCAAACATGGAAGATATCGTACAATCTGTAATTCAGTTGCTTCGCGAGAGTTCGAATGAGAACCTGGTATTGTCGATTTTCGATTATGATAAAAAGTACAATTTTGGCAATTTGAGAAAAAAATTCGTCATGATGGGCGGCGTTCCGTCCATCCTCGAATATAATAGCATCATTGAACAGTTCTTCATCAAAGACTCTTATAAAGTTTTAATCCAGTGCGGAATTTTATACCGAACTCATATTCTAAAGGACTCCATAATTTTAGAACTGACCTACAAATTTTTAGACATGTTGGACTCTCCTCAGTTTTGGTGCCACTGGTGCTCAAAGCATTTAAAAATTCCCAACTTAATTGCTAATCTTGGCAACAGGTCTGCACAATCTATTGTGTTGAAATTATCGTCATATCATGAAGCTTCCAATTGGTTTCCTCCATTATTTCTTGAGTGCATTCTAAAATTACCTCCAAGGGCAAATCAACCTTTGCATATCATTTTCAAAGCATTGGCGTCAATTCTCATCCAATCGCACAATAACGCCACGGCCCAGATCGTAGCGTCACCTTCTTCTAAGGTTTCAATGGCACTCACTTCAACCATGGATTTCCCCGACACTTTTATCCCATGGGTGTTGCAATTTCTAGAGGATCCCAAGTTTTACGAAATGGAAAATGCATACATTTGGAAATATTATATGAATGTCATATTTCAAGCTACTCATTTGCATAGAAGGCTTTTGAACCAACTTCTTGGTAACGATAGGTTTATTAGTTTGATTCGGAAACTTTTAGGTAATCGTGAAAACACCACCCAGCTGCTCTATGTGCCTTTGTCAATTGTCATGGAAATATCTACAGAAATGACTAAGTTTTATCCTGTATTAGTGGAGTTAGGCTTAAATTTTATTCATGCGCGCGAGGAGTTCATTGTCGGCGGATTGGAAATATTATTGAATTCCTTGCAATTTGCTTTGCACGATCCTACTAAATTTGTCAGAGATGCGGAGCATATGTCTATTCGGTTTCCCTCTGGTTCTTCGTCCAAACCTCCAGTTTTTCTCAGCTATCAAGATTTGGTTGACCCTTTCTTCAAAATTAGAGAGAATAATCTAGAATTTGGAAATTTTATTGCAAAGTTCATCAAGATTTGTTTTTTGACCCCACTCGACTTCATATCTTTTAAAATACTTGTGCATCCAGACTTCAATGAGAGGGTGACAGCATTTTTTAGATTATACCGCAACAGCCTTTTAATTCAAATCGATTTATTAAAGTTCGTCAAGTTAGTGTTTGCAAGGTCTCTGGAATACCTCAACATGACGAAAGAAAGAGAAGCAGATGCGGAGAACATTGTGATTTCCAAGTTGGAAAAGATGACTAATTTCTTAGATAGAAACTGGGATCACCAGATCGAAGGGCAAGTTGGGTGCGATTCAATTTTGATCCAGCAATTATGTAATGATATCAAAGCATTTGCGACAATCCCCCCAACAACTTTCACGAGATCATCAATCCATATACAACGGTCAAGAGGTCAAATAAATTCAAGTCTGGAAAACGATAGATCTGCTCTTTCTGCCTTGCGAAGTGGAGTTTCTTCTTGATGAAGGGACCCCGCAAATTAATTGGGTGAAATACCATGGATCAATTAACTCGCTGTAACGGGTAAAACAGCGCAATCTTTCAAGGTCACATGTTTCGATGAATAACTACATCGGGTAAGTGATAAACATAAATTGGAGACAGGGAAATAAGTGAGATATATGCAATAAAAATTTTGTTTTACTGTATATCAACAATCCCCTCGTTGCATGAGAGGCTATTATAACCTGGTTCTAAATCAAACGCTAGTCTAAGGAATGTATAATAGGCGTGATCTTCTTGGTGACTTTGCGTCACCGAAACAAATAAGAACGCCCTCACCACAATCTTCATCACAGTACCATGTATTGGAGGAAATCGGTCGAGGATCATTTGGAGCCGTACGGAAAGTTTTACATGTACCGACCAAGAGCATTATGGTCAGGAAAGAAATCAAATATGGCCATATGAATGGCAAAGAAAGACAGCAATTGATCTCCGAATGTACCATTCTGTCACACTTGAAGCATGAAAATATAGTAGAATTCTGCAGTTGGGATTTTGAGGAGCAACAGGAGGTGCTGTATCTCTACATGGAATACTGTTCCAGCGGTGATTTGAGCCAAATGATTAAGCATTATAAACAAGAGCACAAATACATTCCAGAGAAAATGATATGGGGCATTCTAGCTCAGATTCTCACAGCACTGTACAAATGTCACTACGGTGATGAATTACTACCTTTAACCACGGTGTACGATAGAATGAAATCACCAGTAAAAGGTAAGAACATAGTAATCCATAGGGATTTGAAACCGGGGAACATCTTTTTGAGCAGGGACGATAGCACTTCGGCCGTAGATAGAACAGAAAACAATGTAGATTACAGTCAGGTCGTGGTTAAGCTGGGTGATTTTGGGTTAGCCAAATCACTATGCAATAGCATTCAATTTGCCACGACATATGTGGGTACACCGTATTACATGTCACCCGAGGTGCTGATGGATCAGCCATACTCACCTTTGAGTGATATCTGGTCCCTCGGATGTGTCGTCTTTGAGATGTGCTCGCTCCATCCGCCATTCCAGGCTAAGAACTATTTGGAATTACAAAACAAGATAAAATTGGGTAAATTTGAAAGAGTACCCGAATACTACTCTAATGGGCTAAACGCTATTGTGCACTCCATGGTCGATGTTAACCTAAAGACGCGCCCATCGACTTTTGAACTTTTGCAAGACATTCAAATTCGTACCGCGAGGAAATCGTTGCAATTGGAAAGATTCGAGAGAAACCTATTGGATTACGAGAAAGAATTGGTTAACATCGAAAAGATCCTGGAGAAGCAAGCTATGGATTACGAGAGAGAGACTGCCCAGCTGCGGGAGCGATTCGTACAAACTGTAGAGGAGAGAGCGCGCGAAGTGGTCAGCGGCAAAAAAGTAGGCAAAGTACCCGATACCATTTACGGGCACTACGAAAGAAAAGTCCCCAAACCAGCTTACCATTGGCGAACCAGATATCGATGACCAAAACTATGTATGTTGATATGTAACCAGGCTAAAAGGTTGGGGATGAGAACGAAATGGAGTTAAATACTAATCATATTTTGAACCCGTCAACGTCTCGTACGCTTCTACGTACTTGGCCCGAGTCTTGTCTGCAATTTCTTGGGGCATGCTGACGCCTTCTACACCGTTCAGCTTGTTGGCCGTGAGCCAATTCCTCAAGAACTGCTTGTCGTACGACTCCTGTGGTTTACCCAGTTGGTAATCCGCACTGCTCCAAAACCTAGACGAGTCTGGTGTCAACACTTCGTCAACCAAAATGATTTCGTTGGTCTTTTCGTCAATGCCAAACTCGAATTTCGTATCAGCAATAATAATCCCTTTTGTCTTGGCGTACTCCTTGCATTTGACATACAGCTTGATAGCTAGTTGGGCCACCCTATCTGCCACGTCCTTGCCCACCAGATCAGCCGCTTGTTCCGGTGAAATGTTCTCGTCATGGGCACCTTGCTCAGCCTTAGTTGAAGGTGTGAAGATCGGTTCTGGAAATTCCTGGGATTCCTGTAAACCCTTCGGCTGGGGTAAAGAGTGCACTGTTCCTTTATTGGTGTACTCTTTCCACGCGGAACCGGTGATGTAGCCACGTACAATAACCTCGAGTGGGATCAGTTTGAACTTGCGAACGAGCAGCGAGCGGCCCTCTAATTGTTTTCTGTACTTTTCCTCTCTCAATTGAGGTGGCAGGAAATCGAATATCGTCTTGCCCTCAGGGATGGTCACCAGATGGTTACGCACATCTTTCGACAAGAACTTAAACCAAAACTCCGACAGTTTCGTTAAAAGTACTCCTTTGTCAGGAATTGTATTTTTCATTATCACATCGTAAGCTGAAATGCGATCGGTGGCAATGAATAAAAGGGTCTGAGGGTCCACTTCGTAGATATCCCTCACTTTGCCCCTAGCAACTAGCGGAAGAATACCATCTAACTCAGTTTTTGCCACGGTAATGCCCATTATGCTTGTTGTTCTCGGTTAATGGCAAATGAAACTACAAGGTTAAGGCACTAACAGCTTTTTGTACCACATATGTAGAACTAATTTCAACAAGCGACAATTAATATACCTTAGATTACTTTGGTATCTCATCGATCGCATCGTATCTTCGTGTAACCGGAGTCAAAAATCAAAAAAAAAATGAAAAAGGGACAATGCCGGCAGGTGACTTCTCTAACTAGAACCCCTAGGGTAATATTTTAGGGCATCACATTTTTATTTAGGTTTATGCCCTAAGAATTATAAGAAACATTTTAGGGCATAAGCATTGGTACGAAAGAAATTTTCAAGTAGAAATTCTTGTCGTGATGGAAACAGATGGGAAACGATATGGTGATGAAGTAGAAAGCGATGAGTTTTCGTGTAAGCAAAAGCTATTTGGCGTGTGCGGAAGACGCAGCGAAAATTAGTTAATCACAGGGTGGCTATCACAACTGAGGAATGTCTTAAGCGCGTGTGTTACAACGTTCCTCACGGCACTTTTTGTCTTATTATCTATCAGGTTTTCTTTATCCAGTTTTCTTCAACTTGGCATGACACGACAAGACATATACGCGTCAGCTTGTTACAAATGCACCTTCCCAGCTGACACGTCTGCTTTTCAAATTTGAATATACGGTTTTCGTATTTTAGATACCTCATTTGCTTAAATTCTTGATCTAGTTCGCACTAAAATCCCCCAGTAACAACATTCTTTACCCGGCTTCCTTTGTGAATTTTCAAAACTCGCTTGGGTTAGTGATTCTCATCTGCGAAGTGAAGGAAAAATTGGTTAAGCCGGATAACACTGGCCCATTGATGTATTGTTACTGATATTTTGATTTATCAAGTCTAAATAGAAAATACAAACAAGCCGCATTCTGGAGGAAAAGGTCTACCCTACAGTAGATTGTGATACGTGAATCTAGTTGAATTAGCGGTTCTTTTTTTTTCTTCGTCGTTACAATATTCAATTAAAAAAAAACAACAACAAAGGACTGAAGCGTATTTTGATTTGAAGAGCATTCCCACCATATTATCGATGAGCCAAGGACCTTCAGTGAACGCATTCCATGGGTCCATTTCCCCATCTCTGTTGCCAGCAGAGTTTGGGGGGAAGCTTAGCTTGGATGATCCAGATAGAAGAGACCTATTGAACGATCCATCACTGACGGAAAACTATGCAGATTTAGTCAAAATGAAACCCAATTTACCTACGGAACATGAAGGCGAGAGCAATAGTGGAAGTGTGGTAGTGACTGGTGAGTCACCAGTAAAGAGATCTGGAGGTAGCTCGCCTGGAAATTATGCAGGTTTGCCCGAGGCAGAGGAACAAAGGGACGAAGACTACGATTATTCGGATTCGGAATTTGAAGAGAGCCTAGAGAAAAGGCTACAGGATATGGATACAGGACTACCAGGAGATCGGAGGGGGTTTAGCGGGGGAGGTTCAGCCTCCGGCACTAATTCCGTTTACGATGGATTGATGATGTCGCTATCAGAAGAGGACGACGACGATTTGCATTTGGAGGATGAAGACGAGGATCAGCAAGAAGATTATGAGGGGGCATTCGAAGATGAAGAGGAGTTACAACCCCTGCCTCCTCCCCAGGAGCTCGACCCAGATAAGCTTTACGCTCTCTATGCGTTTAGTGGACCAGATCCTTCTCACTGCCAGCTGAAACAAGACGAACCGTGTACTCTGTTAAATGACCAGGATGCTTATTGGTGGCTTGTAAGGCGAAATGGTGACAATAAGATTGGCTTTGCTCCAGCAGAGATCCTAGAGACGTATCCAGAGCGTTTGGCCAGGTTGAACTGTTGGAAAAACGAAAACATGTCCCCAAGGAAGGCTGGATGGATTGCAGAAAACGGCTTAGAGTATGAGCAAGACCACGAGCCAGGACAAAGTGATGATGATGAGGAGGAAGGCAAAACTCTGCATGGTGAGGACGACATGTCCAACCCGCGTCTCGCTTTGAAGGAGTACGGCAAGGGTAACAAGTCCGTGAGCTTCAATGATGTCATAAGCTACGCTGACCGGTACATTGAAGATGAAGATGACAAAAACGACGAGGACGAACCGAATCAGTATGACGAGTTTTCGGAATCTACACTTAAAACAAGCAGAAGTATGGAAGATGACGACTTAAGCGAAGCGACGAGTGATGCTTCGTTTAACACAGCATCGATGGTCCCTTTGAATGTAGAAAAAAGGCGGCAAACGCCGGAACAGCAACTATCGCAGAAAGACAAGGAGAATACGTCGGATGAAGAGATCGTGAAAGAGATAAACGAAAACAGGACTTCCTTTATAGAAACACATGACGGCACTCAACAGAATGGCTCTTTTGGTAGAGCTGAGGATGAACCAATCGACGAAAAGCGGGAGGAAAAGTCTATTGAAGAAACTCAGGATGGCTTGCATAAGATTTTCGAAGCGCCAGTACTTCCATTTAGTCGTAAGACTTCTCAAATGGAAACCTCGAACTCGGATTACTCCATCTCTACCATTGGTGAATTTTCCCCATCCTCATCAGAGTGGACCAGCGACTCCCCACAGCAGCACATCGCAGATCATCAAAGCCCGCGAACCATACCTCCTTCCAGGGCCATCCAAGATTTGACCAAGATTGTCGGCAAGGATGATGAAAGCGCTGCGACACTACAAGTTGACCAAGAACAGAAATCAAAGAGCATAAAATCGCGGCATATCAAGGAAACACCAGCATCCTCCTCATCTTCTTCTGAGGAAAGTTTTATGGAAGCAGAAAGAGTAGCATCCTCTACAAGCGTCAACAGCACTTCTTCAGCCCCAAGACAGCAACTTTTTCACTCTACAAGTTACATTAGTGCAACAAGCGGCAAACACCATCCTTTAATCGATCGACTGTACAATCCAATTTTTGACAGAATGGATGATTTACTGAAAGAAATCGATAAGGCTGGCGAGTGATTTATCATTTCTTTTGGGCTTGGCGTGTAGGCATGTATTTTTTTTAGCATTGAATATTAATGATGATTCGTATTTGAGTATCTTAAAGAAAAAATTCAAAGGTTCGATGCCTTGAATTGTTAATTACCCACCAGTCAGAAAAGTTGAAGAAGAATAAAACGACCTGGCTAGTTCTCCATGTGGGCCCCTGATCTAGAGTCGCTGTTGCAGTTGGCGGTTCTATTGAAGAGTTCAATGGCTCCCCATCAGGAGGAACGTCGGGGAGCCATGGATGCCTTGGAGAGTTTCAAGATACAACCAGAGTTTCTGAACTACCTTTGTTACATTTTAATTGAAGGTGAATCAAGTGAACTTTTGAAGACACACTTTACGGCGCAGGACTTGCAGAATAATAGGGCTTCTGCAGGTATGCTTCTCAAAAACACTATGCTAGACGCGAACCACTTAACGAAAGGAGTTCATGACATTGAATACGTCAAGACGAACATAATCCATGGGTTATACAATTCAAACAATTCATTAATTACGAATGTGACAGGTATTGTCATAACCACACTTTTTTCTACTTATTACAGGCAACATAGAGATGATCCTATGGGTATACAAATGATTTCCAATTTGTTAGAGTTGGCATCCAAAGGTAGCGAGCCAAGTATGAAAACTTTATCTAAAATCATGGAAGATAGTGCTCAATTTTTTCAGTTGGAATGGAGTAACCATGTCAAACCCATTGATGATCTGGTGAACTGTTTCTTGAAGATTATGGCTGATAGTTCTACGACCCCAACTAATAGGGCAGAAGCTATAAAATGTATCAATTTCATCATTCCTTTTCAACCTCAAAGCCTTGTAATTCGGATTGATGAGTTTTTGAACAACTTATTCCAACTTGCGCAGAATGACGAGAATGATGACGTACGAGTACAGGTTTGTATAGCATTTTCCAGCTTGCTGAAATTTAGGCCTGATAAGCTCGTCGACAATTTGACTGGGCTTATTCATTTCATGCTGCATTTGATTAATACCGTTACAGAGGAAAAGGTTGCGATCGAAGCCTGTGAGTTCATTCATTCTTTTTGCACGGATCGCAACATACCGGAGCATATATTACAGCCGTTTGTTAGCGAAATTGTCCCCGTATTGCTAAGCAAAATGGTTTACAACGAGGAATCGATTATGATGCTAGAAGCATCAAATGATGATGATGCGTCTGAAGAGGATAAGGATGAAGATATTAGACCTATGGCACCTCGTATCGTTAAAAAAAGAGGTGGTACGGAAGAAGACAGTGGTGATGATGATGATGATGATGCGGATGATGGCGACACGGATGTCGATACTCAATGGAACTTGAGAAAGTGTGCCGCATCCACACTGGACGTTATGACCAACATATTGCCTAGGGATGTTATGTACGTTGCATTTCCCTTCCTTAAAGAACATTTGACCTCAGAGAAGTGGTACATTAGAGAGGCTACCGTTTTAGCTTTGGGGGCTATGGCTGAAGGTGGAATGAAGTATTTTGATGATCAGCTTCCTCAATTGATACCCTTTCTGGTACAGCAATTGAAAGATATGTGGGCACCGGTAAGAAAAATTACATGCTGGTGCTTAAGTCGCTTCGCGCCATGGATTTTGAAAGATCATACAGAATTTTTAATTCCAGTACTAGAGCCAATCATCAACAGTTTAATGGATAGAAAGAAAGATGTGCAAGAAGCTGCCATCAGTAGCGTGGCTGTCTTTGTAGAAAGTTGCGATCCAGATTTAGTGGAAACTGTGCTTTACGATGAATTGTTAAACAGTTTCAACAAATGCTTCGAATTTTACAAAAAGAGAAATTTGATCATTTTATATGATGCTGTAAGCAGATTTGCTGAAAAAGTGCAACTTGATGAGAGGGCAATGAAAATATTGTTACCTCATTTGATAAGTAAGTGGTCATCCATGTCAGACAATGATAAGGAGCTGTGGCCATTGTTGGAGTGCTTATCGTATGTGGCAACCTCATTAGGTGAAAAATTCATGCCTATGGCACCAGATGTTTACAGTCGAGCTTTTAGGATACTTTGCCACTGTGTTGAATTAGAGACTAAATCACAGCAAAATCCAAGTCTCGTGGTTCCTGAAAAGGACTTTATTATAACTTCAGTCGACATGATTGACGGCCTCGTACAAGGTTTGGGTCCTCAATCTCAGACACTTTTGTTCCCACAGGGAGGCGATAATTCGCTGCTGCAGGTTATGTTGCAGTGTCTGCAAGATCCAGCACACGAAGTCAGGCAAAGCACTTTTGCGCTGCTTGGTGATATTGTCTATTTTTTTGACCCTCAATTGTTGGCAGCAACCCTGTCCCAGTTTCTGAAATTTATTGGTACCGAAATCATGCATAATGATGACCCAGATGGTGTTCCGGCATTAATAAATGCCATTTGGTGTCTCGGCATTATCAGCGAAAGGATCAATTTAGGCGAATATATCATAGATTTGTCCCGTGTGTTATTGGATCTATTCACAGCCCAGGGTCAGGTGCTTGATGCAGCGGTCCTCGAAAATTTAGCTATTACTATTGGGAGAATTGCAATAACATTGCCAGAAGTTTTTTCTAATGGACGTTTTGCATCAGACGCGATGTGGAAAAAATGGTGTTCTGCTCTCCATGATTTGGATTCCTTGGATGAGAAAAGTTCTGCTTATATGGGCTTTATGAACATTGTCAATCTAGTGGGAGAGCATGTTTCAATCTCAGACAATACTCTCAAGAATATCATCAAAGGTCTTTCGACGAATGTGGACCCGATGCCATTTGCACAAAGCGTATACACATTTTTGATGAAATACGCCGACAGAATACAAGGCCTTAAGCTGTCCGATGATGAGCTACGTTTTCTCCAGCAATTCAATGGTAATTGAAGCTAGTTGCATTGTTTCCAATTTATTGAAAACTTAATGAGTGGTCTAAAGAATCACCGGCATCATTAATGATCACTTAGCTTTAATTGTAATATATAGTTATCTTATATAGATGTATAGAAGTATATATACATAACACATTCATATACATTTCTTCGTCGTTCTCCAATTGGTTTTTCTCGTTATAGCGAATCAAAATGGTGACGATGGTCCGAAAAACACTTCAACGGTAGGTGTTCTTTGGCCAAAAACATTGAAAAATCATCCACACCGTGAACTATCCGCTAACATGCCAATAAACGCTATTGGTTCGGGGAATTGTGTCATTGGCGGCCAAGTCAAAGCTGCGACAATATTGTATTCTACAGATTCTGGAAAAATCATTGAGATCTATAGCGAATTGCTAACTTCGGTGCAAGATCCAAAGTTACGGAAATATGATGTGAAAGTCTACGAAGATGTTAGCCCACATGTTATATTGCCCGGCCTTGTTGATGCTCATGTTCATCTGAACGAACCTGGAAGAACTGAATGGGAAGGATTCGCTACAGGAACCCAAGCAGCAGCCAGTGGCGGTGTCACTACCGTAGTCGACATGCCATTGAATGCCATCCCACCGACAACTACTGTCGCCAACCTTAATACAAAGGTTAAAGCAGCACGCGGTCAATTATGGTGCGATGTTGCATTTTGGGGCGGTTTGGTTCCCGGCAATTTAGATGATCTGATTCCATTGGCGAAAGCAGGTGTGCGTGGATTCAAGGGCTTTCTAATGGATTCAGGAGTGCAAGAGTTCCCACCTGTTGACAAAGAATATATTGAAAATGCGATGAAAGCTCTAGCTGACAGCAAAGCATTGATGATGTTCCATGCGGAGTTGGACAAAAAGCCCGGTGAACCAAAGGACCCTAATGCAGACCCACGCGAATACAACTCTTTCTTGGCATCTAGACCGGATAGATACGAATTCGATGCCATTTCTCTGGTTATAAACTGTTTGAAAAGATTGGTCGAGGAAAATTCTGGTAAGGTCCCTTCTGTGCATATCGTGCATTTGGCCTCAATGGAGGCTCTACCCTTGATGCGTCAAGCCCACGCTGATGGATTACCAATCACTGCAGAGACATGTTTTCATTATTTGACCCTATGTGCTGAAAAGATTGGCAGAGGAGCAACCTTTTGCAAATGTTGCCCGCCTGTTCGTAGTGAGACTAATCGAGTTGCTCTTTGGAAAGGACTGCGTGAAGGTTCTATCACATCTGTGGTTAGCGATCATTCACCATGCACTCCAGAATTGAAACACCTACGCGACGGCAATTTCTTCAGTGCCTGGGGGGGTATCTCATCGGTTGGATTGGGCCTTCCTCTGCTCAATACAATAGGGGCTGCGATGGACCCACCAATCAGTTTTCCAGAGGTGGTAAAATGGTGCTGTGAAAACACAGCCAAGCAAGTTGGCTTACAAGATCGCAAAGGTTACCTACGTGTTGGTTACGATGCCGATTTTTTGATTTTTGATCCCAAGGCCAAACAGCGAATTTTGAATCCCAAAGTTTATTTTAAGAATAAGTTAACTGCCTACGATGGTCAAAAGTTATCCGGAATGGTGCAAAGAACATTTTTGCGCGGTCAGGTCATCTTTGATATTTCCAATGGTCTATCTGAAAAACCATTTGGTACGACAATTTTAGATCCAAGGAATTATTAACATTTCCAGCATGAAATAGCATTCAATATTAATTAGCATATTAGTATTTAATTGAAGCAATTAATCTGTTAATTAAACAGCGTGTTTTCTCGATTCTTTGAAAAACCACTTTAGAAGTGTTATCTCTGCTAATCCCATTCCGATGACCAGCAGAATGGCATAAATAGAGAATAGCAAGATGCGGCGATCTGTGGAACGAACCGTGTGGTGATTTCTTTTGTTTCTCGACTTGTAATATATCAGATTACGTTCCAGGAGATAAAGCTGCTCTTCTATCTTATCGACCGAGTTTTCCACAGCGCTTTGTAAAGGATCACTTTGTACATTTCTCAGATGCCTGGCTTCCTTTCTTGCCTTTCGCCGCTGAGACCATATGTCTGCTTCATTTTCACAGCTGTGCTGAATATCTAGATCCAGAATCTTGTTACTTTCGGAGCCACCATGGAAGCAAAAGCCGTATTCACCTCTATTCTCAGCGGGAAAAGACCATTCGCCCTGGCGTATCCCAGTTCTCTCGATCATGGGCGTACTTTTATCACCTGGCTCGAAAATTTGGTAATCAACATTGTAATTATTAGTCTGACTTCCTTGCACAGCAAAGTAATACGATATGGTACAATCTGCTTCTGGGGTTAGCACGTAGTAACACTCCTGACGACCTTTAACCAGTTCGAACGTTATGGGAGAACCCCAAATCTTTGGAAGCAGAAAAACGAAATAAACCAAATAACAATTCATGTCTCTTCGTGATTTGATAATAGTTGGGTAAGACAAACCTGAGTTAAGCGCCACGTTCACTCCAAACGTTATCGCACGCCGTTAGCTCGGCAGTATTACTTTAAGTCCTTCTGGATCTTGAATAATCCTTATGTAGTGCTTAGGGACGCCGCTATTTCTTCTTCAAACCTTTTTCTTTTTATGCTATGTCAAGGTTTCTTTTCCTTACTTCCTCTAAAATCGTTCTACCTTGGCGGATCGATGTTTGTTTGGAATGCAAACAAACACCAAAAATTTTGGGATTAATAGCTAATAAAAGCAATTCCAAAGGCTTTCCTGCTAGCTGCTCAGGCCTAAATAGCTGGTCTACATTGGGGATATTTCCCAACGAATAGGAAGCAGAATGAGCCACGAAGACGTACCTCGAGAGATAAAAGAAGAGATGGAGCAACTGTATGAGGATGTTGCAGGCCTACGAGACGATTATATTCTCTTGGATAAAATTGGTGAAGGTACTTTTTCTTCCGTGTACAAGGCTGAAGATGTTAAAGGTAAAGTGTATCAGAAATATGGCACACACTTTTGGACGCAGGGCTCCAAGTATGTCGCGCTTAAGAAGATCTATGTGACATCGTCACCCCAGCGGATATACAACGAGCTTAATTTGTTGTATATGCTAACAGGATGTACGAGAGTGGCGCCTTTGTGTGATGCAACCAGAGTACGAGATCAAGTTATCGCTGTCCTGCCGTACTATCCACATGAAGAATTCCGTAATTTTTACAGAGATTTGCCCATTAAAGGGATTAAAATGTACTTGTGGGAAATGCTGCAAGCATTAAGCTTTGTGCATTCAAAGGGAATCATGCATAGGGATATAAAACCGACTAACTTTTTGTACAATCCGGAAATTGGTCGAGGTGTGCTTGTGGACTTCGGTTTGGCAGAAATGCAACCCGACTATAGCAGAGAAGATGTGGAAGAAGATACATTGGCTCTAATTAAGGATTTTAGAAGTCATGAGCAGTTCTGTCCTTGCATAGTACGAGATAGTGCTAAACAAAATACAGCATCGCCGATGGTGACCATTCAAAACGGCAAGGTGGTTCATTTGAGTAATGTAAATGGAGTAGATCTCTCTAAAGGATACCCAAAAAATGAAACACGTAGGATCAAAAGGGCCAACAGAGCAGGAACGCGTGGCTTTCGTGCCCCAGAAGTATTGATGAAGTGTGGATCACAGACGACAAAAATTGACATTTGGTCAGTTGGCGTTATCTTACTCAGTCTTCTTTCTCGAAGGTTTCCTTTATTTCAAAGCATGGATGATACAGACTCACTTCTGGAACTATGTACAATTTTTGGATGGAAGAGGATTCGCAAATGTGCCGCCCTGCATGGACTTGGATTTGAAGTCAGCGGCCTAAAATACATAAATGAGAATTGCTATCAAGGAGGTCTCAAGGGATTTGTTTATGAATTGTTGAGTAAAGAATGCACTGTTGGGACTTTTCCGGACTACAGCGTTGCATTTGAAACTTACGAATACCTATCGCAGGAATTGCATGATAGGCGCTCGATAGAACCACGGCTACCTAAAGTAGAGGGAACGTCAGATGGGCCCCAGGCTTACGAGCTCAAAAAATATCAGGAAGAAATATGGTCCGATCATTATTGGTGTTTCCAGGTGTTAGAGCAGTGTCTCGAATTTGACCCTCAGAAGCGAAGCTCTGCCACCGAATTACTTCGCAGCGCCTTTTTTAACGAATTAAATGAGGCCGACGTATACACAGACGTGGAAACAACGGATGAAGATGAATCCGTGGAAGAGGCAGAACAAATGCATGACGATGACGTTCTGTTGATATCTGGATAGCATACCATACATAAGAGATGAAAAATATAAAAAAAAAAAAAATAAAAAAAAGGGATTAACTTAGAAAATGTAGGGGATTAGGAAAGCTCTTCTCGTTCCATACTTTTTGTTTTTTTTCTGAGCCCACAGGTACATCTGAGTTCCTGATACTAATGTGAATATAACGGCAAATAAGTTCAGTTTGAACACTAGCGTAAAAGTAATCCAAGATAATAGCTCGAAAGTGTAGTTAGGCGACACGAAAACTTTAAAAATACCTTCGTCAAGGGGTAAACGAGTTTTAGTGTTTCCCAGCTTCCTCTGGTAATCACCCCATAGGCGCAACTTTACATGGGCATAGAAGTTCCACAGCTCAAAGACAGCAAACAGCGCCACCAAAGTACTTAAATTGTTAATCTTTAGGTAGCTGTAGGCTTTGAATAAATTGGAATCATTGAAAAAAAAACCCTTGCCAAAATATCCGACTCCAATTAGTCCGTTTAGTACCCAGTAATGAAAGCAATTCTTGAAGAGGTTAAAGAGAGGCATTGTGTCTTGTGAAAACTTATGCACAAATATGGTCTCCACTTCTCTTTTTGTATAGTGTGCTAAAACAAGAAAGTAGGCCAATTTATTCAGATAGGGATTGTATCTTTGCGCACTGTTTAGCGAAGAATGTTTGGATAGGAAGTACAATGCCGTATGAATTAGTATAGGGCCTAGGTATTCGCACACGAATACAAGCCTCCATGAAATCTGTGGTCCCAGATCCTTAACATACAGTTTTTCCACGCTTTCCTCCGTGAAAAATCTATCTGTAGTAATTGGAACCTGCTTATTTTCTTTCAAATACGTCAATCTTAATCTGTGGACATCAATCCCTTTGTTGTTCTTGGAGATCGCCTTCAACACGCTTTTTAATGTGACTCCATCAGCGGACCCTACTTCGGTGTTACACAAGCTCTTGGAACGACTTTGAACAAATACCATTATTCTGCTGCGCTTCCTTACGATCCGATATATTCCTACCGTTAGCCTGCGGAGAACAATTGAGCTATAGCTATATTTTTCTTCCCTGACTTATTGATCACATATTCGTTCCCTGTGACTGAAAAATTTTTTGACCAGAGAAAAATTTGAAAAATTTCAAAAGCTCATCTCATCTCATCCTAATGACTGGTCGAACGGTGAACTAAATCAAGAGTACCCGATTAAAAGCTTGATAGAATGTCATTTAGACCAGGTAGTAGAGGCGGTGCCCGTGGTGGTGCCCGTGGTGGCCGTGGTGGCCCAAGAGGTGGCGGCCGTGGTGGTTTCCGCGGTGGAGCAAGAGGTGGTTTCCGTGGTGGAGCAAGAGGTGGTGGCCGCGGTGGAAGTCGTGGAGGCTCTAGAGGTGGCCCAAGAGGCGGTGGACGTGGCGGCCCTAGAGGTGGCGGCCCCGGTGGAGCCAGAGGCGGTGCAAAGGTTGTCATCGAGCCTCACAAGCACGACGGTATTTACATCGCTAGAGGTAAAGAGGATTTGCTGGTGACCAAAAACATGGCTCCCGGTGAGTCTGTTTATGGTGAGAAAAGGGTTTCTGTCGAGGAACCTGCTAAGGAGGATGGTGTGCCTCCCACTAAGGTGGAGTACCGTGTGTGGAACCCATTCAGATCAAAGTTGGCTGCCGGTATCATGGGTGGTTTGGACGAGCTCTTCATCGCTCCTGGGAAAAAAGTTTTGTACTTAGGTGCTGCTTCTGGTACCTCTGTTTCCCATGTTTCTGATGTTGTGGGACCAGAAGGTGTTGTCTACGCCGTGGAGTTTTCTCATAGACCTGGTAGAGAATTGATTTCGATGGCCAAGAAGAGACCTAACGTGGTGCCTATCATTGAAGATGCAAGACACCCTCAGAAGTACAGAATGCTCGTGGGCATGGTCGACTGTGTGTTTGCCGATGTGGCCCAGCCTGACCAGGCTCGTATTATTGCTTTGAACTCTCATATGTTCTTGAAAGACCAAGGTGGTGTGGTCATTTCCATCAAGGCCAACTGTATTGACTCCACCGTGGATGCAGAGACAGTTTTTGCCCGTGAAGTTCAGAAGTTGCGTGAAGAGCGCATCAAGCCTTTGGAACAGTTGACGTTAGAGCCTTACGAGAGAGATCATTGTATTGTCATCGGCAGGTACATGAGAAGTGGACTCAAGAAATAAATTGTTTGAAGACGCTCCCCCTCGGACCTTGTAAAATAGAACTGAATAAAAAACAGAAAATACTAAGTACAATTGCGCTATTGAAACCCGCTGAAGCGTTCCTTTTTAGCAAATCACTACTATTTAATCTTGAGTTAATGGTATCGTTGTCACTTTTTACGATTAATTTTATGCGAAATATAAACTTCAGACTGGGATTTATTGAAGTATTGGTTACTCTACGTCACACTCTAGAGTACACATAGCTGTTGAAGCAGTTTAGGTGGCTCTACGACTGCTGTACTGATTCCTGATGATGCTTTTGGGGGATCAGGAGATTTCTAACCACCAAGATGCGGTCACCCAAAGTGGCAGAGATGAGGAACCGATAGTAATTGAAAGTGATCAAGAAGAGGACCAACGAATTGTGCGAGAAGCAAGGCCGGTGAGATTAGTTCCAGATAGGAGGCTGAATAGATCGCGGGATGGACTCAACCGATTTCTGAATTCCCAGGGAACTAACGTGGCTGCAATGAGGTCTGGCACTAGCAGTACAGATGGCGGTTCCGATGACGAGGTGGCGATTGTACGTGAAGTTAGTATGTCAGAAGACTTAGATCGTCCTATTGGGTCAGATGCTGAGTACGTAGATTTGGAGAGGGAATTTGGTTCAGAGGGAGATTCTGTGATAATTAACCATAATAATATTAACAATACTCCTGACGATGATGGTGTTGTAATAATACAAGAGAGAAATAATGCACCTCGAGTTACGCTAAATCTGCCGGGTGGTGAAACACTCGAGATTGATGCGTCTCCTACCGATAGACCTTACAGAAGATCATTTGAGTGGCAAGAGGATAGAGCAAGGCCTCAAATGCTGCGTAGGAGTGCTAGAAGAGCGAGTAGGTTGCTTTTTCATCACTCTGATGATGAAGAGAGAGATGCTAGTGAAATTAGTAACCATCTACCGCCCAATGTGGTTCGTCTGCGGCGCCAAGAACAGCATAGACTACGACAGGCAGAGATAGCTCGTAGAAGAGACCAAAGACAGTGGAATAATATTGATGGTAATCCAGTGCTCCAGCGGCTCCGAGAAAGAATAGACTCCTTCCCACCGGGTGTTAGAAGTGCTTTCGATCATGCGCAATCGTTGCATGAATTCCGATCGATTCTGCAGAGTGTCGCACCATTGACCTTGCAAGAGTGCGACAATGAATTGGTACCGTTGTTTACAGAATATCGTAGTTGAATGGTGCAAAATTGGGCTGTCAACAGAGTTCAACTGAATCAAGAGGAGGCTCGTAGATTGCATGAGGAAAATTTTGAACGACAAAGAAGACTGCGACAGAACAGGAGACATTTCAGGATTCACATGGGAGTAGGCGGTGGTTTTGGTGAAAGCTTGGCTAACTATATACTTATGAACGCTAATGGTAATGTGGGAGCTGCTGATGCCGCCTGGTTCTACAACGGATTTTACGAAGGCATGAACGAAGAGGAGAGTACGCAAAATATTGTAAATATGATCCAAGAGAGGGAAGAAAGGGAACATGATTGTAGAACTAAAAAATTCATGGAAAAAACTCACGCACAGCAACAATCATTTGTACAGCGAGCACTGGAACTGCCGGATGGCTACAGCGCCAATTTTGACACAGAACCCAAAGTTAAGCTTGACATAGTTAGGGATGGTAAACAAGAGACTGTAATAGTGCAAGATGATTCTGTTTCCGATAGTTGGTTAGAAGTGCCAGTTTGTACACTTTGTGGGGTGGAATTAGGTGTTGGAATTCCCGATGACTTCGAAGGCATCGCTAAGCTCGATCGTGGTGTATCTTTTGAATGCCTTGTATACAAGTATCAATTTCACTGCCCTTACCAGACTTTGGCAAGGCCCTCACAGCTTGATAGGGATCTCTCGAGGCGGACTTTTGTAGCGCCCTGCGGTCACACGTACTGTGGTCGGTGTTTCGCCCGCATTGATAATGCCCGAGGAAAATGTCGAATGGCTAAGAAGAAACTAGCCCAACTCAGAGGTTCCGCCCACCCTGACAATTATGGTCCGAAGATCTGTCCTGCAGAAGGCTGTAAGTCTGCCATTCGTACTAGGGGTAAAATGAGAGAAGCATTCTTTTAAGAACCTCAAATCTTTTTATTGCATCTACATAAAAATAATTAAAATTGTCATTCCAGCCAGTCAGTCAGTAAGTCAGTAAATAAAAAGAATGGAATTACAACCTGGACATGACTAAGACCTTTTTTTTTTCTTTTTGGTTTTTTATTGGTATATCATCAGATCCGATATATTGATGGACCTTAGAAGAGCATGTCCAGAGTACAACAAACACAGAGCGCTGCCAGACATGCCGCCATACAGTCATCGTTGCCCCTTTGCGGAGGCTGCTGTTGCACGTATATTGGTTGCTGGGGACCTGCATAGCCTTGCTGTTGCTGTGGATATCCACCACCTCCGTAAGCAGGCTGGGCATACCCTTGTTGCGGTCCAAATCCTCCCTGTTGATATTGAGGCGGTTGTTGGTAGTATCCGCCACCCTGCTGTGCTGGATACCCTCTCGAGGCACCTGAATAATATTCGCCAGTTGGTGGGGGCTGAGATGGGCGTGTGTACTACAAGATCGAAGAGGTTAGTATCCTTTGAACAAGATCGCCCTGAAAGGTAGTGTAGTTGTAGCACATACTGTTGTTTTGCTTTCACTGTAATATTCCTTAGCGGACATGGTCTAAAATCTATAAAGAGTTGCAGGAAAGGCAGTATTGGGTTCCCTTCTAGGCACCTAACGTCAAGACCACTGAAATTCTCTTGCAGCTAGTCGTGAGGTGCAAGAGTCGTTGATGAATCAACGGTAATTTCTCTCGTCCTTTTCACCTCGAAATACTGCCGTCTAATGTGATGAGGAGTAATCAGATGCCTGATATAACTCACAGTATCTGAGATGCTACTGGGCTTAGAGACATATAAGGAGTTTTCAAATTATGCTCAGCAACTTTTGCTTGGTGCTATTCACGTATCGGCTTCACGGAAGCTGTTTGTACGTTTCGGTACATACACTATTTTCAGTGCCATTTTCGTCTATCCGATAATCCATAATGGTAAATCCCGTGCGGTGTTATGTTCTTTACGGTTTACAACTAAACTGAATTTCGGTGACGTTGATGATTATGTAGATCCCCTAGTTTGTTGCTGTGTGTATGCGGTTATTTTACGTTCCAAGTCTAATATACTATTCGCACTCAATTAGTAGATGAAAGAAGCTTATCGATGAAGTATTCATGAGCGGGTTATTAATTGACACAAAAGAATAAATGCAAGTAACGTTCTTCTTACACTCAATTTTTGCAATAATTCACTAAATCGCGTATGTGAAACTACGCATTTTGGCAGGAAGCTTTTGAGACAGGCAGTATGAAAACTTTCCAGTGGATGTTAAGGCCAATTTAACCACGGTGGTAGATAATAAGAGTATATTTAAGTTGCACTCCTCCCAAGATTTTCAGTTCCGCGAAATATGGAAGATATCTAACTCATCTTCAGAAGCAAAATCCATCTTTTTGAACGCATACCGCGGAGATTAGTCAATAAAGCGAAGCCCCTTATGTTTGGGGAAAATAAAGAACAAAATACAGCCGTGAAAGTTCCAAAATGCACAGAAGAGTCTCTGCTCTGATCATGTCATGCAAAAGAGATCCATCAGGATGAATGCCTAGTTTTTGCCGTTCGTTTGCGATGCTCTGAGGGTGTACCCCTTTTCCCACCTCTTTTTGCAAGTTGCAGATTGTCTGATTTACGTCGAATAAACATTGCATCTTTCTAAAAAAAGACCTGCATCCATACCAAATGCCAAGTACTTATTTTTTGTTAAACTGCTAATGTTCTTTGCATAGCGCAATAACTCTCTGACTGGTTACAGGAACTTCACGGCATTACAGAACATTTTCCCAGCTGGGAACTTTTCTATTAACTGTATAGACTCGTAATGCGTCGTTACTAAGCCGCAATTGTTGCCTTATTACGAACAAATATCCAAAACTGCTATTTGCTTTTTATATGATTGCCGCTTACTTCGAAATCTTCTTTTGAGTAACTACGCCTTCAGAGAGTTAAAAACTACGATGTTTCTAAAAGCCCTTGAACGGGTTTTCGGTGTTTAATTTTTTCTTTATTTTCCATTTGCCTCTACTGTCTGAAATTACCAAAAATCAATTATCGAGCCACGGCAACAACCATAAATAGAATTCTCTCTCTTGCGAGTGAGTAATCAATGGATCCGTCTAAAAGTTGTGTTAGAAGTGACCACTACGGTCAAGTGCCCCTCTAAAAGTTCTCTTTTGAGCAATGATGAACACCTCTCACAACATAAGATATTCTGGACGTTATCATGCCTCATTCCTATGTATAGCCCTATGGTCTAGAACCAATAAAGTTAGATAGTACTGTCTAAAAAGCAAAAAGCACAGAAATGAATGCCGGTAAGAATGGCTTCAGCTGAGCTCTGCGTGTCTTGAGTAGGAATCCCTATGTTGTCTAGTCGTTTTCCATGACACAATGCGGCGTCGTGCCAATATGGAAGGACAGGAAAAAACAGAGAAGAACCCTTGGATACTTTTTAAAATTCAATGACCTTCGCATGATTTTATTCCCTAGGCTTCACAGAAGTACTTAGTTACCAAGGATTGGCAAATAGAGGATAAGGAAGTAGAGTTCTATCTGAGTTTTTTTGTTAGAGTTTCGTTTCATTCGAATAGGCCCAGTCACACAATATTCTATAATGGCCTTGGTAACCAGAAGGTACGGCAAGGCTTTGAGGTTGGCTGTCATCGTCTTGATACTGTGCATGATATTTGTGGGTACTTCGAAATATAGTTCGGATCAAGTGGCAGTGACAGAAGAGTATTTAAGAAAGTATTTGTCAGGCGGGCAATTGGAGTATGCGCTGGAGAGCGTTGCTGCCCATGGCTCTAACGCTGCTAACGCCATTAAGCAAGGAGCCGGTTATATTAAACCTGCACCAGCAGGATCAGACTCACCGGATCTGTTACCCGTGGACTCAGAGAATACCGCCAAATTGAAAAGTTTTTACACCGAAGTCTTCACTCACCTCAAAAATTTCTCACCAGATGGCAGGAGTGAGAGACAGTACAAAGACAGTTGTCCATTAGACGGCGATGTGGGATTCCGTCCGGAGAACTACCATGAATGGCCAAAATTGGCTCGTGACAGCCTGGCTTCTTGTTTGGAAGTTTCTGAAGAGGAGAAAGACATGTTGAAGAAGAACCATGCTGGTTACGTGGACGTCTTAAGTTCTCTGGTCTTGTCTAAGAATGCGTACAAGGGAAGGGGGATTGTCACTGTAGGTGGCGGCAGGTTTTCGCTGTTGGCGCTGCTTGTAATCCAAACTCTACGTGAATTGGGAACCACACTACCAGTGGAAGTCTTTATTCCACCAAGCGACATGGGTGAAACGCAATTTTGCGAAAGTGTTTTACCCCAGTACAATGCTAAGTGTATCTACTTGTCTGACATTCTACCGTCGGACGTTATTGACAACTCTGAATTCACTGGCTACCAATTCAAATCGTTGTCCCTGATTGCCTCAAGCTTTGAGGATGTACTGTTCTTGGATGCTGATAATTTCCCAGTGAAACCCTTGGACGATGTATTTGATTTGGAGCCTTATAAATCGACCCAATTCGTCTTGTGGCCTGATTTCTGGCGCAGAACCACACAACCTGTCTACTACGACATTGCAGGCATAGCCGTGAGCACTACTAAGCGCGTACGCAATTGTTTCGATGATTTGACGCCTCCCGAGGTTTACACAAAAAATCCAAAGCAGTTGAGTGATGTTCCTTTCCATGACTTCGAGGGCTCTATTCCCGACGTCTCTACTGAGTCTGGCCAACTGATGATCAGTAAGTCCCTTCATCTACCCACAATCCTATTAGCCCTATACTACAACGTTAACGGACCCACCTGGTACTATCCTATGTTTTCGCAGCGTGCTGCGGGTGAAGGTGACAAAGAGACGTTTTTAGCAGCCGCCAACTTTTATGGGTTACCTTACTATCAAGTGAAGACGGCTACCGGTGTAGAAGGATATCACAGGGCAAACGGTGAAGGCTTCCGCGGGGTGGCTATGTTGCAGCATGATCTGAATCAGGACTATGTGCGCTACGAAGCAGCTGCTGATGCTATCGAAGCCAAATACGGTGGAAAGACTGCTAAGTCGATAAAATACGATAAGAACTACTCGCTAGACAAATTCTACAAAACATTTTTTGGCTCCGAGGACAGTCCTTTGAAAGAATGCGACGTCATGTTTGCACACTCTCATGCACCCAAATTCGACCCTTATGGTCTCTGGACCAATAATGAACTAGTTGAGGACGGAAAGCATTTCCGTTCGTACACTTCTCTCCGCAAGATAAATAATTATGATCTGGAGTTATCAGCTATCGGGAATATCCATAAATTCGTCTGCGTCGATAAAGTTAAGTTCAAATATTTAACTGAAAAACTACAGTCGGACCAGGATTTCTACGATATGTGCGATTACGTCGCCAAGAGGCATGAATTCCTCCTGTCTTCACATGAGCAAGCCACCACCCAGTAAATAATAAATCACATTCCTCTTACCTCTATCAAATGGTGATAATCGTAACAGGGCCTCAAAAACAAAAAGATAGCGAGGAAGGCGAAACATCATTTTTGTTTTTTAATGATGAGCATTTAATTTAAGACACGGGTTCTTGTTTCGAACGCGTTTGAAATTTTTTAGTTAGTAATAGTAAATTTCGCTCGAAATCTCAAACAAAAACAAAATCATCATCTACTTGAAGTGTACTAGGAACCTTTAAAAGGAAAATCAAAACCGACTTTTTGAAGGCTGCAATTCTATTGGTAAACTTGCAGAGTTTGGAACGATATGGGTATTACTCTGAATAAACGAAACCTCAGGGTTTTGAGCATTACTTCACTTCTGCTACTGCTAGTATTCTTCGTTGTACAGAATGCCAACTCTGTTTCTATTGGGAATGCAGCGTTGTCAGGCTCTCAGAATGATGTATTGACATCAGCTGGGACTAGTATCAACAAGGACAATAACGAGGAAGTGGTGCAAGGGAACAAGAAAGGTAAGGAGCAACCTGCTGACTCTGTGGTAGACGCAGAGATAGGGAAGATCAAGCAAGAAGTAGGTATTGGTGAGGCGGATGGCTCAGAGGTAGAAACCGGCAGCAGCGGATCTATCAGCGGAGGTGGTGTAGTCGGTAAAGGTGGATCTGCCACTGAACACACACAGCAAACAAGATTTGATCCTGCCAAGGAGTACGCAATGATATTAGATTTCTCTCCCGTGATAATTTTCAGCAAGACCACTTGTCCTTATTCAAAGAGGCTGAAAGAGTTATTGGAAAAAGAATACAATTTTACGCCTACTTATTTTGTGATTGAATTGGACAAGCATGAGATGGGAGAGGAGTTACAAAAGTACCTGGAACAAAAGACCGGTAGGGCCACGGTTCCCAATGTGATCATCAATGGTAAGTCTAGAGGTGGCAGTGACGAGTTGAGAACCTTGCATAATAAAGGAGAGTTACTAAAATCCCTAAGGGACTGGAGCCAGGGTACTTTCACAGTTTCTCAGGTAGATAGACCTTCCAATAACTAAATTTCCAAAAAAACTCTTTTATAAATAACGGCCTCTTTACATACGTACTTAACATTCTACTTTGTTTAAGACACACGTTTCGCACAAAAAACAGAAAGTCACTTTGTGAACCGAAGCTTCAAGATATGAAGGTGGACGTAAAAGAGATTCATAGTGTATTTGCATGGTCCTGGCACATCCCCAAGGATTCAAAGGATGGTCAGGTCGATGAGAACGATGATGACGATGATGTCTGTGGTATTTGTAGAGCTGGTTACAATGCGACATGTCCAAGTTGCAAATATCCGGGGGACGAGTGTTCACTAGTGGTTGGTGAGTGTAATCACAATTTTCATGTGCACTGTATTTACCGCTGGCTGGTCACTACTACTTCGAGAGGCCTGTGTCCTATGTGTAGGCAAGTGTTCCAGCTGAAGCGCGGACTGGCTATCAATGACTCTCAGTTGGACAAATTCAGAGAATTACATGCAAGGAAAAGAACCGGCACTGCAGGTGAATTTGCAGATGATGCTGATGATGAGGAAGCCATTATCAGGGCAGTAGGTCAACAAGATCAACCGGAAACAGTCGACGATCAAGGCGATGTGATCATGGATCAAGGTCTCGTGGTGAGATGAGTTGATGGCAACCTAGGCGTCTTTATACGTTCAATTGTCAATATGCTATGGATATGAGGATTGAAATTTGGAATTTTTGTAACTTTGCTATTTCGCTGCCTTTAGGTTTCGTGCAGGTCTCGACGACCGAGTTCGAGAGAGTAAAAAGAGTGCTATACCACTGTCTAGGGACACTTGTCATATCTAGATGCGGTGGTGGTTAGGGTACTTTAGCTGTTTTTTTGAAGACAGCTAACAATCTACAAGAGGTGACAGTATAATTTCTGAACATCATCTCAATTCCTAATTGGAATCATAATTTGCAACGTATTCTTGTATGGCGGTGAGCCCAAGATAGGAATGTTGAGATTTTCACCACGTTTCAGATGATAAAGTGTTACTTGACTCCCAATATTACCAATTTGATAGCAAGCCTCTGTCAGGGGCAACACTGTATCACGATAATATCATCGAACTTTCTTTGAAAGCTTCTATTTCTTACCATCATTAAAACAAATAAGTTGATGTTCCTTTTTCCTTGAATATTGGACTGCAGCTGGTTTTAACGACAAGAAATTTTGACTTTACATTCAAACGTGTTTGTACTCTTCTATTGCAAGGTAGCTTTTTTATGTGATAAGAAAATAAGAAAAGTAATAAGCAAAAAACAGCGAAATTTTTTACAATTACTTGGAACTACTTGGGTATTAATACTATATCAAGTAAGCAAAAGTCAAGCTGAATTATTACAGGCTTCTGTTATATATTGACTTTCAGTGTTTTTTAACAGATTCTTGTTTACGTTTTGTTCACCATTATTAACAACACCTGACACTCCGCTTGCAGTTTTCAACTTGCACAATGGTAGAAGAAAATAAATAGCAGCTTTTAATAAGGATAATAAGCACTTTAACAGTGTCTCTTATTCATGAGGTTGACACAAATAATAGGTCAAAAAGAATTGCAAGTAATACGCACACAATAACCCGTTGTAAAACACAGATACGGGCAGTGTTAACAAAAAAAAAACTGCTTCCAACCAGATTCGAACTGATGATCTCCACATTACTAGTGTGGCGCCTTACCAACTTGGCCATAGAAGCTCGCTATTCACGCGTTTCCGATTGTCTTTGAGTACTCAAATGGGGTAAAATGTCATCTTTCACCATAATTCATCCATAACTGAAGAGCCCATGCTAGTACACATGCACCAAGTATTCTCAGCAAGTTGTACCAAAATTATTTTGGTGGCGCTTTTTTAGACATTCTTGTGGCGAGAACGTGTTGAACATAGCCGCACAATTTCACATGACCACGAGCTTTTACAATAGTTTGCGTGCCAATATTACACCAAGACAATAGATTAAAGGCTATGTTATGCAGTCAAACTAGTTATAGCCTAAAAGTTTACTACATTTCTTGACAAGCCTAGTAGCGGTGTGATTAAGAAGGGTATTAGTTTGCACTGTAGTTTGCATTGTCGCTTCTTCATTTTTTTTTTTTTTTTTTTCACTTTCTGGGGAAACCGAGGTCCGCCAAACTGCCCATGTTGCTAAACCACACATATATAAAGACTCGGGTCTCTAATCGATTCCTTGACATTCTTAATAACAAATCACGACAAAGGCTCGCATCGGACTTTCTTTACCATACACAATGACTTACACTACGAGACAAATCGGTGCCAAGAACACTCTAGACTACAAATTGTTTATCGAGAAGGACGGCAAGCCCGTGTCTCCCTTCCATGATATCCCATTGTACGCCGACGAAGACAAGCAAATCTTCAACATGGTCGTCGAGATCCCACGCTGGACCAATGCCAAATTGGAAATCACCAAGGAGGAGAATTTGAATCCTATCATCCAGGACACCAAGAAGGGTAAGTTGAGATACGTGAGAAACTGTTTCCCTCACCACGGTTACATCCACAACTACGGTGCATTCCCACAGACTTGGGAAGATCCTAACGTTGTCCACCCCGAGACCAAGGCAGTAGGTGACAATGATCCAGTTGACGTCTTGGAGATAGGTGAGACCATCGGTTACACCGGCCAAGTCAAGCAGGTTAAAGTGCTGGGTATTATGGCCCTTTTGGACGAAGGTGAGACTGACTGGAAGGTAATTGCCATTGATGTGAACGATCCATTGGCACCCAAGTTGCATGACATTGAGGACGTGGAGAAGTACTTCCCAGGTCTATTGAGAGCCACGAACGAATGGTTCAGAATTTACAAAATTCCCGATGGCAAGCCCGAGAACCAATTTGCCTTCTCTGGTGAGGCCAAGAACAAGAAGTACGCTCTAGACATCATTAGAGAGACTCACGAATCCTGGAAGCAATTGATCCATGGTCAAGTCTCTGACAGCAAGGGCATTTCTTTGACCAACACCACTTTGACTGACACCCCTACGTACTCTGCCGCTGCGGCCTCTGAGGTACCATCTGCCTCTCCCCAACCAGACGCTCCAGTGGACAAGTCTGTTGACAAATGGTTCTTCATCTCTGGTTCCGCCTAAACAGATACGGAGTTCGATTAATTTACATTTACTTTATATAGTTCTAGAAACTGTTTAATCTTAGCCAGATCTTTGGTGCCATCAGTCTCTACACCACCACTTACGTCCACTCCTACCACTCCGGGCACTCGAAGCGCTTCGACAACATTATCAGGGCTCAGTCCACCGGCCAACAAATACCCACGCGTTAGCTGTGAATCTTGAAACCAGCTTCCAATGGCCTGCCAGTCCAGTTTTTCACCACTCCCGCCAGCTTCAGAATCGAACAACGGTGTGCAGACCTCGCCATCCATCTGACTTACTAGTGAGACATCCCTGGGAAAAACTACTCTTTTCAACAAGGGAAGTCCAACGTAAGAAGCGTACTCTTGCCAGTCTTCATCACCGTGTAACTGCACAACATCTAATTCATACTCTTGCGCCAGCTGACGTACCTCTTCTTTTGGTTGGTTTCTAAACACACCAACCAGCCTTGTTCCTGTCCCGTGACATATCTTGGAGATACTTCTGGCGATCTCGGGGTCAACAGTTCGTTTGCGGTTGGGCACACAGATGACTCCAATGAGGTCGGCACCATTATCCACTGCCTGCTGAGCAGCCTCGACACTTTGTAAACCGCAGATTTTTGCGATCATCTCTCTGATCTTTTCGGTCTTGTTACTACCTCGTGGAGGTCGAATTATTCCAAGACAAAAAGGACAAAAATGAAGCACTATCCGCCTCCCCACATGATCTAAAAACCAAAATAATAACCGTTAACGCAAGTATACAAACTTATATATATATATTTCTTCATGTTCTTCTTCAAAGTGATATGATATGATATAATATAGTACAGTACAAATCACGATCTTTCACCCCTTAGTCTCCTGGCCAATTTGATGTCCTTCTTCTGGATAGTGACACGCTTGGCGTGGATGGCAGCCAAGTTGGTGTCTTCGAAAAGCGATACCAAGTAAGCTTCGACGGATTCCTGCAATGCACCGATGGCAGAGGACTGGAATCTCAAATCGGTTTTGAAGTCCTGGGCAATTTCTCTCACCAGTCTCTGGAAAGGTAGCTTTCTAATCAAAAGTTCAGTAGATTTCTGGAATCTTCTGATTTCTCTTAGAGCCACAGTACCTGGCTTATATCTGTGAGGCTTCTTGACACCACCGGTAGATGGGGCGGATTTTCTGGCGGCCTTGGAAGCAAGCTGCTTTCTTGGAGCCTTACCACCAGTAGACTTTCTAGCTGTCTGCTTAGTTCTTGCCATTATGAGTGTGTTGAGGTAGAACTTTTTGTAGTAGTTATTGTTGTTGTAATGTGTTATGTAGAAGACAACTTTAATGAGTGAGGGAAAACCCTCTCTTTATATGAAAATTAAAACTGCTGACAGGGGGCGGGAGAAATTACTCTGGAACGACGCCACCGCAAAACGATCTCGCCCTATCGAGATTACGCGGTGTACTTGCGCGAAGCTTGTAGCACGCTTTACTATGGCGAGATGCGAAACTCTGGGCACGGGTCCTTTCACCGCCATTTTTGTTTTGTAAAGCGTTTTATCTTTCCCACCTGTGCTGAGACTTTCGCGCTTCATGGTAATGAAAACGTTCCCAGCGTTTCGCACCTCTTCCCACACCGCGAAACGATCGTTTCACGAGGGGCGAAATAGTATGAGTATTCGAGGCCGGAGAACATTATAAAAGAGAAGGTGTGATCCTACTACAAGAGTATCATCCTTTGTCGTAACAAGCCACAAAACAAACACAACAACTAATCAACAAGTATAAACAAGAACTATGTCTGGTAGAGGTAAAGGTGGTAAAGGTCTAGGCAAAGGTGGTGCTAAGCGTCACAGAAAGATTCTGAGAGATAACATTCAGGGTATTACCAAGCCAGCTATCAGAAGACTTGCTAGAAGAGGTGGTGTGAAGCGTATTTCTGGTCTTATCTACGAAGAGGTGAGAGCCGTCTTGAAGGCTTTCTTGGAGTCTGTTATCAGAGATGCTGTCACCTACACTGAGCACGCTAAGAGAAAGACCGTCACTTCTTTGGATGTTGTCTACGCTCTAAAGAGACAGGGCAGAACTCTTTACGGTTTCGGTGGTTAAGCTATTCTATATACATTATACTATATTGTTGTATACTAATTTAATGGGTCTTTTATGTGAGAGAAACGAGGAAAATATCAAGTTAAAAAGGAGGCATGCCTGCGAAACAAGCAACATTCACGTGGTGTGTAGAACAGGGAAAAGGATATTGCAATAAACCATTCTTCCTGTCGTACAAAGGCATAAATAGTAGTATTCACTTAAAATTCTGGACAGGGGATGCAGTTAAAAGAGCGCACCTTTGTTTATGTAGCCCTCCGATTAACACTTAGCTCTTACAAGTATATTTTGGATCTTTTGCCAACTTTCGGTAACGAAAAAATAAACAATATCAAGAAACAGAGAACATCGCATAACAAAGAACTCAAATTTTAAACTCTCTTAATGAAGTAGGTGACGTGAATGATGTTACAAATTCAATATCTTGAATCTTTTGCTTGGGTAGCCGCCGAGGAGTGACTATATGCCTCAGGCTCGCCACGTAGCAAAGAACAAATAAACTACACAATGCATCTTTTTTCTCGAACCTCGCGAGCCGGCCGCGCCTCCCCACAGAAGGATTTTAAGGTTTTTTTTTACTAAGCTTACCGGTTTCAACAGGTTGAGTGTTTCACTGGACTCAAAGCTCCTTTCTTGCTACGTGATGAAGCTTGCTCTAATCCTTTGTCCCCCTTTTGCCATTAGCTCCCTCGATGATTATGTCGCAGGAGATGGATGGACCCCGTCAAGCGAACAAGCAACTTTCCCTTAACAAACTTAACAAACTTTTTCGTTTTCCAAGGTGATAGAACTCAATCATCGAGCTAGCCATTCTCACACATTATAATCTACTTACTATTCACGTTATATTTCGGGTTCACGATTCTTACGCCAAGACTGCTCTTCATTTCTACGTTCTACTTCAATCACTGAATCTCCTAGAATCTTGCTTATTCGTTCCCTGTATTTCTATCGCTGTTTACCTCACTTTCTCCTTGTCTCTCCACCCCCTCCCACATCGTTGTATTTTTCATTTTTTACTTTTTATTTCTTATTTTTTTTTTTTTTTTTGCCTCTTTTTCTCTCTCTCTGCTCTAATCTACTTTTCATTTCTAGTACCCACTGCTGGCCGCTTCGAGAGAGTGTAATAGGGAGGAAGGAAAAGTATTTTATGGAACAAGCAAGGCCTCATAGATCTACTGTGACTTCCGCAGCTTCTCCCTCTCAACCGCAGACTACTGTCACTGGTTCACCATCTCCCACTACAACGACAACAACAACAACAGCAACAACGACAAGCGCAGCTTCCACTGTAGCTGCAACATCTACAACGACAGAACAAAAGAGCCACGGAGGTAACAACGGCGAAGAAATGAACACCAATAAGGAGGGTAGTAACGCTCCGAATAACGCCAACCAACACAAGCGACTCTCTACGTGCTCTCAGGAGCACGCACCAGAGGCTGGGGCCCAAGGAACTCTCCCGCCCACTGGATCGCTGTTGGTAAGCAAATATACTGAGTTTGTTTCTTCCATCGGAAATCATTTTACCAGCAACAGTGGACCTCCGCGCCATGACGAAGTTCACGACCAAGATGATGATAATTCTAATGACAATGACGATGACCAAGATCAAGACCAGGTTCAAGACGAAAACTTGGACTCCAACACTGGTTCGAATTGTCTCGAGGGCAACAGCTTGTTCAAGCAGTTCGATCACAAGACAGGCCAATTTTTGAGGAGAGAACCTCAGGAAAGCGATGCTCACAATGGAGTCAAAAGGCTATTTGCCAATAAGTTTCGATCACACTCTGTTCCGGCCATCTCACATTCGTCTTTGAAAAGATTGACCACCTATTGCCAGAATCATCATCATTACCATTACCATCAGCACGCGGCATCAGGTGCCGTACAAAAGAAGAGAGCTAGTAGGTTACATCATCATCACCATCGTCACCATCATAACCACTGCTTCGTGCAGGCCACGCCAGTTGCAGCTCTTGGTAACAGCAACACCTCTACCGGCAGTAGCGGCAGCTCCAGGAGTTCCTCTCGGAAGAGCGGTAGCAGCAGTAGTAGCAGCAGTAGTAGCAGCAGTGGTGGGAGTAGCAGTAATGGTAGTAGTGGCATTAGACATGCAACCGGGGGGAACGACACCGGTGTCACGAGCTTTGGCGATGAGTCGAAACACAGCACAGCAGCGCAAGCCAGCACGGATGCGCTTGGCGACACTTCTACCGGCCGGACTACAGCAATCAATAGAAACAAGAATTTAATGGCTGGCAATGCGCTTCGGAATGCAATCTTGCTGTGCCATCAGACGCAACCTTCTCCTACCAAATATGAAGAATTTACTTTGCAAGAAAGGATAAACGCTATCAGAAAACAACCTGGTCCGCTTCCCCTTCCCCCAATCAATCTGCAATGTCTCAGAGAGATTGACTTGCAAGAAATCGTCAAGAACCCTCAGCTCAGGCACGACATCATTTTTGACCCTTTACTTCAGTTTAGACCCAATTTAGATGGAGAAAGGGGTATCAAAAAGAAACAGCTCGCCGACAAATATTGGAATGACGTGAAGAACGAAGTGTTCGTCTACTCTCAGAGTCCTCGAGTTTTTCAGTATAATCACACAAGACTGGTACCACTTTTCGATACACTAAGGGAGGTTTTATTAACGATCGTTCCACAACGTGAGACTCACGTGATCCACAACATCTTAGACACTGAGCTGAATGTTCAAGAGCTATTGCGTGGTTCTCTGATCATGACTAACCTTTCAGAGTGGCTAGCGCAATTGTTTAAACATCATTGCGCTCCTATGAGAGACACTTGGGTGGACAAGATGAGTGCCAAATTCAAAGAGGCGGAGCAAGAGTCATCGTTGTCGAAGCTGATCGAAGGACTCAGGCTTGTGTTTCAAATTCTCGAGGCTATGAAGTTAGATATTGCCAATCACCAAATTCGCATCCTACGTCCGGCGCTGCTTTCCAACTCGGTAGAATTCGAAAAGCAATATTTTCAATCCTTAATGAGTTCAGATCGCGTAGATTTGAAATCCTCCCTCGTTTGGTTCAGCAGGAAATTCGAAGAAAGCGTGTCGCAGGGCAGGTTGCAAAGGGGCCAGGCGGCGCCTCGAGACATTTACAAGCTGTGCATACAGAGTGTAATCAGCTTGTTGTCATGTCGTAAAATGGTCAGAGAATACCCCACCTCCCTGTCATTCGATCACGCAAGACTGATTCTTCTGCGTGCTGACATTCGTCAGATCGTGTGCTTGTTAATCTGCAGACTTTTGTTTAAGCAACTGGTAGCCAACGACACTCTGCTGGATAAGGGCGCAAAGAGCTACATCGATTCGGCAGGAACACTCAAGCGGCTCAAGGGCGAAATTGTAAGCATTATTACGGACGAGCATGGTAACTGTAGGTGGACAAAGAACACTATGGCCATTGCGATACATTTGTGCAAGACGATCACAGACCTCCGGGATGAGTATTGGGCTCGTCGTGGCGATACTGTGGAATCTTGCGGTAGTAGTAGCAGCAACGCCAACACTGCCGCACCCTACAGCACGCCCACTTTGGCCCAAGCCAAGGTCGATTTCGCCAAATCTTGGCTTTCCAAGCAGACACAACCCCTAAGCGAAGTGTATGGCGTTCTGGAGGATCGTGTTTTCCGCTCCCTGGAGGAACTCATTTTTGCGCGGTCAGAATGTACCGTGGATGGCCGCGTCAAGCAGGATTTTGTCCACCTTTGCAGTCAATCAACTACTGAAAGCATCAACAATTTACTTACTCCTCCAAGGGATAACAGCGGTACTTCAGTAATGGCTCCTTCTGTCGCGACAAGTTCAATGACAGCTGCGGTTCCCGCACCCGTTTCCCCTGCTCAAGCGCAAACCGCTACGGCAAAAGCCACAATGCAGGGACTTGACATGGAAGAGTTTGATAATGTTTTTCGCCATCTCTACGCTGTGATCAACTTCCACTGGTCAGTCTTTGGCAGCCACTACATGGACGCTCTCGGCGAGCAAAAGGGCGCAAGAGTTTTCTGAATGCTGCAATCATCGCATCCGCATAACGCACGTCACAACTACATAACTTCCATCAATAGAATATACCAAGGTTTTGGATACTTTATTCTACTATATTTTATTACATTATTTTATTCTGTTTATCTTTTGGTTAACTATTTTCTTTTCTGTAGCTTTACTATCGTACAAGCGCCATTCGTACGGGAACCCTTCATGCAAGACGCGAATTACAGATATGACCGGGTAACAGAGTGGCGCCCACAGAACCAGCCGCAGTAGGTCATGCGGCAGGTGCGACAACATTCTCCACGCGTTGCTGGGATCTGAAGCATACTTGGATCTTGCCGTCAAATGGAAGCCGCAACAACAAACAACACACTTGGAACAAGTTTAACAAAGATTTCCGGCCGTCACCAGGGAAGTTCCAACTATCACCTGTATATTGCTACAAATTGAGACCAGTGAGCTCAGCGAGACATCAGCGAGACCCAACGGGTGTGATTTTACTGGGTTAGCTGAGTGTGTGCTATAAAAAGAATGGAGACAGATACACTGGAAATTCTTTCTCTTTACCAGTACAAAGGACGGAACAGCAGCACACTTTCTTTTGAAACGGTGCAGACTGCAGAGAGATTACTCGATAAGTTAGAGCTGAGTGTTGAAGATGAACGGTTGCTTCAGCTGGCATTAAAAGAAGAGCAGGAGGAGCAGGAAAAACTGAGAAAACAAAATAAAGAGATCTTAGAAACAGAAAGAAAAGAAAAGGAAATAAAGGAGCAAGAAGAGCAGAATCACATGGTATGTGTGCCGGCGGCAGGATTTCCCTCTTTGCAGAACAGGAGGCTTACAACGCCAAGAAAAGACATGATAGTGACACTTTCTGTGCAAGATCCACTTGGACAAGGAGAGAAGGGCCTTTGTACATACGCGGAGCAGCATCAACCTACCAAATCAAGATATTCGTATTTCGTAGAGGAAGTGGACTCCGAGGAAGAAGCGGAACATGATAACCAATTTCCTTCATCCAAACCAAAAAGAACAGTAAAACCCACGAGAGCTAGAACAGTAAGAGCTGAGATATATGGAGCGCTCAATTGTGGTGTGTCCCCACTGCAAAGACAGCCTACAATCGGGAGCGCATATGCAGCGCCCAAAGTGGTAAATTTCGAAAAATACCGTATGGACAACTCTAAGCTATTATCGAAATCGCCCTCTGATAAAAAAGACAGGCTGTATAAGAACATAAGCAGTGGCACGAATTCCTCAACAGAATTGATCAGAGGACAGTCATCATCGCTGAAATCACAACACTCTTCAGCGGTGGAGTCTGAAGCGTCCACTCCTGACCATTCGAGTGTCAAACGTAACAATTCAGCCGCAGCTACTATCAGAAAAAAGGATTCGGCCACGGTGAGCCCTCTTCACATCTTTCACACAAATACTGTTTCCAACAAATCTGATGGCGAGAGTGTGGTTGGTCTGACTAAAGATACGCCAACGAAAGACCGTAGCAAGTCTCTTCAAAGAAAGAAAACAACCTTTTCTTTGAGGAATTTTTTTCGTTCACCAAGGAATAAAAAGAGGAAAGATTCGCTACATTCTGGCGAAAGTACAGAGGACATTAATGCCATGTCAACAACTAATTCGACCAACACTTCGGCGGACACCAGCGTTGACACATTAGTGGCCAACTCTCCATCACCAAAAGGCACAATTAATGATGGCACCAAACCATTTCGCAAATACATTTTCCCCACTCCTATCATTCCTCTAGAATCCATACCTTCACAGCAGGAATTACAAACGAGTGCGCTGCGCAGGGACACTAAGTCGAAACATTCCAGATCACTCTCGGATCACTGCGGCTTAAAGACTGCACAGGCTCCCCATTCACCATCGTCATCAACGCCGCAGCCGTTGTCCCGCCCACAATTGGGCCCAAGGAAGTTATCCCTTGACAGTAGGCATAACTCGGGACCTGTTTCCCATTTTGGCTCCCCAGAGAAAGGTGAAAATGAAATAAGTGCTGTTGCCGCTGGTTCGGCATACCACCATTCATCGCCGTCAATACAACACAGAAGGAACAATATTGCGAATTTGGATGAATCTGCTCGCAAGCTGCACGATGCTTGCAACTCAGGCAACCGAGAAGCTTGCTTACTTTATGGAATGGCTCTAAGACACGGCTACGGAGTAATGCCTGACTATAAGGAGTCTTTACACTACTTGTTCGCCGCCACAGGTTTGAAATCCGAACAGTATGATGTCTTGGACTCAAATATTGATCCCTGTGAATTAGAACATGGTCACAAGATACCAGAACTTGCGCCTGAACCGGAAGCGCCCGCGCTCTATGAGATTGCGCTTGCGTATCTAAAGGGATATGGAACAGATCATGAGGATGAAGTCAAAGGACTCAAATATCTGGAGAAAGCCGCCTCATTGTCCCACTTGGATGCTATGTGTCTTAGCGGAACTATTTGGTCCAAACGTTCCAGTGTCAGAAAAAAGGATCTTGCCAGAGCTGCTGCTTGGTTTAGGATTGCAGAGAAAAGAGGTGCGCACCTAATAGGAGCAGACTGGATATACAAGGATAAATACGTGAAAGGTTCAGAAGGATATGAAAGTTAATTAGACATATTATACTCACAGAAACAATGCTTGAGAAAGAAATAAAAAAAAAGGCACTATGGATTTTTTGAGCACGTTTTCGTCATTTTAATACTGTTATATATCGACTATACCGATTGTGCTAATACTTTTCGATGTTGTAACCCGGACGCGTTGTTTTTCGGAAAGAAGCGTTCGCGTTTGAAGATAGGGAGCAACGAGCTTAAGTCACCAACTGACTACACACAACATGAGATTCTTGACGCACTGTCAACAAGACTACCCAGCTGTAACGGCTTCAAGGGCCAGCTTAAAACTATGAAGGTATGCAACAGAGTGCTTTTATCTCTCCTTTTGATTTCTATCGCTCTTATGAGCGTTCGACTGAGCTAATATGCTAACATTTGAAATTGGCAGTTCATCGACGAGCTAGATGTAGAAAGGGTAAACCAGACCCTGAATTTTGAAACTAGCGACTGCAAGATAACTGGCGGTTGTGATATATTTACAACAAAACCAGTTGCCTCTGATAAAAAACTATACAAAAGGATTGACAACCATCTAGAAACCCTGCTCCAAGAAAATGAGGGTTACAACGCAGCATTGCAGCAACAAGCAGGATTAGAATCTAACGGCTCACTATCACCTGATTCTGCTGAGCCAGCTCAGAGTGCGTGGGATAAGGATTCATTTTGGGAACAAAAAAGACGGATGTCTGTCAATGATAACGGGTCACCCACTGGGTTTCTTTCAAATGGTAACATGAAGAGCAACAAACTGAATGACCAGAATTTGAAGGAATTGGTACAAAGCACTGATTCTAATTACTTGAGCTCTTCATCTTCTGGGGAGTCCAACTCTCGTTCCACCAACCAGACAAGAAGAACCAGCAGTAGTACAGGTCCCCAGCCTAGTAAGACAATGTTCAATAGAAGGAGATCTTCAGCTGTCAATGAGCAAGGCAGTATAAACATCGGACCTTTCGGCCCGATTAATGAGACAGCCAGCCGCAGAACATTTGCCTACTTAATCGCTATTTTGAACGCTTCCTTTCCTGATCATGACTTCTCTTTATTAGAACCTACTGACTTTTTGAAGGTCTCTTTGAAGTCTATGATTTCAAAGTTTGAAAATTCCTTGTACTCCTTGGGAAAAAAACCCGAGGAGTGGATGTGGGAAGTCATAAACTCACACATGGATATATCAGATTGCGTAATATACCAATACAGTCCGTCCAGATCCTTCTTGGATGATGAACCAGGCTGTTTGTGGAGTCTGATATGGTTTCTTTTTAATAAAAAAAGAAAGAGAGTCGCTTATTTGTACTTGATTTCTTCAAGGTTAGAGACATCGACAGCCTCACAAGGTAATGTCAATGAAGATGACGAGAGAGCAAAAATAAGGCAGAAAAAGAAAAGCATAATAGATGATGGCGCCTGCGATTGTGAAGGAGAGTATGACCTGGCTTACGATGAAAATGCAATCGAAGACGATGGCGATGATGCCGTGGAGGTTGCAGGCTAGAAATTAAGGAATGGGCATTGTGACATTTTCTCTTTTCTTGGATTGGAACCGTGGCTATAATGATCTTGTGATTTATGCAGTTTGTGGAACAAATACGAGTTTCAAGTGGTTGATATTCTTGTTTATTTTTTAACATCTTGGTTTTTGTTGTCGACACATTTAATTTAGGGAAGCGTTTTGAAGCGTTAAGGATACCGTTGTAAAATTAGAGATGGTTTTAATCCGCTATGTAACACTAATAATACAATTAAGATATCAGAAGCAAGCAGAATCAGCTCACGTATTATCTGAAACGCTTTCAATGCCCCTCTTGGTAATTACAAATGGTATCTCTTTAGGTTCCGCATATGAAGAAAAAACGATCTTCAAAATCCTTCTCACTTGCCAAAATGCACTAGGGTCTTTCCCACTATATAGATGTAGCTCACCGCGTCGTATCATCGGTGAGGCCTTGTAAGATTTACTCAATAATATTCTCGTGCTCAGATGGCTCGCCCAGCTAAGTCCCAAATTTGGCACCCGCTGATCGATTTTCCTTTTCTTGAACATTTGATCATCAGAGGAATGAGTTTTTGTGGCTTCATACGCAGCTGGCCTCTTTGAACGTCTCAACAAGTTGTTAGAAATTAATCCCGAATTCTTAGTATCGCAGAGCTTTTCAACTCTCGCTACCTCATCGTTAATTAGTTTATTATCCTCATCCTCTGAAAAATAATTTTCACAATTTGATAGTTCCAAATTGTGCTGACTTTTAAGACAGTTGTACCTTTGACGATGTAATATCGAGGAAGTTTTCCAACCTACCAACCAACCTAATTGGTATTCATAATGAGTCATTTCTGACACCGAAGTTTCCAAGCTTTCCTGTAAAGGCTTATCACTTACTTGGTTAGCCACGACAATTGCTAACGAGTGTCTGTGAGCTAAACCAAGTAGCTTCTCCGCCATGTTGTCAATATAGAACTTGTTATCTTGATAATCCCTATAGTCCCGAGTTGGCAGCTCAACCCTCATATGGTGAGAAATTGAATCTATGATAACTAGCTTGATAGCTCCTTCATTCTGCTCTAACAAGATTGGTAGTTGTACGTTGAGAATATGTTCTTGGTTGATCAAATCACAGCAGCTGACGGTATAAACATTTTTCTGGGAAACTCCATGTCTTGAAAGCTCTTTTCTGGCTAAAAGCATTGTTTCTAATCTTTGCGTGGGTAAGTCGCCCTCAGTTGTGATATAAACACATTTAGCCTCGAATCCACCCATATTGAGCGGCAGTTGGACGCTGAGGCACAATTGCATGAGAAATTGTGATTTACCTGAAGAGCTTTCGCCAAAGATTTCTGTGATACTGTGTGTAAATATACCACCGCCAAGGGCCTCATCTATACTCACATCAGTGGTCGTGAATGACACTGGAACGTCTTCTTCATCAAATGACTTAATTTGATTGCATCTGTTCAGCTGTTCTTCAAACTCAGAAATAAGTAGCTCCTGAAATCTAGTCACCTCATTTATTGATCTTTGCAATTGTCTTGCCAATTCTTTAGGAGGCAAAGTGAGAAATTCGACCACCGAAACTTGAGAACGCTTGCACGCCTCTAGCAAAGGAAGAAATTCATCTTCACAAAGGAGCGGACTTTGAGGAAGCTCATCATAAAGATCCATATGTCAGCAGCATAGACTTGCCACTACTACTTGTGAAAGTCAAATTGTGTTGAAGTACTACGCTTGAGAGTAAGTTCGGGATTACTGGATTTTTGAGTACAATGGCGCAAGAAAAAGGAAATAAACCTGATAAAAACTGAGAAAGTATTGCTTGAAGATGAAATTAATAGCAACACATTACATTCTACCTAATTACCTACTCATTGAGTGAATCTGTCACCAGGAAAGCTTGAGTTAAATTCTTTTAGGTAAGCCACCGATCGTAATGACTTTAATTACCATGTAATCATCAATTCCATATAGTGATCCTTCCCTACCAAACCCCGATTCCTTGACTCCCCCGAACGGAATAGCTGGGTCGGTAAAAAGTCCCGTATTACAAGAGACCATACCAGTCTCTAGTGCTTCTGATACTGTGTAAATCGTATTGATATCTCTCGAAAAAACGTAAGATCCCAAACCCACGTTCGTGTCGTTAGCATAAGATACTACTTCTTCGGTTGTCTTGAAAGAAAAAATTGGGCATAGTGGACCAAAAGTTTCCTCCTTAGAAACCTTAGCGGACGGGGGTACGTCAGTTAAAATAACAGGACCGTAAAAATGCGGACCAAGGTCTTTTAATGGGCCACCTTCGAGAACAACTTTGGCTCCACTCTCTATAGCATCCCTTTTATGTTCTTCAACCTTCAATATAGCCTTGGAATTGATCATACAACCATGAGTAGTGCCCTCGTTTAAACCGTGGCCAATAACGAATTTACGCACTTTATCAGCCATCAAATTGGCGAACTTCTCAATAATACTATCTTGCACATAAATTCTATTAGCACAAACGCAAGTTTGCCCTAAACCTCTGAATTTAGATGCGATTGCTTGATCCACTGCATGCTCCAAATCAGCATCTTCAAAAACAATGAATGGTGCATTACCTCCGAGTTCGAATGACAGTTTCTTCATAGTCGATGAAGACTGTCTCATTAGCAGTTTGCCTACGTTAGTAGACCCAGTGAAGGATATCTTTCTGACTTTTGGGGACTCGCACAACGCCAACCCAACCTCTGGAGTATGCTTATCGGCCAGTACCAAGTTGAAAGCGCCTTTAGGAAAGCCAGCCTCTTCCACCAGCAGTGCTAGCGCTAGAGCTGATAGAGGGGTTTGAGCATCTGGTCTGACAACAACTGTACAGCCTGCAGCCAATGCGGCAGCAGCTTTTCTTGTGATCATGGCACTTGGAAAGTTCCAAGGACATATTAAACCACAAACGCCTACTGGCTGTTTCAAGGTGAATGCTCTATTAGACGAATTGCCGGGTTGAATGACGGTACCGTAAGCGCGAGGTGCCTCTTCGGCGTACCATTCAAAATAACTAGCACCATATTTGATTTCACCAACGGCATCGGAAAGGGCTTTGCCATTTTCCCAAGTTAATATCTGACCTAAATCTTGAGCGTTCTCAATCATCAAACTGTGAAGATTTCTCAACCAGGTAGCCCTTTGCCTTGGTGTGGTGTTCTTGTAACTTTGGAAAGATTCATAGGCAGCTTCGATGGCATCGTTTACTGCTGAAACATTCTGATCTGGTAATTTCGCGATGACTTCGTTAGAAGCAGGGTCTACTACTTGAAAATATTCTGCGGCCTCTTTAATCCATTGACCATTAATATATGCACCATCTCTGACTAATTCCTCTCTCTGCAAAATAGGTCTGGGCATTTGATACTTCTTATATTTACTTTGATTCAGTTTGGGATTATAGCTAAAATATTGCCTAACTCCCTTTCTTCTGCCCTTAAATACCAGTGTTGACGCCTTGACTCGTCAAACAAGATTAGCAAGTTCCGCGCGGGAAGCGTCAACGAGTCATCTTGCCTTACTTGTCAGCGGATTGACCGCGGTGCAAGTTGATAAAGTGCTACATTTGCTCGCACATAGTTTGCATTGAGCAATGATCAGCTATGTCTTTGCCACCACTATTTGTCGTTACAGTCCAACAATCATGCTATTCCAACAGGTAAAAAAAGTAAAAGTAAAAATAAAAGTAAGTAAAGAAGTAAGAAGTAAGAAATGAAAAATAAAAAATACAAAAATATAAAAATACAAAAATACTGAAGAAAGAAAAACATTAATACAAGACATTTTCTTGCATCAAGCGGCCTCCAACATTATTGTTGTCGATTATTGCCAATTGAATAAACACTATGAGGGTGTCCAATATACTCAATTTTCTTAAATCAATTTAGAATATAACCTTCGTGTTCATTGCTGCGCAATCATCTCATATTAGTGCTGCAAAATAAGTTTGAGAGACAATTTACGACGCAGGAAGTGTAATCATTATCTTCGATTGTATCCGATAGTATTGTAACAGGTATTAAAGCTTCCTTTTTCGTGCTTGCCAAAGTATTATAGCCTAATTTTTAGCAATCTTCGCTCTTTCAGGCGTGGAAATGCGCTGTACTTCTACTGAGCTGGAATTACTAGTCGGTGATGCGTACAAAGTCTCTGTTATGGGCCTGCCCCTTCTGAAATCGCGGTCAAAGTCAAAATCTAATCCTGGGGAATTATGAGGCTCCCTTGTTACAGCATTGTCTGGTCTCTCCAACGAATGGATCGAAATAGATTCATTTTCCCTCGTGCCAGCGGGGGGTGAAGCTAATGCTTCTGCTTTACCATTTAAGTGGAACTCACCATTTTCGTCGTAATAACCTAGGTCATGTTCATTAGCCGTAGCAGTGTATTGAGGGACATAATCCTCTGTAGTATTGCTCGTCCTATTATAGTCTCTCTGAGATTGTCTATATGAGGGCGGTGTAAACCAAGCAGTTCCTCTGATGGGTGCCCGACCCATTCTATACCTTCTCCGATTTACCCTGGTCATGCATAAGCCCAAAAGGGCAATGGCAACAATGAAAATCGCAAATAGGATCCATCTCCCCCATTCCCAAGAAGATCCACCCCAAGAATCATCCAAGTCGCCCTCGTCTCTTGCGTAAAGTAGGGTATTCTTTTGAATTAGCATACGTGAAAGGCTTTTCTGAGACCTGCTCAAACAGAAATGTAAAGGAAAACTAGTCTTCTAATACTCAAATCTTGAGACCTCTAATCGTTTCCCCGTAAACGTGTTCGTTTGCGTGCGTTTATATTTATAATATCACTCTTTCAGATCATCGCGTATTAGAGATGTTTCTTGCCACCTTTTGTATTTTTACCTGATTTCAAAGACGAGGCTGGGTTCCGAGAAACGGCCCCTTTAGCAACGCGATGAGCAAGAACGTAGAAACTTCTAAGCCTAAATGAATAGTTTTTGATGTTCCTCCAAATAAGTGCATCTTTCACAATTTGTAAGCTAATCCAATACGGATTAGTAATTTTAACGCCAACAAGTCAATTTGACACATCCACAGAACTTCTTTTAAAGAGGTACACTAGCGAGAGCGAACATTTTTGGAATCGTGTATTATGGAATAAGCTACTGTCGTGGGATGCAGTCTATTTCATTAAATCCATGGTGGCCGAAGACGGCAAACCGCAGTTTGAGCATGAATATGCTTTTTCGCTAGTTTGGGTCCAATTGGTGAGACTTTGTGCTCCCAGTCGCGAATTGTATAGCGTGCTAAAAGTAGGAGTTTTATTGGAAAATGTTTTACATTACTTTGCCACTTTTGTGCTCTATTTTTTGACCGTCAAGACATTTAGTTCTAATGCTCAAAAATCAGCTTATGCTGAATCACTGGCAAGAAAGACCTCAGTCCTGTTCATTTTTACCAGTGCAGCAGGTTTTTTGACAGGAATTTATTCTGAACCATTGTCATTTACGCTGGCATTTTTAGGAATGTGGGCACGTCAAAATGCTGTCTTTGTTGCGTTGCCCAAGCATGTCGATACTTTTTACTCTAGATGGCCGTTATATCTAGTATCTTCTCTATGCTTCAGTTTAGCGACGTTGACTAGACCAAATTGCATGGTGTTAGGTATCTACTACTTGTTTGACCTCTGGCAAATGATGAAATTCCGTAATTACATTAAGGCATTATTATTTCCTTTATTATCGGGTATTGTGCTGTTTTTTGCTTGCATATATCAACAATACGTGCTACCTTATTCAATATTCTGTCCTCAAAGAGGTGCTTGGTGCAATCAAGTAGTAATCAAACCGTTCACAAAACAATCTTTTTACGGATTTCTGCAATCTCATTATTGGAATGTTGGATTTTTGAAATACTGGACCCTAAACAATGTGCCTAATTTTCTTTTTGCTCTGCCTAACTTGATCACTTTACCATATTCCACCATATATTTCTCCAGAATTTACCCCTATTACACCTTGAGGCCTCTCATTTGGATCACGGCATCTTTGGTTATCATCGTATTTTTTTTTGCTCATGTTCAAATCATCAATAGAATATCTTCTTTTATTCCTTTGCATTTGTGGTACATTGCTGATAGACTTGTGAAGAAATCGAACTCTAAAAAAAAGGCAGCACTTCGTGGTGATGACAGGATTGCTTACTACTATATTCTTTGGGTGATTTTTTGGATCCCCATACAGACTGCATTGTTCGCTAGTTTTCTCCCTCCAGCATAACGTTGTAAATAGTGAAGACATACGTAAAAACGCGAATTTTAATGTACAGAATGATTTATAGATGTTTATCTTAACGGAATCTGTCACTGTGTCACCTTGGCGTAGGATGCGCTTTTAGTTCAATGAAAGCTTTATACAGGATTTGATTTGATTTCAAATATTTATTTCTTTCTCGTTAGAATACTGTTTGTCAAAAATTCCAAAGCTGAGCGTGCATCTGATTCGGGAAGTGCCTGGCGTAGATTTTGCAAGGCCAGATCCCTATATTTTTCAGCCAATTCCTTAGTTTTCTTGACGCCGTCATATTTCGCTACTGCCTCGGCGGTACGAACCACATCACCCTCCTTGGAAAAATTACGTTGAATTAAGGGTCCCAAATGCGGGTCCGCCTCCCACGCAAATAGAACAGGTGCAGTAGCAATACCTAGTTCTAAGTCCGCACCTGCAGGTTTGCCCAGATCCTTTCCTGAAACGGTAAAATCCAACATGTCATCGACCAACTGAAAGCAGATGCCAATATTCCTACCAAACTCGTAGCACTGATCTATAACTGATTTATCTGCTCCCGAGAGAATAGCTGCTGATCTACAAGATTTAGATATCAATGCAGCGGTTTTCAAATACGTTTTGTGCAAATAATAATCAAAAGCTGTTTCCAAAATTTGTTCATGAGTGTATCCTTTGCCTACAGCTCTGGGAACATGGTAATCGTGAACCCTGTTATCTAATTTTTCGGATGCTGCAGGGAGAACCTTGCTACCATGATCAATTGTAGCCAGATCCCCGTCAACGGCAGTATTTTTCAATTGCATGAACTCACCTTCTACTAAATTTGCTATACTGTTGGACATTAATTCCACGACCTCAGGGTTTCTTAATCTAGAGATTGATACTGTAGCTCTCCCAAGTAAAAAATCGCCAGCCAAAACTGCCATTTTGTTGGTAAACGCGACGTTGCCGCTTGGTCTTCCCCTTCTTGTGTCGGAATGGTCAATCACATCGTCATGCAGCAAGGATGCAGTATGGATCATTTCTACAATTTCCGCTAACCTTCTCTGTTTGGGTAAAATGCCCTTTTCTTTGTCAAATTGAGCCTCTGGTAGTGGTTCCGGTCCCTTTGTTAATGGATTTAATGGCTTGATGCCGTGAAGAATATCTAAAGGAGAGAAATTGCTAGCGGGACGCTCAAACAGAAGAGACTTGGGGGGTCGGGAATATACCGGGTCTTCGGGCACATCAACAGAATCTATCAAACTTTGAGTTCTTTGCTCGAGCGGTATCTCAGCCAGTGCCCTCGAAAGCAAAAGCACCATGAGCGGGCGGACTTTTTTACCTTCTGTCTCAAAATAATAGCTAGTTACTCTGTTCAATACAGGATGTCCAGATCCTATCAATGCCATGATATTCTTGGCCAGAGTATTCATTTCGTTTGACACTAAAGACATTGGGTTTCTTAGCATCACGGCAGGGGTCACAAGTCCACTCACAGCAGCTAGAACAGCCGAAAAAGTAGATTTGCCTCGACGGCCTTGCAGATTAATAATGCAAAAACATATGCGTGGTCTTAGCATTGCTCAGCGAAAGGTTTGTTTAGATTTTAGCACTTGTCTTCTTAAAGTAGGGTGAAAAACCCTGTTTTTTTCCACTATTAGTTCGCCTTCTAAGGACAACCGATGGCCTCTAAACAAATTTTGTGACAGCAAAAAGGATGGTTCAAGCTGCTAAGAATTGAGCTTGAGGGGGTGTTTTAAAGAACTGTTGGGAAGGTTGATAAGTTGTTCGATCGCATATTCTGTTCAGTTATTTATAAATAGTGCTCCTGTTACATTAGCGAACCTAATCTTAGAATACAGAAACGATGGAACAAGACAAAACTATACAAGGGACTACCATAGCAGAGTGGGTAAAGAATCAGTTTTCCAATGCAATAAGAGTTTCCAATGCGGTTCCTAAGCATGTTGGTTTTGTCATGGATGGTAATCGGCGATATGCAAGAAAGATGGAAATTGAGATAAAAGAGGGCCATGAGGCAGGTTACCAGAGCATGAGTCGGGTCTTGGAACTCTGTTATCAGGCCGGAGTAGAAACTGCTACCGTGTTTGCATTTTCCATCGAAAACTTTAAGAGAAGTTCACAAGAAGTGGATAATTTGATGCAGCTGGCTCGAGAGAGAATCCGTCAATTGGCGAATAAGGGAGAGTTGGCTGAAAAATATGGTATACGTGTTCGAGTAATTGGAGATTTAAGTTTATTGCCCAAAGATATTCAAAAAGAAATCGAAAGGACAACAAACATAACTAAGAAAAACACGAGGGCAACATTGAACATATGTTTCCCATATACTGGTCGAGAGGAGATTTTTCACTCTATCAAGGAGGTCATATCTGAGCGAATTCCTAGTGAAAGTATTAATGAGTCTCTACTGGAAAAGCATTTTTACACGGGAGATCTTGCCCCCCTCGATTTGCTTGTTAGGACAAGTGGTGTGTCGAGGTTAAGTGATTTTATGCTGTGGCAGACTTGTAATAAAGGAGTTGTTATAGAGTTAACAGACTGTCTATGGCCAGAATTCGGTCCTGCTAACATGGCGTGGATTTTGTTGAAATTTGCATTCCGCCGTTCTTTTTCTGTCGCGCATAAATTGGACGATGATTTCGAAGACGATGATGAAATGGAAAAAACGCTGCACCAAGATAAAAAATGTACTTAATTTCCTGTATCATTCTTCATATTGACCTGCAAATGCGAAGTCAGCGTACTAAAAAATGTTCGACAACGCATCAAGTATGCAAATTAAAATTTGTAAATATATATATATTTATATAGATCTTTTTTTGGGGTTGCTCTTCACCAAAAACTTAATGAGTTAGAGTAATTGCAAGAAGTTTCCACACGCAAGCACGCGAAAGAGTTTCCACTTAACTCTTTTTGTTTAGTTGCTGCGCCTTTTCAAACTCTTCTTTGAAATGTTCAGCGTTGTCCTTGCTCCCGAAGCGAATGGCAAATGTGAAGGCTTCTGGTTCACCTTCTGCAACATCAGCAGTGCAGGTATACACCCACGATCTGTCAGACCCCACATTGGGCTTAAGAACGTATTCTGGCGCCACAATATGGTTAGCACAGACCTTCAATGTCTTGTCCCTTCTCATGAGTAGCCTAACTTTTCCAGTGTTCTTGTTTTTCAAAAACTTACAATCACCAGTGCCTCTTTCTTTCCAAGCCTTTTCTTCGGCGTCAAACCTGAATAACTTGGCCCTAACTTTGTAAAGAACTTCTTCATCTTCTTCCATGGTCTTCACGTCAACTTTCTCAAGGTGGACAATGGGTTCGAAATGAACATCAGGAGACTCTGGGGACTGATCCTCATCTTCCTTAGTCTCCTTCGATTCGTTATTCTGGTTATCTTCCTTTTTAGATTCCTCTTGATCTTCCGTTTTCGAAGCCTTTTTACCACCAAACATAGAGAAAACGGCAGATGTTGGTGGCTTAGGACCGGATCCTAATTCCTCTTTCTTTTCGACAGGCTTGGTAGCACTTTTCTCGTCAGACATCGTCTCTACTGTATTTTCTTGAGCACGCTTTTCTGCAAATGATAACCCATCGTTTGTCCAGATTCTTGTTTTATAATTTTCAATCCTCTTTTTTTTGCCACTGCCTGCCATCTTAGCGGCTCTGATGTCTCCTTGTACGGAATTGTTCGACTGCACAAGGCGTGTTCCTGGCCAATGACTAGGGCTCGCTTGGGTAGACAATGAAATTTGTTAAGGATCAAGGAAACCCAGAACACACAATTGTATCCGAATAATACTAGTTTAGTAAGCTTAAGTAGGTATAAACTATTGTACACACTAATCAATACTGATCGGGCTTTAACGTCACTTCGGCTCCTCGCAAAAAATAAGGTCCACCGGCCAAGCAGGACAAGATTTCGACATAGAAACATCACGCAACAGGTTCCTTTACGATCTTTTCAACTTTAAAGGACTATGGTTGACTCCAGAAAATCTTCCCTTAGCACGCAACCTGGGGGGATCGCCCCCAAAGGGCATACTACAGTTGAAACTGACAGATCTTCCCAAGTTGAAGGGTTGAAGCATTCTTCACCAATCAAACGGGGGTCGATGACAAGCCAGCAATCGACTTCCGGTGCCAAAGATGGCCCATTAACTTCTCCTAAGGGGTCATCAGTACGTTTCAACCCAAAGTTTTTGGATAACAAGACTCCTACGAAGCCTCCCGTAAAACCTCACCGTCACAGGAGATTATCTTCCCTCAACGAGTTCCATGATCCTTTTTCTGCAGCTGAAGTCTATTATGGTCCTCAAGCGGATCCTAACAAAAACTCCAAAGGTAAAAGATTGAACAGACCAAGGACTATGAGTGTTTTTGATAATGTTTCAAACTACAAAAACACAGCACACTTGCATTCTCAATTTATTAAAAGACGAGGATCTGAAGATGACACTTACCTTAGAAGTCAGGGAAACAGAAGATTCTTCATCGAAAATGTCGATCAGATGTTAAATGATCTTTTGGCTAGTGAAGATACGGATAAGAACTTTCAGATCACTGTAGAAGACACAGGTCCTAAAGTTATAAAAGTAGGGACTGCTAACTCTGGTGGTTTTAAGTCCGTCAACATCAGAGGTACTTATATGTTGTCGAATCTTTTACAAGAATTGACGATCGCTAAAAGTTTCGGAAGGCGCCAAATTATTTTAGATGAAGCTCGTATCAATGAGAATCCGGTGGATAGACTTTCTCGACTAATAAGCACTCAATTTTGGGATCACTTGACGAGAAGAGTTGACCTAGGAAACATTGCGAAGATAGCATTGGACATCAAAATTAATGCACCTGGTGCCAAAAACCCTAGAATTTATGTTCCTTATAATTGCCCCGAACAATATGAATTTTACGTCCAAGCTTCCCAAATGGATCCATCTTTAGAGCTTGAAGTGGAATACTTGCCTCGCGAAATTACCCCTGAATACGTCAAATCGGTGAACGGTGTTCCCGGATTGTTAGCGTTGGCGATGGAACAGCATATAAATCCAACTACTGGTGAATTGTCGATGATAGGATACCCGTATGCTGTTCCGGGTGGTAGATTCAACGAGTTATATGGTTGGGATTCATACATGATCGCTTTAGGTCTTTTAGAAGATGGGAAGTCGAATGTTGCCAGAGGTATGGTGGAGCACTTCATTTTTGAAATTGAGCATTATGGCAAAATTCTCAATGCTAACAGATCTTACTATTTATGCAGATCACAACCTCCTTTCCTCACCGATATGGCCTTACAAGTTTTTAGAAAGATAGGAGGTAAAAGTAATCCCGATGCAGTCGACTTCTTAAGAAGGTCGTTTCATGCTGCAATTAAGGAGTACAAAACAGTTTGGATGTCCCCGCCAAGATTAGATCCGGAAACAGGATTATCCTGTTACCACCCTAGAGGGATAGGTATACCACCTGAGACAGAAGTGGACCATTTTGATTCTCTTCTATCGCCTTATTACAAGAAATATCACACTACCCGTGAAGAGTTTGCGAGGATGTACAACAACGGAGAGGTGCGAGAACCTGATTTGGATGAGTTCTTCTTACATGATCGTGCTGTTAGAGAATCCGGCCATGATACCACCTATAGGTTCGAAAATATTTGTGCTTACTTGGCTACTATTGACTTGAATTCCTTGCTTTTCAAATACGAGAATGACATTGCCAATGTAATTGAAGAATTTTTCGCAAATCAATACAAAGATCCACATGACGGTACCGTCAGCAATGCTCAGCATTGGAGAGATTTGGCTGCCAAGAGAAAAGCTGCGATAACTAAGTATATGTGGGACGATGAGACTGGTTTTTTCTTTGATTACAATATCAAATCGAAAAGTAAGCACACTTATGAATCTGCGACAACCTTGTGGGCCCTGTGGGCTGGTTTAGCAACAAAGGAGCAAGCCAAGGCTACAGTGGAGAAGGCAATACCCAGATTAGAAGTGCTAGGAGGGATCGTAGCATGCACTGAAAGATCAAGGGGACCGCTTTCTATCAAAAGACCTTCTAGACAATGGGATTACCCTTATGGCTGGGCACCTCATCAAATCTTAGCTTGGCGCGGTCTATCTGAATATGATTATGTGGGAACGGCCATTCGACTTGCTTACAGATGGCTGTATATCATGACAAAGGCGTTCGTCGACTATAATGGTATCGTTGTCGAGAAATATGATGTTACTAAAGGTAACGACCCTCACCGTGTCACCGCAGAGTACGGTAATCAAGGAGCAGATTTTAAGGGTGTAGCAAAGGAAGGATTCGGTTGGGTCAATTCCAGTTATATTTTGGGCTTGAAGTACATGAGCAACCATGCAAAGCGAGCATTGGCTACCTGCGTTCCACCCGTGCCTTTCTTTAACAGTTTAAGGCCAACAGAAAAAAAGTCCTATGGGCTGTAAACGCATTCTTTACGTTTATAGTTGTCAAAAATTCCACGTCAATTGATTATTTACACATTTAAATTTTTCATCGTCTTAGCATTATCTATTTTTTATACTCACTATTCAAATGTTCGGGTTTCACTTCAAGCAGTTTTTCTTCTTCGGAAACGAAAAACAATAACAATATTAAAAAAGTATTTTGACTTACTATTTAATATGTTTTTAAATTAATTATTTAAATATTATTAAGTCATTAATTTTAAAATAGTATTTATTATAAAATAGAAAATACGTTTTATAATTTATTTATCACGAGACCACTATAATCTAAATATTATGGGTTTTTATAATGGAATGTTTCAAACATAGATAGTAAGTAGGCTGTCTCGCCCATTTAATGTTGAATTCAAGATATCTGTATTCTCATTAACGGAACTATTTGTTTTTAGCTACTTTACCGTCTACTGAAATACTATGTATAAACAATGTGCGCCTCGTTATTCAATTTTTAGAATTATTATTATATAACTTTAATTGTTTATGGCTTTCAGTTAACTGTACATTCAAATTTTCGAAGCATGGAAACCACTTCTCCATTTTTTCAATATGCAATGCTAGGTTTTCGTAGGTTGCAACTTTCATTACTAATTGTCTTGACCCCGCGATATACTCTTTTAATTTGACAGATGATTACTTCTAAACACTTGGGCTAACTAAAAAAAAGTGATGCAAGTAATATGTGTTTATTCGGTAGATGCATATCACACCATTAATACATGCACGAGTAAAGAGCCTATTATTTCAAAAGATATATACTAACAGGTTATAGCTCTAGAACAATTACTGTTAAATAGCGTCAGCATGACAACCAGTGATAGCAATTCTTGGCTTCACAGTTAAATAACTCTCAGTTAACCTTTTTGCTTTGCTGAATTCAGTATCTCTGATGGTGTATATGGTTCAGTATGCTATGCTGTATATGATTACACTTATATATAATAATGTTAGCTGTTACGTTAGCTAACTGAAAAATGTAAAATTATCATTCAACATTGCAACCTCATGTAGCTTATAAAACGGCTATTATTTACTAAAATGTTTCAGTTGCTACTGATTATCCTTTCATATCGTTTTTTATTGATGATGTCTATAATTTTTCTGTTATTAATACAATATATAAAAGGGGATCCATAGAATATGACTTAGCACGTAATCTGGAGTAATTCATGAGTATTAATTTTTTTATAATATTTTATACTCTATTTCATTTACTTCATGATATATTATTCCCTAGCCTACCTATAGATTTCCAAATGCACTCAATCCATTATTAAGAATGATAGGGATAAGGCAAGTCGGAGTTATATTACAAATAATATAACGTATTCATATATTGTTATTATTTACATAGGACAGATTCGAGCTAATTAAATCTTTCTTTAAACAAAGAACCTGAACCTTTTGCTTCTATATCGTAATATAGTGTCATTTTTTTCAAGCATATATGTCATTTTATGTAACTCTACTTAAAGTCAACATGCACCCTCCCCACTACATACTATCCTTCTCTCCCTATGTTCTATGACGGGTTGATAATAATACTAATATCATAATGAATAAGACTAATTTCGTAATTAATAATGAGCGTCTATAAGCTAATTGATTTAGGGAGTAAAATAATACTAATAGTGGCATTATTCTGGAAAATATTACATTAAATAAATTACAAATTATACCTTCATTATTTATTGAACCTAAAGGGCCTTTCTTTCTGACTCCCCTCCCCCACCCATGGAGTTGTTTTAATTATTACTTAATGATAAAGTGATATACCTATTTTGGTGGAATTGATAGACATGATACTCTTAAGTCGTATTACCTCACAAATTAATGCCTTTAATCGAAACAGTGACTCAATACTTTCAACTCTTGTCGTGACAGAACCGGTTCCCGTAATATCATAAACCCTTAAAATATTGCCCCTTCGAGGATAATTCATCCATTTCCGCACTTCACATGACTATGTCCTTTATGCAACTGCATTAACGATGGTGTCAATTGGAATTTATATGTTTTTATAATCTAGGCGCCCTTTCAATAGAGACCACAACTCATATGTTTCAAGAGGTAAAGAAGAAAAACTGACTTCATAATTATATCTGGGCTACCTAACTCAGCAATATAGTTCAGTTAATTGCAACTATTGTACTTTTATTTTTTTCGTACGATACCGCTACTCGTTTTTCGTTAATTTTACATTTTGTTCGTATGAGTGGATTGCCAATGATCCCTTAGTTCATATTTTGGCTGTTCAAATACATCGGGTGTAGACAATATGTTTCTCCCCCCTGTGGTTGAAGAAAACTTCTCAGAAAGGATAAAGAGAAATTATCGACAGTACCAAAGTTAATTATAATTCGAATGCCAAAGATTTTTTGTCTTGCTGATGTTTGCATGGTGCCCATTGGCACTGGTTCAGCCAGTATTTCCGACTTCGTCGCCCTAATTGAGGGCAAAATCCGCGAATCACCTCTGAAAAGCACCTTGCACAGCGCCGGCACAACCATCGAAGGTCCTTGGGATGACGTTTTCACCCTTCTTGGTGAACTACATGAAATGGCCCACGCCAATGGTTACGTCAGGCTCCAGTCTTCCATGAGAGTGGGTACTAGAACGGACAAACACCAAACAGCTCAAGACAAGGTAGACACTGTTTTGCAAAAACTGCAAAAACCAAATTAATACCTACGTAAGTACAAAAATGTACATATACTGATATAATATGCCCTAATATTACAACATAACTCGTACTCCTACATTAATAAGAAAAAGAAATACACTTTTTCATTGTTCTTCTTCAAGCCTGAGTAGAAGAAGAGTATTTGGTAACAGCTCTGGTACCTTCTGACACCGCGTGCTTCGCCAACTCACCTGGTAGAATCAACCTCACAGCGGTTTGAATCTCCCTAGCGGAAATCGTAGATTTTCTGTTGTAAGCGGCCAATTTCGAAGCCTCAGTTGCGATTCGCTCGAAAATATCATTGACAAAAGAATTTAGAATGGACATAGACTTTTGAGATATACCAGTATCCGGATGGGTTTGCTTCAAAACTTTGTAAATGTAAGAAGAGTAAGTTTCTTTTCTGGCCTTATTCTTCCTGCCTTTCGTGTCCATAGACGACGAAGTCTTCTTGGCAGCTGGCTTTTTCTCAGCTGGGGCCTTGGAGGCTGGTTTCTTCTCAGCTTTAGCAGACATGAAGATACGTGTTGATTTGTGTTTTCCAGTCTTCGTGTCTAACAACTCCCATACGCATGTTCCCAATCTTCCATGTCTCGTCTTTCTTATATACAAAAGTTGACAAAAAAACAGTAGTCACGATAGCAAGAAAAGGATTCTCATAGTAACAAAGGTTCCCACTTTCGCCCACTACGGCTATCGGGCACGGGACGAAAATCTTTTGCGAAGGCATTCCATTTTTTACTATTTGAATTGGGTGCGAAATATCCTGCACGGACCCGTTCTAATTGCGAAACTTTTAGAACGTTCAGTTACTCTCTATCAGATGCTCAGAATTTCGCCGGTATACTATTATGCGCGAAATTCGTAGAACGAACCAATTTAACTCCCCAAAATCTCCGTATTCTTTGAGAGTAACGTGAAATTTGGCGACTGCTGCATAGCCAAATCGATTCGAAGTATGTTATAAAGTTGTCTTTCGCGAGAAGTTGCTATATAAAGGGGATTCATGGTTTGTTTATTGTCACCTTGGAATGCTTTCTGAATTGGAGGGAAGCCATTAGAAAACTAAATAATGTCTGGTGGTAAAGGTGGTAAAGCAGGTTCTGCCGCTAAAGCTTCTCAATCTAGGTCAGCAAAGGCCGGTTTGACTTTCCCGGTTGGTAGGGTTCATAGACTGTTGAGAAAAGGTAACTATGCCCAAAGAATTGGATCTGGTGCACCTGTTTACCTCACTGCTGTTTTAGAGTACCTCGCTGCAGAAATCTTAGAACTGGCTGGTAACGCTGCAAGAGACAACAAGAAGACGAGAATCATTCCTAGGCATTTGCAACTGGCTATCAGAAATGATGATGAGTTGAATAAATTGCTCGGTAATGTCACAATTGCACAAGGTGGTGTTTTGCCTAATATTCACCAAAATTTGTTACCTAAGAAAAGTGCAAAGCCAGGCAAGGCCTCGCAGGAATTATGAAGAACAAAAGGCGACAACATAAAGGGAAAAATTTAAGATCAGGGAAAATATAGCCATTAGCAGCTATAGGGGGTCGTATGATATTCACTTTTCCAGTGGATTTGTATTTTAGTGATTACGATTGTGTGTATATATATTTGAAAGAAATGTATATATAAATTAATGTGCACATTTGGTCATAGTTTTGACGCTAAAATATCCGCTGCTATGTTCACTACCGATATTATCACTTCCACGCCTACCAGTAAAATCACAATAAACTCCAAATACTCCTCATGTGAATGTCCTAGTTGCTCTTTCAACATCTGTAAAAGGTCAGATATAACCTCCAACCTTTGGTTCAACAGAGCCACACGTTGGTTTATTTCCAGGTAACCTCTTGTTGCCTGGTATATAGGTTCTAACTGTGGTTCAGACCACATGATTTCTGGGGAATCCAAAACGGATCCATGCAAATTGATATTAATCCTTAAAATGAACAACTCACCTATACTTTTCATGATGTCTTCTTTACTCATAGAAACTTTCCCGCTAAAGGCAATTTCCTGCGGTATATCCTGTGTGTCCTCAATGGTGTTATCCACTAATTCCTCGAAAAGAGATATTTTGACACTCTGCGCGATGGCGTGGGAAATGGAAAGTTTAACCATATAGTTGGATGCATCCCTTAATGTGATGAAATCATTATAAATCCTTGGTTGATAACTCTGTGTAACATAATAGTTGAATTCTTCTACCTGTACATCTTCTTCAGCCAACTTCTCCTTTTCGAACCCCTCAATATCGCTCAAAAATGCCTTTTCCTCCCTCTCAGTAAAGCCCCAAAGAACTACGACACCATATTCGAATATAAATATATCTGGTTGTTTATCGCTAACATTAATATCTCCACCTTCGTCATCGAGCCTTATCACATCTTCATGTTCGAATCTTTTGTCACCCCTCCAATCATTATACATGAAAGGAGTATATACACACTCGTCAAATAATTTAGGGTGTGTATGATGAAGTCTTTTGCACTCTTTAAGCCACTTCACCAATTCTCTCATAGCATAGCTACTGGCGGTGCAATATGCTGTGGCTCTCGGTAGTAAATGTCGGTGGCTCTTTCCCAATTTCTCCGCATCTCTTCTGGCAGGCTTGTCGGTAATCCTGTTGGCTTGCGAATAGACATCTCGATCTCTCAACTCTTGACTTCGTTCATCTCGTTGAAAGGGCTCCTCCGGAAGCAGTTTCAGTTTTTGAGCAGTTCTAGAGGTTCTCTGGGCACCTGTCCTAACTTGCTTGTTGGGAGCATGTAATGATGCCCGTGCCAATTCATTTGGGGAGTTTACAGCAGGATCTCCTTTAGCATTCTTAGTCTGATGCGGTTTTGGTTTAGGCTTATATTTTGAATTATCATTATTTGGGTCAGGTGAAGTGCCCTTCTTCAGCAGTGGCTGCTCCTCCTGCTCAGGCATGTGAGGGAGGGGTTAATTGAACTTATATTTTGACCCGCCTCTTGCGTATATAGCTAATTTCGATGTTTGTATTTGTTCTATCCTCCTTCAGAAAATGCGAGGACCAAAAACCGAACGACAAGAACAGCGTTTTGTGAAAGCAGCGTGAGAAGGGACACTATAGAGCAGGCGGAGTACTTATTCGAAACGAAATCCACAAGGCCAGCCAGCAAGTCCTTTAGAGAACCTTTCGTTTGATAACATATAGGCGATTTGCATTTTAGGTCAGCGCTTTCCGCATCGATTAAGATGTCTGACAATGATTTGAAACGAAAGGTCGACGAATTAAAAGAGGGAAACGAAGTGTTAGCCCTTGCAATCCAAAGGACACGATTGTCAGTGAAACGATTGAAACTGGAATATAGTGTACTGTTGGAGAGATTAGAAGCTAGAGTAGATTTGGATCCAGAACTGCGTTATGAGAATCCATTACCTACATTGGAGTCCTTCAAAAAAGAGCTTTTAACCAAGCCGCTAAAGAAAACTAAGAGTAAAAGACAGAAAGCGAAGGATAGGGATCCCAATATGCCTAAAAGACCTACTAATGCCTATTTACTCTTTTGTGAAATGAATAAAGAAAAAGTAAGACAGCAGGGCTCACAAGACGTTTCCAGAGATTTGACAGAAGCTTGGAAGAATTTAAATGAGCAAGACAGAAAACCGTACTACGAGCTGTATAGTGAAGATAGGGAAAGGTATCAAAAGGAAATGGAAATATATTCTATGAAAATTGATCACGCCAAAGATCACGACGAAGAAGACGAAGGTGATGAAAATGACGAAGTCGACAATGTCCGGGGAGGCCATAAACACGATGAGGAAGATGAAGAAGAAGAAGTTGATGAAGAGGATGACGAAGATGACGACGAAGAGGTTCGCGAGCCCGAGTCTGAAATTACCCAAATGGATGAAGAAGAGGATAATGACGAGGAGATGGCCGATATACCAACTAGCGAAATTTAATGATTATAACAACTGCCTTTTCTTCGTATGATTAAAATAAAAGAATCAGTGATGGCGAACTTTGATGTATTATAAGTCTATAATTCGATAACAATAAAAAAAATTCGAAGCTCACTACTTTGTATACGTACTTTACATTAAACTCTTTTTTTCTTATTCTTTCTCTGATAGAATCCGTTTTCGTCTTTTTCATGCTTACGTTTTTGCCGCGATCGAGTATGCTTCCTCAGTTTTTTATGGGCTGCAATATCAGGCGCAGTCACGGCCAAAACAGCTCTTTTAGCCTTCCTCTCTTGGCGTCTGCTCAAGACGACCTGCTTGACGTTGGCATACGCTTTAGTAAAGTCTGACACAGATATTTTGGATTCTAAAATCTGCAAGCATTCTTGAGCTGCCATACTCAACATCTCTTGTTCCTCATTATGCCTTTCACCTGTACCTTGCTCTAAATATTTAAACAGGGGCAAAATGATATTCTCTGATTCATTAACCAGTTGATTTTCGTCCAGAACTTGTATCAATAGACCCAAAAGTCGAATACATGACTTTTTGGACATGACTGAATCTGCCGGATTGTCTTCACTTCGGATGATGGCACCAGCCCTTACAATCATATAATTAAGGGGAGTCGAATATTTGGCTTCTCTGCCTTGATCAGAATTTTTGGGTATATATGCCACATTGCCCTGCTTCCATCTTATAGCTATTTTCATTAGTGTTTTCACCGATACAGCTGCCAAATCTTCAGGAAGCGATGGTGCTCCTAATTGACGCATAATACGGCTTACAATATTTTGAAGTTCCAATTCTGTGAAGGGTGTTTCAAATCGGTCAAGATTAGTCACTAAGATATCCACAATTTTTGCCGCAGATTGACGAAGCCATGGATGAGGATACAGGAGACATCCAATGACTTTGTCCCAAATAATTTTCATAGAGGATGCAAATACGTGTTCTGTCATATCAGCGTATGCGAGAAAAACACTCAACGAAGAGTATATGAGGTCCCACGGCTGCTCTGAGCCCACATCAGTATCAAACACGATAGATCTCATCCTGCTCATAGCAAGGTCGTCCAAGGTTAAATTCTTGCCGAGACCGAGGGTTAACATATAGACTTTGTAAACCCTCAGACCGAGATTTAAAAAAGTGGGTTCTTGACCCTGCCTTAGCCAAGCAATAATGTATTTTTCTATTGGCTTTAAGCTTTCCGAATCTAATTTCTGCAGCAAATTAGTTAACAATAAAGAAGCCATTTCGCGACAACGAGGTGCATCATCATTGAAGAAGACATTTGCTAGAGCAACGAAAAAGGATGATGATAATTTTGAAAGAAGCATAGAATTGGCCTTGTTCACAATCAAATTGATCAATTCCATCACAGATTGACGGCCTTCTTGTGACGGATATTGCAGGTTGTCTATCATAAATTTGAACTGTTTTTCCAAACGTCCTTTACTTTGATCATATTCCATCAAAAACTGATAGTAAACACTTCTCGAAACATCCCTTATCTCTTTGGAATGATTCGTAACCATGATTTGCCGAACGGTATCGATAACATCGTAGAGCTCAGGCAGTTGGACGTGCCTGTACACCAGAGCTTTCAGAAAACTGAAAGCCAGGCCCTGTTTATTAGGCTCGTTGAGATCTGGTAAAATTCTCCCTAAAACATAACTCAAAGCTGAATCTTTAAGCTTAATGTCCTTTTGCCGAATTGTAGCCGACAAAAACTTCAAACCGACTTGACACACCTCAGTCGAAGTTGATGGCGAATCTTTGATAATGTTCAAGACTTTTCTCGCACAATTCAGAAACATACCCTCTGACTCACCAGGGAATTCTAGCTTCACCATCATTAATAGAACTCGCAGGCCACTTATTAAAAGATCCTCATTATCAGAAGCTACTGATAATTTTAGAAATGGCATGAAGCCCTGTAAGTACTTGACACCCAGAAGCTGGCGATGCCTGGAAAGCACTGTACGCAATAAATCTAAAGAAAATTTCTGTAGTGTCGCATTGAATAAGGAATTTTCACTGCGCACTTTGGTTTTTTTTGCATTAAGGTTAATGAGAAAAAACTCTTCATTTTCAGTGACCGAGGGTTTAGCGGCTCTGACGTTTACAGCATTCTCGGATTGTTCAAAGAGTTCATGGCACAAAGCCAATACTTCAACAGATGAAGCGTGTGCATTGTGATTTAGCCCCAAAGCATATCTTCTTAATAATTCATTCAACTTATTCTGACTTTTCAAATTGATACGTTCCAATAGGAGTGCTTTCACAGGACCTAGCACTGTACTGAAAAAATTTAATGAAATGTTGGAAGTCAGCATTTCTGCGGTGTCATAGCTTCTGTTAACTTTGACTTCTTTCATTGTAGTGTGGTAGTTATCAGATTCTTTTTCTTCTCCTGCAAATCCAAAAATATCCTCCATAATGACATTGGTAATCATTTCTGAGGAGTTATCCAAATCGGAGCTTTTCAGCTCAGTTGCTAAGGTTTTCAAAACATGATGAACGGTGAAACTCAAAACGTGCACCTGAGAACCCCTTCTCAAAGCAGAAATGAGTTCCTTGAGGATGAAGGGCAAGTATTCTGCCCCTAAAACTTTGCTAATTTCAGCAAGCGTCTTCCTGACTGCATCACGCAATTCTTCCGATCTGCTCCTTAAAATTTGACATAAGCTTGTCAATATGCCAGGAAGGAGACTAACTGTTCTTTCCTCGCTCAAACCAAAAACAAAATTCACAAGTGCCTCAGATATCGGTATCCTAGCTACTGCTGTTTCGTTGTCTCTAATTCTCAGAACTACTGAAAGCTTTGGATAGATCTCGTCAACGACAAATTTCTCAGGACCCTCCAAATCATCTGGAAACTTACGAATACTCAGACTAGTATTAAACTTTCCCCTTGAATGAAGCAAAGAATTCTTTAAGGCCACCGAGACTTTAGTGATCAAGGAGACGGATTCCTTCAGTAATTCGGGTTTGGATTTCAAAACGAAAATGTAACGTCGTAACAAAGCTTTATACTGACTCCAAGAAACAAAATTTGCTAATGAACCGATAGTTACAAGAGCTTCATTGCCGATATTTCTGAATTTTTCCTCCTGCGAAAATACATACCGTTCAATAATCGGTATCAAATACAGTGAAATACTAGACTCAGACAACGCTGGTGCATGTTCTCGTACTCTTTTAACGGCCCTTAATCGACGATGTAACTGTATATGAACTACGTTAGTGAAGAAGTTGGCTTCTTCATCACCATCGTAGAGCAACACTCGCATGTCATTCAAATCAGTGAAATATTTACCTGTGGTGACGATATAAGAAAGGACCGATAGGTACTCGGCTTGAATACTCTCTTTTGCCCTCCTCAAGCCCATGCGCAGATTAGGCAACACAATAACCTTAAGTGTTTTTATCAATGTCGTAGCATCATCAAACGATGGCTTCTCATTCATGCAGTCGACGAACTTACACAAAGTATGCGAGGCATTGGTTCTGATTGCAAGTTCGTCTTCATCATTGATGTAAAATAAGCATGTAAAAAGTACAGGTAACCACTGAGCATCCGAGAATTCTTTGCATTGGTGCTCATGAAACTGCTTCCAGGAGGACAGAATTCGAGGGAAATCATATTCTTGCATGCGTTTTGGGGAATAAGAGTTGAGATCACATACGAATTTCGCAACCTTTTGTAGTTGAGGAAAATTAACACCAAAACTATTGATGACATCATTTAAAGCCTCTCTCAATTCTCTTTCTGCATAGATGGCATAAAGACTGCAAATGGCTTCATATAGATATTTCACATCTTCCCAAGGACACTCATATTCTTTCATTAAAGAAGCTATGACATGTAGAATTTTACCAATATCTTTCTTATTGATCCCTTTGAATTTTTCACGGATGATAAGGGTGAGAGATTGAACAAGGCATTTTTTTGTTTCATTATCCTGGAGGTAACCAGCTTGAACCAAGTTCAATAGCAAGTCAACGGAAATTGAAACAATGGCAGGATCGGTAAGTCGTTTGTACAATGTTGGCAAAACGTGCAAGCAGTTGCTAGCTACTAGAGTCACCAAATCTGCATATTCTTCCACTTCAACAGGCTTGCTGACAATGTTATTTGCAGTTTCTAGAATGACACTAACAACGGATTCTTTTGCGTTTTCATTAGACAACACTCTCATCATTGCAAAAGGCGAAACACAGCCATGATAGTAAAGGAAGGGATAAAGGTCTTCCTTAGTTGACCAACACTCCATAATTTTTAAAATGGACGAAGGCTGTTGTAAATTTTCGTCTTCGAACTTTTCCAGACGAGGCAGAATAACAATTTCACAAATATCTGGGAGAAGAGCAAGCAACGTAGGTGAGTCACTCATGTTCTGGAATATATTGTTCATGCATTTCAAAGATTGTTGCCTCAAGTTGGCCCCAATTTTAGCCACATGGGGTTCTTTTATTTCCTTGCTTGTCACAAAATAGGACATGGAAATAGTGTACAGCAAAGGGCGAATTGTGGTGGCCATCGCGGTCGAAAAAGCCGAGCCTAATACTTGCAGCGAAGAGTTGATGATATTCACAAAGCCTAACATTCTACGCAGCGTAGCGATGTCCGCCTCCGACTCTTGTATTCGGTACCCATTTTCGAAGAAATGATCGTAGTTGAATTTACCCGTGCCTAATTTCAGAAATTCTACAATGTACGGATCTCCAAGATTAGGTAGCATCGAAATTACTGCGTGTTTCCTACCTTTCTTGATCCCACTGGTGCCTGGTGTTTGTGCACGACCAAAGAATATTCTGATAATATATGGCATTAGTTCTTGCTCATCGTTATCTTCAATAATACGAGACTCTCCCTTCGAGACCAAACGAATAAGCTCATCTTTAAACAGAGCATCATCAAGTAGGTTCCTTAAGTTATCTTTATATTTTGTTAGCACGGAGTTATTATATCCCAAAAGGGCTTCAAAAGCGAGTCTCTGCACTTCAGTGCTTCTGCTCCCTAATAATACCATGAGACGCTCATGAACAGCTTGCGACTTATAAATGGATTTCATGTTTCTGAATTTCCCAATAACTTTTAATAACATATTTCTATCCGCTTCGGTCCAAGTTGCTGCTGAAAATGGATCTTTCTCGACTAAATCAGCCATACCAAAAACTTCCGATGACTCGTCCTGGTTGAAAAGGTAGGGTACTATATCCCTTGAATGACGTTCCGCCAACTGGGGTGCCATTAATATAAATTTCAGTGTTTGATTCCTTATCTGACCAGGATAATCCAAATTGGCTCTTTTTTCCTTCAACGTTTGCAAAATAGTCGTATCTGGGGAAGAATAGTTTGTCCATACATGAAAGAAGGAGATTAGAGCTTCATGTAGCCTGATTGCTTTGACGTCCCAGCTACAAAGCTTTTCATGCTCTAACACGACTTCTTCTGTACGGTAGGCTAGGTTATAATGGGCATCGGGTCCATTGAGAAATTTCATGATTAAATTCCAAACCAGCTCCTGATCCTTACCATAAACATTTTGCAACACCTCATATACTCCTTCCCACACAGGCGAGAACCGTAAAGTCAGCAGACCAAACATAAATTTGAGAAATGTGTTGTTCAAAATTTTGTTCGGCTCACTTCTCATAAATGTTGCTCCCATATTCCTTATTCTGACATTTATATCACGAGCACACTGCAAAGTCAACGGTACCTCCTCTATGATTTCACATTCATTTATAAGTTGTGGGACAAGTTTTCCTTGGGCCTGAAATAAAGTACCTATTAATTTAAGGGATGCATAACGAAGTTCTTTATCTGGAAGCACCAAATTGTCAGAAAGTGTTAGAATATATTCTTGGTGTGCAGTCAGATACGACTCTAACTCTTTCGTTTGTTCCAACTGATTCAAAAACTTATCCAGACTTTTGACAAATATTAAACTGGTCTGGTATCGTTTCAGTTGTTGCAGGATTTTCTTCAAAAGGTCAAACGAGCCCTCCAGATTTTCTGAATCTAAAACATCCAATAAATACCCAAAAATATCACTCTGAAAATCTGGTGTTGAGGATGGCATTCCCAGTATGTCTTCAAGCAGTGATATCAACAGTGCTGCATCTCGTTCTGTGCCTTTTGATAAAACAATGCTGCCCCATCCTATATCAAACAAAGTATCTTCTGAAATATTTTGGTGATAACGGCTGAACGATCCTAGAACGGACTTTGAGAACTCTTTTGGTGTGTTCACATGCAGCAGCTTACCCACCTCTGAGTCTTCGTCGGATTGTAAGAAGAGCAAAGCTGTTCTTTCTCCTTCGCTTTTCCAGTGTTTATTGATATATTGCTGCAGATATTTATTCCCATTGAAAGAAAAAATACGTTCTGGACAGAAATTAATCGATGACTTGAAAAATTGAATGAAGCTGCCTGGATACTCATGCAGGTAATACTCAAACATTGCTTTGTGAAAGTGAGTCAAATTTTTTATATCACAGTTACGGAACAAAACCATGAACAAAAATGCTACTGTCTGGGCAGATAGCCTCGACCTATCCTCCAGCGAAATGATCGTCTTTGTAACTTTAATAACTTGAAACCAGTCACTTATTTTTTTCCCACTTTCCGCAAATACCATGGCAGAGGTAATTCTAGCTAATTCTTCAACATTATTGGAAGTAATTCGTTGCTGTAACATACTCCAGGTATTTTCGTAAATGGGCGCCAAATTGTCTGAAGAAGCATGATTGGCAATGTCTATCCACAAATCACTGTATAAATTAGCTGCAATTTCTGAATTTCCACCTAAAACTTGCTCAATTAAAATTTCCAGAATCGCTTTCGATTTAGAATGTAACGAATCCTGGGTAGTAATTAAACTTTCTGTAAAGAGCGTCAACAACCCATCGTATAAATTGCTCTCTGGAGATTGTTCAAGTTTATTAAAAGCGTACGAGACAAAACCAACGAGCTTTTTGGAACTTGATTTACGGATTAAAAACGACATGGCCTCGGCCGAAAATCTCGAAAGGTATGGTTTGGAATGTGACAACAGTGGAAAAAGTAATTCAAATGTCGGTACTAAACTTTCAGTCAAATATCTTGATAAGTACTTGAAAATGTATGCCAAACTAGTGAATACCCACTCAAAAACGTCCGAAGATTCGAAAGTCACAGCTATTTCCAGTAAGCGAACCATGCAACGAATCGCTTTGTCGTAAAACTTTAAGAAATCTGGACCCAAATCATGACAAAATTGAGCTAATAGATCCAGCAGAGGTTGAACTGATAACGGCTCATGTTTATCAATGTAATGAAGTAACAGGTCTAAAATTTTGTCTTGATGGAAAAGTATCTGGGGTAAAGTTTGCACTATGCCCTCTATCTCTTCTGCAAACCCCGTAAAACTGGCACTCAGGTTAATCTCCTTCCAGTGTTCGAAAGACGCCAAGAAATGGGATGTATCCACATAGTCGTGTGCTCTTATCCCTAGATTTCTTGCAGGTTCAATTTTCAAGTCATCGATCTTATCTTTAAAAGATGCATATCTGAACCTGTTCGTTGCCTTAGGCGTGCCTCTTTGTTTAGCCATAATCAGACGCAGAGATTCAAAAACTGAACTCAAAGTTATAACGAAAGGCAAAAGTGCAAAGACCTATCACTCTTCTTCCTTCGCCAAAAAATCCATCTAACGGTTTTTACCTGATGCTCATCGCTCAATTTTTTTATTTTTCTGTAAGCGCCGAAAATTTTTGAAAAAAACAAGTACTTCTGTACGAGCCAAACCTGTGAGATGCCAACATGCGAGAAGCTCACACTGGCGGCAGTCATAAAATAATTATAATAAATTAATTACAAAATCTTCAATGTTGTCAAACTAAATGTCCATCAGTGTTCATTAGAGTCTTTTATATTAAGCTGAGATAAACCTTTCGTAGAGCGACGGCCTGGGTGTAATGCTAATGTCTCCGAAAGTTTCTTTTTGATCAAGCTCAATGCAATCCGAAGTGGCTAGGGAAAGCAAATCAAAAAATCCCCTAGTAGCCTCTTGTTTCGTCACTGGTAAATTTTCAGCACTTTGTTGCAATCTCCTTCTGGCAGCAAGTAACTTATTGAATACCAAAGAACCATTGTCTATGAATTCAGTCCTCAGAAGTTCAGCGAAGTTGACTGTCTCTTTTGATACGACTTCACCCGTACTCAATTTTATCTTTTGAGAATCGTGCTGTTCTGAATATTGGGAGGATGACTCAAGCGCATCCGATTCTTGCTGTGTGGATTGTCGTACCAAAAGGTTTTCATGGCTAGCCACGTCAGCTTGATCGAGCGACTGATCTCCAATATCTGCATCCATGGGGACATCATGATCATCCTCACCTGGTTCCGATGGTGGCAGACTTGTACTCAAGCTTGTTTCCTGCAAAAGATCATCACTAAGACCTAATGAAATATTCAAATCAGGCTGAACGAACCCGTCATTTTCCTTCTCCGGTTGTGGCTTTGGTCTTTTTAGTGTTTGCAGAGGCAGCAGACGTTCCATTGCTTCTTCGGGCAGGTAACTTAAGCTATGTGCCATTTCTTCCCATATTCTTTTTTGCGTTGTTCTCAGAGGCTTGCTTACACTAACTGCCGTACCTTGCTGCTGTCTATCTACCAAACCACGTTTCAGCTCGCTATCGTCAAGCTCTGTATCGACATCCTGTTGAATTTTCCTACAATTCCTAAGTGCAAGGTTTTTATTCACATTTCTTGAATTATCCCCCAAGGCTTCCTCACTTTGCTGCTTCGCTTGTGGTGATTGCCGCTCTTGCGAAAGACTTCCTCCTTGTTGATCTTGCTCTTCCCCATCATCTTTCTCTATATCCAGGTTAAATCCGAAGTCTATCGGTTCTTCAGTGATAGACCTTTCGTCGGCCCTTCTTCCAACTTCAACAGAATCCTGCGAACCGATCTCAGAACGCTTATCTTGATCATCATGGTCGGTTATGCCCAAATCCCAATCTACACTATTGGGATCTTCCAAAGGAAAATCGTCGTCCCCGATCAAGTGGTCTTCTTCTTGTGGACCCAACACATGACTCCCGCTGGGCTCACCATCATGTGACATATTCTGGCGAGTACCCTCCTCTATATCCTTGGATAGTTGCCCGTCGTCAATGTCAAAATCCAAATCAATAGCAGTCGACTGATTGTTTTCCAAGTCGTCATCTGGATCGAATCTTCTTCCAAATTCTACGGAGGCATCCCATGGTGCAGCACCCTGTACCCTCCTTTGATTCATTTGAGTGGTACTTCCCAGGAGGCCTTCTGGGATTTCATTGTCCTCCAGGAATTCCAGCCCTGGTGCTGCTAGAACTTCTTTCTCCGTCACAGCATCCTCTAGAATTAATTGATCCACTGTGGCAATTGTGTTGGCTTTATTCACTGTAACGATAGCTCGATGATTTGCTTTAAAAAGCGTGCTGATCTTGGTTAGCGTGTCCTTAATATCCGACAACAGGAAAGCTGCTTGTTTTGAGTATACCCGAACTATACCTTGTAAAAGCTCTCCTGAAATGCGCAACGTAATATGCTCAACATTGCTTACGTTGTCATCACACCCAGATACTTTTGCAATCTCATCAGCAGATTCACTGATGCTAGTCTGCAGCACTTGGCCTCTGCCCAAATTAGACATATTAGCTGCAAGCCATATTTGAGCGAGTGGTCCATTCTTTGCTGCAATGCTCACGGTATGAGCTCCTGACATCGTAACAAATTGATGTTCTTGCGACAGTACCGATAGTAAGGGCCCAGCTATGGTAATGAATAATGTAGGTAGTTGAAAGCGATGTGGAATTGTCAAGATTTAAATGCTTGGGATGGGCCGAGTACGCGTAATGAAATAAACGCGTAAATCCTGGCTTACTCGCACGCGTAAAATTTTGGTACCGAAAGAAAAGGAACACTTTGGGATAAATCTTCCCAGGGAGACATAAGTTGCATGAACATGTACTTACCTTTTTTTTTCTTGAATATAAGTATAAACGTTTACGGAATGAAAAATAAAAAAGATGATTGGCGTAACAGTACTTCTGGGTGGCTTCCCATCATTTTATCAAATTGAGAACGTAAGCCTCATTTGTTAGTTTATTACTTTCCCCTGGGATGAGATCATTTCAAAGCAGCCTGAAGAGCTTCCAAGACTTCCAATTGGATCGCGGCTTCTGCAGCGACTTTCTCATCCGAGGAACCAACATTCTTGTTAGCTTCACTCAAAAGAGACTTGATGCTTTCCTGAGAGAAAGTCTCCAATGGGAAGGCCTCCACAGAGGTGAGACACAAAGTAGAGTCTGGCTGCACAGAAGCCAAACCGCCAGAAACAAAGAACTTTTTAGTGGCACCGCCTTCAAAAATTTCCACAACACCTGGAGCCAACTGCTCAACAGTAGGAACATGATTAGCTAGAACACCCAGCTCACCAGATTGAGCTGGAAGATTGACTTGAGTTACCTTTGTACCAGCGTATAGAGTATCATGGGGCAGGGCGAATTGCAACTTCAAAAAATCGGAGGGAGCTGCTTCAGCGTAAGTACGCTTAGTGACCGCGTTAACAGATCTCACCAAAGTTCTAGCAGCATTTAGACGGAACATTATTTAATTCGATCTGATGAGAGAAAAATTATTATCTGTCAGTTTCAGAAGACTATAACTGTCAATCTTGTAGTCCCTTGTCTAAATTGGCCAAAGGTACTTAGACCTTGGGCTCCTCGATGGATTTCATTTTTTTTTTTTTTCGTTATGGCATTAATGAATGTACTCAGTTACCCGACTTGCATTAGAAACGAAGACACGCTATTGGCTGAGTATCTACAAACTCAACTGTGAAGTAGGTGCCTAGAACAATGCCTCTGACTTGAAAATCATATTCTAACGGAAGTTTAATTTATTACCACCTGGTAGTATACCTAACACATAAAGAAAACAAACGCAGTAGATCATCTGAGGATGTCCTTACTCAAAAGGCAAGTCAGATATGCCAAAATATCCTTCGTAACATGCTTGTTATATGTCTCAGGTCAGTCGACAGACGCATATTATACACACCGGTTACTATTCATATTTTGACGGCTGAGGTACGCAACATGTATCCAACTTATATAGAAGATGACCCTGAGAGTTCATTATTACTGCGGGCTACGGTGATAGAATAGTGGTTTCTTACTTCAGGAAGCTTCGAATTCAATAGCCCCCTCAAGAACTTATTGCTTCTTTAAAATATAATAAATTAAGACTTTATCTGGTAAAGTTCTATGCTTGTCGGATTCGTAGCAAGATATGAATTTACATTACTTCCGATAAAAAAGAACCAACTAGAGAAAAAATCCCATCATTGTGAGTTACAATTAATTCAGTAAACCTATCCTCTCCCCTTTCTCTTGTTCAAATTGGCTTAAGAGGGTTCCCCTTTATTGTCAAGAACTCACAGTAGACCCCGAGTCCGTAATTGCCACCTGCATTTTATTCATCTCTTCACTCCTTATTATTTACCTTTCTTGTAGCAATTTTTTTACCTTACATGAGCTTGGGCTTGGGCAGTAGTCCATGCAATTTATATTCTGCTAAAATGTTTTAGCGCAACAAATTGGTATATTACTCAACAATGAAATTTGAAGCAACTTAAACCAACAGGCGTATGACATGAGAGTTTAAGATTTGTAGGTTCTAATCGTGCCGCAGTATTTTTGAGTTAAAGAGACAATCAAAGCACTGCTTTTAAGCTCTAAAGTTTTGTTTTTTTCATCAACACCATAGCCGCCGATGAATTCCGGGGTAATATAAGAGAAGAATTATGTAAGAAGAAATATGTAGGAAGAAATAAACTCGCTTACTTCAAGGAAATACAATTTAAATGAGATATCCTAAGGGCAGAGAAGTGGCACTTCATAGAGGTGGACGGCTGACTCTCAAGCACTGCATAAATGACTTACAAAATGCCCTTAGGGCATGTCGACTCAACGGGATGGATACCAAAGAGCATATAAAGAAATCTACTCACCATGCTACTACTTCTTCTTACAAATTTTCTGAGCCCAAAAATAAGAAACTGACTAAATTAAACACGAAACTGGGATCCAGGGTATTGCAACTTCGTCCACGGCGAGATTTTGAGGAAGGGAAAGCAACGGCGCCAAACCCGAATACTGTGTCCACTCACGATAGAAGAATGCTTCACTCTTCGGGAGAATATGATTCACTTCTGCATTCTCACTCACGATAGAAGAATGCTTCACTCTTCGGGAGAATATGATTCACTTCTGCATTCTCACTCAAGGAAGGAAAGTCTAATTCACCCAATGCCCAAACCTATCTCAACCTTGGAAACTAGAGGCCATGCACCTAATAAGTCACAAAGTAATTTCTCAGGAAATGCACAAACACACTCATATGGCGCCGAGCATCCAAATATTGTTGGTGTACGAGACAACGAAGAGGAAAAAAGGCAAAATTGTCGTGAATCGAGGTTAGTGGATATTGTGAACCTCAATTATTTTCATGAGCACCCAATGCTACAGAAAGAACTTGTAGCTGAGATAGATGGCAGAAATATTCGATTTCAGTTAGTCGAAGTGGACCCTGAGATTTTACTTCAAGAGCGTCCAATTATCATGTCCGAGCCTTTGCCTTCTTTGATTTGGCCTTACGACTGAACGATGTACATGAAAATTTAGCGATAGACAGAGATTCCAACTCGATAAATGACCTCGTCCGTTTGATTGCTCCTTTTAGGCTTATATAAATAATGAGGGTAGTTATAGTTTTTTTATTATCATTTTTATGATATTATTATAATTCTTACAATTTTTTTTTCGCCGTTATTTGGCACCAAAAAGAGAATTAGTTTTCATAAATTACCTGATAAAAACTGCTCCAGCCCTTGATTTGCACTTCATGAAAAGTTGCACTTCATAAAAAGTGAACGGTACTTAGCACACAAAGTACGATGGCCAGTAAATCTCCAGAGGCGGCGACGAAAGCAATGCAGTCATCTACTCTGGTGCATAAAAACAAACTCACACAGTGTTTTGATGACATTATGAGAGTGGCAGCGGAAATGATGCTGCATCAGCAATTGAAGACCGTTCAGTTAGATTGTTCAGTTGTTAACGGTTTTAGTTATAACCAGCAAAGAGTTTTGGGTGAGAAGATCCATGTATTTCATGCTATTTTGGACGATATGGAAACTACTTTAGATAAGAGCAAAAGTTATGTAGAAGCCGTTTATGAAACTGGGAGAGAGAAGGAAATTAAGAAGGAACGAGAAAGAGAAGAGCTTAGAAGGCGACAAGAAGAGGAAGAGAGGAAAACCAAAGAGCAGGAAGAATTGAAGAGACGCCAAGAAATGGAATTGAAAGCCCAAGCACAACAGGCACAGCAGCAGCAGCAGCAGCAGCAGCAGCAGCATCATCAGCAGAATGGTGGTAGCAACCCTGACCCCAAAATGGAGTTTCCTATGGATTCGTCAGGAAGTCTGCTGGCAGATTTTCCTGGTTCAGAACGTGCTCCAATTGAGCGTAATGCCGCTCAATCGCAAAAAGTTTCTAGTGATAGCATGCAACCTAACTTAAGTGCCTCTCCGCAGCTGGGCTCAAATGCGGCACCATCTGCGGCAAGTGAAAGGGTTAAGCAGGAGCAAGGTTTGCCACAGCATGATCTTGGTGACCTTGGTAGTATGGATATATCGATGTTTCCCAGTATGGATACGGGCTTCGACATGGGTAATTTTAATTCAGAAACAGATGCCGGCAAAATGAATGGTCCGAGCGATGCTGCTGCCTCCATGGCTCGACCAGACGATGGAAACGACATAGGAGTAACCATGGACGATCCATCCAATAATGGGCTAGTAGACAATAATGACGATTATTTGACATTAAATGATTTCAATGATTTGAACATCGATTGGGCAGCTACCGGGGATCCAGGAGATTTGGATCTAAATGGCTTCAACATTTAAAACTCTACCGAGAGACAATGAATTTACCGACGAATTTTACAGATCAATTCTACTACTATACATCTGGCGATCAATAGAACGAGGAAGTGACATTCGTTCGGGTGATCATCTGGGGGCCTTGCCGGAGGAAAAGTGCAAACTAACTAGTGATGAAACTCGTGTTTAGAGCTGTGTAGGGTCAAGTAGCTCGTCAAAGATACACAACCATTGCAGTGACGTTATCAGTAGTGCCATTCTCCAAGGCGTACCTCACGAGAGTTTTAGCGGCCTCATTAGGTTCTCCGATGTCCCTAATAAGTTCGCAAGCGTCCTGATCATCAATAACGTCCCACAAGCCATCACACGCCAATATGAGAAACTCGTCGTTGTTTGTCAACTGTACACTCGTCGTGAACGGGTTTCCCACGACCAGCCCATCAAAGAATTTGTCGCCAAACGACCTAGTGACAGCCAACATACCATTGACTCTACTCTTCATGATCAATCCGCCAGCTTTTTCAACTCTTTGCATTTCTAGTACGTCAGATGCTTTGTGATCGTAAGTCAGCCTTATACTCTTGCCATTTCTAAACAGCACAATCCTAGAATCGCCCACATTTGCAGTATACAGCTTTCTTGTATGCTGGCTGAAATCTGCACTTTGGTTGTCCACATCATCTGGTAGCTCCCATCGTAATATGCATACAGCAGCAGTGCAACCACTGCTCCCTGATAGTTTGCTGTTTATTTGCCGATCCACGGAAACGAATGACTCGTTCAAAACTTCTCTCACGTCTCGCGTCTCATCGGCTAACAGTTTCTTCTCCACGACAGTATGTAGATGAGAACCACACCATTTCGAAGCTTGAGATCCTGCATGGCCATCGAATACTGCAAAATATCCCCAATCCAGTCTCGAAGCGAAATTCTTTACGTATGTGTGTACATCTTCCATTGTCTTACGAAATTTTGCATTTTTATTCTCAGCGACACCCACTTGGTAGGTCAGCTGATACTCATTTGACGTTTCTTCAGATTCTCCTTTGGCCACCATTGTTCTATTGTTAAGCGTAGTTCTAATCTTACCAAACTGCTTGTTTTTCCAAAGTAACCTCTAGCACTTTCCCTTTACCAATTAAGTTACCCAAGAAGACGGTTCCTAAAGCTCGCAATTCATCAAACAGCGAGAATAAGCCCTTTTCTTGATTGCACTTTGGTCACCAAAATAGTATCTGTGTCAATACAGCGAACGTCGTCACAAGGACAATAATCTCTTACCCACCTACGTGTGCTTGTACAAACCCACAAACAACCCAGGTTCTCTTGCCAGCAACCACCTAAAACTGTCTCTCAATTCTTGTTAAATTGTTGTGTTCTTTTAATAGGTGAAGCCTTGCTTTTAGGTCAAAGTTCTTTTTTTATCTACATTGGGGAGATTCCAAGGCTTGACTCGTCACGTGGTTCTGGTTGCGTAGCAGGATCTATGTAGACGTAACTATATATATATATATATATATATATAAAATCTACAGATACAATCCCTCTAAGTTTTCCTCAACCTTATTTTTCATCACACGTTCTTTGGCCTGCTTGAAGTCTTCTGCTGTGACTTGCATTCTACGCTCCCTAAGGGCTAACAGACCTGCCTCCGTGCACATAGCCTGGATATCCGCACCGGACAAATCGTCCTTCGAAGTAACGAGCTCATCCAAATGGACATCATCGCTTAGATTCATTTTTGACGTATGTATGCCGAGAATCTTTTTCTTTGTGGCCATATCAGGGTTCTCAAATAGAATTTTTCGGTCGATTCTTCCCGGCCTGATCAATGCGGGATCCAAAGTCTCAATTTTGTTTGTAGCCATTACAACCTTCACATCTCCCCTATCATCAAAGCCATCCAACTGGTTCAATAACTCTAACATAGTTCTCTGTACCTCTCTTTCGCCACCACTGTTCGAGTCGTACCTTTTGGTACCAATGGCGTCGATCTCATCGATGAAAACGATGCTTGGTGAATTTTCCGAGGCTACCTTGAAAATTTGTCTACAAAGCCTAGGACCATCACCAAGATATTTTTGAATCAGTTCAGATCCAACGATCCTTAGAAAAGTAGCCGATGTTTGATTGGCTACAGCTTTGGCCAATAGCGTCTTACCAGTACCCGGCGCGCCATAAAGAATGACACCTTTGGGTGGTCTAATACCCATTTCTTCGTATAGTTCAGGATGAGTCAATGGTAACTCCACTGCTTCCTTGATTTCTTGAATTTGCGATTCTAAGCCACCAATGTCGCTATAACTTTCCGTAGGAGACTTGTCGATCTTCATGACAGAGATCATGGGATCAGCGTCATCTTGTAGTACACCAACGATCGACATGGTCTTGTGATGCAAGAGCACAGAGCATCCTGGCTCCAATAACTCCTTATCCGCAAAGGATAAAATGGAAACATAGTAATCTGGCATGGTGGGACTAGTTACTATAGCATGGTCATCGTCAATAATCTCCTCTAAAGTGCCTACACTTAATGGATTGCCTCTGATCTCTTCTAGCTGCTTCTTCTCTTCTTCTTGCTTCTTCTCAAAAGGTTTCAAAATCTCAGAATTTGTGACAAACTCTTCCTCCAACAGTAAATGGTCCTTAATTCTTTCCATTCTGAGCAGTTTAAGTTTGCAACGGGTACTTGGATATATGTTGGGCAACTTCTCTGCGGTAGCTGGACCACCTCTTCTCTTCTTCCTACCGAATCTCGACTGCACGGGAGGTTCATATTTAGGTTTCTCCTTGTTACTTCTTTTCTTCTTCTTATCCTGACCGGAAGAAACACCTTGACCCATGGCAATGGCTAATGTAAATTGGTTGCGTTGTTATTCAATGAAGAGTAATACTGCTCTATGAGCTATCCATTTATTAACATCAATCTTTTGCCACCCTAGTTGATGATCGTCCATGATGATTTCAATTTTTATAACCAAAAAAAAAAAAAAAAGAATATATAGAATTAATCATTCCATTACGGAGTTTGGTTCTTTCATAATACTTGACAAAAATTATTTCAATTAACTGGCTTTGCTAGGTACAAAAATACAACAAGGAAACCGCCCTAAGTGTAGAGCAAAAATTCGACAACTGCAGGACTCGAACCTGCGCGGGCAGAGCCCAAAAGATTTCTAATCTTTCGCCTTAACCACTCGGCCAAGTTGCCTTAAAAACACATTATTTTCTTTTCTTCTTCAAACTATGACAATTAAGATCTACCGCATCTGTATGTGGTACAAGACAATGAATCATGTGATCTGTTGTTTGTGTAAATTGATGGTTAGTTTTGGGGATTGCCGCCGAAGTGTCAATAGGATTACTATATAAAGGGATCACGGATCCAAGTGAGATAGGGACTTGATTCTAAAAAATGGTCCAGAGAAGAGATAACATAATATATGCTTTTTTTATTGTTCTTAGCAATTTCTAGAAGAATTCGTAACCCTAAAACAACCATTGGTTAGTAGGGCCACTGATCATATAATTAGTCGTGTTAGTCTAGTAATTATGTACCGTTCAGTGGTTCTCAGTATCATAATCCTACAATTCGAAAACTTTTTGTATTCCATTATTTAGTATGATTTATTTAGTATGATTTATTGTTACAGCTGTAGTAACCAAGCATATGATGGCATCACATTTAGATGGTACAACCTGCCCTGCTGGGATCAATACAATAGTCACATGCTCTTATTTCATTTGTCTTAGGTAAAGGCCATGGAATTGGGCAGCGGTGGATTTTGTCATATTACAATCATATTAGTACAGCGACGAGCCTCGTCCGTCAACCCAGACATTTATGGATTAGCTTCTAGTGATATGAAACGTAGTGTTATCTTACGATTATTTTAAGATGCAAATTGTGGATTAGAACGCTGTTCTAACATTTGTGTGAGAGCGAAGTTTCTCCAAAAAAGCATGCCTCATGTTGCTCAAACGCTGTGTTTCGAAATTGTATCTAGCTTGAGGAACTTTTGCTTCTACTTTTCAAGCACAGCTACTCAAATCGTTGAGAGAACATTTCCCGCAAGATATTTTACTTGCTCGCTGTTCCTTCAAGTAGTTTATCGCCTTTTAAACATGCATATCTTTAGTTGGATGTATTATTTGTAACTATTATTTCTAACGGCAGTCCTATTTTTCCTTATTAAGTGGCCAACTTTCAAAGATTTCAAAGATTTAATGATGAGAAACACGGCAGTAGCTGCAATAATATTTTTCGTTGCAAGTGTGGAGCCCTTTCCAGTAACATAAAAGAGGCAGCTGATTTGCATTTGAAAGCTGTAAGGTATACTTATTAAGGACATCCTTAAAGTTAGTTTTTAATAGAATATAACGATAGAAGCTGCTAGATAAAACATGAATCAAGAAGTTAATATAGAAATTGCGGCAGATTGTTAAATAGAAAAAGTTCTATTCTCTTATTCCCAAGATCAGAAATTACGCATCTTGATTCAGGAAAACGCCCTCTTCTCCGATATTATTGAAACAAAAGAATCTTTATTTTTTTCTAATAGTGGAAGCGGCGATCTCAACCATTCACTTTGTCTCAACTTCTTTTTTTCGATTTTTTTTTGTTTATCAGAAGTTGAACGTTTTAATAGATTGCTAAGATTTCGAGTGAATTTGCTGATGTGAAATGGACGAAAGTTTTCATTTCTGATGAACTTCATTTTGATTCTGAAAAGACTACATTGCCTCTTCTTCTCTGCTTTCAAGAGACACTATGTAATGGACGTCACCAGTGACAGACCTAAGTTTCTCTGCCGCCTGCTCAGCCGTCAAATCCCTCTGAGGCTCGCCTAGTAACTCGAAACCCACCAAAAATTTTCTCACACTGGCAGACCTAAGCAATGGTGGGTAAAAATGAATGTGAAACCAACTATCTTCCAATTCATTACCTTGTGCATTCAAAGGCGCCTGGTGAATTCCCATCGAATAAGGAAAGCTTGTTTCGAATAAATTATCATATTTAGTGGTCAAAGCTTTCATAATAGATGCCAGATCCAGTCTTTGCTTCTCATCAAATTTATCCACAGATGTAACCTGGCTCTTTGATATGATCATAGTCTCGAAAGGCCATACAGCCCAATAAGGTACCACAACTATGAATGAATTGTTCTGCAAAACCAACCTTGATTGCTCTTTTAATTCAAATCTCACGTAATCATCTAATAAATGCGAATGATGCCTTTGTCTGTATCTGCAAATTGAGTTTAACTCCTGTGACATTTCTGTAGGCACCGCTTCTAAACACCACGCTTGACCGTGAGGATGTAAATTAGAGCACCCCATTGCGGTTCCCTTATTCTCAAAAATTTGTAAATACTTGTAAGGCAAGTTCGATTCTCTCGCATCTCGGGCAAGGTTTTCGAACAATGTTTTCCACGCTTCCACAATTCCAACTACCTCCTCCAACTTCATTTGTGGCAAAGTGATATCGTGACGAGGACTAAAACAAATCACAAAACAATTACCCCTTACTGCTTCTCTCCTGCAAAGCCTATCCTTCAAAACTGAATTTTCATTGTCTTGAATATCTCGTTGCTGAGGCTCATCTAATCTTACTGCAGGGAAATCATTGGCGAACACATGAGCACCAATGTAATTTGGATTGCTTGAGCCCGTAGCTCTAACATTTCCTGGGCAAAGATAACAAGTAGGATCATACCTTGGTATATTGGGATTTGTTGGCAATTCCTGTTGCCCCAACCAAGGTCGTTGGGTCCTATGTGGTGAGACAAGAACCCATGTTCCATTTAAGGGGTTATATCGCCTATGCGTGTGATCGATGGAAGAAGAAGTCATGGATTTTTGATTAACTGAGTCTAGCTACATGTATCTTAAGTAGTTATAACGGATAAATTTCGAATATTTTATAATTTTTTATACGGTTAATTTGTAGATGTTTGAAGAGTTTCGGAGCGCTGTGCTCCGCAATCATCGGACCACGGAACGCCGTGTCCCGAACAGCACCAAGCCGCGCGGCTGAAGTGAATACCCCAATAAAATTAAGCGATAATAAATATGAATACCAAAGAAACAAAGTAAATTATAGAAGATATCAACAACCTAGCTGAACCTATAAACAATTCTTGACCTGTAGATATTTCCTGGAGCCAGGGTCACCGCCTCTTTCCACCTGTCGTTATTAACAGCATCTACGTAGCGACCAGGTTCTACCGCAAACCCTGATCTCGGCGGAAAAAGCCCATTTAAACTATCTCCGGTGTAAAGCTGAAAACTTGGTTCCGTCGTAAGTACTTCAAGATTGACGTGTGACTCAGGATGTGATGCTCGTAGCATAGGATATAGCTCAGATTTCGTGGAATCTAATAACGCCGACTCACTTAAGACAAAACAATGATCAAAGCTGGGCATATTCTTACCCAAGATGGTTGGTTCGCCTTCGTGGAATGTTGCAATGTCTGCTTTTGAAATGATGTTTCCCTTCAAAAAGCTATTTGTAGCCACACGTATCTCCGTACCCTGCAGAGATTCGCTATTGACTTTGTTCAGATTGAAATACGTATGATTGGTTAAGTTTATCGCTGTAGCTCCTCCACGGACCAAAATAGCACTGTATTGAATATCTAGCGTCTTCGATTCTACGTCAACTGAATAAATGACGTTGACTAAGACGTCACTTTCAAATTCAGTAGGTTGCTCATCCAATAGTACATATTCCGCCACGAATATGCCCCTTGAAGGTGTCTTGACTAGAGGGCCCAGAAAACGTTTTGTGTGGTAAGAACTTATGCTGCTATGATTTGTGTTCGGGCCATCGTTAGTGGAAAGAACATAGTTCTTATCCAGAGTAAAACTACCTCCCATGATTCGATTGGCATAGCGGCCAATGGTTGCACCAGCATAGTTACCTGCACTCGCACCACCATCCAGGACGACGCTTTGGCCATCTACACGTATATCCACGATAGATGCACCGATGTTACCGAAAACTACCTGAAACTTCGATCCATGCCCCAGAGTAACAAGTCTCGTGTCGTATATACCTGGGTTGCAGACTGTCGAAACAACACCTCTCTGAGAATATCCAAATGGATTTTTCGTGACCCATCTCCAGAGGTCTTCACAGGCTTGACGAATATCCAGTTCCGTGTGCCACTCAAGGTCACACTTTGCCTTGTCGGCTTTAGCAACGAGCAATGGAACATCTCCAGGACGTCTTCCAACTATTTCCATAGGTATATCGATCCCACAAGCCTTTTTAAATGCCACGTACATTTCTAAAACGGTCGAGCCACGACCAGTTCCCAGATTCCATTCCCTGCATACTTGACCATTCTTTTGAAGGTATTGCAATGCTGCCACATGACCCTTTGCCAAATCAACAACGTGAATATAGTCCCTTATTGGCGTCCCGTCTCTCGTATCATAGTCGTTACCAAAAACTGACAACTGTTTGCGTCTGCCCACTGCAACTTGCGCCATGAAGGGCAGCAGATTGTTGGGGATTCCTATTGGATCTTCTCCAATAAGACCTGATGGATGGGCACCAATTGGGTTGAAGTATCGAAGAATAGCAAAACTCCAGGGTGCTGTACTGGGCACTGATGCGTAGACGTCCCGCAAGATATCTTCAATGGTACATTTTGTGTGGCCGTACGGATTTGTGGGCTGTAAGGGACATTCTTCTGGTACTTGAAGCATACCCGGATATCTTGTATAATCACCGTAGACAGTGGCAGAAGAGCTAAAAACTAGTTTCCACACGTGAAATTTCTCCATGAGCTCCAAAAGCACAAGTGTGCCATTAACATTATTCTGATAGTACTTCAGCGGTATATGGGCACTTTCTCCAACGGCTTTCAATCCTGCGAAATGGATGACACAATCGATTTCGCGGTGGTCTCGGAATACTTGCTCTAACGCTTGACGATCAACCAAATCCACTTGATAGAAGGGTATATATTTCTGCGTCGAAACCTGCACTCTTGCTAAGCTTTCGTAGCTGGAATTGGACAAATTATCCACAACAACACATTCGTAGCCGCCTTCCACGAGCTCAACAACGGCATGAGAGCCGATGTAACCGGCGCCACCAGTGACCAGAACCTTACGCTTAGTAGTAACAGCAGGCATGGAGCAATATGCAACCTGTAAAAATGAGATGTGCTGAACCAGCGGATGCATACCTTATACCTTTTTTTATATGACAATGTCTTTTCCTAGCCGGCGGCTGCCGGAACACAGCCGTCCGCCTTTCGGATTACTGTCATCCGGAGCGGCTCTCGCAGCCATCCCCCACCCCGCAAGTTGAAGCAAGTTGACACATTAAACTGAAAGATGCAAGTTGCAGAGATGTTCTTATAAAAGAGCATATCATAGATACACACCACGAGATGTATCTGTGTGACGAGCTGATGACCAGCGAGCTAAGTATGGAGGTGCCTGTTTACTGCCTGGATAAATGCAGCGAGGTTACTCGCCGTTTCTTTGAGACATACGCACACGACGCGGATTTTGTCGCACGTTCTCCTGGTAGAGTCAACATCATCGGCGATCACATTGATTACTGCAACTTCTCCGTTCTGCCAATGGCGATCGATGTGGAGATGCTATGCGCCGTCCGTGTCCTGCCTCACGAGACATCTATAACTCTTACCAACGCAGATCCGCGGTTTGCTCAGCGCCAATTCGATTTACCTCTGGAGGATTCGTTGGGAATTGACCCTGCCACATCCGATTGGTCCAACTATTTTAAATGCGGCCTTCTCGTAGCCCACAAGTTCTTACAAGCAGGGAGCGAACCCTTGCACGATGTGGGCATGCAAGTATTTTGCCAGGGTTCTGTACCTACAGGTGGCGGATTGTCATCTTCTGCTGCATTCATCTGTGCTACTGCTCTTGCGACCATCCGAGCTCACAGAGGACGCGATTGTGTAATTTCTAAACAAGATCTTACACGGATCACTGTGGACGCAGAGCACTATCTGGGGATCAACAATGGCGGCATGGACCAGTGCGCCTCTGTGTGCGGTCAAAGAGACCATGCCATGTACGTGGAGTTCAAGCCCATCCTGAAGGCCACGCCATTCCCATTACCACGCGGCGTTCAGTTCGTGGTTTCCAACACGCTTGTCGTGTCGAACAAATTCGAGACCGCACCGACAAATTACAATCTGCGTGTTGTGGAATGCACCATAGCTGCTAGCATTATCGCCAAGCGATATGGCATAACCTTGAAAGGAGATCACGGGCCGGGTGACCTGCGTGACGTTATCGATACTTATTGCGACGGCCTGATGCCTGATCTACGTAGCGGTCTCGAAGGCGTAGATCAGGGCATCGCGAGACTCGCCACGGCATTAGACCTTGTCGAAGAGACGTTGGGCCCAAAAAGTAAGGGATACACCACGGCAGAGGCTGCAGACGCGCTAGGAATGTCTCCTGCGCAGTTCACTACAGAATACTTGACCGTTTTTCCCGTGCGCTTTCACACTCTGCAGCTTTATAACAGGGCAAAGCACGTCTTTTCAGAAGCACTGCGCGTGCTGCTGTGTCTACGTTTGATGACTCGTCCCGTGACAGACACGCAACGATTCTTAACAACCTTCGGAGCGCTCATGAACGAGTCACAGAGCTCCTGCCGTGACTTTTGCGACTGCTCGTGTGAAGAGACGGAGCAAATAAGCCAAATTGCGCTCGAAAACGGCGCGTACGGCTCACGGTTGACCGGTGCAGGATGGGGCGGCTGCACCATCAGTTTGTGCCATGGTGAAGAGTCCGTGCTGAGCGTGAAGAAGGCGCTGCACGAGCAGTACTACAAGAAAAGGTTTCCGCACCTGTCGCAGCGCGAGCTGGAAGCTGCAATAATCATATCAAAGCCAGAGGAGGGCAGTGCTTTATATGAGCACTGCGCAGCTGTTTGAGCGACTCCAGGGGAATATCATGTAGGATTATGAAATTAGTTTTTTTAACAAAGAAGAAAAAAATACCACACAATTAGAATGAAGGCGGCCAACTTGTCCTAGCACACCAGATACTTCACAGTGGCGCCTAAATTGCCTCCGCAAGCGGCGACACGTGAAGCATATTGTATGTGCTAAGAAATGACACTACAATGTAAGAGCAACCGGAGCTACCGACTTGAGCTAACGGGGCACCTTACAACAGCCGTTGCCTGCTGTTGAGCAGAAGAGCACTTGCCGCGGATTACCATCAGGCGAGGACGGCATTGAGAGAGAGGAAGGATGACTTGTTACACCCGGGAGGTAGCAATTAGCGATTTTCAGCGGGTACGTGGACGACAATGTCCGTACGTCACAATAAGCATTCTTCTTTTCGACCCTTTATCTAATCACTTTGCTGTTTGTGAACGGGGATTCCTCGGGTCAAACGTGCTCGATCATCTCCCATCGTTTCGAGCCCCACTATCGCTCTAGGTCAATTCTAGACCTCCCTAGGTGCACAGTCGCGCACGTGCTGGAATAGACATCACGATAAAGCTTGTTCACGTGATTAGCACTTTGCACGGCATGCTATCTTCGAGTGCGCCATGGCTATCTCCCTGGCATCTCCGTACATCCCCACAACCTACACATCCCGTTAGGGCAAACACACCGGCCTATCTGCGCATTCCCAACTCGTCCATTCCCTTTATTATACATTTCCAAATGAGGTAAAGAAAACATAAATAGTACGGCACAATACGACGGTAGCGTAAACAACGCACGGAAAATGCGCAGCTGCTAAAATAAAAGCTAGAGTTAAAAATACGTAAACAAATGCACTAAAATAAACGCAGTAAACGAGCGCAGTAAACAAACAAACAATCATTACAGCAGTAACAAGAACGCAGTAAACTTAGTGGACTGCGCAATTTCAACAGATTCAATGTCCTTGCACCACCGTAACAACTTTGTTCGAGCTGAACTCTGGCTCCCCCTCTGGCATAACACCGCGCAGCCTGTAGATACACCCACCCCTAGATGGGCGAGTGCCGGCCCATTGGGTACCCAACCATTCGCTACCTGTAGTTACCCACAAGTCGCTACCCACCAGAACACAGGAAGACACGCGCGGCGTCTCTGGCGGCAATGAGATATCCTTGACAAACGAGCCGTCTGCTAAGGAGTATACTTGGACTCGCGCAGCAGACCAAACAGCCACAAACAGCAGCGCCCGCGCCGCATCCGTGCAAGACCCATCGGGCTCGGGCATATCTTGCAGGTCCCCGCAGTGAGGCCGCACGTCGATGAACCGGCGTGCACCAGAGGGAATTCCTGCACGGGCATCTACCTGCCACAGACAGCCCTGCAGCGAGTCAGTTAGCAGCATATCGCCATCGGCCATCCAGTGCAGCCCGTTAGGAATCCGGATGTGTGGCCAAACGACTTCTACGTCGTAGTTACGTAGAGACACCCGCACCACACAGCCGTTGTCGGAGACGGGCCCTGGTTGGTCAAAATCATCGATGAGCCCGACATACACGTGTTCGCCGTGCACGCAGCCGTCGTTGGACCTCAGCCGCGCAAGTCGGGCCGCATCCAGTCCAGAGCTCTCGTAAAGCGCAACGTATTCCCATTGGCCGGTGCGGAACGACCCTCGGGCAACTCCCTTCTTGGCAGCGAAGAAGAACTCCTCAATGGAAGCACTGCTGCTGGAGCAGTGGCGCGAGCATCCATTAGCAGATTGCGTACGGGTAGGGCCGCCGCTAGGAGTTCCGCTAGGAGTTCCGCTCGACCGCCCGCTGCAGAATCTGCTAGAATTAGCACTGTATATGGGAAAGACGGCTCCGACAGACCCGGCTCCGCGCGCGTAAAAAACCTCATGCGTGCCCAAATCGTCGACATCCTCTAGTTTGTGTACTTCCGCCCTGTAGATGTCAACCCAGAGCAGCGTTTGGGTCTCAGCAACGTAAGTAATGCCCTCGCTCAGAACGGCATCTCTACTGTCCCAGTACGGTTCGGCGTCGGTGTAATCCATCATATTCCTGTTCGAGCGTTGCTAGTTCCTATTTCCTTTTGTTTTCTTTTTGGTTGTTTATTTCTTTACCAGTTGCTCTCCTTAGCTCGCTCTCTGCTACACGTAGCCGGCTTAAATCCCTCAGCGGGATTATTGCGCTACAAAGGGGCATCGTATGATGTTGCAAATAAGGAAAAGACCAAACATCACTAGGACAACATTGGTTAAGGTAGTACATATAAGAAGGCAGCCGGAGAAGTGAGGAGGCTCATCAGTCTTGGCACGCCTCGAATCGGAAGAAGAGAGAAGCTGAGTAGTAGTAGTTGCAGCAGTAGTACACATTAAGTCGAGGAGGATGAGTGAGTTTGTCGACCTTTACAAAAGAGGTGGTAACCAAGCCATCGTGATTAACAAACCGTACAATACGGATATCCACATTACGGACCGTGGTTCTGACTGGTTATGGTCTGCTATGTGTGTTTTCATCGCGTTGGCGATGATTTGTGTGTTTTTCATGTTCCGCAAACCCGCTACCGAACGTCTATTTTACTACACAGCATTCGCTCCACTAGTGTTCATGGCACTCGACTATTTCACTCTAGCTTCTAACTTGGGATGGATTCCCGTTAAGGTCAAGTACAACCACGCCAGGACTGCCTCCGAGCACGGTCACCACGGTACCAGGCAGGTCTTCTACGCTCGTTACATCGGCTGGTTCATGTCTTGGCCATGGCCAATTGTCCAGGCCTCGCTACTGGGCAACACTCCTATGTGGCAGATTGCCTTCAATGTTGGTTTGGCTAACACGTATGTGGTAGGTATGTTGATTGCTGCTGTCGTGCACACCACTTACAAATGGGGTTACTACGTGTTTGCCATTGCTGCCGGTATCATTACCTGTATTTCGGTGATGACCACGACGCGTAACTTGTCGAAGAACATTGGACCCGACGTGCTTGCTAATTTCCAGCGCTACTTCTTTGTCGTTATGCTAATGTGGTTCATCTACCCACTATGTTTCGGTCTTTCCGAGGGTGGTAACGTGTTACAGCCAGACTCTGAGGCTGTCTTTTACGGTGTTCTTGATGTGATTTACTTGGGTATTTTGCCTCTGCTATTTGTGCCTTTTGCTTCTCATATTGGTATTGAGAGATTGGGCCTAAACTACACTGTTAACCACTACGGTCAGGCTCCAACTGGTGCCCAGGGTGGTGCACAGCACGCCGCCCCAACGCCACGTCCACCTGCTCCTACGCCAGCCAAAAAGGCCCCAGCTGCTGGAACCAAGAAGAAGACGAAGAAGGTGAAGAGGGTCAAGAAGGTCACCAAGAAGAAGCACGCGCCAAGCGAGGAAGAGCATTCAAGTGAGAAGGTGAGCGAGCCACTAGAAGAAGAATCTGCTGGTTACTCTAGTTAGTCGTGGTGAAGCAATGAACACAAAATTTCAACGTAATAAAAGGATGAAATCACACACAAACAAACAAACAAAGTAATTAACGTCGCGCGCGTGAACGTAAAGACGCGAGAGACGGAAAAAGCCATCGGCATAGGAGAAGAGATGGGGAAGGGAGAAGAGGACAGGAGATGAAGAGAGAACGAGGAAGATGAAACTGGGAGAGAAGATGACCAACCAGTTAAAGTTGACGATTGATATTCGATTGATGTCCAGATTGTAATATGCTTTATACCACCACTACTAGTACGTAATTTCGCTTACATAATTCGACCACGGCTGCCGCGAGTGAGCGTTAGTTAGCGGCACCAATAATTTTAGTTCTTGAATCGATACATATAATATAATAATAATATAGTAATAATCGTATTAATACTAATATTAAAAAACTCTCGAGCTCCTTCTTCTCATCTTCGGCTGTGATAGAAGTCTTGGCAGAATGCTAAGGTCACGTGAAATATTATGTGTGGAATTGTTTTCTTTTTTTTTTACAGGATAATACACTATCTTGAGAAGCTAAATTTACGCGGCAAGAAGTAACTATTATTTGAAAACAAGCCATGTTGTCGTGTGCCAAAAATACATTGTGTGTACAATAAATCCCCATTTTTAGGTGCACATAGAAGGCATGTTTATGAAAATGGGTGAAACGGGTGTCATGGCTCGACCAGCAAGACCCCGAGAGTAGTTGTTTTTTCAGAGAAAAGGGGAGAAAATATTAAAGCTACGACTAGGGCTACCGCTCTGTTGTGTTATTATATTATCCGTGGCTATGGCGTCATAAACGCCGCTGAAGTTATAGCACTGTAATGGGGATATACGTCAGAAATGAGTGAGGGATTATAGAATTTTCCTTTGTATGCCGCAGAGCTGATGTGAGTGAACCAATGTCGCACATAGACAATATACACGTGAAATAACACACATCAGTTATTTGTTCTATGACAGAGGCTAAAGGACAGGAAAATAGGAGATGATAAATATTTTTATTCAATACTGACTGCTATAATTGATACATTTTTATTACTTTGTGGGAATCAAGTTAATTCTATGTATTTTTTTCGTTCACATAATTCGAGGATTGCATTCAGTGGAGTCTCTTAACGCCGCCGCCCCCCACTTTTTAGGTGAGCAATGACTACAGCATGTGCCCATAAACCCCCTTGCTTGTTGATTAGTTTCAGCGCTGCCGTATACAATCGGAAGAAGGAGCAAGTGGCACGTCCTCAATGCGTTCTGTAATCGGAGGTACGCATCCTAAAGGTTCAAAGATAGCGAATAACGTACGGTGTTAATTGTTGATGATTTCGAATCACATGGTAAGTCCACGAATCGTTTATAACACCTTACTCTGTAACAGTATTTCTTTAACTCCGGAAGCCAAGGGACTTATTTCCGCGAAATAGCTAAGGGGAATCATTATAAAAACACTTCCCCCAACCTCTCAAATTGCCTAACCATTAACTATGCCAGCACACTAACATAGTACAACAATCAATTATCCTCAAAATGGCCCCAGTTCTTAATGTCGGTATAGTAGGCACTGGTATTTTTGCCAGGCACATGCATCTCCCCTGTTATGAGGACCTATCTGATAATTTCAAAGTGGTCGCTGCAAACAACAGAACCAAGAGCAAAGCTTTGGATTTTGCTAAGTTGGCCGGAATTCCAGAGAGTAAGGTCTATGACGATCTAGATGGTATTTTGAACGATAAGGACGTCAGCTTTATCGACGCGATGCTCCCCGTGCAATACAACTTGCCTACTGTCAAGAAGGCTATCGCCGCCAAGAAGCCTATCCTCTTGGAGAAGCCAATTGCTGCCAATCTGGAGCAAGCTAGGGAATTGGTGAAATTGGCGGAGGCTACGGATATCCCCGTTGGTATTGCTGAAAATTGGCTCTTCTTCAGCGTTATCGCGGTAGCCGAAAAGCACCTAGCCAGAATTGGACCCGTCGTTGCGTTTATACATAATTCCACTGCTCCCTGCTCTACTAGCAACAGATACCACTCTACCAATTGGAGACAGCATCCTGAACATATTGGTGGGATTTTGTCTGATGGAGGTGTCCACCAATTAGGCCTGCTTACTTCGCTGGTGGGAGAGTTTGACCGTGTATCCGCCTTGACTAGGAAAGTGCACGATAATGCCCCTAATGATGAAATTGTCTTCTCTACGGTGACCTTGAGGGATAGTGATGTAATTGGTAGTTTCAATTACGGAACAGATTTTGCCGCTACCAAGCCATCTATCTATGTCAAAATTTTTGGTAAAGCAGGAACTGTTGTAGTTGACCTTTCGGACAAGAAGCAGCCAGTGGTAAGGGTAAGAATTGGTGATACTGCAGAGGATGCCGGCGACGAGGAAGTTTATCCGGTTGAGTACGACCGTAGCTACGGTGTCAAGGCCGAATTCATGAATTTCCATGAGGCTGTTGTCAAGAAGGACAAGACATTGTATAAGGGCAGTCCTAGAAGAACTTTCCACCATTTGGCTGTAATTGCCGCTCTTTTGGAGTCTTCCTCGAAGAACGGTAATTCTGTCAAGGTTCAACAGCCCTAATTTAAGTTACGACAACTAAATAGATGATGTTATCACAAGAGCAGTATCGAATGATTTATGTGTTGTAATCAACCCTTATGCATTTTGACGAGATTCCGTGAGTTACCTTTCGGAAAATTGGCGTGCATATGTGAAGAACTGTCCTGTTACTTTTTTCGGTTTCCTTCCTTTTTCTCAAATCTTGAACAAAGTATATTAAGATTAAGGTTCTGAAACACACTCTCTCTTCGTGTTCTGCCACTGTATGAACACGAGTAAGGTACTTTTTGGTTACCTGAAGAACTTAGCTAATATCCTTTGTAGCTGGATGAAGCATTAATTACGCCCAACTATTAGATGCAACAGATCCAAATGTTGAAAAACAAACACTAAAACTATAACATTTTCGACGTTTGTCCTTTATGTTGCTGGCAAGTACCCGACTAAAACAGACCAAATGTTACATATTTGGATGATCTATATATAGTTATTTCTGTCACCCTACTTATTCTTATATCACGTAATTAGCATTTGGGAAACGATTCTTTAGCAAACCATCTATTTTGTTAGAATTTTCAGCTGTATAGATGCAGTTTCTTTTTACTCAATATTCATTATTATAGCGTCTAATGAATGTGTTTATTAGTTCGGAACAAGACAAATGAAATTGGCCATGGCTATATTAGTTTTCAACCTTTTTAAATCAGAAGAATTCCTACTCACTCTAAAATAATTGGTTCACGAAGATTGCGCTTGCGTAGGCCTACGCCTGATTATTGGATATTACGGTCATTTCCTCCTTACGCTCTGTTACGTAAAAATTAATAATCATCTGTACCCTACTGAGCGAGACTTTTTTGGAACGCCTTCGAAGAATGCCAGTTTGGTGGGTTTATGAATTTTTTTACAAATGTGTTACTAACTTTCTATATCTAATGTGGCCCCTGGCAATTGTTTCGTTGCTTTCCTTACTTACTAAAATTTGTCATGAAAATCAGAGGCTGACCTCGAAAATATAGCAAACAATATAAAAAGGGTACAACACAAACAAGGTCTTCTTGGGCGTCGAGAAAAAGAGGACGAACAGAATACCAGAACACTCCTTCCTTCATTGACCTTAAATCTACACAACATGGCTCCAAGAGTTGCAATTATCATTTACACGCTTTATGGCCATACAGCCACTCTAGCTGAAGCTGAGAAGAGAGGTGTTGAAGCCGCTGGTGGTACAGCAGACATCTTTCAGGTACCAGAGACCTTGTCTCCAGAAGTTATTCAGGCCATGGGTGGTGCCCAAAAGCCAGACTATCCAATTGCAACCAAGGAGACGTTAACCGAATACAACGCTTTCTTGTTTGGTATCCCAACCAGATTTGGTAATTTCCCAGCCCAATGGAAGGCATTTTGGGATGCTACCGGTGGCCTATGGGTAAAGGGTGCCTTACATGGTAAGGTAGCCGGTGTATTCGTTTCGACTGGTACCGGTGGTGGTAACGAAATGACTGCCGTTAACTCCTTGTCTGTTTTGGCTCACCATGGTATTATTTACGTGCCTTTAGGTTACGCTAACGTTTTCAATGAGTTGTCGAACTTGGAGGAACCCCACGGCGGTTCGCCATGGGGTGCAGGCACCCTAGCCGCTGCTGACGGGTCCAGAAAGCCATCTAAGTTAGAATTGACCGTCCACGAGACTCAGGGCAGAACCTTCGCTGAGACAGTGAAAAAGTTTTGATCTTGTTATTTTGAATATATAGATACTTAGTTAGTCTCGAATCATTTCGTTAATTGGTCGGGGACCTTTCATGGCGTGCTGGGAAGCACAGGACCGCATCTGCTCCAACAATCCTGTACATTGCTCGTTAATGGTACCACTTGCCATGTTGTTCCTCACACAGGTTTCATAGTTGTGCATCAGTGATCCGCAATTGTCCATAACTCGTTGTACACTGGGTACTTTGCCTTTGATACACTGTGAAAGGTCTTTCTGACGAAAAGCACACTGCGAAGGATCATCACGATTAGAAGATACACACTTATGGTAGGCGACGAACTCCCGGGGGCAGTTCGCCGCCACATCCTCCATAATGAATTGGTCTAATTGTGACATTTGCCTTTCCCTATAGTTATAGTGATAAAAAAAAAACATGCGGCGTGAGGAGCATGAAATTTGTTGACCCCCAACCCTTCAATATGAACACAGCATTTCTGAAATACCAGCTGGGGCAGTGCAGTGACATTTATAATGTTGCCGCTCAGCACGAATTTGAGTCGCTAGTAGAATGTGAGATGCCTCGCCGGTATAATTACTCGAAAGAGCCCAGGGGTTCTGTTAGCTGTTTAGAAATAGACCACAGTGGACAATTTTTGCTTGCTTGTGGCAACGATGGATCTCTCGGTGTGTGGGGTCTAGACGAACGCCTAGACCGTGATAGAGGTTTACTTTACTGCAAAAGAATCAAGTTTCAAGCAAGGAAGGTTCTAGACGAGCCTATGGTACGGGCCCCTTCGATGCCAGCTCCACAAGTGGTTCATAGTTTTGAAACTCGCCGAAATAAATTCAGACTCTATCGCCAATCTTCTGCTGAAGCTCAGCAGATTGCTAATGCACCTGTTGGCCATCGCTATGGCATAAGGTCGGCGAAATGGTATCGCATAGATAATGGTATGTTTTTTACGGGTTCCAACGATTGCAGCCTCCAAATATGGGACACAAATACCTTTGAAACAGTCCAATCTATTGAACTCGGGCATAGAGTCAACCAGATTGATACGGATCCCGAAGGCGAATATCTCATTGTTGCCACTGAGGATGGTTACCCACGCCTGATTGACCTGCGCAACTTAGTTACTTCGGGCGTTACTCACTTGGGCCAGGGCACCATGCCTTATGAAGTGCTCACTTGCAAATGTAATCCCAAGAGGTCCCATATAATAGCGACTGGTGACTCGCATGGCTGCGTTAAGTTATGGGATTTACGTAAACGTAATCGCATGCTAATGGAACTAACTCATACCTCCCAAGGCAAGAGGGCACACATGAGTGTGTGCAATGATTTGGCTTGGGATCAAGCCGGCCATCAACTTGCCACACTTGGAACTGATGGGAAATTGCATGTCTGGGCGCCCTTCACGACACTGCCGTCCCGCCAAGTGGGACCTCTCGACCTTCCTCGCACTAGACATCACAGACGTACCTCCCAGCGCCTTTTGTGGTTTGATAACTACATATTATGCAATACAGACTACGGTGAAATTCAACTCTTCGATGCTTGTCATGCTAAGCTTTGGACTAAGATCGAAGACCCCGACATGTGCAATAAGACTCCTCAGTTCTCCAGTATGGCCATGCAGCCGAACATGGCCAATGGGAAAGGCTTGAGACTCTATCTAGGAACTGCAAACTCTATATATGAATATACATAGGCCGCTTGTCACTACTTTTCATGTTTTGTCTTGGGTCGTTTTCATGCTCCCTATAATGTCACTTTTGCTAGGGAGAGAGGAAACAAGGGCAATTTTAATTTTACAAGATTTCAACCGTTTGAAAAACAGAATAAAAGAACTACAAGATTAGAAAGAATAAGAGTCAAGATACGTGCAAGCACTATATTCGACACTAGAGTTTGAGCTAGCACGTTAACAGGTCTTTTTTCTTCAACTTCAACTTGCATCGGCGAAGAAATTTCCGTCTTGGCCAAAGTGCTATAAGACCTTGGCGTGTTAGAGTATTCTCAGCAGAAACGACACTGTGTTAAAAGTGGTCTCGAAGATTTTGCCGAAAGTTTTGGTGGTCCATTAGTAACACTACAGATACGACATTTTGTTTGTCTGTCCACTTTGTTCGGTAGAGTAAAGAATACAGGAACAGTTGATTCAGGAGTCATTGGGGAGATAATGGCAAATAACTTAGCTGCTTACTTGAGTAACCAGAGAGACCGCTCCTGGCCCTTGGAAACGAGTAGCGCGCCCGCTACGCCCATTTCTAGTGGCAGTATTAATGAGGTCGATAAAAGCTCAGATATTAAGAACGAAGATGATATGGGACCTTCTGTTTCCATGGCAGTACATGCAGATAGTGACGCTGATTTCCGCAAGTCCACGTTTAATCTGAAAAGGACAAGATCTATGGGGTTACTAGATGAATATATAGACCCAACCAGAAAGTTGCTGGAAAGGCATGACTTGGGGTCATTGCCCAGGTCGCGGAATGAATTGATGAGAGAAGACGAGGAGAGAGAGAACCCTGAACACCTTGAAGAGCAACCAGGAAGTCATTCCGAAGAAGAGAGTTCTGAGGTATCGGAATCTGACAGTTCAGAAAGCTCTCGCGATGATGAGGGCGGAGAATCGAGTAGATCAGTATCGGTGTCACCGCCCTCTGCTGATGCAGATAGCCTGCTGCTACCACAGGATGACAATGATTTGATGAGGGAGCCCAAGAGGCATGTGGATTACCTTTCTCATGAATGGAATGAATCCGATATTTCCAACTCCTGGAAGTATATTATTCTGAAAAAGAAAAAGAGAACCTCTGTGGATCATGTCAACGCAGCAAGATTAGAAAATGCCTCCTGGAGAACTTGGGCAAAAGCGCGTAACCACTTGAAGACGGTTTCGCCAGAAGTGGTTAACTGGTCTAAGGATTCCGATGTCACATGGCTTTACGGTCCCATCGTGAGAGGTAATGATAACGAGGATAACGATGTGGAAAGAGGGTATGGTTCTGATGACGAAAATTCTAAGAGAATGAGTGCTCTAAGAGCTAAAAAAAAGAATTCTGGCATGGCACCCAAACCTATTCTGAAAAAGAGAACTGTCCAAGAAATATTGAAGGACAATTCCTTATGGAAGTTGAGCCAGGCAAGGAAACATAGGAATGAAATAATGCATGCAACTTCTGTAATGGACGCGAACGGCAGCTTGTACGATTCACATGACGACTACGATGATTATGACGCATTGGCCGCAAGGGTAAATGCCCAATACTATGGTTCTGCAGAAAAAAAGCATTCTAACGGAGCCGGTAGTATGGCTGGCGTGCCTAATCTTTCAGGCAGTCACCATGATGCGGTACCGCAGGGAGCGGAACAGGAGTTACTCTCACCAGTGCCTCAGAATGCTTCTGCCAAGTTTGGTGGTGCTCTCAAGACGATTTTGACTTCCTCGAATGACAATGGGACTGGTTCCAAATCAAGTAAGCCGATTAGGCACATCCATTTCAACGATCGTGTGGAGCAGTGTGTAGCAATTACCAACCAAGACTCAGATAGCGATTTCATCGACAACGAATCGCAGAACAGTGAGGAAGATCACACAAACTCCTACGGCACGGGAAGTATCATAAGTGGTCGTACGGGAAGTTTAGTACAGTCTAATGAAGATAATGATTCTGATACGCTTTCTTCAGATGAGGGAGAAGCAGATGATGAAGATAATTCAGGTCTGTTCATAAGCCCCTCCATTCCTCGAAGAGCTGATTCAATTATACATTCTCCAATCACTGATAGCTCGTCCACTGGGTCACTGAAAAATTCCAAACTTTCAATTCAACCCATTATCAAACTTTTGCCTGCAACTACTCTTAATCACGGGTCTGATGATGAGGATTCCGGTAACAGTGACTACAATGGATACGGTAGCTCTGTTTCTCACAACGTCAATACTTACAGAGGTTACGACTACATGTACGACTACAACTCCGTATACACTGGAGATACGTCGAATTTTCTGCCGGTAGAAAACTGCGATGTCGTTGATGTGCCAGCAGGTATTGATTTACACACTGCAATGGCTGGTGATAATGCATCAACATACGAATTTAACCACGCTGCTCTATCGGATTTGGGCAAAGATATACGAGCAGACGAACAGGCAAAAAACTTCCAGCAAAACGAACACGAGCATTCTTTCATGGACAACGACTCGGATGACTCTGGCTTTGGCAGCGATGAACAATTCATTGAAGATACCAAGTATCCTAGCAGCGACGAAGAGGAAGATGATTTAAGATTAAGAAGAGCAGCTTCTATTGGCAAAACTAGCGGTACAAGCTCATTTAGAGACTTGACTCATGGTCCTCCATCTGACACACAGAATACACCATCTAGGACATGCAGCTTTATTTCAGGCAAACCTTTGGAACCTAGTTTAACCCCATCTGCGAAGTCTCCACAATCCAATTATGCTAGCAAAAGTAGTAACGCCAACGAACACATTAATCATAACCCTAACGATACTAATAATAATGATGATAATAATAGCAACATCGACAATAACAGTAACAATAGTGCTAATAGCGGAACTATAAGGTCAAGGAGTCCTCGATCCTTGAAGCGAGCTGCTTCATCCTCGTTTATTTTCAATTCTGACAGTGAAGGTGATGACGATGATGATAATGATGGTAATGATGATGGGGGATATAGCCGATTAAGAAAAAACAACGTTATCCATGAGAATTCAGAAGCAAAAGATAATTCACCATATTTATCCTTCCACTCTCGATCTCGGACCGCTCCACCTCAGAGCTCTGTGATCTTACCAGCCACAACTACTAGATCCGTAACCGCGTCAGGTCCCCAGCTTTCGGACCTGTCCAAAAGCATAAGAATCAAAAACTCTTTGTCATCTGCGGAAGTGGGTGCAAGTGACGTCGCCATTAGGGGCAGCTTTTCACCCATTAATGGTTCGGCTAAATCGGCCGTGTCGAATAAGCATATCTACGACAAAAATAAGCCAATGAGTGACCTGAAAGATGTGGACAGGAATTTGCAGGACTACCATATTGATGAGAATAGATCTGTGGGAGCCTCTGAGCATCGGGAATCCAGCGAAAGTGTGCACAAGATCATGCAAAACGCTAGGCATATCGCAAATAAGTATTTGCACTCTTGGAAAAAGGGGGAGGGGAATTCACACGGTACGAAATTAGATAACAAGGACTCGGGAAGTGACTAGTTCCAACGTATCACTGAAACGAACCACCACGGTTGTTACCATACTATTCAATAGATCATCCAATGTATGCATACGCACGTACGTAATTCTCCGAACTCTTATTATCGTGTAATTAAAATAAAAAAAAAAAAAATGTTATGAAATTACTCGTTGCAGAGACCGGTTGGAAGATCTATAGAGTATTTACTGTCACTACCTAGCGCTGTTTATCCGTTCTTAACGATTATCAAGTCTTCGTGCTTTGACCGGCCGAAAAGCGAAAAATACCTTTAGCTGATCTTCAGTAAATAATGAATCATAGACGCCTTCATCTAAACCGGGTTACTCATTGATCAGGCCTCTCCACAGCTGCAAGTTAGCGTTTTTGTTCTTTCATCTACAGTTTTGGATTGGCCATGTCAAATAATGGAAAGAAGGATGAAAGTCTAAGTGACAATGATCATTCACAAAATGTCAATTCGGCTGAAGGTGCTTCGAATAGTACGCAAATTGGAACGGCGGCTGATTCACCTTCCAAAATTACCAGGACTCCTTCAATGGATAGATTGCTGAATGATGATCTAGTCAGTGAGTCGGGGAACACGAGCAGGGCTGTGCCCTCTTCTAGAATTAGTATCGATTCTCTTTCCGTGAGAAGTTTCGATTCTTCAGCTGTTGGAGGACGTGGAGGTACGAGAACATTTTCCTTTGACCATAACAACCACAGTGGTTCTATGGAGTACTCTCCCTTGGGCAACAATTCTATCTTTGAAATCGTGATGAATACAAGAAGAAAGAATTGGCTCGGCTTCCCATCAGTTCAGGATATCCCGCCCGTCGTTTTAACGAAGGATACTATAAATCCCGAATTACAAAAGACTGTTGCCGAATATGTCCAATCAATTGGACACGAATGCGCTGTATTTGAAAACTCTAATAATCTGAAAAGTATGAATCGCATAGAGCAAATTAAGCAACTAGAGAATTACGACGATTCTGTTCAACATACAAATGACGAACATACTACAGTCTTAAAAGAAAAAGAGAACTTGAAAGAACTTGAAGAAGTCCCAGATTTTTACTTTGATAAGAATTTCCAGCTAGATAACCCCAGGATATTTCAAAAGGTTTTGAGAGACGTGGATTTACGGCTGGGCGAGCTTAGTGGAGAGAATCAGGCACAAAGAGACCATGCATATAATGAATTGAGGGACAGACTCAATGACTATCTGGATGCAGTTGAGAGTCTTTTAGTGGGAGAAATATCCAAATCGTCGCATAAATTTTTCCATGCATTGGGGGATGTAGATCTTATACAACAAAAAGCAGCAAATACTGTCGAGGAGCTTGATCTCTTGGTGGAAAATGCTAACATTTTGGACAAAGAGAAGATTCAGAAAAAAATAGACCGTCTGCAAAAAACTTTCAAGAGGAAAAATGTCCAAAAGCTAGAGCAAGGATTTTTGCAAGTCAAACAGGTACTTATATGCACAGAGGAGTGTAAAAAGATGTACGAAAAGGGGGAGTTTGATTGCTGTTTGAGTATGATAAAATCTATTGATTGCTTGATCAAAGGAGATGATTCATATGACGAGGAAGTACAAAATTGGATTAGAAGTTGGCCGTTTAAACTAGTTGATTTGAAAGCCGTGCCAGCACTGACAGAGACTAGAGAGTTTTTGACGAATATGAAAATAGAGATTGGCGGCAAATTTTCTCTGCAGTTGTGTTCGGTGCTTTTGGAGGACGTGAGAAATTATTGTAAATCAGTGAGTACAAAGGAGACTCTTAGCAGATTGCAAAACAGCAGCCGCGAGAAGAAATATTTGGACATTGAGCCAGAGTTTCGTGACAAAGTTGCTGGTCTTATTCGGCAATTGCACAGTTGTGAGGAGTTGGCCAGTGCACTTAGCTTATATCAAGATAAATGCGTTGCCGAGATAAAGGCAATCATAAAAATTTATCTACCGCAAGACCACCAAAAAGCGGAAGGTGCGACATCAGAGGCTAAGAACGATGATCCACCAAAATCACAAGGTCCAGTTAGCAATGGATCCAAACTTTCACGGCTCATCAGAGAGCAGACCCCTGTAGAATTTCAGACTATGTTGGTTAGGATATTTACCCATGCTAGTGAGGCTTTGAGGAGGTTTTATAGACATCAAAAGCTTTTACTTGACCTCTCACTTAATGAAATAATATCTGCCAAGGAACCTAGTGAAAACCAGCAAAGCATGATTACCCAGCTGGATATACGCAATGGAATTAACGAGACAATAAGAATATTACAGCTGCGTACCGGTAAGATTATAGCAGTCAGGCGCGAACTAACCTGCAATCTGAGGTTCGATCATTTTCTCAGACTATATTCCGTTTGTGTTCTTTTCATTCAGGAGTGTGAAGCACTTAGCGGAGAGTTTTTAACGAAGTACCTCAGTGACGTACTGGCCGCTCAAATAAAGAACTTCATTGTTAACCAGAGCTCTAGGAATATTAGGACAATTCAAAAGAAAATTGAGACAGAACCTTGGACACCCTTCGTCGTGGATGTTGCCGTCCAAAGAGACGTGAACGACATTGTATCTAGCATGGAGTTGGATCCCCTAGACTGGATTAAATATTCGGACTTGATCAATGAAGAAAATCCCCAGCAGGATGATAACACGAAAGACGACGCCCAAGCAGGTCATAAAAAATCTGTGGTTGTCGAGGACAATACTTTTGTGGCAAGTGATTCTTTGCTCACTGATATCGAGCTCATAAAGGACATATTAATTTTGTCCACCAATTTACCTTCGGCGTATCTCTCCAATTTTGAGAAAATGTGCCACGATTTACTAAGATATTTCAATATATTTGCCGTGGCCGCCTTAAATGATCCCACTAGGACATCTCTACAATCCAACAAAAATTATTCTATTATGGGTGAATCGTTGGACTGCCTTTCACACTTTGTGCACATTGTACAACGATTTTATCAAAGATTATCAAATTTTAGCAAGGATTTTTCACCGCTCGACCAGAGTCAATACAGTCACTTGCTCCACCAATACCAGACATCTTCCGAGAAGATTTACATGGCTAATGCTCCCCCACCTCCTGCTCCTGTATAGAACTGTAAATATCTGCAGTTGAAATGCTTGTGAGTTCACATTTTATGTTACCCGCACTTGATTGATTTTTTTTCTGAAGGGTAAGTTTTACAAACTTTGAAGGACTCAAAGCACAACTGGACGCTGAAGTCAAGAGTCGTGTAGTGTTTACCCTGACAACACGTTAACGAATCAAGAGGGCAGTTGCAAGGTTAAGGTTGAATCTAGATTCCGGTAGCAGTACGCTGTTGTATTGTGTAAAGTTTCTGTTGATCCAAGTAAGGGCTCAATATTATACTAGGGATGGCTAGTAATCAAGAGAAGCAGTACCGCGGGCAAGTTCACCACTTGCCGCATGAGGGCGGTTCGAGGCATGAAAGTGTAGAAGAAGCCGTTTTCAAGTACGTAGGTGTGGGGCTCCACAATGAAGATGATGACCCTAAGGAGAGCAAACCTTACGACAAACGGGAAGTTAACGACACGGGTAAATCGGGAAATGCTAATCAGGGAAGCGAAATGGACTGGTTATTTAGGAATGCTCATAATGATGAAGATATTGGTGGAGACGCTAGTGAAAACTCGTCCCGTGGGTTTCAGTCTGTGGCGCTAGCTGCTATAGCTGCCGCCTACGGGTCTGGAGATCCCCACCAAAAAAGGGAAAGAGTTAAGGAGGGCGATGAACCCAGCGATGATGATGCAAAGAAACACAGAGCATATAAAAAGTCTAAAAAGAACAACGACAAGAGAGCAAAATTGCAACTGGCTGTCGATCCTGAGCTTGCCACATTGGATGACTCCGATGTTACGGGTCATGACCAGTTAGTTCGCAAGGCTATCATCGATACCGATTCCATTGCTCAACATCCTGATTTCCAGCAATACTTAAATACAGAGGAGGAACCACACAAGTTAAAAAATTCTTTGAAAAGTAAGAATAAGGTGCCACATAGAGTTGAGAACGAAGATTCCAAGGACAATAGAGATGTGGATCCAGCTGTGGTAGAAGCAGGCGCTAGACAAGGAGGCCAGGATGACAACCTCGAAGATGTTACTAAGCAGTACGCAGAATTACAAAAGGATTCTGTCATGGACAGTCCTGTCACTAAATCATTGCAAAAGAAGGATTATAGGGAAGTACTGCCCAAAGTTATGTCTTCTGCAGAGATTGGTGTAGACACGGATGTGTCCCATTTGATTCAGTCTGCGGCCTCAAAGGCTTCAGCCATCATTGGCACCACTAGCCAATCGAGCGGTAAAAGTTTTGATCAAGCCGAAGAAGCTGCTCTAGAGCAATTCATCACGGAATATCAGACGATCAAGAATTTGGACCGACAGCAAATATGTGAAAGAATTTGGAGTAATGAGAGACGCAAAGATGATTTCTGGAGTAATATTTGTAAAGTGCTACCATATAGGACAAGATCCTCGATCTACAAACATGTTAGAAGAAAATACCACATTTTTGAGCAACGTGGCAAGTGGACACCTCAAGAAGACAATGAGTTGGCTCGATTATGTGTAGAAAAAGAAGGACAGTGGTCAGAAATAGGTCGTGCCCTTGGTAGAATGCCAGAAGATTGCAGGGATCGGTGGAGAAACTATGTCAAATGTGGTTCTAATAGAGCTTCCAACAAATGGTCACCCCAGGAGGAGGAACTATTGAAAAGGGTCATAACAGAAATGCTTGAGGAAGCCCAAAGACATCATACTCAAAGCACTGACCGCTTGGTTCAGGAAAGTGACGAAGAAGATGATGTCCAGGCTAGTGATGACGAAAAATCAGATTATAACAAAAAGGACAGAAAATCTAATAATAGGGCATCTTTTAAAGATGTCATTAATTGGACCATAGTCAGTGAACGCATGGGTGGTACCAGATCACGTATCCAATGTCGTTATAAATGGAACAAACTTGTGAAAAAAGAGGCTATTGCCAAGATACAGTCAATTACGGATTCCGATAAGCGTTGGATTTTGGAGAAATTGAGAGATTTGGGTTTTACAGAGGATTCTCAAGTTGATTGGGAAGAGCTGGCAGCATTGAAACCTGGAGTAAAATGGACAGGTACAGAGTTGAAACTGTGTTACGAAAGGATGAGAAGCGGGGTACGGTATTACAAGCAAAAATCGATTAACGATATTTCCAAAGAATTGCTGGTACTGCTTGATGGGGCCCTTCCACTGGAGTCTAATACGAGTTAACGACGATAAACTTTCTGCTTTGTACGATATAAAACTGAAAAAAAATGTTTAACGTTTGTACTAATATATTTCATCGGTAATTTGAACACCGCCCTCACACTCTAACGAGTTGTATATTCAAACACATTATACAAATGATTATAGAAAAATATATCTGTGCAAATTCCAATTATGGACCTTAAAATTTGGTGAATTGCTTGTTAGCCTTGGCGTTGGAGGTAACCTTCACCACATTGAATCTAACGGTCTTGGAAATAGGTCTGCACTGGCCAGCGGTAATAATGTCACCAACGGAGACACGGAAAGCAGGAGAAAGGTGCACTGGCACGTTCTTGTGTCTCTTCTCGTACCTGTTGTACTTTGGCACATAGTGCAAGTAGTCTCTTCTCATGATCACAGTACGGTGCATCTTAGTGGAGACAACGACACCAGTCAAAATCTTACCACGGATAGAGACCAAACCAGTGAAAGGGCACTTCTTGTCGATGTAGGAACCATCGATGGCAGTTCTTGGTGTCTTGAAACCCAAGCCGGCATCCTTATACCATCTCTTAGCCCTCTTAGAGGTCTTCAACTTAGGGTTGTTGAAGATGTGAGGTTGCTACAACGCAATACGTTAGTATCCTATGTCAATTGATCATAAATATCATCTCGCAGCATACTATCAAAATTGAGCACTAGCTGGAGTCATGTAATATCATTTCGTTCACACATACCTTTTGGAAAGCTCTTTCAGATTGGACGGTCAATTCAGTAGACATCCTTACGGTTCCTTGGTTCCACTAACACGTAAATTTACTTCTCCAATACCTAGTGATCAAGTAGCTCTTCTCGTCAGGAATAATTTGGTGCGTATTTTGAAAAGTTTTGGAAAGTGCGCCTCTGCCCGACGGAGGTGCGTGCGTAGAATGCATTTCGCCTGAGCCCATGGGCATTTGCCCTCAACGTCCGGGGGACCTAGGCTGGTTCGCCCCGCCTGGCTCTTCCCGTGTCAGCCGAGATTTTTTTACGGCCCTGGCCTACTCAGCCCAACTTGCCGAGAGAGAATTAAACCTAACCCATTGGACTGATTCAGAAGGACGGAAGAGGCTTTGTGGATGTACGGATGTTCTATTTTGGGTGTATTGGTGTAGACAGTCAATTTGAAAATCAGATACTATAATTACGAGAACTCATCACAATAAAAAAAACTACGTACGAAAAGTGATCCTTTGAACACTGCTAACCCCAGACATTTTCTAACTGGATTGGCCTTCATTCTTACTTCTCTCCATGTTGTCAAATACCGATTTGGCCTGTAGGAGAACATCAAATATAAAAGTGTGGCCACCATTAAGCATTAACGTTAGCTTGACGCCTTTTGCAAAATCGAGATAACGTTCAATGACTATCTTGTCGCTGATGGTTTTGCACTGTATCGATCTCAAGGGGAAAGCCGCATGATTATCTCCAGTTTCTTTGACGGGCTTCGAATATCTTGGGATAATTTGTAATTCGATAAATTGATCAAGTTGGAAAACAAGCTCCTCAGGACACTCCTCGAAGTCGGTGTACTTTTTATGCAGTTGCTTCTCTAAAAAATCTTGCGAGAAAAGTTGCAACTCATCGTAGAACTTTTCGATGTAGTCAGAGTCGTCGGGCAGTTGTTTATACTTGTCCCGGGGTATGCGGTTAAATTGCGGGCCCTGATTGTTGAAATGTGACGCCGGTGGTACAATGATTCTGCTAGAAACAGTTTTTGATTGTGCAGTTCTTGTCGTGCACAGTGTGCGTGAAACTGATCTAAGAGCCATTCCGTATGTGCGCAACATGGTTGTGATGATTACGTTACTGAATGTATGTAATATGTATGTCTTGAGTTGTGGTAATCTTTGGAGATCCTTGGCTGTGCACCCTTTTTCACTCAGACTCTGAGTGACTACAACACACGACAAGAGTATAATCGAAAACCTTACATTGTTAAGGGGGCGGCGTCAATGTCTCGAGCGATTTGATTCATATCGCTCTATTTGTAAGCAGCATTTAGTACAGGTAAAACAGATAAAAGCAGCAGTTTGGCGTTCATCTACAGGACACATGAAGTAAGATGTTCAGAAAAGCTATTTCCTCTGTTGTAAACAAACGACTAATGACTGCTGCGTCTATTCCGAAGACCCAGAAGGTCATTTTGATAAACGAAACCGGTGGGTATGATGTTCTCAAGTATCAAGATTATTCTGTCCCTAGCATTAATGCTAATGAATTGCTCGTTAAAAATAAGTATTCTGGAATCAATTTCATAGAAGCTTACTTCCGCAAAGGGCTATATCCTAGTGAAAAGCCCTATATCTTGGGTCGAGAAGCAAGCGGAACAGTGGTTGCTAAGGGCGACAATGTCAAGGACTTTGAAATTGGTGACAAAGTAGCATACTTATCTGGATCTGCTTTTGCCCAGTACACCAGCGTTTCTGCTGAGGGTAAAGTTGTCAAACTTCCTCGCGATTCTAGTGATGAAACGTTGAAGTTATATGCTGCCGGTTTGTTGCAATCGCTGACAGCCCTCACTTTTGTCAATGAAGCTCATAATGTGAAAAAGGGAGAATATATACTAGTCTACGCAGCTGCTGGAGGGGTTGGGTTAATTTTGGACCAATTGGTTAGTGCTCGAGGCGCACATGTTATTGCAGTAGCATCCACGGATGCAAAAATAGAATTGGCCAAGAAATACGGCGCCGAATATGGAATTGTATCAACCAAAGAAGACATCGTAACCAAAGTTAGGGATATTACTAAGGGTCAAGGAGTGGATGCAGCGTTCGATTCTGTGGGCAAGGATACTTTCAAAACGACGGTGGATGCACTCAGAAGCAAAGGCACTTTCGTTTCCTATGGGAACTCTTCCGGCCTTGTTGACTCGTTTGCTTTGACAAGCCTGCCAAGAAACATAAAAATTTTGCGTGCGGGGGTTTTTGGATATCTTGCGACTCAGGAGGAATGGCAGCATTATTCTAAAGAGGTCGTTCATCTCATAGATTCTAAAAAGGTGAAAATTAATATTGGAAAGGTTTTCCCTCTGAGTGAATATGCCGAGGCGACGAAGGAACTTGAGAGCAGGAAGACAACAGGTAAATTAGTGTTGGAGGTTCCACAGTAATTGGCAATTTCAAGATGTTGGCCAAATACAAACATAACCTTATATTACCTTTTTGAATTTTGTATTTTTATTTTGTGTCGCGCGACAATGCATTGCCAGTGACGCGAGTTGATGACACTAAATGATTTTCTAAAACACGATTGTTGAAAATGGACTTTGAATATAGAATAAATTCATTGATAAGAAAGACATATAGGATTTAAACTTGAAGTTAACTAAATAAATATGGCCCTGAATCATTTTGCTATGGATGTTTCGCTAGCCCAAGAAGACCGTAACCATTTCTCACGCCAGCATACTTCTTCCACTGGTAAAAGGCATGCACTAAAAAAATGGTTTCACTCTACTATATTTCGAGACGACTTCGAAGATGAAGCTGATAATGAGGAATCTGTAGTAATTGAGGATGGTGACGATCTCATATTCATTCCGACTTTGTCAGCGATTCCTAATAGCCTCTTTTCTTCCTCAACTAAAAAAGTATCACCTCTAATATTCGAAGAGAATCCAAATCGTGAGAACTACAGAAGACAAAAACTCAAGAATTTCAAAATGCATTTGAAGTTAAAAATGCATTTGGCTAGATGTGATGTAGATGAAAACGGAATATACTCCACTGCTGACAATTGCCAACTCGGAAATGGCCTCGAGTGCTATCAGTTGTTCAAAAGTGAACCTGAAGAATTGGATGCTCTGTTTGATTATACAATGAAAAGCGCATTAGAACCGAAATCCTATGGAGAGGTGGTAGGCGCTGACTATTCTGGCCCTGCTGAAGAATTGCAACCTTTGCAAAACTTGAGTTATGATGACATTAAGACGTTCAAAAATACTACTAGTTTTGACCCAAATGTATTCAGTACAATTGATATATGGGAGGGAAGTGAAAAAAGTTTCCAAAAATATGCAACCGTTTCAGAGACGCAAGAAGTTTCGGACTCGTTTAACAGAATGCCAGATGAAGATTGTCCCAACTTATCTATGGACAGTACTGAAGTGGATTCCCTTGCAACTAGCGAATCTGCAGAAAGATCTTTTGAAAGGACACCATCCATTTACTTGAACAATGAATTGACTTTGAAGCATGGTGCTTCAAGAGTGAACATCTGCAGTGAAGATTTTTCGGCAGAAAACACCTTCTACCAGGACTCACAAGATACTCGACACACACTCTGTAGTTCCGCAACACTTGGTGTTTCTTCTTCTGATCGATCTGACGGATCCAACACTGTCATTTATACGATTCCAACTTTTAAGCAAAAGCGTGGGGAGATGAACGTTTCAGGAATTGTCCAGAGTTTCAGGAATGGTACTTTGAATGAGAAGAGTTTAAAAAAAATGGTGGAGAAAAGTGGTAAAGGTGTCACCTTTCGAAGTAAAGAGTTTTACGATGAGCCGCCGACGAGCGCTCAAGAAGCTGAGGACGAGCAAAAGCACAACGAAGAAGAAAGCATTTGCTCTGAAAACCAGGACACTGAATATAAAGACGGAGCAGTAACCGAAGGCAATGGTTGTGGGGTAACATTTGATAGATATTCATGCGTTTTGGTTTACAGGGCAGCTAAAAGATATTGTCACCCTACAAACCATGGTTTCACTTCTGAGAGGATGCACACTAGTCAGAAAACTTATAGTATTTCTAAAGCATCTGAACCATCATCTTCACATCTTGATAAAGCGGCTAAGCCAATCCTCAAAAAAACTGCTAATGAAAAAGAAGCGCTGGAAAAGGCAAGGGCTAAATTTTGTGATAAGGTTGACGTTAAATCATTTTTGGCTTATTTCGAACATTTTGAACACCAGAAGCACTCCGAGGAAGCTAATCTCGGAAAATTCAGAGAAAAGCAACTGAGTCATTACTACTCCAAAGAATTTTTTCCTGAAATGCTGGAAGGTAAGAAATCTGAGATGGGCCATAACAGTGAATATAGAAAAAGTAAGAGGGCTACCGAATTGAATATTGGTAGAAAGTTTGATCACAGTGGATTGCAATTCATAGGTGTCATAGAATCACCACATAATATATAGGTTAGCGATCATATTACCTATATAGAATATATGAGTAATTTCGAATTAGACATCGAAAAGTTGACCAAAGCTTTAAATTTCTCATTAAGTGAGATATTAAACGGATTACAATGGGTATACAACTATTTTGTTGCATTTATTTCTTCTTGGACTTGTTTGAAGTGGAGTTCTTAGGTAGTTCCTTCACGAAAGGAAGGAATTCAGGCTCACCAGGAATATATTTCCTCAAAACCTCTGGGACGACCAACCCATCTTCGGTCTGGTAGTTTTCCAAGACGCAACACAAGGCTCTCTGAGTTGCCGCCAATGTGGAGTTCAAACAGTGAACATACTTCTTTTCTCTATCACTCATCTTCTTTATACCACACCTGATTTCAAGGTTTCTTGACTGGTAATCGGTACAATTAGAGCAGGAAACCAATTCTTTGTATTCTTTTTGATAAGGGAACCAGGCTTCTAAGTCAAACTTTTTGGCGGCCGCATTATTCAACTCACCAGAAACAATACCAACAACACGATATGGTAAGTTCAGACTCTGGTAAAATTCTTCAGAAAGGGAAATCATTCTGTCAAATTCCTCCCAGGATTTTTCGGGCTCAGTTAAGCAGAATTGTTCAATCTTCTCAAAGGCATGGACGCGGAACACACCCCACGCGTCTTTACCGTGTGAGCCAGCTTCCCTCCGGAAACAAGAAGAGTAACCAGCGTAACGAACAGGAAGTTGTTCCTGTGGTTTTTCAAACCATTCGCCACTGTGATATGCGGAAATAGGCTGTTCGGATGTAGCAATCAAATATTTTTCATCGTCGCCGTCGATGACTTTGTATAATTCTTCATCGAATTGAGACAATTGGGCAGTCTTAGCCATCACCTCTTTGTTCATCATAACAGGTGGCTGTAGTGGAATGTAACCTTTCTTGGCCAAAAAGGACAAACCGTAGTTGATCAGCGCTTGATTCAAAAACACACCGTTGTTTCTAAAAAAATAACCTCTGTGGCCGGAGATTTTCACACCACGCTCTGGATCATAACCATCCAATCTCAATAGAATTTCATGGTGGGATAAAGCTGCTGGTTTACCAGTCGCAGCAGCAATAGGTCCGATACTCTCCAAATTTGTAGGCTGCCACGTACGCACTAGCTCGTTGTTTTCCTCGTCATTTGAAATCACCACTGATGGGTGAACAATGTTACCAACCAAGTTGACTTTTTGTCTCAAATCTTGGTCCTCCTTCTGTTCTCTATCGGTGATGTCTTTTTTCTCTTTAGTTAACCTATCCTTCTCGGCCAAAAGTGGTGACGCATCTTCTTTGCTTTTGAATTTCAATCCAATTTCTTTCTGTAGCTTGTTCAATTTCTTGTTCAATTCATCAAGCTCAAATCTGGTTTTGACCCATTCCTTGTAATCAGCAATAATTTCATCTACAAGCTCAACGCTGGCGCCTCTGGCCTTTTGGGACTTTCTAATAAGTTCGGGGTTACCACCCTTCTCTTCAATGAATTGGTTCACGTCCAACATGCTATAAGTCAGGATTTCTATTTTATTGTCTTAGCAATAAATTCTATATTGTTCTGTGGGAGAATACCACGTAGATATACTTTATCTAAATGAAATTTGGCCTCGCGTGAGTTGAGCTTGAGAAGTAAATATGAGTAGAAAAATTTTTCTTTTCTATGACTCCGATAAGATTGTTGACCTTAAGCAACAATTCCAACTTGTCACAGGTCCAATGGTCCAGTGGTTCACGACGTCGCCTTTACACGGCGAAGATCCCGAGTTCGAACCTCGGTTGGATCATATTCAAGTTTTTTTTCCTACGGCTACTCCCAGATTTATGCTTCCTGGGAATAATGCCCATTGATGGGAGTTAAATATTCTTTTATGTTGTATACCCACTTATTTTAATCACCTCTCTGGGATAGAACCTGTAGGCTTTGTTGGAAAGAGCTTCTTCTCTAGAATGGTAGTTGAACTTATCATTTGATCACCCGTGTTAGTGACGCATGGATTTCTTTTAGTCAATGTAGGTATCTACGAACATCTTGAACCTCCCAATGTGTTACAGGTCCAATGGTCCAGTGGTTCACGACGTCGCCTTTACACGGCGAAGATCCCGAGTTCGAACCTCGGTTGGATCATACTCGCTTTTTTTATCATGACTATATCCGGCTTTAATTCTGGTCGTCATTTTACTAAGAATAGCTATCCATATTGGCGATTCTGCCTCTCTCATGCTTTCTCTTGAATGATTTAGTATGAACATTTTGAGAAGGTGAACTACTAATCGGAATTTCACTTTACCAGTATCTCAATATTCAAAAGAAAGTTAAGTAAAATAATATCCAGGACATGTTGGCTCATATTAAATGCTAAATGTAAACGCTTAACCAATAATTTTTTGCAATTATTTGAGATAAAAGCGCCTGATTTATTAACCCTGATTTCTCTATCCATCGCTATCTCTTCAATCCCTCCTCCATATAAGAAATCACCCTCAGAATTTGTTTACTTTCAGTGGAAAAACAGGATGATTAAGAGTTACCTGTGTGCTTCTTTCCTATTTATTGTTTTGCTTCTATTTAGTGTTCCAACATTGTAAAAAATATACGACTCTTTATAGGCGACTTCAAATCAAAAGAATACCAAAAATCACTATGGCCGATTAAATCACAATAGTATAGGAGTCGATCATTGTGAAGCCCTTTGATGGATAGTAAAAAAATGTAATTATTTAATAAACTAGTAGATTTAACACAATAAAGTGTCCGAACTTCCCTTTTTCGTCAGTAGTTCGAACCGAGAATGGGGCCAACTTTGTGCCAGAATGTAGCGCTTTTTCTGTTCCTTCAACAAGCAACTTAATCCACGAACACGCTGCTCGTCTTGCAGTCATTTTATTACTGATTAGGTATCTTAGAAATGGATCCTCTAACGATAATTGTTTATGATCGTAACGTGAAGCATACGCTAGGTGACAGCAGCCAATCTACTAGTCACCGCACACCAGATGCAAATTCCCACGCGATGTTTCCAACAAATATAAAGTATGTGTTTGAAGATGATGATGCAATCCTGACTATTGTTGATGCTGAGAACAATGAAAGTGTTGAAAACATCCTAATTCTGAATTTGGATGATTCTGGAGCCCTTGAGGGAGTAGAGTTGATCAGCGATCATTTTCAAATTCTATCATATAAAGGGATTGCAAATGGAAATGACCAAGTCGTGGACGATGTCGAGTTAGAGGTGGTTTCAGAATTTGCTGATTTATCCGTCTTGGCTCGCGATTTGCCCTTAGATGAGCTAATAAAACTATACGTTATACAAAATGAGCAAATGCAGACGATATCAAATTCCATGTGATTCAAGAAACTTAAGATAGGTTTGCAGGCATAGGCTTGATCTTAATTCTATAAAATTTTTCTGTGCTTTTGAGCTTTGGCTCGTCCTCTTTGGTAATGAAATTAATGGCTATACCTTTCCTGCCAAACCTACCACTCCTTCCAATTCGATGAATGTAATTTTCCATTATCTCAGGCATGTCGTAGTTCACTACTAAAGAAATCTGCTGAACATCAATACCTCGAGCCCACACATCAGTAGATATGAGGACTCTTGAATGTCCTGTTCTGAAATCATTCATCACTTTGTCTCTTTCTTCCTGTTTCATGTCGCCATGCATCGATACAACGGCGAAGTTGGATTGAGAGAGTTTTTTGGAAAGCCAATCGACTTTTTTCCTTGTATTACAGAAGATAACACACTGCGTAATAGTGAGAGAGTCGTATAGGTCGCATAGAGTGTCAAACTTCCAATCTTCTTTGCTGACGTCAACATAATATTGAGCAATACCTTCTAGAGATATCTCATCCCTTTTCACCAGGATCTTGACAGGGTCATTCATGAATTTTTTGGTGACCTCCAGAATGTCTCTATTCATGGTAGCACTCACAACAATGACTTGGCAAGTAGGCGGCAGTTTAGAAAATATATCATAAATTTGTTGTTTGAAGCCAAGCGTTTCACTCAGTAGCTCATCGGCCTCATCCAAAATTAGCATTTGCACATTCCTAGTTTGGACAGCTTGCCGTTTAATCAAATCCAGAACTCGTCCAGGAGTACCGCTAACTACATGACACCCCCCATTTTGCATTTTTTTCAAATCGTCTTTTAAGGCCTTGCCACCAGTAACTGCAAAAGTCTTTACGTTCATATAGTCTCCTAAATTTGATATCACCTGGCAACTTTGAGACGCCAATTCTCTGGTAGGAGAAAGAACAAGGGCTTGAAGATCCTTGCGCTTTAATTCGATGACCTGCAACATGCCAATGGTGAAAGTTGCCGTTTTACCCGTACCTGATTGCGCCTGTGCTATTATATCTTTGCCAGAAATGATCTGGGTGATGGCTCGAGATTGAATAGAGGAAGGAGCTTCAAAACCGTAAGAGTATATCCCTCGCAGAAGGTCATCCTTTAAATTCATAGCTTCAAAAGTGGGCGAAACTTTAAGTTTTTTGGACGTCTTGAATTTTAATTGGCTATCATCTTCTCTGTTGAATGACATGCTATGATAATGATGGTTGTGTGCTTCTTATTCTTCGTATTTAGTTGTCTGGCTTGCTCATGGGCATTGCAAAACTTTTTGACATGATGATAAGGCGCTATTCAAAAAATCTGATACAAAAGTGAAGGACAATCTACCTTTGAAAGCTCTATGAGCAAGAGCATTCGACAAATAATTGTCTCCATTGGCGGAGGGCATGCAACAGGAGTTGTCGAAACAGGCCTGAAAATCAAAAGATCGCTGAACGATATTTTCCCTTCTACTAATATTAGAGTGATAAATTTGGACAAATCGGATCCTGACAAAACCAAACAATATAGCTATAAAGATTATAACTTCTCCGAAATCCATGATGAATTAAGCGGATCTGGCCAAAGAAGACCTAGTATCATCGATACCGAGGAAGCGGATGTGAAAGATCCAGTGGAAATTGTACTCCTATGCGGATGCTATGCTCTTTATGATGAACATATCAATCATTTGGCCCAACTCAAAATCTTTTTAGACAGCGATGGTGATAAACGATTGATCAATCTAATTCGTGAGAAGCGGATATCTACCCGTGAGCAATTGTCCGAATTGCTTACTGAATATATGGATCATTTGAGATTAGAAATGCAAAAATACATTGCGCCTACTAGAGCTCATGCAGACTTAATCATTCCCAGTAATTTTGATGGTACAGCTCGCGAGATCATAGTAGATGGAATATGCAAAGTCGTAGAAGCATTGAAGGGAAGTGATACCCCACCTTCCCCTGCAAGATTGTCACCATTGTTGGTAGATTTCGAAGCAGAGAGAATGGACGTGGAAAAGGAAAGGTACTATGATTTATCTTGATGTCTTATTTGTTGTTTGAGATAATGTACAATTGATAGAATATGGCCATAAACCCATTCTACGAGAACCAAGACCGTAAATACTCAAGTAAAAGCAAAATAACGACCACAAGGAAGACTACTTGAAAGTGAGAAAAAATTTGAAGGCCGAAACCTTGCTGGAGCATGTCCCCACACTATACTACCCTGATGTTTGAACAGAACTCTTATAATCACCGGGTCCAAAAATTCGATAAGCGTGGTTTGGTGATTAGTATTAATCACGAAATCTCTGTCATCTATTACAGTTCCCATCCAATGCAAAAGATTTAAGCATGGAAGGGTAACTCAGACCAATACACAATAAATTATATATCGTGCTTCTAGTATGTTATTTGCCATAAGTTTTAATCTTTTGTATTGCATCGGCCTCAACAAATTGTTGATGGCGACAAATTAAAAAATCTTAGTCCACACTGTTTATGCCGAGTAAATGGAGAACCGATGCTGAGACAATCTTTAAGTGGTCCCTTTAGTAGATTTATACGTACCGTTAAGACACTACATACACCCATTTATGGAACTGAGCAGCTGTCTACCAAGCAAGCCTTTTTACAGGGCATAGAATTATTGGATAATGTGGTCAGTTCTACCACTGATAACAAAAGTTTACTTTACATGCCCAAATACAATACAAGACCTAAATTCATTACTTCAAAAGACACTTTACGATTGCAACACGTTGTTAGGGAGTTTTTAGATGGGTTGCAGGAGGAAGAAGTTTTGACTGGCAATAAACGACGTGATTCCACCTCTAGGTTGGCGAAAGTGGGATTACAATTATTTTGTGAGATTCATGACAGAAACATATTACCAATAAGCACAGGTCTGACATTAACCCTGATGAAAGAATACGCCAAGAATCCCACTAGTAAAACGTTGGCTGCCATTCTAGGGGGATTGGACCGCATACGAGTCTATTTAGAACAAAACATAATTAGAATCTCTTCCGCTAAGGACATTGACGCCCTGGTAGACAAGCTGGCCTACACCAAGGCGGATTCAGAAACGACAAAATGCGTTTTAAAGGCTCTGGAGTATAGACTATACTCGGACGACGTAGTTAGGGTAGCGAAGGGCCGGAAAACACATGATGATATTGACGTTTCAAAGGGATGGAAATTTCCTGCCGGTATTTTGGACACTAATGAAGCATATCTTAGATCTGTAGAGCTACCCCAGAAGAAGCTAGTGTCAGTTGATGAAGAGATGATCGTGCTTATATATGACGGAATCCTTAGAGAGGCAAATGACATTCTACCTACACTACACTACGCAGCCAAGGCTCAAAAGTCTCTCCTACTAATGGTGACTGGCGATTGCACAGGTGATGCATTGGCGGCAATTGTTATTGCTAACAACAGGAATAGGCGCCAGGGAATCAAGAGTCAAAGCTACATTATTAAATACGACAGTAAGGCTAATGGTGGACTGTCTCTGCATGAAAATTATGAATTAGTCCAATTTTTGCGGTTACCCATGGGGTTTGCCAGTGTGTATTCACCTACCTATTGTGCAGTGGTACCCAGCAAGCAAAGTGCTAACCAGTATTATGGAAAAATAGACTCTCTGAAAGCTACAACAGGCGAGGCATTTCTTTACAATTCAGCTGAATGGAGTAAAACAGACCTCCAAAATTCATTTATGCAAATGACAGTCACCGTTAATGTAGGTGCCGCAACCGAGACTGAACTCGACCAGAGAAGAAATTACATGGACAATCTAATCAATGACATTTTATGCCATGGCCTTTCAAAGGGATTCATACCTGGCTGTAATGTTTCCCTTGCAAAAGCCATTCCTGTTGTAAACCAACTTGCTCATGACGCGCAACATTTGGACACCAAATTGGGGTATGATGCTGTGGTTATGGCATTAGCGCAAGCTTTCGAAAGGTCAATGTTCAACTTACATGGATACAACAATTTTACTAGCGCCGCATTATTGGCAGAGACTATAAGAGATCCAAATTTCAGTACTGCCCAGATAGAACCCAACAAAGAACCGCAGGATTTGAAAGGGATTGGTATATTGGATCCATGGGACAAAGTAGACAAGTGCTTGGCAAATGTTGCAACTTTCATGAAACTTCTGGCGAGCTGTAACAAGATTGTAACGCAGGTCTTTGAGCCGCCCAAGAAGAAGGCTTGAGTATTTTCCTCGCTGTACATACTATATATATGAATCTGACTCCCTCTCTTCTGAAGTGACTCCGCTCCGAACTTTACTGACTCCAGAAGGTACCTTCCTGACTCCGAACGCCAAAAAGTTAAGGAGTATACAATGATGAGACATCAATTCTGTAGTATTAAAGAAGGGTTGCTGGATGCATCAATGATGGTCAAACGCAACGTCGACTTATAATCATCCCGAAATGCTAAGAATCGTTAATAAGAGACTTTATTCGGGTCATGCAGCCTTAAAGCACACAGCTCTGCACGATTTACATGTTGAGCTGGGGGGTGACATGGTACCCTTTGCGGGTTACTCAATGCCAGTGGTTTACAAGGGCCAATCTCACATCGAATCTCACAGGTGGACAAGGGCTCATGCTGGGCTTTTCGATGTCTCTCACATGCTGCAGAGCAAGTTAACCGGGGAGGGGGCCACTACTTTCCTACATAAGGTGACGCCCACGGATTTTAAAGAACTACCCATTGGTGTTGGTAAATTATCTGTGCTGCTCACTGAGCAAGGCGGTATCGTTGACGACACTATGATTACTAAACAAGGGAACAATGATTTCTATATAGTGACAAACGCTGCATGCGCCGAGAGGGATTCACAGTTCTTGGAGGACGAACTCAAGTCCCATCCAGAAGCTAAGTGGGCACCCATTAAAGGTAGATCCCTTCTTGCTTTACAAGGTCCTGAGGCATCACAAGTCCTTCAACCACTTTTGGCTGCCGAGCAAAATTTGAAAGATCTATACTTTGGTGACAGGCGCTCCTACAAGCTGTACAACGGTGTTATTATAGATGTGGCTCGCTCTGGTTACACTGGAGAAGACGGGTTTGAAATAAGTCTCGCTGATAAAGATGCTGTAGATTTTGCGCGCTCGCTGCTCGACAATGAAACCGCTAAACCCATCGGTTTGGCTTCTCGAGACAGTCTGAGGTTAGAGGCCGGTCTTTGTCTTTATGGTCATGAACTAGATGAGTCTACCACCCCTGTTGAAGCTGCCCTAAGCTGGGTAGTCTCGAAGAGTAGAAGAAATGTAACGCAAGAGGATCAAAAGTTCAACGGATATGACGAAATTATTGATCAAATCACTAACAAAACCCATAAGGAGTTGCGCGTTGGATTCCAATATCAGCTTAAAGGACCAGCGGCTAGAACTGGTGCGAAGATTTTTCTTCCGGATAAAAAAACGGAAGTTGGAAGAGTGACCTCCGGCAGCGCCTCTCCAAGTCTGGACAATATTAACGTAGGTCAAGGGTATGTACTAAAGCCTCACAACAAGAAAGGGACAGAGTTGCTAGCTCAAGTGAGAAACAAATTTTTCCCAATCACAGTGGTCAAGATGCCATTCGTTCCCTCACATTATTATAAAGGTTAAGGATCTAGAGACGTTATATATTAACTGGTATAGAGTTTCTTTTGTTACCATTAATGGTAGCGCCGGCGCCGTCATACCCAAAGTGTACCAACTCATCCGTGGCTCACAATTTCCTAAGCCTCGCGCTCTCTAATCTGGGCATAGCTATACATGTACGAGAGCAGCCCATCAGGAAGTCCTCCATCGTCAACAAGATGACCGTACCTAGCACGCAGCGAGCCTTTTTCGACATTCCCAGGAATGCCGCCGGGTCTTGGATTCAGATTTGGAGGATCACTAGATGGATCAACTAGCTCCAGCTTGTTGTCATCGTTAAGCTTGTAGTACCCTGATGCAAGTGCTGCTACTTTGTCGCGCAAAACAATATCGTCTCCACGCTCCATCATCACTTCATTCAATCTCATCATGTCCTCATGAAAATTCTGTGCATAAATATTGCTGTCCGACATCTTCACCGTACTGTAAAACTTTGATGATGCCCTGGAAATTCATTCAATACGTTAAAATCCACAAGTGGAATATCGACCCTTTATATGGATTCTTTAAGGATACCTCCCCTTAGTATATTGTGAATCCCCTTTGCTCAAAATAACCCTTTCAGAAGATCCGATATGTCAAATTACTCTTAATAACTCCTTGCTTATTATTCTTGCTAATGCTCCAGAATGATTGCCCGATGGGCTTGGGCGGGAGAGTTAAATGCTCTTCTGCTAATACTTTTTAAGTCATCAGAAGTCGAAAAATGGTGCAAATTCCTATAATCTTTTAGCAGCCCATACCAGCCACATGATTTTTCACCTACGCGGTTAGTGAAGTAGAGGGCATCTATCTGCATAGGCGATAGGCAATATTGTGCTTTCCAACATTTAGCATTCATGATCTATCTCATATGCTTGGTCAGAAATTTTACCAAATTATTTGACATGGTGTCTATTAGAATTCTTCGAGTGTTGATATATGAATATAGAAGTGGAAACACAAGCGCACCTCGACTACTGCTCAATAATGTTGGTTTCCTCCCAACTAAACCTAGTATCATTTTCTTCATCCATCTGTACATCGTAGCTTATTCCTGGTTCAAGTTTCGTGTTTTCACCGAACGGCGGTGCACGAGTTTCCGAGGGTTTTGGAGAAAGAAAAAAAAACTCTTACACAAGGCCCAGACGTCCTAGCATGCAGCCCATCTACTTGACCGGCTTTCTATCTTCTTTCAGACTGGTTTTGTTTTAGATTTACTCAGCTTCCTTGCATATATGAATAAATGCATTGATTCCCTGTCATTGTGGCTACCAGCAGTATATTTAGTGCGTTCTTCATAAACGCGGTCAGTTAGTCATCCTAGCTGCAAAGTTATTTTAGGAGCGGATACATTGCAGAATCCCCGAATATGCTGCCTGAAGATGCCGATACTCCAGCTGCCAATACTGCAGACGCAAATGAACATGGCGGTGTGACCCTTAATACATTGATATCATATAGTGAGTTAGAAAGCAGCCAGTACCATCCGCAACAGTATACCAATAAGAACGAAATTCAGGAAGGGGAAGCTCATTCTACCAATCCTCCTGCCGGTTCGCAAAACCGCAGCGTATGGAATCGCCTGAAAGACAGAACTTTTTGGGCGGCAAGGAAAGATCGCAGGGGTCTTTTGCCGCACTTAGCTGTAATACCGGAGTTCAAAGATGCCCGAGATTATCCACCAGCCATCAAGAAATTTATTGTATTTGTAATTGCATTTTCATCTATGATGGGGCCCATGGCAACTTCCATTATTTTCCCTGCCATCAACCCGATAACGGATGACTACAAGTGTAGCTCCATCATGGTGAACATTTCCGTAGGGGTTTATCAAATAAGTCTCGGCGTTTTCCCGTTGTGGTGGTCTTCGATTTCTGAAATGAACGGGAGACGATCGGTTTATATCATATCGTTCATTCTTTTGGTTGGGTTTAACGTGGGAGCCGCCGTAGCTCCCAGCATACAAGATTTCATCATTTTAAGAGTGTGTTCCGGTGGGGCCGCCGCATCCGTGCAATCTGTAGGAGCAGGCACTGTGTCAGATCTGTATGTACCAGAAGAAAGAGGTGCAAACCTAGGTATTTACTACATGGGTCCTTTGATGGCACCTTTGGTTTCTCCTATTATTGGCGCTGCTCTAGTTAGTCACTGGTCGTGGAGATCTACACAGTGGTTTATGGTCATTTTATCAGCAGTAAATGTTATGGTTCTGACACTTTTCCTGCCGGAAACGCTTAGGAAGCAGGACAATGATGCTGCTATAGCGGCGATACTAAAAGAACGTAGGAAAGGGTCTTCTTCGGCCGACGAAAAGGAAGACATGGAAGCTGAAGACGAATCACGTAAGGAAACACCAGACTGTGGTACACGCAGCCTATCAGACGCCGGCCGTTCGATTGCGTCACATAAAGAGACAGACGAAGAAATTTATGAACTACAGCGCGCCTTGAATCAAGCCAGTAATAATGTGAACCGTTTCACGTTAAATAATGACCTGGATATGAACGCTCCACAGATGTCGCGTATCCAATCTTATGACCCTAAGCAAGAACAGATGCTACGCAATTTTGAAATTCAGAGATTGCAAAGCAACATGAAGGAAGAATTGTCTAAAATAGAGACAAGCAAATCGAAAAATACTGGTCACATTATAGTCGACCAAAGATCAAGATGGGAGAAATTCCGCCACATGTGCTATTTGTATTTGTTTAGACCACTCAAATCGATCTACTTTTTGCAGTATCCACCGGTAGCGATGGCCATTACTTTCTCAGCAATTTCCTTTGCCATCCTTTACTTTGTTAATATGACCTTGGAATACGGTTATTCGCATCCTCCTTATAATTTCAAACCGATGCTCGTGGGCCTCATGTACATACCGAATTCAGTCACTTACATGTTAGCGTCCATCTTTGGTGGTAAATGGACCGATCGTCTTCTCAAAAATTACAAGGCCAAACACGGGATATTAGCACCAGAAGCCCGTATCTCATGGAATTTAGTCACTGCTGTGATAACTTTCCCCATCTCTTTGGTGATATTTGGTTGGTGCCTTGACAAGGGCGAGCATTGGGAAACGCCTTTGGTGGGTACAGCACTTTTTGGCTGGGCAAATATGATGACTATTGGTGCTACTGTTGCCTATTTAGTTGATTCACTGCCGGGCAAGGGTGCTACTGGGGTTGCGCTCAATAATCTTGTCAGACAGCTACTCGCCGGTGCTGCTGTGTTTGTTAATGACCCCATGATCATAAACATGGGAATCGGATGGGCTTTTACAATGCTGGCGTTCATAATTATCGGAGCTTCGAGTGTACTTCTCATTTTGAAAAAATACGGAGATTATTGGAGGGAGAACTACGATCTCGAAAGGCTTTATAAGAAACTGGAATAAACTTTAAATTCTTGATTGTTGTATAGATAGGTGCTGTGTGTAGGTTTTCATTGCATTTATGTTTGCATGTGTTATTGAAAAGAAAAGGAAAAAAAAAACCTCCGAGATAACCATTTCTATCAGACTGAATTAGAAAGCAAACATAAAGAAGCTTTTTCGAGGTTTTCAAGGTACCTTCGTACTTGAACTGGGACGCATACCACAAGGTGATGGATAATACTACCTGTTATGATCGCCTTCTGATCAAGATCAAGAGGGTGAGTAAGTTACTTTTCGCAGTTTTACTGTTCCTTCTGACATGTTTCTGCATAACGATAACTCAGTTATCCATTCTCTTATTTTATCGCTCAAGCCCTGCTAAACTCAAGTTTTTCATGGATTTGACAAAAGAAGGATTTATATCATTGCTCATAACTATATTGCGTGTTATTGCCCCCTCGTCTGTTCGCATCACAACTGACAGCAATTCAATTCCCAAAGGCACCTTCTATAAAGATCTCAAGACTGGCAGAATATCCTCACATCTCAGTTCCAAATCCGTAATCATTGCCAATCATCAGATATATACTGATTGGGTTTTCCTATGGTGGTTAACTTCCACTGCCGATTTGGCAGGTGAAGTCTACATCATGTTGAAAAAATCTCTAGAATCGCTGCCAATTCTAGGATTTGGTATGAGAAACTATAAATTCATTTTCATGTCCAGAAAATGGGAGTTAGACCGCTTAACTTTGCACAATTCATTGGGGGCCATCGACGCGAATTCCAGAGGTGTGGGCCCAGCATCAGATGCTCCACCCTTAAAAGAAGATAGTAATGGTGAAATACATTGGGACACAAGAAATATAAACGATCGTGAGAAACACTGGCCTTATTCCTTAATTCTTTTTCCCGAGGGAACCAATATGAGTCCAAACACTAGGCAAAAATCTGCAAAATTTGCCAACAAGATAGGAAAAACTCCCTTTGAAAATGTCTTACTACCTCATGTTACCGGTTTAAGATACTCTTTGATGCAATTAAAGCCCAGTATTGATGTCCTTTATGATGTTACTATTGGCTATTCAGGTGTGGGAAAAGAAGAGTATGGCGAAGCAATATACAGGCTACCTAACGTTATATTTAGAGGTCAAAGCCCGAAACTGGTGGACATGTACATAAGGGCATACAAGCTAGATGAGATTCCACTAGACAATGAGGAAGAATTTTCTGATTGGCTCTACGGAGTATGGCAGGAAAAAGACCAATTGCTGAATACTTATTATGCCAAGGGATCATTCGGTCTGGATCCTGAACCAGATCATACTGTCATTGGGGCATTCAAGATGTCTACATATCCTTTCTTCTTTTCATTCTTCTTCCCTGGTCTGCTTTTTTTGATTTTAGGAGGTCTGGTTTGGTATTGCCGCCATTAGACAGCACCTGCAGTACTAACCTTCCTATTTATTTTATATAGAGAAATTGGGGGTAAAATAAATCTATACTACATCATTTCATAAATCTACATAGATCACCCCTTCTTATGTGCAAAAAAAGACATTAGTAGCCGTTTACAATTTGGCATCTTGAGATTCAATAGCAGCCCAATCTTTCGACGTTAACTTTTTGTACTCCTTGTAGTCTTTCAACCAGTAAATTGTGTCCTTCCCGTTCGCACCATGAGGGAGCACCTGATTCCTAAATTTCTTTTTGGGAACTTTATTGGTGTCCGTCATTTCAATCGTATCCACTAGTTTTACAAATATTGGAAATGCGTACTTGGGTAGTTCGCGTGTCAAATGAATCAACATTTCGTTCAATATAGCAACTTTTCTCCGTTCTGGGATACCAGGATTGTTTAATTTAATGGTAGCAAATCCCGCTCTTCCCTCGTAACCAGGAACTTTTATGCCAACGACAACGACTTGATCAAAATCTTCTTGATTACTGTTCATTATTTCGTCCTCTACTTCAGTTGTTGAAACATTCTCAGATTTCCATCTGAATGTGTCCCCCATTCTATCCATAAAATACCATAGTCCATACTTGTCAGCCCTCAGAAGATCGCCTGTCCTATACCATGCATCGCCTTTTCTGAAAACATCACGGATTACCTTGGATTCGGTTTCTTTCTTATTGCCGACATAACCTTGGAAAGAAGTTTCGGGTCGTTTCGGATAAAATATTCTCATCAACATTTCGCCAGGTTCGCCTACAGCAGGTCTTTCACAAAAACCCTTGGAATTTCTATAAATGACAGAATCGTCTTCGGGATCCATTCTGACCAAGGTTTGTTGAAAACTTAAAAACCATTGAACAATAGATCCATAATTTCTGCACGCTCCGATACCAAATTCTCCTTTTTGATAACTTGTGGTAGCGAGGGGAGCCTCGGTAGCTGCATAGAACTCTCCTATCACTTCGATATGGAACCTATTTCTGAATTTTTGCCAAATATCTGGCCTCAAACCGTTGCCATAAGCAACTTTCACCGAATGCATATCCTCATATTTGGAAACTGGTGTATGCAATAGATACCTACATGTTTCTCCAACGTATTGAGCGTGAGTCGCATTTGTCAAGTAAGCTTCCTTCCAAAAGTTGCTAGCAGAGAATTTGTTAGAAATAGCAACACAACCTCCCGCCGACCAAACAGCACAAACTCCAAGTAAGGTAGCGGTAGAGTGAAACAATGGCATGGCGGTAAATACTATGCTTTGGTTGTCCATGTGCAGAATTCTTGCGAACAACTTACAACCAATAACGGCTTTTCTCCATGACATGATAGCAGACTTGGGGAGGCCCGTAGTTCCGGATGTATAGATATACATTGCAGGTCTGTAATCAGTAAGGTCTTGAGGCGACCGGACATCTTCTTCTTGCAAAAATTGAGGGAACTGAGGATCTTGCAATGACTGCATTAAGTCATTTTCATTCAAATAATGCAGCTTAACGTCCGGTAGTTCTTCTTGAATAATCTTTTCGGATGACTTTATAGGCCCACTAGCTTGAGGGTCAATAAACACCTGAGATATACTGGATATTTTCAGCGCATGAACCAGAGGTTTCCCTAAAGTATTATAGTTCAAAAAAGCAGGCACTGCTCCAATATTCCACGCTGCTAACATAAGGAACAGAAATAAAGGCTTATTAGTGGAATCAACGGCAATGTTATCCCCCGCACGTACACCATAGTGTTGATACATGACATAAGACAACCTCAAAACAATATCGTACGTTTCTTTATAAGTGTATGATTCCAACTGGAAGTCTCCCTTCTTGGCTAACGGTCTTGGATAACTAATAGCCATACAATCTCCATTCTGTTCCACTTGTTTAACAAAATGATACCAGTACTGAAATTTATGACTTTTGAGATCGATACAATAGCAGAAAACGCTTTTGAGGAAAAACGGAACAATGTGGAAGTCCTCTTTAATCCTGTATCTGCGGTCGAGGTATTCAATTGTACTACTAAAACACCAAGACAAAAAGCCAAACAGGAGCAATAATAGTGCCTTGCATAGCCTGAAAGTTGCTAACAAGGCACGCAAGAGGAGCTGAGACACAGCATTCTTGCTCATTGTTTTTGCCACAGTCGGTTGGGTTGTAAAGTGGTTGAAGTTTCTCACAGATGGCAATCTCCTTTCCTTCTAGTGGTATCCGCAGAGTTCGATGGGAACGACAGCGTCAGTAAAAATAAATGTATCTCAGAAAACTCGTAAAACGAAAAAAAAAAAAAAAAAAAAAAAAAAAAAGAAAAATACTTTTATATATATATCCGAGAAAGTGATCGGTATTGCAAACTTTTAGAACTTCGAGCCAAGAGTTGAAGCGTCTAAGGAATCGATTGAATGTTTACATTGTGGTTGTTTAGCTGTAACTTTGTCAATTTCCTCAATCAGATTTTTCCTGTCCTTGAGATACAAGAGCCACAAGATGCACAATTCCACTAAGAGAAAGGCAAATGATATCCAAGACATTATCGACGCCTTTGTGCCCTTGTGAACATTAATTATTCCCATACTTGCGCTAGGGACCAATTTCGAGCAAGCACGGATTCCAACATGCGTCCACATCGCTCCAATACCCCATAATAGCACTAACAGAGCGCTACAACCGACTACTGCACGCAACGCGTGATACTTGAAGGGCAAATATGGTATCGTAATGTAAATTATCATCATGAACATTAATATTGCGAGAATTACGGCGACCATCAAAAGGTAGGGATGGACGACATATCTAGAAGTCAGCTCTGCTAATTCCAAAATATTTAGCTTTATGGGCAGCTGCTTCTGTCCGCTTTTTTTCGTGGAAGATGGCAAATTGAATAGCTCGATTGATAAATCACTGTACAGAGAAGTGTTCTCTAAATCTTTGCGAGGATAACATACGGAATTTACATCCTTGTCGTAATTCTTAGGAATGTGTGTCACACAAACCCCCATGTAGCCCGACGCAATCCTAACTTCCTCCAGGCCCGACATTGAAGTAGTGCCGTTCGTTTGGTTGAAAGAGTTTTGTATCACCGTGTAAAAAGGTGAACCGCTGTCAAATCTGTAGCGCACCAGGAATGTGGAATCGTTAGACAAATTGTAACAACCTACAAGTAGAAAAATTGTGAGAAAAATTACCACCAAATTGAGCAGCATAGCAATAACCTTGGGCATGCGTTTGAGGAAAAACCATATGGCCGTGAAGTACATTTTTTTTTGTGATTATCTGCTTGCTTATTGCGTCGTCACCATACAGCAGATTCATTCTACTTCGTGTACCAGCAGCATTTATACCAGCTTCTACTGCTAATACCCTCATTCTGCCGTTCCAGTTGTGTTACAAGCTTTGCAAGAGCTCTATACTATCGTTTCCTTCGCAAACAGCGTTGTGACGTCGCTGAAACACATGAGATCAATATTTCATTCGTATCTACTTAATCTCCGTACTGAATATGATAGATGAATATAAAGAGGCGGACCATCAACCCAAGGAAGAGGCACCAGTAATGATATCGACCAACTCGTTAGTGATCACGGCCTGTCTGGTTCTGTTGTACAAGATAGAGTACTTGTTGATCATGTCACCAGCGTTCTTGGAAGCATTGTCCATGGCGTTTCTTCTGGCAGAAATCTCTGCAGCGTAGCCCTCAGCAAGAGCAGCCAAAAGCTTGTTGGACAAAGTGTATTCGAACAGGTCCTCGGGGACATTCGCATCGGTGTCAATCTCGAACTTGCTAAAAGATGGAGAGCTCTCAATAGCTTCTGGGCTGAAGACATCCTTGGTGGCAGCCTCGAAAGACAGGGATGAGACAGGGTCATTGTAGTAAATGGTGATCTTAGGGTAGTTACGAGCACCTAGCTCCAACAAGGTGTCAGCAATGGCAGAAGAAAGCTGGAACGTGGGGGCCTCCTTACCAATACCGTTGATACCAATCTTCACGTTGTTGGGATGAGTTCTCATCAACTGCGTTCTCATCTTGTCACCAACAGCGACCACATCGGCGTTGGGTGACTCAGCAAGGTGCAATCTCACCCTCTTGGCCAGGGAAGAGTGGATGGAGCCACATAGACCTTTGTCGGAGGAGACAGCAACGACCAATTCGCTGTCCTTGGTAGCGTTCTCGGCCTCTTCCAATGGCTTAGTCTCTGCGTTTTTGTAGAAAGCCGAATCGGCCTGGTCGAACTTCTTGGCTGTCACATTGGCCCTTTCGGCCTTGTTCAATCTTGTAGAGGCCACAATCTTCATAGTCTTGGTGATCTTCTCGATGTTCTTGATAGATTTCAAACGGGTCTCCACTTCTTTCAAAGTGGCATAGTTTCTAGCCTGGGAGGCGCGGGACACCATGGCGCCACAACGCACTGCATTCACACCTGCTCTGGACAACATCACGATTCTCTATGGACAGTTTATCCTAATTTTTGTGCTGAAAGGTCCAAAGTATTGAACAGGGCAAGCAGGGCGTATAACCCGTTCTCCTAACGGTTTTTTCATTTCGTCGTGAAACATGATCTTCTTAGACACCCAAACGGAGCGAAGAAAAACGACATATCAACGATGGAATGCGATTGGCCAGTCGAATGCCGGCCACCAGCGGCGGCTATAGACGTAGCTACCAGGAGGAAAAGGCGATACTACGGACACACATGACCAGAGATCTTGTTGTCCGCAACTAACCGCTCCGTGATGTGGAATGTGCGTGGGAAGCGAAGAAGAAAGCTGCCTCTATTCAAGTAAAATCGCACGCTACACTGTACCGTGCTGGGATACGTAGCTATTCCAGTCCTTGTTAAGTAGTGTTTAAGCTTCCCGCGTGGTCACGGTGCGAATTACGTGTGTCTAGTGAGCAGATCGGCGCGGCTGTCGATGCAAAAGCGCCCAGGTCCACCTCGCTAGACTCAGGCGCCTTTTGCTCCGGCATCTGTGTCCGTACTGACGATACCAATCTAATTTTTCAGTTATGCAAAGAGTTACAAGGACTGCTTCATGCCAAGCCGGACGAAGATACACTGGAACTATGTAGATATAATTGCCAAGAATCGCTCCACACCCTTTGAAACGATTATGTACGATTATGTAGCCTTGTGAAATCGTGACACCACGCATCAAGCACCCCGTGCCCAGGGCGAGCACATGCGTTTCGCTTTCACGAACAATTGAATTGTAAGCCCGAAAAAAAGCCGAAGCCGATAATTCTGGTTACATGACTAGCTAATTTCAAACTCGTCTATATTGTATATTTCACAAGCTTGTGGATTGTAGGCCCGAAAAAGCAAGCCGATATTTCTGACAACATGCCGAGCTAACATCATCGCTGTTGCGTATGCTGTTTATTGATGTTTGATAATTATGAGCCAATTCAAACCGCAACGTGGCGAGTACACATGCCACGGGGGCTGCAAATGCCATTAGATAAGTCCCATTTCTTGATTTCTTTTTTTTTTCTTCCTTTTCTTTCTTTTACCAAGACGAAGTTCTCTTGAGCTTCCCGCATACTTTGATAGCATCAATTCTATATATTGTATGTATAGGTATGTTCCTCACCAGGGCACGTTCACGGCTCAGCTGCACATGTGTGCTCATTTACCGACTAAACGTTAATTACATCTTAACAAAAACAAAGAGCACGCACAAATAGCCGGGTAATCCCAAGTTCTGACGTTTCAGCTTTCTAATTCAGGAAGTGCGGCGAGGGAAAAGGCTCTACGAACTTCGCGTCTTCTCCGGGTCGGTCTAGGGATTGATTAACAGTAATTTAAATGTTTACTGATTAAAAGATGTCATAAGGGATGTTTTCTTGCACTGCAGCCCCTTGGCAATGTTTTGCCGTTTTTCTGCCACTTCCGGAGAGTGCTTCCAATAGACACCTGTGCAAAAATATAGAGATACTTACTCGTGGGTATTGAACTGCATGTCGTGTTTATTGAACACACGATGATTCTTGCATTCTTATATATCTTGTTTAAGCGGTCCTTTGTTTTCTAATCTCTTTCTTTTTCGTTGTCCTTGTTTTCTTTTCACTAGATTATATCATTTTGGATCAACAATAACGGTTAAAGAAAATTTAAAAGGCAAGAAAAACACTTGAAAAATTTCATTCAGTTGAGAAAACTTCACCGCGCTGGTGTACTGACAGAAAACAAAGTGAAAAGAGAATCGATTTGAGGGAGGAAAGGCACGCTAGTTGAGAAAGAGTACTACAAGCGTAACTAATATAGCAGCTTTTCGTCATCTGAATCAATATCTTTTCTTTGTATCACTAATTTGAAAAAAAAAAAAAAAAAAAACTTGGCCAGAAAAAAACTTTTAAGCTACCGCTCATTCCGTCATATCTATCTAGTTCTCTTTGTCGTTTATGTACGTCTCACGTTGATCATGAACATTAGAAATGACAATGACTACAAACTTGTAACGGACGATTCCATAACATCCCTAAAGGATATCAACACTTCAGACAGGAAGAAGCTATCCTCTAACGTTATACATGGAAGGAAAGCCAGCACATACCTAAGAATATTCAGAGATGATGAGGGGCTAACCGACAACCACGATGACAGGACAGATCAGCAAACACCCGGCAGGAAGGCCAAAAGGCCAGTTTCGCTCCACGACACGCATTACAAGTTTTCATTGGTGCCAAGAAGGAAGTCATCAAGGTCGCAGGAGGAAGGTGTTGCAAAGCCCGAGAGGCCTCACACTATAGCGAAGGCACTGGAATCAGCTACATCGCAACCGGAAAAGACGTCTCCGCCTCAGTCGAAGCAGTCGGATTTGGCGTTGAAACCAGTATCTTCGGCCACCTACTATCCACACAAATCTAGAGGCTCCAGTGCAGAGCCCACGGGCGATTGGGAGCCAGATGAAATGACGACTGCGATGCATGTGGTGCCCCGTTTCCAGTACAGAGGCACCCCGGTCCCAGAATCGACGGCGAGCAGCTTGGCGTCGATTACGCACGAACATGTGGCGCTTTCGCCTGAAAAGCCGAATTCCGGATCGAACTCGGAGGCCATCGAGAGTGACGACGACTACTACGATGAAAGCAAGGAGGACGAAGATGGCCAAGACAGCGTCTACCCACTGGCAGTGGAATTGCAGCCGTTCAATAACAATGTCGGGGGCCACACTGCGATTTTCCGATTCTCCAAACGTGCTGTGTGCAAGGCGCTTGTCAACAGAGAGAACAAATGGTACGAGAATATCGAGGTGAATCACAAGGAGCTGCTGCAGTTCATGCCGTGCTACATTGGTGTTCTTAATGTCCGGCAACATTTTCAAAACAAGGAAGATTTTTTGAGAGAGTTGTCCTCTTCACAGAAGCGCCGTCAGCTGCACTCTAGCGATGTACCGCGGATGCCAGTGTGCTCCACATCGAACACACACAGTAACAGTGAAGTCGGTGTGCTGCCAGAAGTGGTACTTAGCGATAATAGGCACATGGTGCCGGATTCTATGTTGAACATGTATCCGTCACACTCGCCTAGTTCGGCACCTACTGACTCGTATCTACAGTCCCTTGGCAAAACGTCGTCGAAGGACAGTACGGGTTCGACTACGGTGAACACAAAGCTCAAAGAGCTTGTTTTGCAGGAAGTGTTTTCTCTCCCGCAGGGGGATCATGATAATGGTGTGGAAAACGGGGCGAGGAGACCGAGAAGACCTTCTATGATAAGAAAGACACAATCCAACTCACAAGCAACCTCGTCTTCGCACTCTGGCTCGAGGAGAGGATCTAACTATTCACTGAAAAATATTCCAGCTCAAGGTTCAGGCTCGCCTCTACTCAAGAAATCGATACAGGAGACTATCTCGCATGCGCTCAATAGCCCAAGTTCTATGATGGACCTAAACCAGTTCCAGAAGAAGGAAATGGCCAGAGAAAAATCGAGCCGGAGACGGTCTAGTTATTCATCGATGTATGCACCCTTGGAGGAAGACACTACAGAGCGTGAGGGAACGGTGTCACCGTTGTCACTGCCCAGAAATCCCCCTACGTTGGAAGAAGAGTGTGCATTGGAGGGAGAAGATGGAAACTTTAGTCTTGATGGCAATCAGCCTCAGGATTCTGTGCCTCCAGCGCCTCCGGTTGCAACGGCCCCGCGGCGCTCTGTCGAAAATCCCATTAATCACAGCAAAGACAATGAGTCAATAACGTTTGAGGAACAATCTGATACTATAGTGTCTAAATTTATTCTGCTAGAAGATTTGACTAGAAAGTTGAACAAGCCCTGTGCATTAGACTTAAAAATGGGAACGAGGCAGTACGGCGTGGATGCCAAGCCTTCTAAGCAGCGGTCACAACGTGAGAAATGTCTGAAGACCACGTCAAAAAAATTGGGAGTACGCATATGCGGGCTCAAGATATGGAATCAAACTTACTATATCACTAGAGACAAGTATTTCGGAAGAAGGGTGCAGGCTGGTTGGCAGTTTACGAGAGTGCTGGCGCGATTCATCTATGATGGCATTCATGTGGGAAGCGTGGTTAGACAAATTCCGCGCCTAGTTAAACAACTGGATACTTTGGGATCCGAGATCTCACGTCTAAAAGGTTATAGACTTTACGGCTCATCACTTTTGCTCATGCTCGACGGAAGTAGCAACGGTAATGAAAGTAGTGGAGTCAAAGTCAATCTTATCGATTTTGCTCGTTGTGTCACCAAAGAGGATTTAGAGAAGAGCTACAACTCGTTCCGCGTCCCTCCCAAGAATCCCGAGTTGGAGGACCGTGGCTTTTTAAGGGGGGTTCGAAGCTTGAAATTTTATTTATTTTCCATTTGGAATTATTTGACCAACGATGCACCCTTGTGTAATGATGATGAGGAGTTGCAAGAATTACTGAAGAGTAACTGGCAGAAATTCGACAAACCCTGGGACTGGTTGGATGAGTTCGATAAAGAAAACGAAGAGGAATTCAACAGTCCCACTAGCGAGTTGAGGAAAAAGTGGAGAAAATATGAGTTAATCTTTGACGTGGAGCCCAGATACAGCAACGACGGTGACGTTAGTGACTAGCCCAGGCATTTTTTGTAATGATAAATATATTGTTATTTCTTTTAATGAATGGTGAAAATAAGGAAAAAAGACAAAAGATAGTAAACGATGTGCAAGATATGTATGAACAACAGTAATGCCGGGTGGCACAGAAGAAATGCGCCCAGCTGAACTTAACCCGTTCAAAGCCAATCTCCCAGCTTAGAGAGACCGTCCCAATGTTGGCGAGATTGGGACAGCCAATGATACTGGTTTTGTAGTTAGGTCTCTTCTAACTTGTTGCCGTGGTGAAAATTGTTTCGCAGTTGCCGGCTCTTTTAAAGGTGAAAAAAATACATGCGGGTAACGAAATATTGAGCATCGAAAAGAACCGGCAAACTTGCAAGGGCTCAACAGTCCACTTAACCCTAGGAACATAGCAGTGCAAAGCTATGAGTGATGAGCCAGCGAGGGAAAGAAGTGAAAACTCTTCTGCACCGGCACTTAGTGCAGCTGATAAATATTTTGTAGAACAGCGAGATTTGGTTTTGCAGGATATTAACAACACAATGGATTCAATTTTAAACAACCTCAACTCCCTAAATATTTCATTGGAGAATTCAATCGCTGTAGGAAAAGAGTTTGAATCGGTAGCAGAATTGTGGAAGACATTTTACAATGGACTGGAGGGAACAGAGACTCTTTCCTCCGCCGATGATGAGGAGGTTAAATAGAGGATGATGCCACATTGCCCCTTCTCTTCGGGTGTAGGCTCGGTACTCGCTTCGATAGGCCTACCCGATACTTGACTCTGTTGGAATCTACGTCATATATCTCCTTGTTGGTCTTGAAAATAAGATCTTTGAGTGGTTTATGAACAAACTCATGCGAGGATAAATCCCCAGCAGAAGTGTCATGGCTTTTTTCACAGCGTTTGAATTCAACACTTTTCTCACTCTCAGTGGGACTTGCTGAAACGCTTTCTAAAATACTGATATTAATAATTGGCGAAGACTCCCTTTTTACCGGTACTTCTTCCGTTTTCGAAGTGCATTCTTCTGCCTCTGCACAAGCATGCAAGTCGGTACAGCCGGTAATAACTCTGTCATTTTCATATTTGGGACACTCAGATGTCTCTGATAATGCTACCTCATTTTTCGGCTGGTGTTTCGATAACTCCAAACAACTGAACTCTTTTTCGACGTGATGAAGAGTGGGTACAGCCACGACTGTCGCTGCCCTCCGGGGCAATGAGGCTGGTCTAAGCTGGCAGGTGGTAACACTCCTTCTCATATTTCAGTATATATATATATCCCTTTTTTTGATGCTACAAATGGAGGAGAAGTAGTTTCAAGATGCTAATTTTCTTTATATTCGGCGGCTAATTACAATCATCATCTACGTCTTTTTTTTTTTTTTTTTTGGTATAAAAGAAGCAACCAAAGATAACTTCCGAGAACAGCTAGAATCCTCCCCGAGAGCGAATATCAGTGCACATAAATGCGCCGAAACTACAACGTTGCTGTGTGGCCTACTGCTCGCAAAAATCCCTTGCAGCGTAGCCTAGCCTCTGGGTCAGCGGAGCAGAATGAAACGGGAAAAGGACGCGGCGGTTGTAATCGCACGATGAGCTCCACTTCAAATCTCCAGGTTAGTCAATAGCAGGTCTTCGTACTTGCTTGTGACTATTCTCGTTTTCTGTTGTGGTCTTCTTTTCTCAATCCCGCCAATTTCGAGGCTGCCGCTGACACCACCCACACCCCACCCACCTATCAAAAGCTGCAAAGAGCATGCACGAATGGTGAGACCAACACCAAAGGGGCCAATTGACGATGCCTTGGGTTTGAATCAGGCCTGCATAATGGATGAGAAAGTAATTGATCATCAAAGAATGCCTTATCATGGTGAACCCGCTGGTTTCGTAATTGTGCTTAGCGTGCGATGCTCTGTATTATATAGATGGTCTCTTTTCAGCGGGCTTTCTCCCCAGAGTAAAACCCATTTACCAGAAGGTTCAGCAGCGTGGTCCGTGGCTTGATCAGGTATCGGAATACTTTTTTCACGGCCATGGACGTAACAGCATTTAGTTGTCACACTAAGGTTGCAGTTTTAAATGTGTGATGACTATATCTGTTTTATCACTTTTTGGAACTATTTCCCCATGCCATATGGGAAAACGGGTTTTAGCTCGGTCTCTGCCAGCCCTGTCGGATCAGCAAAATCCGCTTGCGCTGTCATGAATCGAGCATCTTAATGGTTAGTCATCATCCAAATGGTGATGACTCTTTTTGTCGTCACTTCACCCTCCTTGTTATCGCATGTTTGTCTTTTCTCTTGAACTTCGTACAATATCGTCAGCTTATAATTTGTAGAAAAAAATGAGTTATACTTTATGGAAACAGCTTAGCAGGTTTACTTGGCCCCTTCGTAAATACGCCCCTATCTTGAGAACTATGGCTGACGACACTGGGAGAACTCAAACGCCCATTATTTTTGCCCCCGAGACTTACCAATATGACAAGTTTTCCTTGGACGAATCTCAATTGGAAAAGGATCCAATAGATCAATTTACCAAGTGGTTTAATGAGGCAAAACAGGATAATTCTGAGACGTTGCCTGAAGCCATCACCTTCTCATCAGCAGAACTTCCTAGCGGCCGTGTCTCTTCGCGAGTATTGCTTTTTAAAGAATTAGATCACCGTGGTTTTGTCATTTACTCCAACTGGGGCACTTCCAAAAAGGCCAAAGACATCCAATCTAACCCTCACGGTGCTATCAACTTCTTTTGGAAAGATTTGCAAAGGCAAGTTAGAATTGACGGTTTTACTGAACACGTCAATCGTGAGACTTCGGAGCGTTATTTCAAGACAAGACCCAGGGGATCTAAAATTGGAGCTTGGTCCTCTCCACAATCTTCAATTATCAAAAGTAGAGCGGAACTCGACGAATTGGCGAAGGAAAATGAGAAAAGGTTCGAAGGCCAAGAAGAAATTCCCTGCCCAGATTTTTGGGGTGGTCTGAGAGTGGTTCCCTTAGAAATCGAGTTTTGGCAGGGAAGACCCAGCAGACTACATGATCGCTTCACTTATAGAAGAAAAACTGAGCATGATGAATGGGAAGTATTCAGATTAGCACCATAATACATTATCTATAACTTCTCTGATACATATTTAATTTTATCAGGAATGCTTTTATTGTAATGCCGAGCCTCTTCGGCAAAAGAGTTAAGCTTTTCCGCTAATTTGGTCCTGGTTCTCGACTGAAGCTTCTTGTTTGATGAAACCGTCATATAAGCAAAATTCAAGTAGAACATATTTGGCAGAAAACAATCGATTTCGTGGCAATGGGAAAGTTTAGAAAAAGTATGGTTTGCTTGTGCCCACTGTGAATCATCCACACTCATCTCCTTAGAACTACCGATGATATTAAGACAAAGTCCTAAATGAAGGATGAGAATATCTGTTTGTTCAAGGCGCAAAGGCCAAAAATGATTCAAAACGAATTCCATCGATATCTTGAAAGCTAAATTTTGTTTCGGCATGGCTCTTTCGTTTGTAAGTAATATAAGGCACTTGATTAAACTATCATCATTGCAGTAGGCAGGCAAAAGTGTCACCAACCTGTTAAACAGTGTAGGTGCCCACGCAACCCCTTGCACTAAAGCGCTCGAAACTATACGCTCGATTACGGGGAAAGACGATTTTGGGGACTTCACTTTCTTCACGAAATTATCAACTATACTTTCGACTAGTTCTTTGGAAGACAATAGACCAGGATACTGTAGGCAGAGTTTTAATGCATATTCTTGGCTCGTGCTATTCCGTGTCCTCTGTAAAAAATCTTTGTAGTTTAATTGAGCTATTTTGGTAACCACAGTGCTGCTATGGGGCAATACATTATTGGAATACGACGCCGCCACAAAACTTTGAAAAAAAGGAGGCAAATCGTCTGCTGGCAGGTGAAATATAGTAGATAACCAACCCTGCATTAATATTAATACAGGATCATTCCAGTCTCTTTGAGAGAAAAACCATCGCCACATTTCTGCTGCTTGGTGTTCGTTCACATAGCAACAAAAATCTTCATCAGCATTCATTGTTAGGGCTATGCTGAGCAAATTTGAAGTGAAATGAGGTCGAGACATTTTTGTGGGAGAGCCCTCCATTAAAAGCTCGAGATCGTCCTGATATTTCAAATTATCTCCCATGTTTTTCAATTCATTAATGTGATAAGTTTGGCTGTCATCTTTCTGCTCCTTTGATAATTTCAATTCATCTTCATCGGCTTCAAGACCTTCCTCCTCATCTTTGCTTAATAGGATGGTACGAGAATGCCCGTATGTAAGTTTCCCAGAACCTCCTGAACTTTTAAGCTCTAGCGATTTTTCTAGTTCTTCTTTGAACGTCTCTTGGATTGAACTCTCATCTCCGTTCTTTAGCGACGATATGAACTTGTTCAAATCGTCAATTGTTTTATTGAAGGGATTATCATTTACTAATTTTGTGGCAGTATCCTCATCATTGGGATCTGTTGATGCTTGATGTAGAGTTTTTCTCCTCTTTGTAAGTTGTTCCGTATGATCTAGAAAGTCAAAAGCTTTCAAATTAGCTGATGATGAATCGACACTAGAGGACGCACTTGAGTTGACTTTTGCGTCACTTAATGAGTTCAGCTGATCATCTGTGCAAATCCCGAGGGGCATGGGGCTCTCAACCGTTGAGTCTTGTATTTCTTGAGATGCCTTAGAGGCTTTTCCCTGTTTGACATCAGGCTCCGATTCATAATCACTCAATTCTACTTCTGAACGATCAGAATGGCTAGCATAGATCCCTATTGAACTACTGCGCTTGCCATAGACTTTCATTGGAAAACCGAACCCATTGTTTTGCTGACGCGTTCGTTATCGTTACACGCGGACGGAAGTTTGAAATGCTTAACTGATTCCCCCATTCAAGCACTCACACTGCTCAACTGATTGAAGAAAGTGACAGTGCACAGATGTACGGCGATTTGGCAAATAAACTTGTTCTGGAGGCCAAACGCACACAACAATTGAATAGCAGGAATAACCAGCGGCATTCTTTACCCATGTACCATGAAGAGTTAGTGCAAAAAATACTGAAAGAAGTGTCGCAACTCAAGAAGAATTCAGAATATCTGAAAGAACAGCAGCAGATAGGTCTCATGGATGATAAAGTTTCCAAATGCCAGTACTTTGTCACACTTCTCTGTATGGAGAGAAACAAAAGGTGTTTGTTGGCTTACCAAAGGGTGAGGTCCGACATACTGGATGCAATATCATGGGAAAATAATGGATTAGACATGACAAGTGACTTGGCAACTACAGAGCAAGACACAAGTGATTTGTCTCATCAGGAGGAGGACTACTTGAAGGAATACTCAGATCTTCTAACGGATCTTAAAAGTGGCGAGCTGGCAGACATTGATCTTTCAGGCAGTTTGACACCGCCTAGTGATGTTTTCATCGATGTCCGAGTACTCAAAGATGCTGGAGAGATCCAGACAGAATATGGCGCATTCAATTTGATAAAGGACTCTCAGTTTTTTGTCAGGCAGTCGGATGTGGAAAGGCTTATCAAGCAAGGATATTTACAGAAGATATAGACTGCTAACAAAACCATGAAAACTTTGAAATAACTCAAAATTGGATCCTTGCAACCACATCAATTGTACCGATTGCTTATGGCGCAAGTTAAAAATATGTGTGTCTGACTTTTTTGTCATTTTGCGCCGTCGGTATTTTCTAGACCAGCAGTCAAACTCCGCAACAATATGGAGTTGCTCCGAGCTTTCGAGGGTAATTTGAAGCTTTTCAGTCGTCTTTTGGTTGAGCAACATTTCAATTTCTAGTAGAGACTTTTGCAGTTTGCAGCGAATTGGCAAAACCGTCGCAGGGTAGCTTTGCAACTTTCTCAATTTATGATTGGCACAAGTGGTATCGAGTTTCCAACCCCGAAAATTCCAGAGAAGTATCCATCTAGTAGTTTGACCCAATGTGAAATCTTGCACATAGTGGTCTTTAATATGCAAGTGCTTCAAAAAGTTGATCAGTGGTAGCAGCGATGAGTGTCTAGAAAGAAGGCAAGTAAACCAAATATTTTCGTGGCGATGATGCGTTGAGTCTGTTAACATTTTCATCACAAATCCAACCTCACCACCTTCGGTGTAAAGCTCCTCAGAGCTTCCTTTCAGTTCAACTAATGTTCTTGATGCGTATTTCTCCCTGCGCTTCTGTTGCATTTCTTCCACGGAAGAATAAAACGGTGGGTTACACATAGTTATGGCATAAGGCGCACTGCTTAGTTGCGTGAACATGTTATCACTAGCATATGTGTGCTTCACGTCAATAATTTGGGCCAGTTTGTTTGCTTCAATTATTTTTTGAGAATTCTTCACTGCCCCACAGTCTGTATCTGTACCCCGAACAAGGGTGGCCTTAGTTTTAAAAATCCGAGCTGCGAGCATAGCGTAAATTGCGTATGCACCTGTGCCGACATCCAAGAGGATGGTCGAATCGACGTTTTGCAATAATTTATCATGAAGGAATTGAACATACCAAGCTCGCCCCGGCACCCTTGGAAATAAATTATCTGGTCTAACCAAATCTCCAGGCAGAACTAAACAAAAATAATGCAACAGAATGCATTGGTTGAGGAGTACAACTGACTCGTGATCGACAATAACATATCTGCCGTTCTTCCAATATTTTCTCAGACATTCGTATTTCTCAATTAATTCACCATAATCTACTTCCATGCTGAGAAAGAATAAAACCAGATATTACTTAGGTCCCATATCATATAAAGTGACCAAGATCCTTTGACTATGATATTCGTATCTCGAGTGCGGATTAGTGGTTTGCAGTTTAATTCTAATCTTTCAAATGAGATTATGATCCTTTGTCGACTGCGGTGTAGGGCTGCGATGGCTTTAAATTTCAAAAGAAAAAAAACAAAAAAAACATAAAACATATGGGCATCGTGAAATTTTTTACTATGCTCGGATACAAGTATTGAGGAAAGGTGAGAAATCACAAGTAGTTCATAGGCTTGATTGTTTCATCACCTTACCTCTTTATTATATATTAAAGAAGCTAATAGCAATGGAATCTGCTACGGAGAAAAGTAACTTGACACATAGTGAACAGCATTATTTTAACTCCTACGATCATTATGGGATCCACGAGGAGATGCTCCAGGATTCAGTGAGAACCTTGTCCTACAGAAATGCCATTGCTCAAAATAAGGATTTTTTTAAGGACAAGATAGTTTTGGATGTGGGCTGTGGGACGGGCATACTATCGATGTTCGCAGCAAAACATGGTGCTAAGCATGTCATTGGTGTAGACATGTCGAGCATCATTGAGATGGCTAAAAAGCTCGTAGAGAAAAATGGATTTAGTGATAAGATTACTTTGTTACGCGGAAAGTTGGAAGACGTACAACTTCCCTTCCCAAAGGTTGATATTATTGTATCTGAATGGATGGGATACTTTCTCCTCTACGAATCTATGCTGGACACGGTTTTGTACGCCAGAGATCACTATTTGGTGAAAGGAGGACTCATTTTCCCAGACAAATGTTCTTTACATATTGCCGGTCTTGAGGATGCGCAGTACAAAGATGACAAAGTGAATTACTGGCATGATGTCTATGGATTCGATTTCTCGCCATTCATTCCATTGGTGATGCGAGAACCAATTGTAGACACTGTGGAAAGCCAAGTCGTGAATACCACCAGATGCAAACTCATTGAATTTGATCTAAATACGGTGCAATTGTCAGATTTGTCATTTACCGCCAAATTCCAGCTTCAGGCGAAGAGACAAGACTGGATTAACGGTGTGATTACCTGGTTTGACGTTGAGTTTCCAGCCCCTAAAGGCCAAAGGCCAATACAGTTTTCAACAGGAGCACACGCGCCCTACACGCATTGGAAACAATCTGTGTTCTACACGGCCGACGACTTGGAGTGTGAAGCCGGAGATATTCTCGAGGGTGAAATAACCTGTTCGCCTAATAAGTTTCATAAAAGGGACTTAGACATCAAGCTCTCATATAACTTCAAGGCCAAGGGTGTGGATGCTGCCCGTAGATGCAAAAAGAACACTACCTACTATATCATGCATTAGATATTGCAAATTTGTACAGTATAGAGACTTGTGAACTAATAGAAAAACGAGAGAAGCGCTGAAAAATAATTAGTTATACTGCAGAGAAATAATTCTAAGTATATAACAAACTACTTCGCTTAATCGTGCTTCAAAGTCTCGGAGAAAACTTGAGAAGGCTTTGCAGAAGACTTTGGAGCCTTCTTGGAGCCCAACTTCTCGGCAGCAAAGACCTTGGCGTAAGGGTTCATTCTCATCAAGATTTGCTTGTTTCTCAATGGGTTCTTCTTCAAGACGTGAGTACGCTTCTGACTGGCCTGACCAGCTGGTCTGACAACAGACTGGATTTCAGAAGAGTTGATGATTCTGGTAACATCGGTGGTAGAGATGATGTTGCTTGGCAAGCTGAAACCGGACTTGGCCGATGCAACGGTCTCGGAACCCCAGACCTTGTCCAACTTGGCGAAAGCAGCCTCAGTCCAGATAACGAATCTACCCAAGTGAGCACCTGGGGCCAACTGCAACAAGTTCAAAGCAGTCACATCACAAGTCTCGACACCAGGGACGTTTCTGAAAGCCTTGACAAGACCTCTGTCCTCAGCGTAGACGACCAATGGACCTCTTCTTTGAGTCCATCTTCTGTTTCTGTACTTACCCTTACCGGCTCTCAATTTCTTAGATTTGACAACCTTGACCAAGTCAGCACCAGCACCGACAGCCTTCAAAGCAGCGACAGCATCCTTGGTCTTGGTAACAGTCTCCAATTCGTTGGATACAACCAATGGGATCTCTGGGATTTTCTCGACTCTGTGGCCTCTAGCCAAAACCAGGGAAGCAACAGCAGAAGCGGCAATAGCAGAAGCAGTAGCGTAACGCTTCTCGTTCTGGTTTACCTTAACGTTCCATCTTCTCCAGGTCTTAGTAGGAGCAAACATACGACCACCACGACACATGTTACCGAAAGCACCCTGACCGGATCTGTGGGTACCACCACCACCAACTCTTGGAATACGGGCCACAGCACGACCGGTACCCCAAGACTCAGCAGAAGTCTGGTGACCAGCTTTCTCAGAGACGGCGTAAGCCTGTCTCTTGTTTTTGTTCACAGAAGTGAAAACAGAGTGGACAATGTCCGCACGGATTGGGGCGGCAAAGACGGCTGGCAAAGCCACAGATGTAGAAGTAGCCTTACCTTCTAGAGATTGAACGGTAACTTGAGGACGAGCCATTATGATGAGCGTATGTTTGTGCTTTGTTGTTAAACCATTAAGCCTTCAAGTGGTGATTTGAAAAATTTTCACGCCTTTTATATTTTTTGTTTTTCATTTGCGTGGTGAAAAATTTTGCCGATGAGCTCCAGTAAACCAGAAAAAAAAAATCCCACGGAAGACTGAGACGTTAATAAGTCATAGAGAAAGTGAAGTAAATTTTTATATTCGCTATATTACAGATAGTCAACATTTCCTGAGATTTTCTTGAGCTTTTTGCAGCATTTCATGTTCAGACTGTAACATGAGCCTTGCGCTGGGATTTCTAATCTCTGATGGAGATGATAATTTCTGCTGCCTCGCTGTGACTAATCGCAGTAGTATTTTAGATGATATACGATTGAGCTGCATATCAAGAATGCCAATTTTGTTTCCGAGTGATTCTACGTCTTTCTCAATAGCACGGAGTTTGTCCCAGTCTCTGCGGCTTAGAGCTAAAAGGTTGAGCAATGCTTTCATAGAAGAACTGGGAGATCCCCGATGATCCACGAATACTTCTGAGAGCCAGCTTCGTTTCCCTTCCTGTTCTTCTTCGCTGTCGTCACTATCATACTCGTCCTTGTCTCCTTCTTCTTCATCGTCGTCTTCCTTGTTAAGCGCACACCAGTTTTGATATAATTCGTATCCGATAAAGTCCCACCATTTGGCTCTGATTTTCAATTCTTTGTCCTTGAGCAGTTTCAGGAGATCATTGCCCAAGTAAACCATGTCCCATGGGTTATCTTCCACACAAAATCCATACCTGGCCAACAATAGGGCATTAGACAGCTCGCCATAAGAATTGAAAATTTCCTGACTCTTGGGCACGTCTCTAGTAACCACGATATCCACACACTCGTCGGGGTGTACATTATTTAATAATCCCTTTTCTTGTACCTCGGAAGTCTCGTCTTCTTGACCCTCTAGCTCTTCAATCATTTGCGTATCAATCACACCGTCATCGTGATGTTGCTCATTAACAGCAGCAGCTTCATCCTCCCTCTCTTGCGCCGCCTCGGCTACTAAGTGGCGACACATGCCAGGCTCTCCACAGTCACTACAAACTTCGTAAAGAGAAACGAATCTAACATGAGGGCCATCTCTATGTGCCTTATGATTGAAAAGATCTGCGACGGGCACCAGAGCACTTTCGTGATAATTGTCAATCTCGAATACTCGGGATGATATGGCATAAGCAACTGCGACGAAATGCTGAAAAGAATTGAAGTACGGCTCTGGAATAGACCATCCTAGTTCTGCGTTCCATTGTCTTGCAAGATTAAGTGCGATTTCGTAACCTTGCTGCACCTCTTCTTCTTCATCAAGGCCATGGTGAAGCGTGTCGAGAGTACTGCCTTTGAGTGCTATCTTCGAGTGAGAATCCCACAAATTAGGAGGCAAATATAATTCATTTTCCTCGGCGATCCTTACACTCTTCAGATAAGGATACCAATGGCTCTTCTCTTTGAAAATACTCGTCTCATAGATAAACGCAATAATAAGCGCCAGCATGCCATCAATTTCGCCGTCTACGAGTAAATTCGCAACAGAACTATTAGAGGCAGAGAAAACACATGATTTTGGTAATTGCAATAGTGTTTCACCCTCTTTAAGATCGCACACCGCATATACTCCAAGTCCACCGAAAACCGACGACTTCACCTCACATTTCGAAGTTGGAAAGTAACCATCGCACTCCGATACGAACTGTAACACGCCCTTTAAATCTTTCAGTAACGTTGAGGCCATGGGGTTTTTTTTTTTTTGAGATTTCAATTATTTCCTCATGCAACGGTTTGTTCATCGGCTCATCTCATCTTATCTCAGCTCATCTCATCGGTTTTTTTTCACTTCCAGCACTCAATCAAACAAAACGAAAACCGGGGAAGAAAAGCATCACAGAGGGAGTATTAGAATTGACTGCAAAGTACTGCGATTCATCTATTGCTTTACCCAATGCTCAACAATGTGATAATGGTCTTCCCGTCAATATGGAAGCCTATTCACGTGAAAGTAGTTCGTACATAACGATCTATGTTTCCCTTTTTCACATGTAAATTTTTGTCAAGATTTGGCAAAACAACATCTTGAACCATAAAGGCCGAATACTGAGGACTTCATTTCTTTCCTAGAAGCATCTTTAGACCATTAACTGGGCTTCATTAGGATTTTGTTGTTAAGGCCATTGGTGAGACCTATTTATTGTGCAGTGCTTTCAAGCGTTCCCGGGTCAATTCCGTCAAGATCGAGTGGTGTCCCCTTAACCAATATGAGCAAAAACGAGGAGAAGAGATCACAACAGGTAAGGAAGCCGACCACCAAGAGAACGGCATCAGCCAAGGAACCTGCTGGCAAAAGTGGCTACAATGGCGCTACTGGTGATAAGGTCTCTGGCGGTGGCGACAGTGGTAGTAGCAGCGCTAAGAAAACTGAAAAAGAAAGCAAGAAGTACAATTTCCTGGTCAGAACACTCTGGACGTTTGTCATGATTGCAGGCTTTTTCGCTACGCTTGCTGCGGGTCATTTTTGGTGTATTATTTTAATTTTGGTATGCCAAATCACTACTTTCAAAGAGTGCATCGCAGTGACAGGCGCCTCCGGCAGGGCGAGGAATCTACCGCTTATCAAAACATTAAACTGGTATTTCCTATTCACGACAATATACTTTTTGGAAGGAAAATCGCTGTTCCGTTTTTTTCAGCCATATTTCTTTGAGTACAAGCTTTTGGCTGCTATTGCAAGCAACCATAAGTTCGTATGTTACTGCTTGTACTTGCTAGGATTTGTGATGTTTGTGTGCAGTCTGCGCAAAGGATTTCTAAAGTGGCAATTTGCCTCGCTTTGTGTTACGCATATGACCTTGCTGTTGGTAGTCTTCCAGGCCCATCTGATCATCAAAAATGTGCTAAACGGATTATTTTGGTTCTTAGTGCCATGTGGACTGGTGATAGTGAATGATATTTCTGCCTATTTATGTGGTATTACCTTTGGGAGAACCAAGTTAATCGAGATTTCCCCGAAGAAGACTTTGGAAGGATTCCTAGGGGCCTGGATATTCACTGCGGGTGCAAGTTTGCTACTCACACGTTTGTTATCTCCTTGGATGTACCTCACATGCCCCGTGCAAGATATTCGTACGAACCTTTTCACACCGATTAGTTGTGATTTAAACCCTGTGTTTATTCCTCAGGACTACAGATTGCCCCCAATAATATTCGAGAAATTTGGTATCTCGGTTTTTACCATAAAACCAATTTACTTCCACGCACTGAATTTGGCGTCCTTTGCCTCGCTATTCGCCCCCTTCGGCGGATTCTTTGCATCAGGACTCAAGAGAACTTTCCAAGTCAAGGATTTCGGCCAGTCTATTCCTGGTCACGGCGGTATTACCGATCGAGTAGATTGCCAATTTATTATGGGGTCTTTTTCAAATTTGTACTATGAAACCTTCATCAGTGAACATAGAATTACAGTGGAAACCATATTGTCTACCATTTTGATGAACTTGAGTGAAAGGCAAATTTTACAGCTCATCAATACACTGAATCTCATATTCTTTAGGAAGAACATATTAAGTGCGGAAAACTACGACAATCTGACAAGCATATACAAGTCTGCCGCCGACGCAATCACTGAAATTTAGAGAGATATTCTCCCCTTGTATAGTCCTGTATAATTTAGCGCTTGTTAACCATTCCACTTATTGTAGGTCCACCTTTTTTTTTTTTTTTTTTTTTTTTTTTTTTTTTTTTTTTTTTTTTTACCTCAGAAAGCTAGATAAACACGATTAATTAATTAACCACGACTCAATGACTAGCGGAGAAAAGGAGTTGTGCAACATCTAGGTCTTATAAATGGTTTTTACCTTAGATGAGGAGCTTGATGAGCTAACTATTACGGACAGCGACAATGAGGAGGCTCCACAGCAGCTTCTGCAACCACCTGGTGCCGATCATGTCGCCAGACGAAGGAGACGTTCTTCAAAGCTCGAGAAATTACCTGTGATTGCCCCGCCACACTCTAGGAGGCTTTCGGTATCAGTTGGTGAAGGTCAAGCTTCCAGCCTGGACCCGAAGGTGTTGTCGGATTTTAAGCCTGTACGCGCACTCGGTCAAGGCGCTTACGGGAAAGTCATCCTGGTAAAAGATGATAGTACTTCAAAGCTATACGCGATGAAGCAGTTGCAAAAGGCTGAAATCATTATTGAAAATGAAGATACGCCTGACGTCTCAAAACGTGTAGAAAGGATTTTTGCCGAGAGAACGATCTTGTCGCAATTAGACCACCCGAACGTTGTAAAGCTATTCTACACATTCCATGACAACTCAAAGCTTTACCTACTATTGCAATACATTCCTGGAGGTGAATTATTCTACCATTTGAAAGAGCGCGGGACCTTAGATGAAGACACTGCTGCATTCTATGCGGCGGAAATTAGTTGCGCTCTAAAGTTTCTGCACCAGAAGGGCATTGTATACCGAGACCTGAAACCAGAGAACTGTCTTCTCGATGCAAGAGGACATTTGGTCTTGACTGATTTTGGTCTCAGTAAGAAAAGCGTGGACGAAAATTCTTCATCCTCCCCGGCAGAGGATGTCTCGGAATTGCACTCCATCATCGGCACTCCAGAGTATTGTGCGCCAGAAATTCTACAAGGTTTGCCATATACCCGCAACTGTGATTGGTATTCTCTTGGCTGTCTCGTGTACGACATGCTTGTGGGTAAACCGCCCTATACCGGTGCAAACCACAAGGTGATTTTAAACAAAATACAGAAAGAAAAAGCAGGCCCGAGAATTCCCTATTACCTAAGCGAAGGAATGAAGGATTGGCTTGGTGCCCTACTGAAAAAAGATCGGAACAAGCGTTGGGACGTTGATCGCTACTGGGCCGCTCCTTTAACCACCAAGAAGGAGAGCGGCTCGCGTAAAAAAAAGCGGAGGGCAGGTCAAGAGAGGGTTTCACCGTATACTACCCATTTCGTGTTTCGCAAGATTAACTGGACTATGATGCAGGATGGCGCTTTGCAGAGAGGAGAACAAGGTCCAATAATGCCGGTGATCACGGATCTGGAGCTCGCGGAGAATTTCGACGAAGAGTTCACTTCGTTGGCCTGTGAGGATGATGATCGAGAAACAACAGCAACGTTCAAATCGGATGTATTCAAAGGCTTTAGCTACAAAGCTAGTGGCAGCTATTTGGAGAAGTACTTTTAGGCCAATAAACACGTGACATCGCTAATGTGTGACTTTTTTACCGAATCTTCCTGTCGGCTAAAGGGCTAAGGGATCATTGGTTGGATATAAAAGAGGAGATAATTGGACATAACGTTCTAGTCTCAAGTTAACTTCCTAAACGTACATCTTCCGTAATGCAGGCCTTCAAGAGATATGCTTCCACTACTCCCTCTCAATTTCGTTCTGTGATTTACTCTTCTCACAGTCTGGAGGATGCTCCTAGCGTATTATCGGTTCATCGTTATACTCCGAAGGGAGACTTGTCAAATTTGGTTGTGGTGCGTACTTTAGCTTTCCCAATCAATCCCTCGGACGTGAACCAATTGCAAGGTGTGTACCCTTCCAAGCCAGAAAAAACCTTGGACTACGGAACTGAGGAGCCTAGCGCAATTGCAGGCAACGAAGGTGTCTTTGAAGTTTTATCAGTGCCTTCTCACGAAACGTCGTTGAAGGCAGGAGATTGGGTTATTCCGTTGGATGCCAACCAAGGTACTTGGTCTGATCACCGCGTTTTCAAAAATGCATCTGATTTAATTAAAGTGAACGGGTTGGATTTATATACCGCTGCCACGATCGGTGTCAATGGCGTCACAGCTTATCAGCTGGTCCATAATTACATCAACTGGACTGGCAACAACGAATGGTTGATTCAAAACGCTGGCACGTCAGGAGTCTCTAAAATCGTTACGCAGGTAGCAAAGGCCGCAGGAGTCAAGACGCTGAGCGTGATTCGTGATCGTGATAATTTTGAGCAGGTCGCAAAGAACTTAGAGGACAAGTTTGGCGCTACGAAAGTGATCTCCGAATCCCAGAATAACGACAAGGTCTTCGGTAAGCAAGCACTGCCCGCTATCCTAGGTAAAGATGCGCGTGTTAGGCTGGCGCTGAACAGCGTGGGGGGCAAATCCAGCTCATCTATCGCACGTAAGCTTGAACGCGACGCACTGATGTTAACGTATGGCGGCATGTCAAAGCAGCCTGTTACGTTACCCACATCGCTGCACATCTTTAAGGGATTGACGTCCAAAGGTTTTTGGGTCACAGAAAACTGTCGTCGTGAGCCCCAAACCAAAATAGACGCCATCAGGGAGTTGATTCAGCTTTACAAAAACGGAGCGCTGGTTTCGCCCAAAGACGAGATTATCGCCACAGAAGTTGACCCCCAAGCGAGCGACTCAGAACTTCTTCAAGCTGTGCGCGGGGGTATCAAATCTCCTGGTAAACAAGTCATCGTATTTAAATGGTGAGAGAGTATAATATACTACATAAACTTAAGATATGCCTATTATACTATACCTTGGAGATGCGTTTTCGGTCGTAGTAGGTCACGGAAAGCACTACGCAAGAAAGACTGAGCATGATGTACCCAATGACTTCCCAACGTACGATGGTGGTCTGCGTGGGCTCACAGATCCAGTCGGAGATGCCCATGAAGATGATAGCGCCGAGATTAACGGTTGTACAGTAAGCGGGCTGAGTATATCTGTGGAGCTGCAGAACCGAAATTAGATGCGGGAACGTACCGAAGAGTAATGTTGCTAGTATCTCGAGCCAAAATGCACGGCCAGTGGGCCCCTTAGCCAGGGATGACAATGCACTTGGTAGGAACGGCAGCAAGCCGGCCATGCATAGAGAAGCAATTAAGGTTAAATGCACACACTGGTGTGAGAATGTCGTACGGTCTGAATAGTCGAACCAGCGGTTCCAAAGAACTGCAACTGGCCCCAGAGTTAGGGCACCTAGCCCGCAAAGTAAGGCACTTTTCAAGCGGTCAAAAAGGAATGGGTCATTAAGCTCGCCCGTCTTCTGATTAACCGAGTATTTCCCTGCAAGCAAGTCACAAGTAGCTTTAGTATATGATACCAGCAATATGCCCACTAGTGCCACCATCATGACACAGAAGTTGCGGAAGACATTCTTACGTCTTGCCAGTCCACAGACTCCATACAGTAAAGTCGTTATCTCGAATATGGATGTGTTCTGTATGAGTGATACGTCAAAGGCTGGCGTCAGTGAGAGAGAGCTCATGTAGGTGAAAACAGCCACAAGTACCAGTAGCGCCAATGTAGACAGCTTGATGACGTAGCTGAGCCGCGAGAACAGGTCATTCTTCCTTAAGGAGGACATTGCAGGCAGCATCTCACTGTCCAGCGCTCTCAGCACCGGACTCGCTGGCCGGGTGTCGAAATATGACAGCAGGCGCAGGCAAGGCGCCAGTAGCAGCCAGGGAACGAAATATATGAATGCCAGAAAGACTGCTAGACTTTGGTGTTCTGACTCTGGCTTCTCATGGTCCTGTGCCAAGGACTGTAGATGTGCCAGACATTTGGTCTGCACAATGTAACTGAAGACTGCTACAAACCAGTATATCCTGGTGTCCATAGCTGGATACTCTGCAAAAGGGGAAGTATAGAAGGGCCTTGGATTTCCTTTGTTGAGCTTCTGACGGTTCTTTAATATGCCAGTTTGTAATTACGACGCTGACGAATGAAATCGTCGGGTGTGAGTTGCAGCCGAGTTTCGTGTCTTGCTTAAAGGGGAAGACGCTGGTTTGTTGACGGCAACGAAGAAACAAATAGAGCGGAAACGTGAACGCCGCGAACCAATGCCTGCTTGAATTAGAGTGTACTTGGCGTGGCTTGTTGCATGGACGCTATTTTAATTTAACTAGATTCCTTCTCGAAGCGGGAAAGGTGGTTATGAGGTGCGATCGAGATGCGAACTCGCACTGAAACAAGGCATGCGTACGGAGCAAGAACTGCCGTGTGGAGCAGGGGAGGGGCTTGGTACATCATGCATAATCGGCCTTTGAATGTACTTATCCCAGAACTCCAGTATTTGGACTTAACATGGGTATGACCTTTTCTTAACAAAACTGGTTCAGGTGAAATATTATGCACTATGAAGACAAAGTCTCAGACAAACCTTTTCTGTGCAGGAAAATGGCACGATTTTGTGAAGTATTGGGGAGGGAGTGACTCGTAGTGTAATTATTACAATCTTCCCACCTGGGGGCGTGTCGAAACAGAATTACTGCAAAGGTCATTGTGCTCGTTACGAAAAGCTGCTATTCTCCGATTAGACACTGGCTTGCTGCGCCATACGACATCGTGGTCTACTGCCTTACTTGGCTCTGTAATGTCGATCATTTTATGGCACTGTAAAAGTGGTGTCCCTTTTCTTATCGTTCGCGTAGCTGTTTTGGCTGCGGTGTACGAAAAGTGAATCGCTGGATGCAGATGATATGACGTGCACGTTAGCTGTATTGTCACGGTCTTTAATTAAGACAAAAGGAAGAATAACCATCTTTTAAGACATCAAGGCTTAGCTTGAAATGGGCCCTTGCCAAAAATAAAGGTTTATTCTTGGATTACACAAAGCTGCAAAAATACGAGGGGAGGGAAGACCCTTGGGGAAACATCTAGAAAGTTTAAAAAATTAAACGAAGCTGAGCTCTATTTCTCCCTACGTCTTCAGGAATGCTCACATGCAATATGACGATGTCATTGTCAACTGGAAGGAAGACGTCGGTTTGAAACAAGGGCAGTACCTTTTTGCAAGATGTAAGGTGCTCTAGGGAACTATCATTCTCTCAAAAGAAAAAACGGATATAGAAAGAACACAAACAACCGGCAGATTATGCTCTTTGGAGGGTTTGACGCGTTTGTCTATCCCGTCGTGCTCGTCTCTTTCGGAGAACTAAATTTACAGCAAGAAGAATTGCGACGCATTTCCTCCACAAGCGCGCATTAGCGTAGGATACATTTCAGCTCTTATCTTTGATAAAAAATATTATCTTGTGTAAAAAGTGTGCGCCTCTGCATAATCCTGCCCAACTGTCTTATCCATTAATCAGGCGACTACATTTGCGGAAGCTAGCATGAATTGGAGATTTTCGCACATGGGAGGTGGCTTGCCTTTCTTAGGCCTCCACGTATTTAGTTCATCACCATTATTACCTCAACACATGGGAAAAGGATACGGTAAGCATAAGATGCATCTATAGTTCTTATTTTAGGTGGGCAGCCAATTTTCCAGAAAGTCATTCTAACCCTTTGCAAGTCTAAAAAACTACGCGATGTGTATTGTTTGAACGATAAACTTCGCACATCAAAAAAATGGAAAGAAATAGCATTTAGAATCCTCGAGCTTACTGCATAGGACATTCTATAATTGCATTACCGTGGTGGACACTAGTGTTTCATATCCCATCGGTGGCAGCTGCCACGCTACATCACGCAATCACTTAGCTGTTTACAGTACAGTAGAGCATCCGGGTAAAACACGGGTAACCCTTTTTTTTTCCTACTTGAAAAATTCTAAGATGAAAAAAATTTGCATAATTGCAGAGGATTCACACATACTCTTTCATTCGAACTGTAAAACAATATAGCTACAACTAGCATCCCTAGCGATTAATACTTAAATTAAGAGTAATGCCCCCAAAGAAGAAGGTTGAAGAAAAGAAGGTTTTGCTTGGCCGTCCTGGTAACAATCTTAAAGCAGGTATTGTGGGTCTTGCCAACGTCGGTAAGTCTACCTTTTTTCAAGCAATTACCAAATCGCCTCTAGGTAATCCAGCAAACTATCCCTTTGCAACCATTGATCCTGAAGAGGCTCGTGTCATTGTTCCATCACCACGTTTCGACGCTTTGGCGGAAATTTACAAACCTGCCTCTTTAGTTCCCGCCCACCTGACGGTTTACGATATCGCAGGTCTAACCAAAGGTGCCTCGGCCGGTGAAGGTTTGGGAAATGCTTTCTTGTCGCATATCAGATCTGTCGACTCTATCTACCAGGTCGTGCGTTGTTTTGACGATGCAGAGATTATTCACATTGAAGGTGACGTCGACCCAATCCGTGACTTACAGATCATCAACGAGGAATTGCGTCTAAAAGATATCGAGTTTTCTCAAAAGGCTCTAGAAAATGCAGAGAAAATCGCCAGAAGAGGAGGCCAATCGCTGGAAGTCAAACAAAAGAAAGAAGAGGCTGCCTTAATCGAGAGAATCATTAAGCTTCTCGAGGACGGCCAAAGGGTGGCCAACCAGTCCTGGGCCCCCAAAGAAGTGGAAGTCATCAATTCGATGTTCCTGCTGACTGCCAAACCTTGCATCTATTTGATTAACTTGTCTGAAAGGGACTATATCAGAAAGAAGAACAAGCATCTATTGAAAATCAAAGAGTGGGTGGACAAATACTCTCCAGGCGACATTATTATCCCCTTCTCTGTGTGTTTAGAAGAAAGGCTGGCTACTATGTCTCCAGAGGAGCAAGAGGAGGAGCTTAAAAATATCGGTACCCAATCCGCTTTACCTAAAATCATCACTACTATGAGAAAGAAACTGGAACTGATCTCTTTTTTCACTTGCGGACCTGACGAGGTTCGCGAATGGACCGTGAGGGAAGGCACGAAGGCTCCTCAAGCTGCCGGTGTGATTCACAACGATCTAATGAACACTTTCATTTTGGCCCAAGTCATGAAGTACCCAGATGTCATCGAATACAAGGACGATAATGCCATCAAAAGTGCAGGTAAGCTGCAGCAGAAGGGCAAAGATTATGTGGTTGAAGATGGTGACATCATTTATTTCAGGGCCGCAGCCGGTAAAAACTAGTTCTTCACCATTGAAAGATCTTTAGAATAATTGATATATACAAGCAACAACATAACTGTTTTTATCTTCAAAACAAGAAAGAATACCACTTTCCTTTCCTTTTCTCGCGTTCTTCACGAGGCAAAAATGCCTTGACATGCTCTTGGATGCGCTCTGCGCCTGTCTCAGCATCATAATTACGCCCCATTGCTTCCACGAAGTTACCCTCTGGATCCATCAAATAGAAGAAAATAGAGTGATCTACCAGGTAGTCCTGACCTGGTTTAACAGTAGGTGGTGTCGAAAAATAGACACGGTATTGTTTGCAAGCCCTTTTCACTTCGTCATATGTCCCTGTGAGTCCTATAATGCCAGGGTGAAAATCTACCAAATACTCTTTTAGAACCTCTGGGGTATCCCTGATCGGATCACAAGTAATGAAAATTGGCTGTATGTGTGTGCCATAACGCTCCTTCAATGTATCTAACCAGCATCCTAATTTGTCCAGCTCATCTGGGCAAATATCCGGGCAGTGGGTAAAACCAAAGTAAAGGATGGAAAACTGGCCCTTCAAATTTTGCTCTGTGAAATCATTTCCATCACAGTCCTTTAAATGAAATGGGCCTCCTACCATTGGCTTACCGTAACCCCTGTTGGCCTCAGCTTCCTTTTCAATTTCTAATCTCTTCTTTTCCTTTGTAAAATAGTAATAAAGTCCACCACCGACCAGCAGAAATAAGGCAGCTGCTTTCCAGGTCGAAAACTCAATGGACTCATTAGATGTACTTTGTGGAGCAGTTTCACTTCCACCAATTGGTATACGACTCAAAGGCTTCTTCTTTGGTTGCCGGTTTTGATTGGAAGCCTCATTGCAGAACCGTTGGCCTTTGCTAAAGCACCGTTGAAGTGGCCTCTGAAATAGAAATTGTTTAGGTAAAGCAGCTTTCGTCAAGCGTGGAGCCAATAACCTGAACATCAGTACCCTAAACACTCAGAATCAGCTATGGTTGCAGTTAGCGTCATGCAACTTCTACCATTTTTACGATGGCTCTTGTACCTCAGGTTAAATCACAGAAAAAATAATAACGTAGATAATGATACACCTGATACTAATTGATCCATAGAATATACGAGAGCACTATTCACCAGTTAATCACATAGCTTTATTCATGGTGGCATGCTCCGACTTCTCTGTAAGTCATTGCTTGCTTATTCAAACCATGAGAATGACAGGGACTAAAGATTAGTTATAGTAGAACAAACTAGGGACTATTTTCCGGCAGGGTCAGTTTATCAAAGACATCAGATGGATGAGGTAAAAGTTCATAAATTTAAGGATTAAATAACATGGGTCATTAGTTCATTGATGGACACCAAAAAAAGGGCAATGATCCAACATTTAATATTAACAAGATGAACGCATCATTTAAATTGTTCTTTCACCTATTTCCTCTCCCAGCGTCTATTTTTTTTGACATCAGAATATCTAACATGTGAAGAATCCGAAACTCGAAAGATTAAACCAATCAAAACATCAAATCTTACTATGAACATTATCTAATCATCTATTAAAAGCGGCAGAAATCTGCCTCCGTCTATCAAAACCTAGGATACTACATTACTATAGCACATCGTCCCAAACCTGGCAAAAAACAAAGAAACAAATAAACATCAAAATTAACATCAAAAAACAAGCAAAAACACAAAAGTGAGTACGATGATATGATGCAGATTCTTTTGATCCTTGTTTGAAAGCTAGCTCTTTGTTCGTCTATTTTATATGTATACATTGTAATTCAACGTTTGTCCTGAAAAAGCGAAAAAAAAATTGATTGAAAGTTTCTGTTTACCGATTGCCCACACGGGCAATGTCATTAAGAGTAAAATGGCAATCTCGACACGCCCAAGACGGTTCTCAAATGGAATCCCTAGGGTCTTTGAAAAGACCTACGCCTCTTCTGGAAGTGTATTCTGCTAGGCTACCCTCATCCATATATATTGCGAAGATAAATCTTGGCAAGCATTGAAATCAAATCTCAAGATTCTCAAGCACTGAATGACCAGAAACCCATTTATGGTGGAGCCTTCGAGTGGCTCCCCCATCAGACCTGTACAGCCTCAGCTCACGAGGTTCCATACGAACACTAGTGGGAGATCTGAGCTCTATGATCTTCCACCTGGTAATGGACGTGTCACCTACGAGTATGAAGCTGAAGAAGAATACGACCAATCCAAAGTGTTTCAAGGATTACCCCCCTCTCCTTCACGAGCTGCTATGAGATACTCACCAGATCGCCGTCGCAGGTCTCAATTTTATAGAGACAGCACACAAAGTTCACCTCTGGTGGATAGATACACTGCAAATTTACAAGCTTCCCCTAAGAGACCTAGTCACACTGTAGTGCCAGTACCCGAGTATGATCATCCCGAAGAGGATTTTGGGTCTAGTTACTACAGCAACGAACAAAGACAGTCCTCACTCCTTAGCGCTCCTCGAGGAAACTTACTCGCTAACCATTTGGGCAGACAGTATTCAGCTTCAACAACCTCAACAGCTGCCGTTTCCACGGCCACAGAAGAAAAAGAATTCAGAAACTCTTTTGAGAGTTATGATGATAGAACCACAATTCGTTCTGTCGATTTCGCGGAAACAAAGTTCGAATTGAACCATCCTTTGCGTAGGGACTACGTTAGGCGTGCTAACTCCGAAAGCAGGAGAAGGCCTGTTGTCGAGGATGCTGATAAGGCCAAGGCCATTTTGAAATTAGATAATCCTATTCCAAAAGGGCTGCTGGATACTTTAACCCGCAGAGATTCTCCAGAGTTCACAGAAATGAGATATACAGCCTGCACTGTTGAAGCTGACGAGTATTTTCAAGAAGGCTACTCCTTAAGATTTGCTGAAATGAACAGAGAATGTCAAATAGCAATCTGTGTTACTATGTATAATGAGGACAAGTACTCATTGGCAAGAACGATCCACTCGATAATGAAAAATGTTGCTCATTTGTGCAGCCGCCAAAGATCTCATGTCTGGGGGCCGGATGGTTGGAAGAAAATTTCTGTGATTTTAATCAGTGATGGTAGAAGCAAAGTGAACCAAGGTTCTCTAGACTATTTAGCTGCCCTAGGTCTTTATCAGGAAGATATGGCAAAAGAGTCAGTCAATGGTGATTCTGTTAAGGCCCATATTTTTGAACTAACAACTCAAGTGTCAATAGACTCGAATTTGGATTATGTTTCCAAGGATATCGTTCCGGTACAAATGGTCTTTTGCCTTAAGGAAGAGAACAAAAAGAAAATCAATTCCCATCGTTGGTTGTTCAGTGCGTTTTGTCCTGTTCTGCAACCCAGCGTCGTCACTTTGATTGACGTTGGAACACGTTTGAATGATACTGCAATTTATCACTTATGGAAGGTTTTTGATATGGACTCGAATGTGGCAGGTGCAGCTGGGCAAATCAAGGCAATGAAGGGGAAATATGGATTGAAGTTATTCAACCCTTTGGTCGCATCGCAAAACTTTGAGTATAAAGTTTCCAATATTTTAGATAAACCGTTGGAAAGTGTCTTTGGCTATATTACTGTTTTGCCCGGTGCTTTATCAGCCTACAGATATCGTGCTTTACAGAACCATGAGGATGGGACAGGACCTTTAAACTCTTATTTTTTGGGTGAGACCCAAGAGGGCAGAGACCAGGATGTTTTCACAGCGAACATGTATCTCGCTGAAGACAGAATCCTTTGCTGGGAATTGGTCGCGAAAAGAAACTCTAAGTGGATCTTGAAGTACGTTAAGGAAGCACAAGGTGAGACAGATGTTCCTGAAGAAATACCTGAGTTCATTTCACAAAGGAGACGTTGGCTAAATGGCGCTATGTTTGCTGCTCTCTATTCTCAGTTACACTTCCATCAGATATGGAAGACACGTCACTCCGCTACTCGCAAATTTTTTTTGCATATAGAGTTCTTTTACCAGTTTGCCCAGATGCTTTTCTCGTGGTTTGCCATTTCAAATTTTGTTTTAACTTTTTATTATTTGGCTGGTTCGATGAACAATGTGATGAAACATGGCAACGCGTTGTTCATCTTCTTCAAATATCTGATATATTGTGACTTGGCCAGTCTTTTCATCATCTCGATGGGTAATAGACCACAAGGAGCGAAGCACCTATTCATTATTTCCATGATTATATTAACTATATGTGCCACGTATGCTCTCATTTGTGGGTTCATATTCGCTATCAAGTCATTAATGTCAAAGGATAACAGTAACGATGTATTTGTTAATGTCGTCATTTCCCTGTTGTCCACGTATGGTCTGTACACCATTAGTGCTGTCTTTTATTTGGATCCGTGGCACATTCTCACATCTTCCGTCCAATACTTCCTGACTTTGCCAGCTTTCACATGCACTCTACAGATCTTTTCTTTCTGTAATACTCATGACGTGTCATGGGGTACCAAAGGCTCCAACCAAAGCAGTAAGCCTTTGTCGAAAGCCATTGTGGTCCAGGGTCCAGACGGTAAACAAATTGTTGAGACTGATTGGCCGCAAGAAGTGGACAAGAAATTCATTGAAATTAAAAGTCGTTTAAAAGAAGTGGAATTTGAAGAACCAGTGATAGATGAAGCCCAAGTGCGTAATGACTATTACAGAGATATAAGAACAAGAATTGTCATGCTTTGGATGCTTTCGAACCTAATTTTTGTCATGTCAATTACCCAAGTTTACAAACCAGAAGATACTAACAATGGCTATCTGATTTTTATATTATGGTCTGTGGCAGCATTAGCCGCTTACAGAGCTGTCGGATCTTTTGCGTTTTTGTTCATGAAATACTTGCGCATGATCGTTAGTTACAAACATAAGGTGCAGAGCACTGGATCTCTCAATGTCCGTAAAATTGGAATGGCACACAAGAGTTGATATATTCCCTAATACCTTTCTCCTCCTATTCCGGTTCTTTTATGTTTCCCAAATAATTTTGTATTGTAGCTCTAATAATGGAAAGTGGAAAATCGAAAGTTTAATGAAGATTACATATTTAATAACCTCTAGTCAATCTAAAGTTATCATAATTTATCACAGCCTGCAACAGGACCTTAAATCCATTTTCAACTTCCTCTGGGGAAGAATATTCATAAAAATTATGAGACAACCCATCTTTGGAGGGAATGAATATCATCGATGTAGGAACATGTGGTGCAGTTTGACACGAGTCATGACCCGCTCCCGAAGAGATCTGCCTTATTTCGTCCTTGTCAAACTGGGCAAAGGCAGATCTAGAGACACATTCAATGCAAGTTTGATTAAATTTAATCGCTGGGGAAATTTGTAAAACCTCCCAATCATAAGTTAGCGGACCTGCTGTATTATCCTTCAAGATTTTCTCAAATTCTTCTTTAACTTCTTTGACTACAGTATTGACCACACTGTCTTCCGGATGTCTTATGTCCAAAGTGAAGGAGACCTCGCCTGGTAGAATATTAACAGAATAGGGCTTTGCATCGATGATGCCGCAAGTGCACAAGGCTTGGTGTGATTTGGCAATATCTGAGGATTTCACAATCATTCTGGCCGAGGCCAACAAGGCATCTTTCCTCAATCTCCAAGGAGTGGTACCGGCATGGGCTCCCTGTCCTTTCACTGTACATTTGGCCCATTGATAGCCCTGGACACTAGTAACTACACCTATCTTCTTTTTCTCGTCTTCCAAGATCGGTCCTTGCTCGATGTGCAATTCAAAATGTGCATCTATTTCATTCTCCTTAAAAGAAGCTGGAGTGTCGCCTAGATAGCCAATTTTTGTCAATGAGTCAAACACAGATTCAGGTTTATCCTCTCCGACTGACATCATACTATAAGCTTCCTTCAAGCTCAAATCGTGGGACCAAACACTGCTACCAGTACAGGAACGTGCAAACCTTGCACCTTCTTCATTGAACCATACAACAACGCAGACATCAAAGTTTGGAACATAGTTATTCTCCTTAAAAGTTCTTAACACCTCCAGACCTGACAGCACACCCAAGATACCATCATACTTACCAGCCTCAGGCTGGGTGTCCAAATGAGAACCTGTTGCAGTGGGTGGTTTTCCCGTCTTATCCTTACCCTTGTAAAGTGCAAAAATGTTGCCTATCTGATCTATTTTGATGCTACAACCCAGGGATTTGCACTCATTGATGAACCAATTCCTCATTTGACCATCCTCTTCGGTCCCAGCCAGTCTTCTCATCCCAAACTCATGGGGTTCTGAGCCCCAACGTAAAGCTGCACCAAATTGAGAACCAGTTTCCAAGATGGTGGCATTGAGTCTCCCCGGTGAAATGGTCAGAGGAGCTGCAGCGGGAATGTTCAAGGTTCTTGTTGTGATTGTCGTTGTAGTCGCCATTGATTACCTGCTTAACCAACCATTTGTTAGCCTGCCACACAATGTTACAATGGGCACGTATATATACATATATATATATTCATATCTATGAACGAGCAATTTTGAAACTCGATTGGAGGATTGATCTCCGATGGATTTTCTTGGTCTCTATACCGGAAAAATCCTGTGATAGCTCTAATGATAAAGTAAATTGATAGTAAGCCTTTTTGGAAATCAGAGATAACGCAATATTTTGAGATTACAGGTTGCGTCATCATGTACGATTAAGTAAAAAGCCGAAGGTAAATGAAGCCCATAATTGGAAGTTATAACAGCGGTTTTATACTTCCACCGGAACTGGCGATTTCAAATCTTGTAGAGTATAAAATAGCGATTGTAGTGATCGACGTAGCTTTGAGAGAAACACCAGAGGCTACTTTTTTGTGGGGTTGGACCCTTTTGAGTATTTGACGTCTATTATGTAATAAAGCAAAAAAAGGAATTATATCTATAGTAGAAGGGAGGCAGAACGTTCAGCACGGCGAATGCAGCGACAAGCTATCATCAGGGCGTGCATCAATTAGCGCATGGTGATACCCAGGGTCAAATCTACAAGGCAGCGATTCTATAGTATACTGAACAAAAAAGCCAGACTCATTGAAGTTGACTTCCCAATTGGGAAGTATCACATGATCTGTTCTACAACATGAAAAATTAATGATGTTTTAACCCTAAGTTTTTATATAGGGCATGATGTTTACTTTCCCTAAATATAGAAAGTCGAAGCCCTAAAGTCCTATAGTATTTTCGCGTGCAGCCCTACTTGTTCTCTTCTTTTCTTCTTCTTTGCATTTTGCGCATGACACGTTAAAAAAAAAAACTGCTAGATTCTTTACCAAAAATTGACATGCAATTAGAATTAAAATCATAAAACAAAGCTGTAATATCAGGTCTTCTTCAAAACTGATCGAACCAGCTGTAGCTGATCATTTACCTGAGATCATTGTAAGCAATAGCTATTATCATGAGTTACACCAATGAGGACGAGTATTATCTCCACTTCAACCAGGATCAAGAGTCGCTGCTGAGATCCAGAGTAGGTAGTTTCAGATCAGGAAGTACTCGAAGACAGGGTTCTTTGGTGAGACCAGAAAGGAACAGATTTAATGATCCTGAAAATCCACACTATTATTATGCACAAAAAGCTCAACAGCAAAAAGATCACCTGGATATTCAACCCTCCACAACAGGAATTGTACCAACACCAAGCATGAGGCGGACGCCGGGATCTTTCAGGTCGCTCAACTCATTTGCATTACCTACAGAACAGAGCCGTTCTAACCTCTCTGAGGTTCCTGAAAATTTCCAAATGAAAGATATGAGCGGCAAGGACCCAAAAGTAAATGATCCTCTCACGGAAGAAGTTATCGATCTGGACAATGAAGACTACGCATCCGAGGAAAACTTAGCTCTGGCCGCTCAAAAATCACCACCGAGCGATCTGCGTAAGAAGAAAGCAAAGCCATTGTCGCCCTGGATGATATACTGTTACATTGTGACGTTTTGGGTGCCCGCACCGCTGATGGCACTATGTGGCATGCCCAAGAAAGAAAGACAGATGGCGTGGAGAGAAAAGATCGGATTACTTTCAGTAATCGGCTATGTGGGAGTGTTTGTTGCATATTTGACTTTCGGTTTTACTAAAACTGTTTGCAGTTCCAGTAAACTACGGCTACGGAATAACGAAGTGGATGGAAGTTATTTAATCATGAATGGAAAGGCCTTTGCACTTGATTCCTCATCACACCCTGCCGCTGCGGGGATTGACGCTGGAACCAACGTTTTGTACCCCCCTATAAACGCTGGTGGTAAGGATGCTTCATTTCTTTTCCAAAACGTCAACGGTAATTGTCACAACTTGATCAACCCCAGAAGTAACTGTACCATTCCTCATGATGATGACAACAACTTAGCATGGTACTTTCCTTGCGCTCTTTTCGCACAGGACGGGTCTACGAAACCGAATTTCACTAAACCACGGTACTACGATGGTTGGGGTTGTCACACTTCAAAGGAGGCCAGAAAAAGTTATTACAGTCTAGAAAGCGCTGCTGACGTATATTTCACTTGGGACGATATCAAAAATTCTACGAGGAATTTAGTTGTCTACAATGGTCATGTACTTGACTTAAATCTTTTAGATTGGCTGGAAAAAGATCAAGTGACGTATCCGGCACTTTTTGATGACATGCGCAATCTGCAATTGCAAGGTTACGATCTTTCCATTGTGCTCGCAAGCAGCCATGAAAAAAAGGTGGCCCGTTGCTTAACTGAGATCATCAAAGTAGGCGAAGTCGATTCCAAAACGGTTGGTTGTCTCGCCTCAGATGTCGTTCTTTATGCATCTCTAGTCTTTATCTTGTCCGTTGTGATTATGAAATTCTTAGTCGCATGTTACTTTCGTTGGGCAGTCGCCAGAAAGCAGGGCGCCTACCCGGTCGACAATAAGACTATGGATAGGCAGCTTAATAGCATTGAAGATTGGTCAGAAAATATGAACTCTCAAGGTCCATTGAAAGAGGTTGCGCCGGAATTGAGGCCAGGCCACCACCAACGCGGTGCAAGCAGACAATCTAAGTTCGATTTGTTCAAGAAACGCGGGACAAAATCATTTAGCACCAATGAAATAACCAATGAAATTGACGGCGAAGGGGGGGGGTACTTATTTGCAGACGGCTCATATAGGGGAATGACAACCATGACCACTCAAAATGCAGCAAAACTTCAAAGAGGAACTAATAATGGTGGTACAGGGAAGTTCAGCACGCGTAACCAGTCCGCTATGCTCTCCTCGTCATCTATGATGTTAAATGGGACCATGGGAACATCGGTGCCATTACCTTCCTCTATCGAGTCCCTTGATCCTTCTATTATTCACGTCGATTGCGTGCAACAACCACCTTTAAATTACATGCCCTTTGGTTATCCCTTGGTTCATACTATTTGTTTCGTTACATGTTATTCGGAAGATGAAGACGGTTTAAGGACCACATTAGACTCTCTTTCAACAACTGACTATCCCAACTCGCACAAACTTATCATGGTTGTTTGCGATGGGTTAATCAAGGGGTCTGGTAACGACCAAACTACGCCAGAAATCGTTCTAGGAATGATGGAAAATTTCGTAGTCCCCGTTGACGAAGTCAAACCTCATTCGTATGTAGCTGTTGCGTCGGGATCAAAGCGTCATAACATGGCCAAAATCTATGCAGGCTTCTACAAGTACAACGAAGAAACTGTGCCTGTGGAAAATCAGCAGCAAGTGCCCATGATTGCCATTGTCAAATGCGGTACTCCTGACGAACAGGGTTCAGCCAAACCAGGCAATAGAGGGAAACGTGATTCTCAAATTATTCTAATGTCATTCTTACAAAAAATGACATTTGACGAGAGAATGACGGAGCTTGAGTTCCAATTGTTGAAGACTATTTGGCAAATTACAGGTTTAATGGCTGATTACTACGAAACGGTGATTATGGTTGATGCCGATACGAAAGTTTTCCCAGATTGTCTAACGCATATGCTTGCCGAGATGGTTAAAGATCCATTAATCATGGGTCTCTGCGGCGAGACTAAGATTGCAAATAAGGCACAATCATGGGTGACAATGATTCAAGTGTTTGAATATTACATTTCACATCATCAAGCCAAGGCGTTTGAATCTGTTTTCGGTTCCGTGACTTGTTTACCAGGATGCTTTTCCATTTATCGCATAAAATCCCCAAAAGGGCCTGACGGTTATTGGGTTCCAATCTTATCAAACCCTGATATTGTGGAGCGCTACTCTGACAATGTCACAGACACATTGCATAAAAAGAATTTATTATTGTTAGGTGAGGATAGATTTTTGTCCTCATTGATGCTAAAAACCTTCCCCAAAAGAAAGCAAGTTTTTGTGCCAAAAGCGGCTTGCAAGACGATAGCGCCAGACGAGTTTAAAGTTTTATTGTCTCAACGTCGCCGTTGGATCAACTCAACAGTCCACAATTTGTTCGAACTGGTTTTGATTAGAGATTTATGTGGGACCTTTTGTTTTTCCATGCAGTTTGTGATCGGTATTGAGCTGATTGGTACGCTGGTATTACCGCTTGCTATATGTTTCACCATATATGTGATTATTTTTTCCATTGTTAGCAAACCAACACCCATCATTACCTTAGTGTTGTTGGCAATCATTTTGGGTTTGCCCGGATTAATTGTGGTCATTACAGCAACAAGATGGTCTTATCTGGGGTGGATGTTTATCTATATTATGGCATTACCCATCTGGAATTTCGTGCTCCCATCCTACGCCTACTGGAAATTTGACGATTTTTCTTGGGGAGATACAAGGACAATTGCCGGTGGTAACAAGGGCGCACATGATGATAATGAGGGAGAATTTGACCACTCCAAGATTAAAATGAGATCATGGAGAGAATTTGAAAGAGAGGAAAGGTTGGCAAGGAGTGAAAAATAAGTTGTCATGTTCCTCCTATGTCATTATACATAAAGTTGCATTTTGAAAACAAAAACAAAGTCTTTATTGCATGTGTAGTTCGTAGTTTCTACACCAGAAGTGCAGCAACTAACAAATATTTATAAGGAATAAACGGTGAAGCTTAATATCTTATTTCCGCTACCGAATTTTCTTAAGATCTTTTCGGTCTCTTGCCAGGGTATCCCGAAGATTCCACTATTTATTTTGGGCATCTCCAATTTGTAACCTTTCAAACTAATATGTTGAATAGCAGAATTTATATCAATTTCAATGGGATCGTTCTTCTCACCTTCATTTTCATATATCCATTTTCGCACATTGTTCAGAGCCTGCTCCGTGTATTTAAGAATGGAATCTCTGAAGTCATAATTTGAACCTCCAACCTCAGCAGTGAATAAACAACAGATCATCACATTGGTATCTTTATAGCTGGGTATGAAGAGACATTTGCCCAATAATTTGTTACCATATTTCTCGCAAGCATTGACATACACTTCTTCCGCTTTAGGATAGTGATTGCCTAATTGTCGGGCAATCCCCCCACCCCATGAGCCGCCACAATTGCACGAGTGGATAATGATACGAGGATAATTTGTAATGTTTAAAATATTACCGGTGATATATTTAATGCTGCTCATATTGCCTCGCCTCGTGTCGCCTTAGTTGAGGAGGAACCTTCAATTTTTTGCAACTCAACGGGGTCACTTTATATAACATCAACTCAAACCGATCGCGTCAAAGGAGAAAGATAAAAGACAAAAGTAACATAAAAAAGAACAAATACATATGTATTATTAACATCAAAATTTAATATGATAATTAGGCCAGGTGAATATGTAGAGCTCGAAACCCCCTAAAGAAACTTCTTCTGGTTGTTGACTTCCGATAAGTCGACATAATCGTCTGTAAGATCTGGTCTTGACATGGTGAATCTCCACTCATGTTCGAAGTCTTCAACGTCGGCCCAATATTGAAACCATCCCTTATCCTTCAGGATGTTTTTAACTGGAGTTCCTGGCACAGGGAAAACATAGCAGAGGGCCCCATAGACTACAAAGGCGACGCAATAGCCAACCCAGTAATTCAAGTAGTAAAGCTTGAGGGCACCATCGCTTACTGTCACTTTAGGAGCTCCGACTGTACCCACAAAACCTGGTAGATTGGGAGCTATACTACAACAGTATGCCACCAATGCCCTCCAATTAAGGCCTAATTTGTTATTGTACATGTAGAAGGAACCTTTCTGGTTCGAGTAAAGATGGGTCAATTTAATGTAGCCTCTCCTCACAACAAAGTAGTCGCAGCACACAACACCAGCGATAGACGACAGGAAGATTGCGTAGGCCGATAGCGCCATCGTAAATTTGCTAGAACTCGACATCATATTCCAGGGACAGATGCAAAGGGCCATGGCGGCACAGAAAAGGGAACCACGTCTAATATTGATGAACCGAGGCATCATTGCTGTCAAATCAGTACCGCACGATAGAGAGTTTGCAGATATGTTGGTACCCAGCTGTGCCAAAGTGAACACAAAAGAAATTAGAAAAACTCCACCTCTAGTTCCTCTGGTGAACGTGGTCTCAAGGAATTTACCCAGGACATCAATTGGAGACCAATAATTAATTCCATAGAGTTCATAGCCAGCAGCTGTCACTAGAATGCCGATGAGACATGTAATGGAAAATAGAAACGGAATGGCGACAAGTTGGACCCAAGATGAAGAAACGGGGGTTGTAGAAAACCTGGAAAAATCGGGGGCATTGACAATCAATGTGGCAAAATTGGCTAAACAGCCCATAAGCGATCTCATAAATACCCAGGAAAAATCAGAACCGTGAGGATGTATATCGCTAAGTGTCCCCAGAGCCAAATGGCCTTTCGCCTTTATAATTGCCCATATCAAAAATCCAAATGCAGCGAATGGTACCAAGGCGGCCTTCACAGCAAATAGGTACTTCAGTTTATGGGGAGGGATCAAAAGGAATGGTATGCTTCCCACCCAAAAAATGAAGAAACACATGAACTCAAAAGTAGTAGAATTTGGAGAGCCAAAATGGTTAGGAATCCTGGTAACCAAATCGTTGCCAAAAATGGACCTCAGAAGTAATTGTACTAAAGTTCCGCCTAGCCATGCCTGTACAGCGTACCAGACAATAGCCATCACCACACGATTAATAATGGGCCATACTGAGAAGTAAACTCCGAAGCTGGCTCTCACAGATATAGGAAAACAAACATGATAAGCAGCACCGAATCTCGAAGAAAGGACGACAAAAATACCAACACAAAAGTAACCTATCCAAACCGTGATCCAGCATTGCCACCAGTTCAATCCTAGTTGCATACCAGTCGCTGCTACTTGCCATGTGTTGATGTTGAAACAGTCAGCTAGCCAGAAGTACAAGAAACTCTGCCATCCCCAGATTCGCCTTGCTTCTTCCACGGGCTTTAAATCGTTGTTGTGCAAAAAAGATCTCGAAAATGGAATTCCGATAGTGCTCTTGTCTGCCACAAGCCAGTTGTAGTAAAATTTCTGCCAAGCACCTTCGGGTTGTATTTCAGGCTCGATCACATCCTCGACTTTACCTGTAGTCTCCTCATAAGAACCCTCTTTGACGTCGATGCGATCCTTCTTATCTTCGCTCGAGGTATCAACCTTGAAAATTTCAGCAGCTGTGATTCTGCTCTGTCCACTCCTCAACGGTTCAGCCCTCGAGTGGTTACTGAACATGATGGCCAGGTCATCGTGCACATTTGCGCTTTCGCTTGCATATGGGTTTTCGTCGGAGTAGGTCCTCTTATGAGAAAATGGGTTTCTCATAGTCACTTGGTTGTTTATTTTAGAGTTCTAGACTATCTGGTACGTATTCACTCAAGTAACTTTTGCTCGGCATTATATATGTTATAGAGCTTACGAGGGTCAATCTGCAGGGAAGAAGTCATCGAGTCAGCTAAACATCTCGCCATCGTCGTCATCGTCGTTCGATTGATGGTTATCCTCAGCATGTCCGAAAATGCCTATAAGAGAACTTTAGAGAGATGGAAAAAAACGCCTAATTTGCTCTGGGCAATCTTATCATTGCTTATCTGGCGGGGTTAGCGCATCGCCTCACGGGACAATATTTTGCAGGGCATATCCTGAACTGACACTTTCTACGTTGAAAATCCAGGATAAAGAAACAGTGAAACAAACAGGGAAAGATCGAGAAAAAAATAAAAGAAAAGATGCAATTTTTCAGATACGACGGAGCGATTGCGCGCCAAATTGGCTGAAGCGACGGACAATCTCTATCCCAACGGTATGTACGAACTTTAATATTACAAGACTAGAATTATAGAGTATATCAGTCTATTATCATTTCTTTTTTATTGTTCTCCTATTAACAATTGAACAATCGTCAAACGAAGTGTATCATTTCCGTTTGATTAGACGCTTGACAATTGCAAACGGATTGAAACCTCCGACCCCTCTAACAGAGAAAATGTAGTAGATTCCCACCATGGCAAAGATGTTGAAAACTATGTAGGCCCAGTAAAAGCCAAAGTTTCTCCACAGATTGCCGTAACTCACATTTCTTTGAGCCAAGTACTCGTCTCCCACAGAGACTTGGCAATATGCACAGTTCGAAGTAGCATTAGGATTACTGATGTAACCTGGTGAGCGTTTCAAGAAATTTTCCATATACTGGCCACATGTCTTACCTTGTGGTGGGTCAAAGTAAGACAGTTCTTTTTTCTTGCAAACAACAGGCTTTTTGTGTAGCACGATGGCAACCATGTTTTGAATGAAATAGGTGTAAGGCGATGCCTTCCACATGAATGTCCAGAATCCGGGCATCAAACTCATTGGTTGCGTCACGCCGCAGAACTGGATTAACATGGACAATACCAACCCCATGAGCACGTTGGCGGAGGGTAGGTTAGGTGACATGTACAGAATCATGAGCCCAAGGGCAACGTAGTAAAGCTGAAACATAATGCAGTAGTTGAGGTAAAAGACAGCGGATCTCGAAGCTTCAAAAAATACTCTTAATGGGAAATAGAAAGCCACAAAGAACATAGTGGAGAACAACAAGTGGTAGGGGATTTCTGCCAAGTACTGTGTGATCAATAGAAGCGACCAGTGAAACATGTTGGATTTTGATTCTCTGACCTCAAACGATTCACGAGACGATAGCGCTCTAGCTTGAATCTGGTTCATGGTGGGGGCCGACACAATTACAGACATGAAGGCTGCAAACAGAGTGTCTTGTAGACCAGTAAAACTCTTGCCCGGGTTAAAGAAGGTCCAGCCAATATACAAACCTGAGACTACTTGAAGCATCATTTTGGACATTAAGTATGGCATGTCCCTCCAGAACATGGTAGTGGTACGCCACCAAACATATTTAAATTGGTATAGGTAGCTGGTGGCGTACTTGCTTGGCTTTTCGCCAATCTCGCTCTTTTCCTGGGCCTGCGATGAAAGCTCTTGAATCCATTGCGTAACATGTTCGTCGGTTTCTCGACGTTCAGACGAGTTCTGCCAGACTTCATGCCAATCCTCCTCGATGGTAGCAGTAGCACCCGCACCAATGACCTCCAGGATGTATTCTGCCGGATTTTCACTCTGCTCACATTTTCTAGCACCGTTACCCTCGAAGTAGGATAGTACCGTAGATGAATTGTCACCAATGTCCCCAAAATACACGGTTTGACCGCCTTTGCGCAAAAGCAATAGTCTGTCGAACCTTTCAAAAAGTGTGGCAGAAGGTTGGTGAATGGTACACAAAATACATTGCCCCGAGCGCGCTAGCTTCCTAAGGAGTTGTACAATTGCCCAAGACGATTGCGAGTCGAGTCCGGAAGTAGGCTCGTCGAGGAACAGTAGTAGATCTGGTTTAGCCACAAGTTCTACACCAATAGACAATTTTTTCCTTTGCTCAACGTTCAAACCGCACCCAAGTGCACCAACCAGCGCCTCCGAATACTCCTCCATGTCCAACAATCTGATAACATTCTCCACACTATGCAGCTTCTCCTCGTCGGGCACTGACTGGGGTCTCCTGAGGCGCGCAGAGAAGACCAAAGACTCTCTAACGGTCATTTCCGCAATGTGGATATCCTGTTGCTGTACGTAGCCCGTTCTCCTTTCGAAACTGGTGTCAATCGGGTGACCATTAACCAGCATGTCGCCCGTAACGACACCAATATCATTACGCTGTGCTAGTGTGTTGAGCAACGTGGTTTTGCCTGCACCCGATTCCCCCATAAGCGCGGTCATGGTGCCTGGCGCTACATAACCAGTCACGTGGTCAAGAAGTACTCTTTCACTGCCCATATATGGGATGGTGTAACAAACCTCCCTCCAGATGAAGATACCTTTACTCTGGAAACCTTCGAACACTTCGTCACTCGAGTCGACCGCTCCCGCATCAGTAGCATCTCCACGCGTTAAGTCGCTTCCGCTCGAAAACTTTTCTCTTGCATCGCCCTGCAGCTTCATTTGATCCAAGGCCTCCAAATCACCAGGGCCTGGCTCCTTGGCGGCAGCACGCCGCGTACCCTTCTTGAAGATGAGTGCATCGCCTCCACCTTTTACAGGGCGCTTGATCTCTGTGATGACAGCCTTCACTACGATGTATCCAACGAGAAAAATGAACATGATACCCCAATTACGCCACATGTGCCAGTACTTATAACCATATTGCGACTTTAGATAGTCGTCACCGAGCACCCACGACTGACCCTTCTGCGAACCCATGAAAGCGCAAACGCGGTTCTCGTTGGCCACATTTTCATAGCCGGCCCCGGAAGGCACCAGCGTACCCCCGCAATCCATATGTCTGCCATGAAACTCGGCCTCCAGCATACCTTCGAAAGCATAGCGAATTGGCAGCACGTATGAGATCCACTGGAACCAAGGGTGCATGTTTGGATATTGAATCATATAAGTCGAGTACATCGAGATCGAAAACATGACGATACCCGCGATCGAATTCGCCTGCGAGATATTATCACAAGCAGCTGCGATGAACTCAAACAGCGAGTAGATTGATTCGGAACACAGCGAGAGAAAGAAATATATTCTAAAGAAGCTTCCCGCGGTCCGGTTTAAGTTTGAGAGGAAGAACAGGATGATGAGGAAGCAAGTAAGACCGATCATACGGAATGGAGCACCGCTCAGCGTGCTTCCTAGCGCTTCGGCGCCTGGGTGATACAGCGAGTACGTCTTGTGTTTTTGCAAGATGGGGCGGTGGTCAAAAGTGATGTTAGCCAGCCCCATTAGCGAGTAGTAAAGAAGTGCGAAGTACAATACACCACCTCTTGAGAAAGCACCGTTAGTGGACGATGGCGAGTTGTAGAAGGCGGAACCCGTGATAAAAGCCTGGACCACAGCGGCCGCCACGTTAATCACCGTGTACGAACGGTTACCGTACACACGCTGGAATCCTCGGATTGTGCACAGCCGCACCTGCTCCGGGAACGACACCGTATAGTACGACTTGTTACGTGCATACTTGGACTTCTCAGCGCGCATAGACTCGGAAAAGAACTGTTCCGTAGCCTCACCGTTTACCGCAGACTTGTATTCCTCGATATCGTTCTTTAGCGCGGCGAATTCCGGCGATGCACGCCAGTATGCTTCCAATTCATCTGCGGTGCGTGGCACCTTCCCCTCGTACCCGCTACGCACACGGTGTAGACCGTGCGGATCTGTCAGTGCGGTCAAAAATTCGGCGGTCGCCTGCCGAGGGGGACACTCGTATCCCATGCGCTCGAAGTACGCTTTCGCAGCGCTAGCCGAGCCGTAGTAGATCTGCCGTCCCGTGTGGAGTACCGTGACTTTGTCAAACGTTTAGTATATGTTTTCACTTGCCTGGTAAATCGTTACGAATGCTGTGGAATGTAGCAGGTTCGTCATGATACGGATCGCTTGCGCATATTCCAATGCAGTAGACGCATCCAGTCCACGTGTTGCATTGTCCCAGCAGTAAACGGTACCTCTCGCAGCTAAAGCCTCGGCGATCGAGACACGCTTTCTTTGGCCCCCTGATACACCGCGCACAAACTCGTCCCCTACATTGGTATCGTAAATTTGAGTTAATCCAAAAATGGTAGCGTATAGGTCACGTGTGGCGCTTATGTATTCCTTGCGCGACACACCGTTGACACGAACAGCAGGTGTCTTGCATGCAATGGCAAAGTCCAGTGTCTGCCGCACAGTCAAGTAAGGGAAATGCACGTCAAGCTCTCCGTTGTATATCACGTCGCTGCGGTAGTGGCGCATCATAGTATGCTGCGGAATACCATCGTAGCTGATTTCACCAGCCACACCGCCGGCGAACTGGTCCGTGACACCTGCCGCTGTCCGAAGAAAAGACGAACAACCGGACCCCGGACGCCCCAGTACAAGCACCATTTCTCCAGGCTTGGCCAGTGCGTTCACGTCACGAATGATCTTGCGCATCTTGCGGTGGCGCATTGCCTTCACTGCGCGGTATATTGTAAGCGGCAAACACAGCAGGTCACCGAATGTGTGACCCTCCAGTGCAGAAGAGTCGGTACCGCTAGCGGTGACATCTTCCATGACTACACCTGTTTTACGGAAATCGATACCCTGCTGATGAGCTTCATGGACAAAAGATTTCAGTATACGCTCTGCATTAAAACCGTCTTCGTCTGTATCTGCTTCTAGTGGGCCGTCGCTGAGCCGCCGAGTGGACAATGTGCGAGCTAGGGAGCGTACGCGAGAAGCGACTTCGGGACAAAGTTGAGAGCTCTGGCCACCGCTCCTAGTGCGCGTGAGCATTTCATGCAGTGCTGCTCCATTATCTTCATCTTCATCTTCATCTTTACTATACTGTTTGTCTTGTTCACTGCTCCCGTGACTATTGAGGTTTTGAGCTTGCTCCGCACCGTAGACAGGCGGAGTGGAGACCGCCGGTGTAGATTCTGTCGACTGCGCCGAATGTCGTTCTGCCATAAAATTATCAGCCGGGTCTATGTTTTCCTACTGTATTTGATAACGACAGTGTCAACAACTGTCGGGCCATTAAATATCAGCGATGAGGTGTCAATTTTTTTTTTACTATATTTTTTTCACTTGTAGTAATGGCTTAGTCATTGTCGGTAAATAAACACCCGGGTTGCTAGGAGAATCGAGTACGACGGCAAAGGGCGGAAGTTCTAGATGTGTTTCCGCGGAAATGTAATCCGAAATACGAGGTGTGCTGATGTTGTGAGTGTAGGTCGAGTCAGACATTGGCAAACGATTTTAGCACCGGCGGGGATAAAGGGGGGATTAGTAATGAAGTAGGGGGTACGGGTGTAGGAAGCATAAAGTGGGGGCACGTGATCTGGCCTGTCACGGGTTCTTAGCCGATGGCGCCCACGCACTACCGGCCCACGTTCTTAGTGTTTTGGTAGTGCAGAGGTTAAGGAGCTTGGTGATGCGCTGGCAAACTTCCTCATGCTTGTTATAGATTTCTGCAGTTTCCCAAGCGCGCAATGAGATTTAGCAGCTCTGTGGGCCCGCATTCCCTGTAAAACGCTCTAGGTCATACCTTTCTCTTATCATGTTCCATTGTCAGCGGGACCCGGAGTTGTCTAAAAAACGCCGCGGCGTTGGCTTAGGCATCTCAACCCATAGCGGGGTTCGCCTGGACCATGCTCGGCGGCTGCGTGTCTCTTTGCATGGAGGTCGGTGATTAAGCGGTCTCTCCTCCCTTTCCCCTTCATGGATCAAAGGGCTCTTGAATCCGTCGTTATGGCTCAATTGGCTCCAGCATGATTAAGTGCTGCAATATGTCATCACATTGGGTCGAGAAGAAGACCGCATCTTGAGAAATAGACTGGTTGTTGCAAGTGCCGAGATTTCTTTTCTGCCATATACGGGGGAATGCCAAAGCGTTCCTTGTTGCCCACACACTGAAGAAAACAGAACTATCGGGTGAATAGCCTCGTATATGGGACAAGGCTGGAATGCGACGCTTCATACATGCTGATCCTTTAAAGCGGAAAAGTGGTTGGACTTGGTGCAACCATCAAGTTCTTGGTGTGGTATGTGTGTTGAAGATGAAAAGATGGGTGTCAATGTTCGATCTCTATAGATACCCTTTTTGTTCGCGCTCGCTGTGGGACCAAGCGAAACAAGCGTCAACCACTCGCGGCGCTAGTAAAGGTCACGTGACTTGGAGATATCAAGTAGAGTAAGGCGAGCAGCTAGACAGAAATCCTGTGGAAGTGATGGAGTTCCTTCTAAAAAGATATTTTGAATCATGTTGGAAACACCTAGTTTTCTTGTTATCTTCGTTTTCATATACAATTCACTGTTACTGAGCTTCAGATTAGTAAACTTTGGGAAGAATGCGCAAATACTTGCCTAGTGATCAACCAGAGGTAGAAAACAGCGAAGCTGGAGTCGTTTTCACTGTCTTTCCGTCAAATGATTAAAAAGGTCCGCTGCAGCGTGTCAAAACCTGGTCCAATATCAGATTTTGTCACGGGGACTCCCTAAAAATGCTTTAGTTTCTTTGGTCACTTCTCAAAGCACTGGTAAAGGTCCAATTAGTTAATTTATGATCGAGTGTTCTTCAATATTGCTGTAGAGAAAATTAGAGGCAACATACTTACTGGGTAACACACCTTGCTCCGTGAACCGTCTCTCCCTTTCTCTTTCAAACTATTAGGTTATTACAACTCAAGAGTGCGGCGCTACACGGTCCGCCAACGGTTGCCATAGTAACCAACATAGCGCTCATTACCCTTTTCTTTTTTGGTCGTTCATCAGAGAAAAGTTTGTTTTTTACTATAGAACAATACAAACATCACAATCTTTGTTGCTGATGCATCGCGTTTTCAATGCGCCTATTGACTGCCCTGGTGGTTGGTTGCAAAGAATTGATCATCCGTTGGTGCTGCAAAGCGGCCCCGGGATTCATCACATTTTTTAAAGAAGTGCGAGTCGTGGCGTTAGCAGAGTGAGCAGACGTTGGAGATTTATTGGGGTTCACAGGATTCGTGTCCTTATTGAACAATGCACTTTCCTCCTTCCATATGGATTGCAGAACATTATGCAAGTCAGTGTTGTGGGAATGTGAAAGAAGTTGGTCCATTTCCTTGGCGCCATTGACAGGATTAGAGAAAATAACATCGAGGGCGTCTGAACCATGGCTGTCTGAGGTCTCAATCCCCAGCATCTTTTGTTCAGACTCTACTCTCGACAGAGCTTCTTCAATTGGATTGGAAAATCTGCGAACGTTAGTGTACTCGTGAGAGATCCTCTCAAATTCCCTTTTCACCTCGATATTGCTGGCCATAAAGATGGAATCACCAGAGTCATGTTGCGATGTCAGATCCATGATTGAATTTTCTCGCTGTAACCACAGTTTACGCTGCGTTCTAGACTCCCCATCCATGTTATCAGATTTTAGGAACTGTGCAAAATTATTGATGTCTGAAGAAGGTGGGGTACTAACAGCCAGATCGCCGCTGGCAGCCCTCAAAATAGAGCCAGAAAAGGATATTTGTGAGGGTTTTCTTCGCGTGAGATGACTTTTGCGCGATGCACTATAAGAATTTTCAGGAGCCATCCTTTGTAAGCTGTTTGTCAAGCTAGATATGGAGGTCGAAAAATTATGCTGAGTATTCCCTTTTCCGTTATTCGACTGCTGTAACAGAGTATTGTTTTGCTGCTGGTGCGGTTGTTGCTGGTGTTGCGGTTGTTGCAGTTCTTGCCGCGGCAGGTGCTGGTCGGCAGAAACATTGGGGGAGCTGGCAAATTGATTTTCCTTGTTTACCGCTATGCTGTAATTTTCATCTCGATGCACTTCTTGGGGAACTTGAGATGGCTGATAGTTATTGCCGAACGAATTTTGCAGTGAAGTAGGCCGATCAAACCTCCTTTCTACGCCGGTTGATTGTGAAAGAATCATATTGGGGATATACTCCTGATTTTCACTGTTCCTCCTTTGAGACAAGTAATTATTTTCCCCATTAGAAGTTTCAGAGGTAGATTCTTCTGTGGTGCCTGCAAAGTTTTTGCCTTGTCTTTTCAAACTATGCGCTCCAGTTTCCATAATAGTTAAGTTGGGGTTATCAATGCGATCTATTTTATCACTCGCACCTGCTGTCCCGTCCTCTTGCAAAGCTGAAAAGTTGTGCTTGCCCGCATCTATTTTCTCATTGTAATTATTCTCTAAAAGCTGCTCTGTTGCGTGTCGTGGTTTTATCAAACTCGATGGTGCCTTGTAGCTGGGTTGATTTACTATGGGAGGTTCACCATCAGGTTTTTGATAAGGCAAAGTGAGTTCCGTAAATGATTTTGAAAGCATATCAGTTTCCTGTGGAGTTCGGTGTATGTGCACAGGGCTCTGCTTCGAAATTTCATCTGATGGCGAGGATTTTTGCGATTTGCCCCCGTCATCGTCCTCCTCATCCGAAAAGTACTCAACTTCCTCATCTGTGGTAGTGTCATCATCGTAAACTTCATCACCATCGTGAAGATCTATAACAGAATGTCTACTCCTGCTCGTGCTAGGTTTTAGCCCTGTGGAACCTGCACCAGGGCTTTGGGTGGAACTATTTACAGAGCTAGGTCTCGAGCTGGCAATAATGTGACTTGGGTTGGACTTTACTCTCGTGAGTGCTGTCATGTTTAGACCACTGATTGCTCTTTTTCTGTACAAGGAATCAGAGCTTCTGCTCTTCCGGAACGAATGATCTCCAAAATGATGACTATTTTCTACATCACTTACGCCAACATCTATCGGTAAAATTCTGTGAAACCCTTTGAAACTAGCAATGCTCTTTGCTCTCGACCTTGTGGAAAATTGTCTGCAGGGTCTTGTTGCATGACCTGTGGTGTTAGGCATATTCTGCGATCCCTTCGAAGAGAGCTGCTGTGGGGCTGCCTCTAATTCTGATCGATGGGACTTATTTCTTTGAACCATCACTGGCACCAACGCCCTAGAATCTGCTTAGATTTTCTTCTGTAGTGGTGATTTGGCCTTAGCTTGCTCATTCCTCAAACTTAAATAAAAAGGTGAAATGTTCGGTTTCTCCACCGACAGCGACGGACTAAAAAACAAAGCTCAAGTCCACCAACGTAGAGAGTAGTAAGTTCAGAGGCCATTGCTAGCAAAATAGAGTTCTTCGAGTCATTATTGTATTCTGCTTATTTTCAGGAATGAACTTGTTTAGAGTTGCTGACTTTTATATCAATAGGCTAGTAAATTCCCAAGCTAGGGGGAGAAATGCTAGCCTGGCAGAGCAGAATAGAATCAAGGCCTTGTTGCTGGACAAAGATACTACATCCACTATTTCAATGTGTGCCACGCAAAGTGAACTCCTGAATCATGAGATCTACCTTGTAGATACGATTGAGAACAGTAATAGAGACATGATGAGACATCTAAGATGTATCGTGTATGTGAAACCTACTGAAGAGACAATCCAAGCTCTTCTTCGAGAATTAGAGAATCCAAAGTATGGAGATTACCACATTTTTTTCAGCAACACCGTTAGCAAATCCCAACTGGAAAGGTTAGCAGAAGCTGATAGCATGGAATGCGTTTCCAAAGTAGAGGAAATATTCCAAGATTATTTTATTTTGAATGAGGACTTGTTCTCTTTTGACATGAATTCAACTGGTCTGTTTGCCAATGCTCTTTTATGGGATGAAGAGGGATTGATAGACTGCACTAAAAGTTTAACATCGTTACTGTTATCCTTAAAATTGAAACCAGAAATTAGGTATGATGCCCACAGTCGATTGTGCGCGAAGTTGGCAAAAGAGGTCAGTTATGAAATTACTCAAAGCGAGAAAACTTTATTTGATTTTCCAATTATGGATTCGCCACCTATACTTGTTTTGTTGGACCGTAAAAGCGATCCACTAACGCCTCTGCTACAACCATGGACGTATCAGTCAATGATAAGTGAGTACATAGGAGTGAAACGTAATATGGTAGATTTGTCCAAAGCTCCTGACATTGACAAGGATTTACAAAAAGTTACACTTTCTTCGAAACAAGACAGTTTTTTCAGGGACACCATGTATTTGAATTTTGGAGAGCTTGGCGATAAAGTCAAACAGTACGTGGTGAATTATAGGGACAAGACCAATTCCAACAGCCAAATTAATACGGTTGAAGATATTAAAAATTTCATTGAGAAATATCCAGAGTTCAGGAAATTGTCAGGTAATGTGGCCAAACACATGGCGATTGTCGGCGAATTGGATAGACAGTTACAGACCAAAGACATCTGGGAAGTGAGTGAAGTCGAGCAAAATTTGGCGGTCCATAAGGATGATCCGGAAGATTTCAAAGACTTAGTTAAGTTGCTCCAGGATCCTAAAATCGATAAATACTACAAATTGAAGCTGGCATGCATCTATGCTTTGAGGCAGGGAAACAGTAATACCCAACTAAACGATATTGTTCAAATTCTGCAAAAGCAGCCCTTGTTTCCAGCGGAAGACGTAAATCTGTTTCACAAATTCCGTAGAATCTTTGGACAGAATCAAGCGGCTGATGAAACTCAAGCACGCTATCGAGAAAGGGATGATTTGTTGACAGAGTTAACTAAAAGATTTAACAGTAGAATGAATGCTAAGAATGCAGACTCGGACAACGTGTACATGCAGCATATTCCCAAACTTTCGAAACTTTTGACAGATTTTTCCAAGAACAAGGTTTCTAAGGAGCAGTTAAAAACGGTTGAGGAAACTGAAAGTTTTAGAGGTGGGGCCGCTATACCTCCTGCACAAGACATTGTTGTATTCATTGTTGGTGGCGCAACTTTTGAAGAGGCTAGATTCGTGCATGAGTTTAACGAGACCATGAAAGGAAAAATGAGAGTGGTGCTCGGTGGAACTTCCATGCTATCCACTCATCAGTACGTAGAAGCCATTCGTCAAATTAATAGCAGCGGTATATAGTACGTACATGGTTTTTGTAGAGTATTACCCCTGGGGGCTAGTACCATGGGAGTATTTTTTCTCCCAGAGTAAAAGAGATCTTGTCAATTCGTCCATCATTTTGAGCGTTTGATCATGAGACTCGAAAATAGTATCAACTTGCCGCACAAACTGTTGGTTCTCCACAAAACGTACCAATTCATCCCTGGACGATTGCTCCTCACTCAATTCCCACTGAGTTCTTGAAATGAACTCGAGAATAGCAGCTACTCTTCTTCTCATTTCATTCAGAGATGTCCGCTGCGAGGGAAGCCTTGGTTTCATAGGCTTATTGATCCCCACTTCAACTTTACTTGAAGGGGATCCTCCATTTCTGCTGCCACCATTACCGGCGGACCGATTATTCCTTTGTGAGTTTCTCTTTGTTTTTTTTGACTTTTTTGAATCATCCTCGGAGGTCGAATTTGTGGAACCTGAACGTGACACTGGAGGTCCTTCTTTTGTTTGAACAACATTAACACTCTCAACAATATGCGTACTGTTGTCCTGTTCGCTTTGCAGATCTCCTGATTGTTCTTGATTATTATTACGTTCGACGGGACTTCCATCACTACTTCCCACGGACTTACGGATCGTATGCTCCTGACCCTTTGCAGCTTGGTCTGCTCCATCATCTTCGAAACCATAGCCTGCCTCCTCCTCAATCAATTGTTGGTCTTCGTCTTGGCGCGATGTTCGCCTACTTTCTCTGATGGCCTTTTCCAGCATCCATTGGTAATGCTTCTCCTCCCTTGCGAGAAAGGTTGCTCGCTTGCGATCTTGCAATTTCTTATCATCCTCTTCAGCGTCTTCTTCAGCGTCTTCTGGTAACTGCGGATGTGGTATTGGTTCTGTCTTGAGGTTTTCATCCTTTGCCGGTGGATTCGAGGAGATGCTTGATTGGCCTTGTTCTCTTTTCAGCTTAGAAGACTTCAAACGTCCATCTTTGCGATCTTCTGGCGAATTTTGTTCGGATGCATCTTGTATACTTGAGTTGGAGGAGGAGGGATGCGAGTCGTCTGCTTGTGATCCATGTGCAGAACTTGCTCGCTGCCTGCTATTCCTTCTCACGCGCTTTCTTTTCTCTTGAATGGGCTGATAGACAGATCTGAGAGTACCTGCAGTGTCTATTGTGTACAGATGATGTAATTCTGGTTTGCATTGTTCGCACCAGTACTTTTCTAAATAACTATCCTCGCCATCTGAGATACCAACACAGAGACCATGTTGCCATACACCGCACTGCTCACATTGAATGTATAAACCAGAGTCATCGGGTGGATCTAATTCCTTACATATGCATCTGGTTTCACCTTCTTCATCGCCTCCCTCATTGTCTTGTGATTCAAGTGGCGTTTCTGTTGATGCCTCCTGAGCAATTTCTTGTTCCGCACCCTCCTTTGTATCTTCCTTATGATCACCATGCTCAATTCCAGTATCTGTCATTAGGGCGAGTAAGAGGGCAAGATAACGTAGCTCTCCTTTACTAACAGTTCGCTAAGTGTATGATGATTAGTCTGTGCCCGCCTAAGAGATGTAGATAACAAACGCCACGTGATCAACTTGTAACATCAGGTTCTTCTCATTTTCTATGAAGGAGAAATCTATAACCCTAGGTTTTAACTTTTTATCATCCCCTCATTATCGTGGGTAATATTGAAAAGGGCAATAAAATCGAAAATCTCGAGGTTATCCTTAAGGATCTTCTAAAAAATGGTTCAAGAGAATATTAGACTGAGTTTTACAAGTCTCGAGCCATTTGAAAAATTCCGCTACAGCAAGATGATTTTGCCAACAGGAAAGAGCTTGACCTACCATTATTTTCTCAGTGACTGAATAATTTATTATTGAAGGAAATTTTTTTATACTTTGTGGGATGCCATCCTTTCAGAAATTTCACTCCTGGATTTCTCTCAAAAGTTGAACAAGACTTACTTGATACTTCATCGTTAAATCCTGTTATTCCAGGAAAAACAGCCAATTTGTATTACCAAGTATAGTCTTGTAATAAGATCCATATAAATGATATGTCGACAACAACAATAAGCACAAGCTAATAATTGCTACTTCTCAAATTTCATTACAAGGGTATCTATGCTTACTAAAATCTGGTAATAATACAAGGCGTAGAGCTTACTGTACAACCTATGAATTGATAGACTAGAAAGCTTATAGAGGACTAAACCTGCAAACTTGTAAAATGTTCTGGATTATTGGTAGTGTAAAGAAGGTATTGATCAAATGTGAAGTTCATCATTTTTTTCCTCTTTTTTCAAAAATAACCTTGGAACTTTACTTACTGCAGGAGTCACTGGGTACTCCGTAAGAAGGTTTATTTCTCTATGATATACACTACAAACTCTGTCTTGTTAAATCTTATCGACGAGTCAAGTCTTAAGAGTAAGCTTATATTGTCATTGTACATTCCCCGTACTCTTTATCGGCATACCATCTAGCTGAAAGGAAAATCACACAACACTCGTAATGATAATGAACAAACAGAGATTCACACTTAGAGCGCAACTGACAAAAGTGGTTCTTCACAGATGCTTTGCTCGAGACTTCAAAGAGATCTTATCATGACTTTCTTGAGAGTGGGGGAGTCACGTCAAAGCGCATCCTAATTGAACAACCCAAGAGTGGAGAAATATATGTGGTTCCCAAATAATGCTACTATTACAATTTCAATTGAGAACAAAAGTGGGACTATAACTAAACGTGCATATTTTATCAGACATCTAAGCTTACAGGATTTCTTAGTTCTTAGCATGTCATTGAACTAACGGTACTATCAACGGCTCCACGTCTTTCATCGACAGGGTCTCTGAAACTTCATTTTGCAAAAGCACTTGAGAATGTGGGATCATGAAAGTATTTATGTTAGCGTTCCTGGAAAAGGAATGGCATAATAACGATCGCGTTACAAATATGGTGTCTTAATGGTATCTTGAATTTTTCTTGATTCTCGTTTCCCTCAACTGGTGTGAAGGTTGTCGTCATGTACTCTCAGTGGCCAGCAATAGTTTGTAGTTCAGACATGAACACCAGAAAACATTCTTTTTGCTAGCGATTGCTGAAATCCGCTGTGAATAATAGAGTCTGCCAGTAAGGGCGAAGAGCACTGTGTGCTATCTGGACATATCGAACTGTTTCCGCTTCCACTGAATACCGCATCGACAATGAGAGGCTTATAAACAAGTTGACACATTGAGCGAGCGGAGTGTCATCGTGCCCCTGGAATGCTCACACAGTCGAAACATGATAAAGCATCAAAGTTGCTTCCGCTTAGCTTATAGTTGTACACCTTTCACCACATAACATAACACGCACATCCGTCTGCGCACTGACGCGCAGTAGTAAAATGCTGAATTCTTCTATGCATATTTGTCTCTGCAGAACGAAGTCATCCTGCTGAGTCATCGAAAAGCTGACATCATCATAGACGAAAGAGAGCCTATCGATTCCACTTCACTTCTGCTTTGTTAATTGTAGACTGCTTGCTGAGTCAGCCAGTCTAGTGTCGCTAGAAGCACCGTAATATTTTGAAGCTCACTGCCCTGTGTATCGCGTATATTGTAGCAAAGACCTTAGTCCAATGAGCTGTAATTCAGCCGCTACGATAACCTTCTTGAACTTGAACTTATTTTCAAGTAGTTCTTATGAACCAGCAAAAAAGCCCCGCAAGCCTGTCGTTGCGCACCGGTGCTACCCAACGCCGATACATAAGCATGCAACTCACTCAAGTGAGGCGGCTTGCTGGGTCTTAGATTGTCCTTGGCATCAGTCTGGGAAGTTTATCGTGATTACTCGAATATGTGCACCACTGAGTATCATTACGTAAGGAGCCCACACTGTTAAGAGTATTACTGCGGACTTGCAAAGAACTAAACCCACGCGGGGCATCTACCAGCGGTATTTTACCAGCATACGTGCACGGGTGACTTTGCATCACATCAAAAAAGATCCAGAATTTAATACAATGGAAGAAGAAGCGGGCCACCGGCATAAAAGTCTTGTAATGCAAAGATTTTCTCACGGTATGTGGCGATGACTCGCATTGCAAGATTCCGAATTCTGCTGAAATCCGAAAGTTCGGAGTACCGCGACACTACTACCCAAGCAAAAGGGAGCGCATGTAAACTAAGCCGATGATAACGTGTTCACATACACCTCTCAAATAGTGGCCGGCGAAACGTCACGTGATCGCTTCTTGTTTTGCCATAGCCTCGGAAGTAAGAGTACGTTGAATGTAGTGATTTTAGTTTAATGAGCCAGATCCAGCCAACCCCAAAGAAAACCAGCTAAATTGACAAAAGCGAACACTTGGGCATATGGTCTTGCTGTCCATATGCCAATACGAGTGATGTTTCTCTATGGGTGACCGAAATTCGTATTTCACCGACAGTAAATGGGACGACATTGCGAAATAAAGTGCCACGTGCAGCTGCTCGAGCACTGATGCGTGTTTCTCCGAAGTGAACACTATGAAAAAAAAAGGGATCCTACGCACCCTTCTCTATGTTACTTGTCGGTGGTATTCGCTTGCGCACAAAAAATGCCGTACTCTTGGAAAGAGGGATACTAGGATACAACGCCAATTAATCGCAGGGGCTATGTAGGCCTCAATGTACACCCACCCGGACAGGCACGATGTCAACTATTTTTCTCATTGGCACGCCCCAACTTCTTGTTCACTCGTCATAGGCCGTAGGATCCTTAAACCACCACTTGTACTCGTACCGTCGCAACCAAAAATCGCACTTTCATTAGCCATCAATAGGACTTCGATCCCCCTTATTCAACATATCTTCCGTTTCTTGAAGCTTCTTCAGGGTAATGTTCCCCAGATTTAATTACCGTTATCCACCCGTTGGCACTACATATTAGAATTTCGCACATTGCGAACTATGTCTAGACATTCAATGCAATTAGTCAATGGCTGCAACTTTTGCAACGCCTCATATCTGTACCCTTCTACCTCTTGCCGTGCCGTAGTAAATAGAAGGCGCGCTATGCACCGCAACAGATCCAGACCTCGGTGGAGGAGCCTTTTTGTTCCAGAAATAAAAACTCCAGGACCGTAACAGGAAGGGTAGAAGTTGGCCAAGACTCGTGAAATAGATTTGACCTAGTAGCTTCGTTCAGGGGAGATCATATACTTTTGTTGGTTCAACCACGCCTCGTTACCCAGCCAATTTTTTTAAATTTTTTTTTTAATTTTTTTTTTTCAGCCAGAAAAATTCTTGCGAAGAGCGACGCACACATTAGTTTACAAACTCGCTTACACTAGGGTATTAACAAGCTCCTGAAATAAAAAGTGCCAAGCACTTAGATTAAAAAGATCCCTTCCCACCCCAACAACCTAAACCTTACTAGACGACGCATCCTCGCCCATGGGTAACAGCCCGTCAAGATGCAACACCAATTTCGCAGTACCGAGTGCCTCGAACGGCCTTTTGCAAACGAGTGATGACAACAATAATGAACCTAACGAACCTGATGATAGTGGGCCCACAATGAGCATAGATATAGGTAATAGTAATTATAATCTCAACTGTGGTAATAGGGACAGGAGCAGGAGCTACTCCACAGACTCCGGGACCACAGTGGTGGGCTCCGATAGACGTGGCAGTGTTGACAAAAATTTTCTGCTAGATGTGGATATTAGCACGGCCAGGGCATTCGGTACCGGATCCTACGGAAGCAGTGGCGGGTCCAGTGGCAGTGATAATACGCTGATATCATCAAGACCACATAAGAGCCAATATAATACCCCAGGTAGCTCGGGTCCCTCTTCGATTCCCAACTACAGAGACAAGAGCCAGCGTGTGATTCTGCAAAGGTATCCACACGATGCTTCTAACAATGAGGGTCTCGACGTCGATGATGCCATTGAGAAACTTCTGAAAATCGGAGAGACCCGTTACTACAAGTCCAGGGACTTCCCCTTCCGCAGCTGGGAGATACAGTTGATCTGCTGCCATGCTCGGGAGATTCTGCTGTCGCAGCCATCGCTGCTTCAGCTCCAAGCCCCCATTAAGGTGGTTGGCGATGTGCACGGACAGTTCACCGATCTATTGCGGATTTTGAAACTGTCTGGAGTGCCTCCGGAGACCAACTACTTGTTTTTAGGGGACTACGTGGACCGAGGAAAACAATCTTTGGAGACTATACTTCTGCTTCTTTGTTACAAGATCAAGTACAAGGACAACTTCTTCATGTTGAGAGGTAACCACGAATCCGCCAACGTCACCAAGATCTACGGGTTTTACGATGAATGTAAGCGCAGAACGTCTTCCCGCGTGTGGAAGATGTTTGTGGATGTCTTCAACACACTTCCATTTGCAGCTATCATCCAGGATAGAATCTTTTGTGTGCACGGCGGTATCTCTCCGCACCTCCATTCGATGCAACAGATCGCGCAGATTGCAAGGCCCACGGACATTCCAGAAGACGGTCTCGTGACAGATCTTTTGTGGAGCGACCCGGATTCACAGGTGTCCAACTGGTCAGAGAACGACCGGGGTGTTTCTTACACTTTTGGCAAGAAGAACGTGTTGGATTTCTGTTCGCAGTTCAAGTTTGACTTGGTGATCAGAGGCCACATGGTGGTGGAAGATGGATACGAGTTTTTCGCCAAGAAAAAATTCGTGACGGTTTTCTCTGCCCCCAACTACTGCGGTGAGTTTAATAATTGGGGTGCCGTCATGAGCGTGACAACCGGGTTGATGTGCAGTTTTGAGCTGCTGAAACCTCATGGAAGAAGGAAGTAATGAGTTTTGTGTTTTTTTTTTTCAAATAATCATACCTCTTTCTTGTTTCTCGCCCACATATATATATATATAGTTTTTCGTACGTTTGTCTTTTATGACTAGGATTAGGGATTAGCTCATGCATTTCTAGTTTATACTATTTCAAGTTTTCAGCATTGTGAAGTGTGGCTGTTGCTCGTAACTGATTGTACAATGTTGTTCGCACGCCGCCTTGCAAACCGTAAACGGCATACATAGCAGCATGGGCATACTGCGCGCTTCCAATCCATTGGAAATGCCTGTTTTCCCCCAATCAAAATCATTAAGTGTTTTTAACTCGACTTGTACCTGAAAGTAGTTGCTGTGAATGATTTTAGTTTAACAAGCGTAAGTAATACATGCGAAGAAGAAGAGCCCCCTGCGGAGCCAAACTGGCGTATGTGGTATTCACACATGTTTCAACAAGATAGCTGCAACTTGCAGCATTGGGCCACCTTGCAACGAATTAGACTCAGTAGTCTCCCCGCAAGGCGCTCCAATGCAAGAAGGAGCTCATAATGGGTTGTATATGTGGCCAAGTTCCTTCTGGTGCCAGAATGATGTTGCGGGGTAAAAATAGACACTCTCCCCAACTGATGGACCACAGTAAGGGATCGCATTCATCCAGCTAAAGAGCCTTGTTAAATGCTTGTTTCTTCAGACACCATTGTATACTCGATGAGATTGAGCCGTCTTCCAAATTCCACACACCAGATAGTTATCCGATGTAGTGTAACGGCTATCACATCACGCTTTCACCGTGGAGACCGGGGTTCGACTCCCCGTATCGGAATTTTTTTGCACAGCGAATTTTTTATATTTAGATGAATACTCAATCACGTGAAGCTGCAAAAGAAAGGAAAAAGGAAAAATGACAAACGACAAGGAAAAAAATGACCGAAGTACGTAAATTCCGTCGTTAAAATGACACCCTCGCGAAACAAGTTGAGACAAAAAGCGCCAAGCTCGTTAAACTACAATCGGCCCCTCGCTCGTAATTTTCAGCTCGTGGCTGACCCCTCCTTCTCCCTTAGTCTTTCTTGCACTATATAAACGCTTCAAATCCCAATGAATGACCAACTTCCCCCGCAGATGTGTCACAGCGTGACAATAAATGCTGTCTCATCTCCGCCCAAAGCAACCATAGGCGCGACGTGTGCTTGATTTTGCACGCGGCACCGCCAACAAACGAGTGGGGATCTCAAGGGTACGAGGACAAATGGGCTCATGTGGTGTCAACTGCTATCAGTTACTATAAGAAGGGAGGGTTGTTCTTTCAATTGCAACGCCATCCGTCTGCTCCCTTGGCACTCTCCAATTAGATCAGGCAATCAACAACTAAGCATGCTACGTTTTTCCCAGACTTTGGCTCGTTTCAACAGATTGAATCCAGGCGCCATTGGCGCCTTGAGACTATCCTCGACTTACAACATCCCCAAAACCCAGAAGGGTGTCATTTTCTATGAGAATGGTGGAGATTTGCACTATAAGGACATCCCAGTGCCAAAGCCTAAGAGCAACGAAATCCTCGTTAACGTGAAGTATTCCGGTGTGTGTCATACCGATTTGCATGCTTGGAAAGGTGACTGGCCATTGGCAACCAAGCTGCCCCTGGTGGGCGGCCACGAAGGTGCTGGTATCGTGGTGGCCAAAGGCGAGAACGTAAACAACTTTGAGATTGGCGATTTTGCTGGTATCAAATGGCTGAATGGATCTTGTATGGGTTGTGAGATGTGTGACCAAGGTTTTGAGTCCAACTGTGCTAAGGCCGATCTTTCCGGTTACACCCACGACGGTTCGTTTCAGCAGTACGCGACCGCGGATTCTGTACAGGCTGCTAAGATTCCAGAAGGCACTGATCTTGCCGGAGTGGCTCCAATTCTGTGCGCCGGTGTCACTGTGTACAAGGCTCTGAAGACCTCTGGTGCTAAGCCAGGCCAATGGGTGGCTATCTCTGGTGCTGCTGGTGGTCTGGGGTCGCTAGCTGTTCAGTATGCGGAGGCCATGGGCTTGAGAGTTTTGGGTATCGATGGTGGTGAGGGCAAGGAGCAATTGTTCAAATCGCTTGGCGGTGAAGTCTTCATTGATTTTACCAAGGTTAAGGACATCCCAGCTGCCGTCATCGAGGCTACCCACGGAGGAGCCCATGCTGTCATTAATGTCTCCGTTTCAGACGCAGCCATCAATGGGTCTATTCATTACGTGAGACCTCAGGGTACTGTTGTGCTAGTTGGTCTGCCAGCCCACGCCGTTGTCAAGAGTGATGTATTCTCCCATGTCGTGAAGTCCATTTCCATCAAGGGATCATATGTGGGTAATAGGGCCGACACCAGAGAGGCTATAGAATTCTTCTCTAGAGGCTTAATCAAGAGCCCTATCAAGGTTGTCGGCTTGAGTGACCTGCCAGAAGTATACAAGCTCATGGAAGCGGGTAAAATCCTGGGCAGATACGTTGTGGACACCGAGCGTTAAAAATCGCGAGCTTTTTTCAAAAGCACAGTGTAATCAGTTTAATTGCTTTATGTAGTAGTGTAGTAGTATAATGATGAGTCATGGATGACAGTGATGTGTTGAAAAAAAAGAAAAAAAGAAAGTAAACGAAATGGCAGGAGCTATCTTCATTTTGCTTTGTTAACTATTATCTTTTCTATTTACTCTTGATATTTTTTGCCTTTCTATGAGTGCATATTCCACTGCACTACATTATTTTGATATTTGTCTATTATTCGGCGTCTCTAAGAACTTTGGCGACGCTTTGATTGAAAGCTTGGAACGCGCTTCTGGATTCTGGACTAGTCGCGCGTCCCTTCTTCTTCACCGTAATCACCGTGGATACGCGTCCCGGGAATACGCTACTTGCAATCTTGATTTTGAATGCAAACCCATTTGGAAATTTGCAATCATATTCGACTTTCTCGTCATGCAACTTATGCTCTAGACCTTTCAAATGGTACTCTACCGCGTTTTTATCGAATTCGTGTAGCGTCAACAGATGCGCGTCGTCAAACGATATTTTGGTAAAATGATCCTGCTGCAACTTGCCTGTGTCAGATTTCCGCTGAGATTTCAACCCCCCAAATAGTTTACTAAACCAGTTTTGCTTGCGAGCATGGGGAGGCTTAGCGAAGCTACTAGTGTTCACTGGCGTGGAGGCTGGCGAGTTGGGAACTGGCGGATTCGGAACTGGTGGGTTCTCAGTTGGCGTCTTCTTAGAAAGCTGCTTCGCAGAGGGAGGTGGTGGCGGCTTTATTGCCGGCACGGCCGCTGGTGGCGCTACATTAGAAGTGGCACTAGCAGTAGTATCAGTGACAGTTACCAATGGCCCGTTTTTTCTTTTCCTTTTCAAAGATTTGTTGATTTGCATTGCACGCTCGTGCATCTGAGAAACCTTCTCGTCCTTGTCCCTTGGATGTTCTTCTGGTTCCTCCTGCTTTTCATTGCCGTCCTTTTTCTCTTCGTACTTGGGCTCTGATTGCTTAGTTTTTCCAGGATTCACATCTTCTTGGCCCTGATCCTCTTCCCTTTTTACGTTGTCTTGTTTTTGCGCTGCAGCACTGGTCTGCTTCAATTGCGGTAACTCTTCGTCATTGTCAAATAACATTGTCACTCTATTGGGCTTCTTCCTTTCATCACCCTCATTGATCTGCTCAGACGAAGACCCTTCTCCTTCTCCTTCTTCCAAATCCTTGAATATCGTCATAGTACTGTGCATGTCACTATTGGGGTTGGCAGCCGCCGCCGAGAATCTCTTTTGGACTAATGGCTGGGATGATTTTTCAGGTGATAACTTGAACTTGGAGATAATTTCTTCCGTTGTCTCACGTTGCAATGGAGATTCTGAATTGGCATTGTTATTCATATACAAGCTCACTCTGACGTTGGTGGCTGGCGTCAACACATTTGTTGTGTGTAAAGTGTCAATCGAGACAGCTTTTCGGCGAACATTTTGTTGCGAATCAGTTGTAGAAGTAGTTTCAATCGACTCGGAATCTACTGGTGCGTCTTCAAAAATATTGATGTTGTTATCCTCAAAAGTAGCCGTAGTTCGCTGCTCTTGAGAGCTAGAAGGATCGACGTCTCTGTCACTCTCCATTTGAAAGTCAGAAATATGTTCCGCGGAGCTATTGTTGGACACTTCAACCGCCTTAGCCACATACGTATTTGTTGGCATCTCCATAACGTCACTCATATCAGACATGTTACTGAAAAAAGAGTTGGTGTAGGGGCTTCGATCCCTAGGACCCAATGCGGCCGTGAGTGTGCTTCTAGGTGCTAAAGTCAATTCAGTCGAATGCTTACGCAGTACATTAGAATGATCAGTCTGGTTCGACTGATTGGGCGTTGTAATTTGATCATCGTTTCTTTGCAATTGCTCATTCAGATTCCTAAATGTACCCGTGGAACTTAGAATTGAAGGTTGTCTTGAAAGTGTAGGCTTTTGAATGATACTCGAGTGAGCCAATACATTTACATCCGATGTTTCGAAAAGGCCTGTGCTATTTGAGGAATTCTGCTCCATTTCTAAGTCAGTTTGACTACCACGAAGACTGGGCTGCCAGTAAGAGGAATTAGTGTTCTCCGACTGGCATTCTAGTCTGTCGATTCGCTTGTTATCTCCTTCACCATCCAATTCGCCCTCCAATCTATTAAATCCCTTTCCATATAGGTTGTCTAGGTTATTGTTGTCAAAATTCATATCCGATTTGGCATCAAAATTGAAGCCACTAGTAGAAGACCAGGCTTCATTTGTTTTTACACTGTTCAAACTTGGTTTGGTCTTGGGTTTTTGGAAAAGATTTTCAAGGACCTTTGGATTCGCAGGTTGAGTAGCATTACGACGAGGATCTAACGAGTAGCCCTGTTGTTTTGGGCGACCTTCAGAAGTAGAGCGTAACTCTACAGGATGTCTTGATCTGCTTTGCGTATCTTGCCGCGAGCCATTACGCATAATGTTTAGTGAAACGTAAGTGGGAGTCGTCGCTTGGTTGGGTTTTAAAACTTCACTCAAGTTGGACTTCTGGGACGCATCTCTCTTCAATTTAGAAGTCTTAGGACCCGAAGAGATAGGCACATTTGTAATATCTCTGAAAGGGCTTCTCTCAGGTATATCAGGGACAGTCTTTTTGCTGGCGATTGAACGTGGCGCAATATCGCTGTGTTCCTCGCTGAATTCGAGAGTTGGAGGATGACCTGCAGATGATGCACCATCATCTTTATATTTTTCTGGTGAGGATGAAACATCGGCCTTAGTCAGTGTTTTTTCTGATACAAAGCTATTATCGTGAGAAGAAGCAGTATCCTCTTCTTCCTCCTCTAAAATTCTGTCCAAAGCATTGCCAAAGAGAATTTGCTCACAAAGCTTCTCAAAATCACCATTAGAATCCGAAGAAGGTAAATTAGGCTTCAGCTGTTGTTCCATTTCGCTAAGCACGGCACTTTCATTGGCCACGTACTCGCTTAAATTCAAAGATCTTTTAGAAATAGACGTCTGGGAATATAATGATCTTTTCGAAGCGGAATTTTGCAGTGTCTTTCGGGGAGGAGATTGACGTAAAGATTTTTTTGATGCTGAGTGTTGTAGTGTAGTCGTTGAAGGCGAAGGCTGCAGAGACTTTTTCGATATAGAATGATGCAATGACCTTCTTGAGCTAGAATTGGAAAGAGAAATTTTGGACGCAGATTTTTTCAGGGATCTTCTGGAATGTAAGGAAAGAGTGGATCCGCTGTTTTTAAAAGTCCTAGAAGAAGAAGCTGCAAATATAGGCATAGCCGGAGGTAGCGAATTAGAGGGTAAAGAAGGCACGCCTGATAAGGCATTGCTATTCATCGATGGAAATCCCGACATGGACTCCTGCTTAATTGACGGTGTACTAAATTGCGATTTCTGCTGCAACTTTGGAGCGCTGGTATCTTGGATATCATTATTTGCTGCTCCTTCGTCGTTTGCATCATCAGTCGAGAGTTCATCTTCAACTTCATCTTCGTGCTCATCCTCAACTTCCTCCTCATGCATTTCTACATCATCCTTTTCATGAGGTAGTACAGATTGATGTGGCTGGATTTCTTCTGTTGATAGACTTGTTTGAACCTCTTCCGCACGTTCAAAAGATTCCGCAGATTGAATTGGTTTAGTTGATTTAACCGGTTGAACTGGTTGAGGTGGAGTCACAATGGGCTCGAAAGTTGCTGGCGCCTCTGGTTCAGGTTTGGGTGAGTGTTTCTCCTTATAATTCAACAGTAAAGAATAAAACAACTTCTCCTCGGACATGGTGGGTTTGAGTAATTTAGATACGATAAGTTGACGTGATGCACCGTGCCATAAAATTTGAAGATTGCTAACAATTGATTCATCTATCTCGTTTCTTGAACGTAGTTTTACAATTTTGGAAGCATGTTCCTCCAAAACATGCAAGTCAGAATTAGACTTTCCTTGAGATAATGGCATATTCGCTGAAGTCCTATACTTGACTGGTTTGACAAACTTGTCATATTTTGTAAGCAAAGGATGATTTAAAATTTCTCTGGTAGGAATTCTTCTAAACGGATTGACGACGAGTATTTTAGAGATCAAATCTTTTGCCTCTGGGGACAAATTCTGTGGCATGTGATACCTACCAGACTGTACTTTAAGCAATAACTTCTTGATATTGTCATCGTTAAACGGCAGATGGCCTGTCAAGAGTGCAAAGAGTATGATACCACACGACCAGACATCACTGGGGCCACCGTGATATGGTCTGCCCATGACAATCTCAGGCGAAGCATAGTGTGGAGAACCACAAGAAGTTTGCAAGAGTTTGTTTGATACCTCCAACGCCGCCATACCGAAATCGGCAATTTTAATGCTTTTGTTCTTCTTGTCCAATAATAAATTTTCGGGCTTCAAATCTCTATGGCAGATATTAAACGCATGACAGTAGGAGACGCCCTGCACGACGTGTCTGAAGTAATGCACTGCTTCTCTCTCTCCCAACTTACCCTTGGAAACTAAGTAGTCAAATAATTCACCGCCATCGACATACTCCAGCACTAAATATAGTTCTGATTTATTCTCCCATACCTCGTAAAGACCTAGTACATTAGGATGAGAGATGAGTTTCATAATAACGATCTCACGCTCAATACCGTAGGGGTTTGCCGGAACGTTACTATGACCAGCATTAGTAGTTGCGTTCGTCGTTGCGCGGTTCGTGCTCGTAGTAGTATTCATCATTGCCGAAGCATCAGACTCTGAAGATTTGGAGGAAGAATGAGAACCTGGATCGTTCTTGCACTTCTTTTTCGGTACAATTTTGATGGCAGCCAATTGACCAGTTTCCATATTTTTCGCTAATCGCACACGTCCAGAAGAGCCCTTTCCGAGAGTTTTGCCCAACTTCCAAGGTCCCACAGTGTCTCTAGACTTCCTTTTGGAAGAGTTGGTAGTGGTGCTTCCACTCATTGCGGACTCAGGCTGTGATAAACGTTTTGTTGCATCGTTCACTGACTGCACCACCCGATCCAATTGCTGCTGCGAGATCTTGGAAGTGGTTGAAGGTCTTGTAGCTACCGCAGTCCCTGCAGCTTTGAACATGGCGTTCCTCGCAGCCTTTTTTGCTACGCTTGATGGCCTCTGACCTCGGTTTGCGTACATAGGAACAGGCATGGTAGTGAACGAATACTGGTTGCCCTTACAATCGTTAACAAGTGATGTCTTCTGGTGGCCGAATCTTTACACGTCCAGTCTATATTTTTTTTTTGGATGAAGCATTTTGTTTAATTCTCTGTCGAGAGAGCAGCCCTGGTTTGAAATCAACAACACGAACCCGCAGGCGGTGCACTTCCAAAAGAAATCAATTTGAACCCATCCTAAGAATGCAATCCAAGACGCGAACCCACGGTAACCTAGCCTTCGGTACGCGCAACTTTCGTGAATTTCCATGTTGACATTTATTATCTTCCATTTTTTTGTCCAAAGTTCGCGATTCTGGGAAACTGTCTGGGTTTGTATGAAAATCTAGACGAAATATTATAGACGAGAAACACTATTAAAACTAAGCAGTCAAACCCAGGTGATCAGACGGCTGTTTCTCGTGTTTCTTGGTGTTATCACGGGCACAGTTTATCGTCAAAGGTCGCTATCCGGGTGGAAAATACATGTATGGAAATCTAATTGAGTCCCCTAACCCGCAATGCTGGTCTTTCAGCAAGTTGGACCATATGGGACTAGACACTCATGTGTGAGTTAATTGACTAAATCTCGTAAAAGGGTAGTATAAGGAGAGTTCCTGGTGGCCATCTATCAATCGCTTCGTACGTGTGCTTGCTCAATGGCAAGGCTGAACCTGTTGCAACCAGAAACCTTATAAAAGGGGTTAAGCTATTTAGCAGAGTAATTGACTACCTGGGCCTCGACAACGCTAACCATGAGTGATCAGCGTGAGATTATAGACCATTTGACAAAAACTTTGGAGTTGTTGAGTGTGGAGAAGGGGAAGTCGCAGCAGACGCCAGTGAAGAAGGTGGCCGAAGCTCGAGACGAGGACCTTGTGCACTACTCATATTCCTACATAAACTTCTCTTACGAAAATCCTACGATATACCATGCAATTTCATATTTCGGCAAGGCGTTGGAAGAGGCAGGTTTCGAGTACCTTAGTGAGAAGCAGAATTGGCAGAGAAAGCTGCTAGAAGGAAGGGGTGGAAAGTTTTACACCGTAAGAAATGGCACAAACCTTTCAGCGTTCATAGTGGGTAAGAATTGGGAGCAATCCAAAGGTGTAGGGGCCATTGGTGCTCACGCCGATTCGTTGACGGCCAAATTGAAACCCATTACTAAAAAGAAAAATGTTGAGGGCTTCGAATTGCTTGGAGTGGCTCCTTATGGTGGAACTTTAAATGAGTTGTGGTTTGACAGAGATTTGGGCATTGGTGGCCGTGTCCTGTACAAGGAAAAAGACACAAATGCCATCCAAAATGCATTAATTAATTCTGCTCCTCATCCTATAGCCAAAATACCATCCTTGGCCCCTCATTTTGGTGCCCCGGCAGTCCCACCTTTTGATAAGGAAACACAAGCTGTACCTATCATTGGCTACTCTAATGATGAAGCTGAAGAGGCAACCGAAGAGGAAAAATGTTGTCCACTGTATGGTAAGCACAGCTTGCATCTTTTGAGATATGTGGCCAAACTTGCGGGTGTCGAAGTCTCACAGTTGGTGCAATTGGACTTGGATTTGTTTGACGTCCAAAAAGGCTCGCTTGGCGGAATCAAGAACGATTTCTTATTTGTGCCACGCATTGATGATAAAATTTGCTCCTACGCTTCGTTAATCGCATTTATCGAGTATTCTCGGTCTATCGATGTTGCCAAACTTGACACTTTTACTAGTCTTACCTTATATGATAACGAAGAGATTGGTTCTCTCTCCAGGCAAGGTGCAAAGGGTGGTCTCTTCGAGGCCACCGTCTCCCGCGTGGTTCAGGCCTTTGAAGAACAGCTAGATTTGCACACTTTGTATGCTAACTCCATCATTTTATCTGCAGACGTTAATCATATGTTTAACCCCAACTTCGCGGAGGTATATTTGGAACACCACAGACCAAAACCTAACGTTGGTGTAGCCTTGTCATTGGATGCCAATGTCCATATGGCTACAGATGTCGTAGGAACAACTTTTGTTGAAGAGTTGGCAAGATTGAATGGCGATAAGGTTCAGTACTTCCACATCAAGAACAATTCAAGATCGGGAGGAACCATCGGTCCCTCTATTGCAGCTCAGACTGGTGCCCGTACCATCGATCTTGGTATTCCTCAACTCTCGATGCATAGCATTAGAGCTACTACAGGATCTAAAGACGTGGGGCTCGGTGTCAAATTCTTCAGAGGATTCTTCAAAAACTGGAGACCTGTTTTAGATCAGTTCGGAGATTTATAGATTTGAATACAGTTCAAAGAACTTTTAAAAGTTGAAGTGTGCTCTGTGGCGAATTTAGCATTCTTGTTCGTTAAATGTATGCAGTAATTAAAAGTTCAGCTTCGATGCATCAAACGTTTCAACAGCACGGTTGTACGCGCATTGAGGCGTGGCTTCCATCTTACCGTTCGCCCACCACTAAGGTTTCCAAAATAATACCAGCGTTTTGGCATCGGGCCATTGATTTCTCTCGGTAGTACTTGTTTACTTATCCTTAAACGGTCTTGATTCGAAACATTTACCTTACCGAAACAAGCAATCAGGCAGCGAAACTGACAAAAAAAAAAAAAAAAAAAAGGACAACTTTATATTTGGTGTCATCTTTGAAAAAGCCCATCACCATAGCTGTTTCCCGACAGCTTGTACTTTACAAATTATCTTCACTCAAGCGAGAAGTTGTTAATATATATACGTGTGATTTTGATCCACCTCCTGAATTTGGCCGTATATCAAGGAAGGACGTATTAGCAAACATGTGTGGTATATTTGGTTACTGCAACTATTTAGTTGAAAGATCTCGAGGCGATATCATCGACACGCTGGTAGAAGGTCTGGAAAGACTTGAATACAGAGGATACGATTCCACTGGTATAGCTATCGATGGTGATCAACCAGAATCCACTCTTTTGTACAAGCAGATCGGTAAAGTGGCGGCCTTGAAAGAAGAGATCTCCCATGACGCCCCTCGCAGAGATGTCAGCTTTGTATCGCACTGCGGTATCGCACACACAAGATGGGCAACTCACGGTGAGCCCAAGCAGGTAAACTGTCATCCCCAGAAATCAGACCCTAGTTGTGAGTTCACGGTAGTACATAACGGTATTATCACGAACTTTCGAGATCTGAAAACCCTGTTGATTAATAAAGGTTATACTTTTGAATCTGACACTGACACGGAATGTATTGCCAAGTTGTTCAAGCACTTATATGACGAGAACTTGTCCAACGGGCACGAGCTTGACTTCCACGTGCTGACGAAGCTGGTTTTGTTGGAGTTGGAAGGTTCCTATGGTTTGCTGTGCAGATCCTCTCACTACCCTGAGGAAGTCATTGCAACAAGGAAAGGATCACCACTGCTTATTGGCGTGAAGTCTGAAAAGAAGTTGAAAGTGGATTTCGTTGATGTCGAGTTTCCTGATGACAATGCTGGAAAGCCTGACACCCCGTTGGTATCTAGAAGCGGTACTCCAAATGGTTCGGCTAGAAGCCAGACCACCAATGGTTTCAGTGGGCTCAGAAGGACAAGGCCGTATGACAGTAACAACTTGTTGCCCATTACTCCTAACGAGTTTAATTTGAGACACTCGCAATCTCGAGCTTTTCTTTCAGAGGACGGTAAGCCCAATCCTGTGGAATTCTTTGTGTCCTCTGATGCTGCCTCTGTGATCAAGCATACCAAGAAAGTATTATTTCTGGAGGATGATGATATTGCACACATCTACGACGGCGAGTTGCACATTCACAGGTCTAGAAGGGAAGTTGGGGCATCCATGACGAGATCTATTCAAACCCTTGAGATGGAACTAGCACAAATCATGAAAGGTCCTTACACACATTTCATGCAGAAGGAGATTTTCGAACAGCCGGACTCAACATTCAACACTATGAGAGGTAGAATTGATTTTGACTCTGGCACAGTCATGTTGGGTGGATTGCAAGCGTGGCTACCTGCTGTGCGGAGGGCTCGTAGATTGATCATGATCGCGTGCGGTACTTCTTATCACTCATGCTTGGCTACTCGTGCAATATTCGAGGAGCTGTCAGAGATTCCAGTTAGTGTTGAGTTGGCCTCTGACTTTCTCGACCGTAAGTGCCCCGTTTTTAGAGACGACGTGTGCTGCTTCGTGTCTCAGTCTGGTGAAACTGCCGACACAATGTTAGCTCTCAACTATTGTCTCGAAAGAGGTGCTCTGACGGTTGGTATTGTCAACAGCGTTGGCTCTTCGATCTCCAGAGTTACCCATTGTGGTGTGCACATCAACGCAGGGCCCGAAATCGGAGTTGCCTCAACCAAGGCTTACACATCGCAGTACATCGCTCTAGTGATGTTCGCTCTCTCTTTATCGGATGATAGAGTGTCTAAGATGGAACGCAGGAGAGAGATCATGAATGGTCTACGCAACATCCCAGATCAGATTAGAGAAGTTCTAAGCCTAGAGCCTCGCATCAAGGAGCTGTGCCAGCAAGACCTTGAAGAACACAAGTCGCTGTTGCTTCTCGGCAGAGGATATCAGTTCGCAACTGCCCTGGAGGGTGCTCTCAAAATCAAGGAGATTTCCTACATGCATTCTGAGGGTGTGCTTGCTGGTGAACTGAAACATGGTGTGCTCGCACTTGTCGATGAACAGTTGCCTATCATCGCTTTCGCAACCAGAGACTCTCTCTTCCCCAAGGTCGTCTCTACTATCGAGCAAGTCACTGCAAGAAAAGGGCATCCTGTCATCATCTGCAACAAAAATGATGATGTGTGGGCCAAAAAGGCGGAGACCAAGCAGCTTGTGACTTTGGAAGTACCCCAAACTGTCGATTGCCTACAGGGGTTGTTGAATATTATTCCCCTTCAACTTATTTCGTACTGGCTTGCAGTCAACAGGGGCATCGACGTCGACTTCCCTAGAAACTTGGCTAAGTCCGTCACTGTCGAGTAGACTATGCTATAAAACGTAGATCAAAATAATAATAATAATACTCAAAGGATAAAATATGTAATAACCAGGTTTAAGAATATAAATAATTCGCCAAGATCTTGAAGTGCTGTCTTCAAGCGTTTCGTGGTTCCATGCATTTGTTGCATTTGGAAATATTCTCAAAATGTTTACCCGGTGTCGCAGGGACGCCAGTTCTTGTTTTGCTTCTCAACTTAAAAGGAAGGAAAGGAAAACAAGAAAATTTCTTCCAAAGGGGAGAGGCCATCCCGAATCAACCGTGGCAGCGCAGAATCTCGAGAGCAAGTCTTCTCCAACGGGGGTATATATATTTTCAAGTTATTGTTTGTTGATTCACCGTAATAGTTATACTGATTCTCAAGAACCATTTGAGGTGAGAATTGCATGAGATGATAACCAGGCAGAGGTTGTCAAGAGGCTATGAGAGACCAGCAGATGCGGAGGCAGTCGCGGCGGCTTCGGCCATTGGCAGAACTCTAAGTATGAACGGTAAAGGTCTTGGAGAGAACCATTTTTCTTCTCGCAATGGCAGCTTTTTAGGGGATTCTAGGAGGACGATTTCAATGACTGGTGCAAGACATAATTCGTCCAGAACCCCTAGCATGACGAGAACTAGGTCTATTGTAAGAAGCGAGTCGATTCAGGGGCCCATGAGGCCCTCAGCAAGAAACTCCATGCGGACCTCTTCATTCATGAGTCACGATGGTGAAATCTATGAGGACGCACAAAGTGCCTTTAACGAGTTCGGTGGTCCCCAAGCTAAGGGTGTCATACATAGAAGCCCGTCCATGCAACAAAGGCCGAAGACGGTTAGAAAGTATGTACCCAGCTATAAGGGGCTGATAGCTGTAGAAGTGCCTGTGGAAGAGGCGGCACCCCGTCCGCAACAAAGAACAAGGACCATCACGAGGCCTTCTTCATCAAGGAATGGATCATTGACAAGATCGTCTACACAAGGGAATATTTCGCTTTCAAAAAATCAGTCTAGAACGTCTTCTATAACCAATGGGCGCAATACAGGAAGTCGTACGATCTCTTTCGGTGGTAGTCGTACGGCTTCGTTCACGGGAGATCGCCCCTCTCAACTAACAGGCAAAACTGGTATGCATTCACAGCCAAAAAGATATTCTTCTTTGACGAATGCATCCTTGGCCAATGTTCCAAGAAGGGAGCATTTCATGTCTACAACCTTGGAAGAAGAGGAAGAAGAAGTAACACCGCTGGTGATCAAAAAGGATGACAAACAAAGGCGACAGATTCGTATTGTAAGACGGGTGATACCATCGAATTCCGGGTCAGTTAAAACTATAAAAACTATAAAGACGATCAGAAGAGTACCCGCAGATGTACCAACAGCCGCAACCTCGTCAATGAAGAAAAGTAGTTCCACAGGGGGATCAGTAGCAGTAAAGCATTCCACTCCGAAAGTAAGAGTTTCTGCAGCAGTAAAACCTGTTGTGAAGTCTGCACAACCTCCTACCAAAATTTCATATCCCGCAGAACAGGTGTCATCTCCAGCTAGAGAGAATTCAAAGAACAATACCCAGACTCCTGTGGATGTACCGGAATTGGAAAATGATTCCTCGTCTTTGAGGGCAGCAGAAGAAGAGGAATATGCTACGCCTCCCCTTACCACTGGACAGTCTCCCTCTTTTTCTCCCCCTGAGGCAACTATCTCTCCCAATTTTGAGTCGGTAGAGGTGGCAGAACCACAGGAGCTTTTACGCGAAGAGGAGTTGGAGGAGGAATTGGAAAACGAGTTGGAAGAACCGTTGACCGACAAAGCGCTAGAGGGTCGGCAGATTGAAGAAGACAGTCAGTTGGACGAGGTAAAAGAAGATCAAGAGCAAGAGTTTGACCAGACGGCTGATCAGACGTGGGATAACGAGTTAGAGCAAGAGATTAAGCAGAGCTTAGAAAACGAACCACTACACCACTCGCTAGCGCAACAGTCCCCACAGGAGGATACTATAGAGGAAGAGCCGGAGAAGGAAGAGCAAGAAGAGAGAAATGAATACCAAGGAAATGATGAAGAAAGGTCTGAAGACGAACAAGTGGTGCAGCCTGAAGGTTCTGCTTTCCACGAAGAATCTGAGCCTTCGCGTTTGAAGTCACAGGAACCATTCGAAGCTTTGCATTTGGAGCAGCAGCAACTATCTGAAGCTTTGCATTTGGAATCGCACGAACCATCTGAAGCTTTGTATTTGAAATCACAGCTTCCATCTAAGCAGGAAGATTCCGAAAATCTTTCTTTAAAGGATGAAGATTCCCAAAGTTTACACTTAGATGATGGAGACACTCAACAAATAGTATCTCAGGAGCAGAAAGAATTTCAGACTTTGCCGTCAGAGCAAGAAAGTCAAAGTTCTTCCTTAGATCAGAGAAAATCTCAGGATTTACCTGCAGAGCAAACAGACGCACCAGTATTGTCGCAAGAGCGCTTCTCCGAGGATCAGCTGGACGACATACTTAAAGCACCTGTTCCCGCCATTCAGGTTGACGACCAATCTTCAGAAATACAATCTCCTGCAAGAGCATCTCCCGTTAGAGAGGCTCCTCAGGCAAGGCTGAGAAATTATTTACTGGATGCAGACTCTTACATTGAAAAATCAGGTAGCGAAAGTGCTTCTATTGGTGACCAAAATCTTACTGATGGTATCGCACCTTGGAAAATGATTTCCCGTGATTCGCAAGAGACAGATGCAAGTGGCGCCAATATCTCGAACAATACTGCTCAAGAGGATAGGTTGGCCAGAGAAGTTCGTCGTAAACTTGACGACATGGGTCAACACAGCAATAGCAACAGTGATGAAAATTCAGATGATCTTTTCGTTGATTCTAGAGAGGATATCCTTGAGGAAATTGATTCCCACGGCAAGGAGCAACCTTACTACAACCCTTACTTGTCTAACCAGAGTGGTGTCTATCCTTCAAGAGGTCTCGTCAAACAATCCTCACCTATCAAGTCAGCCCTCAAGAAAACTACCACAAGTGCAAGTAACACTTCTTCGATTTATTCTGACGCTTCCCCCGCAAACCAGGCTTATTTGTCTTTAACTACAGCCGAAAATACCAGGTTGAATGCTCAGCTGACAAGTAACGACTCTATACCACGCAAAGCCAGCTACAAGCATCTCAACAGGTCGAGATCTCTGCTAAATAGCAACAAAGGCAATCATTCTTTATCTCCTCCTCCAAGGGAAGCCGCCAGGCCAAAACGCCACTCGCATCACGTAGGTATCAGGTCACCCGGTGCGCAGCAACAGCCTAATAAAAGATTGCCTCCTACCCGGGTGAAGCCGACTAAAGTGACGGCAAATCACATGTCAAGGAATGAGCCTGCAAAAGCTGCTGCAAAACCGCAAGTACACAATCCGCATTTATATCCCAGAGAGCCGCCACCAAGAAGATCAAGCTTTGAAAAAATCAGAAACAAAGACAACAATGTTGGCATGGCGAAAATGTCAATGAGAAATGGTGGTTCAGTGGAAGATAACTATCAGCAGAGTACTCTGGATAGTCACTTCAGAGCCGCTGCTAATCAGGTTGTCGCCCCTCCTCCTCCTCCTTCTACCAGTGTTACCGAGAACGTTACAAATGGTACAGGAATTTCTGGAGGGTTCAAGTCTAGGTTTCAGGACTCTGACTCTGAAGAGGAAGGCGCCCCTTTCAGTAGCAGTGGCAGCAAATCGACCCAACCAAGTAGTGCAAGTACCGTTGAAAGCGCCAACAGCGGTAATGGGTTTTCTTTGTTCAAACACAAAGAGGAAATGGATGGATTTGGTAAAAAATGGGGGAAACTGTCTATGAGATCTGCCAGTGCCGGTGATTTTGGCAATCAGCAAAGCTATTCGGCTGCCAAGAGATTCGGTAGTGCCGCCTACGAGGGCTCTGGGTATGACAGCAAGATGAAATCGTTAAGAGAAGAAATACCCAGAGAAGAAGATTTGGACGATGTGAATGCCAAAAAAAACGCATTCGGAAAGAAATTGAAAAAGCTGTTTGGTAGATACAAGTGAAATTTTTTTTTCCTATTCCAAATTTTTAATATGTCTCAAAATGTAGTTTATGTTTGTTTTGATAGTAATGTTATAATAATGATTATTAATAATATAATGTAATAAATAATATAAAAGTTAATTATCATTCATCAACTAACCCTGGAGATAGATTTGAATGCATCGCAAACATAGTCTATGTTATGGTCATTAATTCCGCTTAATGACAATCTACCGTCCATGGTCATATAAATAGAGTATTCGTCTCTGAGACGATTCAAAGAATGATGATTCAGTCGCGTGTAATAAAACATCCCATGTTGTTGTGTATAATTTACTAAATCAGACCAGCCCAGTCTTTCGCACATGCCATGTCTAACATCCAGTAGCCGTTGTACCATGAAGTCCACGTCTTTGTGCCACTCCTTCTTAAGAGAGGGAGAAGATAAGACTATACTAGCTACGCGACAACCGTATCCTGGTGGTGAGGAATAAATACTTCTCACGATCTGTTTCAATTGCGATTCGATATTGGTTTTGGTCTCCGGTTGATTAGGTGGTACCACGACACTTAGTGAGCCAACCCTTTCCCCGTAAAGTCCCATATTCTTTGCAAAAGATTGACATAAAAATAGTCCATGAGACCACTTATATCTCGATTCGTCAAGGCACATACGTAGAACATAAGCATCTTCAGGTGGATTACCAGATTCTAAGCCCTGGTAAGCCATGTCGATAATAGGCAACATTTTTAATTCGTTAACTGTTTCTAGAATTTTTTGCCATTGTTCCCTCGTGGGATCCAAACCAGTTGGGTTATGGCAACAGGCATGGAGTATAATACAATGTCGAATCCCATCATTCTTCTTAACATTTTTCCGCAAGTGCTCCAGCCACTTGTCTACACACAACTTTCCATCCTCATAATAAGGATAAGTACGAATGTCCGTGAAACCGTGTCTTTTGAAGATGTTGATATGGTTGGGCCACGAGGGCTCAGGGATCCAGACGGTACGTGAAATAAACAGCGAGAGAAGATCTGCCGCGACGGCCAATGCCCCAGTTCCGCTCAAAGTCTGTACAAAGCTGATACGATTTTCTTCAAGTAACTTAGGTCCAGACGACGGGCACGATTCTCTGAACAAAAAATCCAGGACACTTCGCCTATACGTTGGGGAACCTATAATTGGTAAATATGATAGATCGTTGTTCCTTTTTTCATCCTGCTCCAACATCTTTTGAGCCTTGGAAACGGTAGGGAATGTGGTCACCAATCCATCATTGTCTTTGTAGACTCCGACCGTCAAGTTAACTTTCTTGTTATTCTCATCTTTATTAAACTGTTCTGTCAGGCCAAATATCTTATCCGGTGGAGCCCTGGGGATTTCGTCAAATAGAGAGAAACTTCTCAATTGGACACTATTCTTGATTAAAGTGAGATGGCGAAACCATGGTAGCCGAACACTCATAGTATCCACTCAGCCCCAGTATGATTCTAAGGTAGGGTAGAAATTTGAGAATAAACTCTCAATGGTGCTCGAGTAACTTCGATCCTTATAAACCTTGCGAGTCGGAGGTCTCCTCTTGCAAGGGTTATTGAAACGCATTAGAGGGAAAATTAAGCAAGCATTTCTCCAAAAATTTTTAGTTTTGTCTCCTCTCGGCATGATCGCTAGCAAACAACCTTAGATGATGATGCGTCCGCGAAAGGGTTGAAGAGGCTTTGATAAGAACAACGGCCTGTAGGGACTTTGTTGGTGTCCGTTGCGATTCGTTTTTACAGTGTGGCTGCCGTAATCGTCGTTCCGCCCCTAGAGTAATCTATGAGAATTATACTTTGCGATACCAATGAAAGCATCTGTAGGATGTGGTCAAAGTTTCTGCCGCGTGGGGGTAAAGTAATTGTACACCATGGGATGCTCGACTCTCTTGTGAAGCGCGAAGGAAGTCCCCATTGCGCAGTCATATCCCCAGGAAACTCATTTGGGTATTTAGGTGGAGGGTTTGATTTAGCCATACGCAATTACCTTGGTGGGTTGGCATTTGAATCTTGGTTCAGAGAGCAGCTTGGTCCTTATTATCATCATGTAGGTTCTTCCACCGTCGTTGATCTAAGGAAAGGTCCTAAAATCTGGTCAGAAAGGGGAATCAGATACATCATCCATGTTCCCACAGTTGTAGCACCTTCTAAACCACTCTATGAGCACCAATACCCCATGAGGACGGGATATGAGCCTGTCTTTAACGCTACATGGAACTCTCTAGTAAGCGCGCCAAATGACGTTGATACTCTCATAATACCAGGATTGTGCAGTGGATGGGTCGGTGTACCTCCGAAGGTGACTTGTAAAAGTATGTGCTTTGCATTAAGACTATACTTGTTGAATCACTCCATTTCAGTAGATCTTCAAAATGTTTTGATAATGCATTTCTTAAACTGCTCTTTTGAGCCTTTCGTAACAGAAAAGTCCAAAGAGGAGTGTCGCAAATTGGACATTGATCTGAGTCGAACCTTCGATGTTGATACAGATCCGTTAGAATACATCCTACCTGATATATAATAATTCAAAGCGTTTTAGATTGTCTAAATTTGTTCACTTTTACAAGTGCCCACGAAATGACCAGACCTAGGACGGCTAGCCCAATGCTTGGCAAGTATGAAGTAAGAAACGATGTTCTGTAAGCCGAAAGGAGGTGCTCAATGGATGTAGCTGAGAAATGAGATCTCAAATAGCTTGAGTCACTGATGAGCTTGTGATACTCTTTTTTGGTATAGCTATAGGAGCCATCGTTTTCTGACCCAAACATACTCCTCCAAATGGCTTTGGCCAAACTGTTCTCATAAATTACTAAAGTTAAAGAGACTCCCAAGACATTTCCAATTGACCTCCAAAGATAAAATATACCGGTCATAGTAGCCTGTTGAGATTTCTCAATAGAACACACAATGCTCACCAAGGTGGAGACGAGGAGGCCAGCGTAACCGTAGCCGATTATCATTCCAGCAGAAACAAGAAGCACCTTCCACCATAAAGAATTTGAAGAAAAATAGAATAATCGAGCCGCATAGTCAGTTGAACTAACACCAATGGCAGGTTCTGTGAGATTGATGACCACGTATGCCAGCAAGAGACCGGCCAATTGGATAGCTACGCTCTGTAGCACAATAACATAGCAACAATGAGCTAAATCCATTTTCGTGCGCCGTAGGACAGATCCTGTTATCACGGATCCCACCGCGACTGAGAGAGCGGGCAAGAGAATAAAGAATCCAGTCTTAGTCACACTTAAGTTCTGAACCACTTGATAATAGATGGGAGATCTAAAAATGTCACCATATGTGATAAATGAGGAAACGATGGTTGCCACTGAACACAGGCCGAATGCACCTTTCAGAAGCTCTAGTGGCAATATGCGCTCCTTAGCATAATACAATTCCACTACAACGAATAATGCAAAGCTTAAAAGGGTGAAAATAGTGAGGCCCACTTTATTCAAATTGGTCGAGCATAAAAACAAAACCCCACAAATAACAGCTACTAACGAGGATGATCCAAGAAGGTCTATCCGTGAAAGGTTCTTTAGGGTGAATCTTTGAGAAACGGGTGGCAAATGGCTCAGTCTGATCTTTACATTCCTGTATGCCAGGAAGGAACAAAGAGAGATAATAGGTACTTGCACAGCGAAGATTGTTCTCCATCCTATAGTCTCAATCAAAAGTCCGCCGATTGGGGCGCCCAGCATCTGTCCCATGCCGAAAACGATATTCGCATAACCCTGGTAAACGCCGCGATCCTTGGCTGTGCAAATATCACTGACTGTGATGCTACTGCAGGCGTTGATTCCGCCACCTCCAATACCACATATAGCCCTTGCAATGGCAAATTGAGTAACATTCTGAGCAAAGCATGTCAATAGACAGCCTATTCCAAAAAAGAAATGGGCAGTTAATATAGCAAACCGTCTGCCAGTGATATCTGACAGCTTTCCATACAATGGCTGAAATGCTGTGTTGGTCAAAAGAAAACTTGTAGCAATCCACTGTTTCTTATTCGATTCTTCGAACTCTTCGGCCACTTTATTCATGATGTTAGCCACGATGGTGCCATCTAAAGAGCTAATGAAACTTCCTAACCAAAGAGCAGTTAGTATAGGCAGTTTCGGCAAAGCAAGGTTATACCGATGATATTCTTCCTCCAATGCATCATCATCTCCTGGCTCAGAGGAGATCAATGGGGTTCTATCGTCAACCATGGCTCAAATATATCTAAATCGTTACTCGAACAAAGTTTGCTCGAACAAAGGTTGCATTTAGCTCTTTTCCTGTCATTTCCTGTCCACATAAATCTTTTGCAGCCGATTTACTCAAAATTTCGGCTTTTTTTAACGAAATATTAAGCGGAATTGTGTCGTGCGGCAGCTTAGAGCCATTAACACGCAAATGACAGTGTCTATAATATGTACAAGTGCCTATATTTTACGTCTTAACAGAACGAAGACTGAAGTTAGGCTGAAGATGGAGGTGTCTCATCATCTTTATTCTGCTCCTCACTTCGTTGAATTTTTCTTGTCTCGCTTTCGCTCAAGTATTTGTCGAATGCATCGCTCCTTTCCGGGAATGGTCTTTTGCCTAGCATACTTATCATGTCCTCCCTTGTGAGAATCTCTTTTTTGAGGAGTAACTGTGCCACCTTCTCTACCGCTTCAGAATTTTCTTTCAATAAGCCGGCACATCTATCATGACATTCCTGCACTATTCTGAAAACTTCAGAATCAATTATATCTCCAGTTTCCAACGAAAAAGGTTTTGTTAGATCGCTTTCGTCTTTTCTTTGATAGTTTATCCAACCAATTTTTGGACTCATACCAAGTTGGGTAACCATGGCTGTTGCCATACGTGTAACTTTTTTCAAGTCGTCAGAGGCTCCACTCGTGACACTACTGAAATGTAGCTCTTCCGACACTCTACCACCCAGAGCCATGGTCATTCTGTCCTTGAGTTGTTGCTCCGATAGCAAGTAAATATCGCCAGGCAAGTATTGAGCGTAACCAAGCGCACCCTGACCGCGAGGAATGATACTCACTTTTAAAAGAGGATCTGCGAACTCTAAAAACCAACCACAAACAGCGTGACCTGCCTCGTGGTATGCGATTATGCGCTTTTCTTCAGGAGATAACAACTTTGACTTCCTTTCCACACCGCCGATGACTCTTTCAATAGCCTGTTCGAAATGTACCAACCTCACCGAATCGCATTCGTTTCTGGCTGCTATCAAAGCTGCTTCGTTGCAAACGTTGGCAATGTCAGCGCCGGAGAAGCCTGGTGTAAGGGCCGCCAGTCTGTTCTTTAAATCAAAGATATCACCCGCAATCTTGATTTTTTTCAAATGAACTTCGAAGATTGCTTGACGGCCGGTCAATTCTGGTTTGTCAATATTAACATGCCTATCAAACCTTCCAGGTCTCAGAAGAGCTTTATCCAATATATCTGGTCTGTTAGTACCGGCTAGGACAACCACATGATCAGCTGGAGTGAAGCCATCCATTTCAACAAGTAACTGATTCAAAGTATTTTCTCGCTCGTCATTGGCACCTGAAAAATTGCCCTTTTGTCTAGCTTTACCAATAGCATCGATCTCATCGATAAATATCATAGAGGGGGCATTTTCCCTTGCAGTCTTGAACAGATCACGTACTCTAGAAGCACCAACGCCAACAAACATTTCCACAAATTCAGACCCAGAAACAAAGTAAAACGGAACACCCGCTTCACCGGCAGTTGCCTTAGCCAATAATGTTTTACCAGTACCTGGAGAACCTGATAAAATTGCACCTCGCGGTATCTTAGCACCCATCTTTTCGTATCTTGATGGCTCCTTCAAAAAGCTCACAAATTCTTCGATCTCCTCTTTCGCCTCATCACAGCCTGCGACGTCCTTGAATTTAACTTTAACATCAGTATCAGGGTTGAATTCTTTGGCCTTGGAGCGACCCATACCAAATATTCCACCACGACCACCACCTGCTTGTGCTGCAGACTTACGAGTCAACCATATGATACCAGCAATCATCAAAGCAGTAGGCAAAAGTTGCATTAGGGCGCGAGACCAATTTCCCTCTTGCACATATACAATAGGAACGCGGAAATCGGGTTCTATATGTAATTCATCTTGTGCCTTTTGAAGCTTATGTTCGAAACTGTCCACAGATCCTATAGTAAAATTGTAAAAGTCGTGACCACTATGTTCTGCTTGGTTTTTACCGGCATCATTCAATAAAACTTTCACATAAGACCTGTTTACCACAATCAGTTTGGAGACAAATTTCTTAGCTAGCAACTTTGAACGGAATTCTTGCCAAGTTATTTCTCTGTTTTCCTCAACATCGTTTAAGAAGCTCAATAAGAAAGATAACATTAAAAACAACAACCCCATTTGGAAAAGTCCAATATTATTAGATGTCGAGCCATTGGGATCATTGAAAGCATTCATTTCATCCTTTTTGCGTTCTTCATTTGCTTGCTTTTCATTTTTCTTGTGATGTTCTTCATCCACTTTTTTGGATTCGAAATTAAATGGATTATCATGCTCAACTCTTTTGGCATGACCTTGTTCTCCAATCGAATGCTTTTGTGCATTAGCTGCTTGCTCCCTCGCCTGTTGCCTCATCACTGTTTCCTCTAATTTTTTAACGCCTTCATCTATTCTTTTCTTTCTTTCTTCCCAGGATCCAGCCTTATCGTCCTTGGCCTCCTTAATATACTTTTCTACATCTTGCCTTATTCTCTCTAAATCTTCGTCGGTTGCATCTTCATTATTCTTGTTACCTGTACTCTTATCATCGTCATCATTGCTACGCTTGGGTCCATTCTTTCTCAAAAGAACAACTCCATGAACGTGGAAATTCCTTGTCTGAAGCGGACATTTCGCAAGCCTGTGTGATATTACCGGCTTCAGATATGCTCTCGCAAAAAACCTTGAACAAGGTCTCAACGAAGAAAGCATCTGAACAGCTTAATAGGTTAGTAAACAAGGGACTTGCAATGTGGAACAATCACTATCGTAAAAAGTCAACGGAGACCCTTTCTCGACGTAATCAGAAAGATGGACTGATTTCATGAGTAAACATACTTCTCCTTTTACTTCTTCAGCAACAGGGAGACAATCAAACGCAAGCAAACACTTAAGTGTTCATTAAGAGGAGATTGTTAGAGCGGAGTGGCAATTAAAGCTGCGTAATGCTCTGGTTTTTCGCCTCGGCCCTACTCGAATGTTACTCATCAAATCACGTGATTATGATGAAATCACCATTCTTATTATCTACTTGCCAGCTGACGAGCCATTTAACCGTCCCTGACAGTTGATGTTATGAAACAAATAGGACTTTCTATTATGATGTTGATGTTATTTTACGCTAAGTAGTTTTTATTTAGAAGACCCGCTTTTCAAATTCTTGCTGCTCTCTAATGGCATTTCTAACTTCATCACTGACGACATTTTCATATATCTCACTCGGTATATCTAATAAACCCGTCTTATTTCTTGTCAGATCTGGGTCTGCAATAATAGTTTCGTACTTTATTTGATAGTCGTCTTTGCTTTCATCACCAAATGTGATAGGAAGTTTACGGGTGCCAACTACAGCAGTGGACTGGGTAGACTGTGGAATGTGCAAAGTGTTGGTGTATGGATCCCTCAGGCCTTGTTGTTCTATAAGCAGTACACGCACTCTGTCGTAGTATAAATCACTGTTGAATCGGCTACAGGCAGCAGCGTGCTGATAAAGCCAGTTGGTTGCAGTTAATTTATTGGCAGAAGTAGATGTGGCAGTTGTGCCGCCATTATGACCCAAATTTCTTTTGTCGAAAAATTCAACAGCATTCTTCGCTGGGTTTACGGCTCCCACGGCATAATCCAGGCCGTCTACTGATCGCACAGCCTTTTTGGGTGGTTCCCTTGCATATGAACCTTCTATAACACGACCTTCTTCTCTTAATCTTGTGGCATAATAATCGTCTGTAATGTTTCTCCCATTAACTATGATTCTGGCTCCAAATTCTTTAAACACACTTCTCGCCGTCACTAAAGCAATTTGTCTATTCCTATAAGAGTAAGGTAATACACTGCGATCAATTAGATCATTTTTCTGCTCTTGAGATATAATGTATTTGTAGAGGTTGGGATGATATTGGAAGAAAAGATACGAATCTCTAAATCCCACAGCCCTAGCAGGTTCTGTGGATAGCATAAACCTGCGACGACCCTTGTCTATTAAGGTAAATGAACGAACCAAAAACTGCCTGCCTCCCAAAAGTTCACCGTTCTTAGTAATTTTAGTCTCACCTTCATCATCATCTGGTAAATCATACTCCTCATTAACCACTGGAAGTGGTGCGCCCATATCATCGACTGGAAAAGAAAAATGTGGTTTCTTGGTACCGCTAGGAGTTCCAGGCAAGGCGGAGCCGCTTCTCGATTCTTCCGTTTCGGATTTGTTTTCATCTTGTAGATACTCTGCTCTCCCCCGCTTGCTCGGCCTCCCGCGTTTGCCTCCCTGATTGACGGGTGCATTTTCTACTTCCTCTTCACCATCTACTCCTTCCTCGTTATCTAAATCATCCTGATATTCATCATCGTCTTCTTCTTCTTTTAAGTCTAAATCATCAGCATCTACCGTATAATTAGGCCTACTACTTGCTGACCTAGAGCGAGGGCGCATCTCGTCATCGGGCTGTGAATCCACACTGTTTTGGTGATCCTCTTCGGATGTCATTGCGGAAAGCCTCTTTGCTAGTAATCGTCGAAGAGGTTTAAGGTCCATTGGATTCCACTGCTTGAAATGTATGCTGCATTACCGAAGTCAAAAAAAATCGTCGTGAATGATTTCTCGATGCGATTCTTGATCGAGTATCTAACAGTAGTGAAAATCTAACGCCGAAGATTAAACTAGCACCCAACTTAAAATCCTTGAGTATTAAGTTTTGTTACCTTTCTCTCACGCCTTTCTTATTTTGAAAATATGAAAAATTGAAGACCATCTATCTACGGATTCACAATGGATCTAAATATAGTTGAAATGTTTTGAATTTCACATTACTTATCGCTAATTATCTTTCGAGATGACTGAAACATAGAGCTTTTAATCAAACTTAACCGCCCACCTTTTAATGCATGCATCGGACCCCGCACTAATGAGTGCTTCTGGACCATCCCATAATACAGCAGTAACATCATCCTTATGAGCATTTAATCTTTTAATCACCTTCATTGGTTTTTGAACAGAATATATGAAAATGTTTGTGTCCAAAGAGCCTGTCGCTACAAGATCCTCTTTCCCTGAGGGATTTGGCTGCCAGGAAATGGCATTGATCTTGCTCGTGTGGAAAGCCCATCTAGTAGTCTTGACTTCCCTGGTTTCTAAATCGAAAAGAGTAATTTTACCCATCACTTCACCAACAGCCAAGAATTTTTCTGATGGCGACAATGAAATGTAAGAGGCTGCAGCGCGTAAAGCTGTTGGGAGCCTAAAGCTTACTGAAAGGTCAGACGCTCTGAAAATCTCGATGTATTTTGAGTTTGCCAAACCCACGGCAACAAATTGTTTTGTAATACCCACGGCAGTAGCTGGTTCGCTCAATTTAGTTTTCTGAAGTACTTCACCGGTATAAGAGTTTAGTATAACCAGTAAGTCACCAGATGTAACCACTGCCATAACACCTTCACCTGGAGCCACGGAAGCCACTTTAGGCTGTTCCTCGAATTTGTGTTTCACTGTTGCCGATACTTTTAGTGTATCATCCCAAGATACGGTGGCGTAATCAGGACTCTTGCTATTGTCTATGGCCAATATCAAATTAGAATGGTCGGAATGCATGCCTATAGGATCAGAATCCCACGTCATGATGCGGCCATCAAAGGAACCGCTTACTAGTGGATTCACCGTCATTGCAGTGATACCTTTATTGTGACCTTTTAAGCTCCTGACCATATTGTCCTTGCCAACTTGAAAGAAGTTGAGGGAGCCGTCTAGAGATAGAGAAATGATGGTACCATCTTTCGCTGCCACTAATCCAACTTGTTGGTTTTCTATTGATTCTGGCAGAGTCCACTTCTGCAAACATTTTGAATCAGTGACAGACCAAAGTCTAATAGTATAATCTGCACTAGCCGTGACAAATTTAGTGTCATCTACCCATGAAATAGCAAACAAGCCGCCCTGAACAGGCTCTTTTGTGTCTTCTATGTACTTGACAAACTCACCGGTTTTTCCATCAAAACAGACAATTCTTCTGTCATAACCGACAGTAACGGCGTATTCACCAGCACCTGGGGAAAATTGCACATCTCTCACAAATTTGCCTTGGTCGTGATGGGTTCTATCACTTGCAGTAAATTTGAATGGTGGACCTTGATAAAAAACTACGGAACCGTCATCACCTACTGTAATTGCCCTCATTGGTCTCGATTGTTTAAAATGGCAGGCATTAATTCGCTTAGAGTGACCAGAAATTTCGCCTAATGAGTTACCAGAATCCCAAGAGATGAATACGCCGAATTTGTCTCGGCCTTCACCAACAACACATAATCTGCGGGCCTCGAAATCCCAAGATATATCACAAATGGGACCCGCCAGCACCTGAAATTCAGACTTGACCTTAGTTTCGAATTGACCTGTCCCTTGGTCACGTAGAAAACTCCATACTATAACTTTGCCCGAATCGTCACCAGAGGCTACGTATTCCGAACCTGCCATAGGGGAAAACTTGACTACTGTCACATTAGCATTGGCGTGGCCGACAAACTGGATAGCATTTTCGTTATCTTTTCCTAGAAAACGGATATAAGCAGATTTACCACAGGCATATGCGATTGCGTCCTTCGACTGGTTGTAAGACAAATGCGTAGTGAAGTTACGCTGCGTAGAAGGCTGGGGTGGCAGCAATGATTTTAACTCAATTCCTGTCATTTTAGAGTTGTACTAATGACGTAAAGTCTTGCTTTACTTGTATTACCTCTCTGCTCTTTAGCATGGAAGTTCGAGAGCAGATAAATTCATTAACAGCACTTCGGTCGCGTCAAGAAAATCGTACACCTGACATGGAACAATAAAGAAAAGGTAAAGCAGGATGGCTAAATAAGATCTTTACAGTTTTGTTTATACTCTCATAAATATGAGGCAATCAATTCAAGGAGTGTTCGTTGCCTCTGCTTGTACATAGTGTGAAAAAGAGTTTTAAGGAGGCAAACTACATAACAGGAGGCAAACTACATAAAACTCTTTTTCACACTGCTTAATTTAGATCGGCATGGGCTAATTTCAAAAGGCTTGCTACGAATAGTGTAAACATGCGATGAAAAGTACATTAGAGCAAATCCTTGTGTACTCCTTTCTCCCTCATAGGGCCGATTGCATGCTAATTTAGTAAATTGTCGAACTGCGAAGCTCAAATTTTGATAGAAATACTTGAATTACTGGAGCTCTACAAACCTGTAATGTTACTCGAAAAGTTTTCTGATGAGCTTACCCAGTTCTCTTCTTGTACTTTAACTAGCGTTTATTATTTTGGTTCATATACATACAGTTCTCTTTAAAACTGACACTATTTCAGTGTTCGCCCCGTGTTCAAAAAGCCGATCTGTAAAAATGGGCTTCTAAGTAATAGGGTCAAGGCCACTTGATAAAACAGTCCAAGGCTCACTTTCCGTTTACTAGTTCTGGTACTCTGATAAAGTACATTAACAAATTACACATTTCATTTTTCTCGTAGCTTTACCAGGGGTCTCATAAATATTTGATTTAGCAATGCAAGACAGATTATTGCAGCATTGTGATAGAAATAAGTAGTATGATATATATTGTGCTGTGTTTTTTTTTTCTCTTTTTTTTTTTTTTTTTCAATAACGCCATTGAAGCAAGAAGAAGCTCCTTATTTAAAATCTTTTTTATTGTTACTGGCGTCAATGTGTATTCTCCTAAAATTCATATGTCTGCAGAATTCTGTAGCCTATGATAACATGCTTTTCGTATATTGTGATTCTAAAAATTTTCAATATGGCGATGAGCTCATCGCATCAACATTCGAATGCTACAACAAATTTAGAGTCGAAAAGTGGACTTGTAAAATTATCGTGAAGCTTCGATTCTTCTGAACAGCAATTTCCAATTCCTATGTCTTCATCTAGACCAAGAATTGTCACTGCGAAGGCTCCAGTACTTCCGAACCAGACAACACCAGAGCAGCGCTATTGGCGCCAGTACTCTTCGGCCCAGTTAGTGAAAGAGCATAACAGTGTTACAAACATAGCGTTTAACCCTCAACATCCTCACGATTTTGCAGTTACATCTTCTACGCGTGTGCAAATATTTTCCTCCAGGACAAGGCAAGTGATAAAGACATTTTCCCGGTTTAAAGATGTTGTATATTCGGCTTCCTTTAGAAACGATGGTAAGCTTTTATGTGCTGGTGATGCAACCGGTCTCGTATCTCTTTACGATAGTTATAATCCCAGGGCACTGCTAGTATCCATCAACGCTTCTACACACCCGACACATGTTACGAAATTTCATACGCAGGACGCTAAATGCTTGGTCACAGCAAGTGACGATAGAGTCACGAGAGTATGGGATATATCACAGGCGTACGAACCTCAGTTGGAGCTTAAAGGTGCCTCCGATTATGTCCGTTCTGTAAATTTTGTACCTTCAGCTCCTCATTTGGTTATGACGGGCTCTTATGATGGATATGTGAGGTTATATGACACGAGGATGGTCGGTGCAGCTCCTGTTTACTCCTTAAAGCATGAAAGTCCAGTTGAAGATATCGTAGCGGTGTCTTCTACTCAAGTGGCTTCTTGTGGCGGATCAAATTTCAAAGTGTGGGATCTTACAAGTAATAAAAAACTCTATGAGCGTGGGAATTTCAATAAAACGGTGACTTGTTTGGATTATGTGGAGAGCTTAGATTCTGCTGCGCAGTCTACACTGATCGCATCTTCATTAGATGGACATGTTAAAATATTTGATCCTTTGGATAACTATCGCGTTAAGTTCGGATGGAAGTTCTCAGGTGCGGTGCTCAGCTGCGCTCTGTCACCTGGCGATGCTCAAGGTAACAAGCATTTGATTGCTGGTATGTCATCCGGTCTGTTAGCTATAAGAACGAAGGCCAAAAACAAACATTCCGAGAAACCATCCTCTGCAGAGCCCGTGTCAGTAAAGAGTAGTAATTTCCAAAAAATGATGCGTGGTTCCGAGTATCAAGGGGACCAAGAATATATTATCCACAACGATAAACTCAAACAAACGCATCGTATAAGGGCTTTTGAAAAAAATATTAACCAGTTTAAATGGGGGCAAGCTCTCGATAGTGCCTTTATTCCCGGTATGGCCAAAGAATTGACTTTGACAGTATTGCAGGAATTGCGCAAGAGGGGAAAGATCCGTGTAGCATTGTATGGCAGGGACGAGTCTTCCTTGGAGCCACTTTTGAATTGGTGTATGAAAGGTATCGAAGATGTAAGATCGGCACCCGTAGTTGCTGATTGGATTGCCGTGGTGTTAGAATTGTATGGAGGTGCCCTGGAGAATTCCATTGTTCTCAGGGAATTAGTACTAAGCTTAAAGAACAAAGTTAGACAAGAACTTTACAACGCTAAAGAGGCACAGAAGATAGAGGGTATGCTACAACTTTTGACCAATTAAATGGTTTTTGTGCGTCTGTGCTACGTTTGTACCTGGTTGTATCTGGACTTTTGTAATTAATGCGCATTAAAAGATCAAAATATTAAACGTTTTGAAATGTAAATTATGAAGAACCTTGTTCATTAACTACCTTCTTCTCTGCCAACGCCGGTTACCGGAATTCTTCCTAGGTAGTCTTAGTCTTTTGAAATTGTTGCTGACGAGATTGTACTTGCTTTTGCGTTTTTTTGCTTGTACGGACTTGCCTGGAGGTGGGACATCCCTACCCTTCGTTTTCGACACTTCAGGCGGTGAGTTTTCGTCTTCCTCAGTTTGTTCTGTTGTTTCCTTTCCCAAGAAGTGCTGAACCTGTTGTTTTTTCAATCTTAGTAGTTCTTTCGAAATGTCTCTTGGTACCAATTTAGTTTCCTCCGCGGGGACTAATCTGCGAAGGATTCTTCTCCTTTTTGGTTTTTTTACGTTGGCCGTTTCAGTAGAGTTCTCATCGTTCTGTGCGTCTGAAGATGACTGGTCAGCTTCTTGAGAAAAGATACGTTCTTTTTCGTCGAGATTTTCGAACTCCTCTAAAATCGCTTCATGCTCCCTTGCTAATTCTAATAACGATTTGGTCAAAGGTCTTCGCACCAGTGGGGACGGGCTGAAAGACACGTTCTCATTCGCTAAATTCGAATTCTTTTGTGGAGTTCGCCTCAAGGGTGATCCACGCGTTATAGTGAGCTTTATATTCTCTTCTTCTAATTTCATTGGAGAATTTGGCCCGTAGTATTTGTGCACAGCTGGCTTAAGTCTTTTAAAGGGTGAAGAATTTGGTGTGGTTACCGGAAATTCCAATCTTCTCTTGATATCTTCAGAATCCGATTCCTCCAAATCAGTGCTAGCTGCACTGGCTACAAACGATTGATCTTGTTCTTCAAATGTCAATGAGCGTTTCACAGGAGATAACTTCAACTCAAAGATGCTGATCGCTTTGCCGTAAATCTGAGGCGTAGGTCCTAACTCAATACCACTAGATCTGTCCGCATCTACCGTTGTCCTAGACTTTTTTGGCGAATATACTTCTTTAGAAGGTGTTGCTACCACCTTAGATATCTTTGCTTCCTGCTTTTTTATCGCTTGATATTGCTTGTACATCTGCTTGATATCTGGTAGCCGCCTAATGTCATCCTTTGTAGGTGCTCTATGATGCTTTGCCTCGAAATCATGTTCCCAAGTTTTGAGTCCGACCTTAAGCTGCTCCAGATTCATTACGGAATTAGAGATCCTTGGAAACTGGCCTTTTTGCGAAGGTGCTCAGGATAGTTATTTGAAAAGTTCGCTTTCAAGATCGCGTTCGCTCTCTCGATGAATTTGGCATTATGTCGGCTATCGCTCAGCTTGACCAAAAAAAAGATCGTTCCATGGATGCTGTCCAGTTTCTAGCATTGCCCATCGATATTAGGAAGCTGGTGTACTTCCATTTGAATGGACAATTTTGTAATGTGGGACCAGAGACAACACGAGAGCTTTACTTTTCAGATGTGTTTGTACTGCCCGCCAAGGAGTATACCGCTAATGAACGCCAACGCAGGTTGCGAAAACGACTTTACAAAGTGTTTGAGAATTACCTTGGACTGTTCGACTACGAACCAGCGCTAATAGACACATGGTTGGAGTATTCGCTATGGTTGAGATACGATTGTATTGTCCTAGACTGCTTGCGATTGAATCATCTGTTTGAGGGGAATCTCATTGGTCCTGTGGATTTAATATACTTGGACGGCAGAGTACGACTTGCATATTTTGACAAGAATTTTATGTTGTGGAGTTGTTATACGTTTAGTGAATATGCAAGATGGATTGAAGATGAGAACGATCAGACTGAAATAACTTATTTGAGACTCAACTTGGAGTACTTGAGGTTCACTCAAGTGGACAAGATTTTGAAAAATCTTCGAAGGGATTACTTGCTAGATTTTGTTAGTCAGATCAGGTTCGAACAAGAGGACAACGACGAATATATGGAATCGCAAGAGGATTCAGACGAAGACTTCGAGACAGCTTCGTATAGGGTAACGGATCCTGCTACAATCAGGGTCATCCAAAGCATAGAAACTATGAGGGGATTGAGGAGATTAAGCGTTAGAGGCACCTACCTATACGAATGTCTGGTTAACTTTCATGGCGTTAGAGATAACCCTGGTAATACGATAAACTATATTGTGAAAAAAAGAATCACTTGTATAGAACTTCTACAGGCAGGATCCGTATGCCGAACAGGCGTGGCTGATTTCACACGATGGGAAAACCTGAGAGAACTCAAATTAATTCGCGTGGGGGAGGTAGATCTAAACAAAACCTTGTTACCCCACAACTGCCGGCTTGTTACTATTCTCGGAGCATCGCAACTGCGTTGGTGGGATGTTGTGGACAAGGTTGAGGAAGTGGTTGGAGATCGTTTTGACATCAAGAACATAAACAAAACCTGTACTATGAAATCGATAAATAAGAGTCTAATGGATGCCGAAGAAGTAATGCAATGTCAGACAATAGTCAAGGCATGCTTCAGACCTATAAATTATATGAAGTTACACGACATCTACTCGTTGGTAGGTGATAAATTGGTGGTACCGGGAGCTCTATTCTATAACAAGCGGATTCTTTTGGGGAAGCACGTAGCCAAGGAGATCATAGTAGTTTGAGCACGAACTTCCTGATGAACCAATCGTGGAATCTTCCATCTTCGCTGGCGAGTTCGGGATGGAAAGATGTGGCCAATATGTTATCATTTTGAACAGCCGCCACAATTAACCCGTTGTCCAGTGTGTAGAGGGGCTTCACCTCTTTAGGGTCCAAGATCTGTTCAATCACTGGAGCCCTGATGAAAACGGCAGGAAAATCGGTGCAGCCTGGGGCAAAACTTGAGAAATCGCAATCCTGAATAAAGGACTGGGCCTGTCTGCCGAATGCATTTCTCTTTACTTTTACTTTTAGCAGTTCCAAAGGTTTGATCAGTTCTTTTTCGTTGACGACCTGCTGTGCAATGTAGATTAGGCCAGCGCAAGTACCCCAGACGGCTTTCTCTGGATTGTGAACAAAGTCGTAGAGAGGCTGGTACATTCCGGTTCTCTGTGCTATTAGTGACATGGACGTGGACTCACCGCCGGGGATAATCAGCGCATCGCACTGACAGAGTTCCTTGGCTGTTCTTACGGGAAAAACTCTCAACCGGTAGTTATTCTGCTGGATGCATTTTTGCAAATGCTGGATATGTTCTGCGAAAGCACCCTGTAGAGCTAGCACTCCGATGGATTTGACGGATGATGGGTCCTGTACGCTGCTGGTGGTCATTATTATTAAGTTGATGATCTCGGTTACAAGAGCAGAAGATTTGAAGAGAATACGAAAGCGAAAAACGCAAATGATAAAATACAATTTGAAAAAAAAAAAAAAGAAAATAAAGATAATCGGCTAGAGTTCGAAAGTAAAATGGAGAATATTAATCAAGCTTCATATAAAAGTGATGCGATTAGCCGATTGTGACAGTTATCTGCTTAACGTTCGGTTGCCCTTATCTTTCGAGCTTCGAGTTTCCTTTATTGAAAAAAAACGGCGATGTTCTTACTAATGACTCACCCAATGTTCTCTCTGTCAGAGTCAAAAGCAGGAAAAAAAAAGTTCTGAAAAAAGCTGGAAAAAAAACAAAGTGACAAAAAAATTTCAGTATGATCAGTATAAAACGCTAACAAGGTTGATCGCAGAAGACCGTGTCGCAATAAGTGCAAGGTCAGAGACATCGACACATACACAAAACCAATAAGATGAGTGAATTCAAGATTAAGAGCGGACTAGCCCAGATGCTCAAGGGCGGTGTCATCATGGATGTCGTGACGCCCGAGCAGGCCAAGATAGCCGAGAGAGCAGGCGCCTGTGCAGTGATGGCGCTTGAGCGTATCCCAGCAGACATGAGAAAGTCCGGCCAGGTGTGTCGTATGTCAGACCCTCAGATGATCAAGCAGATCATGGCGAGTGTGTCAATTCCGGTGATGGCCAAGGTGCGTATTGGCCACTTTGTGGAGGCGCAGATCTTGGAGGCACTGGAAGTGGATTACATTGACGAGAGTGAGGTGTTGACGCCCGCCGACTGGACGAACCACATCGCCAAGAGCGAATTCAAAGTGCCTTTCGTATGCGGTGCAAAAGACCTCGGGGAGGCGCTGAGGAGAATCAACGAAGGTGCCGCCATGATCCGTACCAAGGGCGAAGCCGGTACCGGTGACGTCTCGGAGGCCGTGAAGCACATTAACAAGATCAGAGGCCAGATTGCCGAGTTGAAGAAGGAGCTGAAGACCCCAGAGCAGATCAAGAAGGCCGCTGAGGGGATGCGTGTGCCTGCCGAGCTATTAGAGACGGTGCTGGCGAATGGCAAGCTGCCCGTGGTCAACTTTGCCGCCGGCGGTGTTGCTACTCCAGCTGACGCTGCGCTGTTGATGCAGCTGGGGTGCGAGGGTGTGTTTGTCGGGTCTGGTATCTTCAAGTCGTCGGACCCAGAGCGCTTGGCCCGTGCCATCGTGGAGGCTACGACGCACTACAACGATCACGCCAAGCTGTTGGAGGTATCCAGCGACCTGGGCGAGTTGATGAGCGGTGAGTGTGTCGAGAGCATCAAGCAGCAGGGCAAGCAGCTCGCCGAGATAGGGTGGTAAACATAATCAGTAATTAGTTGATCAATTTTTTAATTTAACCTTTTTTTTTTCCAGTAGTTTCTGACAGCTCGTTTTCTGCTGCAGCCTTGGTAAACCTTTTTCCTGTAGTTTTTTGGTAAGTACATATATACGCGTATATACATATATAAATAGTCGTAAAAATCGTGGAATATGTGCAATGCTAGGCCATGTCAAAAACCTGAGATCTTAGCATATCAAAGTCGTCATTGTAGTCATTAAAGTTCGTGAAAGCCGTCTGCGCACTGGAGAGCGCGAAGCCGCCATCTTGTTCCTCCATGAGCTCCTCGAGCGAGGGCGGCACATAGCAGGGCTGTTCGGGTGGCGAGCAGCTCTGGAACAGGTGGTCCGCGTCCTGCTCGTCCTTGGGCAGCAGGAAGTCGTTCTCGGCGAGTGGGTCCGCGTATGTCTCGGAGTGCAGGAAGTCTAGGATCGACGCCTCGTCCGCCCGGACAGCGACCTGAATCTTCGCCGGCGCTGGCGCCTGGGGCTCGCTCTCCTCCTCCTTTATTGAATCCAGAGGAGGCAACTCGGGCTGCGGCCTCTGCACTGGCTGGTGCTTCTCCTGGAACTCCCACTGCTCGAGCGAGTCGAGGAAGCGCAGCGCGCTGTTAGCGCCCGCCACTGTGCTTGCTGGGGGGCTCTTGCCCTGCGATTTGTTCGACGACGAGCATGACGAGTGCGAGTGCTGCAGCTCGAGCGAGAACAGTGAGTTCGGGGTCGACGACGAAGTGAGCAGTTCCTCCTCGTCGGTGAGGTTCGTGCGTGACGACGTCGACGACGAGGGGTGCATCTTGTTGGAGACCAGCAGAGGTGGCTCCTCCTCATCTTCGAACTTGAGGAATGCGAGCGAGTCAGCGTCGCACCCCGGGTCGTCGAGGTAGTGTCTTTTACGAGGCGGAGCGACGGTGGCGGCAACTGTATTAGCCGTTGGCCCCGACGACTCCGGCGAAGCCCGCGAAACAAGCTCCGCGACCGGCGTCTCGCTAGGCGCTGCTGCTGCTTGCGCTGTCGTCCCCGCGCCCAGCTGCCTGCATTTCTGCTTCAGGTCCTGCAGGCTGCCCACCAGCGTCCCGAGCTCCTGCTTGAGCCGGGTATTCTCGCTCTTGATGTGCTGGATCTCGCGCTTGAACACGGTCTTGCTGCGCTTGGGCGGACTAGCCGCGGAGGGCACGACCGCCGCTGCAGCGGGCGCGCTTGCCGCCGGAGTAGCTGCAGCCGCCGTCCCGGCGGCACTGCCGGCGGCTGACGAAGATGCTGATGCTGATGATGACGCAGATGCAGGCGTAGGCGTCGACGCCGCAGCCGGCATCGGCGCTGCTGCATGTGTCGCAGCGGCTACCGGCGCGGTTGCCGCCGACGCAGACGCGGCGCGCCTGCGCTCGCAGCTACTGGGCTTGCGCCCTGGCTTGGGCCGCGGAGGAAGCACCCAGTGCTTGCTGGTCCTTATAACCAGGCCCGTGCGCGGCCCGCCGGACCTGCGTCTGGGCTGCTCGGGGCCGCCCTTGGCGTCGCTGGGAGCGATCTGCACGGGCTGTATCGGCAGGTGTTTGGCAACGACCATGTGGTGTCCGTTGGGTGTGTAATGCGGTGCGGTCGTTGGAGGCGGTGTAGGATTGGGGTGCTTCGCCAGGTGGTGCCCCGCCCGGTGGCAAACGAGTGCTGTTTATAAACTGGTGCGTGCGCTCGCAATGCCCGACCACGGAGAGGGCCAGTGCTGTGAGCTGCCAGCGCGCTGCGCAGCGCTACGAGCGAGCGGTGCGCGGGCATCGCAAAAGCCGCAGAGAAACGCCGTGGAGCGCTCTCGTTGTGTCGAGGCTAGAGACCGGGGCGAGAGACTAACGGCTCACGCGAGGTGGCCGCGCCGAATGCGGGATTCGCGCGGGGGGCCATACTGCGCTCGTTGGAGTAAAAACGCTCGAAAAGGAGGCCCCTGCGCGCCCGTCTGCGGATCGTAAATCGGCAGGCCCTTACACCCCGCCGCAGATCGAAAAACATATGGAGTGTACGGGGGCCAGGGTGTACGAGCGCTAGTGCCTGTGCGGGCGCTCGCGTGTGGCCTGTCGCGTGTGGGGGTGGGTGTACACACGGCACGCAGTGCTCCGCGAGCACCAAGCGCCGCGGCGGCGACTGGCGGCTAATTAGCCGCCAGGCCTGTGTGGGGTGCGCCGCTTGGGCGGCCAGCACAGAGGCGGTACCACTATGGAGTGCATCTGCTGCCCCCTGCTGCCCCTGCCCTCCCCCTTTTCGCTTTTACTAGCATGTTCTGCGTCTCGTATCTGGTACCGACTGCGTGTGATGCGGACTTTGGTAGTGCGCTCAGGAGATTTGGTCCCGGCGCTGCTACCCAGAGCAATATCCCCCAGTCGCTGAGCGCGAACGAGTCGCTTTTACGATATGGCCGGTGAGCAAACGCTGCTGCCGCTGCTGCAGAACGTATGCACTCTGTGCGGCAAACGAGGACACGGCGCGGTGCACGGGTGGCTCGCGCCAGCAGGTGACTGTGCGCTGATCCATCCCCCCTCCCCCGCCGCCCCTATCTCTTGCTCGGACTCAGCGGCCCTGCCCCTGAGATCGTCCGGAGCCTGCGGAGCGCATGTACATCGGCGGGGCAGCTCCAACAGCAACGGCGTAGCCGCGCGCCGGGCTACCACACCACCAGGTGCGGCGCTCCAGAGCAAGGCCGCCCAGGGCCGCACAGCGTGCTCACAACGTCAGGCTACTCCGGGCGCGCTTGGACTCACGCTCCACGTGGCGGCGCATCGAAAAGTCCTCACATGGCAGCAGCAGCTCCGGATCCAGCACCAGCCCGCACCGAGGGGCGTCGAGCCACCGCAGTGCTACAGAGCAGTCCGACTCGCGCGGGTGACGCCGCAACCTTTGCAGTACTTCGTCCAGGTCGTTGGTCGGATGAGAAAGCGCGCCCGGGTAGGGCTCTGTGGTCACGTGCTCTGGGTCAATGGCAGGCTGCGCAAGTTGCAGGTTCATCAGGTAAAGCAGGTAGTCGGCCTGGATCCACGGATCGACCAGGTTGCGCTTGACGCAGCCGCAGAGCTCCAAGGCAAGCATGCGGCGCGTGTCGCTCAGCCGCGCGGGCAGCCCTACGCCCGGGGTGTCGATGAGGTAAACGCCGTTGCCCTCGGCGCCTATCTTGATGCACTCGCTCGTGCTGCGGGTGACGCCGGCCTCGGCGCCGGTCCGGGCAACCTTGGGCCCATGGCGGCCGCGCAGCGAGTTGACCAGCGTGGACTTGCCGACGTTGGGCATGCCGGCGACGAGTACCTTGAAGCCCAGCGGGGGAGTGAGGCCAGCGCTGGCGTCGCGGCAGCGTTGATGGTGCCATTGAATGCAGTGGGTCACGTGATCTGCGGCGCGCTGGTGGCGGCAGTCCAGCATCAGGAAGCTCTCATTGAGCTGGGCATGCCAGCGCGAAAGGCGGTCTAGGTAGGCGCTGTGGGCCGGGAATGCGTCGCGCCTGGTGTAGACGACAAGGCGGTGGGCGTGGTGGGGGTCGAAAAGCTGGTCAAGGAGCACGTTTCTGGTGGAAAGCGGGGCGCGGAGGTCGCGGAGCTCGAGCACGAGATGGATTTGGGGCTTGAGTTTTTCAAAACGACGCAGGGCTTTGAGCTGGTGGCCCTTGAAGTCTGCAATGGGGATGTTGTAGCGCGGGAACTCGATTCTGGGGATGAACTTGGGCATGGTGCGCGTGTAGGTGTGTGTGTGTGTGTGTGTGTGTGTGCTTGTGGTGTGGCGTCCGGGGTGTCACTGTAGGTGTTCTTTTTTTCTCTTCTTTCTGCCCCGGCTGCGGAACAAGCGCATCGAGAAATTTCAGCCCGGAGTATGTGAAAAATTATGAGCGTGTTGGGCAGGAGCAGCAGCAGCAGCAGCAGCAGCAGATACGACAACTACCCATGCCGCTAGTGTTATTCACCGGTTATCCCTGTTCAGGAAAGTCCACGATGGCGCAGGAGCTGGTGCGTCTCCTGCAGCGCCGGATCCAGGAAGACGAAGCGCTCGCTGCCAGGAACTACAAGGTGGTGCTGCACTCGGACGAGTCGCTGGGAATCACGCACAGTGAGTACGCTACATCACAAGGCGAGCGCAAGCTGCGGTCAGAGATCTTCTCGGCGGTGCGGAGGGACCTGTCCAAATCGACGATCGTGGTGGTGGACTCGCTCAACTACATCAAGGGCTTCCGCTACCAGCTGCACTGCGAAGTCAAGGGCTCGGCGACGACGTACTGTCTGGTGCATGCGATGTGCCCGCTGGAGACGATCCGCGAGTGGAACAGCGCGCGGGAAGACCCCTGGGACCCGCAGCTGCTGGAACAGCTCATCCAGCGGTACGAGGAGCCCAATGGCAGCAACCGGTGGGATTCGCCACTCTTCCCTGTGCTCTCGACGCAGGACCGCATCGAGTCGTGCATCGACGACGTGTGCAGCGCACTGTTTCGCACCGCGGGCAGCAGCGGCAGCTCAGACCACAGGGACCCGCTCAGCAAGGCGCTGCAGTCCCCTAACAGCAGCACAGTGCTGAAACCGGCATCTCAGTCCAATTTTATCCAGGTGCTCGACTCGCAGACCAGCGCGGTGGTGAGAAAGATTATGGATCACGTGCGCTTGGCCGTCTCTGTAGGCGGCGGCGCTGGCGGCGGCGGTGCGCGAGTCATCGTTTCCGACAGCGTCACCGACGTCAACGACGACCGGTGCTGCTATGTGGACCTGCCGCCGCAGGGCGTCACGCTGCCCCATTTACAACGTCTCAAGCGCCAGTTCATCAACTTCAACAAGCTCAGGGATCTCGATGAGGACCGCATTGTGCCTCTGTTTGCCGAGTACCTCGAGAAGAACCTGAACGACTGAATGAGATAACGAACACGCAAGATAAGATATGAAGATAGACAACAACAAGAAAGAAGAAAAAAAAAAAAATATACGTATCTATTTACAATTTTTGTAACAAAAGATGGTCTTGTAGTTCTTGGGACCAGAGTTGTTCGGGGTCTGCCTTTGCAAACAATAGGCCGAGTTGTGCTTTCAATTCGTCGTCTATCTCCACTTGGAGGCGGTCCAGCCACAGCAGGTGGCCCTCAGATAACAGCTTGCGCATCATTTCCACGTCGCCGGACTCCACGACAAGCCTGATAAAATGCGCCCACGGCCGCTGGTCCGCTCCGGGAACCAATCCACCTATGCCGGCCTCCCAAAATTGCAGGTATTTGTTCCAATCCTTGGCGGCCGCCAATACCTCTAGAATGCCGGCGATGGTCGGAGGGGTCAGTTCGGGTCCAAAGGTGTCGACTAGGTAGTCCGATACTTCGTAAACAGCGTGCAATCTGGTGGCGCGCTCGCCTATTTCCTGGCCCGATACCATGGTTCGCAGCAGCATCGTCACCACAGAGCTATCCTTTACGATCGCGTCGGCGCCTCGCACATCCTCAAACAATCGCAGTGCCTTGACAACGATGTCATTGCTGTGCACCAGGTCCCAATACCCTCTATGCTTGTCGCAGTACCGCGTGTTTACGATGGCGAGTTTGAGAAATTCCACCAGGTCCTGCGGCACCAGTCCAGCACCGGTTGCCTTTTTGGCCAGCAAGTAGTCGTTAAAGAAATTACTGAGGTTGTAATGTTTCATGTCGGCCATGTTAACAAGCTTGAAAAATTTTAGCCGCAGTGACCAGTACTGTGAAGCCTTCTCCTCGGGTAGCACTAGCGGCCAGCAGGACTCGAAGGCGGTCACCCACTTGCTCCACGGAACAGCTGCTTCTTCCTCGATGGGCAGATTTGAAACCCACTCCACGAGCGTCTGCATAAGTTGAAGTGATTGGTCCTTATTGTTGTTAATCAGCCTGAAAGCTGATGGATAGTCTTGGGACTGTAAGTTTTGCAAAAGCTTTTCGCTCACGAGAGCCGCTGGAGCCACTGTGCTGTACTCCCTCCTTTGATTTACGAGCCTCCTGAGTCCGGCAAGGATGTTGTCTTCCGAGTTAACTTCCGTTGCAGATTTCTCCGGCTGGCTCCGCACGTATTTCGCTTTTTCCTCCTCAGGTGCGTACAATTCTTCCAGATTGATCTCTTGGCGCCTCTTATGCGTCAAAATATTGACAAAAATCCTGTCCACTTTGGTGTCGATCATGAACCAGGACTCGGTGGGCACCTTCGACTCTGAGTTGGAAGCTAGGTTGGGCCTCCGAGCTAATCTCCGCTGTCTTTTTCTTTGTTCTTTGGCGTTATACTGCCCTTCAACATGAGCAAATGACTCGTATTCTCGCTTGATCAACGAATTTAGTCTCTGAAAACTTGTCTGACAGTGCTTGGGCGATCCTGCAGTCGCTAAAACCATGAAATTGCACATCTTGGCAGCAGCTGTTTCGAACACGCCTTCCCTCAGGTCGAACACTACTATATCTGTCAGCCCCAGCTCGTCCCGCAGGAAGTTTGATATTTTAACCAGCGAAGCTGGTGAGTTGGATGGAAGCGAAATATCTTGTGCTTGGAATATCGTTTGCTTTAGTTCACGTTCTCTATTGCCCACATTTAGATACCACGGTTTGGGGGACGACCTTTCCTGGCACACAATAGAACTAAGCGAGAGACATCGAATCGCAGCACTTTGAAGTAATACTGTGCGCTTGCATCCCATGGTTGCAAGTAATCGAAGCCTTGGAAGGCCCTTACTCGCCTTCAACATGATATCTTGGTTCTTTTTTCCTGCACCAGTTTGGCCTATCTTTTTTTTCATCAGAACAAAGGTAAGCCATGATTTTCTATTAGATTCATGAAAGAGAAAAACAATTATACTTTTTTCATATTAGTTACAAATTTTACAGAATTTTAAAACCTGGGCATCACCATTCGCTATACATATTACATCCTGGTATGACATACTATCACCGTAGATATGTTTATCCATCATTATGTAATTTTGTTCTTTTTTCCTTGATGTTAGAGTACTGAAGAAAGAAAGCCAAACCACGTATCCTCCAATGTCATTGACCCCTTAGTTCTGGTTGAATATTTTCATCTGAAATGTCTTCCTTCTTATCTTCGCCACCTTGGGCCTCTACATCTTTGAAATGACTACTCAATAGCCTCAATTGCTCAGCGACATCGCGAGGCAACTTGTCGTCTTGTGTGTCTTCGAGGGGCACCACCTCATCCATCTTCATCATCTGTCTCTTTCTCGGCGTATCGTCCTCATCTTCTATGTGTCTCTTGAGCGCTACCGCCTCGCCAATGGCTGCCTGTGCCGCAGCCTGTGCCTCTTGGGCCTCGGTATCCAACATTTCTGGCTCCCTCCTAACCCGAGACTGACGGTACTGGAAATTGCCAGCATCAGTACCATACTCTCCGTTCTTCTTCTTCTTCAGTACAAACCGCGCCTTGTACGTAGTAACTCTCCGAGATATCTGAGAAAGTAGTTTCTTGTCAATATCTGCATCAGATAGACCATATCGTTCCTTCAATATATCCAGCAACCCACTTTCCTCGACATACTGCGAGACTCGAAATTTAGAAACAGTGTTGTCATCTTCGTTGCAAAGACTTTCTAGTATCTGATCAAAATTCAGGTCATGCTGCAATATACGGGGCACCTTCGTTAGAACAAACTTCTGTAGTGAGAGGTTCGATTCCAGTGGATGGTTATGATATGGTTCAATCTTCGTCACTACAAATGGGCCCCTTACCCCTTCATCGTACTCGTCCTTAGCAGCTCTAGAGTCCTGAACTGCAGCAACGGCTGCGGCAATTGCAGCACTAACGTCGTCGTCCTCAGCGTCCTCCGTACCGTTACCATTCTTCAGTTTCTCATCACCGTCCTTCTTATCAAGCGAAACCAGGTCACTAGACCTTTCGTCCTCCTCTTCTTCTTCTGCACTACGCCTACCACAGTAGCTGAGCAGAACTTTAAAAGGGCAGTACTTAAGATGACATGCAAACGTGAAATGTTTGTTTCTGTGAGAATTCTTTAATATGATGGGACATCTTGCTTGAAATTCGTAATCATTTACTACCTGATACCACGCTTCTAAAGTTGGGAAGCGTCTGCCACTGCTTTCATCTGTGGAAGATGCTAATGATTTGTTAATGATTGGATGTTTGTACTCATAAAGACTTGTCATTTTATACCAGTGTGTATAACACGCGTTAGATTGGGGTTTTTCGTTAGATGGGACCAACTGTGTGCAATCCTTTGAGCTCAACCCGTTGATGTGATGATAAAGTGATGTTGTTTGAAGTGATGTTTTTCGTCTTTGCTTTGTAAAAAGTGACGAAAGTTTACGTTCGGGTAAGAGTTTCGTGCGGTATGATGTTGCTCTTAAATCACTCAACGGCCATAGTTAAACAGCTCTTTCCTTCCATGCCAGACCTGTTAACCAGCTTATAGAATACTAGTTAAGCACAAAGAAGGAGATCTTGTATTATGCAGTATCATTCGAGCACATAATTTTCATGAGCCTGAATTGCGCCAGTTTGTAACTTTTTTTGAAATTGGGTGGAATATGTACATACGCGACATAAACTTAAAAACTTGGAGACGGGTTTTAGAGGTATATCGAAGACCACGAACTTAATTTAGTTGTGCTCATTATTTAAATTTCCGGGATATGTGGTCTAAATACGTTATTTTTCTCAAAGCGTCAGTGTGGCGCTGATTCATGTTACAAAAAGCTATAGCAGATATATTCCCGTTTTATCTTCTCACAAATGTATTGGTGTCAAAATTCCTTAGGTGGAACATAGAAAAGTGCTTGACCTGAAATTGTTTTCATAGTGTAATCTATCTTGAGTTTTAGTGCTTCCTCGGTCAATTGCTATAGTCAGCCGCTGAGATTCGCAGTTTATATTTTTGGTACGCAACGTACAAGGCAAAGCACAACAGCAGTAATTTGTACGTCTTCATACCATGGAAAGGTTTCTTGAAAAAAAAGCCAATGAATATAAAATCTTCTTTAAAAGTTAACTTTAATCTTAATATCTAACTACCCGAGGTTATATATTGCATGTCAACTAAAGTAAATACAAGTTCTCAACAGGCAAAAAAAAGCTTCTAATCGTTCTCTCAAGTGCTACCAGTACACAAGGCTACGTGGAGAATGCCGAGGTTACTAAAGAAAGATCAGAAATATCTATTCATCAATGGTATGCATATATAATATACAATATGTAAGAACTAATAATTTACGTGGGTATGAAGTGCTCATAGGTTGAAAGAAAAACAAAACGGGATATCATAAAAGAAATGAAAGCATGAAGTGAACAAACAATGCAAGAAGAGGGGCTGGCGCCAAATCTGCTGCGACGTTGTCACCACTCTTAGTCCTCATACTCGTGGAGGAGCCAGAGACCGAGCTGCCAGAAATCGTGAAAATGTTACCGGTTGGTAAAATGCTTTGGGAGGTTGAATAGGTGCTAGAATAACCAGGCGCTTTTTTGGCACTCGGAACTTTCTTTGTGACAACTTCCACTTGTTCTTGACCACTATCATAACGAGCTTGAGCAAGTGAAATTTCGAAGCGCTCCAAGTCAAATACAACATAAGCATGTTCCATGAACATGTCGCCGAGAATAGCAGAATCACCACCTGAAGGTTGAATTCCAAGCACGCAGTGTTGGCCAGTGTGGCCTACTATGTAGCTGGATAGATTAGAAGCGATGTTGAACCCGCCGAAGTTGTAAAATAACTGGGCGTCATCAAGGTTGGAACAATCGCTAATATAGTATTGGATTCGTTCATCCCATTGAGCACCAATTTGCTCGGCTAATAGAGAAGCCATTTCGTCCGGCAAGTATACTAAAGTAGTTCCAGAATCTAAGAGAGCCGGTACTGGTGTTGTTGTAGTGGTATTGGTATTATTGTTTTCTTGAACGCCCACCCCCTGGAGCGTCACTTGTAGCTGCAATGGGTCCTTGAGGCCTTTCTTTTTGTACAGGTTCAATATAGGAACAGTATACAACTGGCCAGTATACTTGCTGTGATCCACCGCGCCAAACAATATACTACCCTGAGGTGCGTCCTTGCTGTTCAAATATAATGAGTAGACATTTTTGTCAATGAAGCCCTCCGATTTCAGCATCATGGGGAAGTTGGCATATTCGCGAGTGTCCCCATTTTTAACATTTTGCACACCAGTGTAAGTGTTTTCTAGAGCCTTTAAACCGATACCCAGTATGCCTACTGATGAGTTCGTCACATTTGCGACACCGATGGAAACTCCAGTCATATTTATTCCACCCACAGCCACAACATCAGTGCCCCAAGTGCCAGATGCATAGGACCCATCGCCATAAGCTACTGAAAACCCAGTATTATTGGAACGGAACGAACTTGATTTATTACTACTAAAGTTTCCATATTGACTGCAATCTAAAGTTGCGCTAGTCTGTGAAGTACCCGCCTTGGTTGCTGTTCGGCCTCCCGTTAAAGTTTGTTGGGCTTTTTCTTGCACTTCATTCTGTTCTTGCTGTGTCCCATTGCCGGATTGTGAGGGCGATTTACAGTACGGATTTTCTGAAGAGGGGACCCAAAAGTCCGAAGATCCAGTATCGAGAAGCACGGTCACTTCTTGACCCGGGGTCCCGATTTGCAGCGCTACAGAATAAAAGTTCAATTCGTTTTTCAGGTCGAAAGACACATCATCACCGTCTCTTTTCTCAAGACCACCTTTTCCCTCCAACACTTCTTCAAAACTCCTTGCCTGATGCTTGTCGAATGAAAGTCTCACAGCTCGAGGAGACTTATCAAAAGCGACCGAGTTATGTCTCACAGTAGCTCCATTGGCCAGGCTAGCCGCTAGGAAGTTATACGCCAGAACGTTGAGAAACTTCATAACCCACTATAAAAGAGAAGTTGTACATCACTCACCTCTTCGAGATGTAAAACTACCCAATCTGCATAAGATAATACCAAGGGTCTTATATTTCACTAATGTTAAAGCCGGCGCCTACAGAGGCAATGCTGCCAGGTGTACAGCAAAGGGGAACAAATAAACATACGTAGCCCCCACTGTAAACATATTGCATCTTCTAGGTAGATCCTAACGTAATGTGATTTTTGACACAATGGTAATCCACTTTTCTCAATTTGTGTTCAAAATGAGCTCAATTGACCCAAAGAGCTAATGAACTTCCTATACAGGGGCGAGGAATTTACGGCAAGGAGTAATATCCCGCTCACCCACGGCAATTTTTCTTTTAGATTAATCTTCTCGAACGGCACGGATTCCAGCCGATGTCGTATTTCCTTCTGAGTATCGCTTAAAACAAAAAGTCTTGACAAGAAAGGCAGTGCAGACTTCAACAAGGGGTTTGACGGCGTTAAGCACCTGTTACCATTCCACCTCGGGTAATGAGTGCCTAGTTAGTGATTCATCACACTTCCTCTGTGGTACAGAGCTTGATGGTTAAAATAACTCGGCAAGCTGTGAGGGCTTTTCTTCCTCAAAGACATCATCTCTATTGAGAACCTGTATCGATAGTAGCTCTTACAAACCCATTTTAGGATATTTTTCGAAGCATCCATCAGAAATAGACAATAATGATGCCCTTTCAGTAGTTTTCCTTGATTTCATTTTGTTTCCATCTATTCTGAACAATTTTTTTCAGGGCAAAAAGAATCTCCGCGACGGGGAATTGAACCCCGATCTGGCACGCGACAAGCGCCCATTCTGACCATTAAACTATCACGGACTATTAATTGATGGGAAGTACTGGTCTTTGCATCGTAAAACTTGAGATTCCAATTCATATCTAACGATACTGTTTGTTATTGTTCTTTCAGATATATCGGCAAACTATCGACACTACAAATGCTGTGGTGTTAATTGTCTTTCTGAATCACTAGTTTCATCCTCTGAAATTCATTGTCTCGCTTTGAAAATTTTACATTTGGTTCCAGCTTGTACTCGATTGATAGACCGTATTTTGGTAGTGGAGAATGGAATCTTGAACATTGTTCTTATTAAAACACATCTATTCGAAAAAAATGCCAAACACCGATTAGTGATGGCAATTTCTACTTTACACTATAAAATTACCAATATTAACTCAGCATTAGCTTGTTCATAGATAACTTAACATAAAGTACCATTTGATAGAAAAAATTGGACAACTGCATTACAACGTTCAAGGTTCATGCTATTGCAATAAGTAATGCTATTGCAATAAGTAATGCCATGTAAGGTATTCAAAAAATATCAATAAGTTAATTATTGTTAAAGAATATTTGCAAAAGGATAAAACATTTTTCTTAGCTTTAATTTATTGATCGACACATAAATGTAATGAAATTAAGAAAAGTTGCAAAGAATAAACAATCTCCCTAAACATTGGAACTCTTTTTCGAGACTAAAAGCGAAAAATGTAACAGTATTCTTGGAACGATTTGCCTGTGGAAATTTGCACCATGCCCTATTTTACTTGGCGGTCTTGTATCCCTTTACCTTGCTTTAAAAAACTAGTTCCCTCCTACGTCAGCGCAACAACATATTTCTGCTGAGCCCACAGTTTTTGGATGTGTCAGATCCATAGAAGATTGCTTCCCTCTTTTCACTCTTTCTTTTAGGCAACCTCTATTATTATCTCTTTTATACTCATTGCCTGTCTTCACTTCGCTCGATGTGGCGCGTCGTGATGTGTATGAGGTGCAACAAAATTTCAAGTCAAAGGGAGCTCATCGCTAGGATGCTGAAAGCGATCAAAGAAGCACAATAACACCTGTATTCGATTGGAGCCATGGGTATCAAAGGTCTTAATGCTATAATCTCAGAGCATGTGCCAAGTGCCGTTCGTAAGAGTGATATAAAAGCATTCTTCGGCAGAAAAGTGGCAATTGATGCTTCTATGTCTCTTTATCAATTTCTCATTGCAGTAAGGCAACAAGATGGTGCCCAGCTATCTACAGAATCTGGTGAAACTACCTCTCACTTGATGGGTATGTTTTACCGAACACTGAGAATGATTGATAATGGCATCAAGCCATGTTACGTGTTTGACGGTAAGCCGCCGATATTAAAAGCCCATGAGTTAGGCAAAAGAGCTGACAAAAGGGAATCTACCGAAAAGAAGCTAGCGGAAGCTATAGACCAGGCTGAAAAGATGAAGCAAGAGAGAAGATTGGTGAAAGTCTCCCCAGAGCACAATAAGGAGGCCCAATATTTGCTCCAACTTATGGGAATTCCTTTTATCGTGGCGCCCTGTGAAGCTGAAGCACAATGTGCAGAATTAGCTAAGGCAGGTAAAGTATATGCAGCTGCTAGTGAAGATATGGACACTCTATGTTATCGGACGCCATACTTGCTGAGACATTTGACGTTCTCGGAAGCTAAAAAGGAGCCCATTCATGAAATTGACACTGAGTTGGTGCTTCAAGGATTAGAGCTAACCCAAAAGCAGTTCATCGATCTGGGTATCATGCTGGGATGCGATTACTGTGAAAGTATAAGGGGAATAGGCCCGGTTACTGCCTTGAAGCTGATTAAAGAATATGGATCGTTAGAAAAAATTGTGGAATACATCCAATCAGGCGAAGCCAACAACAAATGGAAAATACCAGAAGATTGGCCTTTCCAAGAGGCCCGTGAATTGTTTCTACAACCAGATGTATTAGATGCCAAAAACATAGATTTGAAATGGAGCCCACCGGATGAAGAGAAACTTGTAGATTTCTTATGCAAGGAGAAAAAGTTCAATGAAGATAGGGTGAGATCTGGAGTGAAAAGATTACAGAAGGGTTTGAAGTCGGGCGTCCAGGTAAGACTGGATGGCTTCTTCCAGAAAGTGCCGAAAACTAAGGAACAATTGGCTGCATCTGCAGCTAAGGCAAAGGCAGCTAAAAAGAAGGCGAAAAGCGGTAGAATCTCAAAAAAATGAGGCATCCTACCTTTTGTTTTCCTTTATTTCTTTTATATAAAAAGATGTATAATAACGGAATTGTGGATTTTTTCTACATCTAAAAAAAAAGAATTCAAGGGAAAGAACAACTCCTTTGTGGAGGGACGAAAAACTACAAGACTATGTCTAAGTTTGTAAGGTCCACAACTTCAAGATACAAGTTTGGTGCTCACATTTCTGCTGCTGGCGGTATATCCAATAGCGTCACCAATGCTTACAACATAGGATGTAATGGCTTTGCCATGTTCTTGAAGTCTCCCAGAAAATGGATATCACCAGCATATACACCAGAGGAAATTGAAAAATTCAAGGAAAATTGCCAACAATGTAATTACAACCCTTTGACGGATATTCTACCCCATGGACAGTATTTCATAAACTTGGCAAACCCAGACGAGGAGAAGGCTCAAAAGGCGTATGACTCTCTTATAGACGATCTAGGTCGCTGTGAGCAATTGGGCATTGGTTTATACAATCTTCATCCTGGTTCCTCACTTAAGGGGGACCATGAAGCCCAGCTAAAGCAGTTAGCTCAGTATTTAAACAAAGCCATCAAAGAGACTAAGTTTGTCAAAATAGTGCTTGAAAACATGGCGGGTACAGGAAGTCTCATAGGAAGTAACCTAGAAGATTTGAAGTTTGTGATCGACCTGATAGAAGATAAGACAAGGATTGGCGTTTGCGTGGATACGTGTCATACATTTGCAGCAGGTTATGATCTCGTTACTAGAGAGGCCTACGAAAAATTTTGGCAGCAGTTTAGTGATACTATCGGTTACAAATATTTGAGTGCTGTTCATCTAAACGATTCAAAAGCTCCCCTCGGCGCTAACAGAGATCTACATGAAAAGTTGGGTGAGGGATTCCTGGGCCTGGAAGTCTTCAGAATGATTGCTCACGATGAGCATCTTCAAGGGTTGCCTCTTATTCTTGAAACTCCTCAACCAACTAATGAGGGCTACGGCGAGGAGGTGAAAATGCTTGAATGATTGGAGACGCTTTCAAGCCCTGACGACAAGAAACTAGCTCAAAAGAACCAAGAGTTGCAGGATAGAGGGGAAAAATCAAGGAAAGATCAGCAGGCAAAGTTTGCAGTGAAACAGAAGAAAGGGACTAAAAGGAAGAAGAGCGATTCGGAAAATGATATCACTGCCCATCTTTCGAAGCAGAAACGGGTTAACAAGACGTAATTGTTGCATGTTTAAACTTTTGAGTTGAACTATATCTTGAAAGATTACCGTTTGATGTTCAAAGATGAATGAGAATATACCGTATTTGTGGGAAGTTAAGTACATTTATAGGGCGTTGGTGTGAACGTTTTTTTTTCCATTATGCTGAACGTTTTTACTTGGCATACTCCGAATGGAGGCGAAGGATAAGAAAAAGTTAAGCCATTTTAACAATTTTAATATAGGGACAGGGGAAGGATAAATAAGCCTCAAAGGTGATTTTTGAAGACTAGTAGCATTAATTAAAGTTGAAGCATTACCCTGGTTGTGATTTTAGGCTATGTCTGAGGAGGTTCAGGGGCCGTCAACGCCCAAGATCCAGCAGCAAGAGTTCAAGACTGAAAAAACTTACCAAAACCCATATATGGCCAAGGAAACTTCAACAACACATCCGAACTTGCCCTTAGTTAACACAGATCTACCTGTTGGTAGTCCTCAAAGTTTAGAACAGCAACAAACGCCGTTGTCACTGGTTATCTCTTCATTTGATAATGTACAAACTCTGCCGACCCCTATGGCGTACACACCGCCAGTCATCCAGCCTCGATCTCCCATAGATCAGCTAAATATAGTGAAGAGGCGAGACCCCGCCCGTGGGAGAAACTTGAATGTATCTCCTGGCAAACAACAGAGGTATCTGTCGGAATTGTTTCCCCTGCCGGATTCATCTGGGCAGAGAGTAAGCTCCTTGCCAACAGTAAACGAAGTTTCTTCTCTAGATGTTTCGCTTGCTGAGAGTAATATTGGCAGGAATAAACTAGCAACAGAACCTGGAGAAGGCACAGATGATGGTATTTTGACTGGGTTTGTTGTGGATCATTACGATGAGCCTTTGTTTTGGCGTAAAGTTGAGGAGATTGGAGCTGGTAATTTTAGTACTGTGTACCTGTATGAGTCCTTAGACCAAAGCCATCCAGAATTGCGTCAGGTTGCTGTCAAGAGAATAAAGTACCCTGAAGAGTTGACGTTGGCCAAATTCGAGAGTGACGCAAAGTACAAGGAGCTACTGTCTCGCTTGGAAAGCTCATTGACAAGAGAGCTGAACGTACTTAAATCTTTAAGTCATCCCTGTGTGGTGAAGTTGTACGGAATAAACAATCCAGTCTTCTTGCAAAGTGGCAAACCGCTGAGAGACCTCATGGGTGACTTAGACCAGTTACCGGCTTGCGACATGATCATGTCTTACTGTGCTGGAGGTGATCTTTTAAGCGCCGCAGCTAGTTGTAATGGCAGGATAGAAATGTGGCTGATCCAGCGTTTGTTTGCAGAACTTACACTGGCTGTCAAGTATTTGCACGAGTCTAATGTCATTCACAGAGATTTGAAATTAGAGAACATAATTCTGAAGTATCCTCTTCCAGCACTAATCGGCATGAAGGAATCGCCGCTGTACACCCAAAAGAATTTCATTGAAGTAGCAGATTTCGGTCTTTGTAAAAGAATCGAACCGGGTGAGATGTGCACCGCCCGCTGCGGTTCTGAAGATTACGTTTCTCCTGAGATTTTAATGGGCGTACCCTACGACGGGCGCCTGAGTGACACTTGGGCTTTGGGGGTAATTCTCTACGGTTTGCTGGAATGCAGACTACCCTTCGATCCTCCACCAAATGCTACAGCAAGACAGCGTAACAGGGCACCCGCGCATCGCATTGCTAGATTTGACTGGAAATGGTTCCAGTGGGCTGAAACGGATACACCTGCCAAGGAAATTGTAGAAAATACACTTACAAGAAAAACGCAACGGTGGATGGTGGAAGACATCTACGAGTCTGAGTTTGTCAAGGAGGTTGCCTCACAATTTGCATTTTAATGAACATTATTATTCACATAGCATATGTAGCATCCATGAGGGGCCCCCGTAGGGGTTAATAATCCTTGTTCTTCTGTTCACGTGTAGATGAAGGTGCGAAACACAGATATTTAAAAGGGTTGCCGTCATACTACCAAGAAAGCGAACTTCTCAATTCTACTCGAAAAGAGAATAGCGAAATGTCTGTTGAAGATTTAGGTGATAAAGTAGTGCTTACACATCCTGATGATGATACCAGCAAGGCCACCATTTTAAAATACGGAGCTACGGTCATCAGCTGGAAGCTTAAGGATAGTGAGCAATTGTGGCTCTCAGAGGCAGCAAAGTTGGATGGTTCCAAGCCCGTAAGAGGCGGTATTCCTTTGGTGTTCCCAGTTTTTGGAAAGAACACCACCGATGATAATCTAAGCAAGTTGCCTCAGCATGGTCTTGCCAGAAACTCTACGTGGGAGTTCCTAGGTCAAACACAAAGCAATCCTCCAACCGTTCAGTTCGGCTTATACCCGGAGATCGCCAACCAAGAGTTGACTAAATTATGGCCATTTGACTTTTCGTTACTTCTAACTGTGCAGCTGGGGGTCGATTATTTGAAGACTGACATTGAAGTGAAAAACCCCTCGAAGACTGAGCAATTGAAGTTCAATTGGCTGTTCCACACGTATCTAAAAGTTTTTGATCTAGAGGGTACTTTAGTCTCCAACCTAGCTGGAGTGAAGCTATACGATCAATTACTGAAGCAGAGCTATATCGATAAGCATCCTGTCATCACAATCACTGGTGAAACGGATGCCATTTACCAGAATGTAGATGAAGCTCGCTTGATTCAAGTTGTTGACAAGGGCCACCCGGTTCACACGGTCAAAAGACACAATTTACCGGATGTCGTCGTCTGGAATCCTTGGGAGAAGAAAGCTCACAGCATGGCTGACTTTCAACCCAAAGAAGCTTACAATGAAATGGTGTGTATCGAACCTGGTCACGTCCACGATTTTGTCTCTCTTGCGCCCGGTGAATCCTGGTCCGCTTACCAGTTGCTCTACAAGGAGGGGCTCAAGTATCAAGCCATTCAATAGAGTGCGCATAGATAAAGAAGTTAATAATTACAATTTAATGACCCTTTTTTCTCTTTTGATCTGCTCCTCTTGGTTTCCCAAGTTTTCTCTGACGAGATAATTAAAGGACCTACGTACAATTATGCTTACATTTGTATTTCGAAACCGCCCCTTCAATCAATCCTCCTCTTCTTCCTCGAATCCGCCTGATTGACCTAACTGTGCCTTAAGGGCTTCCAAATCTGGGTTCCCGCCCATTAGATCGCCGAAATCAGCTCCGGCTGGAGGTGGAGCAGTTTCTTGCTCATCTTCATCAACCCACTTGTTGAAATCCGTCTTGATGTAGTTGTACCTCACTTTTTCCTTAGTTAAACGTGGCCAGTACTCTACACCCAAGTCCTTCTTGAAGATCTTGAGGAAGTAAGATTGGCCATTCGCCACCTTGTGAAGAGATTTCTCAGGTATAACCTCCTTGAAGAAATCTATATGTAGATTGTAGTGGTGACTAGTCTCATCCCCGACATGACCCTTGTTTTTGGCTGTGAACTCAAGGTAGGTTGGCTCCAACTTCAGTTGGGGGTCTTCACAGTCAGGAATAGCTAGGGTGACCAGCAAATAATTCTTTTCTGGATCGGTGTCACTGGATCTCTGGGCCCAAAGAACTTCTGGTGTAATTGGCATAATAGCTTATTGAATATAGTTGCAATTGTTTCTCAAAGTCTGACTTCTTACACTTCTTTTTACACCTTACACTGAACTACCCTTTGAAATTCCAGCCCTTTTTATACTCCCCAGTTTTTTGGCGCGGAGCGGTCGAACTTTCGAGAACAACAAGGCAACGAGGAGAAGGGAAGAAAAGTGGAACATTGACCCAAGGCATGAGTGCTTACATTGCAGGCTGAGAGAGTGTCTCGATAACATTATATTGCTCAATTGATCTTATGAGTATGTGTCCAGTATTTGGACTTCGTTATCCGAAGAAAAAAGTCCAGGAGAACAATACTGAAGCTAGCATATTCATCGGTTTTCGTAGCAGGTCCACTGTAATGATGCAGTGATTTTCCGGTTTACCGAAAAAGTTTAACCATTGTTGCAAAACTACGAACCATTGTTCATTCGGACCTCGCTATATTTAAACTACTGTTTACGGTACAACTGTACACTAAAAAGAGAATAAACGGCAATTGGATGTGCTAGCCCATGAATTATTATTCGTGGCAGCCTCTATATCGTAGTCTTTCGCTTCGTCACTTGAGTCCCCTCAGGACTACAGGACGTTACTACTCGACAAGCGGTTAAAGTAAAGGGCAAGACAAAGAGAGTAAGGGTGCGCGGCGCGATCAACTACAACCAAGCTCAGATCGATTACCGCTGTGATCCACTGCAATGTCTGGCGGATCTGCAGGCTAATTGTTCCCCCACATCGCCCTCCAGTAGTGTCCAGGCTGCTATTTCCTAACAATTGTAAAAAATATTCATCAAATTGTCATTTCGTGGCTTATATAAAGGTCCTAATGCACCTATGTATTTACCATTATTTATCTCATGTCAATTCGTTTCAATGTTCGTCAGTTTAAAGAGTGGTGTTGATAGGGGTCAAGAAGACGACGTCAGAAGCACCGCCTTCGACCTTGTCGACAATGCTGGAGTTGAACTTCTTACCGTGGGCGTAACCCATGTGGGCCTTGAAAGCACTCTCATCCTTGTAGGTCTCCTCGACGACAATGGTGCCATCGTCACGGTGGTAGACCTCGAAACGAACGTTACCAGGCTCCTTTCTGACGTGTTCAGCCATCTCAGAGATAGCGTTTCTAACAAATTGCTCCTGACCCTTCAAAGGCTTCATGGTGGCGTATAGACTCTTGGCTGGCATTTTTCGGTGTTGGTTTGTTGTTGGTTTGTTGTTGGTTGATCTGTGTTATCTGATCTGTGGTATATGTAGGAAAGGGATATGAAAACTGTATTACCTTGAAATTTTCCAGCTTTATATATCTTTGGTGTTCAGGGCACATGATCGAGGTGCGCTTGACGTGCGGTCAGCGAAGCGGCACTTATTTGACGTTCCATGCCTTCATGCCACTTCTATCGCGAACAAGTTACAATCGCGTATTAACGAGTGCGCTGATGGCAAGTCTCGCCATTGGAAGGGGGGGGAGAGCTTAGGGCTCACCCCTTAAACTAATTCCCCCCCGGAATTATAGAATCGTCATAGTATGCGGTGGCGAGCTGCCTAGTTATTTTTACGATAGAGAAGCCTTCCACACAACTCGCCCCACCCCACATTCAGGGGGTAGTGTGCTCATGCGTCGTATGGCAACGTATAGGCCGTGGGCTGTCGAAGAAACACGGCCATTAATGGTTGCGCTGGGCCCCGTGGGGTAAAGAGAATTTTCTACATTGAGTTACTCTCCAGACGCATCTTTCTTGTAAACTTGGTTGATCCCAATTCTTGTTACAATTACAGGAAGCTGAAAAATGACAAGCAAATAGTGTAAAAATTAAAATGTGCCCGTCAAGCACTGACCGCCTTGCAAGCAGTAGCCTACGATTGTTTTCAAGGTGGGAACTCGAGGAAATCTGGTTTGCCAGCTCAAATCTTGCGAACTATAGTAGTGATACCATTGTTGAGTTTACTTCACATGTCCAGCGGGCCAGAGGGGCAGAGGGGCAGAGGGAATTGAATTAGCTCAATTGAGTTTTTCCTCTTAGGTCTTGGCTATTGTGATCGAGGAAAAAGAAGTGCCTAGAAGAACTTTGAGTGAAATATTGTTCCTCCGGCTATGCTGTTTACTCTGCGATCACTGAGGGGTTGCTGTTGGGGAATGCAGTCGCGGAACAATTTGATGAAATATTTTCCGACGAGCTAACAAAACGTGAAAAAGGAAAAATTAGCTTCATTTCAGCGGAAATCTTCACCCTTTAAAAAAGGATAATGTACCGAGCAAATATGTTGCATAGAACACGGGAATGGAAGAGAGAACCCAATTGATTACTTGTACCAAGAAACAGGTTTGAAGGATGGGCTTGCATCCTCGGTTGAGGTTCTACCGGAGACATCAGTCTCCAGGGCGTGTTATATTGTTCCTGCGTAATTCACCGCCAGGCGTTGCAGATGTAGATTAACGGAAAAGAAAGTTATGATATTTCGGCGATGTGGGCGCGCGCCTGAAAAAAGGGATAGCAAAAAGACGCGTGTGACAAGACGAGATAGAAATTTAGGAAGTAGGCGGGTGCATGAAAACACCACTCCGGTGCTTTTCAGTAGTGCTGGTCCTTTTCCTCAATAGTAGGGAGCAGTTACTGCAGTGGTGACACGAAAATAACCTTGACAATGCTGTTACAGCTCTCGGTGTCAATCTTGCACGTTTTATCAGTAGCAGTGCCGCCGGTTAGGACGGTGCTTGCTGAAAAGTGAAGATTTGCTAGCGTCCTACTTGAATGAGAGAGCACGTAGCCACTAGTGAGCGGAGAGCCTTTATGTGCAGACATCGTAGAAAAAAAATACAGCATAGTACATTCAGTTAGGCGTTCAAATTTGTGCCATATGCAACGAGCAAAGTGAAAAAAGTGGACAAGTCCGGATTCGAACCGAAGACCTCCCCCATGCTAAGGGGGCGCGCTACCAACTACGCCACATGCCCTAATTTATTATTCGAAGAAATTGCTCGCTTTAATCCATCCCAAGAAACATTCTTGCTCTTTTTTTTTTTTTTTACCTCTTTCATAATCTCAAGTTCGAAATTTTACAAAGGGAGGTGGCGAAAACAAAAGCACCTATTGTTGAAGCAGAGGCACAAACACAGACAGAAACACTCTCTGTTGGGTTGAAAACGCATTAATGCTCTGTTAAACTGTTTGAAATTGTTATTAAGGAGCTGGTCTGATTTGGTTCTGGTTTCCATAGAAATTTCCCGGTTTGTTTATTATTATTACTTTGCCAAAGTTCATCGCATTCAAGTTTAGACATCCTTCAAGAGGAGCCGCTTTGTGAATGAGAGACTCCAATCATAGGTCCGTGCTGGCCAACAGACCCGTGGTTACGATTACTTCGACAGTGTACGACCGCAGGGCGCTAGATCTGAGTTCGAATGTACCACTGATAAATTCTTTGAATCACCTAACATACTTGACGTCGAATTCTGGCAAAGTTAGAGAAACCATTGCAAATGACGGGGCTCTGGAGAGACTGGTTTCGATACTGCATGGCTGCCACATACCGCTATATGAGCTTTTACAACTGGATTTGAAGCACGTGAGCCGACACAGAAGGGCAAGAATGGTTTGGAGACAAAAGAATCTAGCAATGTGCGCTTGGAAATGGACGCTAGCGTTTCAGTGTCTCGTTCTTACTGGTACTCGAGGTACGGAACAAATTAGGAAAAAGGTTGTTCTATCAGGTGTGGTGCCGGTTTTGGCAACTGTGTTGGACAATTATTTATTATATCATAAAAACTACGACCATCTTAGGGGCACCAAGGTGGACGTCGATCTAAAATCTCTGGGCACGGAACAAAATTATAAAGACCTACGAAAGGACGAAAGTGAAACATTTGCACAGTACATGGAATATTTAACAGGAAGAGAGGACCTGAGATTGTCTCATGACCCTGGTTTTGTCAGTGAGGATTTGCTTAGTGCTACTGGGACTCTTCCATCCGATTTCGCCGACATTTGGTCTACTTTCAAAAACCTAGATACTGAAAATGGGAATAGCTCGGACGAAAATGGATATAGTAACGCCGAAGGTGATGACGATGCAATGGTGGATAAGGAGGCTTCTGATGACAGCTGTTTCATGGTGGATGAGGACAATAAGCTATCGATATCAATACCTCGAGACTTTTTCTTGGGGAGAATCATTCCCAAGCAAGACGATGTCATTTGGTCACTCCAGTTACTGGCTTTTATTTCGAAATACACATATATGAAGCAGCAATTACAGAATGTTGAACTTATTGAATCGTTGTCATTCAGATCCATCGTGGAAAGAGTAAAGAGAAGAATTAATGGGGAAGCAGAACAAATGACACAATCAACAAAGTCCTGTGACGATGAAGTCAGTTATGACATACCTATGCAAGAACAAGAAGACGATCCTTTTCTCGTAGAAATACTGGGATTGGCCAATAGATGTAAGCAATTGGAGAAGGAAAAAGAACTGGAAAATGTTGTCCCCTCGCGAAACCCTTACGAATATTATCACGTCCTTACTACTGAACATAGATTCTCCCGAAGACTTCTGGAGGAAAGACAGTTGGTGGCGAACTTTAAAGAAAAGTGGAACTATTATGAACTAGATATGGATTTGGACGAGGCGACGTGGAAACATGCGAGTTCAAAAGATTGCCACAATCTTTTTCCATTAGTTGAAAGATACACAGTCAGTTCAAAAAATCCACATGATATGGTATACTGGAGTTCTGTGATCATGCGGAACTCCTGTAGAAAAAATGAAGTTACTGGCGTTCGGCAATGTGCTAACTTTCTTTGTGGAAAATGGGAAGATTTTCCTAGGCAGTTTGCCAAATGTCGGAGGTGCAAACGCACCAAGTATTGTTCAAGAGATTGCCAACTAAAAGCTTGGACTTATCACAGATATTGGTGCCATGAAGTCGGCTCCGGCATGAATACGGCGGCGAGCAATACCGGGGCCAACACGCCAAGTAGCTCTACGGCTTCCAGCAATGCACCTTTGCCTACTGGAAATGGCAATATAATGGCAATAAATGCAGGCACGGTTACAGGGCCTGCGACCGGACTAGGAGTTAATCTCCGGGGTGGCACGACCAGGGCTACCACTGTTGTCGTAGAAGAAGTGACGGGAATAAACACTGGCGCCACTGCTGGTGCAAATACAGCAAGCATAACCACGAATGCTATAAGCAACATTGATAGAAATGCGGGTATTGGAAACATTCAGCGTCTGCATAATGCTGCCCTCGACCAAGAGGATGAAATGATAACTACTGACGACAATGACAATGATAATTTTGCTTGAAGCAAGCTTGGAGGGAGAAAAGTAACTAGTAGATTGTTTTTTACATAAATTCATATAACGAAATTTCGGAGTTCAGCTGGTGGAAAGAAAAAAGGGAGCCAACTCGGCTTTTAGAAAGATAAAAAAAACGAAAAAGATCGTAGACTTCAGCTTCTGCCTGTTCGATTGAAGAGTGCAGGCATGTTTGAAATAAAACTAAACAGTAAATTGAAAGCGGAAGTTGAGAAGCTAAAAAGGGATATCGCTAATGAATCCATTCTTCCTCAGCTAGCTGAAATCCTAGACAAGGAAAGTGTATCCATGGATTTCCTGATGAAGCTGTACCATGACCACTGGCGAAACCGCTTACCTCTACAACAGCTGCTCAATCCGTTGGACTTCAAATTTAAAGGCAGACACATTCCGGGCGCTAATTATACACCAGATTTTAAATTAGAGTTACAGCAATTGAAAATACAACAGCAGGAAATGGACTATCAAAAGCTAATAAAAAAAAGTGGTCCCCTTGGTAACCTAGTCCACGATGGAGACTCAGTAACTCCAGCACAAATGCATCGTGAGGTCAAAGAGCAAGTAACCACAGTTTTCAACATTCTGGTTAGCGTTGTCTCAGTCTCATTTGCCCTATGGTACTGGTCTGGAAGTTCCAGCCGAATGGCGCTGCATTATCGAGTTTTGATCAGTTTATTTTTCGGAGTACTGGTGCTGATTGCTGAGGTAGTCGTCTACAATAGCTATATTCAAAGGGTGAGTGAAGCTAGAACCAAGGAAAAATGCAAAATAGAGAAAAAAAAAGTCATCAAGAAAATTGTGATATGATTTACTCATGCTCTCCCGTGATAGATATCGCAATAGGAGCTGTTGGAAGTAATTCGAAACAGCATTTAGAAGAGTGCTTCCGGTTCCAAAATCGTAGCGGAGTCTTTTGCATTGTTGATTTCTTGAATTTCTGAATGGTGGTGAAAAATGACCAATGAAGCATCATGAGATATAGATCGAGAAATCCAAAATCTGGCCAAAGTGCAGGAGAAAACTTGATTGTTGCATTTTCATGAACTTGCCATAACATGTAATCAGATAATCTTAGGTGTCCACTGGTTCTTATGAGAAGGTCACACTTATCCGAATACTGGTCCAAGTACATGTTACTGGTGAAGTCAGAAATTTTCAACTGCCTGAGGTCCAGATTTGATTTTGTCCAGAGCTCAATTGAGCTCTGCATGCTGTGGTGAATATCATTCCTTGCTGTGTATGGAAAGCAGATGTACAATGTAAAATCTTCGCCGTCACTAGTAAGTTGCTCCACTTCTTTAATTTTCTTTCTCATGTCTTCAGATATTAGCGAATGATCCCCAACGATTCTCAATTTGGACTGATATAATGGGTCCTTATAATCTTTGGCTCTACGAGCAAACTCATCCAGTTTGACGGAAAACATATTCGTCAGTGCGTCAACTTCTTCTGCAGGTCTGTTAAAATTTTCAATTGAAAACGCATATGCTGATACACACCTAACTCCCATCTTTTTCAGTACGTAGCATAAGCTTAGAAGGGTTATCCCACCGGCCTCATGCCCTTTTTTCAATGGCATGCCCATTTTTTTGGCATATCGCCTGTTACCATCCATGATAAACGAGACGTGTCGCGGCACAGGACCAACCGCAACCACGTTAATCATTATATTCTGGAACACTTGTTGCAATTTGACAAAATATTCGAAAGAACTAAGCCATGCCAAAAGTCGCTGCATATAAACTCGGGCCGAAGATCGAGCCGTCTTCTTGTTCGTCGTCATAGCTGGATCTGATGGAGCAATGATATACGATCTAATGAGTCTGGGCACCCGCATGCTTTGTATAATTTTCTTGCTTTCTGTTTTTCCTGCAAACTGAGCAAGCCAATACAAATGCACCTCACCGGCTTCTTTTGCCTTATATACGCCTTCAAAATATTTAGCCGCCAATTAATAGTTACCCGCAGCACTGCAACGCGCAATAACAGGCACAACAGAGATATTGATTAGAGAGAGATGGATTAAGTATTCTTAAAGAATGATTTACGCTAGAGTCTTTTTCTCAATGTTATAGACGAGTTTCATAGTTTGCTCCATCATGGTGAGACACAAGATAGTATGAGGAGCAATTCTGAAGACCTGCGCCCCAAAACCTTTGTAAAGAGCGGTAGGTCCTTCGATCTTGACGGTCTTCACAAAACAATCAATAGGGCCTTTGTACAGATCACCCTTCTGGTTGTAAATTCTGGTTAAAATGACATCCCATGGGTTCATGACGATAGCTACACCAAAACCTGCAATCATACTGGCTGTCAGGTGTAGAGCCGTTCCTTCTTGTAAGAGGTTGTTGTCCTTAATGAGTGCCTTCGTAACATTGTAGATTGGCAACTGCACAGCAGAACCAGCACCGGTTCTCATTATGGCAGCATCGGTACCCCTGTAAAGACCCTTGATACCTTCCGATTTGTAGATGGTTCTGAGACCATCCCAGACACCCTTGTAACGAGTCTGTTCACCAATGGCTACAGAGTCAGAGTATGATTGGAGCCTGGTTTTAACTAGGTACAGCGGAGAGCCCAAAATGGCGCCAATGATACCTGCAGAGGCACCCGCGACGACGTTGATAACAGGATTCTGGACGCTATGTGGTACTTCATCGGGGTAGCAAATTCTATTCATGAAAGCTCTAGTTGGTTCATAAAAACCGAGCCTACAACCATTTAACGCTATCTGGTACACGTAAGCTGCCATCAGACCTTTTTGAAGACTCAAAACACCCTCATTGCGGAAGATGACGTACATGGCCTGCACTGGGTTGGTGTAAACACGCTGGTTGGTAGCGGATAATTCACCTTGGAGTTGCATTCTTGTTTTCACCAGTTCGATAGGATTTGTCACAGTGACGGCTACACAGGCCGCCATTCCGCCTGCTACGAAGGACCCAAACTTGGATATTTTCTGAGCGGGACTTAGCAGTTCCTTCTGCTCTTCCTGTGCGGCCTCTAGAGCCAGCTCTTCAATTCTGGACTTGTCCACCATATCTATACAGAAGTTAAAATATTAATACAATACAAAGCTCAAAGCTTGTCGAGTGGCCCGTTGTTCTGCGTTTTATGATACTTGGATTCCTTGATTCTTCGAGGTTTTTTAAATGAAAAATTCTATGCCGGTGCCGGCGAATTTTCCGCTGATTTGCATCGTGAGAAAAAAAAAAAACTGAAAAATACAGAAAAAAGAAAACTATGACTGATAAAGGCGCCAAGGAAAGATGACTATTATTCATTAGGCTAAATTTCGTAAACTTCATTACTTATTCACAAGAGTATGTAAGTTACCGGAAGTTATTATGCAGAGTGCTGCAGTCTGCGCAGTAATAGCCGTTTTCTCGACCAGAAAAGGAACCTCGGGACATTAAGTTAAATCTGGTACCTCTGCAGACGTCGCATCGTAGCTTGGGGCTCAGAAAGCTATTTGATCTGGCCAAATCAGCGTCCGTGGCGCTTGAAGAAAGGCTGTTTCTTTTGAATGAATTAATGCTGGAATTGGAGCGGCTTAAAAGTGCGTTTCTGAAGACGGAGTTCGATCTGGCACAATGCTTAGGCGCCGGAGCCGAAGAATTACCCTCGTTAGGCCAACCAGTAGTATTTAATTGGGTGCCACTTCCCGTGGGTGAGCCGACAATTCCGGGGACATTCCCTGCCTCGCTGATCAAAGAATCCGTACTGCCAAACTTATCCCTCCGTTCAAGATCTAAGGGTTGCAGTCCCTGTAATACTCTGCTTCGGATCGTGGCGGGCATGTCGGCTCGAAAAACTCTGATAAGACCTGTGCTGTCAGTTGTGATCATAATGGTGCCAACGGCATCCACAGGGCTAGGCAAAAGACTGCCGTTAGACATCGAATTCGATGCAAAATCAAAAGACTCTTCGTCAGAGTCATCTGAGTCGTTATTATTCTTGTCACTGTGCTTGCCTGATCCTAACATTTCAAACTGATCATCGGCTTTGTATAGCAGCAGTGAAAGTTCGCAAATCAAGTCATTAGAAAGCGAGAGTGCCTTGGCAGTTTCGGGCGGTGCAATACTTGCCGTCGTGACCGGCGAATGGTGTGCATGAAATGAAATGGAATAGTTGTTCCTTATTCGCTGATCGTTGGCCCCGCTGTGGCCATGTTGTAGCAAATGTTTGAGTGGATTATGAAGGTGATGATGGTGTTCTTGCTTCGAGTCAGGCGAGTTGTGGGGGCCCGATTTACTCTTAGATCTCGTAATTAAGCTTCTGAGACTGCCGGATCTCCTTACTCCCCCTTGAGGCAAATTGGTCTCCTTCCCATGTTCTAACAAGCTGCTCGATTGCAACTTCCAGCCATAAACCCAATGATCGTTACTGCCGGATACGACAACAGCTTGATTGTGCGCAACAACCAGTTGGGCATTGTGCTGTGAGGCACCAGATTCAAAGCCTCTTAATACTTCAACGCATCTTTTAGTTTTTAGGTCGAAAATGCGTACCCGAGAATCATTGGAAGTAACCATCAGCTTTAGAGTTTTGTCGTTGGGAGCTTTGAAACATTGTAAACAGGTAACCCTGGGCCCATGATGTGGCTTGGCACTCGAATTGAATGCCTGCGGGGCCTTTTGCTTTTGAGTATCTTTATCAGTAACGTGGAACCAGGTGACCAAATGGAAGCCTTGGGTCTCTAAAATGTATATGTATCCGTTGAAAGTCCCGACGATGGTAAATTTGCCAGTCTCTGGAGATAGAACCATAGAGGTAACTAAATCTTGGCAATCAAACTCGAAAATGACTTCTTCGTCTAAAATAGACCACATACGACATTTGTGGTCTAAGCAACCACTAAGGAAAAACCTATCGTCCAGAGGATAAAACTTCACGCAAGTAACAAAGTCGGGATGAAAGAATGTTTTGAGCGATTGGTCACGTTTAACATGCCAAAGACTCACTGTCTTATCCATTGATGCAGTGACTAAAAAATCGTTCTTAGACCAATCCATATCCAAAACATCACTTTCATGTTCTCGGAACACCTTTTGCGCATGTGGTTGAAAGACTGGAGCATATAAATTTATCGCCGACAACTTTGCCGTGTCTTTCTCAGCTTTCTCGGCCAGTTTCTGACTCCTCCTTGATACATTTGGATTTGACCCATTAGAACTAAGATTTCCATTCTGCTTCGCCAGTATGGTGTTCCTGCGCAATGAAGTGTGGATCTTCCCAATGTAATCCATCTCCCACCTTTCAGCAGGCGAACTTATCACCTTCCAAATCCATATAGACCCATCTTTACTACCCACAGCCATGTGATTTCCATCGTGACTAAACTTCGTAACCCATATGGCCTTGGCATCTAAAGGTTGTCCTTTGGGCGGTAACCCTTCATCGTATGCTTTCAACTCTTGTGCTAAAAATAATCTTCTGAACTGCTTCAAATTCTTACCCCGTTTCATGAGTTTGATATAGGGTGGGTTTTTCAAGTACTCCTCAAACTGATCTCTGTCAATCGATCCCAACACGCCCCTGACTATATTTTCCGTTGCACCTGCAGTAGCAACACTAGGTCCGGAGCCCCGCAGCAACTTCTCCCTGATCTTTGCCAAAGAAGTTGGAGACTGATGTGGCAACTTGTGCAGGTCTGGATCCGCATACCTTTTGAACCCTAATGGCTGTAGATCCGCTGGGTACTCTTGGTCTAAATTGTTGTTACTTTTCTCTACCTCTTCGGGGCCATCAGAGGCTGAACTAGACGGTTTAACATTTTTTCCTGTACTACCATCTATAGTGTATGCACGACTACGACGCGGCAATTTGCTCGATCGCATGTCCCTGTAACTAGTTGACTTATCGACCCTTGGTACAATAATTCCTTTCTCTGCAGTTTTTGAAGGTCTGAGAGTCTGTGAAACTTTTCTTCTCTCTGTGATCTGTACTAGGCGCACTTAAACTGTCAAACTAACTCCTTACTTCTCTTGGTGGGACCCTCGATTAGTCCGAGAGTTTGCTCGCCCACGTTACGGTCAGCTGAAAATGCTAAAACCTTCCGGTGGCAAAGTTGGTACAATGTGAGCAAAGACAAGAGTTCTGTGTTTTGACAAAGCCTCGCGAGCCTTTGCTGACAGCAAAGTGGACTTGAAATTTGATCTACTTTTCAAAATTTACCTTAGCGTTTGTCATATTCGGCTTTTATGCGAGTCAAATTGCGAACATTTCGCCTCACGAGAGACAAAATGGAAATTTGAACTCCCGGCTCCAACAGAGAAGCAGAGCATTTGAACGCGACAAGGTAAACTTTATCATTGCCTCTACGAGGTGTATCTGCATAAAAATGTCTATAAAACCAATTGACAGCTTTATATCCAATAGTGTAAAACTGTTTGAAGCGAATCCCTCCCAGACAACTTTTTGCATAGCTTATAGGAGCGAGGCTATTCCCGATGGTAAGACTAAACCAAAGGTAAGCTTTAAGACTCACAATGCACATTTGGGAGCCTATTACAAGTTTCAGACAAATAAAAGCAAAGATGTCTCTAGACTGCTGAGTGCGCTGGGCCCAAGAGGAGTTACTGTTACACTCGGAAAAGTTGAAAGGCGTAATAAGCTCACTAAAGTCCTCGGCAAGAAAGCCCGTCATAAGGCCAAGAGCAAGGATGTAGTAGGCATGAGTACATTGATGGTGAATACTGATGTTAAGGAGTATGCGCCTGTTGTTGTAGAGCAGAAGCAGGAGCCTAAAAAAAAAAAATCGAAATCCAAAGGAAAGAAAAAACGTTGAAAAAAATATGTCATTATACTGTAGATTATCATATATATGTAGATAAGTTGAACCCGCCAACTTGTTATTTCCTGAACTTCTTTTTTTTGTTCTTATTTTTTTTATTCTTATTTTTGTTCCTTTTCGTGTTAGATTTAGCAACGCTCTTGGTAGTTTCTGCGATACCTTTTATTAACGGAATCTGCTCCTGTATGTCAGCTGTTCCTGCTTCTGGCTCTCCCGAAGCACCCTGTGCATCCTGTGCGTCATTGTCATTACTCTCTTCTTCTTCAGTGAAATTCTGCTCTCTGTCGTAACTTGATGTGTGTCTTTCGTAATTTTCTGGCTCGCGACTAGCTGAACCCGAAGCACCCTCTACTGTGTTAGAGTCTGTTGGTGCATCAGGCGCAGCTGAATTCGCAAGTTCTACGCTGCTTCCCACGTTGATATTAATGTTCCCAAAGAATGAGTCTCGGTCTTCACCGTCCGCATATTTAGGTGGCAAATCTTCGCCCTTCTGCAACACTGTATCTTTCTTTATCTCTGCTCCATTATATGAAGGTGGAACACCAATTTCTCCGAACAGACTGCCGAAGGCGTACTTCTTAACATTTGCCTCCACGAACACAAATCCCAGTTGCCCGAGGTTAACATTCAATTCGACTTCGTCGGATGGCAACTCACTTTCGTTACGGATATCGTGCACCCTCTGTAGGTCCTTCGGTAGAGAAATTTCCCTGGCTTCTGCGAGTGCATCACGCATGTCAACATTATCTGGATCCTCCAAGAGACCATCCCTTGTATAAGTCCTAGTAAAAGCGGCATTCATTGACCCCAAACTTACAAAGAGATCGATTCCAACATTTTGTGTTACGTCCATCAGTTTCTTGCCATTGTGGGTAATAAATATAGTTCCAGTTCTGTATCTATACCCAAACCCTACCACATCACCTTCCTGCAACTTAGGAAGTAACGTGCTGGCCATAAATGGGTTGTTAATGCGCAGTTTACCAGTGGATTCATAGGCTATGGAATAAATGGACATCCCGGGTGGCCTAAAATATGGGTAGGGACAGGTAGTCAATCCAATACTAAATATAGCATTGGAGTCTGCCTGGTGCTTGAATACCTTAACCTCGAAGTAGACAGCAGCCTTTTTGTTAAACGGCAGTGGATAATTCATGACGGTTGAGGAGCTTTTATTATATTTCGTAAACGTCACATCCAGTTTATCTTGTACCACCAAGCTAGGCAAGAAATTACCTTGCGCATCAGTGTTATCATTGATGCTGGGTAGAAAGAAATAGCTTTGCATACCCCTGTCGGTGATAAATTGTAAATCTGACTCGTTGAGGAAAGTACCAAACTCTCTGACATTAGGAGGATTAACTTTTTGAAACTCCTTCGCATGGTTATAGAGCTCCACCTCAAACTCTGACATTCGAGGAAGCTCCTGAGCCTCCTGTTGCTCTAAGGCAGCTTCATCATCAAACTGGCCAGGTGAAGTGAAGCTAGAATCTAATAATATACCACTGCGTTTCTTGTTGAAGAACGAGTGCAACCCGCCATTTCCATTGCGACCACCTCCGCCAACCTCTTCATCGTATTCTGCTTCGTCGGCTCCACAGAATGTGACATAGACCGCTACTACTACTAGAATCAACATCAGGAGTGCAAACGTAACGGACAAGCTTATCAGAAACGCCAAGCTAATAGTCCCTGAATCGTCCATGGGAGGTCCGGGGTAAGGATCATTCATGGAATCCAACTCCGCCTTATAGAAGGACACGACAGATTCGCCATCTAAAGGTACAAACATCGTCAACTGTACACCTCCAAATCAGATCACTAGCAATGAAAGAGCTGTGTAACGTTTCTATGTGTCTAACTAGTTTCGCTCGTCGAAATCCTTGTGAGGGAGCTAGCTGTTAACGGAAATCTAAGGAAACTTTGACCCCATGGATGATAAACTAAGCACGCATATCACATAAAACGAAATTTCCGCGACAGCAGGCAATAAATTATATGGTGTATATAGAATGCATTTTTTTAGTCGTCGAGTTCATCACTCTCGTATTCTCCACCTGCTTCACTCCATTCTATGTAATAATCTTTCATCATTTGCTTGTAATGCTTCAGGAATAAAGGGTCATAGGGAAAATAGCTTTGCAGGTCTATAAATTGCTGTCTTGTAGCTAGAGACCAGGTGGAAGTTGCTACAGACTGAGAGGTCTTACTGTCTTTATCACCTCTACCTATAATACCCCTGAGGCGCTCATTATTGTTATTTTCGATAATGCTAAAGCAACAAGCCACATCCTCATGTTGAGCAATACGGGCGAACATGAGCATGACATTTTCGTTACAGTATTTGAGAGGATTGAACTTCGTCAAAACCATACGTGGAAAAAATTTGTCCAGCTCATATTCCCAACTACTGTCCGCATCTCTAAACAGAGGGTATCTAAAGCAAAAAATGTAGCACAGAGCCTGGAATGCCGCATAAAAGTGTTTGAATCTTTCCATTCCACCAGGTTGATCAACTTCCTCCTCGCGCTCCAGGACGTATCGATTCAACCATGACGTCAAATAACTAGCAACGAAAATGATCTGAGTTCTCGACAATTTTTTGGCACGAGCAATGTAAGATCCCAGATATTGCAGTGATTTTATTTTCTTCTCGGAAGTCTCTGTAGGTGAGAAAGAAATGTCTATCAGAGTTACTAAAAAAGAATCCATCAGCTCGATTTGTTGCTGTGAGATGAGGAACACAATATACTGGATTGATTTTGTATAGTAGGTGGGCAGGACATGCGATTTGAATAGTGTGGTTAAAGTATTGAAAATTGTGACACCGTCTCCTGCTTGCAAACTCTCAGCGGTTAACTCCTCTTGGAGACGGCCTGTGACCAACGTCAATATAGCATCTAACTTTGTTGATAAATCTTTGATGCTTTGTGACACTTTGACATTATATTCTTCTTCACCTTCTAGTTCGCTTTCAGGAACATCATCCTGATCCTCATCTTCAGCAACTATATCCTCATCTGGGATGCCATTCGTATCATCCTCCTCCTCTTCCTCATTGTCGTCATCATCGTCATCACCTTCAAAATCTTCTATATCGTCGTCCAATTCGTCCAATTCATTTTGGAGTGCTACATCCAACGAAATGGTCCTTTCAACGATCAAAGACCAAGCCTGGAACTGCAGCTCCTTGCAATAAGTCGTCAAAGTCAGCAAGTTTGAAATGTAATTCACCAAATTCTTACTGCTATCATTGTTGTTGGGGAAAAATCTCACCAGATACATATCAATGTAGCCCATAGAAGATGGAATCATCTGAAGAAAATATTTCAGCAGCGAATGGTGATGCACAGTTTTTTCGGGAGATAAGTTAAAACCTGATACCAAAGACATGGAGACATCTTGCCACCACTTCGGTATGCTCGAACACAGAATTGTAACGAATAACATATATTTATTTAGAGTGTATGATGGTAACTCCCACCATTTCTCGAAGTTTATAATAGACTGTATCAGGGGAGCCCTCTTTGACGAGTCTATCTTATTGATGTTCTTGCTAAGAACATCTAAAAGCACACTCAGATTCTCCGCACTTATTCTCTGGTCACTGTTCGCAGGTTGTGCCAGCTGGTTGGCCACCATGTCCAACTGTGTTGTCTCATTCTGAGTTCTATGTTAGTACAGAGCACACGAGCAGAAAGTTGCTTGTAAATTGCCATACCTTTTCTAAATCACTGAGAGCCGTTTTTAGGAACCTCTTGTACATTTCTGCGGTGAACTCCTTGTCGTCGCCATCTTCCGGTACTACAAATTCCACCTTGCGTTTCTTCGGCTCCAGGCCTATTGGATCTTGTCCAGTCCGTTTCCCAGTTTGTTCCCCAAATGCCATCATCATCATGGTTCTACCTATAACAATTCAGACACACTTTGTTGTATGTGAAAGCGAGTAAAAAAGAAGTAAATCTTGAGATGATCATCTCAAAAATTTTTTACAGGAAAAAAAAGGGAATCATAACAATAATGGTCGCATGGTACGACAGGAAAACATTGAAACAGTACCAGTGATAATAGTAAATGCATATTTTTGTTGTATGTAGAGAGCTTTTTATAATGTCTATCTGATGCTTCTTCCTTGGACCATAGAGCTCCCCAACTGCTCATTCCCGACATAGGTCCAACCACCAAACTGCTTTTGTACACTTTCGCTGAGATACTCGTCTACGACACTGTCAATTGGTTTCTCTCTAGTAAATTCCTGATCGAAGTTACTAGTATCCATGGCGCTGCTCACAGGAGGCTTATAAGGTGGAATATAACCTTTCATTAATAAACGTTTCCAAGATAATTGACTAAAGAAAGGATGTGTTTTAATTTCTTCTGAGCCATGATAACCAAGACGCCTCTTGGGATCGCGGCTCAGGAGACCTATCAACAAATCTTTAGCATCACGGTCAAATCCATCAGGAAACCTTAGAGGTTCTTGCAAAATTTTTTTGTACATTTTGGGTACATCTTCATCATAGTAAGGTGGTAAACCTGTTAACATCTCGTAAAGCAGCACTCCAAGGGTCCACCAATCAACGACTTTTGAATAACCCTGACCAAGTAACAACTCGGGAGCCAGATACTCAGGGGTGCCACAAAACGTATCGGTCTTGTCCTTATCCTTCATGTTCAATTTGCATAGACCAAAATCACAGAGAGCAATATGGCCTTGATAATCTAATAGAATATTTTCCGGTTTCAGGTCACGATAGATAACATCCAGACTATGCAGAGTCTCTAGCGCGCATAACAATTCGGCTGTATAAAACCTGGCACGCGACAGGTCAAATCTACCCTCTTTTTGCAAATGGTAAAACAATTCACCTCCATTGATAAATGCCAGCACGAGGTATAGCTTCTCTTGAGATTGAAAAGAAAACTTTAAAGGAACAATGAATGGACACTCTACACGCGCCAAGACAGTCCTCTCTGCCAGGGTATGTGTTACTTCGGACTTGGATACGATGTAAGATTTCCTTACAGCTTTCAAAGCATACACTTTTTGAGTGTCTTTTTTCCTGACTTGCATAACTTTTCCGAAGGATCCTTTACCAATAACTTTGAGAAGGTCAAAATCATCGATAGACAGAGATTTATTCTTTGAAGGCTTGTAATCCACACTGAAATTGATACTACCCCAGCCATTCTCCAATCTAACCCAATGATGGTTATACAACCTAATGTTGGCTGCCGAGTCTATCTTTAGATTTACCGGTAGTAAGAAAGAGTCTAAATGAATGTCTTGATTGGAGTTAATTTTATCGAACATAACTCTTAACCTTTCATCATCGGCTCCTGTTTCCTGCTGCCATGTCTTAGAAGGAAGGAGAATCGAAGGTATTCTCGCAAACACGTCTATCTTGAAATAGGGCAACTTCCTGGTAACATCAAAGGTAGAAATCTTGTTGAAGACAGGCTGAACCATGGTACCGTATTCAGGTTCAATAGTAGCGACGGTATTGTCGAACTCAATCGTAAAATATAGTAGGGGGTTTAATTGTTCCGATCCAGGCAGCATAATAGTCGAGGGTATGAATCTGGTGCACACATCCCCGGGTAAAAGACTTTCGTCTGCAGGTCCAGTTTTCTGTAACTGCATTCTCGACAACTGCGAAACCAGCGCATCAACTTCACTGGAGAGACTAGACCTCTTTGAAGTGACTCCCGAGCTCAACAACTTCCCCAAGATCTGCTCATTGGAAGTAATCGGGAACGGCAAACTAAATCCATCCCCGTTGTATACTTTAATAGTCAAGATCCCTGGCGCAGAGGTTGATTGCGGGGGGGCAGTGATAGGCATATCTGGCGGCGCAAAGTCATCAGAACGGCGCGAGTCTGCAAAAGCATCCTCTGGATTACCACTGGGCTCGCGAACGGTTGAAGCAGACGAAGATGCATCATGTGAGAGGCGTACAGGAGCTATTGACGAAGAAGAAGGAACTATTGTCTCCTTACGATCCATGCTAGGTCTCATGTACCCCATCTCTCCAGATTCACTGCATTCAATATCGGCACTCTGTCTTGAATTATCCCGATGGTGGTGAAACATGCCATTGTGGCCACCATGGTGACCTGTCCGGTCTTTGTCCTTATCCCTTTCACCTTCTTTATCATCTTTCGACTTGCCAAACTTAAATTTCGATATCTTCCAGTAATACATCTTAAAATGCTGAGACCTTGCACACACTTCCCAAGTGGTTAAGTGTGGTCAACTCTCCAGAAGCTCTCCTCGAGACGTATGTTGCCTCTATTTGTTTGTTCTGTGAAAAGGGAAACATTTGGTTTCTTCAAGGTCAGTTCTTCTGCGCGACAAATCACCGCCCACGGGATGCAAATAATCAAATCTACTGAATAATTGAACAATAATCTAATCAGCTATCCAATAATTATGTATCAAGCAGTTCAGGTCTTAACTGTTGGAGTCTCAGTTCCCAAAAATTCTTGGAATTTCATGAACTTCACTATCATATCAATAGCAGGTCTCAAATACTGCTCCGAAGTTAGCCCGTACTTCGATTTGTCGTCCGTATATTGCTCGATGTATAATCTTATAGTTGCACCAGCGGAACCTGTGCCAGAGAGTCTGACGACTGTCCTAACACCATTTGAAAACTTCACATACAGTCCCTGATGAGACGCGATAGATCCATCCAAATCCTTGTATTCAAAATCGCCAGCGTCAACTACTGTGAGTGACTCGTCTAAGGGGAACCGAGAACCTTTCACCTGGGGGTTACTGACAAATTCTCTCAAGTGCTGGACCACCTTATCGGCGTCCTGGGTAGACACTCGTTCGTAATCGTAGCGAGTGAAAAATGTGCGACCGTACTTCAACCAAAACTCATCCTGGATGGTCTTGATAGAAGCCTCCTTGGTAGGGTTTTCTTTGTTGTAAATGGCCAAAATATTCAACCAGGCCACAATGGCCCACACACCATCCTTCTCTCTCACATGGTTCGAACCGGTACCAAAGGATTCTTCACCGCATATGGATAGCTTTTTGGCCTCAAACAAGTTGCAAAAGAATTTCCAACCAGTTGGCACTTCATAGCAATTTAGACCATGTGCTTTGGCCACACGATCGATTGCCCCTGACGTTGGGAAAGAACGTGCTAACCCGTAGATACCTTGTTTAGCGAAATATGGTATTTGGCTAGCATACTCAGCAATGATAGCCACCGAATCACCAGGAGACACAAATGCAGGCCCTGCACCGTAAATCATGTTTCTGTCACCATCACCGTCAGAGGCGGCACCGAATTCAATGTGCTCTTTATCGACCCTATCGACAAGTGTACGCGCATAAGTCAAATTCGGATCAGGGTGTAAACCTCCAAAATCTGGCTTGGGATGACAGTTCTGTAGGACTTCATCAGCTGGGAGGCCTAATTCATCGACGAAAATGGCTTTACCATAGGGACCAGTGACACCATTAAGAGCATCAAATAAAAGCTTCCAGTTCTTGGTCGATCTTTGCTCCTGGACGAACTTCTTAATCAGATCGAAGTCAAAAATTTCTTTCATGAAACTCACATAGGCAGCTGTAGTATCCACTACGTCCAATACAAGGGGGCCCAGCTGCTGCTCACCTAAGACACTCAACTTTAACTTAGGAAAATCTGGGAAAATTTGGTAGGAGGCCAAATTTTTAGAGGCTTCCCAAATAGCATTGGTCACACTTTCTGGAGCAGGAGCACCATTAGCCAAATTGTACTTAATACCAAAATCGTTCTGTGGGCCACCAGGGTTATGCGACGCGGTCAAAATAATCCCACCGGTGACCTTTTCCTTAGTATAGCTTCTGATAATATGAGAAGCTGCTGGTGTAGATAACAACCCGTTATGGCCCACAACTAGTCGACGCACACCGTTGGCAGCTCCTATAGCTGCGATTTTGTGCAAAACTACATCGTTGTAATAACGACCATCACCACCTACTACCAACACGGAGTCTTTCACACCTTCTGGAATTGCTTCGCAAATAGCCTGAATGAAGTTTTCAGTGTAATGAGGCTTGTGCTCAAACACGCTAGTTTTCTTTCTCAAGCCTGAAGTGCCAGGTTTCTGATCCTGGTATGGTGTGGTAATCACTGTCTGCACAGAATACGACATACTTGATAAGATTGGTAGATTATTAAAGTTCTTCAGAGCGTTTGAACAGGTGATTGACCTATACTAGGGCTACGAGTGCTTTTATATAGGTGCTTGGCAAGGAGGTGGTTTTGCCAAGGGAGCGCGGCAGTGAGCAAAATCGCGAGTACAAAACGAAAAAAAAAGTGAGATGACTTACGCGAAGTGTCCCTTCAAAAAAAAAAAAGGTTCATTATATACAATTTACGCAATCTTCAATCTGCTCTCGAGAGTAGCGATTGTAGATTTGGCACTTCTTGCTCCTCCTCTTCATCCTCATCTTCAGTCGATACGCCCCTTGAGGTTTTCTTGATGTTGAGATCCTTTTTTAGACGCGTCAGTAGCTCATCGCCCTTTTTATTAGGCTTATAGCGAGGTGATATCTTTGCTACGAGTACATCTGGCATCTCTGGCACGTGGAACTCCATCTTATTGATTAGACATTGGTGTATCCATTCAAGAAGCACCTGTTGAGTGCGATGCAAGTGTATTGCTGGCACACGCAGTGGATCTTCATCCACTGCAGTCGCTTTCTGAGGTAACGGCAGAGTGGTTTCTTTCGCCTCCACAACACTATAATAGAGTGGATCTGGGGTGCATGGTTCATCATCCATGTCGAATAGATCTATATATTGTGACATGAGGGAGTCAATATCACTGGGAGCTTCTTCCTTGATCTTACGACCGGAAGTCGTGGTGCGGTGTAGCAATCTTGGAAAATCTGAAACTCTCTGTTCCTCTGCAAAAGGCAGTCTGCACCAGGTAAATGCGCGTATAGTACCTACGAGCAGAGGGCACAATACGCCCATCTGAACCTCTGCGCCCGACTTAGCAACAAATCGAACGATAGCAACTTTATTGCCTTGGAGCATCACATCCACCATGGCACTGAGTGCCACGACATCCTCAATGCCGCCAACCCTAGTATCTGCGAGAATGAAACGAGTCTCTGAGTGAAGCCAGTGGCGGGGAAGCGCATCCATATCCATGAACCCTCGTATATCAATGCCAGGAAGGGTCTCTGTTGAACGTTGTTCTTCCAAGGAAGAAGGAAGCACGACGTAGTCCGATCCATAGCGGTAAGCCTTGGCGATAGATTGTGGAGATACCTGCACTGGGCGGTCGCTGTTGCTATCATTCACCTCGTACTCGACTACGCTCTTTACTGGTTCGTAAACTACACGACCTTGTATCTCTTTTTTCACCACTGTCTTGCGATGTATTGGTGGAACTGCCTTAGTCGCTGGGAAACCCTCGACTTTAATGTTTATAGAATGACGATCGCCATCTTCTGGCCTTCCTAGCTGTAATTGAGCTACGTCTGCTCCTAACCTCAACTCCCCCACGAAAACTCTCACCGGTCTCACCACTGCAGGAGGTAGCGAAGAGATTTCCCTTAGCATATCGTTTATGCTAAATACAGCTGAACCGGGAATGGCTGCGGCGAGCTGCCCCCACCGTGTATTGGCATATTCGTTATCCACAAGTGTGCAATCCACCAGTATAAGGGTTAAGTTGAGCTCTTCTGCTAGCACATTCAATTCATCACCGCTCAGATCAAGTCCGTCGAGGTCATCTGTGAAGACCACTGCCTGTCGCACCATTTTACGAGTCTTGAATTGCTCCCTGCAATCCAGCGACGCTACGAGTAAACATTGCACCATGGAAGACTCTGTGGCTTCAGCACCTTCATTTTGCGACCCAACGTCTTCGCAGTAGCTTTGTAACTGCTTTAATATGCTGATGGTACCACCAGATGTTACAGGGGCCAGAAACTTCTGGACCTGGAATACTCCGGGTACATCCTGGGAATTTTTGGCCACTTGACAGTTGGCCAAATAGCAGCTGATCCAATCTGTCTTTCTGCCACGCTTGAGTTTATCGAGGAGTGTGTACTCCAAATATGCGGCTGCCTTCGAGACGCTGCCCTGCTTTACCATGTGGGTGGACACATCAAGAATGAATGTGGTACATTCTGCCATGCTGCGTGGTTGCTGCTCCGCCTACCTCCGATGATTTGTAAGATGCCATCAGATGAGGCGAGGTAGTGTGTTTGTCCCTTTTTTAATCTTACTGTCAAGGGTACCTGTGATCAAGTGTCACAAATTGACAACGCTTATCATAAAAATTTGAGGTCGTTGCTGGATGCATAGCCTCATCGAGGGACATCGCAATATTCCTCGAATTGTCCCACTTGTCATATAAGTGGGACAAGCTAATATACACGGAGATCTATATAAGTAGGACAACATCGCCATTCTAAGAGGCATATGCCATGTAAAACACTGCACAAGAAGATCAATGTTTAATATGTTTGGTTACGGTGGTTCTGGCGGCAGGCGTTCACAGACCAGGGGTCGCAATTCTTCTGTGAGAGGAGCCATGTATATGCACGCTCCGGAGTACCACGGTCCCTCAAGAAAAGACAGTGTGACCTCCATGAGTAGTACTGACAGCGGGGAAGAATCTCAGACGCTGGTTGATTTGAACAAGATTTCCCAAGCTGAGTTCCAAAAGCTGTACAACAGCATGCGCAAAGGCGAGCCGAACAACAGGGTTAATTTTTAGGTGCTTTATAGAGCCGAGCGGGCGGCGATACGTTTGATATGCTTTTTTATTATTGGGGTTTTGATTAGATATATACATACATGGTTTATTGTTATTAATGGAAATTGGTATTATTTATCACCTTTTTAACACTTTTATCTAGTCTTCTAATGCGGCGCCATGGGAGAATATTACTGGTAAGAAGTTTCTATAACAACGGAAAGGCTACAATATGACACATAATGAAAACGCTAGCGCACCCGGTGCGGGCGTCTTGTGTTGCCGTATGTATTTCATTGCATGAACACGACCATGGAACTTTACGACCAGGCTTACGATCTCAGGCACTCCCACCCCAAGCAAGGACCTACTGTACGTTTTCCCACTTAATTATTTACTGTTTTAGCCTGCCTTACCACGACGAGTGGTGTTTATATTTGCTATGTTAATTTTTCAGCGTCACAAAGCGAAAAGAACAATGCGGCATCACCGGGGCAACAATTCTTGATTCCAAGAGTAAGGTACTTATGCACTCCTGTCTGGCTCTAGTCATCGAGAACCACAGGATTCCCTCGCAACTATGGTTAAGTCTGAGATTTGAATGTAATTTTATGATCTTGGTGCAGTAGATATGAGCATTCGTGATCGGTTGCATCGAACAATTCGCGGTGTAGAGACTCCGCATTTTGCATTAAGCCGAGGTATACTAAGACGCTACTTTTCAACTTATCCACTGCTTCAAGACGCTCATTCCTGTATCATCGTGTACACATGAGAGTGGGGTACCTTTGCTTCCTCACAGTGTCTTTTCTGGAAGATGAAAGGCCATCACTATGATCGCTGGCAGTAGTACACCATGACAAGTCCTCTTGCTAAATCTACCCTGCCGTTTTGGTTCTCCAGCTGGAAAGCAACAAAAGAAAAAGAATAGCCATTAGTAATTTATCAATTGTTTTGTCCCATCCTGGGGCCGTAATACCAGGTACCCCTCGAAATGACTTTCTCCTCACTTAAGGCGATGACTCTTGCCTCCCAATCCTACGTATATAAGAAAAGCGAACATCTCATCCTTTTCTCCACTACTCTAGCACTCCTGACTCACAGAATATCAGATCAATAATGGTAAGCTTTTGGGACTCGTTTGAAGTTTACAACAGAAAGAAGCACTCGTCCAACCCCTCAATTAGCGGAGGAAATCACTCCAACGTCGGCGACAGCAAGACGATGTACATGTACGCCCATGAGAGACAAGAGAAGCGGCGCGACTCCGATACTTCTACCTCGTCTGCTTCCCCTGTTCTCATGGGGGAAGAGGGGTCGCCCCAAATGGTGGATGTCTCCAAGCTGTCACAAAACGAGTTTAAGCAGTTGTACGAACGCACGAGAAAGGGCGAACCAAATAACAGGGTTAATTTCTAACTTTGCTGGACAAAGAATTCAAACTGTTTAAATATATATAGCTAGTTGTGCAATCTAATGGTTGTTCTCATTATTCAGAGACACGGGCAGGGGTATCACAATGCGGCAGAGGTCAGGTATGGTCCACTTTGGGATAGTTACTGGTCCTACCAGGAGGGCGACGAGTACGGGTCTTGGGCGGATGCCAATCTTACGCCGCTAGGCGAGCGGCAGGCCAGGGACCAAGCGATATTAATGCGATCTCTGGTGGAACGGTACGGTCAGCCTACTGCCTTTTTCTGCTCACCGATGCGAAGGTGCTTAAAGACCTTGCTGATGACCTGGGGACAGGTAGAGCAGGTTGTGGTAATAGAGGAATTAAGGGAACGATTAGGGGTTCATGCGTGCGACAGGAGGGTTCCTCACTCGGAGGCGTTGCAGGATTTATCGCAGTGTAAGACGATCTTCCAATATGACGAGGACTATCCAGAAGAAGATGAATTGTGGCAAGAAAATCACAGGGAGACAGAACAAGAAATGGATGTGAGATTACGCGGCCCATTGGAGCGTATTCTGGGCACTGTCAGCCATGGAGTTGTGTCAATTACATGCCATTCTGGGGTCATTAGGAGTCTACAGAGAATTATGGGTCTTTCAGAGCAGAGGGTACAGCCAGCTGGTGTCATGTGCATCGAGCTCAATGGAGGAAAGGCGACCAGGTTATTATAGCATGGCGTAACGTTCAGCTCGTATCTACACTACCGGTCCGGTAACGGTACGAAGGTTTTTTTTTTTTTTTTTTTTTTTTTTTTTTTTTTTTTTTTTTTTTACCTCTTACTGAGTCATCGCGATGCCCAGTTGAAAAATTTTTGAAAACTTTTCTATGGGGTATTATAAGACGTTTATTAGAAGCTAGTTCACATAATTAAACTGAGATCCCAGCTTTAAACTGATCCAGGATTCGAGATGATCAGACAAGCCACTGTTAAGCAGATGGGTGCCACACGCTGCGCTGTGCGTAGCGCTGTGCGTACTACTACCCGTAACTTTGCATGCTACACTGTTCGTTATCACAGTACTACGGCCCCCAAGCAGTATAGTGCCGCTACTGCTGGTGCCAAAAGACCCGAGCCGGCTCCCAGTTTCAACATGGAACCCACTGGTACTCCAAGCAAGTTGCACCAAAAATTGAAGAACAACGAGCAGCAGATGGACAGCTCGTTCATCGGACTAACAGGTGGCCAGATTTTCCACGAGATGATGAGGAGGCACGATGTCGACACAGTATTTGGATACCCCGGAGGTGCCATTCTACCTGTTTATGATGCAATTCATGACTCTGAGGCCTTCAACTTTGTCCTACCTCGCCACGAGCAAGGTGCAGGCCACATGGCCGAGGGTTACGCTAGGGCCACAGGCAAACCAGGTATTGTACTGGTGACCTCGGGCCCTGGTGCGACTAATGTTGTGACGCCCATGACCGATGCTCTGGCTGATGGTGTTCCACTTATTGTTTTCACCGGCCAAGTGCCTACTTCGGCCATCGGCACAGATGCATTCCAAGAAGCAGACGTTGTTGGTATCTCCCGCTCTTGCACCAAATGGAATGTAATGGTGAAGTCTGTCGACGAATTGCCTCGTCGCATCAACGAGGCATTTGAAATTGCCATGAGTGGAAGGCCAGGCCCTGTGTTAGTGGACCTCCCTAAGGATGTCACTGCCGCAGTCCTTAGAAATCCTATCCCTACGAAATCTACATTACCATCAGATTCTCTTGCCCAATTGACCAAGGGAGCCCATGACGAGTTCACGAGCAACAATGTTAAAAGGGCAGCCGATTTGATCAATGTTGCCAAAAAGCCAATTTTGTACGTAGGCGGTGGTATCTTCAACAACCCAGACGGGCCTCGTTTAATCAGGGAACTGAGTGAGCGCGCTCAGATACCTGTGACCACCACTTTACAAGGTTTGGGGGCCTTTGATCAGGAGGATGTCAAATCTCTAGATATGTTAGGAATGCACGGATGCGCTACGGCTAACTTAGCTGTTCAGAACGCTGACTTAATCATCGCAGTAGGTGCTCGCTTTGATGATCGTGTGACTTGCAACATCTCCAAATTTGCTCCAGAAGCTCGTCGCGCTGCTTTAGAAAACAGAGGTGGCATTATACATTTTGAAATGAGTCCCAAAAACATCAGCAAGGTCGTCGAAACTCAGGTCGCGGTTCACGGAGATGCGGCTACGAACTTGGAAAAACTCATACCTCTAGTATTTGGTGTCAAGGAAAGGAAGCAATGGTTCGATCAGATTGCCCGGTGGAAGGAAGAGTACCCATTGGACTATATGCACGAAACTCCAGGCTCTAAGATCAAACCTCAAACAGTGATTGCTAAGCTATCAAAGATTGCGAATTCATTGGGTAAGCCAGTCATCGTTACTACTGGTGTCGGGCAGCACCAAATGTGGGCCGCCCAGCATTGGACTTGGAAGTCTCCACGCACTTTCATCACCTCTGGCGGGCTTGGGACTATGGGATATGGTTTACCTGCTGCCATCGGTGCTCAAATTGCCAGACCGGATGCCATTGTGTTCGATATTGATGGTGATGCCTCTTTCAACATGTCCTTAACTGAGATGTCCTCCGCTGTACAAGCCAAAGCCCCGATTAAAATTATAATTCTCAACAATGAAGAGCAGGGTATGGTCACACAGTGGCAGTCACTATTCTACGAGCACCGCTACTCGCATACACACCAGCTCAATCCAGACTTTGTCAAGCTCGCAGAGGCCATGGGTATGAAGGGTATGCGCTTGAGTGACCAGAGCAAGACCGACGAGGTGCTTAAGGAATTCGTAGACTATTCCGAAGGCCCCGTTCTTCTCGAAGTGGAAGTAGCCACGAAAGTGCCAGTTCTTCCTATGGTTCCAGGTGGAAAGGGACTTGAAGAATTCATTAATTACGATCCCGAGATGGAGAAGGAGCAGAACAGACTGCGGTACGAGCGTACTAAGGGCAAATATTGAGCAACTAGAGATATATTTATGTACACTTTTGTATATCGTCAAAAATCAGAACACTTACGTTGAAGAGTGTATAAAGAGAGAAGTTCTGATTACATTATCCTGAAGTGGTGCAGTATACCTTCCTCTGATGTACTTTTTGACGGTGATGAAATTTGGCAAACTTAAAGGCTTTTGAGCTAGCGAGAAAAGGGGCTCCTCCTCAATTAGACTACATGCGTTAAAGTCAACCAACAGCATTTTGTGAGGTCGTTTGTATAATAAACAAGGTCTGCAAGAGCTACTATGGCTATCATCAAGAAGGGGGCTCGTACTAAAACAGCTGCTGCTCCCCAAAAGAGGTCCGCCAAGATCAAGAAGGCCGCATTTGACACAACTAAGAGGAAAGAAGTCGGTGTCTCGGATTTGACGCTGCTGTCTACTATTTCTGATGAGGCAATCAATGATAATTTGAAGAAGAGGTTCAAAAATGGTTCTATCTATACTTACATTGGCCATGTATTGATTAGTGTTAACCCTTTTCGGGATCTGGGTATTTATACTGACGCAGTATTGGAAAGCTATCGGGGCAAGAACAGATTGGAAGCACCGCCACATGTTTTTGCCATTTCTGAGGCGATGTATTACAACATGAAAGCCTATAATGAGAATCAATGTGTCATTATATCTGGTGAGTCAGGTGCAGGTAAGACAGAAGCTGCCAAACGGATCATGCAGTACATCGCTGCAGCGTCCTCAACTCACACGCAATCGATTGGTAAAATCAAGGATATGGTGTTGGCTACGAATCCCCTTTTAGAATCGTTTGGTTGCGCCAAAACATTGAGAAATAACAATTCATCGAGACATGGTAAGTATTTAGAGATTCGGTTCAACTCCTTATTTGAACCCATTGCTGGTAACATCACCAACTATTTGCTTGAAAAGCAGAGAGTCGTGAGCCAGGTAAAGAACGAGAGAAATTTTCATATCTTTTATCAATTTACCAAAGGAGCCTCGGAAAATTACAGACAAATCTACGGCGTCCAAAAGCCGGAACAGTATGTGTATACCTCAAAGGCGGGTTGTACTACCGTCGATACTATTGATGATAAAAAAGATTTCCAAGCCACTTTGAAGGCTATGCAAGTAATTGGACTGACCCAAGAAGAACAAGATGAGATATTCAGGGTTCTGGCGGCAATCTTGTGGATTGGTAATATTACTTTTGGCGAGAACGATGAAGGCAATGCTGAAGTCAGAGACACTTCTGTGACAGATTTTGTAGCATATTTATTGCAGATCGATTCACAACTACTTATCAAATCGTTGGTGGAAAGGATCATGGAAACAAACCACGGCATGAGGAGAGGTTCTGTGTACCACGTTCCTTTAAACACGGTACAGGCCACTGCTGTTAGAGATGCCTTAGCGAAGGCTCTTTATAACAATCTTTTCGATTGGATCGTGGATAGAGTCAATCAATCGTTACAGGCATATCCAGGTGCAGAAAAATCTATTGGTATCTTGGATATTTACGGATTCGAGATCTTCGAACACAATTCTTTTGAGCAGATTTGCATTAATTATGTGAACGAAAAGCTGCAACAAATTTTCATTCAATTGACATTGAAACAAGAACAAGAAGAATACGCCAGGGAACAAATTAAATGGACGCCCATCAAATACTTTGATAACAAGGTGGTGTGTGATTTAATTGAAGGAAGAAGACCTCCTGGTATATTCGCTATGATGAACGACTCTGTAGCCACTGCACACGCCGATCCTAGTGCAGCTGACCAAGCCTTTGCGGGTCGTTTGAATATGTTTGCTTCTAACCCACACTTTGAAATGAGATCCTCTAAATTTGTTATCAAACATTATGCTGGTGATGTGACTTACGATATAACTGGTATCACGGACAAGAACAAGGATCAATTGCAGAAGGACCTTGTAGAGTTGATGGGGACTTCAGAGAATATCTTCTTGAAGACCATTTTCCCAGATACGTCGGACAAAACTTCTAAGCGGAGGCCTCCAACCGCCGGTGATAAGATTATTAAAAGTGCAAATGAATTAGTCGAAACATTATCGAAGGCACAGCCATCCTACATTAGGACTATTAAGCCTAACCAAACAAAATCACCTAACGATTACGATGACCAGCAAGTCTTACATCAGGTAAAATACTTGGGTCTGCAAGAAAATGTTCGTATCAGAAGAGCGGGGTTTGCCTACAGACAAGTATTTGACAAATTCGTAGAGAGATTTTATTTACTGTCGCCCCGATTATCATATGCCGGAGAATATACATGGGACGGCGATGTTTTAGAAGCTGTGAAAATGATTTTGGCTGATGCTTCTATCCCGCAGAAGGAATATCAGCTTGGCGTGACAAGTGTCTTCATTAAAACCCCCGAAACTTTATTTGCTTTAGAGCACATGAGAGATAAATTTTGGTACAACATGGCTGCAAGGATCCAGCGTGCTTGGAGACGTTTCAACCAGAAGAGGGTAGATGCCGCCATTAAAATTCAAAGAGCGGCTAGAGAGAGAAACACCGGTAACCCTTACGAGAAACTCCGTGACCAAGGCACTAAACTATTGGGTGGTAAGAAGGAAAGAAGGACAATGTCATTATTAGGCTACAGAGCTTTCGTGGGGGATTATTTGGGAACCAATGAACGTAAGTCGAAGGGCGCATATATCAAGAGACAGGCTGGTATAAAGGAGAAAACTCTATTTTCCATGTATGGTGAGGCCTTGCGTACGAAATTTGGGAGGTCGGCGCAAAGAGTGAAGAAAACTTTTATCCTGACGTCTAAGTACTTCTACATTGTTGGCCAAGTTAGGCAACAAAATACTCTACATTATGCCGTGGAGTACAAGATAGACGTTAACAGTATACGTTCGGTGTCTTTGACAAACTTGCAAGATAATTGGGTTGCAATCAATTTGGTAAATAATCAACAGCCAGACCCATTTATCAATACCGTATTCAAGACAGAGTTGGTCACGCGTTTAAAGAAACTTAACAACAATATACAGATCAAAATTGGCCCCACCATTGAGTATCATAAGAAGCCGAGGAAGGTACACGTTGTAAGATGTGACATAAATGATACAGCTCCTCTGCGTGGAGATACCTACAAATCCAGCAGAATCTACGTACGCCGTGGCCATCCTGCAAATTCGACATCAAACAAGAAGCCTAAACATGTTGGTGGATACGTTAGAACAACCATAAAAAAACGCAGGAGTGTAAGGAAGCCGGTTCCACCAACGTCGAGAACTGTAAAAAAGCCAGCCCCACCTCCACCAAAGCAGATCAACCCAGCAAATTTAGCTGCTTCTGCTGCGCAAACAGCCTATAACCCCAATGGAAACTCATCGAAATCAAAATCTTCAGGAACGACCACTTCTCAGCAAACTAGTGCTCGTCCAGCTCGCCGTACAACCCGCACAACCTACACTACATCTACTCGGTCCTCGAACTCTCAACAAGGTACATCTAACCGTACCAGTCAGCAATCTAGTGCACCTGCCCCACCCACGAAACGTGCCAGCGCTTCCAATTACGAAGTAGCTCCACAAAGGAATTCGAAGGCAAGTTCCCCCCCTCCTCCCCCCCCTCCCCCTCCAATGGCCAAGGCTGCACCCTCGGAACCACTGTATGAGGCTGCTTACGATTTTCCAGGCTCGGGCTCTCCATCAGAGTTGCCGTTGGCTAAAGGTGATGTCGTCTATATCACCAGAAATGAACCTAGCGGGTGGTCTTTGGCCAAAACTTTTGATGGATCTAAAGAAGGATGGGTTCCAACCGCGTATGTTACTGAACATGTCGGAGGTGTAAGCACAGTTTCCTCTACTACAACACAAGCTGCCTCCTCTACCCCAGCTGCAACTTTTGCTCAGAGCACCGTGCAAGAAACTACTCAAGAAGATGCTCCCGTTGAGCAGGAAGCTGTTGCTCAGCAGGCAAATTTCAGTAATGGTCTAGCCTCTGCTTTGGCTGCCAGGGCTAATAAAATGAGACTGGACAGTGATGAGGAAGGTGGTGCTAATGATGAGGATGAAGATGATGACGATTGGTAGAATTTGCACGTCTTACAATCGGTTATGTCCACGACTTTAATTCTTCGATGTAAAATATCCAAAAAATGGTAAAAATAAACTTCAATCTAAGTAAACAATTAAAGAAGTATAATATTAATTTCGATACATATAATATATATAGTATTATGGTTTACACCATTTGTTAATGTATTCGTGAATAATTTTTCTTTTGGCGGTCGCGTTGTTGAAAAGTACTCGAAATACTCACCAACAGCTTTCGAGAAAACAGGAGATTCAACATGCTAGAGGCTTCGGAAGACGTGCTGAAGATTTTGCAGCAACACATTGAAGTATTCTCGAAATATCTATCCTGCTATATCCACGCGCTTAATAAATTTATTGGTTTTTTGCGGAAGGTGTCGTCGCTAAGATTTGAAAGAACAGTACTGATCAAATATGTCAAGAAACTAAGATTCATTAACGATTCGTTGACCAGTTACAATTTCGCTGACGAGCATATCCTCGTGCAACAGCAAGGATGTCTTCATGATGCTGTAAAGCCACTAGCGTCCTTTTTACTGAAAAGCATTGAACTTCTAGATCTGCTGAACTACTTTTTGACGCAGCCTTTGCAAAAGGAGATCATATCCAAGACATTAAACACAGATCTGAATCTGTCTGAAGAGTGCGTTGTTGCCATCGAAGTCACGTATAACCATTTTGTCAAATTCGCACAATGGATGATTGAGTCCTTGCAGATCGAAAGTACATTCTTTCAAATAGAGGTCGTGCAATTCACGAAAAAATGTGCTATTGAAGATGGGGTAGATATGGAGAATACCGATAACATATTTTTGCAGCAAGTAGTTCCTGTGGTTGACACAGAAGAGTACGAAGGTATTGCTGAAGAATGGGTACATATCCTAGCTGAAAAGACCCTACAGTTGGAGGAAAGTTTTAATGAAAATGTCACTAACTGGCAGGCGAAGTTTGAAAAAAAAAAAGAAGAAAAATGAAAAATTTTTATTATGTCGATATTGTTTTTAATCTTCTATTTCGAATGTACCCTATGAACTACATAATCTTGGTGAAAAATACAACTACTCAACCTCTGTGGATGACTTTGAAATCACAACTTCTTCTTCTCCATTCCCTCTTTCAAGACGAGCTTCCCTCTCTCTCATTAAATAAATTCTTCTGGGTTCTCCGCGGTTCTTCAAACTTAAGGAATAGTCATCAGAGCAGTCCATTTTCTTAGAAAAATATGTATACAGCTGTGATAAGGACAATCTGCAGTGGTGCCCTTTAAAGTTGTTGTTTCCCAATCGTATGTTTTCCACGACTTTGATAGCCATATTTCGATTGATGTTTTCAGGAAGTCCATAGTGAGAGGGATTTTGCCGCACGTCATTGATCTTGTTGATGATACACATACGTTTCGCAAAAATGGTCCTTTCTTTAGAGCTACGTCTCCACGTGGATCCGTACCTTCTCTCTAACGACATAAGGGAAGGCCTGTTGGGCAAACCTTCAAAATACTCACGTGCTACGTCATGAACACTTTGAATTGCCCTGTTTATCTTGTAATTGGCCATCTGGCTCAGGTTCGCATCCTGGCTCCCCTCTCTTGCATCACTCTCATCTTCATCTTGTAAGGCCCTAGGAATGTTAACAGAATCTTCGGTCTTCACCGAGGAATCCCTGTTTAACGCTACACAGTCATTCTCGTACTGTTGCCTACGCTCTTGTCTCTCCCTACTTGAATTGTTGGCCAAAAGAGTAGACGAGGAAACCCTGTGGGCCTCTTCACTAGTTACATTCTGCCGTGCGTTGTCAACAAATCGTATCCTTTCACCAGACATAATCCCCACAATTTCTTTAAATACTTCCTTCATGGCACTGACCTCATCGACACATTTGGCAACATTTCGAAAGCCAACTTCCATACGTTTTTGACCATCTAAATAAAACTCCTCTTGCTCTTTCTCTAGCTGAATTACTTTTGCTTTCAACCATTCATTCTGTTCCTCCACCTTGGTCAACTGGTCTACTAGAAACGACAAAAATGCCCTATCAGGCCTCTCGGTATAGTTCACAGAGTGCAATGACTCAGTAGAGGGCATGACAGGGGAAGACATGAGGTCCTGTTTCAGGCCAAATGTTCTTGCCCTGGATAGCTACTACTGATGATGTTAGTTCGCGGATTTTAGAGGGCATCACTAATTTCCCTGACAACCAACGCCTCTATACTTTCCACGTGATAAAGCTTTAAATGTAAGGTGAGAGAGCCTCATGTAAGACATCAATCTCACAGAATAAATTGCTATGCAATAGCTTACTGTGATGACTGACTATGCAAAATTTCCTTCAATAGCTTAGTTTGTTCTAGCAACTTGTCGTCATCTTGGCCGAGAGCCTTTTTACTCACGTTAATAGGAAGTAGTCTAATTCCGATGTTCTCATCTAACAATCTCATCTCCTTCTTCAATTGACTTGTTGCGGACTCCAAAGTGGTATAAAATTCACTAGTGTGCTGTTCGAATTGCGGTTTCAGGTCATGATTTCCATGTTTTAGTTCGCCATAAGTGAACACCACTTGAGAAGCGGTCTGCAGCAGAGAACAAAGCTGCTCATCCACTTTTGCTAGTGAGTCCAAACGCTCTTGAATGTACGGGGGTTGCATTCGTATCTAAACCGTGTGTTTCTTTCCGCAGTCGCTGTGATTTAAGAATTTTTCAGACGTAGCATCAAGATTTTTGACATCAGATTCAAAATTTGGCAAAACCATTTGAACTGCGAGATTCCAAAATAATGAAGTTCGATGCGCATCAATCTAGGGCTGGAGAGAGTAGCAAAGTTATTGGCCCATTTGGGTGACCCGCAGAAGAAACTAAAAGTCCTTCACGTAGCCGGCACCAATGGTAAAGGTTCTGTTTGTTCTTATTTGTCATCCATACTTCAGCAGGGTTTCCGAGTAGGCCAGTTCAGCAGTCCACATCTAGTTCACATTACTGATTCTATTACAGTAAACTCTAAGCCGATAGCATGGAATGTATATCGGGACATCCGACGTAAGTTAGAGACATATAATTCTCAGTACATGCTGCATTGTACAGAATTCGAACTTCTGACATGTACAGCATTCAAGTATTTTTATGATGTTCATTGTGATTGGTGCGTTATCGAAGTTGGACTTGGTGGCCGTCTGGATGCTACTAATATTTTTCCAGGAGCCTGCAAGTTTAGTTGTGGAATTACAAAGATTGGATTAGACCATGAGGCCTTCTTAGGAACAACCTTGACTCAGATAGGACGTGAAAAGGCGGGTATATTGGTTGAAGGTGTACAATCAGCGGTAGTTGATGGAACGAATGAAGAGTGTGTACTCAATGTAATTGAAGAACAATGTGAACGAGTCGGTTGTGAGTTAACAATTACCGAAACAAATCCATCAGTCATTCATACAAGGTCCTGGAGTCAAATTTGTCCAAAATCACCGCTTAACGGAGCCTATCAGGTTGAAAACTTAAAAGTTGCTCTAGGAATGTTAGATGATTTACAACAACAGAAATTAATCAATTTCACCGAAGAGTCAATTCAAAAAGGTCTCCAGCAAGTGACTTGGCCGGGAAGATTGCACAAGTTGATTTTTCATTCTCCAGATGGCCGAAGTCTACCGCTGCTGCTTGATGGTGCCCACAACGGCAGTGCAGCTCTTGAACTGGCTAAATTTCTGCGTGCAGAGTATGGGCAGCAACCGTTAACATTTGTTATTGCCGTTACACAAGGTAAAAAGTTGAACCCATTGCTCACACCTTTGATACGTACACAAGACCGCGTGATTGTAACGCAATTTGGCAGTGTTGAAGGCATGCCATGGATTCACGCTATGAAAGTTGAGGAATTGGGGGAGTACATTGCAACATTATGCGAAGATGTGCGAACGGCGCAATGCTTCAAAGACGCTCTGTCTACGTTGGCAAAAGAAAATCGACCTGTCATTGTTTGTGGGTCTCTTTACTTAGTTGGCGAAGTATTACGTTCTCAATGTTAAAGTATCAAGTCCTATCGGTGCGGCTTCTTCTCTCTTTGGGGGGATAACATTTGAACTACACTACGTTTACGATTCTGTCGCTCTTTCCCGATCTCGCGATTGTCGTCGTCTTCATTTTTTATGTTTGAATGCTCCTTCTGTGATTGTTGCCTGTCCTCGTCTTCGTCTTCGTTTTTTATATTTTTGCGCTCCTCCTGTGATTGTTGATTTTGTTCACTCTCCTTTTCATCTAAAATACTGTGCTCTTCTTCCTTAGCGACACTCTCAATAATATTGCCCTTGGCGTTTTTTTTCGTCATCTCCTCCTCTTCTTTATCCTGTTTAAAGATTGGCTTAGTCAAATACTCTTCATTTATTGTTGTCTTCCCCACATCTTGATTCACTTGATAACACTTCATTGTATCATTTTTGTATGTTGAGGTCAAAATTTCATCCACTTCCTGCTGGCTCCACTTTGTTCGGTCACTCAACCACTCATTCCAAGACTTGGATCCTGGTTCCAAAACTACAGGCATCCGATCATGTAGCCATTTGAGGGATTCAGGGGCTTTACCAGTAATTATGGTAAAAGACCACAAGTCTTCTTTCTCGACGTGATCGTACATTCCAGCTAAAAAAAGCAGTCTTCCATCCCTCCTAGTCACATAAAATGGGGTTTTATTACGCCCTTTTGTTCTCCATTCGTAATACCCACTCATCGGAATTGCACACCTTTTGTAATTGCAGCACTGTACCCACATCCTAGTCGTCTGTAAACTTTCCTCTCTTGCATTAAAAGTTCGAAAGGTCTTAAACTTAGATACATCCTTAACCCAATGAGGTACCAAGCCCCACCTCATGTACTTTAAATTATTGTCTTCAGGACGGTAAACAGGGCAAATCGCAGTGGGTGCCACGTTGTAAGACTTGTCATGGTGATCATCAGAAGGTTCTATCGTTATATGCCATTTCGCAAACTGCCCTGGTAAGTCATCACTACTATAGGCCAACGCATATCTTCCGCACATCCTGGTTGCCTTTCAAAATTGCACTAGTAATAATTAATTAATCAGAAGATTCTCCCAATCTTGCGCAGCCGATTATATTACCTTTGTTTTTGTAGATACATTCTTTACCCACAAGGGATCAACCCTTTGTCCGGGTCTACATAAGTGGTGGAGGTCTGAGTTCTTCAAAATAGAAAATGAAAAAAAGGCCAAAGATCAAAAAGAAAATAAGGCCGCTGATACACTCCAAAATGTTTAAAAGCGGGCTGAGACTTACTGTAAGGTTCGCTAATCGACTGCCTAAGCGCTATTTCCATAAGCAGAGTTCTTTAGCTAATGTTTCATCTAGTATTGGGAAGCAACAAAGGCAGCAACAGGAACAGCAACAGGAACAGCAACGAAAGCGGTTGAAAAACCTTAAAATTGAAAGATGGGCTTTCTCAATAGCGGGGCTATCTGCACTTGGCTACGGTATCTGGTATTTCTACTGGCCTCATCACACTTTTCCTGTATCTGTTGCTAAAATACTGCGCAAAGGTCTCTGGGCTGAATCAAACAAGGAGGGATTTGACTATCAAAAAGCCGTCGGGTTCTATATAAATGCATTGGAGGAATGTCAGAAATTGCATATGGATCCAATTAGCGATGAATACACTGGTATTGAGCTAAAAATGGCTGAGATGTACGAAAAACTAAACATGTTCGAAGAGGCAAATGGAATATACTTGGAGCTACTCTATAGATTCTACGACGCTTTAAACTCCCCTGGTAGAGTTCCTGAGGAAAGAAGGCCAGACTTAATCAGAAGAGATTTGAGAATTCTAATCAAATCATTGGAGATTAGTAAGGATCTCAATATAGGCAAAAGAAATTTGCTGGCACATTTACTTCTGGCTCAGGAAGAGATCTTGAGTCGTTCACCAGAGCTGAAGGAGTTTTTTGAAAGAAGAAAGGAAAAAGTTAAGAGCATGTTTCAAGGAAAAGTCCTCAATGCATCGGATTTCAAAACCTTTGTCAATGAAGACAATATAAAATTGAATGATGAAGGCTATATGATTTTAGATCTGCAAAAAAATAGTAGCGCCTGGGAACCTTTCAAGGAGGAGTTTTTTACTGCTCGGGACTTGTACACCGCTTACTGCTTGTCCGCCAAAGATATTACTGCTGCTTTAAGCTGCAAAATGACCACTGTAGAGTGGATGGTAATGGCAGATATGCCACCGGGTCAAATTTTGCTGTCACAGGCCAACTTGGGCTCATTGTTGTATCTACAAGGTGAAAAGTTTGAAGCTGAGATTTATCAGCTGGAGCAGCGTTGTGAAAAAGATCCAGCAATGAAAAAAGAAGATATTGTAATCAAAACACTCAGACAGCTGCACAAGAACAGGGACACATGCCTCGATATGTCCAAGCAGTGCTATGATAGTGTTGTCCAGTTTGCTAAGAGAAATAACAAGCTCAGATTTAATGTCAAAGATCAACTAGATCCGTCAGTGTCACAAGCTATAGCTTTATCAACTTATGGAATGGGAGTACTAAATCTCCATCAGGGTGTACTTGCTAAGGCGGAGAAGCTGCTCAAAGATTCTATTGCTCTAGCCAAGGAGACAGATTTCAGTGAGTTGCTCAAAGAAGCTGAGAATGAATTGCAGAAGACCACCACTCTAAAGAACAAAAAGCAGTCTGAGCAAACTTAGTAGTGTAGGTTGTAAATACAAAAAATCCTCTTGTTTGTGATTGGTATTAGGCCTGTTTCAATTATACTAGATTTTTCGAACTTCTAGACACATTCGGTCTTTAGTAAGACCGAGGAAAGAAGCGAAAGTTGAATAGTCTCCCCATAGGAAAGACAGAGAACTAAACTGTGTCAGCAGTGGATCAAATTTACGGCACATTGAACCTACTCATTTGTATTGTGCGCAGTTTTTGATACTTTCTGATGCTTAATATACATGTTCTAAGGCGTAATGTACCTTTGTTCTCGAAATGGGTGCGGCTACTCTCGACAAGAACACTAGCCACACAAATATCAAAGCCTACCTCAAGTGATAGTCAAGTACAGTCATTACAAAGGACCTTTGACGATATCGATTACTGGCATGAGGCTAACAAAAAAAACTATGAGCTTGCTAATGCTAAAGGGAAGTTTTTGTCTAATTTGGGACTTGGTGGTTCACAGCAGCCCAAAACTGGTCTTTTTAAGAATCCATACTTAACAAATCCAGAGGGCCTGCGAAAGTTTAGTAGGCAGTCTTTGAACCAAGCTTATGAACTTTTGCAGGATATGAAGAACGATGCGACACCAGACGGCTTAAGAAAGTATATTTTGAAACTGGACCAACTGAGTGACACCCTTTGCAGAGTGATCGATCTGTGTGAGTTTATTCGCTCTTCACATCCTGACTCAGAATTTGTGGAAGCTGCCCAAATGTGCCATGAGGAGATGTTTGAGTTTATGAATGTCCTTAACACAGACGTAGACTTGTGCGATAAACTGAAGTTTGTCTTAAGTACGCCTGAGATCAATTCAGAACTTTCTCCAGAGGAGGTTAAGGTTGGTAAACTACTATTGGAAGATTTTGAAAAATCCGGCATTTATATGAATCCAGAAATAAGGGAGCAATTCATCTCATTATCACAGGAAATAAGCCTAGTAGGTCAAGAATTTATTAGTAACACAGATTATGTTCCCACAAACTACATCAAAATAAACCGCCAGAGAATGGATGAAAGCGGTATCAATAAATTGATACTTAATCAATTGCAGCAGGATTTGAAAGGAGAAAACTATAAAGTGCCCACCCATGGATATATTGCGTATTCTATACTAAAAGCATGTCCCGATGAAGAAATTAGGCGGCAGCTCTGGACAGCAATGCACAGTTGTGTGGACAAGCAGCTCGTCAGGTTAAACCAACTTGTTCGATTGAGAGCGGTACTAGCATTCCTCATGGGAAAGCAAAGTTATGCTGAGTATCAGTTAGAGGGAAAAATGGCAAAATCTCCTCAACAAGTCAAGGATTTCATTACATCCTTGGTCAAAGCCACATTACCCAAGACCGCAAACGAGTTGAAATTCATATCTGACCTGAAATGCAAGCATTTGAAACTTTCTCCTCTGGGAACCGTCAACGGTGCCAATTTGGAAATGGTGCGTCCATGGGATCGCGATTATTATCATGCCCTATATACAATGCAACAACGCCGGATGCCAGCAGACGACCAGCAAATAGCTCTCTATTTTACATTAGGTAACGTCATGAAAGGTTTGTCCGACCTCTTCCAAAAAATCTATGGTATTCACTTACAACCAGTAGTTGCGGAAACTGGAGAAACGTGGTCTCCGGAGGTGAGAAGACTGAACGTGGTTTCAGAAAATGAAGGAATCATTGGCGTGGTTTATTGCGACCTATTTGAACGTGCAGGCAAAACCTCGAATCCTTCGCATTTCACTGTCTGTTGCTCAAGACAAATTTACCCAAAGGAAAATGATCCTTCGACAGTACAGACTGGCACAAACATAGATGGCACTAAGTTTCAATTGCCAGTGATTACGCTTGTGTGTAATTTTGCGAGTTCTGTGGTATCTTTTGGTCAATCGTTGTGCTTACTTCACATCAATGAGATTGAAACATTATTCCATGAAATGGGCCATGCTATGCATTCAATGCTAGGAAGAACTCGTTTACAAAACATGAGTGGAACTCGTTGTGCAACTGACTTTGTCGAATTGCCTAGTATACTCATGGAGCATTTTGCCAGAGATAAAAGGGTCTTAAAGCAAATTGGAAAACACTTCAACACTAAGCAACCAATTCCCGATGACTTGTTAGAAAGTTATTTGGAAGAAGCTCGGTTCTTGCAACACTGCGAAACTTTCTCTCAAGCAAAGATGGCCATGCTAGATCAGAAGTTACACGATAAGGACATCATCAGCAACTTGGATTCTTTAGATGTCGTTGCTCTTTATCAAAAATTGGAAAAAGATCTGAGAGTATTAGCAGATGACCAGAGCACATGGTGCGGTAGGTTTGGACACCTCTTTGGATATGGGGCTACTTATTACAGTTACCTTTTCGACAGGGCCATCGCTGCGAAAGTATGGGAAGCACTTTTCAAGGAGAACCCTTACAGTCGAGCTGGTGGTCAAAAATTCAAGGAGTTCGTGTTAAAATGGGGTGGTGCTAGGGACCCCTGGCAGTGCATCGCTGATGTATTGGATCAACCTGAATTGTCGAAAGGTGGTTCTAATGCAATGAAGTTCTTTGGAGAATCTCAAGACTTGTGAATACTAACCTAAATAATGAATTTCAGCATAAAATATTATACAAATTGGAAAAGTACATCATGGGTGTATTTTAAAGACTTTCGAACATACTTATACAAAACCACTAACCGGCAACTAAACAAAAAGAGTTTCTTGGGTTGTTTAGTGGGCGGTCATAACTTGCCAAACTCTGATGACATTGTCAGTGTACCCGGCAAACAAAGTCTGGCCGTCAGCGGACCAAGCCAAAGAGATGGCATGAGGCTCAGCGGCCTTAGTGTAGCCGGCAAACTCTGGCTTCAACTCATCAACCAAGTATTTTGGATCTAAGCAGAAAATCTTGATACCGGAAGCGGTAGCAGCGGACAACCAGTATCTGTTTGGAGAGAAAGCCAAGGCAAATACCTCATCGTTAGCAGACAAGGTGTACATTGGGACCTTGTCAGCCAGGTTCCACAACATAATTTCACCATCCTTACCAGCGGAAGCAATCAAGGATCCATCTGGAGAAGCAGTAATGGTGTTAACGTAGTTGTTGTGACCGATGAAGTCAGCCTCGATCTGGAATTGGTTAACGTTCCAGGCCTGTTTTAAAGTTAGTATCATAATACATTGCAGGAAATTCTAAACTCGAATCACTTCCCAGTGATATCATCAGAGATCTTGGTGATTTAATATGTCTCATTCAAGGCTTGAACCTTGTCCGAAGTAGCAAATATATTCTTGCATCATTTGACGCACTGGAAAGTTCATTAGTTGTAGAAAAATTAATCGTTAGCACATACCTTAACCATCTTGTCCATACCAGCGGAGATGACAGTTACAGTGTCATCGTTAGCATCCTCAGTTGGGGCAATTCTGACTTGAGAAACCCAGTCATTGTGGCCCAACATAGTAGCCAAACATTGGCCTCTGATAGTCCACACCTTCACAGTTCTGTCACGGGAACCAGAAATGATCATAGAAGCCTTTCTGTCGATGGCAACAGACATGACATCGGACTTGTGTCCCACGAATCTTTGGTAAGTCTGACCAGTAGCAACATCCCACAGTCTCAAGGTCTTGTCCCAAGAGGCAGACAAGGCGTAGGCACCATCAGCGGTCAAAGCGCAGTCCTGAACGATGTGGTTGTGACCTCTGAAAGATCTCACAGGGACACCGTACTGCTTGTCATCACCGGTCAATTTCCAAGAAATCAAGGTCTTATCACGGGAAGCAGACAACAACAAGTTTGGCTGACCTGCAGAAGTAGCCAACGAAGTGACATGGCCGTTGTGGCCTTCCAAAGTACCTCTCAAAACCAAAAATTCAGCAGAAGACATTATATGACGTCGGTGGGAGTGGTGATATTACGAAAAAAACCAGTGGAAACGAGAAGAGTTTCCAAGAGTCGAAAGAAGTACCAGAAAAATCTACACCAGCACCTAGAACTTTTTCAGACTGGTTAGGTTTTCGAGATGAGGTTGAAAAACGTTTGCGTCTATCGCTGAAATTTTCACCAACTGTTCTCAGAGTTTCGCCTAGTGGTGTTGGGAAGTGATCTTTCTACTAGCGAAACTTTCAGCATGATTAAATATGACTGCTTTACACATCACCCATACATTATTTTGAAGAGAAACTTAGACCCATACAAGTTGTCATATTCGACTCAAAAACTTAGCACGTGGCCAGGCGCGTGAGAAAAATCTCAGACAACATTTACGTGTTGGCCGGTTCTCCATGGAATGTCCGTTCATTTGACATGTCCGTGGAAACCTGGTGCATGCAGACTTAAAATGATCTCAAAGATAAAAGTTTTGGATCTAAAAGACAAATTATATACCAAGAAGTTGAATCGTAAGTCTCGCAGCCATAAGATTGGCTTTCATATAAATTTCAAATAAGTTATAAATTTTTCTTGATTTAATCAAAAAGGTTTGAGTAAGTTTCACAATAAGTTCAACCTTGCTGCTTGGCATTGGGATCTATACATGGAGTTATGTTGTATTAGAGGTAGTTATTCTTTGCATTTCTAGTATATTCTTCGGCTCAGTAATGATAATTTTTTATGGATAATTCTACATGCACTATCTAAATGTGTTGCGTTTTCTTATAGGATCAGCTATTTGTGGCTATGTAGTTTTAAACCAACATAGGGAATATTGTCTGAGGGTGTAAATAGAAATTCGCAATTCTTGCGGGAGAGAAAAGTTAAAAATAGCGAAGCTTCAAAGCAGTATGTTAATGCAAATTAAATGCTTGTCCTGCTTTACCATCCCGTCAAAGATGATTTGTTTCGATTGTCGTCAGAGTCCACGTTAAACAAACAAATAATCACCAACATTAACGCCTAGGCAATTTAATTTTTACCATTCTCTAAGATTTGTTGAATAATAAGAGTCGGAGGATCTTAAAGTAGCTGTTGTGAGGAGGGGATTGGATACATCATTTGAACCTTTCGCTGGAAGTTGACAATGCCTCCCTTAGACAAACGTATCAAGAAATTTCTAAAGAACTCAATTAGAGTTGCCCCAAAAATATCAAATAAGGGTGAGCTTGCGGAACTAAGAGCTGGTTTAGTTAGTCAATATCCTCAGACCAGAAAAGATGCTATAAAGAAGACAATACAGCAAATGACTCTGGGGAAGGATGTATCATCATTGTTCCCTGACGTGCTTAAAAACATCGCTACCAATGACGTTGAACAAAAAAAACTCGTGTATCTTTACGTTATGAATTATGCGGAGACCCATCCCGAACTTTGTATCTTGGCTGTGAATACTTTTGTTACCGATGCGCAAGATCCAAACCCTTTGATTCGGTGTATGTCAATAAGAACCATGTCAATGATTCGCGTCGACAAAATCCTCGAGTATGTGGAAATTCCATTACGTAGAACTTTGCAGGACGATAACCCCTACGTGAGAAAGACTGCGGTGATATGCGTTGCCAAATTATTTCAACTAAACAAAGAGTTGTGCCAAGAACTCGGCGTATTAGAAGACTTGGTGTCTGCGTTGGATGATTCCAACCCTATGGTTGTTGCTAATGCTACGGCTTCTTTGACTGAGATCAATAGTATGGATCCTACCGTCATTTCTTTATTGGATTTAATTCAATCACATGTTTCACAATTTCTACTGGCACTTAACGAATGCACAGAATGGGCAAGAATTACAATTTTGGGTGCATTGGCTGAATACACTGCCAAGGACTGTGTGGAGGCTCAAGAAATTATTGACAGGGTTTCCGCCCATTTGCAGCATGTTAATCCTGCCGTCGTTCTTGCAACCATAAAAGTAATCATCAAGAATATGGTGCAAATTGAGCCAGAGAGCAAGAAAATTGTGATGTCCAAGCTTTCCTCTGCACTTGTATCCATCATGTCTACTCCTCCCGAGATGCAATATGTGGCTCTAAGAAATATTCGCATTATACTCGAAAAGTATCCAGACTTGTTGACCAAGGAATTGAGAATCTTTTACGTCAAATTTAATGATCCACTATATGTCAAATTGGAAAAGATAGATATTTTGGTCAGGCTTGTTGATCGTACCAATCTGAAACAATGTCAGGTACTGATGAGAGAACTAAAGGAGTATGCAATGGAATTCGAACCAGAATTTGTGACTCGGGCCATCCAAGGGCTCACGCAATTAGCGGTCAAATGCGCAGACACAAAATTCGTCTCGAAAACGTTTGAAATTTTATTAGAATTGCTAGAAACCCAGGAGGCGTTGAAAGATGACTGTTGTATCGCATTATGCAATCTGTTGAGACATGCTACTGGTAACGAAAAATTGGCCACTGATGCATGCAATCTGCTGGATACGTGGCCCGCTACAGAAACTTTACTTATGTCAGACTCTGCTAAATGCAATTATGTGTGGTTAATGGGTCAATATCCGACTAAGTTCAATGAGCTAGAAGAAAAATTGTCTTGCTTTCTCGAAAATTTTGCACAGGAAGAGCCTTTGACTCAAACCTCTCTATTAGTTACTGTGGTTCGACTACATTCGATATTACCAGGATCAGTTTTACAAACTATTTTAGAATTGGCTACGCACGAAATTCATGAATTGGATGTCAGAGATATGGCTATAATATACTGGAGGTGTTTATCGATGCCTAATTCTGATACTCTCATAGAGGAGCTTTGCTCATCTGTGGCGCCACAAATCGAAAACCTTTTAGACACGTTTTCGCCGCAGGTTCTGGAGAAATTGCTCGCAGAGATATCCTCTGTGAGTTCAATCTATTTCAAGCCCCAATTTGAAGGACCTCGGGGGTCAATCCAACACCACAACATAGTAAGAGGTAGACATATCGACGAATTAAAGGATTTAGCTAAGAATGAGTTGGCTAGGAAGGCTAACGATGACGTTCTTCTGGACTTTGATGAGGAAGACGAAGATTTTTCCTCACCTCGTTCGTCTGTTGGGGGTGGCAGACCCACATCAAACTTCGATGACTTCGACACCTTGTTTGATTTCAGCTCTTCTCAGAAGAATGGTAGCAGTAACATAAACAAGGGGATGGCTGACTTAAATTTGGAACAGCAACAGCACCAAATATCCAACAATGGGAACGATAATAAAACCAAGATATCTTCCAATACACAGGACCTTCTCGACCTTTTTTAAAACTAACAATTGATAGAAGCTGCATTACACCATTTCTGATTCATCATATAAATATCTTCGAGTAACATATATACAGAATTATGCACAATAATTTTGAAGGGCGAGAGGGTATCTCTGCCTCATTTCCCCCCTTTGCTCTTCCGGACTTGTTCTTCTAGTTTGCTAATCTTGCGCTCTACTATCTTGTCCTTTTCAGCATCCAAGAATTTAGTGTCGACCTGGTAGAACAAAATGCACTCGCTCATTCTGTCACGCTGTTGGTCACAGGCGGGGAATACTCGGACTCCATTCGCTTTAGCACATTCAGCCATAGCTCTCACATAGTCATCACACATTTCGTAAGCTTTTTGCTTCAAATTCTTACGAGCCTCTTTCTCTTCTCGAGGAGAAAGCACCCAGATGGGCAATCTGGATGTGTGATTTGAAATATTTGGCCCTTGCGACATAGGTGACTGCAGGTGCCTCTATTGCGTCTTGAGTTTTACTAGTACTCTTGTATTCCGCATGTTTTTTTTCTGGTTTAGTCAGTTCTAAAACGAAATTCGAAAAATTACGGAGCCAACTTAACGACACTGTTAGAAAGAAACAATCGAAAAACTCCATGTTTGGTCCATTTAAGTCCACGGGTACGCTACTTGGGGGGTTGTTGTGGAAAATTCCCTGGAGAATGTCCTCACATCAGAAGCAAAGGGTGAGACACAGGCTGCAGGACGTGGACGAAGTTTTGAAGCAGATTAACCTGGGTTTGCACATCGAAAGATGCGAGGGCAAGGACATGGATTATAGCGAGGCTCTTGGCACTCAGAAAATGTTCAAGCCCAGAGTTAAATCCTTGCGCCTTTTGAACAAACCATCCATTTTCCCTAGAGAATCCCATATGTCACCCAGGGACAAGTATACTGTGTTCGACAAAAAGTCTCCTGGTTATAGAAAAGGTATTCACAAAGTCCCTAAGTGGACCAAGTTGTCGCTAAGAAATAATCCTCGCTACTTCTGAATAAATTCCTGTACATATATGTTTTAGTCCTGTATATTTCATTTCGATATCTTCTCCCATATGAATTTGGTTTTGAAGAAATCGCTAAAGTCATTATCAATCGGTAGAATGTTTACCTCATTCTCGTTTCCTTTGATTAATACCTGGCCTTTTTCTTCATCAACCACCACGCCCATGGATCGATATAGTTTCAATTTGAGGATGTTGGCTTTAGCTATGGGGTCACTAAGTATCATGCTCTCTTCGGGGAATTCCTTTTTTTCCTGATCCCTACTATCTCTTACCAGTTGGATGATCTTTTCATCCAGTTGCCCCCTCATTAACACAATTGATTGTTCTAATTCATCAAGTTCCTTCACGTAATCTACTACCTGCCTTTGACTAGCCAATTCTTGTGACTCTTGACGGAATTTGTCCGACTCTAATGACAATTCGTCAACTAGTTTTCTTTCCTTTTCATATTGAGAGTGCAATGATTGTACATCAATATTTTTGGCTTTCAGTTTTGCCAGTGATTTTGAATGTATTTGATTGATTTTATCATCTATGTTGGCAATCGAGTCCACATCCTGTTGGATCATAAAATTCTCGCGCACTTCTCTTAGCAGTTCTGCCGGATTCTCAAGTAACTCGTTGTTCGCCATATTGATGTTGTTTGTGTTGATTCTTTTTAAAAGTCACAAGGTCATCTCGTCCTTTATTTAACATACAAAAGCAACAACATTGAATGTCCAATTCTACCAAGGAGCGCCAGTACGCCCATATGGCACATCAGTTGCAGTTGCTGCAGTCCAATTTGGCTGAAACTTCACGTCAATTGGAGGTGATGTCGAGGCAATGCAATGAAAACATTGTGGGACAGCTTGGAAAGATCCATGCTAGCTGGTTCATGGCAAGCAATAGGCATTTCGAGGAAGAGATGTTAGGGAAAGGGAAATGAAACTGCGAACTTCTACGTATTGAAATTACATGCATTTTTCTATTTTTTTAACTATTGTTTATAAATATTAATTACTTTCCGTTGCTTGTTGATGCCTCTTTCTTCAATGCCTGTTGCTCTTCTATCTTCTTTTGTCGTCTCCTGGCCAGTTTGACTTCATACTCATGGCAGCCAGCGTAGCCTTCAAGGACCAGCGGTTCTGGCACAGGATCTTCTTGGAAATACTGACTCTGCAATGCCTGAGTGGCAGAGAGCCTCTTGGTCTGATCATAATCTAAAAGCCCCTTGGCTAATTGGAAGCACGAATCAGTTGGAATTACCTGTGCAAATTTTTCCTTAAAAATATTCTGGTATCTTTGTGTGTGCTGAGGGATAACCATGAAAAACCACGGCATTTCGAATATATTAGGCCACTGCTCGATTGTTGGTGTCCCCATAATCTTAAAAATAGAATCTAATTGTTCTAACTCATTTTGGCCTTGAAAAGCAGCAGATTTATTGAATAATTCTACCAAAACACATCCACATCCCCACATGTCAACCTCTGCCGAGTATTTTGTAGTCCCCAAAAGTAATTCCGGTGGCCTGTACCACAAGGTGATTACACGATTAGTGTAATCCCTATCCCTCTTCATTCTTCTCGCCAGACCAAAATCTGTTATCCTCAGACGACCTCTGTTATCTATGAGTATGTTGGAACCCTTGATGTCACGGTGTAGTATACCATTATCATGCAGATATTCCATGCCTTGGAGTAACTGCTTAAAAATATGCTTACATTGAGCTGCATTGATTTCCATCTGTTTATTTAAAAGTAGTCCGCTTAAATCGTTATCCGCATAGTCAAATATCATGTAAACAGTTTTTTGAGATTCGACCATAATCTCAGTCAATGTAGATACATTAGGATGGTTGAAGCTTTGTAAAAGTTTGATTTCTCTAATAGATGTAATGGGAAACCCTTCTCTTTCGCTTTCAAGCCTCAGCTTTTTTAACGCCACCATTCTGCCTGTAACAGTATTACGAGCTTTATACACCTTGCCGTAGGTACCTTCTCCAACCTGTATGATCCTTTCGTAAACGGAAGTCTCTCTCTTTTCTGATATAAAGGATGGTCTGACGATTTTTTTTTGATCTGTCCTTCGGATGTCACCATTTGTGGAACTCGAATTGTATCTTGATGTACTAACTTTAGGTCCCTTTGGTAATTGCGAAAGTAAATCATCTTTATTGTGTTGTCTCTTAGAAGTAGCACCACGGTGGTTGGTACTTGCCGAGGGTGCACTTGGGAGATTATTATATCGTGGTGAACCTTCATAGCGGGAAGTCGGCCTGTTGGAGCTAGTTCTGTTATAGCGAGAGCTGTTCCCCGGACTACGTTGTTGTCCGCTAGGGTGTGTAGGTAGTGGTGGGAGTGGACGGTTATTAGCCCTCAGTCTCTTTGGCGCAGGTCTAGGCGGTGGCATATTACCTGCTCGCTTTCTGAAGTTCTGACGATCTATAGAGAGGTTAGTAAATTGTAACTAAGAGGGAAACATGCGTGCTTTTGTTTTATCACATACTGTTGTTATATGCCATCTTGATAGCCTCTGGGGAGGTACCTTGGTTGCCAATTTATAAATTTTTGTTGTACCCAAGTTTCTGTATATTATGTGATTTTTTCATATTTTTTTTCAAAGACCGGAAATTGAAGAGATGAGATGCCTTGAAGGTACTAAGGTAATAAAAGTAATATTAAATAGATTGAAAGGGTAGCACACTTTCAAAGCTGAAAAGAATCGGATCTACTTATTTTTATCTTGCCATGAAGGGAGATTCAGGTCTTTGAACGACATATTGTTGATCGACTGACGATCGTACTTCTCAAAAGTATCATCGCGGAAACTAGACGTATCCTTTAAAGATAGAGAGTCATCGTCGTCTTTTGGATAAGAAATAGCAGGGCCCTCGCAAAGAGCCAATGAATTGTCAAAGAAGTCAATAAATTTAATTGCTTTAGATATCACGAACGTTTCGACGTCTTGACCCCAAATTAAATCCAAGTGTTCGTGGTTCTCCACCTTAGCGTCGAAGACTCCTTTAGCGGGCAAGTTCTGTCTCATAACTTCTATGTTAACTAAGGAATCGCTACCACCGTAAATGAGTAAAATGGGGATTCTTATATTGGTCTTTGTTGGAAAATGAGCTATGCGGTAAGGTTTGTTTAAAGAGTTCAAGATACCGTCTGACTCCTCGAACATTTGAAAACGATGAGCGTGCAAAATTTGAAACCAATGTACTACACTTTTCACGCTTGTTGTTGAATACAATTTTGCATACGACACCATCTTTTGCGCCGGACGAATGTTAGGTGCCCTCCAATTGAACAGTTGGCTATTGCCAAAATCTATTATCCAATTAAAGATTTTTGGGTGTAGTGTCCTCTGCCACATGACGGCAGAGGGTAGCAGGATCCGGTTACCAAATAGCAAGTACATGAGTCGAGGAGACAATTTAGCCAGTTTATCAACCACTTTGTTATGCAACCCATGAGGTGTCATTGCAGGTGAAATAGCAACGAAGTGGGATACTTTAGTGTTTAGCGCTTTATTCAACGAAAAGGCGGCAAACATTTGGGCAGACCCTTGAGAGAATCCGATGCAGATTAGCTGCGACATTTGAGTATAGTCCAACACAAACTCAATAGAATTCGGTATATCGAAAAAGGCGAATTCATCAATAGAAAAGTCCCAAAATCTACGCGACTTGGGCTGCCTCGACAAATGGGTGCTAGAATACTTGTTTCCTCTGTTATTCCCCATCCATACGTCAAACCCTAGGTCGTGAAGCACAAAAGGCAGGTTATTGTTCCGTCTAATGTTGCAAACCCATATATCTGAGCACATCATCAATCCATGGTGCAGATAAGCGACCTTACCATTGGCGGTGCCTGGTTTTGGAGGGATTCGGTGTAAAAGCAAAACGTAGTCATCCTCCGTCCTTACGAGATGGTCTTCTACCTCAACGTCGAACACGTCGCACATCTCATGAATTGTCGGCGCCAGCCGCAGCTGAAACTCGACCTCAGTCTCGGCAACTGCTTCAAACTGGTTTATTACCCATGTTACAATCCTTATCACTCGCTGCGGAACCAACCTCAACAATAATGCAGAAAGGGTTTCTAAGTAAACCAAGCATATAATGGTAGTATCAGTAAAAGAGAGTCTCATGAAGTTCTTAGTGAAATGTAAAAGTGTACTTTACATAGTTGCGCATCCCTTGTCTCCCTTATACACGAGAAACCTGAAATCCTGCTCTCGCGGCAACTGCACTGAAATGAATGAATGATAAATAAATAAAAATAAATAAAAAATAAATAACTAATCGTATATGAATAAGTTTCTCCCGTTCTCTCATTTGAATAGGAAGCTAGTGCCGGCTACGGCAGCGAAGGCTAGCACCGCCCAGCCGGTTTTGATCACACCAGGGTTGCTCACCTCTTTACCCAAGTCCCACACCAAGTGTCTGAGGCCGTTAGCAATGTGGAAGGCAAACAAGTAAGCCACACCAGCCTTGGCAGTCCAATCCATCCAGGTAGGGATTTTTTGCTTGTACCAAGCAGTCAAGTTCTCGGTGTTTAGACCCAAGCCAAATAGCGTAGACACACCGAAGGCAATAGTCAAAGCGTAAAAGCCGACGCCGAGAATGACACCAGAAATACGGTGCAAAGAGGACAAGTACCAAGTCATCTGGGGTTGGTAGATGGTCAAGTGGGGAGAAATAGGTCTGTTACCCCTCTGTGCCCTCAGGATTTGTACTTCTTCATTGTATGTGGTCTTCACAGCCGATTGGTATCTTTTAGCCAACTGCCTCGTCAACGAGCCAGAGCGAAAGAGTGCGGTAGGTCTCAAAAAGGTGGCAGATCTGTTCAAACCTAGCTGAAGCAACATTTTTACCTTAGTGAGTTGGTAGTGCAATCTTTAGCAAAGGGTTAAACCAGTTCACGCTGTATTTATTTAAAGGCGATATCATTCCCGCATTTTAAACTTGGTTTTTCTTTCCCTGGCGATAAGTTCGGGCCCGAGAACCGGCATTCGTTAAGAGTGATTATTATTGCAAGTCTACTGTAAAATGGCAATAGCGCAGCATTTGCTCGTATATGTACGAGCGCTGGACTTGCATAGATATCGAACTCGTTATCAAGATGGTACTTTATGTAGGGTCAGAGTTTATTTTAGCTTTTTATCCCAGATGAAATAGACTTTTTCTTAGATCTGTCTTGGTAAGAAGACAAGCGTTCTACCTTTTGGAAGCCTGTCATTTCTTATGTGGGCAAGAGCGGGCAAAATTAATCTTGCCAACATCTGAATATTGAAGGATCTTGAAATTTTTCAGTCAAATTCTTTTGCTATTAATGAAATGTCCCCCTTAGTGACCTTGTATATGCGAAAGGAGGTCGTGCTTGTAAATTTTATCCCATCAGTATCAGCACTATACAGGATGGGAATTGGCAGACTGCGTCGTAGTGATTGTCTGGACGGCAGCGATTGTGCAGGCCCGTTTTGTACCTTCTTGCAAGCCGTTCTTCTAGCCGGCGACACAGTGAACTCGAAGCAGTCATCGCATTTCCTTGTGCGAGACGTAGAAAAACGCCATTTGTTGCACGGCAGCAGACTGTTTATGAGATAGCGATTTTGAAGACGGAATATACTCACAAAGAGGCAAGTACTATTCAAAACTGTAATCAAAGTACTGCATCTGGTGCTGTTTATGCGATGAAAGCAACTTCACAACAGTTTCGATCCCAGCATAGACACAGTGCACAGAGTTCGAAGCATCGAATTAAGGAAAGCCTCCGTGATCCTGGTGTCCTGTCCGCCTTGCAATTCGAGCTGCAGAGACCTTTGCTGTTTTGGAGGAAGGAGCGCTGCTGCTATCAATGACCTCACGCTTGTTGTCATGGTTTTACATATCTTCAAGTAAATCTTTCACTGCAGTATTCTCGTGCACTATTGCTACTAACCTTCTCTACGTCACCAAGAATCAACTTAAATATAATGGAACTCTTTAGAAGAAGCTACGTTTAATTTGGTCAGACGATGACGTGCAATGACCAAAGCAAAGCTGCCCTGCCGCGTCCTAAGGGGATAAGTCCGGCTGAGCGCAGCTGGAATTTCAAGGTCGCCTCCTCGATGTTCGCGGGTTTGTCTACGCTAGAACTACATCGCCACGTTCTCCACCGGCTGGGACCGCAAGAGTAGCAATCAAGATCCTTAATTCAAATAGCAAACTTTGCACTCTTGCTATATAAGTAAAGAAACTCGAGAAAACCAACCCAGGATGACCGCGCGATGTATCCACAAGCATAACGGCGTACATATTTGCATATCAGAATGGCTTTCGGACATCATAAACATGAATATGTAGAGGCTATCTACCAATTTGACCCGCAGAATGAAGGTGATTTGCAAATAAAGCCAGGCGACAAGATCGAGGTCACAGAGAAGTGTTCTGCCGACTGGTACAAGGGCAAATGCAATGGCAAAGAGGGCATGTTTCCAGCCAACTACGTGAAGCCTGCATTTAGCGGGGAGAGCGGTGCCCGACCTGCGGCCCCTCCACCACAACAGTCTGAGAAAGATAAGCAACCAGAGCAGCCACAGCAGCAGGCCCAACCGATGGTCGTGCAGCAAGACAAGCCCCATCGCCATCGCTGTAGGAAAGGCTTGAGTAAATTCGGGAGGAAGTTGGGCAACGCCACTATATTTGGCGCTGGTGCGACAATAGGTAATAATATTGTAAATGCTATTCTTTAATGTATTGGTTTGATGTATTGTAATTTTTGAGTTTTAAAATGTGCAACCAACCCAGCCTTTTCGTCTGAAGGTGTCGCTACCATTGAGCAAAGGCTTTGATGGAAGTGATGAAAGTGAAGTCATTAAAAGTGAGAAGTGGGGGGGATTGAAAACAACAGAGGGGTAGCGTTAGCTGTGGGCGTTCTTCTTTTTTTTGTGAACTTACATAAAAATCATAGCGTTGTCATCATAAATTATACGATAAAGTCGTATCGTGTCGTCTCGTCATTCCATGTGCGCCAGCACGTCAGTTAGAGTGTGCATAAGCATAATATCGTCGGGGCTGACCTCGTCTGCGCCCACGTTATTGCTTTTCGCATTTTTTCTTTGTTTATTCTGCCTCCTCTTGGTGTGTTTGGTTTCTAAGGGCGTTTCCGGCTCTGCATTTAAAGCTCCAAACATCACATCATTGGTCATAATTTTATTCGTTGGGATAATGTTGGGCAGCCCACCCTGCGGAAATGCTACAGAGGGGTTCACACCGATCTCTAAATCCTGTTTTGCAGGATCCGGTCGCGACTGCCGCTGTCTTGTTTTTTCTTGTTTGTGCGGCTTAGATTCTGATTTCTTCCTCCTTTTTGTACTGTTCACTAATAGACTTGACATCGGTGGGGCATTCTGCAGCTCTGGCGAACAGCCTGTTTTCTCTTCTAATATCTTCGTGTAAGTCTCGATTTCCTGCTTCAATTTGGCAATCACATTCTTCAACTTGTCGTTCTCCTGTCTTGCCGAGTTGTATTCCATTTGCAATTTCATATTCTCGAGCTCTTTAGTTTTTCTTCGAGCCTCACGATCCACTGAAGAGGTCGGCGAAGCCTTCGGTTTAATTTGTACGTGGTGTGTTCTATGGTCGACACTACTATTACTTGCCATGCTGCTAACGCTGCTACTCCTTGTCGGCGTAGAAGTAGGCTCTTCCCTATTCTTATCAAATACCCACTGGCTAGAAGTAATAATACGCTGGTGATGAGGCACCAACCTTGTATCGTGGTGATTATCTGTCATAGTTAAGAATCTGCTCCCGTATTTTCAAAACTTGAGAAGCATAGGAAGCACGGGGAAAAGGAAGAAAAGAATAGAGAGGGAACAATGGAAACGTAATTTTCTTTAAAAATGATACGAGACTGAATGTTTACCCAGAATTTCAAAGTCAATATACCCACAAGTAATACTATGGTAGTGGAATGGTCGATTCGAAAAAGAATCACAGACCTTCGTTACCCCGGGAGCTGGATTGTCGATCTTTTTTTCTCGTTTAACCTCGCTGCATTCAACTGTCGTCTCGGAACATGAAAGATATGCAACTCCGGGTAAAAAGGAGGTAGTCATCAGCAACGTTATGATGATGACGCTCTAATTCCTCGGACAATAGAAAGGTATGCGATTTTGTTCAGGTAAGCCGAATAATTCAATAGGAAGGCCTATTTTCGAGCAACTTCGGATTTAGTTGGTGAAATTGAGCCCCAGTTTTTTTCTGACACATATAGTTTTTCAGCACAAGAATCTGCATACGTACGCTCATGGGGAAGCACACTCCACCATATTTTATTTTTTATATAGAGTTTTTCAATTGTTTAATTGGTTTGATTAGATAATCAAAGTAACGAACTAGTTATTAGCTCATTATTTATGTTGTTATCAAGATTATCCGTAGTATTTCTTAGTAAAAAACGTGTTTTTTTTTCCCTACACTAAATAGGTCGAGCAATTATCAACAATATTAATAAAATGTAGCAGGATACAACCAACAGATTTTTTTATTCAATAATATTGCCGAACTAGAAGGACCTTTGAACATGCCAAAAAGCGAAAGCACAAGAGGTGCAATCTTCAGAAGCCTGTACGTCAAGCACACTAGCACATGAGTTATATTTACTGCAACAGGGGGTATGAAATTTAGCGCTCAAGAGTCGATACTCATTCAACCACTGTGGTCGCCATCAAAAATTACCCCACTCCAAGACATTTTAGATCGTTTACAACATTTTTACCATGCGCATCAAGCTGTTGTGTAATTACTTCTTGCCGATAGCCTATTAATTTTTTGACTAAATGACAGTTTTTTAGCGACGCGCTTTTTTGCCTGCCGATGAGTTCCGGTTATTGTTTAACGATTAGGTTACAAAAGTTTGATTTGCACAAATTACTCTCAACACAAAACCTATGTTGAAGAAATAGAGTAGTTCCAGATTGCATATCTCAACTAGCAGTCAATTTTGGTGCGTGAAAAAAAAAAAAAGAAATATTTCAGATGTGAGATATATCAGTACAAATGCACGTTGATAGTGCCATTACTCCTAATGCGTGCCCCACAGACCTTCATTTTGGCTACATACTATTTAGTGTGCGCCAGTATTCTGGAGAGGCTGTCATTCCTCTAAAACTCGAACAAGAATAAGCAGAAATTTGTGTTTAAATCTTTCTAGTTGATTTTTTATTGATTATTGACACGTATCTTGTTATTCTTGATGTTTAGTTTCATGGACTTTTTAGCCCAAGAAGATAAAAATTCACTTCAAATACGATTGTTTTTCGACGCATTGCGCGAAGGTCATAGAAAAACAATGACAATCCCAATTAGCCGCTCATAAAAAGCATCACGTGATATGATACATAGATTGTCCCTATTTACTCCCTTAACAATACAACGGTTCGTGTTTGCAAGCATGCACATCCAAAAATACCATAAGGTCCAAAGACTGCATTAAGAATCTCATCACCCCCAATGTGGTCATATATATTTGGCGGCTCGAGCGGTGGGTCAGGCAGGAATAATAGGGATTTACCGAAGAAAGCTATCGTGGAGCTCAGAGAACACATTCATCGCCTGGATAAGAAGCAGTCACACCTACAGACACAAATTCTAAATCAAGTGAATGAAGCCAAGACATTTCTAACCACGGGTAATAAGACTATGGCTAAAAACTCGCTGAAGAAAAAAAAGATCTTCGAAGCGCAGCTAATTAAATTAAAAGAACAGAGAGACTCCTTGGAGCAACAACTATTCTCCATTGAGAGTGCTAATTTGAACATGGAGACGATGAGAGCCATAAAACAGGGAGCGAAGGCTATGAAAAGTATGCACAACGGGCTTGATATCGATAAAGTGGACGAGACCATGGACGAAGTCAGAGAGCAGGTGGAGCTTGGTGGAGAGATCAGCGATGCAATTTCGAGACCACTGTATACTGGTATTAATGAAGTAGATGACGATGAGCTAGATGAAGAGTTGGATGCTCTTGCACACCAGAGTCAGGTTAAAAAACCTGAAGTTCTGGTGCCACAGCCTACAACTCTGGAAACTGTTGGCAAAAACATTGCACCCTTGCCTAATGCCCCCAGCAGCAAGATAGAGCCGTCTAGGGCACAAGAAAATCAGGCAGAGGAGGAAGAAGAAGATCAAGATGAACGCGCATTGAGAGAGTTACAGGCAGAAATGGGGTTATAGCACAGTAAAGGAAAAAGGTAACTTCTTAACTTCATACTTTCTTTTTGTTTTCTTCTTTATTATCTAACTAATATTAAGACGATAGAAAGTATACGGCAATCCCGATTAACCGCTTATAAAACACACGTGATATACACGTGATGTATTAGGCGAACTGGCCCTTTTTACTCCCTTCACAATCCAACAGTCTGTGTTTAGAAGCACATACATCGAAGTACCGTCAGCTCCGAAGACATCATAAAGAATCCCACTTCCTCTTATGTGGTCCTATATATTTGGCGGCTCGAGCAGCGGGTCGAGTAGGAGCAACAGGGATTTACCGAAGAAAGCTATTGTTGAGCTCAGGGAACATATTAATCTCCTAAGTAAAAAGCAGTCACACCTACAGACACAGATCCTAAATCAAGAGAATGAAGCTAAGACATTTCTAACCAAAGGCAACAAGTCTATGGCTAAAAACTCGCTAAAGAAAAAGAAGATCTATGAGGCACAGTTGGTCAAATTAGAAGGGCAGATGGATTCCTTGGAGCAACAACTATTTTCCATCGAGAGTGCTAACTTGAATTTGGAGACAATGAGAGCCATGAAGCAGGGAGCGAAGGCTATGAAAAGTATGCACAACGGGCTTGATATCGATAAAGTGGACGAGACCATGGACGAAGTCAGAGAGCAGGTGGAGCTTGGTGAGGAGATCAGCGATGCCATTTCGAGACCAATGTATACTGGCATTAATGAAGTAGATGACGATGAGCTAGATGAAGAGTTGGATGCTCTTGCACACCAGGATCAGGTTAAAGAGCCCGCGGCTGCAATGTTACAACCTGCAACACCTGAAGCAGTTGGCAAACACACCGTATCGTTGCCTAATGCCCCTAACAGCAAGATAGAGCCTTCTAGGGCACAGGCAAATCAGGCAGAGGAAGAAGAAGAAGATGAAGATGAACGCGCATTGAAAGAGTTACAGGCAGAGATGGGGTTATAGCACGGTAAGGGAAAAGGATGACCTCTTAATTTCGTACTTTCTTTTTATTTCTTCTTTATTATCTAACTACTAATGTTCTATGTATAAGTAATACACGCTACATGTCGGTCTAGTTGACCAGCACCCATACCAAGAAGAAGGCAAATATGATAAAGAAGATCTTTACGGCAAGCCACCTATTGCTCTTAACTCTATCGAAATATTTTAGCAATTCGCGCTGGGCACCGCTGATGTTCATGTCAATATCGTCTACGTTGGCGTCAATTCGCTGAATCACATCACCCTGTCCTTGTACCATGGACGCGAGCTGTTGAAAAAGATTCCCCACCTCTTGGATAGTCGACTCGATGGTCTCGACAGCACGGTTGCGTTCTTGTAGATATTGCCCGTTGCTCATCTGACCTTCTTCCATTAACATCATCTGAGATTCCTGCGGAAGTGACAGACTGTTGCCGCCTCCATTACTATGTTGCTCTGAAGTCTCAGATATCACCGATGACATGAACGGATTTGAGCTGTTATAAGTGGCCACACTATCTGTGTGCTTTGTTTGTTGCTGCTCCTTGCCGTCCACTTGCGATATCTTCTCCCAACGATCCCTATTGTTCATTTCCAGCCTTTGCCTTTCTTCCAAAACACCTTTAAAATCTCCCGAAATATTCTTCATTTTTGTATTGAGCATATTCACTACATTTTTAGAATGCTGGCTGTTGTTTGCGGTATCTGTTGCTACTCCATCCTGCCCAGACCTCTGGAACCGGCTGAGATCCACCAAACTTTGTTCAATGGCATATATCTTTCGCTTTATCAAAAAGGATAACTCTGCTATCTCCACTGGGCTATCATTGAACATTGGTTTCCGTTTCGCAAGAATTGCTAACTTTGAAAGAAGCTGAGCCGTCGAAGAGATCTCATGAGCAATGCGTGAAGCTTTGGTTTGAAATTCACTCGATTGGGGTTTCTTTTGTATCTCATTGCGCTCTTGCTCCAGTTGCCTTGCGTGTTCCTGTTTTCGTAAATTTGCCTTGTTACGTTTCTTATGTACCAGCACACTCTGCTGAAACTCCGCAGATCTGTCTCTAATATTCATGAGGAATTGAGTCTTTACTGCAAATAAGGTGCCCACAAATTCCTACAACTTTCAAACCAACAAATGCATTGAACAGGCCACAATATTCCTGGGATATGGCACTGTTGTAAATAGAGAGAATACTCTGAGCCTTCATGTTGAAGTTAATGTTGAGTTTTGGACCTCGCGTCCTCTAAGAGCACATGAGGGAGGGTAACAAAAATCAATAACTGATATTGGAATTACCAAACATTGTTGGCTTTAACGTGCCTTTTTGTTGTAAGAACTGATCTGACAAGCTTTGAAATAGCTTCAGCGAATAGAATACTAAAGCCTAGTTTTGGTTCTTTTCAATTTTGTTCTTCTTGGGGAGGAGAATCAAGTGATATCAATAGGTAGAATGAATACATAAAAATTGTGGCTGCGACGAACTTTTAACAATTTTTTCATTAAATTTGAAAATGCTCAATCCCGTCTTTTTGAGCATGAACAGCATCTGAATTGTTATGTCTCTGAAAATTGTGTCCTGATACCACTACAGGTATCATGGTTACAAAGCGTTGAAATCGCTCATGTACTCTTGTGGAAAAATTCAAACTTGAGACGCTAGATCTCCAGAAAGCTCAAATGAATGGGCTGCTACAAGCATAGCGGTTGCAAATCAACCATGCGTTCCGCTGTGCTTTTAATTAGATTATATACAGTATTTCTAAACATCCTCATCTTGCCTCTTCTTGTTATAGACATGCAACTGTTCAGCGACCCTCGGGTCGTCCTTAAATTGACTAGTCCATTCACTATTCCTATCCAAACCACGTTGTACCCATTTTTTGGGCCAATCTAATTCCTCTTCCTTACAAAGATCAAGATCCTTCGGATCTTCGAATGGCCTAACATCCTCTTGCAGCACAAGGTGAGTGACAGCAGACATCACCTCCTCAGCATAATACCTTTTAGTGTAAAACCTCGCAATACGTTCTGGAATACATAGGAATCCAATAAGGTTGGGGATAGGTATCGCCAGAATCGATTGGTGCGGTAGAATGGGTACTTTTGTTTTAGGATCTCTAACGGTACCTTCAAGCTCCCTTGGGTAGTTCATCTTAGAGTAATCATCTGCTACAATATATGGCTTCGGGACCTGTTTTTTTTCTTTATCGTCGCTTCCTTCATTATTTTCGCCGGACTCGCCAGCCTGATCATCTTCCTGGCTATCCATTGATTGTTTCTCAGACACGTCAGAATTCGATGCAGCTTGGGCAGCCACAGTCGACGTCGACTCATTAACATCTTTAAGGTTTGTCGCATCCTCGGAAATAGATTTCGTCTCTAGGCCACGTTTTTCCTCCTGCCCAGGTTCTTTTGGTTCCTCCGGAGGTTCTAGTGGCCCTAACATCCCCTCATGTAGTCCATTGATATATTCTTTATAAGCACCTCTGCCCAAGCATATGACACCTCCACTTAAGGCGGGATCTTCCACCAAGGAATCTTCGTAAACCAACTTTGGAGCTTTCCACTGACGGAAAACACCTAGAGCCTTGCTGTAATCAAAGTTTTCTTTGAATTGCTTTGCCTGCTCAGGATCGAACTGCTCCTCTTCCTCCAAACCATCATTCTCTGTCTTCTTAGACTTAGAGATCTTCATATGCTCTTTTTCATCCGCGGTTTGCGCTTCCAATAGCTGCTTCCTCACTTCCCTAATCCTTCTCGCCACTTCATGCCTTATTACTCCTTGAGAGTCTGCTTCTATCAATTCATAATCCAATCCACCCCAATACAGAATTGGTTTGACGTATCTCTTCCAAACTTTCATCGAGGTTTCCAGATAGTCGCTGGGTGGAGGCGCCACGAATACTGTAACTTTACGTGGTTGCCTGTCAATACCCAGAAGCTGCCGTGACAAGGGTTCCACTATTTCTCTATAGTGGTTTCTGATCTGTTTCTGCTGATACTTATCATAAACTATGCCACCGATTGATGCGGTCAGAATTGTCCAAAAAATCGTCCAGTTACGAGATGGCAGTCGTAGCGCTGGTATACCCATTGCCTTAAAGGCAGGGTTGGTGTAACCTGGCTTGGCCTCCTTCTTTGTTTCCATAGAGGCTGTTGACCGCTTGTTTCTTGTTTAGTTGGGTTTTCTCAAGAAGAGATGAGCTTAATTTTCAAAATTTTCATCATAGAAAAACTATATCGATACCTATAAATCTATGAATTTGAAGAGTGTGCCCCTTCGTCGGTCCATTTCAAGTTGAACCTTCCCTCCGGAACCACATAGTTAGCGATCTTCTCCACGACTTCTTCTGCAGTATAAGCTACTTGCACAATCTCACCATTTTTCTTACTGATGAAACCCTCTTCGATAGAGTGCTCAATATGCTTCAAAAGATTATCAAAGAATCCATCGATGTTATAAAGAACGACCGGATTAGCATGGATACCCAGCTGTGACCACGTTATGCACTCCAACACTTCTTCCAAAGTACCGTATCCACCGGGCATAGCCACAAAAGCATTGCTCTCGTTAGCCATCAATCTCTTCCTGGTGTGCATATCGGGAACAACAGCCGTTTCACCATAAGCCGAGGAGATCGGAGTTGATCCTTTGTGATTGTCTACACTTTCTTTCAGCTTATCGTTGATGTCCTGCTCACTAGAATCTCTTTCTTTTGCAACCAAGGCATCCGGGATCACACCAAGAACCTTACCGTCGAGGTTTGGGCCCATTGTGGCACTTGCTATCTTACCCATAAGACCAGTGGTACCCCCTCCATATACGAGCTTCCAGCCTAGCTGGTGGAATAGCTTGCCCAGCTTTTCTGCATGTGCAGCATATTTCTCCTTGTTACCGAAGCTAGAACCGCAGTAGACGCAAACAGAACGAGTTTCTGTCATGATTGTATTATAATTGATTTAGTTAAAGGGTGACTTTTAAACTTTTGAGGGGTGGTGTTGAATGCGGCAGGGAAAGAATAAATTCACAATCTCGAGTTGCACTCTTTTATAACTTTATGAGAATCTTTATAAAGACGATTTACTCAGAGTTATTTGATGCGTTTGTATCTTGGTTTCACTATGCTTGCAGTGACTGATCTCATGTAGTTTGTTTAGCCGTTAGGCTTTGCCGAGGGGATGGGGGTAATCCGCCCGCAGTTCTTCCGATCGGGATTGCAAAAATATAGTAGCTCACATGGTTGGAACAGCATGTTGCAATATTAACTACAGAGACATTAAAAAATACTGCATTACAGCCGGAGAACCCGGGAAAGGACCTCATGCACTAGATGGAGATACCGCCCGGGAATAATCCTCGGCGAGAACGTTAAGGCAATAAAAACAGTGATATACAGTTGCTAGTTCGCTCGATGGTAACTGGCACTCCTGCCTGCCCTTAAAGAGCATAGATAGACTTGAATAGAACAAACTAACAAAACGTTATCGTTTGGCGCAGATCAACTCAGTTTACAACGTAACCTACAGATATTAAAAGTATAATTATTCACACTATCATTACGCAGCGGCTAACGTCGCATAACTATCTGTGGACAGGACAAGTCAAACGGCCCGGCCATCTCAATAATAATTAATAAAAAAATCAAAACATTCAAGGAGCACAAACAAAAAGTCGCATAACGATTCGTAACTGTCCTTCAGCCAAGATGTACTTCCAAAGAAGCCCACTCTTGTGGCGTCAAGTGTGTCTGGAAAGCCTTCAAAGCCTGATCCACATGTCCCACGTTACTGCACCCAATCATAGGCCAGATACCGTTCATTAACGCACGGGCAGCAAGCACAACGGTACGAGCCACACCTTTTCTCTCGGCAATGGCCTGCAAGGACTCAAAGGCCCTATGTTGCTCTTCGTTCAAGAATCTCAAGTCCACGGAGTTTTGGCGCTGAGGAGCCGCTGGTCTTCTCTCCGTCGTCGATGGTTTCACAGCAACACCACCATCGGATGGCACACAGGACAATAGACCGATGCCGTTCTCTCTGGCGTAACGGATTTTGTCCTTGTGAAATTCACTATGGAACAAACCAAACGTTAACTGCAAACCAGAGAATTTGGTCCAGTTGTTTTTCTCCGCGAGCTGCTGCCAGTCCTTGAACTCCTCCACGGTCTTGGCACGAATAGTCGTGTAACGAACATCTCCTCTCGCCACCAACTCAGTCAGAGCGCTTAGAAGTTCCTCTCTCGAAAGCGTCGGGTCCCAGCTCGCGATTTCAAGTATATCGATGTGCTTCCCTACACCGTAAAGCAATTCCTTGACACGCTTGAAGACGTAAGTTCTCAAGAAGCCGCTCTGTTTGGTGAGCTTCGCTCTGGTAAACTCCGGGTTGTATGCTGGGGGAAACTCCAATCTACTAGCAATCACCACTCTGGTTGGAGGCAACTTGTAACGGCGAAGAAAGTTACTCAATGCGGCTCCATTGTCCTGGTCAACACTGAACGTGCGAAGGCCCCTGTCGTAACAGTACTTGATCATCTCCGAGAATCCCTTGTCCTGCTTTTCATGGTAACTGTCTACTGTTTTCAAGTCTGAAAGTTTCAAGTCAATGATAATGGGGGAAATAAAAAGCTTAGTTTTTCCAAAACGTACTTGCTCCACAACTGTTTGCTGTGGCTCTGGGTGATAAAGATCTGACATGGTCGAATTACATAGCTGCACAATGCGGCTGATTGGCGTAGTGATATAACCTCAGAGAGCTTCCCTTAAATATTAGCCCCTCCCCTTCTTTCCCCACCGCCCCACCTCACCCCACCCACCCCCTGCTCTTTTCCTTTTTCCTTTCTCATCGTATCCTTTTGCTAATCGGCTTTGGCGCAATTAACTTCATTGCTAAATCATTCGGTCCGATGCCAGAAAACTACTCCAGGAATAAGGATAATAGAGGATGATACAGCGTGCTGATACGCTGAGAGATATCCATTATTCGTGATAATTAGCTCATTCCTCTAAATGTCCAACGATGTTTACACCTACCGCCAAGTTATTTTACTTGTTTTATGCTGTATATTCGCCGTGCTTGATCCTGCATGGGCCAAACTGATCATTACATTGTAAAAACACTGTTGCCTTGCCTTCCATTTCAGTGATGTAGGGCATGTACTTCAACGATCTATCGGGTAACACTAAAATAATCCTCCTAAAGCGCTAATACAAAACATACAGCAAACATTAGCAAGCCTGTTTTCTATTTTTCGTTGCCTGAATCGGCATATGCCCGAATGCAGGTAACCAAAGTGGATCATTTTGCCGTGGCTCTCGATTTCCTAAAAGGAACAAGAAATGAAATCACCCCTTCCATCCCTTCCCGGGTTTGCTTGGCAGAGTTACTTTGCTGTGTAGCCTGTTCCTTTGGATGAAGTTGAAAAGAAAAAGCTTCAGCTTTTCCCCCATGCTATTTCTCACGCAACTGTTCTTGAAGCCGCATCGCATTTCAAGACTACATGCGACATGCGCAGCCAGTATATACTGAGAAATTAACAAGAAAAAATCACCACACCAGGCTTACAAAGCTCTCTTGAGGCCCATCAAACTGAGCACTCCTTGAAGTAGCCCCCTGTAAATAGCTCTAAGTTACGTCAGACACATTTCTCGGCAGGAAAAATTGTACTGGAAGATTATCCGTTGAGCCAGACGCTGCTGTGGCTGGAGACTTTCCTTTCAACCTATAGAGAAATAAACGGCGGTGCTATTACCCATAGAACGCACCGCTCGACGGAGGATCTTCCGCCATCCATGACCATAATTTTTTTTTTTTTTTTTTCACCTTTTAGCCTTTAGCACTACAATAGCCTACCTACAATAGAGAGAAAGTTGAAAATGACACGATCACGGACCTTGACACTTGCGAACAAAGTTCGAGAGCCGTAGAGCCAGGGAAAGTCTGCAGGCGCTTCATTGCCTCGAGAAACGTGGTCAAGCAGTGGTACGACAAAAATGTGGACAAAACCGTCTCCGGGGCCAGACAAACCAATATCGTATCGAACCAGCAACCGTCCTTCGCGGCGTTGTCTAACTTCCTCATTCCTCAGAATGTCGCCTTTTTTTGTCGCTTTTCTCTCTATGCGAATGTAACTTTGCACGTCAATATTTCCGCCCTCAATTATTAGCGTTGCTTCTCAGCGGCAAAAACTATGTCGTTCAACAACAAACCTCACCTAGTGGCAATCCCAAGTTGCAATAACAGAGAAGGTATGAGTATGCTTGACGGGCTAGAGTCCTGGTTTATATTTAATTGGCAGAGCAATCTGGAGCCATTTTTCAAATAGCGTCTTAGCAGGGGGTTTTCTTGTCTGGAGAGAACACGAGATGCGTATTTCTGCAACAACTCGCCAACCTCACTGGAAATTTCTCCTGCCACGACAACAGTCCAACTAGCATGTTCATAGTGTCATACTGGAGCTCAAACATACCCCTTCCTTTAAATAGCCGCCGAGGGAAATTTTGGCCGTGATATCACGTGAGTACGACTAATTTTTGTTTTTCACTGATAACCTTGAAGGTACCGATGAGGCACTCAACGTGGTACGTCGCTGCGACATAGACAACCATGGAGTGGGTGACTGTATGAAAAAATAACATAAAAATTCAGTGGCATGAAATAAAAGAAGGAATGAAAGGGCAAAGGTTGCCGTCAAAGTCCGCCGGTTAATGGCTGAACGCTAATATCAAGATTGTGGTGAGCACCTGTCTTTATGCTATTGTTGTGATAATTTCTTTAAAGCCAAGAGTGAAAAAAGAGAAAGCCGAGTGTTGAATGACCACTAATAGCGCAATGGGTGATGCTGTGGACAATAGTGACGGGTATGCTGCTGGAGCTTACAATGGTGAAGGTGTGGTACATGGACACATCCATAACTATGACAACATGACATACATACATGGCCATGTCCATCATGGACCCCAGGACCCCAGTGCTGAATCGGCGGCTGAGGAGCAGCATGTGCAAAGGACTGCAGACAATGAAAGTTGGGGGGCCGCTGCCTCGGTCATGGCAAACGATGATTTTTGTCGCAAGTACTCGGATTGCCAGCACTTTGAGTTTGTCAACTATCATACAAAAAATGCAGGGGATGATACCGGTGATAATAGTGGACTAGTTGCTAATGTCGGGAGTACCGATAACTCCTCCAGCTCTGCGGGCCCCAACGGTTTCAGAAGCAATGGGTATGGTGAGAGCGAATCAGCAATTGTGGAGACTGCCAGCGGGGCAAACAGTGACGAAAGAACAAGTGGTTGTGACTCCATGTTACTCCCAATGCAAAACAAAAGATCGTTTTCAGACGTCATAAACAACGAGACCGGCGATGTCGGGCTAGATTGTCGCTGCAACCCCAAGGTTTTGGAAGTGTGTTGTGACATGGATCATGTTCCTTCGTCAGTTCCAGCAGAAGATGGTCTAATTAATTCTGTGCCGTCCGCGCCGAACAACGACCTTGTTGTTTGTACCGATGTGAAGAACGATTTTTTCGTGCCGCCGGCGGCTAAAGAGTACTATTTTAACAATGAATTACCTGATATAGATTGTGATCTCACCTGTGTCTGTCCTTCAGAAGAGTTGCACAAGAAGCCCGATAACATCGAGGACGAAGAAGAGGAGAAGAAAGAAGCTGAGGATGATATCTTCGAAAAGTTTTGCCAGGGATGCATCACATTGAATCAGGAAGGGACCCAAGAGAACAACAATCACCACCATCACTATCATCAGCATCCACATGACCCTCACAATCGTATTCATAGTCACACTTACAACGGAAGCAACACGTTGGCGACTCCATCTTCAACCCCCTCGTCTTCCGGTGAAAGTCTCCAGCAGGAGTTCTCTATGACTAATGGGGAGAAAACTCGCCCCGGAAGCAGCCGCACAGCCGGTTGCCACGATCACGTAGTCAATTCTCAAATGGATATAAAGATTCTAGAAGAGCTCTGCGGCATTTCGTCTCTTTATGAACTTCCATTTGCCAGTCACATGAATCATCACAATCACAGTCACGAACACCAGCGTGGACATGACAACCAAGGAGTCAATTTGTTGAAATCGTCTATCAGTGGGCGTGTAAATGCCGGAGATTGCACCGACAATACTTCCGAATTACACAACCACCACCAACACCACCACCATAGAATCCAGTTTCACCAGCACCCCCATAAACAATGTAAACCAGCAGAGTTGAACTCAAACGGTCCTGTAATTTGGGATCGTCAGCAACAGCAGACTCCCGTAAAGCGTAAAGAAGATGAACTGACATCTGTACTACATCATCACAGCCCTAATTCGTTAAACTTTACCAATTTCGACATGGAAGCTAACACCATCAATTTCAATTGGTCTTTTAAGAATGAAGAAAGTGGACAACTTAAATGTGAGTGGGACCGTTGTTTTGAAGAGTTCCCAAGCCTGATAGATTTGCAAAAGCACATGTTTAGGGACCATGTTTCACAAGAAAACGCCGCTTCTAATCATTTATGCAATTGGAATGATTGCCAGTTCAGAGGAGATGATATATGCTCCTTAGTGAATCATATCAATTCAGATCACGGCATAAATTTTGGCATGAAGGTCTTGGATCCAGCTTCGCTCCTGGAACAAAGGGAGCAACATCACTCATTGCATTGTTCCGATCAGCAGTGTGAAGTGGGTAAATTGCAATGTTGTTGGGATGAATGTTGTCAGTTGTTCTCTACAGCAGAAGAGTTAAGTAACCACCTGGAGAGGTTCCATTTACCGAGAGGTCAATCTGAATACCAATGTTATTGGCGTGGATGTTCCCGTAAATTTACGCAAAGACAAAAAATGGTCCGGCACTTAAAAGTGCATTCGGGTTATAAACCTTACAAGTGCACAGTATGTTTGAAGTTCTTTTCTAGTGAAGATACTTTAAACCAACATGTGAGGACACATTCAGGCGAAAAACCATTCCAATGTCACCTTTGCGGTAAAAGATTTTCTGTCTCGAGTTCGCTGAAGATACACATCAGGACTCATACAGGTGAGAAACCTTTGCAGTGCAAAGTATGTGGTAAAAGGTTTAACGAATCATCCAATTTAAACAAGCATCTCAAAACTCATCGTAAAAAATTCAAATGTAGCTTCTGCGCAAAACATTTTGATACACCAGCAAAAGCCCAAAGTCATGAACTCATTTGCCTATGCTCACGCAAGTGAAGGTAAATCGTAATATCGTCATTTTATTTAATTAGTTATTTTTACCATAACACCTCCACACTATCTTCTGATACATGTACGTTACTTGTCCCCAATCGTCCACACCTTCATCTTCTACTTGTTCCATTACTTTCAAGCCATGATTATCAAGAAACTCCCACAAGTAATTCCTTTCTTGAGCATACTTATTTCTGAGTGGTATCTCCAAATGACAGGTACCTTGAGGTGACAAAAATCGAGCAATCACATCCACCACAAGCTTAGGATGATTGGGGGAGTATATAGGATCAGACACCAGAATGTAATCAAACTTTTTTTCTGAATATTGTTCCAGAAAAGTATCAGGTGAAGTCCAATCCAAAGTACTTACGATCGAATTGGGAGCTAAACCATTTATTTCTACATTTTTTTGCAAGTTAGGAACAATTTCTTCTAAATCAGTCAGAAACATTTCCATATCAAGTTTGTCATGCACTTCCATCCATTTAGCCAGCCAAGCCATACCAGCCAGTCCAGTGCCAGATCCTAGCTCCAATACTCTTAAATTTTGCAAACGCTTCATTTGAGCCACATAGTTGATTAACTTCTGTGACAAAATGAAGGAGGATCCCCAAGTTTTCCAACCTAGATTATCTGCCGTCAAGGAGGGTTCATAAATCTCTATGCAGCGTTCTAAGTTTTCAAATTTAAACTGCCTCTTCATCGCAGGCTGCGCAGTTCTGCCACAGCTCTCAGATATTCTCATACTTACTTCTTTGATAATACGATCCTTGGAAGAGTTTTGGGACCTATCATAATGCTTCAAAACGGATGTATAGTAGTTGAGCAACATTTCTCTTCTGGAAACAAGAAGAGGTATTTTCGTACATATTTTTTCAGCTGTGTCGAGTTTAATATTTCCCCAAACCTGATAATAACTCACTGCAGAATTCATTTTGTCCCTAGAAATTCCTTTTTTCCTACACATTTCAGTGACACTTAGCTCGTTAGTTGTAAGGTCTTGAAAATTCACCTGTACTCCAGGCTTCAAAAGCAACAAGGCGCATAGAATCACTTCTGCTGATGCGTAATGAATTGATGGAAGGTCTAAAATGTCAACAGGCAGATCCTCATCATCTAATACTTGGCTATCTTGATTGGATCTGCCGTTGTCAAGTAACATTTTATCGGTAACTTCATCATCCTCTTTTCTATATACAGGAGAATCTTCACTTGGGGTGTATAAATCTAATGGATCAAACATACAGACTGTAGGGGACATTTGCTCTTATGCATTCAAAGCGATGTCAAGTCTGCTCATCGCATCTCTATGATTTTCTCGAGACGAAAAAATTCAAAAAGTGGCATTTTAATAAGCTTCGAGAACCGCTTACAAAAAATAACTAAGTGAAAGCAAGTAATAAAAGCTGACTGAACACTTTCCAGCTCAAAGGCATTCTCCAGTTACTAATCAACCGAATAGCTGATTTAATTTTCAAAATCATCCCTTTCACTTCATCTGATAAGATTAGGAACAAAAAAATTGCTAAAGCCAAATATTTATACCTGCATCTAAACATTCTAAAATGTCTAGAGCATTTTCTAATGAATGAGTACGCTCTATCGGCTCTTCCTCATGGTATCCCAGCGAAGTGTCATATACACGTGATTTTTGTACTTCTCGTTAAATGAATTGGGGGTTCCACGCAACTCGTGGGGTAATTGTTTCATTGTACTTCAAGCACTCAATGGACAGAAATGAGCCTCATTCCTTATCAAGAAGGATCAGTGGTGCTGAGTGATCCAAGTTCCAGGTCGCTTGTGATTGTTAATCCTTCATCAGGTTCTCTAGAGTTTTTTCGCAGAGTCTCGAACACTGGGATTGAAGGACGCGAGCCTTCTGGTGACCTTAAGCAGAGAAGGATTTCCATTGCATCTTATGTGTGCCCCCAATGTGGCACAGAAATTCATCCTCGTTTGCCACTTGACGATCAGGAAGGACAAGATTCTGGCAACGGGAACAGTTCTAGGGGTATGAATCTTTCTCGTAAGTATTTTCATCTGTTGGAAGATAATCATAAGGCCAATGATCAAGACGGGTCACTGCTACCCCCTCCGCATCAATCTTTCATTCCACCAGAACTCTTCATTCCTGGGTATTTCCGCAAATTCTTTCAGGTCTTGTCATTACTAGGTAGTGGAGCTCGTGGTTCCGTGTTCAAAGTTGTGCACAAGATTGGAGACATTCAGCTGGGTGTTTTTGCCCTGAAGAAAATTCCCATCGGAAATGACATGGCATGGTTTCAGAAGTGCATCAGAGAAGTCAAGGCATTGAGTTCGCTGACTCACTTGAGTGCAAATCTAATTACTTATAATCATGTGTGGCTTGAAATGGACACTGCTTGCGGGCTAGTCAGAACTTTAGACGGCAAACAGTCAGATACCGTAGAGAATATTCCCTGTATTTTCATTTTACAACAGTATTGTAGCGGTGGAAATCTGGAAGATTTCATTCTAAAGGATGTGTTTCACAAGTTTCCAGATTTCCAATCCCCAGAGGAGCGCAAGCGGCTTTTCAAATATTGCAGAACTCATAATGATAATCATCTGGGACTATCAACTGAACAAATAGTACATATCATGAGAGATATTGCGAGGGGGATACATGAACTTCACGATATAGGCATCATTCATCGTGATTTAAAACCTTCCAACTGTCTTCTGCTAAACAAATATCCAGGTGGCACTCCATTGGAGGAATTTTACCCTACAGTTGTAATCGGTGATCTAGGCGAGTGTCAAAAGGACGGAGAGTCTAGGACAGCCACTGGTGCTACAGGAACTCTGGAGTTCACAGCACCAGAATTGATTATAATGGCATCAAATAAACATGCGGACTACAACGAGTACAGTTTTGCTTCGGATATATATTCTCTAGGTATGATCTGCTATTTTGTTGTGTTTGGACAGTTGCCATTTGAGCCACAGATGGAAATGAAGGATTTGAAACAAAGGATTATGTCCTGCCAGTTTGAGAAAGAATCTTTGTTAAAAAAACATCTATCACTGGGCTTGAAGCCTATAGACACAAGGATTTTTGATCTCATGGAAATGTTGCTATGCCGCAACATGAACCATAGGCCATGCGCCAAGGAAGTAGAATTATTTTTGGACGAATTATGGTTAGGCCTGGATCTAGAGGTTTTGGCAAAGGATTTAGAATCCGAAAATGAAGAGCATGTAGAAGACGACAGTAACCATTCCTTTCATTCCGTTTCAGAATCCAAATTTGCAGATCCTGATAGTCAACAGCAATCTACCATACCGTGGAAGAAAGTGCTTTGCATTTGTATTAATATGATCGTAGCAGTGTCCATCACATATCAATCACCAGGAAGGTCGATATTGGCCTACTCATCATTGGTGCTGTTAGGAATTTCAATACAAACAAGTCTGGGAAACCAAAAATGGATATTAATCACCCTGGCATTAGCAAAAGCTTTAGGGAGCGCATCCACGATGCATTTATACACTTTTTAATTATGTATTTTTTGAAATTGTTCAAATATGTTTGCCGGGGCTATTTTATCCCCGCCTTAACGGCATGCCGAGCAAAAGCTCAACCTATGTACCACGAAAGGGCTTTCAAGGAATTAAAACCACTTCGGACATTACCAATTGCATCGGCCGTTGAGTCTTTCCAGGGATCATGCTGCCTCATCCTGGGCTAAATCAAAGAAAAAGCTCTCCGTCGATCCAGCGCTCAGAAGATAGCACTGATCATGATAGCACTCGCAACAAGTTCTCCAGCATATCATCTGAAATTGTACCCCAAACTTTGACACATCCAGAAGAGGACGATAGTTCAAGATCTTTAAAATCACCCGGTGTGGTCCCCCCACCTAACTGGTCTAATGTTGGATTTCAATCAATCTTCAACGGTGGAGGGCAGAGAAGATCAAAGCAGAGCCTCTTGTCAACAGAATCTAGAGAAAGCACACCGCTATCTGGAAGGCGAAGTAATAACTCAGGTCTATGCTTGCGAAGAGATGATTCTCGAATATCCGAAGAAGATGTTTCCAACCAAAGTGTGCATACCTCGTCTTCTAGTGCCAAAGCCAAGCTTAAGTCTTCATTATTTGGGAAGCCCAAAGAAGCCCTTCCAAAGAGTGAAAGAACTTCCCGATTGTTCAAATCACCAGGGGGCAGGAGCCAGGTAGGTGTACCTGACTCTTTGATCAGCCCCACCATACCAAATAAGAAGAATAAATTTACCAAAATTGCAAAAAAATTCTTTAACCATAAGAACACTGGAACTCATCCTGATGATGTTATAGAGCCTGTAATTCCCAACTCATTGAGTAAATTTCTACATTCGTCTTATGCTAGGCACAAGACTCCGTCGCAGTTTCTGCATAATACCCCTGGACCTTTAATGGATTCCAAGTCTGTATATTCTTTCAATCCTAGTATATCCAATAATGCTGTTGATGTTGGCGGGTCACAACAAGACGATTATTATTGGAACAGTCTGGCAATGTTACATGATTTTCTGAAACATTTACCAACGCTAGAGGCAAATTATAGAAATTTCAATACTCAAGAACTACATGTTTTGGAAGGAAATGTTTGGGGTATTTTTTGTAACACTGTGCTGGAGTTATTCAAATCTCATGAGGTATGGCAATTGCATGTTAAAATTGAGGACATTAACAGAATCTTAGAATTCTACATTACACTCAAGACTGAATCCAAGGCTGCCTCGCAACACAGCAAGTTTTTAAGTGAGGTCACAGAATTCCTGAGCACCTCACTGTATATCTTGGAGAACCAAATCGTCTTCAATTATACGAACGAAAATACCATGAATACAGCTTTAAAGAGACTAGGAGTAATATGGCAGGTGTTTTATCAACGGGTATACTATGATGTCATGGCTGTCTTATCACCGCTAGAAAAAAGTTTCACTTCTATTCCAAAATACTGGTCCTATGTAGAAGGCATATCTCAGAACGTTCTTTCAGTGGATTACATTTTACTAAAATCATTTCGGGATTCAATTGTTTTACCGTATTACCTAAACTTTATCAATAGCAATGATGGTGCTAGTAAAAGCTTTCAGCTGTACATTTTCAACCAGGAAGAAGAAAACGGTGTTACCGAGGAGGATAAACTGACATTATTACAATGTTTTGGTGTTTTGAGCACAATCCCTGGTAACGATCGGCATCAGAAGATTATACAGGAACTATTGGCTGGAGTAAGAATGAGTATTTAGTGAAGAGAAAAAATAAGGATGACGGTTTGTAAATTACTCTAGAGTACACCACGGTCTATCGTCAGAAACTTGGTGGGAACACAGAGCTGGTTCAAGACCCAGTCCAATAACAGCAGCGATGAGAACGCCAAAGGAATCTGCGATTGAAACAGATCCTAGCCCAAATTCTCTTCTCTCCGGGGAAACCTTTTCCAATATGTTCAAAAAGGTATTAACGTAAGAAGCACCACCAAGAAGTCCCTCATAAAAAATTAAGCACATTATGGGCCACGGCGAGTGTAAAATATAATTCCACGATTGGAGAATGGCCAGCATTAAATTGAGACCTTGAAGTGCGGACAAAATGTACAATCTTCTCATGCGGAATAGAGATGCAGTAGATCTGGACACAAACACGCCTAATTGATATAAAGTTCCGTATGTCACATAGATGTCCCTGTATTTGTGGAAAAAAAAAGGCATGCCTTTTTGACCAAGCGGAAACAGCAAAGTAGGCGATACCGCTTGATTAATCAGATATTCGAATAAATAAACCGTAGTCAATGGAAGCATGAAAGGTAGGACAAGTTCTTTAAGTTTGGAGCAGGTTTTGACAAAATGTTTGGTCATTTTAGTTGTCGTATTCCTAGTGGCCACTGAGTATGCACCTTGTGATGGTATATCCGTTTGAGCATCCATTCCTTCGAAATCTAAAAAAGGCTGATCAGCACTGTCGTTACGAGTATCGTGCTGGCTCTCATCCAATCGAAAGTATAATAGAAATCCAAAGGGCAGAACGGTAAATATTAGTAATGAAACTTTAACTGGAATATTCAGCATAGATGTGAACAACATGTAAACACCACTCCCTATGAGGCCTGCACCGCCTGTTCCGGAAGACCAGCCGTTCAATCCTACTTGTTTGTAGATGTGAGTCAATTGCAAGAAAGTCACTTCCCCAAATCCTGAAGACAGAGAAGCTAGTACGATTCCAGTGAGACAAACGGAGAGTTTTTTAAATGACACCAAAAACATGCCCAGACAGCTAAGCACAATTAAACACCATACGCGGCTTCTGTATGCTATCTTGTGAATAAAGAAAGGCGCTAGCAATTTGATAAAGAAGGCTGGAAGAATGTCAGCGAGCAGCACCAGGGATTTGGGTAGGTTGGGTCCCACTATATCTGCAGCTGCGGAAAGAATAACCACGTAAAGAACATTGTTTATAAGACCAAAAATCCAGAAATAGAAATAAATCAGTCTTTCACCGCTCTCCATCGCCCGGGAACCTGCAGGGATTACGAGGATACGTTTACTTGCGCGAAAAGATATGGAGTGAAGAATCTTAGATCAACACAACCGGGGGTACCTTTCTCTTATTGTTTGCACAGCACGTGACAACGTGTACATTCTATAATTGCGTAACAAATACATAAAAAAAAACCTACTTGCGAATATATGGTTTGAGTAGCTTGAGTCTTTCCACAGCTTTACATAAGTATTCATCGTCCTTACAGACGGCAAATCTAAGCATGTTCTCAGCACTTTTTTCATGCTCTTTAATGTAAAATTCTGTTGGCGGAATGGCCACAATCCCTAGCTCGTTAATAAGCCAGTGCGAAATTCTAAAGTCTTTGCCTTTATTTAGGATTTCAGTTGGCCAAGGGTAGTCTTCTGGAATATTGATCTTAGAGAAGTCAGCGAGGATAAAATAAGTACCTTCAGGAACTGTGTAGGGCAACCCCAATTCCTTGAATGCACTGGTGAAGATCTCGAACTTGCGGATGTAATCTTTTCTCATCGACTCAAAGTAGTCGGACTTCAAGGCGTCATTTATTGAGTTTGCCACAGCTTCTTGTATCGGGGAAGGACTGCTAAAGCAGATACGCGTGTGCGCTTTTGAAACATAAGACAATAGTTCCGGATTCAGAGAAACAACCCAACCAATTCTCCAACCGGTTGCAGCAAAAGTTTTACCTGCAGAACCTACTGATAAGGTCAATCGACCAATTTCCGGGGAAATAGTGGCGATTCTGGTAAAAGATTCGGTAAAGTACAAGTGTTCGTAAACCTCATCGGATATGATGACCACATTGTTCTTGACACACAAATTACCGATTTTCGTCAACTCCTCCCTAGTAAAGACTTTCCCAATAGGGTTTTGAGGGGTGTTCAAGATGATAGCCTTGGTCTTATCTGTAAAGGCTCTCGCAAGCTCTTCGTAGTCGATAGTCCAATCCTTACCTTGCACAATGCGTTCGTCTACATCCTTGGGCGGACTTATAGGAACGTAAACCACCTTACCGCCTAGTAGCTCGATATTTGGGATGTACTGGTCAAAGAAAGGCTCAAACACAATCACCTCATCCCCAGCATTCAAGATCCCCATAAGACTCGACAAAATACCCTCATTGGCACCCGTGGTAACAGTCACATTTTCTGGTTTCAAATCCACACCATAAAATGGGGAATATAACTTGGTCAAGGCGTTGATTAATGAAGGACGGCCCTTTGTGGGAGAGTATTGATTCACCAATGGAATTTCGAGAGCTTTTTGAGCCTCTTCAATCGCAAATCTCGGAGGCGAATAAGAAAAGAATCCCTGTCCTAAATTGATCAATTCACGTCCTTTGTTCTGCTGGTTGTTTGCTGCTGCACTTGCAGCTTCGTTTGTTAACGACCAAACGTCCTTAGCAGTATTGGAAGTAAAGTACTTGTTAGGTGTGATGTGAGGGCGGGCAACCGTCATACTGTACCTCCTGATAATATTTAGTAAGCTATGCGGCTTAGGACACATCAGTGTTTCAAACCAATTCTCTGAATTCAAGATAAGGTCCTTACCGTGTGCATATATATACACATATATTTATATTCGACTAACCTTTTTCTTTTGCCAGTTCGTTGTGCTTTTTTCCATTATCAAATCATGGTTCAAGGGGGTAGTGAAGTAGATGATAACGTCTCGTGATATGAAAAAAGCCACAATTAGCTGTAGAAAGCCACAGATATAGATCACCATCCTTTAACCAACTTTATAGGTGGGAAACAAGTGAGCTTTGCATCTCTATCGAGATGGGACCAAGTTAGCGCAGTATCAGCCCTCTCATCCATGCGGTGCGCAATTGTTGATAGTGATGCATGAGCCTGTTGGACTTGATATTTGAATATTTATCATCTGTCTTAATTGTGAAGATTAGCTTCGAAATGGCATGAAATGCATATGGTCGAGGTGGCATTAACGAACTAGTGTAATACTAAAAGAGTAACACTTGAGGAAGACTGAATTCCAGTGTTCTTTCAGATGTCACTTTACAATGCTAGCTCTACCATATATATCTCACGTATTTTTTTCTTCCTTGTATTCTGTTGCAATACTTAACCTAATAAAATGAGTTCTCAGATCTGTTGGAAGCATTTGTAGTCCATCAGCAACTTATTGGTGAGCATTAAGTAAGTTTACTTGCTAACCTGAGTTTAGCTATCATCGTGCATGTTTGAGACTGAGCCCTCATTTTATTAATTAGGGCTAACGAGAAATTCGGGTTCAGTTTCTCTTGCACTTTATTACTGGGTGAATCTATAAGATGAAGACCTCTCAAAACTCTGGTATCACTATCTGTTCATTTCATTAGCGAGATGTTATCTAGTATAAGAAGTTCAATCAGAGTTTCCTGCGTGGGGCCGGCACGCTCTCTCCAGTTTTATGGGGCCACTAGAATGTTCAACACTGACAGAACTCCTGGCCCACCAAAGCTACCTAAGGAAGAACAAGAGGAGTTTGAAGAGCTGCAGAAACTTGCGAATTCACAAGATGCTATCGATGCATACAACCGCGAGGCCACCGGTGATACGACAAAGGAGAGTCTTAACCACCCTATTTTGACCAAAAATGACATTGGTAATTTCTCACCAGAATTTTCCAAGACTCTACCTGAATTCGAGGGCAATATCAATCCTAAAACTGGAGAAGTTAATGGTCCCAAGCAGGATCCACTAAGGCACGGTGACTATTCATACAATGGTAGAGTTACCGATTTTTGAGATTAATATACATTTAACGATTTGTACGTACACAGTTTTATATTCAAACCGAGACCTCTGTCCCTATCTCGGAGAAGGTTTGGGCAAGTTCGCTATTGCATTCTTTAATAATCTTAGTGTCATTTTCTAAAATCGTCAGCAATTCCTTCCACTCGTCACTGGGTTCCTTAGGGCCTCTGTCACTTTCTTCGGATATGTGATCCAGCTCTTGTTTTATGTATCGCAGTTGATCTTGTATGTTTTTCTGTTGATGAACATACTGGTTGAAGGTAAGAACTTGGTTGCGAATTTCCCTAAACCAAGCCATTTCTTTGTTGTTTATGGTCATGTCTTTGAACTTAGGGGACTCACCAATGCGTATCAAGTTTTCTTTAAGCTTAGCAAAACGCGCTAGAAGCTTTGCTTGCTTGGCGGATTTCGCATCACATTCAGAGGATTGCATTTCTGACTTTTTCTTTAGATTTTCTTGTCTTTCCAATAGAGAGTTGCTGAATCGTAGCTGGCGCGTCAATTCTGTCTGCTGTTCAATGAACCTACCATGTAACATTATACCTAGGCTCTGAGCTATTGAAACCTTCTGTGAAAATTCCTTGGAGACGTCTGTTAAAATATCCAGTTGTTCTTCATTGGAGTCATTGAGGAAAGGCTTCTGCCTCTTCGGCGGCTCGATAAGCTTGGCCACTGGATGCCTGGCTTCTGCTTGGAGAGTGGTATTATAAGCCATGATCTCTGCAAGTGGCTGGCTGAATAACGGCTTGTATACAGCTCTTTCAGGCTTCTGCAAATCCTCTTTTTGTTTCGATTCATCGAATGTGTCCTGTGTCATAGTCTTCGCGTAAACTGTCTTATCGGAAACGAATACATGAAGAGGTTGATCAGCTGCATCCCATATGGCACAAGATTTGATGTCACCAGGAATATCTATCTTATCCACTTTACTTTTGAATGTGAGATCGGCAATAGGTTGGAGGTCACTATTATCTATGCAACTGGAAAAAGTTTGTGACCAGCATGTGGTATCTATAAAGTATGCTTTGCCTTCTCCAAGGACATAAAACTGTCCATGGGTATGGGGAAGAACGAGAATGTTTCGTGTGTCCAGTTTTATAGATTCAACCAGAACAAATGAATTGTTGTATGTGTAACCATTTGTATCCCAACACATAATGAGTTCCAGGTCCCTATAAAGCACTGCTATGGTGCCATCATCCAGGCTCATTAGTAATAGTTCATTGTAAGGGCCAATTGGAAGAAGTGCAATTTGCTTAGAAGTTCGGTTGTAATACCGGTCAGGGAAAGGTGCAATAGTAAAGGGTCCTTGGCCCTTCACTCGAAGCCATTCTGGGGTTATAGTGAGTGTTGTTTCCTGTTCTTCCAATTTTTTACGCAGTTGAGTGACGAATTTGAATTGCTTCACGGTATTTCTTTTAGTCGCAGAGGGAGTTTGAACATCCAAGCTGTCATACTGAAGTAAAGACTTGCTCAATAGTAAATCCAGCTCGTCAGCTTGCAAACTCACTAGATGAGGCACGCAAGGATAGAATGCATAAATGTCACCTCCTTCTGACACACTCAGGGCGTAAAGAATTAGCCCATCAAGACTGAAAGTTATACTTTCAATGTCGCAGATAAGTGAATCCACCCCTAATGCGCCATTATACTTATTCAAAATATGTTCGTGAGGTTGCATGGTTTCGGGATAATTGATGTTTAAGAGAGCAATCGTGCTATCGCTTCTCAAAACAACGATAGAGTGTTCTTGATCTGCAAGTGGATGGAAGATAACCTGCTTAATACGTGGATCTTGTTCTGCAGCTGTAAGACTGAACTTTTGAAAACTTTGATGAGGAATACTATGATATCCCCAGGGAATCTCTATTACTCTGATCTCCGAGGTATTGTATAATAACAAGAGATTTCCTGTATCACTTAGCTTAGCATTATCCACATGCAAAAGCGGAGGTTCCAATGGCATGAAGTTGTAACTGGGATCGGAAGCGTAGCACCATCTGACAGCTGAATCTTGGTAGGTTACCACTCTGGAACCATTCCTGGAAGTAAAGAAAAACCGCTCCGGCGATTTCACACTTCTTCTGAAGATAGGGTGAGATTCAATTGTCATTATTTAGGCGTTCTTGAACCACCAAACAAATGGCTGGTCATATAATGCCTTAACAGCATCTTGAAATGTAATGCCACCTTTGATGATTAAGCGAAAAATCGTCCATAACGATAAACTATCATTAGGTAAACTCAAAGCGATCTTCAAGATACATTATATGCCATATTTACAAGTTTAATTAGCTGCAATAAAGTACTAAATCTGCTTTAGGAAGTTGTTTTGTTTCACTTTATCCCTGTTAGTTTTCCTAAGCTGCTTCTTCCTAGCCTTTAGCGGATCGGCCTGCAATTTTCTCGCCTGTGCCTCTGGATCAAGCACCTCCCAAAGCCAATCAGGGTACTCCTTGTCTTCCAAAGCTATCGGTTCTTTGCCTGATTTTCTCGTATTCACGTTGATCACTGTACCAGCAGGGCATGAAGATTTAACTACTTGGAAATTTACAGGCGAACTAAATAAAAAACGCCTAGGAACGTATCTGAGCAATTGAAACATAGTTGGAAGAGTATTTGGAAACTGGACAGAGCTCCACAACTTTTTATGTCTCTGGATGAGCTTTATTAGTATTGGACTTTTTCATTAATCGATCTTTAAAAAAATTACAATGTTAAACTCATCGTGTACTATGACACATTTAATATGGATAATGCACACTTCTGTTCACAGATTGTTAGTCGCCACTATTATTGACTCCAGTCCGCACTCCACAATTAAGTTCATGAAAATGTTCCATGCTGCAAAATAACACAGTTTAGGACTAAAAACGCTCCATATGAAAAGATGAGACCTGAATACATAGCACGCAGCAAGTAGAAAACATCCAACGACGCAATGATAAACAAGGAGCGTAATCTTACGTTGAGCAAAGGATCTCCATTTGTGGTTATTCATATCTGGAAATTGTGATTTATAAAGGGACCAATAGATTGTGGGGGCAAAATTGGAAACAAACATCATAAATCCGACAAAATAGATGTTGTAATTCTCAGGCACCCCATTGTAAGCATTGGACAGATCGACAGATGCAATAGAATTTGTGCCACCAAATTGGAAAAATGTAAAATATTGTAAGATGAGCGACGTCAGAGAAATGAAATAATCATTGGAACTGTAATGGTCAATCAAAATTTGAGTTAAAGCAGACTGTAAAACTTCGAAAATTAGAAATAGTGGAATGTTAGGCGAAGGAGACTGAAACATCAAAAATAATGAAATGCAATTGTGGATGTTGGACCGTGTGAGGCCCATTCTTAGGGCAACTATTTTGGTAATGATGGAGACCACAACACACTGGAAAAAAAACTGCGCCATCGGGACAAGAGCTTCGCCAAAAACATTTGTATCAGAACTGGTGAAAAACAGACAGTTTTTAAAGGCCAATTCTTTCAACCATCCGGGTACATTTTCGTGATTTACAACAGCCCAACTAACCTTGTAGCTAACGCATAATCCTGAAAGTGAAAATGAAATGATAAAAGACAATGTATCTCCTAATGTGCCCCGCATTCCAACAACAAAAATTGTTAATACGTTTAGATACCACTGTAACTGTGGATTGGCTTTCAATATGTCGAATACGGTATTATTATATGTGTTTTTTTGACCACTGTTATTCCAGGCGCGAATTAATCTTACACAGGCTAGGCAGATGAAATGAGTTCTGAAAGAAGTGCGCAAGTAAAATTGAGAGAGCAGTAAAACGCCTGTAACCACCCACCACCATATCTGATGTTCTTCTTCGACAAAACTACTTCCAAAGGTGGAAAGACCTAACAACAGCGACATAAGCAATGTGAGAAAGAAAGGAGGGGACAATCGCATTGTGGTAGTAGCAAAACACAATGACACTGCTGTTGCGATTATTAAAATGCCGAACCCGAGGGCCAAAATAGGATACTTGTAGTTTGTAGCCGATTTGGTCAATACGTTTTGCAAGTTTTTCATCAGCATAAATAACTGATCCATTTGCTCCACATTAATGTCTGCATTCTGGCCCAATAGTGATGCCATTTGATGATAATTTTCTTTAACTTTGATTGATGCTACTTCAGTATTCAACAAAGGCAAAAAATCCCGTATAATAATACCCACATTGTTTTTCGGGATAGGTACATTAAACAATGATGCGAGTGTAGGTACGAAATCAACTTGCTGTACTTTCGTCAAATAATCGTAGCTTACCTCGTCATTCTGCAATGGCAAGGTTAGTGGCAAACTGATGTTTCTTTGAGCTTTTGGCGCTGGAAACTGTGCCAATTTCTTTGACATCATTACCAGTCCCGCTGATGTCTCTCCTGGAGACGAGCCGCCGTGGTTTCCTGCATCGTTCATGCCGTGATCTCCCATGATGCAAATTAACGTGTTTTGATCCACATTTTCGTAGAGCCGCTTCACAATTGAGTCCATCTCAGTTTGTTTTGCAGGCATAAATATCGACCTGGCTCCTCCCTTGTGTCCAATGTGATCTAATCCTAAATAATGTAATATCAAGACGTCCCAATCTCTCTGGGTTGTCAATTGATCTGGCAAATGTCTTGTGACGTTCCAGTCAACCTGCTCAAAGTCGCTAACAAAAAATGAGTTGGTGCCTTCGAATTCCTGGAAAAACTCTAGAGGGAACAACTTAAGCCACGTATCATCTCCAAAGAACCTCATTTTCTTACCATGTATTGCAAACTGTTTAAGCCAAGAATCTTGATCCTTCAAATTAGAAGAAGAGTCATCCTCAGCAACATTAAGGATTGCATCCAAAAAATTTGGCGTAGAGCCTGTAGTTATGCCTTTCAATCTAGGTAGTGTCACTGTTGGTGGATTGGAAAACGCGGTATAACCCCAAGCTTCTCCACTATTCAGTAAAGAATGCACAAAGGTAAAGTTAGACATTGATTGATCAAACAAAAAGTCGCTTCGCAATGCATCTATAATCACTAGCACCAACTTGTCGAATACTGGCTCTGATTGGTTCTGTAAAACCGGCTCTAGCAAAAAGTGAGCATCTCCTCTGAGGACATTTTTTTGAGGAAAAAATCCGCAACAGTAGATGAATACTGCAATTGCTTGGACCAGCAATAGCATCAAGAACTTCATCAACATCCTGGCGCTATCTGAAGCAATCTTCAATTGTATTTGTTTGAAGAAAACGCGCTACGCGAAGTTGAACATCCTTATAAAGCACGCTAGAAAAATACATAATGTACAAAATAGTATTAATCAATTATTTTTACTGTAGTAACTGATCTCTATAGTGTGGTTGAAAGTTAACGTGCTTTGCACCCTTCTTTTCGTGTTGCTTCTTGTTTTTGGTTTCTTGCTGCCAAGATCTCTTCTGCATTTGAACCTGCTTTCTGTCATAAGGTTGCAAAAATTGCCTTGTCTCCGCCGCCATTACAGTTCCTTGTCCCTCAGTTACCTCTGATTCAGGTTTCAAGTTTTGTCTGTAATATTTCATGAGTGATCTATGGCCAACTTTTACACCCGAAGGCAGGTGTAACTCAATGCCATCATGATATATTGCATCTTCCGGTATGTCTTCGTATGATTCATCATTCTCATCCTCATCTACATCTTCCCAATCCTCATCATTGCCCTCGCCCTCTGCGACTGCATAAGAGCTGGTAAAATCATAAAAATCGGAGATCTCAAGTTTTTCATCTTCTTGCTCATATGGGATTTTACAGTGTCTTTTGGCTTGCATATGTGCCCTCACAGCCTCCACAGATCTTCCTTGGTAATTACATACAATGCAAATGTTTCCAAGTCCAATCTTCTCGGAAATGTATCTTATGAGCCCAGCCTTATCGACTAGGTATTTTTGTTCCGGTATGTAAAATCCATGATTCTTGAACATGTGGTCAGTATTAGTATTGAGGTCGGTGAATTTTTTGCCGCAGAACAAACACTCCTCGAGTGGGATATCCACACGGTTAGAGATTTTTTCCTGCAGAAGTTTCTCGGCAAGTTGTTCCTCTGTTACGCCATTCTCTGCGGCTTCATCGTTTGTGGCATTATTTTCCGTCTTGTCCTCATGCTGCGCATTGTTTAGTTGATCAGGATTTTCTGCATCTATTTCAAGCACCCTCTGGCGCTTTTCCTCTTCATCTTTTTGAATGTTTTTAGCTGCATTTTCATGTGCAATTTTTAGAAGTTCTTTCTTTCTCTCTAATAAAGCTTCTTTTTCTCTTCTACGAATCTCTTTCTTCGTTAACTGCTTTTGTTTAGAATCCTCTCTAGCACTATTGCTAGCGGATAAATTTTTGACCTTGGAGTTAAATACATCCTCTGAAATAGGTGCCAGTTGAGCTACACGTCTTTTCAAGTTGTACCGGTGCCACTCAGATTTCATATGCTGCCTCTGATCATTACTGCTAAGAAACTGTAGTTCACATGAATTGCATGTGTAGCTTGCCATAATTGCTGGTGAGTTATCCTTTCCCTTTATTATAAATGATATTTCTTTTATTGGAATCTTGAATTCATCGCATATCATCGCATATCATCGCAGCTCATCGCATCTCATCGCAGCTCATCACATCTTGAAAAATTTTAAGTGCGGGTTATAAAAGAGGCGCTACCTGTCAGCCGTAATAATAATTGCCAAACGAAGAACACAGCATTGAAGACTATTCAAAATATAAAATGAGGTCCTTAACACTTCTAGTTCTCTATGGATAACATACCCTTACTAACATTGGAAGTAGTTATGCCGCGTACGTTGGCAGACATACTGTACCCACTTCGTTAACGTGCAGTCAAAGTAGCATAAAGTTCGAAAACTATAAAAGAGAGTATAAAGCGATTTATAAGATCAGCGCTTTTCACGTTTGGCCTGCTGCTTCTTATGCCACTTCTTAATATCCCAGGAGCAAATTATCATGTACACTGGCACAATCAACAAGTTGGCGACCGTCCCCAATATCAATTGGACGATCCACAAAAAAGAATTGTTGTTGTGTTTGTTGAGGCCCATGTCCATACTCATGAGCAACCAACCTATGAAGTCCGAAGGAATATCGTCGTAACCTTTCTCTAGCCACCAGACTATACGATTACAGCATTCGCTGCAAGTAATAGCCTTAGATGAACCTTCTATTTGCTTCGTAATAGATGGCTTCGTAGTTTCTTCGATGGCATATCCCTCACTGAGAAAGTTGCCAGGGTATATACACGATATACGCGCTTCTGGCAATTCTTGTCTTAAGATAGAGGCCAAAGATTTGACCGCGACTTTCATGGGGGCATATTGGCCATACCCGATAAATGGGAAGAAAGCAGCTGCACTGGAGAATAGCACCAAATGGCAGCGAGGCAGTAATTGAGCCACTTTATGCGACACATAGAGCGCAGTTAAATAATTGCTGTGCACTCCAATCTCCAATTCTCTACCCGTCAGATCGGCAAACAATTTAGGAGTAGCTCCACCGGCACAGGCTAAAACCTGAGTTGGTACCATTTTGGCCTCAAACAATATCTCAAACAATTCAGCCACGGCATCGGGATCAGATAAATCGCAAGGAACATACCAAATGCGTTCCTCGTCTCCAACAGTAGCATCTCTATGCAATCTCCTTGGCTGAGCGCCGATATCTTTTATGGCGTCTTGTAGCTTTTGAGCGGACCTACTTACTATCACCACTTTGGAATTCGCAGAGTCGGTGAGGTACTTATGAGCAAATTGCTTCCCCAGACCTTGAGATCCACCGGTAATCAATACCACCTGATTCTCTAATCCGTACTTCATCGCAAGTCTGCTTTGGTGTCCTTTCAAAAGAAGTTCGCTGTAATTGTTAAAATGAAATATCTAATCTACTTACAACACACGCTATTTACATGGAGTGAGCAACGACAAAGATGAAAAAATAAAATAGACTTCACTGCCGTTCATTTTTATGCTGCTCATACTCCTTCTTCAGCTGTTCCAATTCTTTCTCATCAATGGGGGGGATGGGAACGTCTGCGAAGTCGTTGTCCTTGTGCAGAAACCTATATGTATAACTGTAGATACCAGCTGTAACTCCCGCCAGTATGGCTAGCCCTATCATGTTATTTCTGAAATATGGCTGCCTCGCCCTGAGCAAGCCTGGTGTCATCTTCCAGGTCCTGTGGTCCTGGTAACGAGAGGGGTCTAAAACCATAGTGAATAATTATTGCAACAAAATTTTGAAGGCCTGAGAATAAGCTTAGCACACTTTCCAGGCTCAGTTGTTATGTCTTTCAATGTTTGGTATGAGCCCTTGACCCTTACTTAGTATTGGTTTCGCAGTCAGCGTTCCAGAGTATCGTAATTGTTGATGTCAATTTTTTTCCGTTACCGAAAAGTTCCAGACAAGGCCTGTTGAAGTGATCAAATAGTAACGGTGTGAAGCTAAAAGTGTTTGTAGATCCCTTTCAAGTCATCCGAGGAGACAATTTTCAATGACATTTGGTTTGGCCCGGAAGTTATCTCGTACAAAGCCCCATAGAGAGGCGCTGATGCGCAACATGGTTAGTCAGCTGTTACAGTATGGTAGCATAATGTCGACAAAGGCCAAATGTCAAGAGGCCTCCAGAGTCGCTGAAAGGGTCATTACATGGGCCAAGAAAGTACATCAGAATCCACAATCTCCACTCAAGAGTCAAATCCAATCGAGGCTATACCTTTCGGGAGACAATTCCAAGTTGATGAAAAGGCTGGTTTACGAAATAGCACCATTGTATGCATCCAGAGATGGTGGTTATACTCGTGTGATGCATCTTGAGCCCCGGCTGACTGACAAAGCTCCGCAATCTTTGCTGGAATTGGTCAATACTCCCATCATGGACGCGAAAGGAAACTTTAACAGAGGTAACATGAAATTTTGGTTATTGGTCAAAAATACTTTGGCGGATGAGAATGCCGGCAGACCATACACAATACTTACTTTGCAAAATTTAAGAAAAATTGGCCTGGGAAAGAGTCGTGAGCAATTGGAACAGGAGATTGCAGCTGTGAGGAAATTTTTAATTGAAGAAGAGGACCTGCAATGGGATGAACCTGAGCAGATGGGACAAGTGAAAACGCTTTTAAACCAAGTATACGGTACAGATTTAAAGAAACTGAGAGAGGAAGACCGAGCCCGGAGAGGTGGCTATCAATTTGTTGAGAGACCGCAAAGGACTTAAAGATCATTTGAAGCTGCTTACTGGTATCTTTACCCGTATTCACGATTTCTTGTATATAATATTTTTTGTATTAACCATTTGCCTTAGCTTGAAAAATGCACCTATGAAAACATCGGGTTAGAGAATCTTCCACAACACTTCGTATTGCAAAAAAAGCAGAGATATCACAGTTTGCGATGTCACTGAAATTTCCTGTGCTTGCTTCTAAGGGGCTTACAGATGCCATTGGTAATACGCCCTTGATCAGACTACACAAGTTGTCTAACGAATTAGGACGTAATATTTGGGGAAAGAGTGAATTCCAAAACCCAGGTGGTTCCGTGAAAGATCGAGCTGCTCTTTACCTTGTGAAAGATGCTGAGGAAAGAGGTTTGATCGATCCTGCGAAGCCTAACCCTACCATTGTAGAAGGATCCGCAGGCAACACTGCTATCGGCCTGGCCCATATTGCAAGGGCTCGCGGTTACAAGTCCATCTTTTACATGCCAAATACCCAATCGATAACTAAAGTCAATTTGCTAAAATTCTTAGGGGCTGAAGTTTACCCTGTGCCTCCATGCCCTGTGTCGGATCCGCTCAATTATAACAACCAAGCAAGAGATCATGCTGCGAAGCTGGACAATGCAGCATGGACAAATCAATTCGACAACCAGGCCAATTGGAAAGCGCACTATTACACCACGGGCCCTGAGATTTTAGCCCAGCTGCAAGAGCATGGTCTGGACTGTGATGGATTTACTTGTTCCACTGGCACGGGAGGTACTTTCACAGGTATTGCCCGGTATTTAAAGGAGAAAACAAAAGGCCAATGTAAACTGGCACCAGCAGATCCTCCAGGATCTGTAGTCTACTCGTACATTAAGAATGGTACTATGGAGCGCGAGGGTAGCTCCTTCACTGAAGGAATTGGCCAAGGTCGTATCACTGACAATCTTGCACCTTCAATGAAAATAGTCGATGATGCCATCTTTGTGCCTGATGCAGATAGTATTACCATGGTTTACAGATTATTGGATGAAGAGGGTTTGTATGTTGGTGGTACTTCTGGCTTAAATGTAGCAGCCGCCTGCATGATGGCTAAAAATTTGCCAAAGGGATCTAATGTTGTTACTATCCTGTGCGATTCTGGCCATAAATATGCCGACAAAGTGTTCTCTAAGAAATGGTTACAGGAGAAGAATTTATACGAAGCCATTCCTGAGCATTTGTTGAAATATGTTATTTTGAAGTAGAATAGAAACTAAACATGCCTTGGAAGTATTAAAATTATATGTAATTATTGTTCAATTCTGATATAGATCTGCAAATAATAGGCCAATCTATTGTCCTGGCACTACCTTGTTCTTCCTGCCATTTCAACAGCTCGTACATGAACATCAAGTTAGGTTGGATGATGATATTCAATCTCCGCACTCTGACAAATAGGTAGGCGCGCAGAACGCTACATTCCAGCCTCTTCATGCATTCTGCTATGCAGACAGTGGCCGATCTTGAAACCCCCACCATGCAGTGAACCAGCACTTTACGATTGTTTTGATAACACTCATCGATAAAAGCCAATATTTGTTCAAGCTGACTTGTCAATGTGTCTTTACCATTATCACCCAAATTTGCAATGCGCAAAATTTTGAAACCTTCTTGTTCAAACATGTCAATAGAGCGAAACATTTGTTCGTCGACATCTTTGTGCTGACCAGACACTGTTGAACCCCTTGGTTTTATTGTAATTATCTCTGTATTGATTGGTGACGGTGAAGAAACAGATCTGTTACGGGTGCTCATGGGACCAGCCCACGACAAATTTTCACCAACGGACACAATGTGGCTGATGCCCAATTTTTTTAGAAGACTAGGACATTGTGCATGCTCTAATGATCCCAAATAAAGATGCGGTAATATTCTTGATGGCAATGGACCCTTTAGACTCGAGAAATCCGATTCTGATGGAATTCGAAATAAAAAAATTTTGCTGAACATTTCTGGTGTAATTTCCAATGGTTCGAGAACAGTGTCGCCGTGCGTCAGGTAAAAAGAAGAATTCTCTTTTCTTTTAGGACTGAATTGCCTTAAAAGAGATTGTAAGTGCCCTAACACTTGCAAATCCACTGGAAACAAAAAGAAGGGTCTTTCATATTTTGAATGTAATTTTAGAAGTGTTTCTTCCAGCGGCAGATCCCATAAAAAGATCAAATAGGCCACCAACAAAAAAGTTGTTTCTGTGTAACCATCTGAACAGTAAAGTAGCGATGCGTATTCCGTTACATTTCCCACTTGGTAGAGAACATAACACGTGTTAAGGATTATTTTAATGGAATTAATGTTCAAGGAACCGAGCGTAATAGTGCCTGAACTAGGGAAATTTAATTCAATCGACTTGAGATCTGGGCTCCTTATGACCGCCCCCAAACATGTCATGACTTTTTCCAACGGGGGTAATGACGCTTTTTCTAGGCATCTAATCATAAATTTCCAAGGCCTCGGTGTATGTGGAATGTTGAAGAGCTCTTCATCCGCTGATGTTGGGTCGTTGGAATCGTATTTCAATGTCGACAGTCCGACGATAGTATTTTGTGCAGAGTAGTAAGCCAAGCGTTTCTTTGAAGTTCTCGTATCTTTAGAATCCATCGCATGTAGTTTATAAACCTGATAGTCAGTTGAATTACCACACCAACAAGAAAGCGTTCTTTCGACAGGAGTCGCCGAGGACATTTTGGATACTTCAAGCTTTTCTCGATACAACAAATCCCTATCCCAATTATTGAAGGATACCAAATCAAACGGTGAAACTAGTTGCGCTGGTGAGCTTTTGTTTAACGAGTCCACAGTCATAGGAGGAGTACCCATTAGCCCTGTGGGGAATTCTTCTAAAGATTTGTATTTCAAGACTGATATGCTCGATTCCCTCTGAACGTCTTCAGAATAGTTTCTTTGTACAAATTTTAACGCTAAGCTTAGAACAGTCGCTAGCTTGTGGCATCGTGTACAACGGTCCTTGCAAGACCGGTGCGCTTCCTCTTCATGAAAGCAATAAACTACTATCTGTGACGACATCTCCAACATTTTGGCTGCTTGAAGATCAAATCTGCGAAAGGATCCTGGTTGTTTCCAGGGGACTCTTGAGGATTGTGCGCGGCTGTTCCCAACTTTACGGTTTATTGAATAGGCTTCTATAGCATGTCCATCCGAGCTGAGGAATGGCAGCACACCATACTCCAAGCATAATGAAATAGCATCTTCAATGTCTTCATGGCTCATATCAAGAGAGTTATTTGCAAGCTCCTTGCAGACCAGATCTCGCAATAACAAATCATCCTTACCAAATTGCGAACTGCCGAGGCTCGACCAAGAGATCAAAAACTCATGAGGATCCAAAGAGCATTTTAATACCCCGGAGTTTTGAATCCATCCTTCTGGCATAGGTTGAGACCGCACTATAGAGATGGAGTTAGGATACGCAGGAGGAGCGGAGGTAGAGTATCCATGCAACCATGGAAAAACGGCATCACATTCCGGTAATGGAGAAGACATATGCTGTTGAAGTTGTTTCCACAATTCATGAGGTGAAATAGTAGGTCTGGAACAAGGCTTATCAAAATCTTGTCTTTTAGTCGGGATGACACTCTCTCTGATCTCATCGCTGGCGCCGTTCTGCCTTTTAAAGGAATATCTCCTCTCCATGGGAGTTACATGCATTATTCCGCCACAGACAGCAGGCTAGTCTACGAACCTATATTCTTTTTTCACCTTGTGGGCAGCCATTCTCTGGTGTCTGCAATTGACAGTGTAGCCATCTCGCTTTGCAACATTCGATGCTCCATTCTTCCCTTGAAAATGTCCGGGTTATCCCTGTTTATTCTGGACATCGATACTCTTTACAGGTATTCGTATTTTGGAAAGTTTTTTGCAAGGTTCGAAAATCGAAATTCATATGGTTTAAATTCTTAAATATCATAAGATCGGTTCAAAAAGGAAGTGTGTTTCGGAAATGCTAGAATTGCTAATCCTTTTTCGATTCTGGCAATGTCCCAGCTTCACACCCTTTCGAACTGTGGTTATTTTATAAGCTCAAGAGCCTCCCTTATTATTCCAGCAGCTCTTTTTGCATTGTTTTGAGATGCGGATTCCCTATTAGATTTTCTCCTTGTGATTCACTGCGTTAAGAAAAAATTCCACTCTTGTTTAATTTTAATTTAATCTTGAGGCAAGTCACCACGATATTTATATTCGACATTGTAAAAAAATAACAAGGATTATCCCAAGAGCAGGGTATTTAGGGTATGAAGTTTCAAAGAGGAGAAGGACTAAGCTCCCCGCTGGTAATTCTTTTTTTTTTTTTTTTGAGCGTTTCTTTCAACGATCTTTGAATTATGTTTTTTCAAATTGTCTTCAGGATGTTGTATCGTATGTTAGGACGATGGTAGGACAGAAGTGCTCCATTTAACTCGGATAACTTAGATTGAGAATCGTATTAATGTTTAACATACTTCACTCAAGGCTATAATCGAATATTGAACCTACAATAAAGAATTACATTTGAAGTTTGAATCAAATATCAAAAACAGATGTAGTAAGTTACTAATGAGCTGAGAATTCAATTTTCATATGTAGTGTTTCTAAAATGTGTTCTTGAGGATAAAAAAAATGGAGTTACCTTTGCTGCGCTTTTAATCACGTTGAACATAAACTTGGTCGCTAAGTATTATATTTCCTGCGTAGCTCTCCTGTTTCTCGTTTCAAACCATAAATATTAAACTCGCATTGATTACATTCTTAAAATTAGAATCATGCCATACCTAATTGAAATCTATTCAACAGGTAAAAGATATTAAAGGGAAGTAGACAGCCGTAATGGGATGTAGATCAACATTCTGTCGTCGAAATTATGACTTGAACAGATGGAATCTATGAAAAGCTGCCAAAAAATTGTCCGACGACGCGGCAATTTCGGACAATTTTGGTAGAGCACCAACTTTGTAGAAAATTATCAACTGGTAATGAAAAAAGCGTACAAATCCGACAAGTGGTGGTTCTCTCTTATAGACTCAATTAGAACCACTTCTCATTGAGTCTAACATAACTCTTTTTGGGTCTGGTGGGTCTGGTGGATCTCAATATTTGATTCAATAATTGCACCAGTAAGCAATGAGTGACTATGAACATGATCGTCCCGTGGAAAATATGGAGATTGATGAAATACATAATGCCCGAAATGAAGCGGTGGAAAATTCCGATGCTGCATTAGCGGCAGACATCGCTGCAACCGATGCCGAATTGAAGGAATTTTTCCCCCGCCTGCCTGTCTCAAAAGTAAAAAGAATCGCCAGGAGTGACCCAGAGTATCTTCTCACGTCTAACAATGCCTTTGTAGCCAGTGCATTTGCTACGGAAATTTTTGTGCAAGCTTTAACTGAGGAAATGCTGGCTCAATCCCAGTTGTCGAACAAAAACAAAGATTCCAAGACCATACGACTGACCTACAATGACTTGGCAGAGTGCGTAGCTCGAAAAGAGCAGTATCGCTTTCTAGAGGATGTGGTCCCCCGTACGAAAAACCTGAGATCATTAGTCAAGCAGAATAGGGTCAGATATACCACCGCATCTAGCCATGTTGGATCGCTAGCCAAAGGTCAAACACAATTGCCATTTAGTAAGCAAGATATTGATAAATCGAACGAGTCACAGCGGCCGGTCGATGTGGATATGGAACAAATTGATGACGAGGTCGAGGAAGAAGATGATGATGAGGACATGGAGGACAATGATGACGAAATGCGGGCAGCAGAGCAAATACAAGACGAGGAAGTGCAAAAACAGATGCAAGAGATAGAGCAATTGAATCACGTTGCAGATTTGGATAAAGATGATTCACAATCAGAGCATACAGATCGAGACGATTGATATGGTAATAAGTAGGAGAATCTTCTAGCAAGGTCATTATGTGTCATGTGACATATGGTAAACTTTGTATATAAGGCAAGTCATGTTCCCTAAAAGACAACTCCGCTCACGATCATAAATAGAACTCACACGCACTACACTTTACAACAATGGGTATTTGTAAAGATAGCGAAAGCGAGAGCGACAAGCTTGCTCCCGTCAATGAAAAGATTTTGAATGAAGTGATTGGAGACCCATTCTCTGATAAGTTTGGGTCCATTAGGGATTCAATGTCTTCACTTTGGAGGGACTCTTCATCTCTTTGGAGCTCAGCACTGGAAGATCCTCAAAATTTACTTCGTCAAATCTCTGGAACGAAGACTGACGAGAATGACCGCGATTACTGGGATGATCTAGCATCTGACACTGTGGGTTCCCTTTTGGGAGTAATGGGATTGCCTGGTGGCTTCAGTAACCCTGCGAGAATGAAGGGCCTCATGAATGGACCATTCTCGTCTGAAGAGATCGTCAGGCAGGGGATCACGGGTCTTTATAACTACAAGACACCGACAGACAGCCAGTTCAATGAGTGTAAGGACGTCGGCGGGCTTTCAGTTTGGAGCACCAGAGGATGGTGGAGATGTTTGTTTCCAGAAAAGGTTGTAAAAGACAGATTGAATGATCAAAAAGTTTTGAAAGGAATCGTCACGAAGGAAAAGGTTGAGGCGGATACTGGTCATAAGCTGGGCTTGTTTTTCCCAGATTACACAGGTTATCTAACATGGAAGGCTCATATGAACCAGTTAATCAGAGAAAAGAAGGAAAAGGCCGAGCAGGAGCAGCAAAAGCAGCAGGCCTTGAAACTGAAAGAAGCAGATTCCCATCTAGCTATCCCGGAGGATTTGATGTTTGACACTTCCGGCGTGACAGATGATGGCAAACAGGTCATCAGCACATATCAGAACATCATATCCAGAGCAACCCCCGAAGGTAGAGAACAGATTAATGAGCGCAAGACATATTACGACAATGGTACTGTGCTCCTCAAGACTGAGAAGAAGCTGGTACCAGCTGATGGCTCCAAGCCAAAGGTTGAAACTTCCGAAAGAGTCATTCCTGTAAGCGAAGACAGTAATTGACTCATATGATATCTGTAAATAAGTTTTATCGAAACATCTGGGTTCCCGCGAGCGTTTCTGTATATTTTTTATGATATTTGGCCATTATGCAAAAGTTAATTAGTATCAACAGCGAGTGATGATTATTGGCAAGAGGCTAGATTCCTGCCTGTGAGGGTGTCTGTTAAGCAGGTTTAGCTCTCTAAAACAATTATCTTCAAAAGCTCTTACAGATGAATGATATTTTCTTACCCGGCCCAGTAATGATTTCACTTCCTTCAGAACGTAAAGTCGAAATAACTTCAATAAGCTCTACCCTGCTGACATAGCAGCTGAAGGCTAACCTTCATTAAGCATATCATGTCAAAAAAACAAGACTACATCGCGAAGATACGTTATGAGAACCGTCTTCCAGCGCCGCTCCTGGCACCCAAACTGCTCAAATATAATTTCAATCCGGAAGAAGAAGCTGATTCAGCAGAATTAATCACTTCGTTGTATACCAAGACATCAGTAACACCATTGATTAAATTGAATGATGATTTGGGCATGCCGTTAGATTTGATGAAGATTCCAGGGATGGTTGATCACATGGATACTAAATATCTTTACGATTTTGAGGGCATCAAATTGCAACCAGAAGATCGTATGCTCTTGAGAGACCCAGGCGTGGATAAATTACCAAAAACTGATATTTCCAAGGTTTCATTTTTGAGAAGGACGGAGTATATTTCAACTGCCATCACCTCCCATGGTCACAATCAAATTGATGAAAATAAAAAGAGAGCGGCTTCTGAGTTGGAGGATGAAGAAGAGATGTTAAGCGCCTCTCAAGTACTGCAGAAGGTGGAAAATACTTTTGATTCCATGACAAATGACTTGTCTAAACTACAGCATCCTGTCAAAAAGAGATTGCGTGCTGTAAAGACGTGGAATTTATTGCCGGACACCGCTTCTATGGATCAAAATTACTTTTTGCTGAAAATGGTAGGAAGTGCCTTGTTGGATGAGAAAGAAAAGGGTAATCTGTCACTATCAACAGCTATTTTCAGACCTGTGGAACTTGAAGAAGATGAGTGGATTTCGATGTATACCACAGACCCTAAAGATTCTGAAGTACTCAATAAGGAATTGGATAAAAAATTAGAAGAAAGCCTCCAAAAAGATAAAAATGAAGACAAGGTTTACAGGTTCAAGAGACTGAGAGATTTTGATTTGAAGCAGGTACCACCACAGGGCCATTCTGGTCCATTTGGCGAATTGTCGATAGTTTTGAATGATGAAAAGAATGTGGCATATTATAAACCATTGCGCTCAAAAATCGAGTTAAGAAGAAGGCGTGTGAATGATGTCATCAAGCCATTGGTTAGAGAACATAATTTGGATCAGCTTAATGTCTCCCTGAGAAACCCTACCACACAAGAAGCCAAAGTAAGAGACAAACTGAGGATGCAGTTTGATCCAATTGATTTCGCCGCCGTGGATGAAGAGGAGGAACAACTGGATTCTTCGGAGTTGAGAGCGTCGCAGACTCACGAGTTACAGAAACAACAGGTACCAGGTGAGTCTGAAGGAACAGATAGATCGACAGATGGGGCTGAACAAGACGACGTAAAAAACGAATCTGGGAAGCTAGAGGAAATAACCCAGTCGGGAGAATCGGAATTGATTCCCGCTGATTCAGAGCTAAACATTGTAGGGTCTAAGGAGCAATCACAGGAGAAACAAGATGGACAGCCAACCGATAAGGAGGAAGAGTCTAAAGAAACAGAAACTATTAATATAGAAAATGAGAAAAAGGGCGAAGAACAGTGATTATAGCATGTAAATACAAGACATTTGTAGTATTAGAAGCTTGAGTTTTTCGTTACCCGCTTTTCTGATATGCATATAGGGATACTCAACTTGAAGGTATAGTCTGAAGACCATCTTCACAACACTTAAATTATTGAAAAAATCAACCAATGTCCTTCAACGTCAATGCAGAAATTGCGGTTTGTGGTGGAAAGCTACTGAAACTTTCCCACTATTCTGATGTCGTTAATAATACGATGGATGTTAATATTTATTTACCGCAACAATACTTTACGGGTTCTAATGGCAAACCCATTCCTTCCATCTACTTTCTTTCTGGTTTGACTTGCACTCCCCAGAATGCATCAGAAAAGGCCTTCTGGCAACTGCAAGCAGATAAATACGGTTTTACAATGGTTTTCCCTGATACTTCTCCAAGGGGCGAGCATATTCCGGATGATCCTGCATATGACTTTGGCGTCGGTGCGGGATTCTATCTCAATGCCACACAGGAGCCATATAAGAAGTATTTTCAAATGTATGATTATGTGCATAAGGAGCTACCACGTCAGTTAAATCAATATTTCAACAATAATAAGAATCCTAAGTTAGATTTTTTGGATAACGTTTCCATTACGGGGCACTCTATGGGTGGTTACGGCGCTTTGTCAGGATATTTGCAAAACTATCATTCTAAAAAGTATAAATCATGCTCCGCATTTGCACCCATCGTAAATCCAATGAATGTACCATGGGGTCAAAAGGCCTTTAAAAATTATCTGGGGAACGATAGATTGACTTGGAGGCAATATGATCCTTCTGAATTAGTCAAGCAGGTACATAATTATGGTGATGACAAAATATTGATCCATCAGGGAACTAAAGACCCTTTTCTGAATGAGAATTTGAGGTCAAACCTACTGATTGAGGCTGCTAGAGGTACTTCATGGGAAGACAAGATTGATTTGCGCATGGTAGATGGGTTTGACCACTCGTATTATTTTATTAGCTCCTTTGTTCCCATTCACGCTGAATTCCACGCCAAGCACTTGGGTTTGATTTAAATACCAAGAGCTAAAAAAGAAATATATATTATTAAGAGACCAACTCAACTATATACTTAGCTCCGTGTTCGTGCCGTATTTATTTCTTGATAATTAATGCGCCAGTTTGCCAGCCCCCGGCGCATACTGCGACGCATACATAATTTTCTTTGAGCTTAATCTTGGTAGGCTTGGATACTCTCATATTCCGGAGACCTTCCCACGTTCCGAGATTCTCCTGTTCGATCACTTTTTCTGGAGGCCCCAATCCTAGACAGCCACATAATTGGCTTTCTAATCCCCAGGAATATAAATTACCTTTTTGAGTCAAGGCCATGGTATGGTAATCACCACTTGACACCGATATAATATGTTCCTCAGGATCCGCCAAGTCTAATTTTGTTAAAGAATCCGATTCGATCTCTCCATCCTTAACCTTCAAAGTATAGCAGAATTGGTCAGTAAACAAAACTAGGGAACTAAAGCAAGAACTTAACTTTGAAAGCTTGCCTTCTAATGGTATGTCCAAATCATGTACTGTGCCATGGTAATACCTGCTTAGTTTTTCCCCGTTATTGGTAATGTATATTACACAATCCCCCTGAAAGCAGGCAAAATCAACCACTTTCCCTGCTCCAATGACATCAGCAGTATTGGGGATGACTTTATAATTAACAGTACAGCTTAGTTCTTCTTTCTTCAAGGCTCGGCGATTATTCCAAACGACCAAACCTATCTTGTAAATATAAGCGCAGTTCAAATCCCATCCACATCCTATTTTTATAATTGGGTTTGATTCTCTGTTGGATAATCCATCAAAATTTAGTTTTACTCCAAATTCTGAATCAGGAGAGTCCCAGGAATACAGATCTCGATGCTCATCCATGGCTAAGAAATGACTTCTGCCTGATACTACCGCAATGAATTTTATTGAATTTAGTCTTTCTTGAGTAACTTCGAATGAAACTCTCGAAGATGTGAATATTTCAAAACAATTCCTCGCAAACATCCTTCTCACATGTTGATTACCAGTGACCGTTTCTGCGCATTTTTCTTCCATCTGCTCTAAGGGTTCGTACAGGTTCCTATGAGGCCCAAAAGACGATGGAGTGGCCCCAAAACTTCCAGTAGTGTTGATTTGTCCAGCTGTTCCTGCTTGGACACTGTGAAATGAGTTTTCCAATTCGCGTATGGCTGTTCTAATCGGATCGTAATCATGCTCACCTGCAATTGGTCCAGGTCCTTTATGACCTCCAGAAAACGTGGAGCCAGTAGAAAATAACTTGCCGGATTTTGTTAGTAGTTGGAAGGAAAATCCTCCGCTGGAGACTTGAATAATGGCCTTGTCGTCAAGTTGCTGGTAATCTGCTGAAAACCAGGGGACTTGAGTGGGAGTATTAACCCCAAATTTGATTCTACCCCCAATACCGTTCAGGTTTTCTTCTGACAAAGCAGGATTGGACATTGCAGTGAATCCCAACCTAGAATGCTTGAGACAGCCCCAAGTATATAGCATGGCCTTTTCAGCTCTGATTTTGTAGCGTTCCTGCCATGACAGTGTAGGATAATTCTGGATCACGATGGCCTCAGAGCAGGTTTTGAAATCTCCGGTGTTCTTGTTCAAAAAAGGTTCATCATTGCCGTAAGGTGTTCCAAATGCCTTTCGATACAATTCATGCCATAGCGTTTCAGAAGAATCGAAATTAAGAAGCTTATGGAAGTATTTGTTAGTGTGCGAAAGATGTCTAATATCTCCAGGGGATAGGAAAGGAAGAGTAGCCTGTACGATGTCGGGAGGCATACAATCGTACCCCTTAGTACCATGAGTGCTTTGAAGCCCACTCATTGTGTTGGTAAAAGGAACAAGTAGCTTGAAACAACTTATATCTTTCTGAGAAATGGTTCTATTCTTGAGATAAAGGTGGTCGATTGTCAGCCGCACGGGTTCACAACTTGAAAAGGGACATCTGCTTTACTCATGAAAGTACATAGAGTGTGACAAATAAATATGCTATAGTGTATTAAAAACATTGGATAGTATTTCTGTCATGTAAGTCCAATTTTCGATCCGCAAATTTTCGTTATCCAGGTGAGCATGATCAGTGGATTGACCACATGGAATTTGGACTGCTGGAGCGTCAAAAAGTCCCTCTAGAGTCCTAATGCAAGGGATAGAGCCACCCTCCCTGACAAAAAGGGGTGCTTTACCCCATTTTAATGTTAATGCATCTTTTAGTATTTCGTAAGCGTGGTTAGTTGGATCTCCTAGCCAAGGTTCCGCTTCGTTGACAATTGTCATTTCTAGATGATTTCCAGATGATAACTCCTGGAAACAGTGGCTAATGTAGTCTGTTAACGATTGTTTTATCTTAGCTACTTCTTGTTCAGGCACCAATCTAATCGAGATTCCTATGGTTGCCGACTGCGGAATAACAGTTATGTTACCTGGACCGCTGATATTCATCGTCGTGACAGAAAGAGATGGTTTGGTCCAGTTTCTTATGAGTTCCTCAACAGTTATTTTTTTGTCGATATCTGCAAACTCTACGACATTTTCCAGACGTTTGTAATCGACAGCGCTGAGCTCTTTTAAGGGTTCGTAAAATCCTGGGATCAGTACCTTTCCATCGTCGCTTTGCAATTTTGAAATAAGCTTGATGAGATCAGCAGTAGGTTCTTTATGTAACCCACCATCCACCCCAGAATGTCTGTCAGGTTCCTTACTCCACACAGTTATTTGAGCATTTATGACACCTCTTAGACCATAGTTTAAACATGGATTTTCTCGATCAACCCACGTTGAGTTACTTAAAAAAATCCAGTCAATTTTTTTCCCAATCAATTCCCTATAATCCATGCAAACTTGGGCAAGTCCTGGCGATCCGATTTCCTCGCTTCCTTCGACTAAGAAAACAATATCGTTGGCTAATTGGTTTCCCTGCAGCAGATGAACAACCGCATACAAAGCTGCCACTAGCGGACCTTTGTTATCACTGACACCTCGTCCTTTCATAAATCCGTTTTCACATGTTAGCGAAAATGGATCAGTGTGCCATCTATTCTGATTGCTCGGCACCACATCATAGTGCCCATACCAGAGAATTCTCTTTTTATTGGCACCATTACCTTGAAAGATTGCAAGCACTACTGGATTGGTGCCGTTTCTCACTGGTAGTAATTTGACTTCCCTAGCACCAAGGGTAGAAAATAGTTTCGACAGATGAGATGCACACCTTCTAGACGCTAGCTGTTGAGCAGTATCAGGATTCTGCGAAACTGATTGAAATGATATGAGGTCGCGTAGCGTATTGAGCATTTCCTCACTATTGAAGGGTAGTTGGTCATTAGCTGCTTCTGCCTGTTGCTTAAGAAATTCGGTTCTCGATTCTGCCCACTCTGGTGAGGGATGCATTAGATCTGATAAGTCCCACAAAGTCAAAGAGCCATCATTTGCTCCCGTCAAGAAACTAATTTGCTTTTCAGATGGTGCATCTTGCCTAACAAAGATGTCAGAACTTAACATCTTCCCCTGATTTGGCGTCCACTGCACGACTTCATTTTCATAAAACATTGTAGTGCCTGACTCATTAATGGCAAAAATATGATCCATGTAGACGGAAATTGATATCACATCGTATTTGTCAGGGGTATGAAGCGTGGAAACCATCTGCTTGGTACTCAAATCCCAAATTTTGATTACACCATCGGCCAATCCACAGTAAAGAAAGGGAAATTCTGTAGCTTGGGAAAGTACAGTATTCTCATTGTCCAATTCTGGAGTAACCATTTTTACACCCACATTTCCCTTCTCATCCTTGGTAAAAGACCACATCTTGCTAATTCCATCTCCGCCACCAGAAATAATACATTCTGAAGCCTTTTTCGCGCTTTTATTGAAGTCATGGTAGTGCACATGCTCGTGCTTCTTTCCATCACCCAAAAGGGTGCTACATTTGAGACAAAGTTTGCAAATCGAATAGATGAACCCATTATGCGCATAATTTATTATGTTTTCAGAAGGAATTTCCAAAATTCTATGCATTTGACCCTCCCGAGAACAACACCTGTAGATGGTGTTAGAAGAAGTTTCTTCCAAGGTAGGTGGTGTTGGCGATCCGGTATGACCAGAGGGTCCGAGGGAGTCAAAAAATTTGTCGTACCTTCTATGTGGTAGTCTATCGATGTTCTTTTCAGTTGCCCCGCTTATATTCAGCAATCTATCAAAAATGTTGTCTAAATATAACAAACTAGCATTTTGACAGCCGAATACTAGTGTCTCTAGTGTATCCAAATATCTCAGAGAAAATATATCCCCTATATCTGTTACAGAATACACCGTCGCGACCTCCTCGACTTGAATAGAACTGTTCAGGGTGTCAACATCATATATGGACCAAATCCTCACCAAGGAATCCGCTCCCCCTGAGAAAAGGTATTTTTCGTCACTAGACCTTTCTAAACACAACACACTAGACCTCGTATGGGTCTCCTGTCCCTCCCCCAAAGTAATAGTTCTGATCAAATTATATGTCGGTAAGTTGAATACGAGAATCTTGGAATCTTGAGTGCCGGCGAACAAAAGCCTTTTTCGAGGAAATGTGACAATTGAAAGAATGGAAAAGCTATGATCCCATCTATGGATTAAGCCCGGTGCGGGCGATGACATCCTACCTTGTCTTTTGCGATATGCACTTTTCGGACTTGTAAGTAAAAGAGGTGATTTCGTTGTAAGAGTAAAAGGTATATCGTCATTATATACTACATCACGTGATGTGTCTTTAATATCCAATAGGTGAGAGTAAAAAGCGGTGGAACTGGTAATCATCTACGTACTTGTCTGCCTTCTGTGTACTCTGATACTACCCTGCTGCAGTGGCTAAACTCCAGGAGCGAAATTTGCCGCCCGTTTGAAAGAAATTTGGCTGGAGTGGTGGCTTATGGATGATCAAGTTTAATCTAAGTTAAATCTTAGAGATGATTATTTCCCCAATCAGACCACACAGCATCTTTTCCCTTCAAGTTTCTCTCACATTTTTATATTTCTACATTGTTCACCCAGTTTTTTAATCGAAGCGTTGATCTTCAACGCCGTGCACCGCACCTAACAATCTTCAGAAAATTTTTTATTATATCAAGCTCATCGCATCCTACCCAGCTCATCTCAGTATATTTGGATTAAAATTTAGCTATACATTGCACATTGCACACTACATGAGCACTTCAGTAATAACTAATAGTGCGGTGAATACTGATATCCCACCACCAGATAGTGAGGAGCAATTGCTGGCCAAGTTGGTGTTTGGAGATGCATCTGACTTCTATGACAATTTAAAAGAATTCGACTCAGACTTTTGGAATGACACTGATGAGAGCGAGGTAGTAGAAGATAATGTTGAAAGTGAGGACGATGAAGGTGCAGAATTGGATAAGGTTCAGGATGACCAGTTGTTTTTCATTGATGACGGTGCCGCACCGCAGCATGAGGATGAGGATGCTATGGATGTGGATGTGGATGATGAGGATGATTCCAGAGACGCGGCTACGGGAAGCGAAGATGAAGCTTGGGTGGATTCCGATGATGAAAGACTAGCGATTTCTGTGGTGGAAACAAACAAAACAAAAAAACTGAGACATTCCTACAAGGAATCATCAATCAATGGCAGGGATTACGTACGCCGCTTGAGGGCACAATTTGAAAAGATATACCCACGTCCAAAATGGGCGGATGATGTATCTGAAAGCGAACTATCTGACGGCGAAGGCGATGATGAAGAAAGAATAGTTAATGGAGACGTCAATGCGCTCTTTAAGATATTAGAGAGCACTTATAGTTACAAAGACACTTCCCCTTCAAAGCTTCTACCGTCTAAATCACTTGATATTACTCGTCTTATGGATGCTAATGCATCCCACGTCTCTCATTCAGCGATTCAGTCACTTTCATTTCATCCGTCTAAGCCGCTGTTGCTCACAGGTGGTTATGACAGGACTCTTAGACTATATCACATTGATGGAAAAAATAATGCAATGGTTACAAGTGTATATCTACAAGGCACCCCCGTGCAGACTTGCTGCTTCTATGTTTCGTTGAGTCAGAGTCTGCCGCAGGAGCAGAAGATTTTATCTGGTGGAAGAAGACGTTATATGCATTCCTGGGACTTACATTCCTCATTGCTTCCCTCACAATCATCTCAGGGAGCGATCGCGAAGATAGAAAAGTTTTCTAGGCTATATGGGCATGAAGATACGCAGAGGTCATTTGAGAAATTCAAGCTTGCTCATTTTTACAGTGGTATTACCAGGCAGGCTCATGGCATTATCCTTTTACAAGGTAACAATGGTTGGATTAATGTCTTGCATGCTTCTACTGGCTTGTGGTTGCTGGGATGCAAGATTAATGGGGTACTGATAGATTTCTGCATCGACTATAAGCCACTCTCGGGCGACAAATTTCAGACGATTCTTATTGTCGTCAACACTTACTCCGAAGTTTGGGAATTCGATTTAAGTGATGGAGGAAGGATACTACGTCGTTGGAAGGACGAAGGCGGTGTTGGTGTTACCAGAATTCAGGTTGGAGGAGGCACCAGCTCTTCGCAATTGTTTCCCATGGGTTCTCCTAACATAAAATCGAATAGATGGTTAGCCATAGGAAGTGAGAGTGGTTACGTGAACATTTATGACAGAACTAAGGATTTCTCTAACCCTAAACCTGTGGCGGCATTAGATCAATTAACTACAACAATTTCATCGCTTGAATTTTCTCCGGACGGACAGATTTTGTGCATGGCATCAAGAGCGATCAAGGACGCACTACGTCTAGTTCACCTACCAACTTGTACAGTATTTTCCAATTGGCCTACAAGCGGTACACCGCTCGGAAAAGTTACATCGGTTGCATTTTCTCCTCGCGGCGAAATGTTAGTCGTCGGTAACGAACAAGGTAAGGCCAGATTATGGAGATTAAATCACTATTAGTGTTTTTTCACGTTCTAGAAATTATTTTTAGCTTTTCGTTCTTTCATCTGGAATTGTCGATAAAAACTATTACATATTATTTTATTATTGAATGAATTAAGGAGCCATTCAGAAGTGTCATGTTGCTATATTTTTTTGAAAACGAAAAAATCTGCCTGTTTCAGTAGTGCGTCCTTGACGTTGAGTAGTTCCATCAGAGCGACGGAAACCTTGCTTTCGAATGGTTTCTTCACTGCACAACCCATAACGATATTATGCAGGGTCATCTGATAGTTGAATTCCTTTGCATTCCTGCGTTCGTCTTCTGTATAGCGTTTGATGTCTTTGACAACATGTCTTTTTAAATATTTTTTAACATGAGACCTGACTCGAGACGCGTGGTGCTTTTGTGTAGAGATCATCTTACCGTCTGAACCTACCGTGGTTTCCGCTAAATTGTCATTGATCAGATGGTTGTATTCCTTACCCAATATGAAATTTACCAATTGCAAATACTGGCAGCCAGTCATTAAATGCTTAGGGGTATGGCCAGGGACTATTAAGGTAAAAACGCTAATTTCCGTTTCGCCTTCATTAACTGTAGCGTACTCGTCAGATAATTGGAAACTTAGGAAAACTTGCTGATCATATTGTTGGCGGAAAATTTTCCAAAGAGTCCTAAAGGACTCGGTACGAGTTTCCATCATGACTTCTAACGTTTGAGTGATCAAATCAAAGTTCGTCAAGTCTAGCTCTAATGCATTGTAGTCGTTTTTATTAATAGCCAATTCGGTAGCTGCGTGATCTCTCAAAAAGATTCCACGCAGTCCATTAATTTTAGCACTACGAACAATCCTGTCAAAATATTCTAATTTTTCCTCCATGGAGACGGTGGAGTCTTTTTTTAGGCATTTCATTCTCCTTGACCTTGGTAGCTTGCCGCTATTCAACTTGGGAGCCTTAAAACTTTCTGCAGTTTCTTCGAAGTACATTGAATCGTTACCGCTGTTAAACGTATTATCCAACTCTGATGCTCCAACTTTACCATCGACTATAAGGGGATTGATGCTTTTGTTTTGAATAAGTTCCGCAATTCCTTCAGAACACAATGCTATAGGAGGCAGGATCTGGCAGTCCACATTTTGCATGGGAGTCTCATCACTGTACTCTGACTTGGTAGAGGTTGTTGAGGCTGCCTGGGGGGCAGCAAATATTTCAGTTTTATTATTGTCAATACTATTTCCTGTATTTCGTTTTGTTTCTTCTCCGTCGGTGGGCCGGCCATTTTTTTCTGAGCGTAGGATGTAGTTAAGCTCCATATTATAGGAGCTGATTAAATTCTGTAGATTAGTCGTGTTTTCAAAGTGTCTTGGTTTTTGTATTTTAAACGCATGGTCTCCAGGATAATTCTTTTTGGGCGACCTTTTTTGTGTCGTCGGAGTATTCACGAGAAAACCAGAATTACTGACGCGCGACAGTGGGCGGGCTGCTTGGTCAACGGACTCAACGTTGCAATCGTAAAATAAATTCCCACTAGATGGAGGAGTCGACTGCGCGAGAGCTCCTGGAGTAATTATCTGTTCGAAAGTCAAATTGTCTAGCAAAGAGCACTCCAGTTCTGATTTTGTGGCCGGAATACTATTACACTTATGATTTTTGGACGATTGTGAATTAGGTGATGAGGATGAATTGTCGAAATCGGTCAACAGCAGGTCCTTGTCATCAATTGCCGTATTTGACCCAGTTACCGTGCAGTAGCTGCCAGAATCTACATTTTTTAGTGTAGGTTCTTGAAAGGCCAAATCGTTGAATGAAGCATAGTTATCGGGATTTCCAAACATATTTGCATTGTTCAATGTATGCTCCGGTGCATCAAATATGGCAAAAAGCTTTGGGTCATTATCACCACTGTCAAATACAGGTCCATATTCTCTTGAGCTCTTAATTTCTAATGTCAATGAAGGGTCATTAGCGGTTTTGAATTTCGGCAAGTTTTTGTTATAAGCAAATTGATCCATAGCGAATGGTTTTCCTTAGCAATTCTTTTTCTTTGATGAATGTTGTGTATAGAGTTCAGAGTAAAATATATGTTACAAAAACGAAGGTATTTTAATCTTTCTCGATTAACCGCTCTTTTTTTATATTTTTATGATTTTTTTAGTGACATTTTGTTCTTCGGTATATTTTTAAACAATTGGGTACCATGTTTCTATCATTGAATCCGATTTGAAGAGTGAAACAATATACACATAAGGCAGTTGGACCGAACATCGTGCTGACACTTTGGCACTGCTTATTTTTATTTTTTTAGAAGTGTATGAATAATCCTCGATGTTTCTCTATTTACTTTTGATCCGCACTCAAAAATCTGTGCTATATTTTCAATATTGATGGGATCCAAAACAGTACTATCGATGTTGATTTTATGATGATTCTCATTCTTCATAAAACCATATATATTATCAAAGTTTCTTTAAACATTAGCGACTTATAAAAGATTTTTCGAACATATCTCATTTTCAAACCCGTTTTTGAAGGGGCTAGTTAAAAACAATTTTCAAACTTTCGAGTGCTTGACTTCTCCTTCACTTTTTTTTCTGACAAGGGTGTAGTCTTTATAATCGATACTGCATATATCTTGTTATTAATTTAGGCAAAAAAAACAGGTGATAATCGTGGTAATCGTATTACAATTTAAGTTGATTGATGGAAGGAAGAGAAAGAAAAAAAAAAAAAGGACTAATGATACATTGTCTGCCTCATACCAATATCGGATATTTTAGAATGGTCCGCAACCTTTTCCTCGGCATTGGTGTTCTTTTTTTTCGCTACGGTATCACTACACTTCAAGTCACCTTATACGAGTATATTTTTTCAATTTTCTATCAAAAACTTGATATGAACTGGCCTATTCAAACACCATATTCATCAGTACAGTAACAACGCCATGAAAGCCACAGCTGCCAATTTATTCCGCGAGTCACCTCTAGCTCTTCTTACAAGACCATGGAAGCGCTATCGTGATGGTACCCTGTTTTATGGCAGCTCCAAGACTGGTAATAGACGTACCCCATTGACTACAAAGCAAGGTAACAAGACTATGTACAAGGGCACACGGTCCTCCGGTGTTGGTAAGCATACAAGGTATGGTGGGTATGCAATTAATTGGGATAAAGTACGCACCTTCGTCACCCCCAGGGATTACAACACAGATTTGAAACCTTTGGTTAGCCATGACGTGCCGGAATTAACCCATACCTTCAAAGGATATTCCCAAGGTAGTCTGGATCCTCAGCTCTATTTCATGAAACTAAGAGAATATATAAAAAACGGCAGGGTAGCTTCGGAGTCTTCTGACATCGATTGTCATGTAGAAAGAGGTTAAAACACGCGGATAAATAGTCACATGTACATATATACTCAATCGAAGGATTAATGACTGTAGCAGCACATTTTAACATACTATGGTTCTTGTTGCTTAGTGTATACTTTTGAGAGCCCACTTTATATGATTAACGATAAAAAATAAATTACAAGGAATTCTCTCTTATTTTTAGAAACGTCCAGAAGCACCCAAAACTTGTGCTAGAGCGCTTTGGCTCCCGCTCTGCTGATAGTCGGCGGAAATAAGTTCCAACAATGAGAAAGTAGTAGTGACACCAATCACCATAGCGGCAGCTTTCCCCTTCAACCCCAAAAATTCTCCAGTGATGCAGACAAGTGTCAAAAGCGCGGCACCGGTGGTAGAAGCAACAGGGATTACCTTGCCTAACTCTTTTGCAATGTTCTGTTCCCTGTGTCCCATTAATGTAATTCCCTGCTCCTTAAATTGCATTGCCAGGTCACGGGCAGAGGAACCGGAGACGGCCTGCCACTTATAAGAAAACCAGATGCCGCTGACGAGCATAAAAGAAGTATAGACCAAAAATGTCAATGGCTGCTTCAAAAGACCAGCAAAAAGGGACCTTGGTGGAGTCAAAAGAGATAAGGGGAATGTTGGGACGTATAGCAAGTTGTTAACGTTTTCGTAGTGACCAAAGATCCTACATATAACGCTAGAGGGATCATTCTTTGCCACGCATTGGATGAGAACAAAAGCCAACAAGTGAATAATTGTGAGCAGAATGTATGAGAAAACCACTGGTAGTGCTCCCGTGTGTAATAGCCGAATTGGGTAAACATTGTTCAGTCCTCTGGCCTTCGTAGATCTGATAGGAAGCTCCACACGGAAACATTGAAGGAAGCAGACGGTGGCACCAATGGCCAAGACAAGGAAAGTGGTGTTCAAATTGGGTAAATAATCTCTGTTGAAAGAATTCACAATACCACCCAGAAACGTTTTATTTTGGCTTCTCAAGCTCTGTAATAGATTAATCAGAGATCCACGTGCTTCGGTGTTTCCTTCGTTATCTACTTTAATTTGTGCAACACCTAACGTGTCAGAGACTAGGTTCGTTGCAATAACCACAGTGTTAATGGTCATGACACCAGAATGGAAGCCAAACCCTTTGTCGATGACCTCCGATAACAAAATGGCCACCAATCCGGCACCGACAAGCTGCACGTTAAGTAAACCTATTTGAACAAGGCTCAGATCATACCCATAGTATCCGGACCAGATGAAGATGTTGGTCAATACAAAGTATTGCAAAATGGCAAACAGCTTGGTAAAACTTTGAAATAGCTCTCTGTCATGCTGTAGTTTGAAATTGACTTTGATAATACGCATTGCTGCGCATAGTTGCACCATCAGCCCACTGCAAACTAGTGGGAAGATACCGAATTCCATCAAAGTTTTAGGCTCAGCAGCAAACACCCCACGAAGAAAATAGATTGGATCCTTGACGCCGCTTTCTTCCTTCGAAACACCTGCTAAAGGAACCTGCCCAAAGATATAGATCAATGCTGCTATAATCGTGTAGACGATCTTGTCGTCAAATGGAACATTTTCATATGGTGCTTCCACCTCAGGAAGAAGTGGCAAAAATGGCTTTACCACATCAATTAGACGAACTGCATTGTTAGTAAAATAAAGATAAGCTAGAATTGGAGGATGTCTGTGAATATTTTGGGAATTGACTGGTCAAGTACATACACTCTGCCATGGCTGCTTGTTCCGAATTGCCCCTTACTAAAGTTGATTCTAAGCTATCGAACACGCCCAAAAATCCAAGTTTATTGAATTGATCCAAACGTGTTGCTAGACAAATAACTAGCGGTGAAAAATTTGGTGAAATTCCAACGATCCTTCAATATCCTTTATCGGTGTTCTTAACACTTGTCTTTGATCAAAAACGCGCCGCAAGGAGATGACTTCGATTTTTTCCATTCAATGGAGAAAGTCAAAAAATAAAAAAATTTCAGCTGAAAAAAAAAAAAAAGAAAAAAAGGAAGGGAGAAAAAAAAGCTCGTACTCAGGTTCGAACTAAGGACCAACAGATTTGCAATCTGCTGCGCTACCACTGCGCCATACGAGCTCAGATTTTGTGTAACGTGAAGCATGAAGATACACTTGATTAAGGACTACATATTTTGATTTTGATATAAATTATGTCTCGATTATTCGTGAAAATAAAAACATCGAACAATAATTTAATGAAGTACTTACATTCAATCAGATCGATTAAGGCGCTGTGTCTTATTTTTCAATATCGTTTAGTTGAGGGATATGTTTTGTACCGAATTAAAATCCCGAAATGCTATTAGAAAGAATGAAAACGAAAGTTGAAAATGAAAGTTGACGAGCGGAATTGTTCGTTTCATCGTTTTATATTATTGATCGTCTATCGCTAAACATCGAGATGGCCATTTCGTTGCTACTAGATGATTACGAGCACGCCTTATGGGATCATCATACCTCGAAAGCGTCTGCGCATGCTGTCTTAAGGGAACAACTGGAACATTCAAAGGAGGCAGTTCCTTCCAAAAATCTCTCGCTCGATGATATGGACATGCTACCGCTCTGGACCCAGTTTGATGACCAGATGAATGTTGGTTCACCTATGTATCTGGAATTTCCTGGAGAAAATGGAGGCCAGGGTCTCATCGCCGCACATTTTACAAACCATGAATCTCACAGCAGTCAACCAGTGCCCTGTGATGCCTCCAATTTTCATCTAGAGGCTTTTGAAGGTGATGAAAACCCATTTCAAAAGTTATCAGATCTCAGAATCAAATACATTCTGTCTTCTTCCCAGGACTCTAAATCAAATATCAAATACAACGTTGACAAATGGTTTCTTTATCCTCAACCGTTGCCCAAATTTTGGAAATATGACCATGATGAAAGACTAAAAGATGAAGACAGTTCTGAAGGAGAAAGCTCAGACGATTGCAAGAAGCATCGCTATCATCGTAACCATTACACTGGAGAGTTCTTCGAGTTAGATCAGTACAAGAAAGAATTCCGCCATCATATGCTCCAATATGGTTCTCAGATGTCTCAGGCAATGTATAATGTACCACTCTTTGAAGAGTTCCAGCGAGATTTCACTTTTGCCGTTAAGATAGCTCAAAATGAGCAACTAGCTAGACTATCCATGAGGAGGTTGCGTTATCTGAACGAAAAGTTTGAACTTTTTCAAGATTTGAATGCAAAGGCCGAAAAAATAGAGAACAAATTGGTACCTTATCGGGATTTTTACAATTGCAGGAAGGTAGATTGTGATTTTCATTTGAGTGGTTGTATTAGTCAACGACAATTGAGCGAGTTTATTTGGGAAAAATTGAACTCAGAGCCAGACCGGGTCGTCTATGAGACTCAGGAGGGGCGTAAGTTGACGTTAAGCCAGATTTTCGAGGTGGGTCGATCGGAGGATGAGCCTGTGTTTATCGGATTAAAAGTTGTCGATGACCAGTTTTTAGAATGGTACAAGCACGTCTACTTGAGCTCCCTCCATGTAATTCCTCACAGCGAGCTATTAAAATTACTTGAAGGTGAAACTTTGAGATTTTACATACTGGCCAAGACCTTCCTTGAATTCGATAACTACATAGAGGGGGAATACTTGGCGGAAATCGTCATTGACCATGTCATTACGAATCTGGAAAAATCAAAGTATCAAACTGTCCAGGCTTCTGTGGATTTTCAATTTCATCGCTCAGGTGAACCTAGTTGGTGGGAGAGATTTGCTCATTGGCTAGTTAAATGGAATGTTGTTTCTTACAATGTTCGCTGGAACGTGCAGATCAAAAGAGTCTTTACCAAACTGTATCATAATGGTAAAGTGCGTAATTTTCAAGAATTTTTGGATGCAATATTCCAGCCCATTTTAGACAAGAAAAGCTTAGAAAATGTTGAGCTGCAGTACCTTTTGACAAATTTATTAAACTTTGATGTGGTTGTTAGTCATACGGATGATTTTTTGTGGCGAGCATTTCCCAATGTCTTTACGAAACCTAAGGACTGGGAAGCTAAAGGTGACAACCCCACAGTCATGCACTACATGTATTATACCTACGCTTACTTAGCTCAGGTAAATTGCATGCGGTATAACAATTCTCTCAATACTTTTTCATTGAGGAATAGTTGCTCAAGTTTGAATAATAGGACCTCCCAGGCAGGCATAACTTTGAATTTCAACGATCAAATTGAATCTATCGTCTGTAATATGCTCCTTTGTAATGGAGGTTTACTGCAATCTGAACATCTTTGGAATTCGCAGCCTACCATGTCCTACCTATATTATTTGTTTCAAATTCCAGTCCTGGCCACTCCATTATCATCGGTTAGTATGATTTCTACAGCACCGCAAGAAGAATTGAAACGCTATAGGGCTGCGATGGGACAGAAACAGGTATATTCCATCATACAAAGCAAAGACAAGACCTACAGAGGGAACCCGTTTCTGACAATGCTCAAAGTCGGCATGAAAGTATCTTTGTCATCTAATTCGGTGCTTTTTAACAAGTCTTATACGCTTGACCCCATCATTGAAGAATATAGCGTGGCCGCCAGTATTTACTTGTTAGAAGCGGCAGATCTTTGTGAGTTGGCGCGAAACAGTGTGATTTGTAGTGGCTACGAAGGATTTTACAAAGCGCATTGGGCTGGGTTAAAAGTGCAAAAATCGCCATTTGAGCATGAAGTTATTGGCTGCACAGAAACTTGGTATGATACCGAAGAAAACACTTCCCATAGACATAACGTTCCTATTATAAGACGTCTTTTTAGGAAAGATACATTAGACCAGGAATGGGAGTTTATCTTGGATCAACAAAGTTAGTTTATGGGATTTTTGATCATTACGGTCATATAAATAGATTGAAGACTTTTCGTAGAACAAACTGCATACTTTTCCAAACTTATACAATAGGATAGCTGATTATTTAGCCCAACTAGGCTTGATGTCTCTAACGTACTTCGCGTACTCTTTGATCCTATCTGTATTGTGAAAAGATTGAAACGCAGCTTTGGGGTCGCCATAGTAAAATAGCTTAAATCCACTTGGTTTTTTGTCACCTTGAGATAAATCCATAGAAAGATCCAGTACTCCCACACTTCTTTGAAAATACCATTTATTGACGACATTATCGCGTCTACTTCTCCACAGGAGTTCCTTGGGGAAAAGCTTGAACATCAAATTGAAGATGATGTCAGATATGCCCAACGATCCCTTTAAATGTGGCATGACAGCGAATTTGTCCAGATAGACAAAGGGATTATCAGTCGGACCCTCAAAAGTCAAGATAGCAATACCTTCATAGTCACCAATGACAATGACAGAGGCAATTCGTCCATTTATACGATTCAGATAGTGTTCTAAGTCCAATTCTCGGCCGAAACTTTGGTCCAAAATATTCTTGAGCTTCGAGAGATTCAGTTTTGAAGTGGCGTTATATTCCTCAGAACTATATTCCACGTTTGGTAACCCAACACAATTTTTACTCGTCAAAGTCGGGTCATTATATAGTTTGATGTGAACACCTTTTTTGAAAACAGTAGTGACAAAGATTGGATCCTGCAAATTTTCTGCCATCTTGACATGATTAGTATCTCTAATTTCCCTCTCTCTCGCTTCGTCTTCTTCACCGCAAGGCAATTCGTACCATGCGTGATCATCGTTTAATTCCAAGCTTTCGTGCCTTTTCTTAAACCTTGGCAAGGATGACGAGATCAATGAGCGGTCCGTTAATAGGTTATGAAGGAGAGGGTTATTCGTGTCATGAGCCAATGAGGCAGATCTGATCGTGGTGATAAGCCCTGTTGAGGAATTAGAGAGTCTTGATAGCACAACATTCATCAACTTCAAGTCTTGTAAATGTTCTTTGCATTTCAATTCTAATAATGACAGTTCCTCATCTTTAAGGTGTACCGCCATGCGATCTACCAAATTTTCAGAAATGGGTTCCCTACTTTCCAGTTGATTTAGTTGGCTGGATAACGAGTTTGAGATGGTGTCAAATTCTTGAGATAAATTAACAAAGACATGAGAATTATCGTGCCTTTCATTAGAAGGAACCCCTCCAATATTATTCAAAATAAAAAATTTATCAATATATGGGATACCCCCGTTGCACAAATTATCAAAGTAACTCACAGGATTTTTCGCCATTGTCTTAGTTGCAGTTGATTTATCGTAAACGTACGGCCTAATTATCGGAACTGTTAACTGCAAGCCATCAAAAAGGGACCGCTGTGACTGCAACACAGACTCGAATGAACCGTCAAAATCACGGCATAGAGAGTCAGATAAATGGAATGGTTTTAGTTCTGCCATTGAAATCAGTTTGTCCAGGGCCTCAGCTTGGTGTGCCACGTGATGTGATGGCGGAATAACACAGATGGGCCTCAATCCTAAGATTCGAAGCCTCCTAACGGTTCCCGATAGCTTAAGCAATTTTTTCAGTGGCAGACTCTGTACATGACGTATAAGAAGCAAGCAGTAATTGTATCTCCCGCTGCCACTGGTATATTTAGTCAGATAGTCCTTTGCTTCACGTTTAGTGGCTGTAGAATTCAATACAGAGAGTATGAGGTTCTTAGAGAGTGCATTAGGCTGACGGTAACCTAATTTTTGGTTCAACAGCTGCCACATAAGTATATGGCTGTTTATCCCTTTTTAATTTTTTTTTTTACTTTTTCATGTAGAGTAACTCTGCCTTACCCAACTTCATCGATTTGAAATTTTTCACTTGACACCCAACAATTGAAAATTTTCTAGCTACTCATTACAACAACAGTACTGGTAGTTTTATTACGTACATGTCTCTACCGGAGTGTCTTGCTCAAACTTTTTCACCAGAGGAAGTCCAGTTCATAGTGGAAAATGAGCCTATTAGAATTTTCCCGCGTATAACTACTCGTCGAACCAAAAGACCGGCAAGGCTTAAACAAGGGGACAATGTTCGTTGGAAACTTATAACAACGAGTGATCACAATATCAACAACATGGTTGCCATGCAATCGACGGAGGTGACACTCTGGCTTGCGCTGTTATTGAAGCAGCAAAACAAGTGCAGCATTGTAGCACCGTCCTGGCTCACACTCAAAGAATTGGACCGCAGCATTCAATATGAAAAGAACAACCCTGACAGGTTTAGCCCTGTTCCCTGGAACTGGCTTGTGCTGGCGCAAGTCCTTTTCAAGAGGGCTCCGGAACATTTTCACGATCCCGTGCACGAATTGCGTGCTAAAGTCCAGGATCTGAGGGAAATCCGTCAATTGAAAGTACTAAAGGGTCTACGGCATCTGAATGAGTCCCATCTCCAGCTGGACAACTTGAGCTTGATAGAGATTAACGAATTGAGACCATTTATCGTAAACGTCATGGACAAACTTCGGAAACTACACGTGGCCACCGGTCCCCCGGACGAGGGGTTCGAAGATGAAAGCTGATGTTGCGAATCTGTCGAAAATCAGACTGAGCATGTTCAACCTTCCCAGCTTTTGCATCATGAGGTACCTGACCGGTTGTCATTAACCTGTCATGCTCACATTGTACGTTAGGGGGACTGTTTTTGTTGCCTAATGCTGTAACTATAAAAAAACCAGCGTGTTTCCTGCTTCAACTGTCGCCAAACACTTTGCGTCGACCACCAAATTTCCAGTTGACTGGTTATTATAAGCTACTAAACCGATTGAACAATCTACATTGATATAACATAAGCAATGTCTTTCCTTCAAAAACTGATGTCTTACAAGCCATACAGGAAGCAGGCGGATAAGAAACAACAAGTGCCTCAGGAGACCCAAGTACCAGTTTACATGCGTGACGAAGGAGATTTCGTCAATGTGTTTCCGGTTGTGAGTGGAGGGGATGAGGAGAGTGCAGACGTGTCCAAGTGGGAGATGGCTGAGGTATTGAGCCACAGAAATAAGACAGTGGTTTCAAAGAAGAGTAGCGCTGTATCAGACGGTCGATTGGCCAAGATACGCTGTTACCAGCATAAATCTCTTTCGAAGGCGACTACCATTGAAGATACGAGGACGTGCATGGAAGATTCTAAGGAACTCGAGAAGTATGATGACAAGAGAAGTCGCATTCTCAAAGGATCTCACCGTAGGAAATACGTCGACTTCGACTTGGACCAGTGAACGCATCTCTAAAACTCGAATTCTACATTATAATTACGAATCAAAAAGTTGACGCGGCATACAGAGTTCTATAGACCCCTATATAATTTTGCCAATATTATTATCAATAATACTCTTATGTCTGTAAGATTACGCCTGTTGTCTTTGATACAGCTGTTCTGATATCAGCGCGGTCCAGTTGTGTGACTCGATTTATCGCCGTGATAACGCCAGTTTGTTTACCTTTTTTTCTCGATTCTTGCTCCCACGGCTGGCTCACCAAGCTCCTCTTCCTGCTTTCATTCTTGCTGGCTAATTTTGTCCAAGCATTTTCGGCAACATCGACCTTGCTCCCCTTGAAACCATTGGTATTCACGTTTCCTAGTTCAAATAGCTTAATGAGTTTCTCCCAACAACACTCCATTTGCTTGTTCTACCATTAGAAATTCTCGTTTGCTGGAATGTGTGATCAGAAACATGCTGATTCTGCAGCAATGCATACACAGAGGCTGCTGTTCTTGCAAAACATACGCTAGATTCTAGTTGCGCAATTGTGCCTCTCGAAATGTCAAGTGATGCCGAAGTCAGTAGACTGCAAAAAAAATTGAGAGGTATTCGTAAGGTATTCGTAAAATGGCGTCTACGCTGAGCGTTGATTGTTAGTTAAGTTGGTAATTACTTGGATATTAGGGGAGCTGAAAACATATCCCTCCGTTTTCTCTCATCAGCTTCCGTGAATTCGATAACTGATATGATTACAATATTTGAATACTCGCGAAAGGGTGAAAAACATAAACAGTGTTTGGCCACAACGTGCCCAACAACGTGGTGCTTTCAGGTTTATCATGATGAAGCTACGTTGCAAATTTTTCCAGCCACTCTAAGCCTGCCAAAACTTTTGCTTTGATGATATTTTTTGCACTTAGCAAGCAAAATGACAATACCAAGTAGAATGACATTTAGCATTTTTTAAGGGCAGCATTTGACAATTTACACCTGTTTGTATGTGTCCGCTATTACCCTGTTAACTCGGACATTTGTCCTTTTTTGTGTTCGCTAAAAAGGAGGAACTCTTCCTTTCTAAACAAAGCCTTCAGCCACTTCATCATCACAGTATAGAGACATCGCTAACGGATAGAAAACACTGATGAAGCTATCTGTTGGTACTGCAAGTGCCACATGTCTTCTAGCTGGCTCATTGGCCCAAGCCTTTGTTATCCCAGCTCTTTTCGAAGATGCATTTGCCTCATTTAGGTCCACAGAAGGTGCTGCCAAATTAGAAGGTGCGCTTGAACAGTACGTCGAAAGCTTGAATGAAGCAGCTGAAGGTTCTAACCTGCAGCCTGAGGACTTCCCCAAGCCTCATATTCCTTATTTTCTTAAGCCATTGGTAGAGACTGAGAAATTGCAGGGAAAAATTGACGTTGATGATTTGAACGCAACTGCTATAGAACTTTTCCACTTGGCCAATTCTTCTGCGGAAGAATATGGTCACCCAACCCGTGTTATTGGTTCTAAGGGTCACTGGAACACTATTAAGTATATTTTGGACCAATTTGACCAGATGAAGGATTATTACACTACAAGAACCCAGAATTTTACTGCTCTGTCCGGTAAAATCAATTCCTTCAATTTGTCTGATGCTCTGACTGGTGAGACTTTTGTTAATACGACAGCATTCTCATTGTCGCCTCCTGTCAAAGAGTTTATCGGCGAAGTGGTCGAAATTCCAAACCTAGGTTGCAATCCAGAGGATTTCGAGGCTGCTTCCCCAAGGCACTTCAAGCCTGGTAGACATGGTGGCAAGCACCATGGGGAGCAGGGCAAGAAAGCTGATAAATACGCCGACGCCGAACATGACGAAGAGCATGAAATGGGACATGCCAAGAAGCATGACAAGCAGCACGACAAGAAGCATGACAAGAAGCATGACAAGAAGCATGACAAGAAGCATGACAAGAAGGCAAGCAAAAAGGGTGGCATATGGCCCTGGTCAAAGCATCCCGAAGAAAAAGTTGAACCATTCATGGACAAGGACGCTAAGAAGCATTTTATTGACAGCGACGTGAAGAAGCACTCCAGTGACAACGGAAAGCACCCATGCAGGAAGCATGGTCAGAAAAAGATTGCTCTAATTGAAAGGGGACAGTGTCCTTTTGGTGACAAGGTTGAGTTGGCTGGGAAGTTCGGTTACCACGCTGTAATAATCTACGATAACGACCCAAGTGCCGACTCTGGCTTACACGGTACTCTAGGTAACCCAACAAACCACAGCGTGTCGACCTTAGGTGTCACTTTCGAGACTGGTCAAGAGTTATCCAGCCGCATCGCCAAGAACAAGCATTACAAGCTGAAATTCGCCATGGATTCCTTTGTCAAAAAGATCCAAACTACTAACATCATCGCAGACACCAAGCACGGTGACCCTGAGAATATCGTGGCCCTGGGAGCCCATTCTGATTCCGTCGAAGAAGGACCTGGTATTAACGATGATGGTTCTGGTACTGTTTCGCTGTTGACTGTTGCCAAGCAATTGACCCATTTTAAAATTAATAACAAAGTGCGTTTCGCTTGGTGGGCTGCTGAAGAGGAAGGATTAGTTGGTTCCAACTACTATGCTGACCATTTATCAAAGAAAGAAAACCAGAAGATTAGAGTTTTCATGGACTACGACATGATGGCTTCGCCAAACTATGAGTATGAGGTCTATGATGCCAACAATAAGGAGAACCCAGCGGGCTCTGAAGAGCTAAAAGATTTGTATGTCGACTTTTACAAATCGAAAGGTCTAAACTACACTTTGATCCCCTTTGATGGCAGATCCGACTATGTGGGATTCATCGAAAATGGTATTCCTGCTGGTGGCATCGCTGCAGGTGCTGAAAAAACTAACGTTTTTCATGGTGGTGTCCTCGACAAATGTTACCACCAATTGTGTGACAATGTGACTAACTTGGCGTGGGATGCATTCTTGGTTAATACCCAATTGATCGCTCACTCTGTGGCCACTTACGCGAACTCTTTCCACGGGTTCCCTGAGAGAAATGTCAATGCTACTGTAGCTGTCAACCAGCCAACGGGAAAGAAGTTGCCTTTATTCCCCTACAGAGCTGACAAGTTGGTCATCTAAGAAGGACAATAAAAAAAAAAGCGAGAGCTGTAGTTAAGATTTTAGAGTAATTATTATCTCCTTTTCTTTTCTTTATACAGATCTTTAAAAGCCAAAATTAAACTTGAAATTTTGATTAAATTGAAACGGATTCCCACCCTGTTGCCTAAACATGCCTCCTCCAGGGGTACCAGTACGCCGACCACCACCGGTCCTCGCCATGTCGTAGTCTTTGCGCTTCGACTCGTCACTCAATGTTTCGTAAGCTTCGTTAATTTCTGACATTTTTTCGTCGATTTTCTTCTGTTTTTCCTCCGTTAACTGTCCCTGCTTGTCAGGATGATACATTTTAGTAAAACTCAAGTATGCCTTTCTAATTTCCTTAGCAGTCGCCGTTTTAGGCACATTTAAGATCTTATAATAGTCCTTATCTGTGTGCAGAGGTGGAGGGGGTGGTTGCTGGCGTTGTTGTTGTTGTTTTTGTTGCTGCTGCTGGTGGAAAAACCATTTTTGCTGTTGCCGTTGTTGTTGTTGCTGTTGTTGCTGTCTCTGGAGTACAAGGCCATTGATGCTGTTAAATTGCGTTCTCACATATTTATTGGTAGATTGAGAAAGCTTCTGGCGTTGAAAGAAGTCTAATAGCTGGTCCTGTAATGATGCAGATTTTTTTGCGCCCTTATGCATAATACTTTCCACTGCATACATGGCCAGATTGGGGGAAGAATTCCAAAGATTTTCAAGAAACTTCTCGGGAAGTTGATCACCATTTCTGGCAGATCCTAGGACCTTTTTATATTCCTCAGAGGTCAATTCGTCCTTAAGAAGTTTTTTGCAGAAAGAATTTGTCAGTTTCTTCGTTTTAGGTGCTTGGCAACTAGCCTGGCACAAAATTGTTTCGATGAACCTCTGGAAATCAGATTCCGTGGATTTACCCAATATCTCGGAAAGATATTGTTGTGTAATGTCGTTAATTAGTTTGTAATTGTTTTGAAAATGGTAACCCTTTGGCACTTTAGCGCAAGGCTTTTCATCAACTAGGTAAAAACTCGCTATATCCTGCCAATCAAGTTTACCTTCGTCAAATGCATACACTTCGGGATCCAGAATTTGGGACCTTGAGGGGTTGATCTTGCCCAAGCGTGTGTTTAGCAAAGTAAGCTTTTTACAAGGTTCGTAATCCATATCTAACGCCAGACATTTTCTCAAGTGGGTAGGGGTTGAATTAACGACGAACATCTGTATTACAGCTGCTTCAAAGTGTAGCGATATTCTCTGTGACAAATCCAGCCTTATTGCATGCTTCTCAAGGATCACCTCGCCGTTAGCAATAAACTGCTGAGCATTAGAAACATCTAACCTCTCTCGTAATTCGTTCAAAAGGGCCTCACGCATGAGAGTTCTTGTATAATAGTCATATGGTGATATCTTCAACATTTCACGTAACGTATCTATCGGAAGCGAGGATGAACTCGAGTTCAGATTCACAAATTCATCTTTCAAGCTACCTTCAACTTTATCCCATATGCCGTATTGCGTATAAAGTCTCTCGAGCGCTCTCTTTGCTGGCTGTCCAAACGAATCTTCTTGATCCACGCTCTCGAAAGATCCAATCGCTTTCCATTCTTGATTCAGAGATAACTGAATCAGGCCAAGACGGTAGTATATTTGATTCTGCAAATGCTGTTTCGTATCCCCATCGCACTCTTTTAGCTCAAGTAGCAGGTTTTGGCAAACGCTCTGAGACTCTGCGTCAAGTTTGAGACTCTGCACTTGGTTCTGGAGGTTTTTTATATCACACTGAATACCGGAGACACATACGCAGAGAAATATAAGCACTACTAGAAACATCGCAGTTCCTTAAAAGCCCGTTTGCCTACCTTGATGATTGATATTGGTTTGTCGATATCGAAAAGGTTCGCACGATCACTCGGTGAGCTTATTTTTTTTCATTCAAATGACAGCGAAACCTGGCAATTGAGACATACAATGCTGCTGAACAAAACCGGTACATGTAAAGAGGGCGCTGTTTCAGATTCACAGTTAACCTGAATCATCCTGTGACACACATTCGATAATATTGTAGACTCTTTTGATCTTGCCGAAATATGTGGTGCCTTAAGCCTGGAATCAGGGGTATCTTATACACCCATACGTTTTTGATCGCATAGCCATGCTTTCTAATTTACATTCTAAGACGTGCATGGCTGCCTTACGATCAGATATAACTCTGGTGAAAATCATGCGACTATCATTTATCTCTCACGTATTTGGGATAGTGGGCCAAACAAGTTTCCTCAGCACTAGTTTCCGTTGGCCGACTGCATTCCTTTTCTCAGCCGGCAACAAACTTTTTTGTAAAAGGGAATTAATTGAAGCCAAGACATACTCAAGATAAAGAGAAAGGTAGAAAAGAAGAACATCGGAGAGAAGAAAGAATATTCGAAAACCAACTCGAACTAGCTATTCAGATCCAGGTTATATGATCGCAGAGTCTTTTACTTTTGCTCACATAGCGTATTTGGTGCTTGAGGCTGTCTTACAAACGGTCATCATAGCAGTATCTGGTTTTTGGGCCTCGCATGTTGGCCTTTTACCCAAGCAGGCTCAGAAATATATATCTCTACTAAATGTGGATCTTTTCACACCTGCTCTGATTTTCAGTAAGCTGGCCAGGAACTTGTCCATGGCCAAGATTTTGGAAATTGCGATAATTCCCCTTTTCTTTGTCCTAACCACAGGTATATCTTTCACATCAGGAAAACTAATATCTAAGTTTCTAGAGTTGGATAAGGATGAGACCAATTTTGTCGTGGCCAACTCGGTTTTTGGTAATTCCAATTCTTTGCCAGTGTCGTTGACAGTTTCTTTAGCGTACACTTTACCTAACCTCACGTGGGACCAGATCCCCAATGACAACAGAGATAATGTTGCTTCGAGAGGCATATTATATCTCTTGATTTTCCAGCAAATTGGACAGATGTTGAGGTGGTCGTGGGGCTATAACAAACTAATGAGGTGGACGGGTGAGAACCAGCATCATATGCCACCGTCGCAGATTCAGGCTCATTTGGAGGCTAGGAGAGGACTCGAAGAAAGTGCTAATATGGGAGGCGGCAGTGGTGATCCTGTCATTAGCAGTTCCATGTGGGTCAAAGTTTGCAATCGCTTCAAGTCCGCCTTCTTGAAATTCAAGTCTCATCTTAATCCACCATTGTGTTCTATGCTTATCGCAGTTCTTGTTGCTGCCATAACCCCCATTCAACATGAATTGTACAGTGCTGATGGCTTCCTCAACAACACTCTTGCAGAGGCTATCGATCAGCTGGGGTCCGTTTCCATTCCACTGATTTTAATTGTGTTAGGTTCCAACTTGTATCCCTCAGAGGAAACTTTCAACAAGACTCATAGTCATAAGAAGCTAGTATTCGGATCCATCGTTGGGCGCATGATTTTACCCTCATGTGTGTTACTTCCTATTATAGCTATGACGGTAAAATATATTAACGTTAGCATTTTGGATGACCCCATTTTTCTGGTAGTCGGTTTCTTGCTAACAGTTTCACCGCCAGCCATTCAATTGACTCAAATAACACAACTCAACGAGTTTTTTGAGGCGGAGATGGCTAACATTTTGTTTTGGGGGTACGCAGTGTTGAGTTTACCTGTAAGTATCCTAGTTGTTTCTGCCGCAATTTATACTTTGCAGTGGGCTGAACCCGAGTAATTGCCAAGCTGTTAAAGGTCATTAATCTTTTCATTTTGCTTTCTAATATATAGTTAACGAAAATTTGTGATTGACTTATTGAAGCGTGTAAGAATGCATCGCATGCGGAACTCTGCCTACATAGAGAAGTAAGTTTTGAATCATTTTGCCTACTGTACGTTTTCGCTTTCCTTTTATTCTATCGTATTAGTTGGTCCGTGGTCGAAGAATATCGCACTGGAGCTACGAGGGTCTGTTACTTACAAGATTTTTTTTTTAATGAACGAGTGTCAAAAATATGTAAGGTTCAAGGATTCACCAGAAATTTCATGAGAAGAAAGACCTTTCCATTAACACTAGATATTAAGATTAATTTTGTTGGAAGTGTTACGGACAGAACAAAATATAAACTAGCGCTCACATTTCATGAGCGAGACACATGAAGATATAATAACAAGCTTAATTGATGTTCAGCAAGTACATCAGACAAATAACGAAGTATAATGATACTTATTTCAGAGAGAAATTGTGAAAAAAAAAAAAAGAATAATACTGCTCTCCTAGGAGATTGTCATCGTGACATTTGCTTATTTTGAGAAATACTTCTTTGGAATTATATTCAACAGTGTGAAAATCGGAATGGGCTATGCCTAAAACAGAATTGCGATATCTATATGCGTTGATCACAGGAGTTCAAATTGAAACCGCAGGATATCAATACCAGAGACCGGAATGTTCAACGATGACATTCAAAAGCCGTGTTAGAAATCAAAATGGCTGTAAATTGTATGGTTGTTTGGCCGAGCGGTCTAAGGCGCCTGATTCAAGAGTTCGCCTCTTAGCTGCGACAAAAGCAGCGAACACTCAGGTATCGTAAGATGCGTGAGTTCGAATCTCACAGCAACCATGTTCTGTTTTTTGCCCACCAATTCAAGGTTTGGAATGGTCGAAACTTCGTATTTTTTGTAATTATTATACGAAGTGTAACGATGTTACCTTCCCAACGTCGACACACTAACATTAAAACATTTCAATAATGAATCGAACCTTAGTTTCCCATATAATATTATCTTCCCAGTAAATTGAAATACTCGGCTCCCCATGAAGTCAAGAATAAGTGTCTCACAATTTACGGCGGTCTAAAAGGTCGACCAGGAACGGGGAGGTTCCAGTGATATTCTAATAGCCCTATCGGACCATGGAAACCTTTATTTAATGTAGACCTTTATCTAATGTAGACCTTCATTTGAAATAAATTGGCCTCATAGGTTAGGCATATGATTATGAATGGACATGAATGGCTTATGCGTCGAAACCGTATCCACGGCTAATCGGAAATACGGTCCAATCGGTATTTTCGTCGACAGTCTGCGTTGCTAGCTAGCTGTTCATGATCTGTTGTGAAATGGAATCCCTCAGAGAACAGGAAAATTAATGATTCATTAAGACACGCTAGCATTGTATCTTCAACATCAGAATATGCCAACTCATAAGATCATCAAAGATGTATCGAAAATTGTGCCGATTACTCTGGAAGACCCCATGCAAGTTGAAGGCGATATATGTAGTTTTCTATATGTTGTCCAACCACTCCGATTAATCGGAAGAACAGGATATTTTTAGACGAAATCTAGAGTTTAATTTATTCCAGATACGATATTGATATCTTATTCAATCTTCAGAGACGCAGGAGTGATTTCAAATCCTCACTATGCACGCTGTGCATGCGTCCTTGCACATCTTCTCGATATCACGAAGCACGGGAGGTGACGCGTAACGCGTTATATCAAAGTGATGAGTTAGCAGATAGCCGTTACAAGAGTTGAACTTCTGGTATTCACCTACGGGAGAGGCAAACTTCTCCTAAAACCTTGATCACGAAAGCAAATCCCTCTTCCAGTGATGTACATCAAAAGGGTTGTGATCAAGGGTTTCAAAACATACAGAAATGAAACCATTATTGACAATTTTTCACCGCATCACAACATAGTAATTGGATCGAATGGTTCTGGTAAATCAAATTTCTTTGCCGCCATTAGATTTGTGTTGAGTAATGACTACGCCAATTTGAAAAGAGAAGAGAGGCAAGGCCTTATTCATCAAGGATCAGGATCTGTAATGAGCGCTTCCGTTGAAATAGTCTTCCATGACCCTGGTCATCGAATAATTCTGCCGTCTGGTGTAACACCTCGCGATAACGATGAAGTATTTGTAAGACGAACGGTTGGCCTGAAAAAAGATGATTACCAATTAAACGATAGGAATGTAACAAAAAGTGATGTTGTGAGAACGTTAGAAAGCGCTGGATTTTCCATGAGCAACCCTTATAATATTGTTCCTCAGGGTCGCATAGTAGCTCTCACAAATGCTAAAGATAAAGAAAGATTACATCTCTTGGAGGAGGTTGTGGGTGCAAAGTCTTTTGAAGTAAAATTGCGAGCATCGTTAAAAAAAATGGATGAGACAGAAAAGAAGAGAACTCAAATTGCTAAGGAGATGCACGAATTAGTTGATAAATTAAAAGAAATGGAAGAAGAGCAAAAAGAGCTAGAAAAATACAATAATTTGGAGCGCAATCGTAAAGTGTTTCAGTTTACATTATATGATAGGGAATTGAATGAGGTAATTAACCAAATAGAGCGGTTAGATAGCGATTACAACGCTACCATCCATTCTTCTGAAGATTATATCAAGGAACTTGATGAGAGAGAAGACTTAATACACCGTGTATCCAAAAATTTGCAAGAAATGAGATCATCACTTAAAATAAAGGAATCAACAGAACTGCAGCAGTCAAAGGCTAAAGAAGCAGAACTTTCAGTTGAACTTGCCAATCTGAACGTCAGAATAGCCGATCTGGGATCGCAAATAAACGCACATGATGATCAAGTTAAGACAGATCGAGAAACCTTACATCAAGTAAATGATGCTGTGGAGACAAAACAGAAGCATCTCGCTAAAATTAAACCTAGATATCAAGAACTCAGTCGAGACGAAACTAACTATAAGCTTAAATTAGCCGAGCTTCAGGAAAAGCAACGAGACTTGCTGTTGAAAAAGGGCAAGTATGCCTATTTCAAAACTGAGCAAGAGCGGAATACATGGATCGAGCAAGAGAAGAACAGTCTTAACGAAAAATTAACTGTACTGACAAAACTGAAACGACAAGTAGAGACGGAACGCTCAGAACTTCGAGATAAACTGCGGACGATTGATGAGCAAATCGAGGAATTGACCGATTCGATCCGGGGTCCGGGTGTCATGGCCGAACTCGATGATCTGGAGAAGGAGCTGAATAATGCCAAACAGGTTTATGGCCAAAGGATCGACGAACGGAAAGATCTTTGGCGATCAGAACAGAGACTACAATCTCTTCTTGAAGCTACCACGAATGATGTGAAAACCTGTGAAGGCGATGTCACGGAAACAATGAGTAGGGAATTGGCCAGCGGTATTAAAAGTGTCAAGGAAATTGCTGAAAAGATGAAATTACCAGAAGGATGTGTTTTTGGTACTTTGGGTGAACTAATTAAAGTAAACGACAAATACAAAACGTGCGCGGAGGTAGTGGGTGGTAACTCACTATTTCATATCGTGGTAGACACGGATGAGACCGCTTCGCTGATTATCCAAGAGCTGTACCGCATGAAGGGAGGTAGAGTGACGTTCTTGCCACTAAACAGAATTTACTACAACTCAAACTTCTCCTATCCTCCCAATGAACAATCTTCCTGCACACCTTTGATAAAAAAAATTAAATATGACGTCAGGTTTGAAAAAGCGGTAAGGCAGGTCTTCGGCAAAACTATAGTAGTGAGAGATCTCACTGTGGGAGCAAGGCTAGCCAAAAAGTACCAACTTAATGCAATTACTTTGGACGGTGATAGAGCAGATAAAAAAGGCGCGCTAACCGGCGGTTACCATGATCAACATAAGAAAACAAGATTGGATATGCTTAAGAAGCTCAAGGAATCAAGGCTGCAATATAAATCATTGATAACAGAAGTTGAAGTTATTCGACAAAAAATACGGGAAACTGATTCCAATATTGATCTTGCTAATGATGCAATCAGGAAATTGTCCAATAGAAAAGAAAGAATTTTGACCAACCTTGATAGTTGGCGAGCAACGTTGAACAACAAAAAAACCGAAAAGTTATTCCTCGAGGATTCAATGCAAGCTCTAATAGTAAAAGCTGAAAAAACAGATACAAATATTAGACTTAATGAGGAAAAAATATCCACGTACGATGACGAACTATCGCAGAGATTCGATAATGAGTTGTCCAAAGCCAATCAAAAAGAATTAGAAAATCTCAAGTCTTCCATAATGCATATTCAGAGCAAACTGAACATGACATCGGAGGCACTTGAAGGAATCACTAACAGTATGGATTCTCTAAATGCTAATCTAGACTCCAAACTCATTCCACAACAGAAGGAATTGATAGCGAAAGTCTCCGAAACGGGAGATGCTTTCATTACAGATCTTAAAAGTGAACTACAATCAATGCAGCTCGAAGAAAACACTTTGAAAGAACAGCATGAACTAGCGACTGAAGAACTCAACAGTACTCAAGCTGAAATAAAAAAGTTGAAAGAGGAAAAGAAGATGCAGGAGAAAACTTTGGAGAAGGCCAACTCTCAGCAAGCCTCATTGTTGAAAAAATTGGAAACTTTTCAGAAGGAAGCTGAAAAATCTATGGTAAAAAAGACGACACTGACATCTAGGCGTGAAGAGTTGCAGCAGAAGATACGCGAGGTCGGTCTACTTGCGGAAGATGCGTTAAATGATTTCAATGATCTATCTAGCGAAGAACTTCTGCGCCGGCTTAATGAGGTCAATACGAATATCGCTGGACTCAATAACGTTAATAAAAGGGCGTTTGAAAATTTCAAAAAATTTAGTGAGAAAAAAGCAGAATTAGAAGAAAGAGCTGCCGACCTAGAGGAGTCTAAATCATCAATTCAGAATCTTATAGTGAGACTCAAGCAACAGAAAGTGAATGCGGTGGATTCAACGTTCAATAAGGTATCGGAGAATTTTTCCAAGGTTTTTGAAAGACTGGTGCCCAGAGGCACCGCTAAACTTATTATTCATCGAAATACAGATGAAGATGGCGATAGCAATCGTGAAAGCGAAGATGTAAGCATGAGTGATAGCGAAGAAAATGACCTGAAATCTGTTGAAGCAATGTATTCTGGCGTATCTATATCCGTTTCTTTTAATTCGAAAAAGAATGAACAGCAGCAAGTGGAACAATTGTCTGGAGGCCAAAAAACAGTATGCGCAGTTGCTCTCATTTTAGCTATACAAATGGTGGAGCCTGCACCATTTTATCTCTTTGATGAAATTGATGCAGCATTAGATAAGCAGTACAGAACTTCTGTTGCGAATATGATTAAAGAACTTTCTAAAAATGCACAATTTATTTGTACAACGTTCAGAACAGATATGCTGGAAGTTGCAGATAAATTCTACCGGGTCAAATACGAGAACAAAATATCCACCGTTGTCGAAATTACTCAAAAAGATGCTATCCAATTTATAAAGGGGAGTAACAAATTTGCAGAAATGTAATACTTTTAATTACTTGTAACATCAATTAGCTTTTGTACCAAATATTGAAATAAATTTCCTAGATATCACAACACTCTTATTATGTACACTTTTTTATCAAAAAAACATTAAATGCAAATGTGGGCCATAACAACCTTTGAAGAACTTAGACAATGCAACTATTTCTTTTGAGAATCCCTTAATAGAGAGGCAAACCCACCATTACCTTTTTTCTTTTTGCCCAGCGCTGTGTTTGCTGTTTTAGCACTTATGAAGCTATTGTTCCCGGAATCAGAATCATCACTATCAGAATCAGATGAATCGGATTCTGTTTCAGAGTCGTTATTATCATCTGACTCATCAGCATCTGAGTCGGTGTCCACTTTTTTGGGATGAACGCTTGCTGAATTTTGTGAAGAATTACTCTTTTCCTTCACCTCAGGTACGCCCCTCGAGACCAAATCAGATAGAGAACTTAAAGATGGACGTATTTTTTTCGGCAGCCCAGCTAAAATACTAGAATTTGCCGACGTATCTTCTCGACTTCTAGAGGGTGAGCTCATTTCCATCATACGTGTGACAGGGACTTGATTTTGGGAAGATTGACTAGAAAAGTCGCTACGCTGAGTAGACTGGGGCGCAGCTTCCAAACCGCCGAGCTCTTTCGGAGCTGGTTTCTGTCTCCCAGTTGTAAGAGAACCTTTTGGTGTATCCACAACTTTTCTGCGAGATTTCTTTGAGCTGGGTTCTTCTTCTTCCTCCGAAGAAGAACTCGAATATTCAGTCGAGCTTCCCTCGTCTGACGACTCCGTATCTTCGTTAAAGCCGCCCTTATTGCCCTGCTGGCTGCCTTTTGAGGATGCAGGGACATATGTTTTGGAACTAGTGAATCTGGCCTTTAGCTCTTTCAACTTATCACTACCATTAACGGCTGCAGGCGATTTAGCTGGCTTAGCGACAGAAAGTGCCTTCGGCTTTTTCTTGACTTGCTCTTGTTTTTTCTTTTCCTGGTCAGCATGTTTTCTTCTTTGAACTTCATCCTGTAGTTTTTTTCTTTCTGATTCAGCCTGCCTCTTTTTTTGGAGCTCTTCTTGTTGCTTCTTTTTCTCCAAATCAGTCCGTCTCTTCTGTTGCAGTTCTTCATCTTGCTTTTTCTTTTCTAGTTTTGCCTGCCTCTCTTTTTCTTGCTCTTCTTCCTGCCTCTTCTTTTCAAGATTAGCTTTTCTCCTTTTCTCTTCCTCCTCTTGAAGTCTCTTCTTCTCCGCTTCTTCTTGCCTCTTGCGTTCTTCTTCTTTATTCCTTTCTGCCTCTTCCTCAAGTCGCTTCTTCTGCTGCTCTTCTTGGATCCTCTTCTTCTCCTCTGCTTCCTTTTGGAGCCTCTTCTTCTCCTGCTCTTCCTGCTTCTTCTTCTCAGCTTCCTCCTGGAGCCTCTTCTTCTCAGCTTCCTCCTGGAGCCTCTTCTTCTCAGCTTCCTCCTGGAGCCTCTTCTTTTCTTGTTCTTCCTGCTTCTTCTTCTCAGATTCTTCCTGGAGCCTCTTCTTCTCAGATTCTTCCTGGAGCCTCTTCTTTTCTTCTTCTTCCTGCTTCTTCTTCTCAGATTCTTCCTGGAGTCTCTTCTTGCCTATTTTTTCTTGCTTTTTCCGCTCTTGTTCTTCTTGCCTCTTCCTCTCCGCCTCCTCCTGCCTACGTCTAGCTAACTCTTCTTGTCTCCTTTTTTCCTCATCTTCTTGCTTTTTTCTTTCCATTTCTTCGCGTTTTTTCCTTCCTAGCTCTTCCAATCGTCTTTTTACTATGTCTGCCTCTTTCTTTCTTCCTTCTTCCTCTCTTCTTTGACGCTCAAGTTCCTCCTGTCTCTTTTTTTCATAAAATTCTTGTTTTCGTCTTTCCAATAGCTCTTGTTGCTTTTTGAATTCTTCTTCTCTCTTCTTTTCCATTTCAGCCTGAAGTCGCTTCTTCTCTTCTTGTTGCAATTTCCTTTTTTTTTCCATCTCTTCTTGCTTCAGCTTTTTCTTCTCTTCTCTTTCTCTTCTCTTTCTAGCTGCTTCCTCCTCCTTAGCTTTTTTCGCATCTTCTCTAGCTTTTTGCTTAGATTCCTTCTCAATTTGCTTCTGTTTTTCTTTTCCGGTTTTCCTTGTCTTTGTCTCCCCAGATTTGACATCCTTCTGCGCTTCTTTGATGAAAGCTTTGGGATTATCCTTTTCAAGGGAAGAGGAGGAAGTGGGAATTTCGGTGTCAGCCTTTTTAGTATTGTGACGGGAGGCTAAGTTGTTGGATCTTACGATTGATGATGATTTTGGAATTGAGCCGGTTAGTTCTTTCTCAGCTGAAAGTTGATCATTTTCTTTGTTTAAGATCGCGCCGTTTGGAGATGTTGCAGCGGGAGAGATATGGATAAGTGGCTTTTCCGGCTGATTGAGGGAAAAATTCTTCTCCGATGTATTCAGTGAATTAGAAACCAGACGAGTCCTATGTGCAGGTAAAGTTTCTTTGTGTCCACCGACTTGTTCTTCCACATGGGATGGAACATCTTGTTCTTGATCCGTAGAAGATCCAAAGGACGTTCCCTCAGACCGCTCTGAGTCCGATTTAGACAACCGACGAAGAGCATTAGCTCTTGCAGTACTGTCATTGCCCTCGATGACAGTCTCTTTCAATGGATGAATGTTTAGCGTCTTAGTGGCATTATTCTCAGCAACGGAAATTCTATTCTCATTTTCCTGTGACAAATCCGATTCAATGCCACTACTAGAATCAGAGGAAGAATCTTCCACGACTTTTGCAGGCTCATGCCCAGAGCCATGTTCCATAGTACCAGCGAGTAATTGGGCCGCTCTTTTGGCTGCACTCCTCGTCATCTTTTCTGGCAAGATGTTCCTTGGATCAGGTTTCGAATTGTCAATATCCTTATGCAAAACTGTTGTGTATGGCTTCCCCTTCGAGGAATGATTATTCCATGCTGATGAATAGTCGCCCTCCATAAATTTCAGCAATTCCTCTTTGTTAATGCTATTTGTGGGAGCGGGCTTCTGGAGATTACCCCTTACTACTACAGTCTCATTGGCAGTGTCATTACTATCTGCATCATTTTCCTCAGCGTTTGACTTTTGTTCGATTCTATTTCTATCAATTTCCCCTTCCCATTGTCTATCCTGTTCTTTGTCATGAGCGCCACTGTCCTCGTCTTCACTGAAGTTGTCTATTCGTAGGGGCTCTTCCTCTGGATAACCTCCAGATAATTTATGTTCCACTTTAGCCTCCAGAGAAGTTTTCCGTTGTTGTGAGCTCACAGAGCGAGGCCTAGTTTGGGGTAGCTCCGCCAAGTGTACATGATCATCATCTGAAAGCGGACTATTCTTAGTTGGCGATCCATTGTTGTCTGCAATTGAAGATGTTTGCCTTTGTATGAAAGCTCTAACTTGCCTATCGGTCTCCTGGTCTTCCGAAGAATAGTCATCGTCAGATGGTTGCTCCTCAGTCTCTTGTAGCGGTTTTTTCATGGGGATTCGGTCAGGCTTTGGAGGAAGCATTGAAGATGGACTTGATGGTCCCTCTTTCAACTCCTTTTCAACTTCTGCAATCTTGGGCTCCGGGATGCTTAGTCGACCGGACGTAATTCTTGTCGTGGCAAAAGAATTCTTTCTATTTCCGTTTGCTGCAGTGAAAAGAGGGGCATTAGTGGGCTGAGGTGGTTGATGCTCAGAGACGACCCTTTGACCTGTCAAAGTAACTCTATTAGGAGTCATTGCCGACCTGACTGGTGTACCCGATAGAAGCCTCTGCTGTCTCAATTTATCCGGGTCAACAGTCTCAGACCTCGATACCGTATCGTCCTCTATCATCGATTTGATTTTTTTCCCTGTATCCATACCTGAACTAATACGGATAGGAGGTGACTGTGGTTGCGCTGGGGGCGGTAAGAAGGAGCGCTCTCCTGGGTCATCATCCTCATCCTCGGAGTTATTAGATACCATTCTGTCATGCGAATTAGGAAGAGGGTAAATCTGGTGCGCCAATGGCGTTGAGACGCGCATGTTATTGTTTGTGGAGTGCCTCATCGCAAACGCCGCAGGTCGCTTCTTGGCGATATTGAGTATACCGCTGCTGGCAGTAGATGCCAGTACCTGGGACTGCTGGTGGCCCGATGGAGGGGATTGAGCTATGCCGCTGTTAAGTTTCTTACGCTTGGCTGCTCTATAGGAGGAAACGGGCGAAGAATCATCAATCTCTAATTCATTTTTGATAATCACTCGTACTACATTGTCCATGGTGAAGACGTCCTTCACCAGGAAATCCGGGTCGAGATCACAACCCTGGCTATCTTGAAGACTCAAAATCTCCAGCTCGTCGACATACGGGTACATTTTGGCACATTTCTCATCAATCTCTGCTGAGAGTTCTAACAGGGTGTTGGCACTTTTTGTGAAATGGAGAAACTTTCTGAGTCTGGCAGCAAAGTGGTAAGGTGCTAGAGAAGTATTACCACTAGGCGCATAGGGCAGAGTTGTTTCCTGGTTACGCGGAGCTGTCATAGGGTTGATACCAATAAGCTGAGATGACTCCGCAGTGCTGGAAGCCAGACCATAGCCTAGAGGTACATTCTGAGCGCTTGGAGGTACAAGCACCACCTGTAATTTGAACATTGAACCCTGGTGGGAGACTCAGAACAAGCAATTGACCAGTATTATTCTGCTATAAGGTTGCGAGTTGCTTGGTTTATACCGCATGGACTTGTTTTTTTCATGTATGAAAAATTTCCTCGTTCTCAGTGATTGAGAGTAAAAAAAAAGACCTATGAATTACAGAGAAGAGATGAGCAGTACTTTGATAACGTCGCTAATAAATTCGAAGCTTTCTGTTATATTCTTTTAAAAATGCTACTTACCCTTTGATCTTAGAGATGCGTCCAGATCTCCTGCGTGGCACAGTTGATCTCTTTCTTTTGTTAAGCTTGTTAAGCTTGCGCGGGGAAACTGCATCGAGATCAAAGCTACTGAGATTTCCGGCAGTAAGTGTGAAATGGTTATTCATTTTGGTGTGGTAGCTCTGCAAAGAGCGAGCCAACGATTCCTTGTTATGTTTAACTTTTGTCCTGAGAACAGCCATGGAGACAAGGCTTTTGCAGGAGAACTCCGGCTCGCTGGAATCGCAGACATCCTCGAATTGTGACCAAAAGCAGTCAAGATCAACTTTTGACCAGTCCACGTGGAGCCTGTCCACTGCTGATTCTAAAGCGCTGCGTTTTGGATGATTGAGAAACCTGGGGTCACTCTTCAGCAAATGAAGGGATGCTGTGTGGTTGCCGTGGAGATCCGTGTAGAGTGCCGCAATAAGACGGTTCATCTCCCACTTGCCATCCGACTGCCATACATAGAACTTGTCCAAAACATTGTCATACTCGAGGATATAAAAAGGGGTGCCACCGTCGCCATATGAGACGCACCTCAGCTTTAGATTCTGAGTGATTGTTTCCGTGGTTTCGAATTCCACCAAAAAGGCGTCCTGAATTGAATGAAAGTAATTAATTAATGGAAGAATCTTTGTAAATTCTTGGACCAGCGTAAGTTTTACTTGAGGCTGGTTTTCTCCCCCGTAAAGATAGATTGTCTCTCTATCCATAGGATACCTGCTGGAAGGTTGAGGATATATTCTTTTTTTTTTTTTTTCGATTAACACGACTTGTATTTGATAGGTGGCACTTTAGGCGTTATTGTTTTATTTTACTTTCCAAGTAGCGAGGGGTGGAGGGATATGAGGGGAAAAATTAAAAATGACAGAATAGTGGACAAGTCCGGATTCGAACCGAAGACCTCCCCCATGCTAAGGGGGCGCGCTACCAACTACGCCACATGCCCATCGATATTACTGTGTATGGGACCACATGAAAACTCTCCTGCTGTCGGTATAAGATCAGCGATTAGAACGGCTTCGCATTATCTTTCTCCCTTAATAGATATCAGATCGATAGCGCAGAACAATGATGTAAAACCCATAATTTGAACAGGTACCGTAGTTAACCCATTTTTTCTCTACAGTACGTGCTGCTTCCCATCAATTTCTGTCAGTTCAATCTAACAGAGCCCCTTTCTTAGAAACTCTTGTCAAGGAAAGACAGCCACGCGATTCTATTTTTCTTAGTATTTGCTTTGTTCGCCGTTATAATTAGCGGCAATCATCATTACCATCGATCGCTAACGGGAAAATTGCGTGTTACATTTTCAGGCAACTGCTTTGAGCCATTCATAACGGAACAATGAGGAGAGTTGTTACCTTAAGATGTTGATCGTTTAAAGTAACGAACCAATAGTTTACTACAACCTCAAGTCGAGAAAAAATCAGTACCAACTGAACTTGGTTTGCTCATCTATTTGGAACTCAACTGTTGCTTATCTTAGTTTTGATGATTTCGTTTTACCTCTAAGCAGTTAATTTCATACAAAACGGTTTCTCAGGCGATCTTGTGAAATAGCGTACATAAGTTAATATCGATCACATTTCATCAACTATCAAGAAACTGAGTAGACACATGGTAGACAGGAAAAATGATACCTAGCGTACTTGAAATGAGGATATTAGAACCTATTAGCTCAAATTGAATCTTCCGAACTACTGCTGTTCCGCTATCTTTGTAGCCTCAATAAATTCTCTTCCATTCATACAACAGTACGTAATACAAACTGCTTAGTCTCCCCCTCAGTGTCACCACTGAATGCGGAATAGTATGAGGCACCCGTCCATCTGACCTCGTCTTCTGGCTGGCGGCGACATTCCTCGTTGCCAAAGGTCCCATCAGGACAGCTATGAAAGTCCACACAGCAGTTGTGGTCACTATCGTGGTCACTATCGTGGTCACTATTCTCTACACTTTCGATAACAGTCCAGCTTTGATCGATTCTCTGTGGCATCGGTCCGTCAAGACTACGGTGTTGCAAGATCATTCTACTTTTTACAAATTATCTGCATTGCGTGTTATCAGCTACAGGTAAACACGTAAAAAACCCTTCTAGAAGAATTGTCACGCGTTTGGTTACGTGCTTCCCTTAGCCTCGCCCACCCTTGACCCCTGATCAATCGACGAGTCACAACATGGCTGGTATTTACTTTTACAAATGGTAAAGAAACTAGCCTCTTGAAAAGAGTAATCAATCAACTATTAACGCGCCTCATAATTGTTTTACCTCATTGGCATCAGAGAACAACAATGTGCACACGAAAATCGAAAGCTGCACGCAGCAAGAAAAATTCCTGGGGACACAGTTCTAGAAGAATGGATCGAGAAGCTGCAAAACAAGGCAGATCGACCGCCACGATAAGCATCCATTGACAGTTTTCAGAACTTCCGGTGTTCTCGAACAATCAAAGATGAATGCAACATACTGATGACAAGAACGCTCAAGTTTAAAACACAGCAAGTATGCTCAAATGCTTCTTGGCGCGTGCCGATGGCCATGAAGTTAGGAGGCTATTCCCCTTTGAAATTTGGCGTTGATCGCGACTTCCAGCGTGAAGAATTCCATCCAAGCTGAATCGCCTCGATTCGACCCTGTCTAGTAGCTCATCGCCCATGGTTTCATCCTCAAACTCCCTCGATTTTCCCAATATAGGGCAAAAACGGTGTACCACACAATACCGTCCCACCACGCATCGTAAATCTGGGGACCCCGAAACACTCACTCTTGCTGAGACACATAGTAAGCACGTTTCGTCTGCAGCCTTAGTTTGATGTTCGTTTCATCACTGTCACTGTTTCCACCCATTATTATCACTAACTTTTTCGCTGCGCTGAAAACAAATTACTCCAAAGAGCGTGAAAACACACACGGGCGTCAAAAAGAGTAAAAGCCACGAAACATGCACATTATTTGCGAACGTGCAAGATCCGGGTCCCTTTGCCAGAAACCAGCACATAAATGCGAGACGAGATCGCGGTTTTGGCGAATTGTTAGGTCTTGTTGCTTAAGCCTCTTTACAAAGTTTTTTCGTTCCTCTCTTTTTCTGTATTCTCACTATAAAATACAAAAAACCAGAACCCTTCCACTCCTTTGAATCGTCGCTAGCGCTCAATTGCCCTTAGCTTCACTCTTTATACCCATTGTTCATCAGATCAGTCCATTCATTCAATGTTTTTCCTACCAGCTCTAGTAGCGTCCCTCGGGATGGCCCAGGCCGCTGTCGTGACTGTTACACAGCACGTTCATGAGGATGCCATTGTATCAGTAGAAGGTGTGTTGTATGTCGAGAACGGACAGACTCAAACAACCTTCATTACCCAGGGTGCCGCTACACCCACTTCGATCTCGAACAAGATCAGCTCTACCGTGATCGCCCTGGCTGGCGCTTCCGGGAGCTCCGTGAACACTGCTAATTTGCAGAGCGCGATGAACTATGCTGCTGCATCTTCATCTGCCCCTTCGCCCTCCAGCACTTCGGTCGCTGCAGAGACGGCTTCTACCAGCGGATCTCAAACCACTCTCGCGCCATCCTCGAGCTCTGTGGTTGTGACGACAATTTCTTCCTCGAGCCCTGCCGCTGCTCAATCTTCGAGTACTGCAGCTCCATCTTCGAGCACCGCAGCTCAATCTTCGAGCGCCGCAGCTCAATCTTCAAGCACTGCTGCTCCATCGTCGAGCTCAGCTCCATCTTCCACTTCGAGCTCTGCCTCTGCCTCTGCCTCCAGCACTTCCTCTGATTTCCAGAGCACCATGGTCGATGGCCACAACGACAAGCGTGCTAAGCACGAATCAACTGGATCTCTAGAATGGGACGACTCATTGGCTCAGTATGCCCAGAACTACGCTGACAAGTATGACTGCTCGGGTAGCTTGACGCACTCTGGCGGTCCTTACGGCGAAAACTTGGCTGTTGGCTACACTTCTCAAGGTACCATTGACGCCTGGTACAATGAGATTGAGAAATACAACTGGAGTGACCCTGGTTTCTCTGAATCTACTGGTCACTTCACCCAGGTTGTGTGGAAGTCTACTACTAAGGTGGGTTGCGGCAGCAAGCAGTGCGGTGGATCCGTGGGCACATACATTATCTGCTCTTACAACCCAGCCGGTAACTTCATCGGAGACTTTTCCGAGAATGTTCTCGCCTTGTCGTCGTAATGGTGTTAAACTTTTTTTAAATATCGTTTGTAGGTCTATGTTTTGTTGAAAAAATTTTTGACGTGTATTTCTTTAGAGTTATGTCCTTTTTGTTTACTTCGGAAAATTACTTGTCACTCACATAATTTACTCATCTACTCACTCACTCAGTGCCGACTAACCCACCTACTCACTCATTCACCCACAGCACGGTTAAACATGTCGAAATTAGAAGAAACCCCACCCACGTCTGCAGAATCCCAACTTCCCTCGTTAAAAGATCTGCCTTCGCTGGGATCGAATGCCGGGTTCTCCAACCGTAAAGTGGCCTGGGGTCCTAATGTGAAACCAACCGTGGTGCCTGCCACACCACAACCAGTACCCACAACAGGAGGTGGCTCCAAACCTGTGAGATCCAAGACAATTCAGGAGGCATTCACTCTCGATCTGCAGTCGCAGTTGTCCATTACGAAGCCAGAATTCTCCAGGATTGTACAATCTGTGAAGCACGACCATGACGTGTCCGTGGAATCTACGTTGTCCAAGACGTCTCGTACGTTCCTGATCAGCGGTCTGCCAGCCAATGTGAGCGCCGGTAGACGTGAATTGGTTAAGAAATTGACCAAACCAGTCACTGACGTGATGCAAGTACCCTCGAGGGCCAAAGCTGCTATTATTGGCTCCGGTGGAAGAAACATTAGAGAGATTCAAGATTCATTCGATGTCAAGATCAATGTGGCTCGTGAGAATAACCCTGACGCATACGACGAAGACTTGGGTGATCATTTGGCTGATGTTTCTATCCACGGCGACGTCGACTCGGTGAAATTAGCCAAACAAAAAATTGCAGAGATCGTCAGGGAAGATACAAAAAACAGCTCAATTACCATTCCCGTGGAAAATCCCCATCTTCTGCCCTTCGTAGACGTGTCAACTTTGCAACTAGAGTCTGTGAAGGCACAAGTCAACGACGGAGACATTGTGATCTCCGGTCCCCTCGAGGAAATAAAGTTGGCCAAAGCTAAACTGCAATCCTATTTGAAGCAATTAGAATCACAGTTGACCGAGGAACAAGTGAAAATCCCTGTAAAATTTCAGTTTTTGATCGATAACGATGAAATCAAAGAAAAGTTTAATGTTGTTGTCTCGTCGGCCTCCTCTGACGACCTCGTCACGTTCTTGGGTCACCGTGACAATGTCAAGGAAGCCATCGCTCATGCTAGAAGCTCCTCTATTGCATACGCCGTAGACACGCTTGACATTTCTAAGGCCCATAGCAAAAACTTGCAACATGCCAAAAATTTGGTTCTTTATTTTGAAAAATACAACGTCTTGCAAAACATTAAAAACGCTCATGAGGACATCAAGATTGTTTTACCTGAGCCACAGCAGTTGCCAAAGGTTGATAGTGTCTGCGTTTACATCAGTGGAAAATCTGACAAGACCGAGGAAATCAAGAGTGTGCGTAAGGAACTTATTGCACTTGTAAATGACATCACTCCATTTGATACTTTGAGCGTGGGCGACTTGGATTACGAGTTGTTCCACAAAGAGATCAAGCATATTCTATTGGCATCGGAGGAATCTACCGCATTTGTGCAATTTGGAGACTACTATGAGGGAGATGACACGATCCTTTTGGTTGCGCGTGTATCAAATGAGGATTTCAAGCCCTCTTTGGAAGAAATCAAAGAATCTCTCGCCCGTGTCAATTCTACCTTAGATCCCCTGCGCAATAAACAAAATAACTTGTCGCTTGAAATTGTGGATTTGGAGTCACCACAGCAAGATTCTTTGCTCAACGAGGTCACTCTCCAATTACTACTCGAGGAGGCAAACCAAGATGGAAATACTATCCAGATTAAAATGCATACACCAAGTGCAAACCAAATTACTTTGAGAGGTAATGAGAAGGCAGTCAAAATCACCAAGAAGGCCGTCGATTCAATCGTTTCTTCACCTACCAACAAATTTAAGGATACCTTGGATGTCCCTGCCAACGCTATTTCGAGATTAATCGGTTCTAAAGGCTCTCACACTCAGCAGCTTCGCCAAAAGTTCGATGTTCAAATTGATGTGCCATCTGAGTCATCCAATGGTAAAACTGTCGAGGTAACCATCACTGGGGTTCAGTACAATGTGGAGCGTGCCAAAAGTTTCATCCAACAGGAGGCGAAGAAATGGGCAGACATCATCATCAAAGAGATGTACGTTGCCCAGAAATACCATCGTAACTTGATTGGCCCACAAGGTGCTTACCGTAATCGTTTGCAAGACAAATACAACGTACGAATCTTTTTCCCAAAGAACGAAGATACTGTAACCATTAGAGGTCCCTCCCGTGGCGTGACTAAAGCTCACGAGGAATTGAAAAGCCTACTAGATTTTGAGATGGAGAATGGTCATAAAGTAACTATGGAGGTGCCCTCTGAACATGTTTCCAGAATCATTGGTAAAAATGGTGAAATGATCAATGATATCAGAGCTGATTTTGGAGTTGAGATGGACTTTTTGCAGAAGACTACTGATCCAGAAGTTCAAAAAACAGGTCAAGTTCAGTTGGAAATAACTGGATCTAGACAAGCTATAAAGGATGCTCAAGCCAAGGTGAAAGCTATCATCACCGAGGCTTCAGATTTCACGAAAACCACTTTGGATGTAGATCGCAAGTACCACAAAACGATCGTCGGCGCTGGCGGTCACACACTGAAAGACATCATTACTAGGGCTGGGGGCGACGGTTTAAGAAATAGAATGGTGGATGTCCCAAATGCGAATTCTGAGGTTCAGGTGATTAAAGTGGAAGGCCCAAAGAAGTTTGTCGATGCGGTCGTCAAGGAAATCAACAAAATTGTCGAAGAAGGCGAAAACAGTGTCTCCAAGGAATTGGACATTCCTCAAGAAAAACAAGGTGCGTTGATTGGTCCAGGTGGCTTCGTGCGTCGCCAATTGGAGACTGATTTCCATGTTACCCTGCATGTTCCAAATAAAGGCGAGAGCGGTAAAGTTGTTCTTTCTGGGTTACCAGCTAATGTGGAGAAAGCCGAAAAGAAGATCTTCAGCGAAATTATCAGAGATAACTATGATCACGAGTTGATGGTTCCTGCTGTCCTCCATGAATTCGTTGCTGAACGTGGTGCCTTTATGCAGTCTTTGAGATTTGATTACTCTGTCAACGTCAAACATGGTAACACAGGTAGAAAAGCTAATAAATTAGTCCGGAGGCCAGTAGACATTCCTGTCGACAAAGCTCGTGGTGAGTCTGAGGAAAAGTTCAAAGTTACTTTAGAAGAGGTGGAGAAACCTGAGGTCGATGAAACTTCTGAAAAAATCGCTTGGAGATTAATTTACGAAGATTTTGACTTGGATGAATTATTGAGTGAAGATGTTGAAGAGAACAAAAAGTCTGACAAAAAAACCGACGAAGCCAAGAAGCAAGAATCTTTGGCTAAAGCTATCGACGCCATTGAAAAGAGAATTTCTTTGGCTAAAGATGCTACCACCGTGGGTTATGTATGGAGTTCTGAACCATCCAAATTCAACAAGATTGTTGGTCCAGGAGGCTCGAACATAAAGAAGATTAGAGACGCCACTGGAGTGATCATCAATGTTCCAAGAAAAAGCGATAAAGTCAACGACGTTGTCTATATTAAGGGAACGAAGCAAGCGGTCCAAGATGCCGTCCAGCAAGTATTGAAGACTTTGAAGTAAAAACGAGCTATGTGCGTGTGCATATGCCTTTTCGATATGTAAATTAAAAAAACAAAAAAGAGGTAAACGAATACTGTATAAAGCTAAACTACATTTTTAACCGCAGCAAGAAGTCGCATCATTCGTCGATGGTCTTTGCAGTTGAACATTTCCAGTATCTCCTCCTGCGCCTTGGCGGGCCTTCGCCATTGACAACTCTTGTTTTTTGGACTCGTACAGTTTCTCACCAATACTCTGAAACATCTCTTTCACACCTTCCCCAGTCTTGGCACTTACCTCGTGGAAGAGTAGCCCCTGTTCCTGAGCGTATTCTTGGGCCTGCTTGCTGTCCACGGCCTTAGGCGTTGTTTCTCCTTCACATAAATCCAGCTTATTGCCCACCAGGCAGATCACTAAGTCATCTTCACCTACCTTGGTCTTTAACTCGGTGACCCACCCCTGGGCTTTAGCTAACGAATCCTGCTGAGTCACATCGTAAACCACTAAAGCAGCATTAGCATTTCTGTAATACATGGGTGCTAGTGATTTGTAACGTTCCTGACCAGCAGTATCCCAGATCTCAAATTTTACCACTGTTTCATTATGGTTGGTCTTGTCCTCTATTTTGATGGTCTGCGACAAGAAAGCAGCACCAATGGTGCTCTCTCTAAATTCGTCAAACGAGTCCTTAACAAAACGATGTACGATAGAAGACTTACCCACTGATGAATCACCTAGTAAGACGAGTTTAAACTGCAACATTTGGCCGTGATTGTTGTTTGTAGGTGGTATAGTGTCGAGTTTAAGCCTCAAGGGACTTTAATTTTAAACGATCCGAACAATAAAACGGCAAGAAAGTAAGACAAAGGGAAATAAATGTTCACGTATCACCCCCGGAGACTATATAATGCAACTCTCGTGCACTTGAATTGGTGGGTAAGCTCAATTTGGCCCCTCCAACCAATTTCTGTAACGCGGTTAAGGCAAGCGTAAAGGAGGCGTTAATATGGTGGAACGATGCGTCGATTTATCAAGGAAACGCAAGAGATCCCACCAATGCTTCATAGGATCGCATTAGATAGATATGATCCGATCATCCCTTCCATGTGAGGGCTTAGTCTACTGTCAGGGGTATCTCATGAAGACAGTACAGCGCCAAGCACATTCGTTTAAGTTTGGCACTAAAATCAGAGGTCTACAACTTTAATCGGTTGCTCATTCGTGCAAACTTCTGCGAATCAAAGACCATTCGGTATTGTCTGTCCATCGATAGTCTGTTAATCGAATTAACCGCTCAAATACCATTCTGCTATCCAGAAGAACTCCGTGGAATGTGTATTGGGCCAGCTCATGGTCAAAGACAGATAAAAGTTGCACAGCTTTATATGATCCCGCATCGAATCATGCCCTAAGTATTTGGCCAGTATCACCCTGGGAGCTCAACCCATGACTATTCCTTGCATTTTGCAGCTGCTCTTCTCTGTTTTGCCATAGCAACCGTGAGTTAAAAAGGACTGCTGCACATGCCCATGTACTTATAGAAGAACATATACGATGGGTGCAAACTAGAAGCTTACTATGAAAAAAGCTAGTTGTCACTCGCGTGCAAGTGCTCAGTTTTCACCGGTCTTTAATGCCATTGAGTGTTGACAAGATTACCAAAGTTCAATGCTCTAAGGGATAGACCCTTTTCGTCGCGAAGCAATTGATCGATATTTAGTGTACACTCGGCTTTCGTGACAGCATTTAAATTTTACTGAAGTAATGGCAGGGCTTTAATTGCAATCTGTTCACAATAATCAAGCGCTAGGTGCACCCGTATCATTACACCCTTTCCAAAACACATTGAAACATACAAACGCATACTTGAAAATCGCACCCTGCTCAATCAGGCTAGAGTTTTTGAATAATTAATAGTATACAAAACGGTATTTCCTGCAGTATTGGAACACCTACGAATACCTCTCTTACCATCTTCACCTGACCCGCAGCCAATCATGTCCGTCTTGGTACAATGGCTTTGCTCGGCTCACCTTTATTGAAATTTTGCAAAAGCGAGAACGTCGCCTGCGAACACCACCGATAAAAAGTGAGGTAGATCGTTGCATTACAATAAGGATCGTGTCGTGCATTGCCAGGCGTAGGTAGTTTGCCAATGTTAAGAGTATCCTCTGGTTTGATAAGAGTGGCAGCGGCAAGAAGACTGGCCACTCAGGCCACCAATCAACCTGTCAAAAAGAAACTACATCCAATTCGCAGTTTTGTGGTAAAATTATCCTTAGCAGTTACTTTATTCTATGCAGGTGGTGTAGCGCTGAGTGAAGTCAATGAAGGTTTCGGTGACATCTTCACCGAACAGATACCTTATGGAGAAGAACTGGTAGACTTATTTGAGTCAACCAGGTATTCTACGTTGTCTTCTCCTTTAACTTTAGAGGAGCTCAAGTCAAAGTTTGGTGGGATTATGGCCAGTCGAACTGCCACTGTGCCCTATGAGGGTGCGAAACCTCAAATTGTGGACCCCAACGAAATTCGAATGGAAATTCCAGGTCAAGTCGAGGCGATCGATTCTAAGAAAAGGATTGAACAACTGAAATTACAAACTTTGACAGTTGAAAGTGCGAGTACTACTCCTGAGGCTGAAAGATTTAAAGATATTGTGCAGCAGCTTAACAACACAATTGAATCAATTAACAGACAAAACATTGTATTGACAGAACCTCAAGCTTTTGCCATACAGGAAGCCTATGAATCGCTCTCAAAGAAGATAATTGATTTTGAGCATGTCTACCAGTCGGCTGTGGCTGATAATGTAAATGCACAGACGGCATTTGCCCTCAGAGGTGCTAGCTCTGAGTACGAAAAGGAGCTGAAGGAGAAAGAAGCTGTTATGACCGAAAAATTTATGCAAGAATTCGACCGATTTAGAGCCGAGTTGGAACAGCGTACTTCTAAGCAACTAGCGGAAGATCTCAAAGCAAATGAGCAGACTTTGCTTGCCAAGCATGCGAATGAGGTGGCCTTGTTGTCTATAACACAGGTCAAAGAATTTAATAAGATTATCAAGGAAAAACTAGATGACGAAAGAAATGGGAGATTAGCCCACTTGGAAGAATTGGACAAAGCGGTCAACAATCTCAACGATTCTGTAGACCGCGTGAACAAATTTCTAATGAAGAACGAGGCTCTCACCCAATTGACTTTGACGCTAGATGAACTCAAGAGCAAGCTTTCTTCTCCTGAAGCTGCTAGTATCAAAATAGATCCCGAATTGCAGAAACTAAAGTCCCTTGCAGATCTCGTACCTGGGCTACCTAAGCCTTGCTGTCACTCCAAGGATGTTCAACCAGCTTTATTGACAGTCGCTCTCAAAGAATTAAATAATGTGGCATCTGATACGGAGATTTTGTCCAACGAACAGCTTTATAACAGATGGAGCATGTTAGCATCTGATTTCAAGACGGCCTCTTTGTTGCCACCAAACGCTGGTATTTTAGGGCACACTTTTGCAAAATTTTTCTCGTTATTCCTTTTCACCAAGCAAGGTACCTCTCCAACTAACGAGGATCTAGATAACGTCTACGCTAAAGTTACCGAAAATTTGAGACTATCAAAACTTGATGAAGCAGTTGAGCAGGTAGTTGAGCTTAAAGGTTGGCCTCATGTCCTTTGTAAAGATTGGCTTGCCCAAGCAAGAAGGAGACTAGAAGTAGAAAGCCTTATTTCAGTATTAGACAATGAAGTAAGAACGCTATAAGCATATCAATTTACAGTGTAAATATCATTCTAAATCTTAAAGGGAAACGTGGCATGTAATTTGCGTATTCTTCCCAAAAATCTTACTTTGTAAATATGTCCGAATCACTTCAACAGTTCGTCTTTGTACTCACATTAGTGTAGCTTGCTTTCCAATAAAAACCTCAGTAACAGACATAAGGCAGAGATACTATGTCAAATCCAGCCTTGCAAGTGTATGGTGGTGATGAAATTACAGCTGTTGTGATTGATCCGGGCTCTTTCACTACAAATATCGGTTATTCCGGCACTGACTGCCCCCAAGCCATACTACCTTCATGCTATGGCAACTACAAATCAGTAAATCAAGAGCAAGATGGAAATAGCAAAACGAAGATATTTGAAGAACAGTCGCTGTCTTTTCCGAGGCCTGATTACGAGATCAAACCTATAGTCGAAAATGGTTTGATAGTAGACTGGGACGGAGCACAAGAGCAATGGAGTTGGGCATTGAAGAAATTGCTTTACTTAGAGTCGAATCAGGGGATTCCAGCACTTCTCACGGAGTCAATATGGAACACTGTAGAGAATAAGACCAAGTCCCTTGAAGTCCTTCTCGAAGTCCTCGAATTCGAGGCGTGTTACTTGGCATCCACTCCTACTTGTGTTTCATTCGCAACTGGAAGGCCGAACTGCCTGGTGGTTGATGTGGGCCATGACACTTCAAGCGTGAGTCCTGTCGTCGATGGAATGACGCTTTCTAGGAGTACCATGAGAAATTTCATTGCGGGTAAATACGTCGACGTACTGATTCGAAAGTATTTGCAACCGAGAGAACTCATACCGTTATTTGAGGTTGCACAGAGACGACCTGAGTTCAAAAGGAAATCATTTGACTTTAAAGTAGATCCCTCACTATACCAATATGCTAATGAGCGCGGATTTCTGCAAGAATGCAAGGAGACTTTATGTCAAGTAGCGCCAACGACATTGGAGAAATATATACCTGAACTAGAAGCCACAGCAAAGCGATCCATTGAAGCACCTTGGGCAGAAGAAATAGTCTTCGATAATGTTTCTAGGTACGGCTTTGCAGAGCAGCTGTTTCAACCCAAGCGTGAAGATATTCCTGAAGGTTGGTCCGTTTCCCAAGACGGCATTGTAGAAACCTGGCACAATGACTACGTTCCACTCAAAAGGAATAAACCTAGTGGTAAACCCGAAAAGAATTCTAATGAAGAAAGCCCCAATGGGGAAGAGCAGACGTCAACCTCAGAGACTTCTAATGAGAATGGTAAGAGACCTATGGAAGAACCTCAAGAAAATTCTATTGCTGGGATTGCTGACTTGGTCTCATCTTCTATCACTGGCGCTGACGTGGATTTGAGGGCCACCCTTGCGCATAACATAGTTCTAACCGGAGGTAGCTCCTCGATCCCAGGATTCAGCGATAGATTGATGGCCGAACTGACAAAAAAATTACCTGCTTTGAAAGTCAGGGTATTAACTACTGGTCATTTAAGGGAAAGACAATATCAAGCTTGGTTGGGAGGAAGTATCCTAACAAGTTTGGGTAGTTTTCATCAGCTATGGGTTGGCAAACGAGAGTATGAAGAAGTCGGAGCTGAAAGGCTTTTGAACGATAGATTTAGATAAAAAGACATGGACAAATTATCGTGGAATCGAAACACAACAACTAACGACTTCCTAATATATACTAACTAATTACACAAAGTGAGAAAAAAAAAATACAAAAGAAGTTGTACTATCACAAATACCTATTCGGTTTTAGATATGCCCTTACGCAGCAAGTCTCTTCCGCATTCTAACAATGCTTTCGTCCTATTTTTCACATAACCTGCTTTGTTGTAAAATTCGGTTCTTCTCTTCATGATAACCTCCGGACTTTTGATTTGCAACAATTCTGATAAACTTTCTACGGCATTAGAAAGCAGACCCTGGTTATCTATGAATATCTTGGTCAAATTATGAGATGGATCAGAATAATAGGCTATTGCAAAGGACCATTTAAGGGCAGTACGGCCTTCATTCAGTGTTTTCAAACTCTCTGATAAAAACTGGCCTTCTATCCAAGAAACACCAATTTTCTCCTGAAGACCTCTCACTTTGAAACCTACAGACTCGCCTAATTTCCAATCCAGCTTAGCCGATACCTCATGTTCAGTAAACATCTTATAAAAAAAGGCATATCTTCTGAGAGTTTTCTTTGGCGTATCACCTTCAGCCTTGTTCTTGTCTTCATTTTTGTACATTGCGCATTGGTAAAAACTCCCACCATGAGGTGCCCAATCTCCTCCACATATCCAACAAAACTCATATTTACAGCTAGAACAGATCATGTGGTTACAGCCGCCATTCTTCTCTATATTGACTGAGCACCTTGGACATTCCTTTGTATGGGACAGCACCCAGTTTAAGTTTTCACATTCCAGCCTAGCTTTCTTAACCCATCGATCGGCTATCTGACAATCCGCTGGTGCGTGTATTTCAAAACCACAACCAAAACAAAAGCTGTGTGATAGACTACAGGTGACAAATCTCGAACCATGTAATCTACTATATTCTTGCAAAGAGGAGGTGTCTTTCAAATGTATGATACACTTGCAATCAGTGTAGGGACACCACTTGTAATTGCGACTGTGCTTACGAATAAAACTTTTGATTGAGGAGTCCATTAACTTGGCACTAGAAGCACCCCCCATCACTTGATCAATATCTTCATTTTTTAATGCCAATGAGCAGTCCATACAAGTTATTATATTGCCATGATTGATTCTATCCTTGATATAGTGTCTGTAGCACCCCAGACAGTACTCATGGCCACATTCTAGAGAAAAAGTCTCTGTTAATTTGTCCTCACAGCATATGGGGCAAGAAAAATCTTTCCCATTCTTAATACCACGGCCATTTGCTGCCTCAGATGTATTAATTCCTGACTCAATTAGGAGGCTATCCATTTTCTCGGTCCAATCTTCCAACAATCGCTCCTCATTCCAGTCATACCTTTGCATTAATAGTAGAATATCTTGAGGTGGAAGGGAAAAGACGGGCTGCATATGATTCACACGGTTCAGCATGCTTTGAAAAATCTCTTGTGTTGTTAAACATTCGTATTTTAAGGTAGGCACACTGTCTTCATCGAGCACATCCCTGGTTGTCTCCTTTATAGGCAATACTAGATACTCATCTTCCAAGTCTTCTTCACTAAACTGACCATCATCCACATCAAATTCTGAGTCATCACTAACACCATTCTCTAGCTTGTAATCCGTGTCCAAGTGTGTGGCGATGCGTGGTCGTTCAGTGTAATCAGTGAAATTTACAGCAGCGCCATCCTCATCTTGATCAAACGCTGAGGGTTTCCTACCAGCATCTGTTATGGACTCCATAGTTTGCATCGACTCTTGACTCAACACAACATGAAACCTATTTGTCAGAGTTGTACAGTGAGTTTTTCGGTTTAGAACTCTTTGACCCCCTCTAATAGCGAGTTCGGTAGAACCATCAAGTAATACCTCTGAGAGAAAAAAACGAAGATTGATCCATCTACTCCAACGCCTAGGGTTCCTTACACGGGTATATAACCTTCATATATATTTCAGAATGCTAATAATGTCTAGTGACCATTTACCTCAAGTTACAAATTGAGCGAATGCTCAACTCTGTCAAGAGCAGCTTTGATTTTCATACCTATACGAGTGCTTAATTCATAGTCCACAGCATACCCCTGGGCTCTTAATAGCCATTCCCTGCTTTCAGGAAGACCCTTCATGTTTTGTAATCTCCAAGTGAAAAGAGCACGCTCATAAAGGGCAGCAGGGTATAACCACGGATCCTCTGTTTTCTTAACATATTTGACCTTACCATTAGTCAAAGAAAAGAATTGAGGGAGAACTTTTTTATTCAATAATTCACATCCTTGCTGAGTTTCACCTAATCTACGAAGTGTTAACGAAACCAGAAAGTTTTTAATCATTTCCTGATCTGTATTTTTGCAATCTATCGCAGGATTATGATATTCTGTGAGCAGTTTCTTCGTAAGTTCCAAGCCATCCTTTGTCATTCGATTGTAACCATTGTAGAAATAGGCAATTTCTTGAATAGGCGAGGTCGCAATGGCATCCAATGGATCCGATAGCTTAAGCGACTTTTGCATATTGCCAAATTGTTCAACCTTTCTCAACATGAATCTATCCAAGGGTAAGTTTTTGGACTTGAAAGTTTTCTTTCCGAGCAGGTTTGGAGCCCCAAATATCAATTCTTTTGCCTTTTTCTTGTAAAAATCTGCTTTTTCAGTATCAACTAGGCCCATCTGGCACATCCGCCATTTCTCAAGGTAACAAGCGCCTGCGTAATAAGTGTAGAACGCGTGTGACCAGTCACTAATTTTAAGTAACGACAGTAAATCCTCTGCAGCTCTTTCGTAATCATGCATTTGAGACAATATAATAGCGCGGTCGAAAACCAGCAATGATTTTACTTGCCTCATCTGGATCTTTTCGATGTCTATGGAGTCCATAAGATGCACTGCCTCTTCAAGTTCGCCTTTGGTAGCAAGCATTCTTGCTTCATTTAACAGCCATAGAGCACTGTTAGGGAACAGTGCTCTGGATTGCAATAGGGCGTTCTCCAGAATTTTGCCCGGATGCAAAAGTGTAGGTCCATCCATATCACCCCTTCCAGCTGACGACTTACTAGGTTTACCAGATGTTGCAACAGGTATATCAAAGTCGACGTCTGTAAACTGGAATGGTCCATCATAGTAAAACATGAGTGCTTGGAGGCCAATACAGCCATGTACGTTTCTATATTTCGTAGACCTCCAAGCAAGCCTTAATCCCTCCTCTCTGGAACCGTGAAACCCGACAATAGACAAAACTGCTCCTATTGCAGGAGGGATGAGAGAAAGAACGACTTGCAAGATTCCAAAGCATAGGTTAACGCCTGAAAGAATAAATTCATCCAAAGTGGCCTGACTGACATCAAGGTCTGGCGAGATCTGCATATACTCCTTAATCTCTTCCTTTGGCAGGTCCTTCATGGCGTGCAGTCCCAGTTCTGTCCTCAACCTATTAACAGCAGGAGAATTGCCGATATGAGCACCACAAAGTCTTTTTTCTCTCATCTTCTGAATTTGGGTTGCATACTCTAGCAGTTCGCGATCTTCTTGTTCCTTAGGCGACAAATTATAAGGAATGTCAGCTGAAGTGAAGTCAGATTCTGCAGATACAAAACTTGCCTGCGAACCATTTGAATCTATTTCGGGTGAAGCTCTTGATTTTTCTACCTTTTTGATGGCATCCAGGATTTCCTGCAACATACTGTATGCTTTTCTTAACTTCAACAGCGCCTTAGCTGCCTCCATCATACTCTCGCTGAAGAGCATCACAAGTGCATGTAGTAAGCAGGACTCAGTGTAAGTAACGGCATAGACGGTACCGGGAGGATAAAAAGAACTCCCTCTGAGCCCCATTCTTTGAGAATTTTGTCTACTTTTCAGAGATAATTCCTCCGCCTTGGCCAAAGTACTCGCTGCCCTCTTCATTGCTTCGCCTTCAAATCCTAGCGTAGCTTCCAGAAACTCAATGACGCCTCTGGCAAGCACCATAATAGTCTGATCCGGCCCGGAAGAAGACTCATTTCTCTTTAATAGGTCTAATCCTTCTTGGACCCTGTCATCAAGCACATAATCCATAGCCTTCAGAGCAATTTCAAAATCATGAGCTTGATTTAAAATTAACTTAGTCTTCTCATCTTGCTGCACCTCCGAAGGAGAGTCCCCTCTGCCAGTAAAAGCTCCAAGTACTTTGAACATAGCAACTCCGCTCCAAGTCTAATCCGATTTACACCTTCTTCAAAAAGCAGGAGCTACCAACAGGAACCTATCAGCGATACCGACACCAATGAGTAGAATCAGCCGAACGTTTGAGAATCAAGGACTACGAAGACCTCGTCGTAAAGATTATGATGGTACAATCGCAGTTAGCTATTTACGAAAAGGTGAAAGTTGATTTGATCTCGGAGCTCGCCTTAATTCTTAATAGGGACAATTACTTAAATAATAATTCTTCGTCAGGTGACAGAGGACAAGAGGTGTATGTATCTCATCGTTAATAGAATGATATCAACGCTCGTAATAAGTCGTATTGAAAATATTATGGGCTGTATTAGAGCAGATATAATCTATAAAATGGTAGTAATATTAAACAACAACAGCAACAATAAAAAAAAGTAATATTATCATCATTAGTAAGTTCTTCAATAGGCCATCATAGATGCACATTCTTTATTTCTTTCTTGATGTTTTTGAGTTCCTGCTTCATAAGCTTTTTCCTACTTCTGTCAAGTTGTTTTAAGTTTGCAGAATTAATGGTGCTCACCACATATTTATCCACACTGCTCCAAACTTTATGGTCTATTTCTTTGGGCAATTTTCTGCCGTAGAGACACTGATCCACCAACCACATACCTACCACAAACGATTTTCTATCCAGTGTACCGTCGCCGCGCGTATCAACCATGTCATATATTTGAGAGAGTAGTTCATTCGACAAATTCGATCGGCTCCATATATCTTTGACAACCAAATTTAGCATCAAACCATCCTCGGGAAGTTGTACATTGATATCACTATCACCATCTAGTACAGCGTCCCACCATGGCAACAAGTCTAAATACGTACACCTGTTGCTGACCCACATACCCTCATATCTTTTTCTTTCTTGGGAAGTAACGAATCCAACATCGTTATGAGATTTCCATGGTTTATCTTCGTTGAAAATTTTGGGTGTATGCCGAGTGTCCATGTGAGGTAAATGATGCGAATAGGGTACCACCGCTGCAGTATGCTTCAATTTCTTTCTGATAGCTTTCCCCCGATGTTTGTGTTTCTCCTCTCGGACTTCAATAGAAGAATCACTATCCTCGTCAGAGTCTTCAAGGTCGTAATCATTTCTACCATATTCATCGTTGTCGCCACCTTTTTCAGTACCATGGTTGTCACCGAGCGAGCCTTCATACGGATCCTTACGCATGGTGGTCTTGAATCGCATGTTTTGATTTGTCTTTACCAGCGGTCGGCCCTCTGGATCTGAAGTTACAGAAGTCCTATCACCGGAAAAATCAAAAGGACTGTGTGGCTTCTTTTTCGACGAACGCGATCCAAATATTTTGTTCCTCAACTTTTCCATTTTTGTTCTTCTAATATGGTTTGGAATCAAGTCTGGCAGAGTGCCTTGATAAGTAACATTAGGCTGATGTGGAATGCGACCTGCATTTTGTGTGTAAGAACGTGTTGGCTGGCCTTGCTTGTACCTGTCAGGCACCAGATTTGCTCCAGGAAATGCCGCTGCGCTATATGTTGGTGCTAAGGTAGAACTCCCATTATCGAGATTCGGTAGCGAGGATGTTTCTGGGAAGTCGTACCGATCATAAGAAGAACCATCTCCTCGGGGTGGTAAGCTGTACTCTTTTTCGTTATACTCATCATCAATTTCATCGTCATAGTAGTCATCGTATTCATCGTCGTCGTCATCATCGTCAATTATGTTGTTTTCGTCAAAATAATCGTCATCTTCTTCAGGGTCTTCCACATAATTATCCGTGTCTTCCAGCCTGCGATCATCCCATGAAGAGTTTTCCATGCCATATGAAACGGGGGAATCACTCGAAATAACAGAGGAAGAAGATTCATCAATCGGGGGCCTTATTCTCCTTTTGATTCGTGCCCTCAGAATTGGCCTGTCGCTGACAAGGTCGCCTTCATTTTCTACAACACTGTCAGTTGCGGTTTCATCATCGCCTGAAGAACCTAAATAGATTCTTGGGGGAGGTATGCGCCTTGTCAAATCTCTCGATATCGGTTTATGCGACCCGCCAGGCTGTGATTGAGGTCCATTAGAGGTGGCTGGAGACATTGCGGACATCTGTGCATCCAATCCACTGAACTCTGCAGGTGAAGAATAAGGATGAGCCCGGAAGTCAGGACGTGGTTGTGAAGATGGCTCCTCAGTTTGCTTATTTTGCTGCTGCTGAGGTTGATGATGCTGCTGTTGCTGATGCTGCTGATGAGACTTCTGCTGCTGCTGCTGTTGCTGTTGTTGCTGCAGATTCTGTTGCAGTTGAAGCTGTTGAGGAGTTTGCATGGGTAAAGCTTTTGTAGAAACTTGAGTGGGTAAAGAAAGTTCTCGGCGCATTGGAGGTGATCTAGGAGGTGATCTAGGAGATGACCTAGGAGGTGACCTAGGAGGTGAATTTACTGTATGTACCTGCTGTTTGGCTTGCTCCGCAGGTTGCCTGTAGGACTCTTTCAACTGCTGCTTAATCTGTTCGGCGGGGCCTCTATGCGAGGGCAGTGATTGCTGCTTTTGTGAGTCTATAGGCGTTCTTATTATTGGGGTTTGAAGCGGCTGTTCGGATGCTGACTTGTGGACTTGTTTGGGCGCTGACGGGGGTAGCTGCTTCGTGGGAGTGCCCTTCATCATTGAAGAAAGGTCTCTAGAAACATCTAATTTGGGCAACTCTTCCAAGCTAGTCACAGAGCCATTATTGGAAGTCGACACATTACAGTTGGAGCTATTACGCGATGATGGCGCTCTATAAAGATGAGCCAGATGTTGGCCAGAGATCGGATGGCTAGCAAGCTGGGGCTGCTTTTGCTTTGCTACTACGGGAGAAAGTCTGTCATATTCTATGGGTGCGCTATGACTTAACTCCTCTTCAGCCTCTGGATTCATAAGAGCATGAGCCAATGCAGCTGCCAGATGGGCGTGCTCACTTGGAGGGGAGGTTGCATGACCTTTCAGATTATTTTGCGAAGTTCCAATAGGGGGAGGGGTTACTGCTCTGTTTCTAACAGCGCTGGCAGCACTCTTAGCAGGCGTAGACTGAGCACTAGTACTCCTTTTATGGCTGGGAGGTGTGTTCGTTGTTGGTGTCACCGCCTGTCCCGCATCTGAGTGCTTCTGGAAGATGATTTGAGCAGCACGCAGCGAATCACTCATCGAGGGCTCGGAGTTTTCTCCTGTACCTGGATGCGATTTGTTCTTATGAAAGATCATCTTTGTGCTTTGTCACCAGCTCCTTGAAGGGCGAGTTCTTGCTTGTAATAGTTCGAAAAAGGAGCCGGTAGGCAATAGTTGAGGAACGGTGTCAGCGTTTTCAAAGTAATTAATATCAGACGCTCGGGGAAAATGCGCAGTTCAGTGCTTGTTTTGTTTTGGTTGGATTAGATTTGATTTTGTAGTTGGCTTAGGCGATGATGATGAGCACTTGGCAAAGCTTCGTTCGGGTTTTGGAAAAACGAACAAAATAAATACTTTCGAGAATAAGCAAAATATTTAAGCCAAGAAACACAAATAAGCAAAATGGCACAGCAGATAAGTCATAAAAAGTCGTTGAAAAGAGTTAACCGAGAAAGAAGAGCTCAGTTAAAAGAATACTACAAGCTAGAAGCCCCTAATGAGACAGATAATAGCTCCAAGGACAGTTATGAATCTTCCTTGGCGCCAGCCGTTGTCGTAACGCATAGCAAAGACCAAAAACCGCCACAAGAAGATCAGCATATCAAGGAGCCTAAGTTCCCAGACCAAGATCAGCCGATTGAACAAATGAATTTCAAGGACTTGGTTAGCATGCACAATCGGTTACTTCGCAAGGAGACGGAGACAAATAATTCCATCAAAAATACAATTTATGAGAACTATTACGATTTAATCAAAGTGAACGATTTGCTGAAGTCTATGACAGGAGCCAATCAAGAGGAGCTTGCTAGGCTGAAGGACGCTGTAAAGCTTTTGCAGAATTAGGTATTGAACGGCGGAATCTTCCATGCCTGAAACAGTTTGCAAAGAGTAGCAGGGCATAGAATATCCAGCAAACGACAGCAAACACGAAGAAACCGTGCATGGAAAAACTAATTGTGATCGAAGTGAGCGGAGCAAAGCGAGCGATATCCGGTCTTGTGCAATAATTTTTTGCCTACAAAGAAGGGGTTATTTACACTGCAATTTTTACTCAAAGATTCGGACTACAATTGGTGGACAAAGCACTGGTTGCTGCAGACTTAGAAAATGGATAAAAAATATTTCCATTTCTTCATCATTGTACTTAGTGCATCAGGGTAGCACGCTGATCTTCTCTGCCCAGGATGTACGACGGTATGCCACGATTGTACGTCAGTTGTATACGATATGCTTATAATAAACGTCATGGCAAAAAACGAGAAAAAGGAAGAACAAAGAAAGCAAATGCCCGAAAGTCCGATTGACACCCGGGATTTAACCGGACAGATGATAAGCCGGGTAATATGTATTTTTTGTCTGCTCTTACCCCGGTAATATCCGGACAGATTGTAGAGATCAAAAAAGAAAACGTAAACATGTTTTAGAAAAAAAGCTAGCTACCAATTCAATAAATATCACGTATGTATCAATATTAGAGCTTGGCCAGGAAGTTTACAGACACAATTCAATCATAGTAGCTACCCTCTCCATAAAATACCATGTCCGCCGCTGCTGCCAGAACCAACAAGGATATTTTCACGCTTTTCGACAAGAAAGGTCAAGGTACGATCCCCAAGCCATTATTTGGTGACTATTTAAGAGCCATTGGGTACAACCCCACCAACCAGCAAACCGAACAGATACTTGCACAAGGTAATGCGCCTGATCAGTTATCGTTGGATTCAATTCACGAATTGATTCAGCGAAATCAACAAGAGCTGGAGGCCACGACGTCTGGCCGTGTGGAAGACTTCATAAAGGCATTTCAAGTGTTTGACAAGGAAAACGCTGGTAAAGTCTCTGTCGGTGATATCAGGTATATGTTAACTTCTCTGGGCGAGAAACTTTCAGACGAGGAAGTGAATGAGTTACTCAAGGGCGTGGAGATAGATAGCGATGGCGGCGTAGACTACAAGAAGTTCATTGAGGACATCTTAAGACAGTAGTAGTACGACAGATAAGAGAGAAAAGAGAGAAAAGAGAGAAAAGAGAGAAAAAACAGCAAAAACAGCAAAAATTAATAGAAAAGGCGAAAAAATACTTATGTAGAGAAAAGAGTCGAAGAGAATATTCACTAGTTATTAAGAATAGGCATGAAGTTGCCCAGAATCATTAGTGGGAGTCCCGAGACATCCCTCTTGAGGGTCCAAATGCAGCAACACCGGATCACCTGGCCTCTCGCCGGAGTAAGTAAATTGCAACACTGCATCTTTTCAGATCCTTTGAAGTCCTTGTAAGCAACCTTGGCGAAGGTCTTAAAATAGTCATTTACGCTCTCATCGTCCATGATTTCGACGATGAACGTCATTTTGTTCAGTAATTCCTCCTTATGCCAGCCGCTAAGGATCTCGAACTCTTCGTTTACGTAGGAAATTTGCCCGTTACGCCGCCACACACAAGTGGGCGTTCCGATTTGCACAATGAACTTGGCGTACTCCAGAAGCGTCCGCTGGTAGCATTGCTCCATAAAGATCATGTCCTCCTCGGTCAGAGTGGCTGTGCAAGCGATGAAGATGGGGCGGAATTCTGCAAGGCATCCACACATCTCCAATAGATCCTCTCTGCTAAAGCGTTGCCGCAGATACGTGTATAGGTGGTGAAAACCTGGTGTGTGCGAAAAAGGTTCGTTAATTAGTCGGTATATCTCCATGGATGTGGAATACCGGAGTGAGTGGTCCCACGCGGGATTGCTGCTGATCTGCGCAGCATCAGGAGAAAGGCTCTCGAGAGCGAAAGACAAATGACAGCCCTCCCGGGGCTGCGTCCCCATAGGCATATCAATCACTTCAGGAAGCATAGCCGTCTCACTGTTCAGATAATATTGATTAATTAATGCATTAGATTTAAGTTCAAAGTTGGCATCTCTCGATGGAGATGATTTGAATGGCAGTGTATAGTTAGGGGAATCCACAGGTGTCAGAGGAAAATGATTAGCAAAGAGATCAACTCGCGATCCTATAATTTCCTGCGAGTTTGGTCCTAGGAGCATAGAATATAGGCTAGATGAAGGCGGTCTCGGTACAGTGGCAGATCCTATGGGCTTTGTCGTAGCATTACGGGGATTTTCTGCGTTCAGCATGTCCAGCGGTAACTTGTTCAAAAAGGTGTCTTGATTGATGATATCTGACAATATGGAATACTCTGAATCTGCAGCATTGGACAAGAATTTGGATTTATGGACAATATGATGTGGGTCCGTAAAACTCTGCTGTTCATGATCATGGGATTGTGCATACCCTTTAGAATCCGGGGTTGGCGAAGATGACGAGTAATTTGGGCCGTGAACAGATCTCATTAACGACGCATCCGGCACACCAGCCAAGTACTTACTCTTTTTTCGTGGAGCATCCACACAGGTAGACTCCAATCCTTTGAGCACACAGCGGTGGCAAGGTCTCTTCGGTTCACAGGAGACATGCCATTTAGAACAATTGACACATGCGATATGCGTGTTTCTTCTAGGCTTTCTTCGGGTACCAGGGGAGGGGGATGCCACTTGAGAACGTTGCGACAGCCTATTATCCAATTCATCCCCAGGCTTCATAGCCATCGTCCTGAAAGAACGGAGCTTTTGATTTCGAAGGCATGTTGCTTCGGGTTCAACTTTTCAGGTCATCGGACCCGTGATTTACTCAGAAGGCACCGGATCATAACAAACTACAATTGAAGAGGAATACATCAGCGGCTACCATGTCTTGGATGCTTGGAAAACAAGTGAGCAGCGATTAAACTAGTACGCAATCAAACTTCATACTGGTTCTTCAACCTACACGTGACACGACCGATTCATCTAAAGGGTTTGATTTTTTTCCTTAGTTTTAAAGATGAAAAAAAAATTTCGTTGGGAAACAATGAGATGGATTTACATAGACGTTGACACGAGTGCGTTACATAGCCCTGCAAACCAATCTTCATGTCTGAAATAGTTAGCAAGTTCAAATCTTTATCCATTGAAGAACCCACTTTATCTAAAGAGCAGCAGGCACTTGCTGCTCAGTGGGAATCTGTTTTGAAAACAGGCCGTACGCAAGAACTGTTAGATGAGTTGAACTTACAATTGAGAGATAACACATTCGTCTTGGCCACTTACCAGCCCACTCTGATCGATGTGCATCTTTTTGAAGTAGTCCTTCCTCTTTTAAAAGAACTTATTTTCAGTTCAAAGGACGTGAAGAGTACGTATGCCAAATATAGGCATGTTTTAAGATGGTTGGATTATTTGCAGTGCCTATTGCAGGTGCCCGAGGATGATCAAATTAAAGTTAATTATGACATTGATCTACCCCGTGAAGTAATTGAAAAAAAGAAGAAGACTGACAATGGTTCCAAGGCCAGTTCCAAGCCTACTTCTGCCGACACTGGCGCTGCGGAGCAGAAAAAAACTGGCAAAGGCACCAAGCCTAGGGGTAAGCCAGATGAGGAGACGCTTAAGAAACTCAGAGAGGAGGCAAAAGCCAAAAAGGAAGCCAAAAAGGCTGCCAAGCAGCCACAGCAGGCACAGGCTCCTGTAAAACCCAAGCCATCTGCGATTGACTTGCGTGTTGGTTTCATTCAGAAAGCCATCAAACACCCTGATGCGGACTCCCTTTATGTTTCCACAATTGACTGTGGTGATGCGGATGGTCCCAGAACTGTTTGTTCTGGTTTGGTGAAATATGTCAAATTGGAGGACATGCAACAGCGCTATGTCGTTGTTGTTTGCAATCTAAAGCCCGCCAATATGAGAGGCATCAAATCCCAGGCTATGGTGTTGTGTGGTTCCACGGAAGGTGCTGTGGAGCTAGCTCAACCACCAGCCGATTCGCAGGCCGGCGATAAGCTGTTCTTTGAAGGTTATCAAGAAGAGGGTCCTAAAAGCCAATTGAACCCAAAGAAAAAGATCTGGGAACAGATTCAGCCTCATTTCACTACCACTGCGGATTGTGAAATTGCGTACAAAGATGAAGATGACACTGAGAAGCCATTGAAAATGCTGGTCAACAGCAAGGGCGAAACGTTCAAGGTAGCCACTTTGGCTAACGCTCATGTGAGTTAGCGTTCGTTACTATTATACAGATATGTACGTTATCTCGTCAAATTGGTATTGATTGAAATATATCCAATTGCGATTGCCAGAATTTGAGTTGAGGGAATGACTGTGTGGTATCTTGAGACACACAAGACTGGGCTATGATCTTATCCCTCCATTGATCGACAAGTTTTCCAGCAATCTGCAACTCCAGCAGCTGTGCTTCAAAAGTGGGTGGATAATTGCTGAGCAGCTTACTACAAAAGCACAGCTCCTGACCGGATTGAGAATTTATCACTAGCGCCGAAACAGTAGGTAACATCCAAATTTGTAACTCTTGCTGTACCAAAATCCAGCTCGATAGTTCTGCTGCCAGCTCTTCAGTATAGCCTTGCATCGCCACAAGGATGGTCAATGCTAAAGGAATCCACTGCGGGCACTGTTCCTTCACACACTTTAGCGGATCAGCATCTTGCATGGCGTGACAAAACGCTATAGATATGTTACACCTCATGAAGCTCAAGTACCAATCACGAAATTGCTCGTTAGATAGCAGTGGATCTTGCCCTTGCAACCATAGCAGCGTTCCGACTTCTTGATTCACCCACTGATCAATGTAAGTTTGTGCCGCCGAGGATTCAGCGGATACCGCTGGTGACGGCACGCCCTTAGACCGGCTTCCGTCAAACAGGGCAAAGGGACCCTGTCTATGGGCTGCTTTGTCGGTTCCAGATTCTAATCGATGAAGTAGGCTGTCTAATACCCAATTAACATGTCGTTGGCTATAATTCCTATGCTCTCCACGGCCGTAAACCGAATCCACGGCATTATCATATATCTTTAATCTCCTCACACTTATGGTGTATGAGCCTGTATCGTTTTCATCCTCGTCCAGCTCACTAAGAGGCGAGATGGACCCGGAAATGAGGCTTCGCAAATTCTTCTTTGACATCCTACGCCTGCGATGTGGTCCCGCTAACTGAGCTCGAGAACTGTACCGGCCGTGAGCATTCTTGTATATGTTCTCATCAAGCCAAACCAGTTTCACATCATAACAGCACCTATCACCATGCCTCTTGCAAAGTGAACACTGTGGTTTATTTTCATCGCACCTTCGTTTCTTTAACCTACAGGGCCAACAACCAGTAAACGTGCGTCCTTTTGCCGAACTCATGTCCTTGGCTCTCCTTCAAGTAAGAAGAATCCATTAGTATCAGGCTTCATGGTGTCTTCACAATATATATACTGAAAGGGTGGGAACTTTACTAGCATGCAATTACTGATCAAAAAAATCCAATGCCTTAAGGGCAATGTAAATTTATGCATGTACAAAGATATCGACACGTGATGAGTAGTGATGCTGGCATCGCTATCAATAGGTATACGACAAAAATAAAATAAAATGATGAAGTCTTTAAATCTACTATTCCGTTGTCATGAGATCTTGGCTCGCAACTTTTACGCATATCCTACTTTTCTGTTTGATTTTTTCTTCAAAAGTTATATTGGTAACTTCAAGCACCAGCAAGAAGCCGTGCGGCTGACTACTATGCCCGACAAAAAACTATGTCGTGCAAACATAGACCAATCTCAATAGCCATTCCATACTTGTTCATAAGTCTCCTTTCCTTTAGTTTCGGGCACGTTGCGGTATACCCACGAAACGAAGCTTAGCGCCACAAATGTGAAAATCATGTAGACGTAGCCACCGAGCATGTCGTGCAAGATTGGGAAGGCAAAAGCCACGACGAAGGTACCAAGCCAGTTGCACACCGTACCGAAGCTCTGTGCTGTAGCAATGTCACTTGGAGCTGACAATTCGCCAATGATGAGGAGCGGTATTGGACCCAATCCCAAGGCAAACGAGGTGACGTAAAGGAGCGTAGATACCACCAATAAGATAGCCATGCTAGCTTTGATGCCGATGCCGATAGCCAAAGCAGTCACGCCCATAGCGGCAGCAGAACCCATAAGTAATGGTCTGCGGCCTAGCCGATCGATGATGAGAGAGGCAATGAAAGTCATGACGACGTTGATAATGGATATGGCGAAATTAACCTGAATGGCGTGATCTGGCAACAGCTGGCTGATCACTTTGACGCCATATAATATGATAGAGTTGATACCACAAAACTGCTGGGCAGTGAGAATTACGGCGATAGCCATACGTGGTTTTGCATAAGCAGCGCCTCTCAAGTATTCCCAGGGTGTAGGTGTTTTCGTGGGAGAATAAGACTGTGCTTCCGTTCCACTACCACTTTGTTCGGATTCCCATTCCTGCACTTCCTGCTTGGCAGCTTCGTAAGAGCCGCCCCGCAACTTATGCAGGACCCTAACGGCACCATATATGTGGCCTTTACTCAATAGCCAGCGTGGAGATTCCTCAACCCCAAGCCATAAGACGAAGTTTGTCACAGAAGCTACACCACCTGCAAACATCAGCCATCTCCACCTGTATGAGTCAGCCCATTTCAAGGCGAGAGTTTGCGTTAACAGAATCCCTGAATTGATAGACAATTGATTCATGGATCCAAAAGCTCCCTTCAGCTCAAGTGGACAGATCTCGTTGATGAATAGCGACGTAATCACCACATACACACCACTGGCCAAACCAACGATAATCCTCCCAACGAAGAGCGCCGCATACGAATTGCTGCTAAACAGAACAAGTGAACCTATTAATCCCAGGATACTCGTGGCCATACTGGCAGTTCGGCGACCCACTGCATCTGCTAGTGGTCCGGCAAAGCATGATCCGATCAATCCACCGATACAAAACACTGCGGTGATCACCCCAAAATCCATATCATCTAGGGGAACGCACTGCTTCATGCCATGTCGGCCTAACCAGGTCTCATCATAAGGCCTTCCCTCAGTAGGGATCTTAAACTCTGAGCAGCTGAGAACTGACTGAGGTGCATTCAATTCTGCTGTATGGTACCCAAATTGAACCGACCCAAGGCAGGTGACGAATGTCGAAAAGATTAGCGTCCGTGTCAATCCGCGCGTCTTGCCAGAACCAAGTAAGCGTTGTGTCTCAGACATTAATTCTCAGACTTTGGACACTTACAAGTAGTCAATTCTGTATTTCGCATTCATGAAACTGCTTATTTATACGGCTATGTTCATGTTTTGCCATTACGTCTCCCTTTATTGACCTTCAAACATTCACGTGTTATCAAGTGACTGTATCTTATCATCCGTACATTTTTATTGTTCCTTTTTTTTTTTCGTTTGCAAAAATCATAATGTCGGCTTTGCCCGACGATAAGGGACGCAACATTGAAAAAATGTGTGATTGAAACTTTTCTGCATATACAGAAGATGAGTTTACAGAAAGTCGTAACTCTACATTTTACACAATAAGGTAAGGGAAATAGACCAAGATGCCTACCAGATTCTCCCAGACTAGAAAGCACAGAGGTCACATCTCAGGTATGTAGTTCCGAGGGAGGGAACGAAAGAACCAAGACGTGAATCTGTGTCGTGCTTAGACGAACTGCTAAGAGATGAAAATCTCTTGTTATTGTACAAGTCCGTATGCCTATTCAGGCCGAGAAACTTGTTTTAACCTCCCTGCAGTCCCAGTCTTTGCCTCGATACAGATGCCCCGGTAACAAATCGAAGATTATTCTGATACTAACAGCATATCCAGCCGGTTACGGTCGTGTTGGTAAGCACAGAAAGCACCCTGGTGGTAAGGGTATGGCCGGTGGTCAGCACCACCACAGAACCAACTTGGACAGATTCCACCCTGGTTACTTCGGTAAGGTTGGTATGAGATACTTCCGTATCCAAGGCAACCACTTCTGGAAGCCAGTTTTGAACTTGGACAAATTGTGGACCCTAGTGCCAGAAGAGAAGAGAGACCAATATTTGCAGTCTGCCTCCAAGAGCAATGCTCCTGTCATTGACACCTTGGCTGCCGGCTACGGTAAGGTCTTGGGTAAGGGTAGAATTCCTCAAGTTCCTGTCATTGTCAAGGCTAGATTCGTCTCCAAGTTGGCCGAGGAGAAGATCAAGGCTGCTGGTGGTGTGGTCGAGTTGATCGCTTAAGTAATTACCTGTGTAGATTAATCATTCACGCTTCTCATTTTTCAATTTTGTATGTGCTTTTGTATCTAATAAACAAAATTTGAACGCGGTAGACTGTTAAATGTTACGATCTTCGAGCCTTCGCTACATTTCCCACTTCTCTATACGCCACTTATCGTCGACCATGCACTCTGATTGGAACCCGAGAGATTATCTTCCACAGGACGTTAAACTGCTGCTTGCCAAACCTCAACATGATCGACTCTTGGCGTTTCACCACATCGTAGGCCAATTGAAAGTGCAAAGGAGAACAGGCTGGCTAGACCATGACATTAACGACTGCGAAAGTATTTCGGATCATATGTATAGGATGGGCATCATGTCAATGCTTATTAAGGATCCGAAGGTTAACAGGGATAAGTGCGTTAGGATTGCACTCGTGCACGATATCGCCGAGTCCCTAGTGGGTGATATTACGCCTTTTGCTCCGGTTACTAAGGAAGAAAAGCATCGGCGTGAATGGGAGACTATCCAATTCTTATGTAATGAATTCATTGGTAAATCTAACCAAATTGCAGCCAAGGAAATGATGAGCGACTGGTTGGCGTACGAGAACATTTCTTCATTGGAGGCCCGCTACGTGAAGGATATTGACAAGTACGAAATGCTAGTCCAATGCTTCGAATACGAGAAGAGGCTAAACGATCCGAACAAACTAAAACAATTCTGGAGCGCAGTATCCAACATCAAGACTGAAGAAGTTAAGGGCTGGGCGCAGAGCCTTCTTGATGCAAGAGCAGAATTTTTTGAATCTTAATTCCTATATTCTTTTTCTGTGTATATTAGTATATTCAAGACTTCATCACTCGATAGTCCAGAGATTATCGTGACCAAACAGTACTTTACCCATTGCATGTCTAGCGACTATCGCTAAGATACCTACCGCAAATTGCAATTGCAGAATTGCCTGACAAAGCTTATCTTCTCTCATGGGACCCAACCATACAAGAACCAAGTTGATTAGTGTCATATTAGTACAGCTCACAACTCGGCCCTCGTGGAATTCTAGTTCAATTAATTTGAAATAGTGAAGAATTTTCAGGATAGGAAGAAAAAAAGCTTTGGCTGGCGTTTCCTGCAAATTGGCTCTAGAAGGGTATAATAACCCATCTTTCTCGTTGAACCGAGGCAATCGGTGACGAGGGCATGGTACTAGGCCAAACAATTGCGGTACCGAATACAAGAAGTTGAGTATTTGTGGCAAGAACAACATCAACATTGTCTTGGAGAAATGTCCCAATATTCCAACCACTGCAAATACCATGCCAGCGAAATAGCAGTAGGTGTCTCCCACAAAAACCTTAGCGGGCCAGCAATTCCAATTGTATAGTGCAAGGGAGACCCATAAGAAAGGCAACACCAAGATAGCTGAAAACCTGTGATTCTCCCATGTGGTTGAATGGCCCAGGGTCAGGTACAATCCGTCGTTGATTAATGCCAAAATACTTAACACAATACTCTGACCGACTTCTAAACCATTAATTCCAGCTAGAATATTAATGGAATTGGGGCAAAATATGGTCATGGACACCATGTAGAAGTAGTACAGCCAGCCGAGGTCGATCGTGGAAATCTTCAACCAGTTTTGCATGAAACCGGGCACCAACACGTGTGTGGCACCAAAATCAACATAATATACTATCAGCAAAGGTATTGCCCCAACTGCTGGCAGAAAGAACTTATGTCTCCAGCGCAGGTCAAATAAATCGTCAGCAATGCCTAGGAGAATGGTGCTCTCCAAGCACAAAATACTGCTCAGATATTCAGACAATTTATCGTGGGGAAAGAAGCTCGCTGGAACTTCACTGGGCTCTAGTATCGAAATATCACGGTGTCCTCCACCAGAAGTTGTTGTCACCATGTATTTATAGAACATGAATGGGATACATAATAGCATAATAAGCAGATAAACCGTTGCGGAAACAGCGCCAACACTCTCCGGGATCACAGGCCTTCCAGGCTTGCTCATATCTTTACCAAACAGCCCTATCTTGATAAATGAATTGCCCACTCTGGGTATCAACCAGTTAGTAGCACCATAGCCCAGTAATGCAAATCCGGATGAATATAAAACTGCAGAATGTTGCTTGGAGCAGCATATTAACAGCACGGTAACCAATGGTACGACAATTCGAAACACGCCCATCCTGCCCTTCAGTATTATGTCTTGGACAATACTTTTTTGTTCGCGTTTTCGAAATTTAACTAACTTGAACATGTGTTGAATGTATTGACATTTGGAGGGTTATAGCAAGGTATAAAAACGTCATTTATCGCTGCAATGAGACCGTTCGACAGTGGCCATGAAGATCTGATTCACGATGTTGCTTATGATTTTTACGGAAGACACGTTGCTAGTTGCTCCTCCGACCAGCACATTAAGGTGTTCACACTGGAAAAGGAGACTGGAGATTGGCAATTGAGTGACTCCTGGAGAGGACACGATAGCAGCATTGTAGCCTTAGACTGGGCTAGCCCAGAATATGGTCGTATTATAGCCTCTGCATCCTATGACAAGACCGTACGATTATGGGAGGAAAATCCAGATGAAAAAGAGTGCGTGGGACGCCGCTGGACCAAACTTTGCACATTGAATGACTCTAAGGGTTCCCTCTACGACGTGAAATTTGCTCCCGCTCATTTAGGGCTAAGACTTGCTTGTATCGGCAACGATGGCGTGCTTAGGCTTTACGATGCACTAGAACCATCGGATCTTAGATCCTGGACTTTAACTTCAGAAATAAACGTACTTCCAGTGGCACCAGCAAGCCATCTGCAGTCTGATTTTTGCCTCTCTTGGTGCCCTTCTAGATTTTCTACGGAAAAGTTAGCTGTGTGCGTGTTAGACCAAGCTCTCATATACCAGAGAGAAAAGGACAACATGCTGCATGTTGTTGCAAAATTGGAAGGACATACTGGCCTAATAAGGAGCGTCAGCTGGGCACCCTGTATAGGTAGATGGTACCAATTAATTGCCACGGGTTGCAAAGATGGAAAAGTGAGAATCTTTAAAGTCACGGAAAAGGCAGGATCTGTTACAAATTCTTCCTTGCAGGACGATGAAAGCAACAGCGACACTACTACACAAGAACATACACACAAATCATTCACCAGTTCTCACTCTCCTCTGCAAGTAGAATTACTGAGCGAGCATGACGACCATAAGGGGGAAGTCTGGTCTGTCTCTTGGAACCTCACCGGAACGATTTTGAGTAGTGCTGGTGATGATGGTAAAGTACGCCTATGGAGGTCAACGTATTCTAATGAATTCAAATGCATGTCTGTCATTAGCGCGCACCAGCCGCAGTTTCATGGCGCGCAACAACCGCCCAAGCCATAGTACATTACCAGAGTAATTTTAAGGGAGTTCTAAGTTAAATTCTTGAGTAGAATTGATTTACCTTGATCCACCTTACTTAGGGTCGGCTAGGTATTTGTCAGCTGTTTTGCTTAAAAGGCGCCGACTTTTGCGATCCAACCCTTCAAAATCCATTTTTTTTAATTCGGTTACAGCGAAAATGTTTGTAAAATTATATATATCCCCGAATTTCTTACGAAAGGCTGTTTCCGCTGGTTTCACCACTTCAGCGTGGTTTTCAACTACTCAGCAATTGCGTACTATGTCATCATCCAAGTTTTATTCTCTAGAACCAAAGGATAAGACCGGCCAACCATTTCCCTTTAAACAGTTGGAAGGCAAGGTAGTGCTTATCGTCAATGTGGCTTCCAAGTGCGGATTTACACCCCAATACGCCGAATTGGAAGATCTCTACAAGAAGCACAAGGACGAAGGGTTTGTTATACTAGGATTTCCCTGCAACCAGTTTGCTCGTCAGGAGCCTGGAACTGATGAAGAAATCGCTCAGTTCTGCAAAGCGAACTATGGTGTTACTTTCCCCATTTTGAAGAAGATCGATGTAAATGGCAAGAATGTCGACCCAGTATACGAGTTTTTGAAGAGCCAGAAATCCGGTGCTTTGGGCTTAACCCGTATCAAATGGAACTTCGAAAAGTTTCTGGTTGACAAACATGGCAATGTATACCAAAGATACTCTTCTCTCACAAAACCCATGGCCTTGGAAAACGACGTTAAAGGATTGTTAAGTAAATAGGTGAATAATGATCATACTTAATTATGAAGAGGTTTGTACGGTTTTATTCCATCTTCACTTTTTTGCTTGATTGCCCGTCGTCTTGACTGCTAGCCTGCCCTTGTGTTACACCTTTATCGTGGTCGGTTTGCTTGCTTTGGTCGCTAATATCCTGTGCCATCTCAGGATCAGCTTTCATTGCTTCGTGCTCTTTCTCCATTTCTTCTCTTGTCCTTTTTCCAGCTTCGTCTTCATCGTGTAGGCGCTTCTTCGTTTGTTCATCCAGTGGAATGCCATTGTTGAACTCTTTCTCCAAACATTGAAGAAGTGTGTATGCCCTTCTGGCTAATTCCACCGGAGTCCTGCTTTGAAAGTAGTAGTCAAACTCAAATAGAGGACAGTCTCGGATCTCATCACGCATCAATTCGTAGACATCATCTCTGTCCAAACCATATTTGAAAAGCATGATCATAATGAAACGATCCTCTTCCTCAGAAAACGTTCTCTTGTTATTTGTGGATGGTGGATGTTTTAAAGTCAGATCAAATAGTGGATTTGTGCATTGGGCCATCTTACGGCGTAGCGCCTCCTGCTGGTGCTTTATTTTTTTGATCTTCTCTTCTTCAGTTTCGATGAACTTTAAGTGCTTTTCGTAATCTTCCACTCGTTCGATGTTAGACCAGAAACTCTTCGCATAATCTCGCACTTCATCTGCAGTTTTTCCTGGGGCTAACTCCAAGGCGATCGCTTGAATTGAATTTCTACCATACTTTCCAGACGCTGTAATAAATTTTCTGAATTCTGTCTTACTCCAGCTAGTATAACCCTCACCCTCCCACTCAGCTTTAGATTTTTCCTCTTCCTCAGTTAAAGGTTGGGCATTGTTGACAGAAAGCTTTAAAATTTCCAACTTCTGTTCCTTTTCTTTTTCGTCGGTAATATCCCCATAAGTTGTCTTGACATCATCCATGTTGAGTGTATATCCTGCCTTTTTAGCATTCCAGAATCGCTCTTTTTCATAGATTATCTTCAGTTGAGGATGTTGTAGTTGGTGTGAATAGTATGGGTGTGCTCTTGGCATCCTCGGGTTTGAGGGCGTCGCAGGCTTCCCTGTCTGCAAAACATCCTTATAATACCCATCAATAGAATAATCAGCAGCTTTCCGGCCACGCTTGGTGGGCTCCATCCACGCAGGGCTAATAATATCCTTTTGAACTTTCTTCTTAAAGTCTTGCCCATTCCACTCGTACGCAGAATCTTGGTTAAACCTTTGCAAGTCATCAAGACCGAGTGCCGAATATTTCTCATTCAATGATTTGGTCTTGTTCTCAGAGTTGGCTAAGATAACGTCTAGATCCATTTCATCACCATTGTGGTCTTCTCCTTCTGGCTGTGCAGTATTTGCTCGACTTGGAGTAGGCGAACTTTGGAACACATCTGCAGCACCATGCTGGATCATCGAAAGCAAAGCATCTTTCGAATCATTCGTTTTGTCTTTTTTATTCTTTTGAAAGGACGTTCTGCTCTGCTGAATAACCAATTGGTCCAATCTAAGTTTCTGTGTCGCTCTTTCTAGAATTTTTTCTTCTACTGAGTTATCTGTGACAAATCTGAAAACTTTAACTTGCTTCTTCTGCCCTATACGGTGTGCTCTGTCCATAGCTTGCAAATCAGCCTGAGGATTCCAATCAGAATCGTATAAGACCACTACATCTGCAGTAGTTAGATTGATACCCAGCCCGCCAGCACGCGTGGTTAGCAGAAATAAAAATTTGCTGGAATCTGGACTGTTGTACTCATCTATGGCACTAATTCTGTCTTCATGATCAGTAGAGCCATCAATTCTGCAGTATTCATAATTTCTGAAAAAGCAATAATCCTCCAAAATATCCAACAACCTCGACATTTGACTGAAAATCAAAACACGAGAACCCTGCTCCTTCATTTTTTTCAATAATTGATCCAAAATTTTCAGTTTTGCAGAATTGTAAACCAGGTGTTCATCAGTGGTGTAAGGGGGGCCAGGTTCCGCGCCATCAAACAGATAAGGGTGGTTGCAGCACTTCCTGAGTTGCATAACTATATTCAATAATCTTGTTTTCGATTCTTTCTGGCCGTTGGATGCATTCACAGCATCCAAATCTTTTTCCAGGATTTGTTTGTACCATTTTTTTTGCATTGAAGACATGCCCACGTATACATTGAGCTCCTTTTTGGGCAATAGAGATTTTTCTACCTCGTTCTTGATACGACGAAGTAAAAATGGCTGCAGCACCGTATGCAGCTGTTTTACAATTTTCTCCTGGTCCTCTTCTGTTGTTTCTGAAGAGAACCATTCGTCGAAATCTTCAGAACTTGAGAAAATATCCGGCAGAAGAAAGTTTAGTAGAGCCCATAATTCGTGCAAATTATTCTGTAGTGGCGTACCTGTGATCAACAGCCTGTTTCGAGACGTAAACTCTCTCAAGACTTGAGATAGCATGGACTCCTCGTTTTTAATTCTGTGTGCTTCATCTATCACAATGTATTGCCAGTTTATCTTTTTGAAGTACGTCTTCTCTTTTATCGTAATCTCGTAAGATGCCACTACGATGTCAAAATCACAAGTTAGGAGTTTTTTGTGAACTAATTCTGATCTCTCCTCCTTTGTTCCTTGCATAACAAAAGCATTAAACTCTGGAGTCCAATTGTTAATCTCCCTCAGCCAATTGTTCAGAGTTGATTTAGGGGCAATGATAAAAAATGGGCCGGGGACCTTTTCAATGTATCTCAAATATCCTAAAAATGAAATTGTTTGCAATGTCTTTCCCAATCCCATCTCGTCTGCAAGTATGCCTGCTAAGCCATTTTTATGAAGAGAGATAAGCCAATTCAGTCCTTGAATCTGATAAGATCTCAATGTTCCGTTAATAAATGGTGGTGACTCAGTAAATTGAAAATCGATTCCGTCTTCGTCAGCTTCTTCAGCTTCTTCTCCCTTCAACAGTTCCGCATCTTCTTCCCTCTCCGTCTTGCGTCTTCTTTTATTTGAGTTAGCGCTACCTTTGCTGCTTTTCTTGCCATTGTTACTATCTAGCACCTCTAGCACTTTCTTGAATCTATCATCCCTCTGAGCTCTCCTTTCAATGAAATGCCTAAATAAACCGCTCAAGGATAAAAGATGTTCGAACCTTTGAGTCGTGCCCTGTATATCAAATTTGTCCTTACTGGTAGTATCTTTCAAAAGGTAACGTTCCTTATTGGAATCCGGATCGTGAGCAGGCATCCCCTCTTGGAAGGGCTTTAGCTCATCCCAGTACTTCTGATCCACTGTCATCAGACAATAGTTCGCTTTCTCCAATGATGTTAGTAGCGTTTGATGAACAACAGACACAACTGCCTCGCTCACCTGTAAAGATCAAATCATGTCTTCATTAGCAAGTTAGAAGAATTAAAATTGCAAGACCTCTCTAATATACATCACGTGACTTAGTAATATATAAGTTTAGTCTATTTTATGATTGACGAAATTCAAGGCATTAAGGCATTTCAATCTATGATCACAGGAGCGGCTCAATGTTTCGAACCTTTCATCTTTGAATTGTTTTAATCCTGGACTACTAAGAAAAGAAAATGGAAAAAAAAAAAATGAAACGAGTATGTTTTCAATCGCTCGCGAGAACTGTGAAATTCAGATTCGTTGTTTATGCGCAATATCTCATATGTAGATAGTGAGAGAGTACGGACTATTAACATCCTTCGATGGAGGAATCTAAAGTACAGTCGGCCGTCCGAACAAGATTGCCCCCTTGTGCGGTACGCATTCTGTATAACAGATTTGTTTTAGTGGGAACTTATGACTTAGACAAAACCACTGGTAACAGAACAGGTTCAATAGATGTTTTCAACGAACAATTGCAACTTTTGCGCTCGTATAATACGTACGGTGCCATCTTAGACTTGAAAGTTTCGCCGTTCGAGCATGATTTAATTGCAACGGCTCATTCCACTGGCAATGTGGGCTTGTGGAAATTCATGTGCGTATCCGAAAGTGATGATAGCATTGAATTGACTCTAATTGCGAATTTGCAGGTTTTTGACACCGAAACGCTTATTACATCGTTGCATTTTTCACCTTTGGATGCAACGCTATTAGGAGTAACGGGCACATCTGGTGAAGCGGTGACCTTGGATATATCGTTAGGAAGACCTTCTAGAAAAGTAACGGTACAAGGGGACCTCAGGGATGTGGTCGAAAATCATGGATCTGTTCTATCCAAAGCACATCAATTAGAATGCTGGACAGCAGAATTTGCCCAATTGCCGCCTTTGCAAGACGTTCTTTTTACTGGCGGTGACGACTCAACTATCATGGCGCACGATATACGTTCTAAAGACTGCATATGGAGTAACAACAGGATTCATGAAGCGGGGGTAGTGGCTATAAAATGCAGTACGTCCACGTTTCGCGTGAGGCAACCGACGTCTATCATTACAGGCTCTTACGACGATTATATACGAGATTTGGAGTTCAGAATGTTGGGTCAATCAATTTACCCTGGACAAAATGTACCAGTAGCCAAAAAACTGGAACGAAACCTGGGAGGTGGAGTATGGCGATTCAGTGAATGCCCCTTTGAATCCAGGGGATCTTTTTCTTCGGATACTCTACTTGCTTGCTGCATGTACAATGGTGCTGCAGTGGTGAAGATAGGCTCGAATGACCCAGAATATTTTCAAGTAGTTAATCATCTGAAAAAAGGACATGAGTCGATGTGCTACGGTGGCGACTGGTGCTCAGACTTTGTTGCAACTTGCTCTTTCTATGATAAATCATTACAAACATGGAAGCATTAAGCAAATTTAGTGTAATACTTCATTTATTACGCGACAGATTTTGTCCGAATTATTTTGTATAGAACTCTTTCGGACATTTGTAAAGATTTTTTTTGTCAAGGAACAGACAAAATGCTGTGCTCATCGCAAGTCGCAGAATTCAGATTACGTACTTTACATAACAAATTGTACAAGGAGACTGATAACTAGCCTCTAATGCCTCCTAAGGAAGCTCCCAAAAAATGGAAACAGCCAAGGGGTCCCAAGCCCGTTCAGCGTAAAAATAAAAATACCGTGGGGCTGGGTAGAGCCATCAAATATGCTCGTCAGAAGGAGAATGCCGTTACGTATTTGCCAGATGGTGAGATGAGATTTACCACAGAAAAGCACGATCCCAACTGGGTGAAACTAAGATCGGTAACACAGGAATCTTCTCTAGATGAGTTTTTGAATACTGCTGCTTTGGCCGACAAGGATTTTTCAGCTGATCGTCATTCTAACGTAAAGATCATTCGTATGGATAACGGGCAGGATTCAGCTGTGACAAATGGTTTTACGTTAACTAACGAGCAACGTGCCAATTTAAGCTCTCTTCAAAGAGAGCATGCCTTTGATCTAATTGTGCCTAGAAGACCTGCTTGGACGGAAGACATGACGAAATATCAGCTTGAAAGGCAGGAAAATGACGCATTTTTGGAATGGAGAAGAAGTCTCGCACAACTTCAAGAGTCTAATGAGGATCTGGTCCTCACACCTTTTGAAAGAAACATAGAAGTGTGGAAACAGTTATGGAGAGTAGTTGAAAGATGTGATTTAGTGGTTCAAATTGCCGACGCTAGAAATCCATTGTTGTTTAGGTCACTTGACTTGGAGAGGTACGTAAAAGAAATCGATGATAGGAAGCAGAATTTGTTATTGGTAAATAAGGCCGATCTCCTTACGCCAAAGCAGAGAATAGCTTGGGCCAGGTACTTTCGTGAAAAAAAAATCGCCTTCACATTTTTTTCTGCTCTGAGGGCCAACCAGTTGCTAGAATTGCAAGAAGAGTTAGCTGAGAATTCCCAGCAAATTATAGAGGACAATTATGAGGGTGAAGAATTCAATGAATTAGATCCAGAATTACTACAAAGTATAAAAATTTTAACTATAGACCAGCTTGATCAGCTATTTTTAGAGAAAGCCCCCAAGGAACCACTGAGACCCCCGCTTCCAGGGCAGCAGCCCATGATTCAAATCGGTATGGTAGGATACCCGAATGTTGGTAAGTCTTCGACCATTAATTCTTTAGTAGGCGCTAAGAAAGTATCCGTTTCATCCACGCCAGGTAAGACAAAACATTTTCAAACTATCAAAATTTCAGACTCGGTGACACTTTGCGATTGCCCAGGATTGGTCTTTCCTAATTTCGCATATGTCAAAGGAGAATTAGTCTGCAACGGTGTCCTGCCAATCGACCAGTTACGTGATTATGTTGGGCCTTGTACACTAGTTGCGGAGAGGATACCCAAATACTTCATGGAGGCAGTTTACGGTTTACATATTGATACTCATTCGGCTAACGGCACCGACAAGGGTCAAAATTATAATGCTCAGGAGCTGCTTACCGCCTACGCTAGAAATCGTGGATTCATGACACAGGGTTACGGTTCTGCTGATGAATCAAGAGCTAGTCGCTACATTTTGAAAGATTACGTCAATGGTAAGCTTCTATATGTGAATCCACCACCGCATTTGGCAGACGACACGCCATACACAAGAGAAGAGTGTGCAGATTTCAACAAAGAACTCTATACTTTTGAAAGACTTCCGGAATCCAGACGGCAGCAGTTAAGTCAGGCGGCCAAATCTAAGGGTTACGATACATTCGATCTGGCTAAAGATTTGGACAAATTGACTTTTTCAGGACATCAAGGTAGTGAAGATGGTAAAGGAGCTACCTCCGTGACACACGGTGGTAAGCAAGCAGCCTTGCACAATGCTGTAGACGAATTGGATAAGGAATTTTTCCAGATGAATAATGTGGAGGGCAAGATGTCAACCCCTTTCCATAAGGTACACAATGAAACTGGTAACGGAAGCAAGAAACACAATAAGAAAAATAAAAAGGGCAAGAAAAATGCATCTATGTATTCTAATTGATGATCCCGAGGGGATAAACTGTATAGTAAAGATTAGGATATAGTTTCTTGCGAAGGCCTAAAAAGATGTGGCATTTGTTACCCGGATGTTTTTCTTCGAGCTTAAAGACGAAAAAATGCGAATGGGAATCTTTCACTTCTGCCATCTACTTCTTCAAAATAAAATATCATGGCTCTTAAACACATTCCAATATGTTCAAGAGGTCTTGGAGTGGTGGCACTATGGAGGGGTTACTAGTTTTGTGTAGTCAAGAGTTTTTCTTGCTTCATGCGGCGTTTTCCCTGTTATTATGCCTTAAACCATTTCGAGTCTCGTTTCCACGCATTGAGGAATAAGCTCAAGCAGCCTATATTAGGACATACCACGCCCTTTTCGCTAACACCGACTGATTTTCCACAGTTCGTAGTTTGATAGTAGATGGGCGGAAATCTTTATGTAATTTGCATATGTAAATTTCGTCTTGGCCATTTTCAAGTCTGCTTTCAAGGGACCGGCTGACTTAATATTCTCCAAATATACTTAGTTCGCTTAACTCTAGAACAAAGAAAGCTTGTTTATAACAGTCCAAACTCAGACATACCGAGGAGCTTTCGCAAGACAATCAATGGACGTGAATGAAAGATATAGAAAAGATTTGGAACAAACAAGCGACACCTTATTGGCTTACCTAATAAACACCAAGCACCTGGGCAACTTGCACATTTTAAGAGCTCATGCAGTTGAAGAAGACTTGAAGTACCATGGTAAAAAAAATAGCATTACCCAATACCAGGAGAAGCACCGCACACTTGAGTTTGAATGTTTCGAGCAGCAGGAGGACAAGCTTTCTAGCCTAGCCGAGAAATATGGAGAATTCCAGGAGATCCAGAAGACCAGAAAGTTCAGCGTCGACTTTGATGCACCGAATATCGAAACAATCAAGAGTATACCTGGACAGGAGATCATCGAAGAGGACAACCCTGATGATGCTGGCTTGACAGAACTAAAAAGACGTCTATTGGGTAAGAGACCTTCGCAGGAACGTGACACGGAGAAGTCCGCAGAGAAACAGATTGAGGATCAGGACAACTTGCAAAATGATCTTATTCATGACATGGCGAAGCTTGTGGGTAGTCTAAGGCAAGGCGCGAATGCATTTCAAAGTGCTCTAGATGAGGATAAGTTTGTGTTAGACGCTGCTGAAATTGGAGTTCAAGTGGCTTCTAGAAGTTTGACTAATGTAAGCGGGAAGTTGAAAAAATACGACAAGAAAAAACTGGGATATCTATTTTACATATTGACAACTATTTTCATGATCGTTGGGTTAGTAGTAACATTTATCATAATAAAACTGTTTCCTGCCCTTTGATTGTATGTATAATAATATCTATAAAATTAAGCATGATGGAAAGCTACCGCGACTATGCAAAATCTATATATTGCTTTCTAATAATTATCCACAACATAGCAGATGTAATCACACTGAAAATAAGGCACGTCTTGCAAGGAATAAAACTTGAAATTAGCGACTTGTGGAAACAATTTAAGATAGCTTCAAGGTTCTCAGTGGGCATTTCCTTGCTTCTCAAAAACGCATTATCCTTCAAAAGGAGTATATAGAGTGAATTGTCCTCATCATTCAATACTCTTGCTAGATTTTTTTTCAATGCATTGGTGAAGACATTAAGGGCTATGGAAACACTGAGCACATTACCTAAAGATCTGAACAAATAGTTGACGCTAGTAGCAGAGGCCTGTCCTTTCCGACCAACCTTAGCCACGTTGAAAAGCATGATGGTAACGCCTTGTGAGCCTTGGCAAATTCCTAGAAGAGTAATTCCGAAAATTAATTGCAAATTATAATTCCCTTCCAATTTGTTCTCACCGAACACCGGCTTGCTGAGACGAATAGACCTATCTAGGCAATAATATCCAACAGCGGACAATAAGGACATATAAAATATAGCTGTGGAAGAATGGTACATCGTGGATTCCCGGTTGGGTTTTGATATTTTTTTTATGAGAGTACCAGTCAGCAAAGATCCCATAGAATATGATATGACGATGCACACTATATAGGCACCGGAGGCACTCACGCTAACATTCCATATGAGTTGTAAAAACAGGGGAACAATGAAAAGCCCAGTATAATTGATAACTGCAACAAGCCCCTGAATGACTGCCAACAGACCCAAAGATCCTTTAAGAACTTTCATGGGAATAATGTTCTCCACGGCAATATATTTTTCGATTATTAAAAAGCCAATAGAAGAAATGATAAAAATTGCAAAGCTCCACTTTTGATATGGTGACCATCCTTGCTCTTCCAAAGAGACATTCTCATTGGCAGAAAAGAAAAAGATGAAAGCTGAGATGCCCATCAGCAGGCAGAAACTACCACCAAAATCTATTCTCTTCCAAGATCCCTTTGTGTCTTCATTATAATCCTGAACATACTTCCATGACAAGTACAGTGTGGCGACACAAAAGGGAATTTGCGGAATGAATAAACCACTTACCCCAAAATAGGTCAGAAGCACACCTCCTAGTGGTCCCCCCAAGCTTTGAAAGATTCCACCAAGGACAGACCCGTAGCCCCAGTATTTACCTCGCTCTGATAGCGGCGCCATATCAGAGAGGATAATATTAGTCATAGCACCTGTACCTGATCCCCCAATACCACATATGCCCCTAGCAACTGCTAATTGCGGTATACTTCTTGAAAAAATGCACAATGCCACGCCAAGAAAGAAAACGATTTCGCCAAAAAGTAAACATTTTCTTCTTCCAATGATGTCGCTGATTTTTCCATAGAGAGGTTGGGCAGCTGTGGTTGTTAAAAGATAGGCGGTGGCGACCCAGGTGACCATGGACGCCTGCTGAAATCGGGACGCAACTTCATTGACGGTAGTCGAGACAATCGTACCATCAAGGGCTGAAAGGGCAGAATTTGTCCAGAGGGAAGTTAAAACCCAGTGAAAAGTTTTGGGGTCTCTCAAATCAATCTCCAAATCTTCCTCTTCTCCATCATTATCCAAGCCGCCGGAATTATCTATCTCGTTCTGTTTGAACGGGAATTCTAGACGTATCGACTGTTTATCAAGTGAATCTAGTTCAAATTCCTGGAGAGAATCTTGATCTCCCATCATCTTAACCGCTATCTAAAGGTTTCATCTTTTTCATGAATAGGTTTCATCAAGCTGATCGACATTTAGAATCCATATTTTTTCATTGGTCATGTGCACATGCGAATATTGCTTGGACGACTTACTAATGAGACTTCAAGACTTTTAAAGCAATCCATTCACTCTCACAAGTTGGCAACTGGAACTGCACGATTGCTGCAAATCGGCAACTCTTTCAGACGAGCAGTCGAAGCGATGTCCGCCCGATTTTCTCAAAAAGACGTATTGTTTTTCTTTCCAAAGATCCCTTTATAAAACATTAAATTATGTCTACTCTGCCATGAATTGGTGCTCGCCTTTAATCTCGATTATGTTTATAATCAGGCCTACAGTGGGATCAAAATGAAAAGAAATCATCTACCCGCTAAATTTCGGAGTTGTGGATCGTTTCCAAACGACTGCAAAAAGCATGGTTGAGAGTATGAAGCTCAAGATGAGACACCATTCGCTGGGCACAAAACTCTTAGCCAATGCCTTCTGAAAGGCATCAAGAATGGGCATAATTTGAGCAGGAGGCATTTCTTCACTTCTCAAATATGCATTGTCCCTCAGTAACGTCATGAGCAACATGTCGTCCTTTCCCCGTAGTACTTCGCCTAGTGTTTTTTGAGATAATTAGTGAAGACGTTGAAAGAGATCGAAACACTGAGTACATTTCCCAGTGATCTAAATAAAAGATTGACAGAAGTAGAAGACGCCTGCTCTTTTCTACCAACTTTGGCCACGTTGTAAAGCATAATGGTCACGTTCTGAGATCCCTGACAGGCCCCAAGCAAAGTTATACCGAAAAGTAAAGCCCAATTGTACTCTCTCGATATCGTATCATTCCCATAAACTGGTTTACTATTGTAAATAGCTCCGCGCATTAAATAGTATCCGGCCAGGGACAAAGCTGACATATAAAAAATTGCGCCTGCAGAGCAGAACATGGTTGACTCCCGAGTAGGCCTTGCAACTCTCTTTATTATCCAACTTGTGACCATTGATCCCAAGGAAGATGATAGCACAATAAACATAATGTAACCTCCAGAACTGCTTACGCTGACTCCCCATACTAGTTGCAAATACAGAGGCACCATGAAAAGGCACGTCTAGCTTACCATGGCGACGAAGCCCTGAATGAATACCATGAGTCCGAGGGTGCCTTGCAAAATTGATATGGGAATTACACTCTCTACTGCAATGTATTTTTCTATCATCATAAAGCTGAGTACTGATAAGATAAGCAGTCCACAACTCCACTTTTTGTAAGCAGGCCAGCTACTATCTTCTAAATTAGTGACACCATCATTTGCTGAAAAGAATAGGATAAAAGAAGAAATTCCAACCAACAAACACAAACTTCCTCCGAAGTCGATTTTTCTCCAAGAGCCGTTGCTGTCCTGCTTGTAATCTTGGACATGCCTGTATGACAGATAAAGACTGCCGAGACAAAATGGAACTTGTGGTATAAATAAACCATGCAAGCCGAATAGTTTCAGAAGGACACCGCCCAAAGGCCCTCCGATCCCTTGAAATACTGCGACCAATATAGCACCGTAACTCCAGTAAAGAGCCCTCTCTGATAACGGCAAAATGTCAGATAGCATAATGTTAGACATAGCACTATTCCCTGAACCACCCACGCCGCAGATCGCTCGAGCAATGGCAAGTTGAGGTATACTTTTGGAAAAGTTGCATAATAATACCCCAAGAGCAAAAGTACTTTCAGCGAACAGTAGACACCTTCTTCTCCCTATTATATCGCTCACTTTACCATATAGTGGCTGGGTAGCAGTTGTCGTCAATAAATATGCTGTAGCAACCCAAGTAACCATCGAAGCTTGTTGAAACCTAGAGACGATGTCATTAACCGTAGTAGAGACAATAGTGCCATCAAGTGCCGCAAGGGCGGAGTTATTCCACAAAGAGGCGAGTACCCATGGGAAATTTGAGTCCCTCAAGTCGATTTCCAAATCTTCTTCATCCTCTTCGTGATTAGAGTCATCATCAAGGGACCTGCATGTCGCTTCCACCCCAGATTTTTTAAAACTTTCAAGTTCAATGTCTTGAACTCCTTCCTGCACTTCTCTCATTTAAACCTAGAGCTGTCCTGGTTTTTGTGCCCAGATTCTTTATTAAAGGATTCAACGTTCAAAGTATGCAGCCACTTTATGCAATGAGCGATTACCGCTTAGTCATGCTAAATGAGTCAAAAGTGGGACATGTGGCTAAAAAATGTCACAGTCGATAGCAATAAAGAAGGGGACGTTAAGCTAGTGGTTAAAAGCGACCTTTAATATCATCTATCAGTTGTGAATCCATGCGTTGTTCAGGCTCAAGCTTAACTAGCACTTAGTATTTTAAGTTTTTTTATTAGAGATAAACCTGCGGAATGACTTTCTCTAGTAGATTAGAAAGATAAGAAAATGATAAAAAGAGCAATTGAGCTTTGAGGACCATGTTTTTCGTACAAACTTTGGTATAACTATTTTACATCAATCATCAATTCATCGGTAGCCTCTGGCTTATCGACAAATTCTCTGCTAGCTCCCGCGAGCAACTCCCTTCTTATCTCTGGACCGATAGCATTGTGGCCTCTTTGACGGACGGTCTCTAATAAAAAGTCTCTTTGATCTTGAGTGATATCATTTTTATACCTTTGAGCAAAACTTAAAAGTGCCTTATGCCATACAACTGGCAGCACCCTCGAGGCATCCTCGCCGTTACTTCCATCATCCAAAACTCTAAATCTCATGAAATAGTACACACATTCATCGACAGTTTGGTAAGGCAACGCGTATTTTTTCTCTAAAAGCACCTTGATAAATACAGTAGTTGCTGGAGAGAAGGGCAATCTCAATAAGTAACTTAGGGCTGCTGAGGAATGCAATACGGGTACAGAAACTTTCGCAAGTACACTAGCTGCAATGGTTGCTTCTCGGACATTACATCCGCTTTCTACGAGCGGAAACAAAAATCCTTTGAAAAATGCACTTGGTTTATAAAGCGATTTCTTCAGTGCACGATAAATGTGATAATTCAAAGTGTGGTCGGTTGAAGTTTCAATATTTTCGCGAAACCTATCCAATAATACGATATTAACGAATTGTTGAGCTTCAGCTGCACCCATATTAGAAACGAAAAGTTTCGTGGCTTCGAAAACGGCATGAGGTGACCACTCTTCTGGGTTAGTCACATACATAACATCTTGCCAATTCCTTAATGAGGGCAAAACTTTAAACAGCTTTGGTAATTTGCCGTGAGTCCACGTCTTGAGGATGGTACCGACGGCGGTATAGGCTCTAATAACTTTTTCAGGTAATGCCACGCCTTCTCTAGGCATTACTGGTCGCTGGATGTCTTTTTCCTGTGATTGTCCAAGATTGGGTCCATTTTCACTTTCCATTTCCTTCTCTCTGATTGACGCCAAGATTTTGTCCGCTAAATTGTAATTACCTCCGAAAGCATTAAAGTCCTTAGATTGCCTGAAATACTGGTCAAACATGGCAGCATCTTCTTCGTCCACTTGCACTAATTCTTCTTCTTCCTCTTCCGCTTCAATATCTTGCTCAGGTTCAAAATCAGAGATGTCCTGCTCGGGATTTTCGTCATCATCGTTTTCTGGATTCTCGTAGTTTACATTAAATCTAGCCATAGAGCTCTTTAATGCCGTCTCTTGTTTCTCCTCGTCATCGGCAATTTCATCCTGTTGTTCTTTGGCTAGCTGCAGAATTCGCCTGGAGGCCTTATCATCTACAAAATCTGTTGCATCATCATCCTCTTGTTCGTCCTTCCTTGTGTTCTTATGTTTTGTTTTTCTCAGGTGACCCTCTGCAGCATCCAGATCTTTTAAAAGAGGATCGTGCCTCTGTTTCCTACTCCTAGAATTTGTAGCTCTACCCATCACTTGCTGTCTGAAGTGTTGGTCTACTCTGTTTTTGCTTTGGGTGATATATACTCCAGTCACCTTATCTCATCGCATCTCATCGCATCCTTTTAAAATTTTTCAGAACTAAGCGACAGGAAAAAGAAATAACAATATAAAAATTTACTAAAAAAAAAAGAAAAAATATAGAAAAATTCACAAAATCTGTTAATACTCTTTAGCAAGGAGAACCAATCAATTGAACCCTAAAGCAGTGCGATAAATGCTAGCAAGCCAAATTACAACACCGCCTGTCCCGGCTAAATACACGGCGAGACAGAATTCTGGGCCAGTTATTACACAGACATCAGAAGCCGTCGAAAGCATTAAAAATACCAATCCTCCGGATGACAGTATCCGCTTTACACCAGGATGTGAATCGCCATTCCTTACTGCCGTTACATCCTCGTAAGGTCCCCCCACAGACAGTTTTTCAACGATGTTTTCCTCGCGTAATGTAGTCTTTTCAACCACTAATCTAAGCGCTTCTGAGACTTGGTCTAAGTGATTAAATACCTTGTTTATGGTCTGAGAATCAGACGTCATCTGCACAACCTTCAACTGGAAGAGTAGATTCAGTGCAAATAGTATCTGTGTTTCATTTTGCAATGTTTCTTCTATTTCAGTTACCATGCTATCAATAGCTGACAGCCTTTGAGCCGCTTCTTTTAGTATTGATTCTCGTACATTGTATTTGGAATGGGAGGTTGCAATCGTCTTTTCAATAGTGTCAGCCAACCTGTGTGAAATAATTCCCAAACCTTGCGTTGATGATGGAATTAGTGATGTAGGAATAGGTGCACAAATCCCAAGGTGTATTAAAGCGACCAAATTCAATAAAATGCTTTGAATCAGCATACTACTTTATTCCAAGTGTTTAAGTACTTTTCCTTCAAAGTACCAATCAATTGTTCTTGTTCTCGATTTATTTTGTATTTCCACTCGTTTAAACAAGAAACAAGTCATTTAATAGTGCTTCTCCATCATTCGCATTATGTTCATGTGTTTCCCGCTGTCATCATTAGATCACGTGATGTTGAAATTTCCCAAAATTTATAAACAAGATCAGAAGTATTCCTAGGCTATTCTTCGACGGGGCCTGATAATTTACAAAAGGAACACGAAGAGACTTTTTGTTTTGCAAAGTCTGGGAACATAAAGTTGGCAGAATAGAAATGAAAAGAGCCGGTAGTGAGGATTCTAATGGTGTCATTACCAGTACGAGGGGAAGAAAAGCCACCAAGACGCATGATTCGCATATATTGAATCACATCAATGACTATATGCCCTACTACGTCTCTGTGAGACCTCTAGATATCTTTTGCTGGGGTACTGGATCTATGTGTGAACTGGGACTAGGACCATTAGCCAAGAACAAAGAAGTCAAAAGACCACGTTTAAATCCGTATTTGCCCGTCGATGAAGTCAAGATAGTATCCATTGCAGTTGGGGGTATGCATACATTGGCTCTTGATGCTGAAAGCAATGTTTGGTCTTGGGGCTGTAATGATGTGGGTGCTCTTGGTAGGAGCACTGCAGGCGCGGATGAACAGTTGAAAGACATGGATGCTGATAATTCTAGTGATGATGAAGACGGTAATTTGAATGATTTGGAGTCTACTCCAATGATGATTCCAAAGCAAAATCTGCCTCCTTTGCAAGAAGGTCATAAGATCATCCAACTGGCTGCTACAGACAATCTGGGCTGTGCTTTATTCGATAACAGTGAAATTTACGCATGGGGAACATTCCGTTGCAATGAAGGTGTTTTAGGTTTCTACCAAGATAAAATTAAAATTCAACATGAACCGTGGAAAGTTCCGCCATTCTCTAAGTATAAAATTGTGCAAATGGCACCTGGTAAAGACCACATCTTATTTTTGGACGAAGAAGGTGTCGTCTTCGCTTGGGGTAATGGTCAACAATATCAACTTGGTCGCAAAGTAATGGAACGCTTTCGTCTTAAGACTTTGGATCCTAGACCTTTTGGGCTTAAACATATCAGGTTCATTTTTTCAGGCGAGAATCACAGTTTCGCCTTAACCAAAGAAGGTAAGCTATACAGTTGGGGACTGAATCAATACGGCCAATGTGGCGTGTCTGAAGAAATTGAAGATGGTGCCTTAGTAACTGTACCCCAGGAGGTTATATTACCTGAAGATGTCAATGTGAAGTGGGTGTCGGCGGGTGAGCATCACTCGCTCTTGCTGACTCAAGACGGTGATATCTATTCCTTTGGGAGACTGGATATGCACGAAACTGGAATTCCCAAGAGTGATTTGCCAGAAGAAACCTACAAGGATGTTCATGGCAACGCGCGTGCAGTTCCTATACCCACGAAATTGAAAAATATGCCCAAATTCAAAACTGTCGCTGCAGGATCTCACCATTCTTTGGCGGTGGCTCAAAATGGTATAGCTTACTCTTGGGGATTTGGTGAGACATATGCTATTGGTCTCGGGCCTGCTGGGGAGGATGTGGAAGTTCCAACCAGAATTAAGAACACCGCTACTCAAAATCATAACATCGTTGAAATTGGAGGTGGCGGACAATTTTCCGTTTCTGGTGGTATTAAGCTTTCGGATGAAGATGCAGAGAAAAGAGCTGAGGAGATGGGTGATGAATAGATAAAAAGCGACAAAATCAAAAGCATTACAGTGGAAAAGCTGGTTTTCAAATATCTCATCGCAATGTAACATAATAGCATCATCCATGGTGGTAATTGATGGACAAAAGTTGTATATTTCTCGTCTTTTTTTTTTTCGTTTCTTGGTATGACATTTGTATATTTATATGTAAATTTAATTAAGAATAACATTATCCTCGATCCATTCTGACTTTGAGGCCCTTCTTAAGAAGATATTGTTTAACATCATTTACAGTGTATTCGCCTCTGTGAAACATGCCTGCACCCAAGCAGGCGTCGGCTTTCGTCTTTGTAAAAGCCTCTTCGAAGTGTTCAGGAATTCCTGCGCCACTGGATGCAATTACAGGTACCTTGACTGCGCTCTTTACATGGTCCAAGAGTTCCAAGTCATAGCCAGAATTTGAGCCATCCTTATCAATGCAATTTAACAGCACTTCTCCGGCACCCAGTGCTTCACATGCCTTGGTTAGTTCCCAGACGCCTAAATTCCTCGATTCTCTGCCACCTTTGATGGTGCATTGATACCAGCAATAATCCTGGCCTTTTTCATTAGGAAACTTTGTTTGAAGAGTCTTATTCTTAGTGTCCTGCGGACCATCAACGTAAACTCTTTTTGGATCAACTGAGATAACCACTGCTTGAGCACCATAGGCCTTGGAAATGGTCTCAATTGGAGAAGTTCCATCGCCATGACCGCCCATTGAGTAGTATTTTTCTGCTGCATATACTGCGTCGGTACCAATGGAAACTTTGTCAGCACCTGACCTGAAGTACAGGCTTGCTACATCAAGTGCTGGAATTTTGGTACCGTCGACGTCAACGACATCCTTGATACCACCGCCCACTGTCAATGGCACGAACACGGTTTTTGCTGCAAGTCTCAAGACTTCCAACATAGGTGTGTCTTTGAGCGGGCAATCCCTGAACGAAGTGATGTTTAGAAAAGTCACCTCATCGGCACCCTGTTCATAATATTTCTGAGCAAGCTCAACCGGTTTGCCCAAGTTTCTCACATCATTCTTCTGGCTTTTCTCACGAACATCATACTGGTCGCCCTTGGTGACCACCATATCACCTTGGTCATTGGTACGGACATCTAAACAAGCAATGATCCTTCTTGTCAAGCCGTAGTTGGAGTAATCGTTTACTAATGCCTTTTTTTGCTCTTCAGTGTAGCTGGTAATGGGGTGCTGCTGCTTCAAGAAGTTTTCGATGACGTGCAAACCGGCCAACCCTGATTTTTCAGGATGAAATTGAGTTGCAAAGATATTGTCCTTGTATACTGCAGCAAGAAATTCCTGCGAGCCATATCTGGCCTTGGCATATCTCCAAGAATCCTTTGCCAAAACCTCTTCGGTCTTCGGACTCAAGATGGCAGCGTAAGAATGGACAAAGTAGTATCTCTTGTATGGGTCGAGACCAAAGAATGAATCTGAGTCGGGGGTACAACTGTTCCATCCGATTTCTGGGACGGGCTTGTCAGAGTCGTCAAATCTGGAGAGCTCGAAATCGATGTATTTCAGACCTGGGCTTTGAGGACTTTCTTCGGAAGTGGAGAATAATGCCTGCAAACCGACACAGATCCCCATTATGGGCTTGCCTGATGCTATAAATTGTCTTATAGGCTTTTCAAATCCTCGGGAAAACAGATTATCCAAAAAGTGGCCGTAATTCCCCACTCCGGGAAGAAATAGCTTCGAGGCGTAGGCCAGCTCTGGGTCGTCGCTTCTCTTGATCAAGCGAGCCTCGTAACCAAGGCGCTCAATAGCATTAATTAGGGACTGTAAGTTCCCGCTTTCAACGTCTATGATGTGTACAACCGACATGGTTATGGGTCAATTAGCGCGGAGACTTGAGGATAGTTCTGTAGGTGCGTCACATAGCGAGCTTTTAAAAGTACGTTCTTTGTTCTTTTACATGACTCAAAGGATGAGATGGGCCCAGGTGGAAAAAAAATAATAAAAAAAAAAAAACGAAAAAATGAAGGCAAAAAAGCTAAAAAGGAAAATCTACCAGAATCTCTAGCACTGAATTAGATTTACGTCCTCGAGGTATATAAGGAAAAAAGAAAAAGGATAACGAACAATGTTCAATGATGACGAATGATAAATAACTATATTATTGAAAGGAATAGAATCTTATTTTTTGTAGTGCTCTCTTCTCTGTCTGACGGCAGCTGCTAGCTTCTGCAATACGTCGACAGTAGTCTCCCAGCTAATACAGCCGTCGGTGATGGAAACACCGTACTTGAGACCAGCCTTACCCTCCGGTGGGACGCTCTGCTTGCCCTCGTTGATGTTGGACTCTATCATAACACCAACTATTTCTCTCTCGCCATTGGCGATCTGCTCGCAGACGGCGTCGTTGACCTTTGGTTGGTTCCTAAAGTCCTTGTTGGAGTTACCGTGGGAGTAGTCGATCATGATACCATTGGAACCTTCAGGCAACTGCTTCTTGGCGTCGGCCACAGACTTGGCGTCGTAGTTGGTACCTGCCTTACCGCCTCTTAGAATCACAAAGCAGTTGTCATTGCCCTTGGTAGTCGTAATAGCGGCAACGCCGTGCTTTGTCACACCCATAAAGTGGTGACTGTGAGACGCAGCTTGCACGGCATCGACGGCCACTCCAAGGGTACCGTCGGTACCATTCTTGAAACCTACTGGGAAGGAGAGACCCGAGGCCAACTCTCTATGTAGTTGCGACTCGGTGGTTCTGGCACCGATTGCGCCGAAGGACAGCAAATCAGTCAAGTACTGAGGCGAAATCGTGTCTAGCATCTCGGAACCGATGGGGACACCAGCGCTAGTCAAATTAACAAACAATTGTCTGGCACTCTGAAGACCCTTGTTGATATTGAAGCTGTTGTTGATTTCCGGGTCGTTAATCAGTCCCTTCCATCCTACAGTAGTTCTTGGTTTCTCCAAGTAGGCTCTCATGATTATACACAGGTCTCCCTTCAATTCATCCGATAGTGCTTTCAATCTGCGAGCGTAGTCCTGTGCCGCATCCAGGTCGTGGATGGAGCAGGGTCCCACGACTACTAGCACCCTGTCATCTCTCTTGGAGATGATCTCACCGGCTTCTCTTCTTCCTCTCTTTGCGGTCTCTAAACTCGTTGGGGTGGCCGGTACTTGTACCTGGAGCAGGGCGGGCGACACCAATGGGTCGTAGCCAACAATTCTGACATCCTCGTTTGGCTCTTGGTTGGTTTGCATGCCCTCGGCAGGGAAAACTGTTTGCTCGGTCATTGTGTGTGTATGATTATGCGAATGCGATAGTGGTTTCTTTTCGGCAAATAGGAAAGTGTCGAGAATATAATTCCCAAGAATGAATTTAGCTCCAAGTTTAAGAATGAATTGCAAAAGTGGGGCGAATCAATTTAACTTCGAGAAATGGTCTGTTCGAATTTTCAAAGAAACTTTTTTTCTTCTTCACTGAGTCATTTAGCGTATTAGCGATGATGGGCACGGCGAAGCTGAAAAATTTTTTTTTCACTGTAAAAAGGACAAAGACGTAAGCGAAAAGGCGGGTCATATTGCACTTGAGTCATACTTTTCGCTGGCTCGCTGGCTAACACGGGCTAAATGAATAATGCTGGAGAAGCAATGCAGAAGCTGAATCTTTGGCGGTAATCTTTACTTGACTTTGACGGAGGAAATCCGCTAAACATTTGCGAAATTGGCGGCTCTTGATCCCCATTCGCGAATCTCGAGCCTAACTGTAGCGCATGTCGGCACGGACAACCGCGAATGGCAACTCATCCTGGTATCCCAATAGCCAGATAGAACCATCCGCAGATCACAATTGATCGCAGTGGCAGGCAGAACCGTGTGCAAATGACATTTTGATCGTACCTCCAGCTAAGACCATCCGCAAATCACAACTGACCGCAACGCCGGGTAGAACCACCCACGAACTACGAATCTGGGGGCAGCTCCCAGTACCAGCGCAACTCTCGGCACACTCACCCGCGATTCCACCTCTACCTACTTATAAAGGTGATCCGTTGGGCACACATGATTTTCACGTGCTACTTGTTTTTTCCTCTTCGCCTACCTCCAACAGCGAAACCGCACTCCTTCTCTGGCCACGCGCTTCTCGAATCCGCCACAGTCGCAAACGCACGGCACACATGCATGTGTTAATAATAGGTGCAGATATATATAGCTCCTGCACGACTCTTGCGCCAGAACATTCTTTAAAGTCACGTGTGCACCGCGCCCACCACACCCTTCTCCGCCTTTGTTCGATTCTTCGCTCTCGCCTAGCGATTGCTTACTTATCCACCCAGATAACAACCGGTTTTTGCTATGCGCTGCCAAAGGAGTTTCCTCCCAGGCAATGATGACATAGTGACTATCGGACCGTGGAAAATCTTATCTGCTGCGATTGGTGAATCTGCTCAGGATCACCGCGTGCACGTGACTTCCCCACAAACTTTTTTTTTTTCAGATCGCGGTACCCCTAAAATTCCATGCGCCGGGTGGACGATACCTCTTTTGTGTCACATAGTTTTACGTTTCAGCCCTGAACATTACGCCGAGCTACCTCCGAATGTTTGCGCCCCGCGGGCCGAGTTCGTTACACCTTGGGAGGGGATGACTTGCCCGGCTCACCGGCGGCGTTAACTGGGCCGCTGAGTTCATATATATAAGGGATGTACGGACTCTGACAATCTCACCCCTCCACACCTCAATAATAGTAGCGAGAACTGCAACGACAACAATCAAAGACAGGAGTATGGGAATCTGTACAGAGACGTTGAAAACGCTGGGGCTGACTTCAGCATTGACAACAGGCGTTGCAAACTCAGTATTCACCGCTGACAGCCAGACGAAGCGGGCCCGTAGCAGCTCTCTTCCTTCGATCCTCAAGATATCCAGTCACGAATCGGCGAGTTCCGGGGAGGAACATGAGAAGAGGCACAAGCTGGTCAAGCTCAAGAACCTGAAGAATGGCGGGACCACTGTCAGGAACGATAGCGGCCAGTACGAGTACTATTACGATCCGCTAGAGACCGGGAACAACCCGTACACCACGCTTTGCGAGAGCGCAGACAAGGGCTACAGCGTGGAGCTGAAGATGGACAGCGGCAAGGACAAGACTGTAGTGATGCCAGACCTTCCGATCCAGTACTGCGAGACCACGCCGTCTCACCGCGGATCTTCCACAGTGCATCTATTCGAGTCGTCTTCGACGAGTGCGCTTCCCAACCTAGCGGCTGCCGCGGAGGGCATCACAAACGGCGGCGTAGCTGTGGAGGGCAGAGTGGTTATCAGGATGAAGAATTCCGGCAGACCTCTGAGGCTGCAGCAGCAGACGGTGTCGCTGAAGTGCTTTGTCGAGGAATACGCGTGCTTCGTAGATACCACCAAGCAGCGCCCCAGCAAGCAGGTCAAGCTGGTGAAGGACGGCGAGCGTGACTTCTCGTACCTGCTGCCGTTCAGAGAGCTGAAGCTGGACCTGACACATATGGTATCGGGCCAGTACTTGGCGGGCGGATCGACCTACGAGCTGCCCTTCGCCTTCACGCTGAAGCCATACGAGTTTCCCTCAAGTGTGCGCACATACTTCGGCACCACAGCTTACCGGGTTGAAAGTGTGACGAAGATCGGCGGTAGCGGCAGCACAGGCACCATTGGCATCATTGGCAGCAACGGAAGTGCCTCCAGCACCGGCAGCACCGGCAGCACTGGCAGCGGCACGTGTTTCCTGACCGACCAGCTACATCTCAAGCGAGTGCTGCCCATCACTACAAACATCAAATACGAAAGCGTCCAGATGCAGGGCGAGTGGAACAAAGAGCTCAATTACAACGTGTTTCTGAGCAACAAGATGATCGAACTCGATTCGCCTTTTGACCTGCACTTTGGGCTGCTGCGCAACGCTGGGTCACGACTCCGCCTCGAAAGCGTCGTGGTGTCGCTGTCGCAGACCGTGGCGATCCCATGTGTCAACTCGCGCACTGCGGCAAATCTGCCGACGTCGTATCTGAAGAAGAACGACGTAGAGATCTACAAGGCCACCGACCTGGGCAACAAGAATGCTGTCAACGCCAGCACCAACGCAGCCGACGCAGCCGACGCCGGCGAATGGTTGCAGTCCAAGCGCTACGGCGACAGTAGCCAGGACGCGCTCCAGCTGCACAAGCTCAACGATCTGCGCGTCTGTTGCAGCAGCAACCAAAACAGCTGGATACGCCCCTTTTATTGCGAGCTGAGCGCCAAATGCACAGATCGTGCCCGACTCAAGATAACGCACATGCTCAACTTAAGACTCACGGTTGCTAACGCCGCCAATTCACGCGGCACGCCCTCTGGCGACAGCCGTCTCACCTACTTAACCTTCAAGATTCCCATATTGCTAGTTGACAGTGACATGACCATGAACTTATGGTTGCCCCCTTATGTGCCGTCGCTCAACCCGCCCAGTTATGAAGAGGCGACACCGAGCGACAGCGGGGCCAAAAGTAAACGCCGCGACGGCCACCACCACCGTCGTCACCACCACTAGGTACTGTAGCCGTGGTGTGTGGGTGATTCTTTCTATCCACGACTCAAAAGGTGGGTGTTTGTATAGGGCCAGGGGCCGAGTATTTGTTTTTTAGCACATGTTAAAATGACACCATTGCGCAGGTTGCACGGTGCTGCAAGGTAATGCAGCCGTTTTTCTTTTCGGAGTATATCCTTCCTACGGTCTAGAACCCGCACAGGGCAACGCCTGTGCAGTCGGCACAGCGGCGTTCATTGGGTTGCGCTGCGTTTAGCTGCGCCGCGCTGCCTCTACTATGCCGATGACTCTTGTGGACTGCTATGTGTGTAGTAGATAGCACACCTTGTGCCCCTGTCACCCTCTTGCCTTGCGCGCTACCTTTGCTCATTCTTTGCCGGCTCTTTTTCCATCCACTCCCGGCTCAACTTTTCAATCCGCGGACCGCTCTAAAGCGACTTTTTATTTTTTTTCCTCGGGAGCTACGGTTGTTTGCCCAAAAAGGGTGCACGCGGTCTTTATGCGGTTCGTTAGAGTAGTATGATGCTGCTTCTGCTGCTACTTTTACTAACTACTGCCACTGCTATTACGACTATTACTGCTACAGCTATTATTGCGTGCTGCGCATCTCGCGCGGTATGTGAGCTATGTGCGGCGTGGTGGCGAGGGAATATATTGTATATATATGTACATGTATATATAGAGAGGCCGCAGCGGGCTTGGCGTGTGAAGCGAGCCGTAGGGAGGGAGATCGAAGAAGTAGGAGGTGCTCAAGATGAGCGACTCGTTGAAGCTGCCCTCTATTCGCAATTTGTTAAACCTGGCATCGGAGCAGGGTCACGTGGACGCGGATCGTGTCCCGCTGCTTTGCCCGGGACCGGCGCCGGCGCCGGAGCCAGTGCCGATGTCGATGTCGATGTCGGTGCCGTTGCTATCGTCGGGGCATGTGCCCGTACCTGGTGCTCTTGCTGCTCCTGTTGCTGCCGTGATTCCCGTGCCACGGGCAGCCAGTCCCCCCTGTTCTTTGCTGTTGCGCGAGAAGCCGGTGGAGGAGGCGCCGAGGTCGGAAATCGCACATGACGTGAAGCCTGAGTTTGGCGGACAGCTGGGTAAGGAGCGGCGCTCCGGACGGCGGTCCAATCTGCCCAAGGAGACGGTGCAGATCCTGAACACGTGGCTGCTGGATCACCTGCGGAACCCATACCCCACACCACAGGAGAAGCGCGAGCTGCTCATCCGCACAGGGCTCACCAAGATACAGCTGTCGAACTGGTTCATCAACGTGCGGCGTAGAAAGATCTTCTGTGACTACTACGAGATGGCGCACCGGCGCGGCGAGCGAGGCGGCGTTGGCAGCGGCGACACGCGGCGGGTAACCGAGGAGGCCGTGCGGGCTGCCACGCGTGGCACCGCAGAGGATGAACTGGCCAAGCGGTTTGCCCAGGCACCGTTGATGCGTAGAAAGAAGCTTATCGACCGGCTGGAGGAGCTCAAGCGTGCAACTCGTGGCGACCCGTGAAAGTCACGTGATTGGGCTCCATATTCATATTCAGGACGGCGTTATGATTCAAGATGCAAATGACACAAAAATGTTTCTGTAGTATTAGCGAGCGGGATCTTGTAGCAGCAGGGCGCAGGTTGTGGGCACTCTGCCCGTGCCGTGCGACTCACGATAATGTTGACTTTGGCAGGCATGATCACGTGCTGAGCACGAGGTTTACACTTTCACAAAAATAAAGTAATATATATGTGTATATATAGATATATATGTATGCTAGCATCCAAACAGCAGGGCTTTCTACCTTGACTCACTCCGGCACGTAGTTGTCTTCCTGGTCGGATGCCGCGGCGACGTCTGCGTCGGCTGCCTCTCCATCTGCATCTGCAGCGGCATGAACCTCTGCCTCAGGCATATGGCGTCTCCGTCTCCTGTGTCTGGGCCTTGCTTGGTGATCGTAGTTGTTGCCAATGCGATCGGCAAAGGGGATTGCGAAGCCTCCTCTCGATGCGTCATACTCGAATCTCAGCTCGTCAGATACCTGTCCGCCGCTTTTACCGCGGCCAAACTGGCGGCCGTCCTCGAAGCCTGGGTCAATGTCGATGGTGATGTTGCGGTCGTCCAATTTGGTGTCGCCAAGATACTTTACGGCGTTGAGAGCCTCCTCGGGCTTGGAGTAGATGACGAAGCAGAAGCCGCAGGGCGTAAACTTGAACCTGTCCAATCCCATCACTATGCGCTGTATGGTGCCGCACTTGCTAAACAGTTCGTAGATCTGCTCCTCAGAGGTGTAGAACGACAGGTTTCCCACGTACACGGTGCCTGAGCGCATTGACTGCCTCAGCTCATCGAGGCCGTGTGGGTTCTTGCGCGCCTTGCGCAGCAGGTAGCTTGAGGGTGTGTCCAGCCGCTTCGCTGAGTGGTCGTAATGTATCTCGTCAAATTCCGCCAGGGACATGATAAGTTCGTGCGAGCTGCTGCGTGTTGGGATGTGCGTGTTTGGATGCTCTGTTGTCTGTTTCTTCAGTTGACGATTCGATGAGCTTTTGTGCTTGTGAGCGAAACGACGGCGGAGCGAGCGTAGCTAACCACGAACACGGTCAACAGAAAGCCAGCTGCAGCGCCAGATCGATGCTGCGCAGGTGCTAGAGCAAGCTGCAATTGCTACTGAGAGACTCCGCGGTAGCTGCCAAAGCAGTGAATCTATTGCGAGCTGCGCGATCTACACAAGCCGCAGGCCTTCTCGTTAGCACGTTGTGTCTATATAACCGCCCTTTCACATTTCTGTTTGCTTAAATATACATATTATAAGGGCCCCTGTATAGCACTTGTCAGATGGCATAGGTCTTTATGAAAACGTTTACAAAATATCCAGTAGTATATACCACATGTAGCATACCCTTCATATTCCGCTCTAGTGGTAAATAATCATTTTTCCCAATCAATATTCCTGGTCTTCTTCCTCCTCCCACACTTCTTCTTCCTCTTCTTCCTCAGTGAGGGGCACATAATCCGAGTCCTCATCCTCCAAATAGTCTTCGTCTTGCTCCAATAGTAAAACTGATTCTCCAATTAGGGAGGATCTACCTAGCCCCTTGGGAGGTTTCGACTCGTCATAATGGAAATTCCACATTTCAGACCCATCCTTCAACCAGGACAAGGCCAATATAGGGAGCAGCTGTGCTGGTACAACATATAGTAAGGCTGGCTGCGCTGTCTGATACCGTTTTAGTGCCATGAAGCAACCGGATAGTGAAGCAACATAGCTCACTGTAGCCGTAGTCGCATACACGCCCCAGTAGCGTCTATTCAAATGAAATTCCGTGTCAGGATGCGATAAATGCCATTTGTAAATGTCAAATTTGTAACAGAGTGAGATGAATATTCCGGGCAACACGATATCCCCCAGCCCGATAAGTCCCGTGGGTATTTGGATCTTTATGGGAAGATCCAGGTGTGCTGCGTTCGTCATCAAGGGAGTGTAGAAGACAAAATAGACATCGTACAACAACAAAGCGCTTAGCACGTACGTCGCAGACTTTAAGTTCTTGAACTGAATCTGGGTGATGGCGTATATGGCACAATTCATAGGTATTATTGGTACCTGAGGAGAGGTCCTCACAAGAATCACAGAAAGAATGAGCGATGGTATCATATCTAGTCTAATGTAGGCATTGGTTAGTTGAGTAACAGATGGCACGTCAGAGGGCTCCTCACTTTCGGAGCCCCAAGGCTCGCCAGTAGGGTTCTCTCTGTAGTTCAAGTTGGGCGAAAACCAAGAGATAGGGTGAAGAAAGCGATTATTGTCTGCAAAGGTTAATCTGTAGCGTGGGTTCACCCTCAAGGGGTCTAGACTCGTCCATTTGCCGAGAAGCCTTGCCATGGTGTTCAGCAGATTAGAATAGACAAATGTGCTAGCAATGACGCTGAAGGCGGTAAAAGCGTAACTGAGAATGGTCATTAGCATATCAGAGTAGTATAATGCCACAAGGATGACGGCGCAACATATTGGGATTATTATAGCGTCCTGATCGTCCAACCTCATCTCTGGCTCCTCCGTCTCCAGCTCCAAGTCTGTTGGATCAAATAGTGGGTCATTGCTTGTTGGTGGCAAAGAAGTATGTGGAATAGATGTAACAGAGGTCAAAGCTCCTGATACAGCCAACACAGTAGCAATCGTTACCAAAACATTGCTTACCGGATGCTGTGCAAGCCAAAACGTACAACGGCTGGCTATACCACTAGAGCTCAGAGCCTTTGGGATCCTGCTGAACGCCTGCTCTAACTGCAAAGAAGATATTGGTTCCATTTATTTTCTTTACTTTTCGTTATGTGGTTAGTAGTTGGTCAACCGGGGGGGACCCTTGAGGGGCGAACAATATATTAAAAATGTACACCGTGCTGATAGCAAGCTCTCGCTCGTTAGCCAGAAAGAACACTGTAAATAGTTTATCGTATAGAGAGTATCCGAGCAATGCTGTATTTTTTAGAAACCTGCAGCACTATTCGTGGTAAAACGCTATCGGACTCTTAATGAGTCCTTCATTGTTCAGCCCCGCCATAGCGCATTAATCGGTAGACTAGCGTTTAAAGCGCAGGAGGAAGAAAAAACAAGGAAAAAAGCATACTCTGTCCAAACCATATGCTAGATATTGTACAAGTACACATTTACCGCTTACGCTGCTTTTTCCATTTAAATGCTACGTTGCCCCTAGCATCTACCGTTTTCTTTTTGGAACCTTTTTTCATCAGTTCCCGCTGCATGTCCATGCGATTTTGAACCTGTTTCAATTGAGCTTGCCTCACCAAGTGATCTTTAAGCAACTTGTATTTTTTCAATTTTTTCTTGTCAAGGGATTCCTTGGGCATGAGTTTGGAGGAGTCGACAAGATCGTCTCGAGCTAGTTGGTCTTTTGTTAGCCTGTTCTCTCGCCTATTTAGCATTTCGGGGGTTGTATTAAAATGCTCAACTGGGTCGAAGGTCTCCAGTTCCTCCCTATCATCTACAAACACAGTATGTTTGCCGCTGGACTGAAATAAGAGATCTTGTTTTCTTTTGTCCATCTGTTTCAATTCCATCTGTCTCAGTGTTCTTACATAATTGCTATCCTGTGTCTTTAGCAGCTTAACCTGGTCCGTAGATAAAGATTCATGGAGCCCTCTAGATTGCACCAATAGACCCTGAGGATCAGTCTTCCTCGATGACATGGCGTGATAGTATTCATCTGGATTACGGTCCTTCGCTTTTCCTCGCAGAATTTTGAGAGTATTTTCCTTACGATGGTGATCCTGGGCTCGCTTGACATAGTCCTTATGCTTCTCTAGAAACCCATATTTTGCACGCGAATTAAGCTGCGAACGTTCGCGATGCTGCTTCTTTTGCACATTGTGCACCAGTTTTGCCATAGTTTTTAATGCGATGTAATGGGATATTCAACGCTGTATACCTGCAGGCTGCTCAGGATCTTATCGAAAGACTGTTTTTTAATGATGAGATGAGATGAGATGAGCTTTAAAATTGTTAAAAGAAAATTCAAAGAAAAATTCGTTTCTGGTGATAAGTAAGTCAGGCAAGTAAAAGCCTACTGGTGGTATGAAGCTGTACTTGAGGAGGGAGGAATCTCCAGTTGTCATCTTGGCACATCACTGTCCTAATAATATAGACTTTTTTTGACTTAAGATAATTTGTCGCTATTTTTTCACATAAAATGTAATGTTAATGCGTGGAGGCTATACTTGGTCCAGTTGCTACTAAAAATATTACTGCTGGGACTAAGTTGTAAACATCATGCAGTACCAACGGTATGCTATTGAAAAGTAAAATATCATCTTTATTCAAATTAGGAAACGTGAATTTTGAAAAAAATAGTCATTACAAATGAGAGAAGTGACACTATTTAATTCTGCCGCTATAGGTTGAAGTCACAGCTTTGTGAAATGTACACTTTCACCTACATTAACCATAAATTTAACACACGATTTGTATTTGTTTATTTTTGAAAGTATTGATATCATCAAAGAACGGATATGAAGTTTATCAGTGAACCAAAAGAGAATTTTCTTACCTAAATATAAAGGCAAAATCAATCAAGAAATAAAAGCGTCGCTATATTGATACACCTTACCATCCAAATACTAATATAATATCAACACGTAAATATTATCCGGCTTAGAGCAAACCACTTAACCACTTATATATCGTAAATAAAAGATAAGTAAAGGAAAATAGGCGGTAAATCATTAAAAGATGTTACTTCTCATTCTTACGGTTTTTGCCTGCGTTTTAACATCTGGCAAATTAGCACGCATCATTCCTATTTGTTTGCAGGCTGAATGTCTATCGTTATACTGAGGCAGTTAACTGGTTTAAAAACAAAGCATCAGTACAATAACTATCATACTAAAACCAAAAAAAAAAATGGACATCATTAAGCGGAAAATCAAACTAAAACTCCCCTTCAAAAAAAAGGCACTGTACCCCTTGAGCATCTCTGTACTCTATAGACTTCAGTTACTCACAGTTTTATACGCTTAACATACCACGTGATTTTATGTTGATTACCTTTTCTACATGATTACAGTTCAAGGATATAGAAGTTTTCGAAAGAAGGAACAAGCTCTATACTAAAACAACTCCTAATGACAGGAAACAAGCTACCAGATTTCTCGTCATGTCTGAAATTTATGATAGCGGCTAGAAAGCATCTACTCTATTTCTACAGAAAGCAAGGGTCCGATGATGCTGCAAATGCTGACATTGATGTCGAGCGTCAAGCAAATATCTTAAAGAGTCTGGTGGAGCGTTCTTACATGCACGAAGGCGTGTCATGCTATGTTCTCAAGAGCATACCGCAAGAGGGATTGCCAACGTATGCGGACCAAACGTACATGGCTTTGGAAATTGTGATCGTACCACAAGTTCACACACTGAGCAGGGAAGAGCAGAACACTCTTGTACGTATGATGGTGGCATCACAACAGTCAAGACCAACAAGATTGTTCATCGGAATGATTTCGTGGGACGTAGATCGTGAACGTAAAATGAATGGAGACGTGGAAGCCGCCTTGTCCTCACGTATAACTTTGGAAGATTGGCTCAAGCACAAGTTTTGGCTGGCATGCTACGAACCTTTTGAGAACGAATTAGTGTCACCGATGCGTGAAAGTACGCCGGAACCCTTGAAGAATATCCGATACACCGAAGTTCACGCCAATCGGTCCATCCATCGCTATATACTTGACGTGATGATCCACTTGCGTATGCACCGGCTGGTGGATACCACCAAGGGGGGAGGGGTCCACACTGGATCTTCGGCAGATGTGCTAGAACTTTCCCAGATGATTGCTATATACAAATACAAGAGACAATTTGTCACCCCAGATCATGTGAAGCAGGCCTGCATATGGTATTTTCCTATGCATCTAGAACTGCTAACGTCTTCGCTCATGGATACAAGCGTAATGTATGGCAGCAAACCTGAGCTAGTAGATGGGCTATTGAGCCGCATTGCTGAGGTTAAACTAAAAGAATCAGTGGAATTGGAAAACCCACTTTTCTTAGAGACTTTGGTAGTTCGAGACGTCTTGAAAAAAGTGGTACCCCCAGTATGATCCCTTATGGCCACTGTGGCCATAGGTGTAATTATACGGAAAGAATGTTGAGGGCTTTACCCCCTTCCACTACTGAGGAGTGTTACCTCGTGCGTTGCTTCGGCTAAAACGCTGAAACTTGCGAGTGATGAAGAGGCGCGTCTTTGCCTGTTAGGAAATGCATGTGTGCGAGCAATAGATGAACGCAGGGTCTTCCATTGGAAGCCGATTCTCTTAATTTTTTCTCTTCTACTATTTTTAGCATTACGTCATTTTTGATCTCAATACGCGCTGACACATTATGGAGCAATTGACGGATCATTCGTCTACTAGAAAACATATAAAAGGAAGCAGTACTTGGTTGAAGTAGATACAATTGTGGCAGACTTCATCAAAAAGCAACACCTCATAAAAAAAACAACCTCCCTCCGCAATGCAATTCTCCACTTTATTTCTAACCGCGCTCGCCTCTATGCAGGCAGTTTATTGCGAAAGCTCCTAACAATTCGGTCTATTAACAATTAGGTCTGGCTCTAACTTGCAGTATGCAAGCGTTTACGCTGAGGGTGACACTTTGTACTTCGGTTCTAGCAATGACGCCTTGGATGCAGAGGTTACCGACTGTGGATTGCTCAAGCTCTCCGATCAGAAGTATGCCTACATTGATAAGGATGGCACTGTGAAGCAAGGTTGTAGCGATGATGCCTCCTCCGGTTTTGCAATCAAGAATGGCCACTTGGCGTTCAATGACTCTGAAGGATTTTTTGCTGTGCCTACTGACGGTAAGTACAAAGTCTCTGAGAAATCTGTCGACAGTGCTGTTGGTGTTGCGATCAGGGCTCAATCTCTGAAGGGTGGAAACACTGTTCCTGACTATACTCCAGAGGGCGAGAATTGCTGAACGGCACGATTTTATGTCCAAGTCTCCGCGGTGTGCGGTGCCTCTATGAGCTAATTGCTATATCTACTGGCCTAGCCCTATTATGTAGTGAATGACCTTTTTTTTGGAGTATGCTATAAAAATGCATGTTGGTCTTTTCAATGCCGACAAAGTTATTTTTTACTACTTTTATTTTCTAGTTACTTTATTTTTTCATCTTTGTCATTTTTTTCGTTTTTAGTTTCTTTTGCGGTTTTCTCGCTTGCCTGATCGAACGAATCCTTGCATAAACTTCGCTACACGATATGACCCCATACAACAGGAAGAGAGGTCCAGCCGGAGAAGAAGATATGAGGAACATATAGTTGCTCATACTGTGGTGTCTGAACTGATGATCGAGCCCGCTTTACCCGGTTTCAACGACAGTTTGGTTCTCTGCGACGAACACAACAGCGAAGCCGATTTATGCGTCCAAGAGATGTGGGGAGTGGGGCAAGAGGGGAAAGAGGAGGTAAATTAGGGGGGCATCCGGCGATCAATGTCGATCTGATTTTTTTTTTTTGATGTGCCAGGTTGTCTCTCACCATACTGTATTTATTGCAGCAAGCATTCACAGCCTGTCAATCGATGCAATCGATGCAATCGATGCGTTGTAATATACAATAAGTTATGACATAAGTTTCAGAATATTGTAATTTCTCTTGAAGCGTAAGGTTACGCGTAATTTTCAATTGCACGTCATCTCCTAAATGGATGCTTTCTCATAAAATTACGTGAGCGCTTACAGCTATAAAGCAAATGGAGCAGTTTCTTGTTCTTGTCTTTTCCAAGTCTAGCCGTTTCCTTAATTACTCTTTGGACTTATGTAGTCGATTTGGCTAGTTTTTCACGTATAATTCCGATAATTTTTTTCTAAATTTGTACAATTTTTTCCTCAAGGGGTCACGTCGCACGCTTTTCCGCATTTAGTTCCCAGAGAAGTCAAAGGGTCCGCAGACAGTCGATCATTCGTTCTAGATCTTTTTGCAAGTCGCTTCGTAATTATTTTTAGTAACTTAATGCAGGGACACGGCCCTTTCTTTTGACACAATGGCTGATAATTTTCCCATTCGGGGATCGACGCACAGTGACGTTCATTCGCATGAGGCGGCAAAGGGTTACAACTTCTGGCGATGGAGGCGAATCATGGATCAGGAACTAGAAATAACAATCTAAATAAAAGGTATAAAAGTGCGGCAGATTATGTTTATTCCAGAATCATATTGAAACGGTTTTTCCTTCCTTTCGCTTTTTCCATGATCCACATCCATAATGCAAATAACATACTTTCTACTGTCTCTCGCTACTTTAACCCAGGTGTTAGCAGATTCCTCTCAATTTAAGCCCGTCGCATCGGTTGAAGGAGGTCACGCTATTAATTGGAAAAGGAACACGGCTGAGAAAGGTTTTGTCTTTGCCGCTGATGGACAGCTCTTCCTTGGCAGTAAGAATGGCTCGATTACGGCATAAATCACAGATTGTGGTGCTCTGAAACTTGCCAACGGGACCTATGCAGCGGTCGGGGAAGAAGGCCTTTTGAAAGAAGTTGAGGCTACGAAAGCAACTGTCGGATTTGCCATAAAGGGTGGTAAACTACTTTACCAAAACAGTCAGGATTTTTATGCTGTGGACAAAAACTCCCAGTACTATTTTTCGATTAGTGGCGGGGGAGGAAGTGCCACCAAAGTATCTATAGCAGCGAAAGCCTTGGCAGGCGAAGGTCTTGTCGGAGATTTCAGCCCCAAGGGCAAGTGCGCTGGGATCGGCCCCTCTAATGTGACTAATTCAAGCGCTGCACACTCAAAATCTTCTGCAACTGCACCTGGAGCCTCTGAAACCCCTGTTCCTGGTGGTTCAGACTCGTCTGGTTCAGGCTCATCTGGTTCAGGTTGCTCTGGCTCTGGTTCTGGCTGCCCCGGTTCGTCTGGTTCATCTGGTTCTTCCGGCTCCTCCGGCTCGTCTGATTCTGGCTCCTCTTCCAATGGTGGCGGCTCTGGAGGGAGCGGTTGGGGTAGTTCGGGCGGTTATCACAATAATACATACACTACCACTGCCACCGGTGTCAAAACTACTATCGAGCCTCGTCCTTCTGGCGTCCCCACAAATTCAACCGGAAATTCAACGAAAAACCGTGACTCCAATGGGGATACTAGTGCTGACATTTCTGTGGCTTCAGGCAATGCGGCAGTTGTTTTGGAAAAACGGTTTTCGATAAGCTTTGGCGCAATGGCAGCTCTAGCTGCTTTTCTGCTGTGATCCTGATGCTTTTCTGGAAAAGATGTCTTTTTCCCTTATTGATATGCATTCGCTTGATGTTTCCATGTGTTATTGTTTTTTCCATCTGTTTTTGAAGTATTTTATTGGTTCGTGTTCTCCTCAGAGAGCTTAGTTTTGAAGCAGTTCTGCATAGCAGAATTTTTTAGATATCCTACGTATATGCATTCATTCCTTCCTAGAAGTCGAATATAGATCGGACCTTTGACAGGTTCGAACCCTAAAAAGCTCGACAAATTATTTGTTCTCTGCAGTGCCGATCCATTGCAGATAGGCCCGCGCCCCGGTGAGAGAAACTCAGCCGTGGAGAAATCAAACACAAAGAAAAAAAGAAAAAGAAGATAACTTCGGGATTTCACGCGCAGAAACTCACAAAACTGCATTGCCAGCCCCAATTTTCTACGACATGATCCAGCCTATAAAAAATAAGGAGGAGTAGCGCCAAGAATATTCGGAATATATACTCGAGAAATAAGCCAAAGTAGGCTTTTTTCCAGCATGCATTTCTTCACTATGTTGGTTCTATTCTTGGCCTCCCGACCTATTTCAGCAGACTCAGAAAAATTCGATCTGCTGACCATCAGATCTGGTTCTCCCCTCCAGTATGCCAGTGTTTACTCAATGCGAGGGTGCTTATACTTAGGACACGGAAATGTCACGCTATCATCCATAGTCACCGACTGCGGGTTGCTGCGCTTCGATAACGGTAAATATGCAGTGATTAGCAGTAGGGGACTAATTAAGGAAGGGACAAAACAGGAAGCAACCGGGACGTTTTCCATAAGACACGGCCATTTGACGGTATTTAACAGCGAGACATTCCAAGCTATTCCAAAGGGTGAGAAGTTTCTGTTTTCCACCAAAGCAACCTCCAAATCTTTGAGCGTAGTCATACGAGCTCAATCAATTTTCAAGGGATATGCTGTGCCGAATTTTATCTCCTCCAATAATTGTAGTGTCAGATCGGATTTTCCCTTTGGATTGGGTACAGTTTCAAGTAACTATTCTACCGTTAAAAACTCCTCTGAAACGGTCCCTGTACCGCAAGCAGTTTTAGAGAACATGGTGCCCCCAAAAGTGAGGTTGTGGGGGTACAGTACGGGCTTGAGCGCTTGCTTGGCGGCAACTTTAGTCGCACTTACATTTTTGTAGTGTTTTTTTTGTTCCGCCTGTTGAGGAAAATTAAAAAAAATGATTTTGCCCAGGATCGAACTGGGGACGTTCTGCGTGTTAAGCAGATGCCATAACCAACTAGACCACAAAACCATATAACAATTGAGAAATGTCTCTAAGCATCCACGCTATACTCCACTTGTTCTTACTCCATGGCCAAACCCGTCAGGAAGGGGATGTTAGCCGTGCAACACTTTAAGCCATGCTACAACCCTACTGCCGCAGAGGAAAACCGTACGGTGCAAAATACTAGCGTATAATACACAATAGACATAAAGGTTGTTTCCAAAATGTCAATTAGACTATTACCATCGTCCACACCTTACAAGTATATCACACTTACGTAGTGGGCATCGAAATGATGAATGAGTGACATTGAAATTCAGAGCTGGTGTTTGTAGCTCCCAAATGCAAGCCTAGGTATCCAATTTCAGCGCCCAGCGTGGCAATTGCCACGTTGCAATCCAACTCAAAGACGCACCAGCAAAAGCCGACAGTAGAGAGCTCGCGCATGACACTTGCTGACGTCGAATAGCGCTTGCATGGCACAGCCGACGACCAGCCGAGTTCCGCAAATTCTTTCGTATTCCTTAGCTGGCTGAAATGGGGCAATAATGCTCAAAAGGTATATAACTGCAGAGACTGTTAAAGCGGTGAGATCTAGAACTGTCCTAAAGAGGTAAAGGATAAGAAAAGAAAGAAGAAATAGGCTGATAGTCGCTTTTCACAACCGAGATGTAATCTTTCTTTTCAGATTTTAAGTTTGGCGAGATCCGGCGTCGCATGATTTTTTTTCCTTTTATAGCGTTCTTGCTCTTTCCGTTATTTGTTGACAATTTCCCCGCGGGGGAGATAGAATTACAATCGAATCGCGCCGTTGTTGGGGCAATATGTGGGCAGCCCTCGCCGCAAACGGCACTAGCCTGGCATTCGTCTCGGGGAGCGGCACTTCGCATTCAGCTGCGGCACTCGCACCGCGACGGACAGGTTTCGTTCGAAGTAGTTTTTTAAGCATATTACGAATTACTTATTATTAAAAAAATGGGTACTGTAAAACATCTGTGGCATTGGCAATAAATTTAGTGTGGGCCTTCTTTGGCCCTGCCTAATAGCTCGCTCTCGTGCTCTTTCTCTCGATCTCTCTTCTCCTTCTTCCTCGCTTCTCTCTCTATAGCTTGCGTCTTCTCTCCAACTTCTTTATTCGCCCGCCGCCCGCGCGCATTTACACGTCATTGGCTACTTCTTCCGCCATCTCCTCGCCTGCCTCATGAGCGCGCTTCTCTTCCATCTTCTCTTCCGCCGCCCTGTTCACCGCATCCATCGAGTAGTCGCCCTTGCCCAGATGAGCTCTCAAAAAGGGACCCCAACGCTTGAAGGCAAACGGAATGATAATCATACCCGAAGCGATAAACGCCAAAAGCCACGAAGCCCACTGCAGCCCCAGGTTATGGTACATCTGTGTGGTGAACAAGGGGAAAGCCGCACCGCCTGCAGAACGTAAAAACACCTTAGTAGAAAGCGCACTGGAGGCGTACATGGCATAACAGTCAATGATGTAGTTGTTTAGCGAATAGTAAATGAGCACCATACCGAATCCGAAAGCGAGACCACTGGATGCAGGTGCAACCCAGATCAGGTGCTTGTAAGACGTGGCGCCCAGCATCCACAAAGCAATGGCAGCAAAAGGCGCGCCAACCATAGCACCCAATAGACGGTCTTCTGGTGTCGGTTTCCGCTTCGCAATAGTCCTCAGGTACATGGCCTCGCACCAAAAAGTCGTTCCCAGCGCCATGCACGCTCCGATCAAAATGGGGATGAACATAAGACCGATTAGATTGTCCTTGTAGCCGTAAAGCTCGTCAAAGATAACAGGATATGCAAAGAAAAACCCGTAAAGCAAAGAATAGATCAGACACACGTAACCGCACGTCAAGTCCAGCACAGGCTCTGTCGCTGCAAAGTACAGCGGCCTCAACAGACACGCACGCATCATGTCTTTGAAGCTGACACCCTGAGCCTCGGCCTCTGTCATTAGACGCTGGTCCCCGGTCTCCTTCCTCATCCGCTTGGCCCTCCTGGCCAAGATCACTGGTGCGTACGTCTCGGGGATTGCCGAGACGATGATCCACATGACCCCGGCAAATGCCATGTTGAACCAAATGATGTAGTCCATACGGCCCGTACACACGGAGACAAACCCGTTGACGAGGGGCCCGAACACGGGTCCACAGTAAGGCGCAAACGCAAAAAACGCGATAGCCTTACCCCTGGTGGCTGCGGGGAACATGTCTGAGATAGAGGCACCGACCATGCACAGCCCAGACGAAGCAAACACACCGCACAAGAACCGACACACCATGTGGCCGGAAATGTTGGGAGAAAGGGCACAGGGTATGTTAAAGATCACATACAGCCCCATCGACACAAAGTAGGTAGCACGGCGCCCGTACAGGTCACTGAATGGAGACCAGATCAATGGTCCCAGCGCAAACCCAATGACCATCAGAGACACCGATAAGATCGCTACCTCCTGGCCCACGTGATACTTCTTCTGAATCGTCCCCAGACCACCAGCCACGCATGCCGAACCGTATGCCGCGCAGATCACCAGCGTCGAAAGCAGCACTGTGTAGATCCAGCGCCACATGGGCGCCCAGTTGTGAGGGTTTTCCGGGTCATTGGTCACAAATGTCACAAAATGGGGGCTCATGTCCTCCTCCTTCTCCGCGGCTGTCTCAACTTCCTCCAGGTTCTCCAGCACAGGGGGACGCTCCGTGGTGCGCCGCGACAGGTTGGTGGCCTGCCTGCCCAGCGTCTCCAGCTGTGTCAGCGGCACCACACCAGAGGGCGTCTCCATAGTGTACTCCTCGGGGAAAACTGGGGGAGCCGCATACGTAGGCGCCACCACATCGGGCACAGGGGCGCTCTTACGCACACCCAGCTCCTGCAATGTTTGTGCTGTCTCTGTCCGTGTGAGCGCTATGCTGGCGCCCATCGTTTGGCGCCTGCTGATCTCGCTGCTGGGCCGATCCAGCAGCTGCTGGGGCTTCTCGCTGCGGTTGCTCGTTGATGACTGCGAGCTGCGCAGCGAGCTTGAATCCGATTGTAAACTAGACTCTCCGCTGTTGCGAGTGGACATCTATCTGTAGTAATGATGTGTGGTGGTTGCACTCTTGTTGAATCAAGGGACCAAGGGGGGTCCCCATCTTCTCCAGGGTTTGCATATATACGCTGATATATATATACACACATGAAATGTACGCATGTGTACATTTGAAAACAGTGCACGGCCGCAAGGCGATGAGCTGGGTGCGTGGATTTACGAAGCCGCGCGATTAATTGTGAGCGAAAACTGAAAAAGTGCAATACTCTCATGACCTTGGGGAGAGAAAGAGAAGGAAGAAAGAGAGAACATTAAAGCAAAACAAGGGTAATTAATACGCTCGATGACCAGTGCTACTAACTACGCGACCGAGTACGCGAGCGCTGGTGGCCGAAGTGAAGCTGGTAGTAGTAGTAGCAGTAGTAGCGTTAGTAGAACCGTTTCAACCACCGCACTTACCCGCATTACCCGTACAACTGACAAAATGTCCCCCACCGGAGCAACGCCTGCCATGGATCAACTGCGCTCCTTAGTCGATTCGCTTTCACCGCGCACTGCGCACCAGTATCGTTCCTACTGCAAGCGTTACGTTGGGTGGCTTGTACAGCGCGGGCTCTTAGAAAGCGAGCCGGACGAACTAGTCCACTACCATTCACTGCCCCTAAACAACGCACTCGTGCACTGGCACCTCATCGAAACGGCGCAGGCGCTACCGTCTCTGCGTAAGGCCATCTCTTCGCTAAAGTTCCTCTCCAAGCTCTGCGCGGTCAATGGGGGGGCAGGGAGCTTCTCCGAGACGGCGCGGGCAGGCGAAGGGGGGGGAGCGCAGACGGCGCTCGACGGAAAATGTCTCGAACAACTCATCAAGCTGCACGAGCTGAGCGCAGGGCACGACAACGAGCGGGGAGAATGTGGTGAGCGCGGCGAGGGCAGCGCGCTTGGCGATCTGGCCACCACGTTGGCCCAAGTCTCGGGTCACGTGTGGTCCACGCATTCGCCGCTTCCGGAGAAATACTTCCGCAATGGACTGGAGCGCCTTCGGTTCCTGGTCGATTTTCAATGGCGTGCCTATTCGCGCTTGAGCTATGAGCAGCGGCGCCAGCTTCGGCTGGCAGATCTGCACGTGACGGAGAAAGGTGTGACGTTTGACATACAGACCAACTCTACCAGCTTGATACTGGCGGGTGGTGGTGGAGGGGCCATGCACCAGCCTGTTGCGCTGCTGCCGCAGCGCAACCCGCTGGTGTGCCCGCTGGTGTCGCTGGCAGCGTACCTGTTTCTGCGGTTCCGGGACGGAGGGTTTCCGCGGCTGCAGGAGGCTGCGGGATCGTGGCTCGAGATGCCCCTCATCAGGGGCAAGAGCGCTCTGGACTATCCGCGCGAGGAGACGCTTGGCCACTACTACAGCGCGGTTTTCAGGCAGTGCCACGTTGCGTATAAGCGCCGAGACTGGTTTGGGCGGTCGGCGCTAGAGTTTCCGCGGTGGCGCTCCGCGGAGTTCGAGTTCCTGAGCGCTCACGCTGCGGCGCTACAAGAGGCGTTTCCTGATCACGTGGCCAGCGACTACCGTGAGGCGCTCAACCTGCATCCAGCCGCCGTCACGTGGGAAGGGCTGCCCGAGCAGCTGGTAGTGCAGCTCTTCCCCGAGGTAGAGGAGTACCGGCGGCAGGGCGGGCTGTCGCCGGCGGCTGAGCAGTTCCTGCAGCTGGTTGATGGACTGCGTAGGTGGCTGCTGCGGGCGCTGCCGCTGCTGTACCGGCTGTTCCCGGAGCACGATCTCTTCCAGAGTGGGCCGCTCAACAGCCAGGAGTTCAGGGCGTGGCTGCAGCTGCAGGAACTGCCACTGACGTCGGCGGAGCTGCAGGCGCTCCAGGTGCCGAGCGCGGCGGATGCGGGGACTCAGTCGGCGGCACCGGCGGCACCGGCGGGAGTTGCGGGGGCCGGGCTGCCGGCGGAGGAGACGTTCAGGCTTGTCCAGCACCAGACACTGTCCAACTTCGATGTGCTACTGTCGCTGCTGTCCGGGATTTTCGACAAGCTGGAGATGAAGAAGAGCTCGCGCGAGTATGCGGTGCACCAGCTGGCGCGGGTGCGCGACACGCTTAGAGAGCGCATCCAGCGCTCAAGGCCGGACGACCACGTGAAAGAAGAGTCACGTGCAGGATCTGAGAGTGACCTCGGCGACGACGACGGGGACGACGACGCAGAGCTCCAGCAGATGGTCGCAGAGCTAGTGGGCCACCAGGTGGAGGCGCTCGAGGCCCGGCTCGAGGCACGGCTTGCGCAGATGGAGGCACGGCTCGAGGCGCGAATGGAAGCGCGGCTAAGTCACGTGCGTGAAAACAAGAGGCCTGCGGAACCGGAGGCAGTCGAAAGCTTTTCGCTGGACCCTGCCCTTGAGAGCATCGAGGATGTGGTGCTCGAGTGGTTCACGCCGAACCCACGCATGGGTGGCCAGTGTGTGCACAGCATGAACAAGAGCGGCAGCGCGTGGCGCCAGGGTTGCGAGCCGCTCTACAGGCAGCGCAAGGCCATTGTGGAACTCTACATACATCTTGTCAACAAGCGCGGCATGGATCGCTTTGAGGCTGTAGCTTTCTGCGAGCGGCTGCGCGGCGGGGGCGACCTGCACGAGCTGGCTGAGACACTGAGGGAGTGGAAAAAAAGCCACGGATCGTTTGACGGGCTGGGGTCACAGCCTGACTCTCCGATAGAGTAGCCTTGCAAATATTCTGAGCAAGAAACATGTGTATTTTAACAGTCAAAATATGAGATTGATTATTGGATGGGTTGAACGAGTTGTGTTGCTGGTGATAAGTCAGGCTGTTTGATGGTAAACTGTATCTGTGAGGAGTAAGCTACACATTAGTATATTCTATATGCTGTTATTTGCAGTTCGCGGAGGCCCCGCCGCCGGTGGTTCATTCTCTATATGAAATGGGTCTTGAGTCGTGTACTGTTTGTACTGCGTTCCAACAAAGACATTGAACATGTAAGAGAGCCACTACCTTTCAAGGGTTAAGAGAGTAAAGCAGTTATACTAAAGACTGTTTGCGCCTGTGAGCTTGGCTGTCTAGCTTTCATCTCTCAATGTCAGTTAATACTGAATTAACATTTTCACACAAACCAGTCTTATGATTATCATTATTATTTCATCTTTACGATCATATTTCTTTGATTAAGTTTATTAACTCTAATAGTATTTTATCATTCTACGAATACTTTAAACCATGCTATGTTAAGGTTTTTTTTCTTATGCTGTCATGCGGGCTGTTGTAGTTTACCACCGGGGCCAAAAATGCTACTTGCAACAGCAAAACGTAAATAAAAGAGAAAAAAACTGCCTCCATCCCGCAAGACTCTCAAGTCAGGCCAAGTCTTGCTACCCGTTTTCTACCACTTGGCCCTTAATTGCATTACAGAAGCTAGTACGTATGCTCTCCACTTGGCATGGCAAGATTAGCAATTATTTAGCAGAGTACAGCACAGGCTGGAGGCGCATGACGAGAGTGGTGCCGCTTTAGCCCAGAACTCCTCACATAACAGCGGAAATAGTACCACCTGCTGCAAGAGCTATGTCTTGGCCATCATCTCAGCCCAAGCATACTCTCAAGCGCGCGGTTGTGAACGCACTGCCAGAAGAGGAGCGAGCAAAAAGAGACAGCTTCTGCATGTTCCACGCGTGCAGCAGAAAACCAACAGGCGGGCGCCCAAGCCATTCGAACAGCGCAATGGCCAAGGCTTAGAAAATTCGAGAAAACGAAATGTCCGAATCAAGACAATATCTCAAACGACACTACATCGTTTAATAGCTGGTTCCGACACACGGAAAACAACTGTGCCGCATGGCTGACTCAAAGCTCGTTCCAATCCTCATAGGCAAGAAGTACTCCGTCCGTATATTATAAACAAACAAACACGAAAGTTTGCGCAGCAGCCACATGCATTTGACAAAAAAACTTCGAGTGGGACGTCTACACAGATCGTGCTCACGCCCGATCAAAAAATGCTAACTTGCTTGCAATAGAATACTAACGTAAAAAAGCTCAAAGCACCACTGCTCCAGTCTTCGTACAGCAAGAACAAAGGAATGCCAATTATTCACGGTATAGGATGCTGAGATGCTTGTCGCTTACATCAAGGCGCGCGTCACGTGCTGCATACATTGCTCCTTTGCTAGTTTCGTGAAAATGATATTACGTGTGTTAGCATTTTTTTTTAGACCGTGCCTCAGAGCTCTTTGCATGAACTCTTGATGGTCTCGGGCTCAAAGGGATAAACATAGTTTCTGGCTCACATAAGGAATGCAAAGCATGATGCACCAGCTGCCGATGCACTTGTTGCTGAACTACCTGCTTTCCTTCGCACACCTGTGTGCAGCAGTTTTTGTACCATGGGCCGATGACGACCCCTTCGTTGGACTGGACTCTCCAGTTATTGACACAGTGCTGCCGCCGCTACTGCCCCCCAACAAAGTAGACGACTCTAACAGGAGCCTACGCCCCAAAGACCAGATACCGGATTACGTTGTGGACAAGTGTCCACTTGTTCATCTCTACAGTGAAGAGAAATACTGGCCTTCCGACATCGCTGAGTATGTCACACATTTCAGTTTGCGGGACAGTGATGGTGTCTCTGTTGTACCTAGTGTAAAGCCACCACAACGGCCTTTGTCCCCGTCAGACCTGCGCTCTAGCTACAAGTACACCATGGCCAACGGTACTCTCGCCAATATTTCCAGCACAAATACCTTCATGACCAGCTTGGACGATTTCGATAAAGACCCCAAGTGGTTGCTAGGGTTTAGGCCAGAATATGGTACAGGCCACATTAAGGATGGTCCCGCAGTGCTAGTAGTAGTGGACAAGGGAAATGGCTGGGTCGATGCGTTTTGGTTCTATTTCTATCCGTTCAATTTGGGACCCTTTATTATGGGTAATGGCCCGTGGGGCAATCATGTTGGTGACTGGGAACACTCCTTAGTCAGATTTTACCGCGGTGAGCCTATGTACATCTGGATGAGTGCCCATGGTGGTGGCAGTGCCTACAAGTTCGAAGCTGTAGAGAAGGTTAAGAAACTGCGTCGTAGAAATGGTAAACTGACACCACAAATTGTTGAACGGCCTTTGTTGTTCAGTGCGAGGGGGACCCACGCCAACTACGCGTCTGTTGGGCAACACGCTCACGACGTGCCCTTTTTCTTCATGCCCCTGAGCGATTTTACTGATAGAGGGCCAATGTGGGATCCATCGTTGAATTTTTACGGCTACACATTCGATGGCCAACAGGTTCTACCCGCAGGTGACAGGGAAAGAGAGATTGGTGTGAGTTGGTTGTATTTCAGTGGCCATTGGGGAGACAAACAGTTGCCCTGGAATGACCCAAGACAAAAATGGTGTCCAGCGCAATGGAAGTACATCAATGGACCCACAGGGCCTCTTCGGAAAAATTTGGGCCGGATATCTCTCTGTCCGCACTTTGTCTGGTGGAATTTCTGGAAAGGTTGCCCAGCAAGGCGACTTATCAAGAAAGGCGAAGGACTAGACGCAGAAAAGAATGATTTGATGGGTGACAATTGTGGTATCCTGCTATACAAGGTAAGACCCAGTTGGCTGCGCTCACTATTGCGTCTTTTGACTTGGAGGGGAATATTGTGTTTCGTTATGGATTACTTTACTGGCTAAAGAGGGTCTATAGGCAAGGGACAGCTGTAATATGTTTCTGTACAATGCAATATCAAAGGGAGAATATAAGGATGATGATAAATGTGTAATTATGAACAATCGGCGCTACGGGGGACATGTGGCTATCCGTTTACTCGTTGCGGAGAAGTTCTTGCACAGCCGTACAAAAATGCGAGAATCTTCGAGAAGCCGAATCCCAAGGAAGGATCCAGAATATTAAAAAAAAAAAAAACAAAAAAAAAACAGAAGTATATAAAAGCCCATAGGAAGGGTATTACGGTTAGCCTTATCTTCTGCAATCAAAGTCAATAAGCATTACAATGTTTTCCGTTTTACAATCACCATACAATATCGAACCTATAACAAGTGTTTTTTGCGAGCCTATGTTCTTGGCACCTGAACCAAAGAGGCGTAGATGTCACCATGGTCCCATGGGTCACCAACCATGCAACATTCCAGAACAACAACACGAGTCTGTACCTATCAGGTACGAAGTTGAAGAGGCTGACCGTGGGTACATACTCTCGTTGTACAGGCCGCTAAAAAAAGATGCCCTGAAGAATGAGCTCAATCGACAGCTTTTTTCTTTGAAAGAGCAACTATACAAACCAACTTATCATTATTGCAAGTTTTTAGGTGGTCTTGTAGAAGAGCAGCCTGACGAGGAAGCCCTCTTGCGTCAAGCTATGTCACAGCTGGACGTGGATGGCATTTGCCGTAGGCTGGCGCGTAACACCTTCAAGGACTACAAAATCGAACTGAATTACAGAGGTGATGAATTAGCCATTGTCAGCCGCTTGGATGGTGTCGCGAAGGAATTCGATTTGGGCACGCATATAGACGATCTGGAAATCTTAGGGTGCCGGTTGGATAAATCGTATACAAATGCCGTTTGGAAGATCCTTTTAGTGAAACCAAAGGAACGTGCTATTGGTGTGACAAGAGATCTACTAGAACAAACCGAGGAAAAGGTATCTCAGGCTGGTGCTAGGTCTGAGGTTCGTCCTGAGAGAGAAGACCTTGGGATGCAGCACGAATCGACAGAAGCGCTCAGTTCACAGGAGGATATCGAGTTTAATACTCGTCAGCAACAAGAAGAATTGAGGAAGCACCCCGAAGAGCAAGGTCACAGCGAAACAGAGGAACCTGAGGAACCGCAGGACGCGGATGTTTCACCGATCAAATCACAGGCTTCAATTGAGCCAAAGGATGATGAAGTTACACAGCAGTCGGAGGAAAAACAAATCGAACAAAACCACTCTAAGATGGATTTTGAATCCGCAGAATCCGAATGCAAGGAGGAACCTGAGGAGCAGCATAAAGGACAGTCTATGGAGTTTGAACCACGTCAATCGGAGTCGAAGGACCGTGAATTAGAGCAGCCGGAGGAGAAAGTCGAAAGAGATAAACCTGAGATGGAAGTTGACTCAACGGGATCTAAGCCAGAAGAGCATCAATTAACGCAAGACGAACACATCAAGGAAGATGATTCTCAGATGGAAGTTGAGCCAGAAGAGCCTACGACAGAAGTGGGATCTAAGGGAATCCAACAAGCAACTGAGGAGAACATACCACAGAACGGGCCTGAAACAGAGGATGTTGCAGTCCAGGAAATAGCTAAGATAACGTCAGATTCCAGGTCTGCGTACTCCAAGATTGAAATAAACTTCCATGACTCGCAATCCTCAAAAAAGCTTGACATAAGGAGACGTAACTCTCCTATTATGGAGGAAGTCGAGGATGCCGAGGCTAGCCGGTTCAGGCAGCTGGTTCGCCGTGCCCCTACTGGAAGTGCTATCTTGGAAGACTATTAAATAACAAAATACGAAATATGTATAATAATAATGATACAATACTAATTGACGACAAACACATGGGAAATCGTAATGTACTACAGTTCAATTATGAAAGCATAACGGCTTGATATATTAGATCCCTTATCTTCATATAATAAATCCTCTTTCTACTTTGGACCCTTCTTAGGTTCAACCCCTTCGTTTACTTGGATCAGTGGTCCCTTTATATAGTTATTCTATTGATACTTCGGCGGCAAACCCCCCAAACTATCCATTAATTGACACAGTAACGGATCACATGATTGGTTGTCTTAGTTTACGACAGAAATCCTGAAGTTCATTGTGAACTGCCCAAAGGATTTCCCCGAAAGACGTAACAGCTAAAACAGGGCATGTGGCGTAGTTGGTAGCGCGCCCCCTTAGCATGGGGGAGGTCTTCGGTTCGAATCCGGACTTGTCCAATAGCAAAATGTGGCGTCGGGGTGTCCTCGCTTGTCTACTTTTTTGCTCCTTTTTTGATCGACGACCCTACGTGTAGCGCTCGCCAATACGAAAAAGTTAATTTGTCTAACTCTTTGTCAGCATTGTACGGCAGACCGCATCTCATATAAGACACTAGTCACGGCAAAATTCGGCCTCTGCCATCTTGGCTACCCCGGAGAGTCGAATTGCGTCCTAACACTGCGATGCCAGTTGAAACAGTCGAATCTCAGGAGCATGGCCTACTGGAGGTCTCAATGGACTCTTTCGAAAGGCTTTTATATCATCATGAATTGCAGATGCAACATCTCGTAGAATTTTACCATGAATCAAAACTCCATAGGACACAGCTGGAGCAGTCCCTAATGAGACTCTCCGATTGCATATGTGCGGGACATACAGTCGTCGTCATTGGGTGCGGTAAATCGCACCTTATTGCAGCCAAGGTAGTCTCCACGATGAGATCCATGGCGATGTCAGCCTTTTTGCTTCACCCTACAGAAGCTATGCACGGTGACATGGGCATGGTACGACTCGGCGACTGCCTGTTAATCTGCTCAAGTGGTGGAGAAACTGACGAAATCCTTCAATTTCTTCGTTACGCCAGCGGACCACGGGCTCCAGAGCCTGTTAGGCAGGCGTTCAAGATTGCTGCCTGCGGAACCTCTGACAGCACTGTCTCTCTCATGTGTGACTCCTTGGTACTCCTGCCGCAGAGATACACCGAAACGGATGTGCAAAGCGGGCTAAAGGCACCCACGCTTTCTACTACCTCAATGTTGGTGGTTCTTGACTGCATGTGTCTCTCATTGAGTGAAATGTACTACAAAGACCTGCGGCGCAGGGCGCAGTCTTTTGAGGCGAACCATCCTGGAGGTGGCATTGGCCGTAGTAGCCGCTCCAGCCAGGGTAGCATCGCTCCAGTGACCGCTGAAAAGCCAGCTTATCGCGTCGGCCACTTGAAGAAGCCTGTGGACGAGTTACAGTTCCTGCAGACCTTAGTTATGCATGATTGGGTCACGTGGAAATCGAACCTTGTGCCTTCGAGGTACTTGCAGAAACTTTATTCCGAATGGAAGGCGGGGCAGTTGCTCGAAACATTTGAGCAGTTTCTAGAACGGCTTAACGTCTGAATAACGCGTAACGGATTATTTTACGCGTTGTATTTTCTTTCACGTGACCAACTGACGCGTCATTGAGAAGGTGCCGAGATCCGTCGGTGGTTGACGCGAGGTGCTCCACTGAAAATGTAGTGCGGCGCAGTATTTCACGACGCGACGCGTAGCTTACCAAAAATGGCGATCTATTCTAACGGAACAAGTCCGCATCTTGGTGCTATTTGGGCTACGCGATGGCTAAGCGCGACGGAGCCCAAAGAAAACCCCGTAGTCCAGTGAATTGCCCCTAAAAGTAATGCTCTGAGAAATCGCCCTATTGTCTCAATTCGCGTCCAAGAGAAATTCTCGACAGAGAAATCCCGTAGGTGAAACAGGAATACAACCTATTTTCGCGAAGAGAGAAAAGCTGTAGATGCAAAATTTGAAGAAAAAAAATAAAATGACCTACGGTAATTTACAGGAACTACGATGATTGACCTTCTTGCCTCGCAGGGAAACCCCTCGAGATATTGGCGGGAGGTACTATTGTGTATAAAAACAAAGTCTCTAATCAGGAGCTCGGGTGTTTCATTTCTTGGCTGTTCAAGCAGTACGCTTGTTATTCCACCTTGGCTCTTGCTATACACAAAATACGCGTTTGGGTTGCACTCGCTCTTATTAAGTGAGGATTGTGAAGAGTACTGCGTTTTCTCTCTTTTTTTGACCAGTTTCTCTCATTTGGTTGAAAGCATATAGTTGAAGGTTTAAAGAAAAGAATTCATCTTTGCTGATATTGCCCCACCTTAAGTTTACCGACCGTCGAGAAATGAGTGGTGTCAGAAACCTCACTAACAATAGTCAACAGAACTTGATTGGCAGCAGTGGTGGTGGTGAGTCGGAGTTGTCATTTTTTGACAGAGATCACTTGAGGCACCATGACCAGTCAGAAAACCCGTTCTTAGGTAGTGATGAGGAACGGGACGATGACGAAGTCAGGTACCACCATAACAACAACAGCGAAGCCTCATTGGTTCATGATATCCCCAATTTTGAAAGGAGCAACCAAGACCTCTCTGACTACAAGGGCTACTATTCCAAAAACTCCAGTGGCCAGGTCAGAGAAACCACCAAAAACTTAACGTTGCCAAAGCGACTGCCCCAGTCGGAGTCTATGGTATCTGGCCTATCCACTAATGATATCATGTCACCACCAGAATACGATAGGTATCCACTCGTGGGGTCACGTGTAGCATCAATGGCCCAATTGCATCAGGCTGCCGAGGGAAGGGGGCCATCTGGCGCTAGCGGTGCAGCTGCATCTGCTTCTGCAGACTCTCCACCGGTAAATGGGTCTTCGTCATCGCTGTCGTCTAATCCTTTCCTTGTGGAACATGATTTCTCACCATTTGGCGGGTATCCAGCTTCTTCCTTCCCTCTATTGATGGAGGAGAAAGAAGATGACGACTATTTGCATAACCCTGATCCAGAAGAGGAGGCCCGTCTGGACCGTAAAAGATTTGTCAATGATTTTAAACACATGTCCTGGAAGTCGTTTGGTGGAATGGCGGGTCTGCTCCTTCTACTACTAGGTGGTGCGGTGGTGTTTGTTGTCATACCAGCTGTCACTTTCACCGGTGCCACTCACCATGGCAAATACCATCAAGTTATTACATTTTTGACTGACTACCAGTACCCACAATTATCAGCCATTAGAACTAATCTGGTGGATAAGGACACTCCCGCTAAATACAAAACGAAGAAGGCCAAGGATGGATCTCTCTGGAAGCTGGTCTTTTCAGACGAGTTTAATGCCGAGGGAAGGACTTTTTACGATGACGAGGATCAATTTTGGACTGCCGTTAACTTGAACTACGATGCAACACATGATTTGGAATGGTATGACCCCGATGCTGCCACCACTAAAGAAGGGACTTTGCAACTGCGTATGGATGCGTACAAAAATCACAATTTGTACTATAGATCTGCTATGCTGCAATCCTGGAACAAATTGTGCTTTACCCAAGGGAGAATTGAGGCTTCTGTTAACTTGCCTAACTATGGTCGTGTGACAGGGTTATGGCCCGGTATGTGGACTATGGGAAACCTGGGTAGACCAGGATATCTAGCTTCCACAGAGGGTGTTTGGCCTTATTCTTACGAAGAGTGTGACGCTGGTATTACACCAAACCAGTCTTCGCCGGATGGTATATCGTATCTTCCTGGCCAGCGTCTGAACGCGTGCACATGTGACGGAGAAGATCATCCTAACCAAGGTACAGGAAGAGGCGCACCAGAAATTGATATGATTGAAGGTGAAACAGACACGTACCTGGGCACCGGCATAGCTTCGCAATCCCTGCAGGTTGCTCCTTTCGATATTTGGTACATCCCAGACTACGATTATGTGGAAATTTACAACTTTACCACAACTTCGATGAACACTTATTGTGGTGGCCCCTTCCAACAGGCTGTTTCTGCCATCACCACACTACATCCAGACTGGTATGAATTCGGCCCTACTTCTGGTAAATATCAGACTTATGGTTATGAATTGTTGAATGACGATGAGAACGGATACATCCAATGGTTCGTCGGCGATAGACCCACAATGGCCCTGTACGCCAAAGCACTGCACCCTAATGGTAACATCGGCTGGAGAAGACTGTCCAAAGAACCACTGTCGATAATTTTGAACCTGGGTATCTCCAACAACTGGGCATACATTGACTGGGAAATGATTCTTTTCCCTGTGACCATGTCGATTGACTATGTCAGAATATATCAACCAAATAACTCCGTTTCTGTCACTTGTGACCCTGAAGACTATCCAACTGCCGACTACATTGCAGCTCATAAGAATGTCTACTTAGACGCCAATTTAAGCTCATGGGAGGACGCCGGTTACACTTTCCCAAAGAACATTCTGACGGGTAATTGTAAGAGTTCTAAGTATTCCAAGAAGACGAACAGCACAACAAGCTGATTAACACATAAGCGCTGCCAGTGTAGCCTTTGCATGATAGACAAGTTCGTTAGAGTTGCGTCATGCGACGCGATTTGCCTACGCGTTCGCGCATACGTATAAAATGAGAAAAGGTGGCGGGCCCCGACATCAACTTTTTTTACTTTCATTTTTCTTTTGTTACTGTTTTCGTTTCTCCCGGCAGGGGCTGACGGCGATGTAAGACGCAGTAAAGATGAAAAAGGCAACACCTTAGAAAATGGCCCAGGCGGTGAGAAAATGACCGTGGAGATGGACAAAGGCTGTGTTGGGCCCAGATGTTTTGAAATCTGCCCTTTCCATATCCATTCCTATTTTTTGTTCCCGTTTTATCTCATCCTCCCGCATGCGTTATTGGAAGATATGGGAGCAAGATATATAAAGACAAGCACTAAGGCTCGGGTCTCGGGGTGTGAGTTTTTGATTTGTTTTGTAACTATAGTTGAAAAAATGTTTTTGATAAAGAAGCCATAATATGAGAAACCTTACAAATAATGGCGTAAGCCAGCAGGATCTCCTGGAAGACGTATCGTCCAGTATTTCGGTGGGCAATGATCCCAATGAACAGGATAGAGTGGTTAACCCGTTTTTAGATGACAGTGAAGCACTTGAAGGAAACCCAACAGAGATAAGAGTTAATCAGGGAAGGGGAATGAGCACTGCATCACTGATACCCGATGGGGGGACTAAATCTGATTACAAAGGGTATTACTCAAAAAGGGCAAGTGATTGGAAAGGGTCTCTAGGGAAGCCACAAACAAACAACCCAGCCAAAAATTCAACTGTATCGGTAAATACTTTCTCAGCAAGCGACATACTGAAACCCCCAGAGTATGATAGGTATCCTCAAGTCAGCTCGAGAGTACCTTCTATGCTCCCTGGGCAACAGCAGCATCAACAACAGGACCAATCACAACAACGACGTAATTCTCCGACGGGTTCCCAATCGTCACTCTCGTCGTCGAATCCATTTACGGGCGAACCTGACTTCTCGCCCTTCGGAGGGTATCCAGCTTCTTCATTTCCTTTGTTGATGGATGAAAAGGAGGAGGATGACTATCTGCACAATCCAGATCCGGAGGAAGAAGCGCGATTAGACCGCAGAAGATTTGTAAGTGACTTCAAGCACATGTCCAAAAAATCCTTTGGAGGAATGGCTGGTCTTCTTCTGTTACTGTTAGGGGGGGCAGCGGTGTTCATCGTTATCCCAGCAGTTACGTTTACTGGTGTTACGAAAGGCAAATATCATAACGTGGTGACCCTTTTGACTGATTATCGATATCCGCAACTGTCTGCTATCCGGACTAATCTGGTGGATAACGATACCCCCGACGAATACAAAACAAAAAAGGCGAAAGATGGGTCGCTTTGGAAACTGGTCTTCTCCGATGAATTTAATGCGGAGGGGAGGACTTTCTACGAGAACGAGGATCAATTTTGGACGGCGGTAAACTTAAATTATGATGCTACTCATGATTTAGAGTGGTATGATCCGGATGCCGCAATTACACATGAGGGAACTCTGACAATTCGTATGGATGCTTACAAGAACCATAACCTGTATTATAGGTCCGCAATGGTACAGTCCTGGAATAAGATGTGCTTTACACAAGGGAGAATTGAAGCTTCAGTAAATCTACCTAACTACGGTAGAGTAGGTGGATTATGGCCTGGTATGTGGACTATGGGTAACCTGGGTAGACCAGGATATCTAGCTTCCACAGAGGGTGTTTGGCCTTATTCTTACGAAGAATGTGACGCTGGTATTACACCAAACCAGTCTTCGCCTGATGGTATTTCGTATCTTCCTGGCCAGCGTCTGAACGCGTGCACATGTGACGGAGAAGATCATCCTAACCAAGGTACAGGAAGAGGCGCACCAGAAATTGATATGATTGAAGCCGAAACAGACACTGTATTAAAGACGGGCGTAGCTTCCCAATCACTACAGGTTGCTCCCTTTGACATTTGGTATATTCCGGACTACAAGTTTGTGGAAATTTATAATTTCACAACAACTTCGATGAATACATATTGTGGCGGTCCTTTCCAGCAAGCCGTTTCTGCTATCACCACACTTCATCCCGATTGGTACGAGTTTGGCACCAATTCGGGAAAATTCCAGTCTTATGGTTTTGAGCTATTGAATGACAACGACGATGGTTATATCCGGTGGTTCGTAGGGGAGACTCCAACCATGACACTATATGCCAAGGCGCTGCATCCTAATGGTAATATCGGTTGGAGAAGACTATCGAAAGAGCCGATGTCCGTGATTTTGAATCTGGGTCTTTCTAACAATTGGGCTTATATAGATTGGCAAATGATCTTTTTTCCAGTGACTATGTCAATCGACTACGTGAGAGTTTATCAGCCGAATGATTCTGTGTCAGTTACATGCGATCCCACCGACTACCCAACCGCAGACTACATATCAGCTCATGAAAATGTCTACTACAACGCCAATTTAACCTCTTGGAAGGATGCTGGCTACTCTTTCCCCAAGAATATCTTGACGGGAAACTGCAAAAGTTCAAAATACAATAGTGACAAGTCCTAGAACTCGCGGGCAGGTCCTGACGCTATATAGAATGTAATATTACAATTTAGAATAACTTGTCTAAGTTAAACTCTCCTCTTGAATCTTTTGTAAAGACACCCTGTTCTGTAACTATACCATCGATGAGTTCATGGGGAGTAACGTCAAACGCTGGATTCCAAACTTTCACCGTAGGAGGTGCAATGCCCACTTTGGCAGACTGTGGTTCCTGTGAACTGTTTAATAAAGGCTTTTCGGTACAGGGGTCTAGGGCTGTCCCTGCGACCAACCTAAATTCATTCGGATTACGTTCCTCTACTACTATACTATCGCCAGTAGCGCTCACATTGTCGATGGTTGTTTTAGGAGCTACTACAAAAAACTTGACTCCAAATTGCCTACAAATGATGGCCAATTGAAAAGTGCCAATTTTATTGGCAGTGTCACCGTTACGCACAATCCGATCGGCACCAACAAAGGCTGCCTTTATGGGAATAGGGCTTGTTTTTATTTTATAAGCGATCATACTATCCGTAATCAAAGTTGTTGGAATACCGTCATGAACCAATTCGTAAGCGGTTAGACGCGAACCCTGATTATAGGGTCTAGTTTCTAATGGAAAAACTTCAACCATTTTGGTCCGATCGATTCCCGTCTTTTGTTTCTTGGCTTGGTTGGAGTCGATACTTTGAGACTTGGCCCATAGCGAACGGACGACGCCAAGCGCAGTGCCATACCCCGAAGTAGCCAATGAACCCGTGTTGCAAATGGTCAAAACGCCAAATTCGCCATGAAATCCATCGTTTGATAGGGCATCAAGCAAGTACTCAGCTCCGTTGTTGCCCATCGTAATATTATTGGCCAAATCGTCATCAATAAGTTTACATACGTATTGGAATAGCTTCAAGTCAAATTCCGGAAGACTATTCGATTCTTCCAACAATTCGCGAACTGTAGCAAGCGAATTTGCCAAGTTTACCGCAGTTGGCCTACTGCTAAGTAAAAATTCAATTCTTTCGAAAAGCCGTCCTTTAACATTGGACCAATCCGTCAAATCATAAAACCACTGAGTATCCTTTTGACTATCCAACTGAAGAAATTGCACCTCAGTTAATATTGACAAGGATCCAACGATGGCAATGGCCGGGGCACCTCTCACTTGCATATTTTTGATGACTCTATAACCATCGTCAATGGTATGCACGAAAACATATTTAGTTGTATATGGAAGCAATAATTGATCCAGAACTTTAACAGAGACCTTGTGGGGCGTGCTTCTATCAAATTTAATAGCTTCAAGCGACATAAGTGCCTTTTCAATTATTTTTGTAGTGTCTTCAACGGCTGATCATAGTTTATTTTTCAAAGTAGTCAAAGACTTGAGATGCAATATGTGATGAGTTCAAAAATGAGCTGGACAATGAACAGAAAGAGGAAAAAAAAACCAATGCAACGTAATGGTTTCCTCGGGGCATAAACTTAAACCCAACCATATCTCCATTGTCGATGAAGGAAAAAATTAATGATACCCGCGAGACTCGAACTCGCGCCTCCGAAGAGACCAGGACCTCGACCTGGCGCCTTAACCACTCGGCCAGAGTACCTAAATTGCTTGTATAAAGAAGGTTAAAAACAGGATTATACAGAACATGAGAAAGAAAATTACTGTACCTCACTCGCCGATCATTCAACGAGATGGCCACCTAGTTATGCTTGGATCTGTTACCACTTCGCCGACATAATGATGAGGTTAATGTACAATGATATCTCCCTGTTTCGCCAAGCGCAAGACATTTACCTTGACTGAATGGTATTATTGATCAGTCTTGGGGCCTGTATCCGTTTTTAGAAAGGCCCAGGAAGTTTTCTTTGACGTGTATATTTTACTGCTAGCGCCTAGCAAACGTCTTAAGCGTAAACCGGTAAGACTTTAACACATAAAAGGGGCAGGGTGGTTGCTCAGAAGCAGCACATAGTTAAATTAAAATTTCTTTATCTTTGAAGTATGAAACATACCTGTATTCATGAAATTTTGCCGTAACGTAGTTAAACCTTGCCATACCAAGACTCATAGAAGGAACAGAGAAAAAAAAAAGACACTCTCTACTTTTCATCACTATAAAAAAATTACTTACTTGAAAGAGGCAGAAACGCCTTCTCTACCCTTTTCACCAAAGTTTTAACTCTCAAAACTGCTAACTCTAAAAGTAGTTGATTTACTGAGTGTTCCACCTGTCTTAAAAAGATTGAGCATTAAAATACAAGTCAATGATTGCAACCGGGGGGGAATGTTTTGTTCAATATTTTTTGCAATATTGTGGGCTTGTAACCGCATTATTTGATGAAGAGCATGCTCACTTAATTCAAGACCCATCATTTTGAACTATTCCAATACCAAAAGAAAAATAAAATTTAAAATGCATGATGAATAACCCTGGACCGTGAAAGTGCTGCATTCAACTCTAACAGAATATCAGGTTCAGGAGGCTAAATAGCATATATCAGGAATTCTTTGAGGTAGCGGCAGAAAAAAAGGAATGGAAAGTCAATCAACGCGTTGAGTATGAAAGGATTCAGCAAATGCCTAAAAAAATTGCCTATTGACAAAAGCATCCGAAAAGAAAAGCAGCATATTTAGTTGAAATCCGAAAGAATTAGCCCTACACTAAAAAATACTGTTTTTCAGATTACGCTTTGAAGGGCTAAACAGAAGAATTGCAGAGTTTCAGATATGGATGGCACTTAAGATACAGGTTAAACTGGATACAAGCATCTTCCATCATATATTAAAGAATCAATTCAGTTTCCGGAAGGTATTTTGTGAGCAAAAAAATAAGTCATTCATGCCTGATGTTCTTCAAAATGAAAGTTGATTGATAAACTAATTGGCTTTCAATTAATAAACAGTTTAAAGCACTCAAAAATCTTTATATACTTGTAAGCACATATTTTGTCCATCACTTCCTTCTAACGCTATACAGATTCCGTGGTTAGCAGGTACTTGACTTAACCAGATTCTTGGAATACTTTTGGGCACTTAATCTCATTTCGTACCACGACAAAAAATCGCGTTCTACGAAAACGTAAGGGTCGCATGTATGTCTGCAAGGGAAAATAGACAGAATTGGTTTTACATAGAGGTCAACGAGACGCTACATAACTGAAGCTGTGCTTTTAACGCCAAGAAGTTGCCACAATGATTTTCAAATTCTGGTTTACTTCAATTCTCTTTTTATTGCAACAGTTTTCGTTAGCCTCTGGAAAACAACTGTCCTACCTTTCCCTCAAACCTTCAGACTACAGGGAGCACGATGCATCTTCACTTCCGGATGTAGTGACGGCCCTTAGTGACAGAGGGCCAGTTATCATATTTGATCTGGCTAACCCCCAACTATTGGAAGAAGTGGTCTCATCAGAGATGAAGTATCCGTTCTTATCCAGATTTTTAACCAAAGATGTGACTCCCATAGTGTCCGAGGAAGAAGCTTTCAATTTTGAAAACAACCCCAACGTTGAAGTGTTTGAATTGAGTGACATACCTTCGAGTGTATCTACAATCCTTTACGATTACACTAGCACAGACAAATTCATCTATGTTTTCAAGTTAACCAATGCTGAATATGATGCAGCCGAATTAGACGAATTTGTGGAGTCTGTGTTTGTATTTCTAGAAAGAACGCTTGCTAAGGTAGAGAACGTTATTGTGAATGTCCATAAACTAGATGCACGTGAGAGTTTTAGACACAGCAAGAAAGAGCAGCACGAGAGAGATGAAAATGATCATAAAGGCACCGGGGATGATGATGTCTTGAGCAAGATATGGACGGAGGGCCTTCTTATGTGCCTTCTGGTTTCGGCGCTTTTGCTAGGGGTCCTTATTGTAGCCATCACTTGGACAAGCAATATTGAAATAAGCTATGGAGCTCTAGAGAGATCATCAAACCATATGAAGAAAAATAAATGAAAGCGTGCCCTTGATTACCCATTTGAATATATATCTATATACCATATACGTACATGTGTTTGTTAACACGCTACGTGAATGCTCTAAAGATAGGCAACAGCTGATAAATCCTCCTATTTCTCCTTTCTAGCCTTTTCTTTCTTCATATCAACAGTGGTGTCTTCCATAAATGCCATGACAACATAACCTATGAGCACAACGTTAGCCATGGCAGCGGCTAGACCACCGCTAACTAGAGTATTATCGGTATATTGTTGGACAGTGAAAAAGGTCAGTAGAGGAAGAGCGACCATAATCACTGTGAAAAACATAAGTTTCACGACCACCGAACGAGGAACATCCACGGGCATTGGTTGCTATGCTGGTTAATATCTTATTTTCCTCTGTCGACTTTAACCTTCTAATGTGACCTTATCATTTTCATGTTGAAAATTTCCGAACTTAAAGATGTGATGACCTCTATTGTCAAGTGCAAAACTATTCAAAAAAATCAAGAAAGGATGGTTCAGCAGCTCGCTTTGTTTGACAGCATTGATGACGAGTCTTATGAATTATTCATCGCTACCATAACTACGCTCTCTGGCAACCCTCCTGTACTGTTTGCCAGAATTTCGACTGCTTGGAAACCTAACGATGCTTTCGATATTGATAGGGTAAATTCCAAAAACCAATTAGTTGAACCGACAAGAATCAAACTTAATAAAGCGATACCTTTAAGTCTACTTCATCATCAAACTCCACTTTCATATACCCTACCAAAAGATCTAGCGCGCGATCACTTACCGATCGATACATCGTTCGTCACTTCACTTCTCCATGGATATTCTTCCAATGACAGCGAACTACAGCAGAATGATACATCCTGGAGTCTGAATATTTCTGATATACCGGCCGCTGGTAGCAGAAAGGTTTCCATGCAGTCTATATCAGAGTCCGTAATACTAGCGACTGGCGGTAAAGATTGCTCAATATCCACGTTCATGAATGAGCTAGGCTACGTGTCAGAGTATCAGTACTCAACAATAGGAGTTAAATTTCACTTAAAGCACGAATTGATAGTCGAGTTGCAAAAGATATGGGATGTCACAAGCGGTTCAAGCGAGCAGATCACACAAGGCGGATTTTTAATAAAAGCCTATATTAACGTTAACAAGGCAACTGACATAGAACGCATAAGTCAAGCAGAGACTACTCTTCTGGCCTTACAAAAGGAACTTCAAGGATATATTGATCTCATAATGCCCGATAGGAAAGCAATGGATTCTAGATTGAATTACATATAGAATCATTGCGACAACCGTGCATTTTTGATTGAAAAATAATGTACATAGGAAATACAAAACCTTAATATTAAGGCATAATGCACTACTTCTCCGACTTCTTGGCCTTTTTCTTGGTCCTGGAAATTTCTTTTTTCTTTTTCTTCAAGTTTTCAATTCTCTCATCTTTCTTGTTGTTGGAGTACTGCATCTTCTTGTAGAGCTTACGCTGTTTATTACTCATCATAATCATCTTAAGTCTTTTTTCCTCCTCATCTTCATTTGGAGCCTTTCTCTTTTTACTCTTTTTCACCTTCTCAGCGTTGCCATCAGATTCCTTCGCTTTAGAATAAGATACACCTGTTGCTTCAAGTTCGAGTTCTTTCTGAGCTTGCAAATCCTCGTCTTCTTCCTCAGATTCTTCAGCAGCAACTTCCTCTTCTCCTGCCTCGTTTCCAGACTTTTCTTCCTCCTCACCAATTTCAACCTCATTATCACTTTCACTTTCCTCTTCTTCATCATCTTCTTCAGATGCAGCAGTCGGATCGTACCCACTTGCATCACCCCAAGGACTCAAGTGTGGAGGCAATGGCTCACCGGGTAAGTAAGTATTTGTTGGAACCAAAGTACCTTTGTTAATACAATCAAAGATCCATTGAGGCTGAACATATGTCCTGTCAGATCTGTTTTTGATCACGGGTCTGTCGATTATTTGATGAGTAACCTTGGATAGATCCAAGTCTTCCTTACCCTCAAGCTGATCGAGTCCAGCTTCGCTAATGACGGAACCGCCACAAGATAAAATCAAAAACTCAGCAATGTCAATAGGCACTTCTCTGCCAACGTAAAATACAAAGCCCGAAAATAAGGTTGAAATAGGTGAATCAAATTGGCTTGGTTGTTCTAATTCATCACCTTTGTTCTTGTTATTATCTTCAAATTTATCCAATTCTACAGTGTCAAGTTTTTCAGCCTCTTCTTCTTCTTGATCATCCTTGGCGACCTCGGAATCCGTTTGAAGGGCCGCTTTTAATGTGGCAGAGTCCAAAGTTCTTGTCTCTGAGTTGGAAGGTGCCGGTTGCGCCGAAGACAAAGTGTTTTCCGCACCCTGAGACTCCAAAATGAAAGAGGCCAGACCACTTATTATTTTATCCTTTTCAGCGTCTATCTTGGGCGGATAAACCAAACCACTTTCCGTATAAAGCTTGTAGAGCACAAAGTGTAGCAAAGTGCAATAAAATTCCAAAAATGTAAGCATGATCCTAAAATCAATATCGTTGGGAATGTTTTCAGGAAATTTGAAAGGGACTACCCATCTAATTTCTTCACCTCTTACATCAGCCTGATAATAGACCCCCTTTATCGAGACGAATACCTTACGCAATAACCGCTCCTTTGCTACGTACGCCAACCATTGGTTAGAAATTTTTTGTGCATCTCTGATGATCCTTGCGGAAACTCTGTCAGTCGCTGGCAAATTTGCGAAGAGGAAAATCATATTCAACGCATCGTCGATGTCCCTCAGGGCATCGGGAAAGCTTGGGTAACGTTCTCTGATGATGTGATCCAATTTATATGTTGAACGATTTTCTTCGAGCTTCTTCGCCGCAGAAACTTGACCTCTACCCAACGCCTTTGTCAGTTTTTTTGCAAATGTTTTATGTTCTCTAAATTTTGCAAGCACTGGCTCGTGCATCAAGTACTGAATGTCTTTGTAGTAATAAAAGGTCGTGGGCGCGGTCGAACCCTTATTGGCCTTTTTCTTGTTTCTAGGCTCCCTCGGGTAAATGCCCTTGAAGATGCATAACCTTCTGAAATCTGCTAGCGAAACTTGCAGTTTTTTGACCGCCTGGGTCCTAGTCATGAAATTACGGGCATTACCTCTGGTATTCTTCTTTTTAATTCTCATAATTATAGAGTTTGATCGAAAAGAGCTCTGTATTTGATAAAGATACTTTGAATAGAGTAGAACTTAGGTGTGTGATTGAAGTTTTTTAAGCTCATCTCATCTCATCTCGGATTTGAAAAATTTTCGAAAAACAAATATCGAGTAAGTATGCAATAATTTCCAACGATAACGGGGAAATATCGAGAGAAGCACAAAATTCAAAAACATATCAACACTAATCAAAACCGATTATGTCACACAAATGTGTCCTGCTAGGGCGCAATATTTTTAGGTCTTATTCTTCCAAGCCACTAATAGGCCCCCGCTTCACATCATTGAATGAAATCAAGGCTTATATTTTCAAGGACAGCTTATCAGCCAATGATTACCTGACTAACTCAGAGTCTCAGAGAGATCAACTTCAGATTCCTTCAAAGCAAGCTGTTGTAAAACTTTGTAGGCTTTCCGGCTTACCCAGCGAGGATGCTGATATCGAAAGAATACAGCGGAATCTGAGCAAACAAATATCATTCATCGATATTCTGCATAACACACAATTGAACGAAGAAGTGGATGAAAACTATGCGCGACTGGTGCCTCGCCACAATAGCGCACTGAGTTACGAGGAGTTTATGCGTAGGATAGCGGAAAATAAGGAAATGCAACGGGTTGCCGAACAAGAAGAGTCTTGGGATAGCACAAGCGCAGCAGCTTTGGAAAAGGATCATTACTTTGTCATCAGAGAAGATATTTTGGAGAATAAGAACTAGATATCGGTGGACATATGTACATAGAACGAATAAGAGGATCATGACAAATAAGTCCTTTAAAACCACTTAGTTAGTCTTTGCATTTGGGCTTCTCGCTGTTTTTCTGCCTGTTGGGCAATGTACCATCCATAGATAACACCTAACACAGATCCGCCCAAATGTGCGGCATAGTCAAATGACCCCCATCTGAAAACGCAGCCAGCAATGTTCCAGACTGCGCTGCCCAAGAATCCCAGCCAAGCGCCACCCGGGATTGGGAACACGAATAATAAAATCTCAGCATTAGGTATTAGATAGGAAAAGCACCCCATCACGCCGAAGAGAGCCCCACTCGCTCCCAGACTGGGGCCCATCATCATTATTTTGGCCAGGCGAGGATACCATAATGAGAACAATGAACCGGCTATGGCACAATTCATGTACATCGAAAAGAAGTTAGATGCTCCAATCATGTATGATAGCGAGGTACCGAAGGACCACAATGCCAACATGTTCATGCCCAAATGCCAAAATTCCTGGTGAGAAAAGGCGCTGCCGACCAAAGACCATTTACTTTGGATAGATCTCTTCTCTAGCAGCATGTACTTCTGTAAAAATCTCCAATAGCGTGGAACTTGCCACAGACCAAATACTGCAACGTTAATGCCCAGCAGAGCGTAGACCAATTCCTTAGGATTCCGCCTAAAATATGTGAAGGGAGGGACGTAAGCAAATAAGTAGGGGCTCAAGAAATAAATACCTGTCATGAGTGCCAGTCCAAACAAAGTAACCTTAAATAGCGAGTTGGGATTTGAACCACTTTCCTGATATTGTTGAAATCGGTTTAAGCTCACATACCTGTTTGCGGACTCACCCGCAAAGTAGCTTGCCCAACGATGTTTCAAAAGCCCTGTTTCAGTGAAGAACCTCCTGCCGTTCGTTTGTCTGAGAGACGGAGCAGAGAGTTTTAACATGGTCGGTGTTTTTAACACCGATGCCTTCAGAGCCTTCGGGAAACTCAAGCAGGCATTGTTTCTAAAGAAGAGCTGACTGCGGCAAAGGCCCACCAGATGACTTGAACTTCGCCCGATTCCTATCATAACTGAACTCGACTCGCTAGTTTGAAGTTCTATAGCAAGAAAAATAAGTAATAGTTACAATGCATTGCTCACTTGATTGGTGGTGATTGAGAAAAATCGGTCACATGATAAGAGGACGAATTATAAGTTAATTAACTGTAAGATATTGGCTTGATTTATGACTCAAATTCTATGAGATCTGGCTGATCCTTCTGATTAGTTCCTTCTTGGGGAGAAATAGTTCTCAGAGGTCTGCTTTGTTTTACGCTATCGTCCCCGCCGTCCATTTCAATCCATGAGTTGCTCAACAGCTCTTCGTGCTCATCCGGATGCTCTGTGGTAAAATCATCCAAATCCTCAACCTTATCAGGGCCATGAGTTGTACAAGCACTGTTACTAGTTTGGTTGCTACCACTTTCGACTGATGCAACACTGCTTTTTGTAGCCACAGAGTCCACACGGCGTCGCACGGATTCGGCAACCTTCCTTCCATCAGCAATGATGCCATCAAACATGGTCCGCAGGGCCTTGTTCTTCGTATCAAATGCATTAACAGCTTCGCTAGTATGGATCGATTCCCTTAAGGTTTGTGAGAAGAATAGTTCATAAGTTTCGTCTGCCAAAATGATCATCCTGAATGTGGCCAGATCAATGACCTTTGGATGTGTGGGGTCTAAAGCAGCATTGGCCTTTAATGAATCATATTTCTTCTTTTTAGATAATTCATTCTCTTCATCGTCGGAAAGGTCAAGCAAATCTATTTCTTTATCCAACTCTACCGGTTGAGCATACTCAAACGATCTTTGCAAAAAATTGCTAGCAGCTTCCAAATATCGTTCAGTTTGATCAGATTTGAATTTCTCCTCATCAATCGTAACTCCAGTGGGTAATTCCACCTGATCGATAGTCATACTATCTCCATGTTCCTTTACTATTTGCTCAGCAATGCCCTCTTCAATGGCCTTTTTGGTGAGTGCATCGACATATTTTCCTGTCTTCCAAGGGTCTGTTAAGAACAACAAACCCTCTGAAACTTGTAGGACCTCCTCTCGCTGCAATTGACCATTATTATCCTCATCATATAATGCGAAAAAGTAATTGATTGAAGCCATGAGGTCATTGGTTACCAACTTGTCCAGCCCGTACACAACGTCATTTAGCGTCAGTTCTCCACCCTTGCTGGAATCCCATTTATTAAACAGTCTTTTGAGGAATTCTACCTTTTGATCAACGTAGGATGAGTTTTTATCGCTTTCTCCTGTTTTACACCAATCGCAGAATTTGGCTAAGAACCTAACGAAGACTTGAAAGTCCATGTTAGAAGATCCGGTGCCCATTCCTATCTTATGGGTTGCAATGCTTTGGTAGAATAAGTCATAAATATTTGACAGTTGGTATTCTGATAGATGGAACGTCCTCGGCATATGACGCAACTGGGTCTTTTTGACGAATGTTTCAATATTTTGTAGAATACCATTTTGATATTTATTTCTATGTTGTGTAACCATTGACTCAGTTATGATACTAAATTCTTTGAAAGCTGTGACTAAAAGTTCTTGAAATTTGGTTATTTGTCTGTACTTCACATCAACAGACTCAGGATGGGCACTTTTATCTAATGTATGAAAATAGTTCTTCAAAATTGCAATGAACATTCCATCATCCTCTGCTTCTAAAAGATCTTCGCCGTTCACTCTTAAGATTGCCAAAGCTACCTGGAAAAGTGTCTTGGATCCATTCATGAAAAAAATATCCATAATTCTGACAGCATACTCTAATGGCATTGATGTGAAGAATAACGACAAAAACCAAGGCAACGAAACAACGGATAATTGAATGTCATATTTTTCCACGTGCTCCCACAAAAGAGGCATCTTCTCTTGGACAAAGGCTTCAAAAACCTTTTGATCTAATAATGTACCATACATTGTTTTAGAGTAGTATCCTGGCACATAGTAATCGCAGAGCTTTGATAAACACCAAAATGCCTGCTCCTCACTCATGAATATTAACAAGCCTGCAACGACAATATTCATTGCCTGGCAGTAGCCTACATCTGGATTTTTCCAAGAATAAGCAGTCAAAACTTTTCTCAGCCTTTGAATACCTTCATCTGATTGGTACGCAGAATACTCCGGCAGAGATCTCTTAAGATCTTTCTCTATTTCCTCCACAGCTTGAGAGCTTTTTCCTTCGTTCTTTTGCAGCAATTCCTGGTACTCTGTCGGATTCTCCTGCCTTAAATACATTGATCCACTGCATAGTTCCCATATCTCCCCCCTAATTCTGTTAGGCACGCCAACTCTAACTAGCTTTTCGAAAGTATAATTTCTCACAATTGCCAAGTTTGCACCATTTTCCCTAAAATAATTAAACCATAATCGTAATTTGGCTTTTTCTCTAGCTACTCTGGGGCTCCCGGGATACTTGAACTTCTGACCTAGTCCGCCAACAGGCGCCTTTATTTCTTTCATTTGTAAAACATTCTTGCGTAGCAAAAATTCAGAATAACAGGTGTCCAGAAAGGCTGGCAGAAGCTTAGCATGAGTAATATTACCCTTAAGACAGGACTTCAATCGCTCACAGAATTGTTCAGATCTGTACCTGACCCCAATAAACTGTATAAAGACCTGAGTACCCGAATAGAGAGTGATGACTAGCGAGAGCGCATATGAGCTAAATGGTGCCCTTTCAACGCGTTTTATGGTCGAGATATTCAGTATCATAGCACATGAGGCATTGTCGAACGCGTCCTTAAAAACAAGGTAGTGAGGAGTTAGAAATAGTCTACCGGAATATACGTAAGCAGTGGCATGGCCTTCCTTCGTTTTTAATTCTTTAGATTTGCTGTAAGCGTTGACAAAAGATAAATCGGCATTAGTGTCATCTACTATATTCTCTTCGGTCGGAAGCCTGTATTCAAGCTTAAACTTTTCATCTCTGGTTAAAGAGGGAGCAAAATTCTCGGCCAACTTATCCCAAAAGGACGTCTTCTGACGAAGATTATCTATTATCGACATTCGGGATTTATGCTCCTGGTGTTGGTTATACTAGAATGTTGATATGTTATTCCACTGTTAATCCACGATTAAACCTTGTTTTATGCTTTTTGTTTGGCTTGAAAACATTTTCGGGTTCTTTGGATAGCCGGACCCGAAAGCACCGTCAAGAAATCAGGACGTTGGACCTTCTTTGCACTGAAAAATGATCATGAAATGTCAGACGGCAGCAGTTAGATAAGCATTAGGTAAAACTCACGAAGCGAAGTTGCATGCCAGAACGATTAGATTCCATAAAAGCAATTCTCAAAAATAGTCGATTAAAATGAGTTACAGTAGTACATCAAAAAAAATTCACAAAGCATGAACGTAAAAATTTATGTAAGAATCATGCTTTGTGAATTTGACCGTGTAGCAATTAATATTATTAATACAGTTATTAACGTAAAAATTCATACGATAGTTTCGCCACGATAATTGAGTTTAAGGCGTGATGCCCTCAATCTTCAGCTGGATTGAAAGGACCTAAACCAATTTCCTCGTCAGTAGTCACACCCAGTGATTCTACATCACCTTCCCAACTAGGAACACTTGGGGAATGAGAAATTTGTCTATTCGAGTGTCTTGGAGATGCAGAGCTTTTACCATCTAAGTGTAGCAGCTGGGAAATATCCATCGACACCTTATGTTTGTTTTCCTTCTTATGTGGGATAAACTTGTTACCAATTATGTTTCCCAAGTGTCCTAGTACGACTTTGGTAATGTCTCTTCTCAAGGCTGCTATGAACTCTTCCCTTGACCACAGTTTATGCTTGTACTCCAAATGTGGTACTCTTACAGTTAGGTTGTTCACGTCAGTCAAAAGATGATGAGCACCTTTGTAGCAGACGGACATGATTAGTTTGTTTATATGCACATCTCCCACGTTGAAATATGTGGAAGATCTTTTCACCATCTCACTTATATTTTTATCTGGTTGACTGAACAAGTGCGTTGCGATTTTTTGAGAGGCCTTTTTCCTCATACTTGAAAGATCGGAGCCACTTTGCACACTTGATAGATCTTCTCCATCTGCACCTTCGCTACTATTACTGAAAGAAGCTGATAATTCAAGTGTCGAGGATCGACTTCGGCGGGCTCCTTGAGGGGTTATAACTGTTGCCATCGCTGGCTGCCTACTCGAGCTCGGAGATAATGTTGTGGAGGGTGTGATAGCAGTGGGAGCTTGACGATCACTCTTGGGGAACAGATAATTCATAATTTTATCAGAAGTGATGTAATCTATCTTGAACTTGAATGGCTGCAACGTTACAACCATTTTTTGCAAATCACCAATGCCCCCTACGGGAGGTCCCAGGTCCCAGCTTAGTTGAACCATTGGAACATTTTTAGAATAGTGAGAATCTGTGTCAAAAGGAGCAACAATTTCCACATACACGGGATTCTCCTGTTGGTTAAAGCACTTTACCGAGGACAATGCCACAAGATTAAAATTCGTCCCATCAATAGCTTCGTGGCGAACGTATGTCGATGAACCTAAAGCGATTGTAATAAAAGGCTTTCTGCTATCATCGAACATTTCCCAAATCAGTTCATCTGAGGATACACGCCATTCATGTCTTCTTTTACCTGTTTTATGGCCTCTTACCAAATCATCATAATTCTTTTTTATTGCTGTCATAATAATGAATAGTTCCAACATGGTTGTCTGAATTTGGAGAGTCAGTACAGGCGCTGTTTTTTTGAAAGTATTAACGCTATGAAGTTTCAAAAACTCACGTGTGTAGTACTGCTCTTTCACTTTTCTTTGCAGGTTTGTCACTATTGAAGTGTCCAGTTTCTTCAGGTTGTACTTTACTTCTTCCGCTAACATGACGTTGGCCAGCTTGGCCACTTTGTCGTCTAAACTATCCCCAAAATCCAATAGGTCCTCTACTATATTGTAAACAGCACAATACTGCTGTGAGGTTGAAGTTATCAGCAGGCCGGGGAAACCTAGCCTGGAGCTTGGATTACCAGAAAGCCCTGGTATCTCTTTATCTGAGAAAAACAAAGGATTAGGGATAGTGTGCATGAAGTACATGGATCTTCGTCTCACAAAAACGTCCTCCTCAAGGAGCGAGCCTTCGAAGCATACTTCCATCGGAATCCATGGTGGCCATAATTTGGCTTTGTCTTCTACACCATAGCCGTTTCTATGGAAACCTTCCCCCCCTTTCGCCAATATATCATTCTTCATTAAGGTGAAAACTTGAATGTCCTTCGAGACAACGCATAATCTTGCCTCAACTAATGTATTGAGATCCATGGGAACTCTTTCACCAGCATCATCCATGAATTGAATAATGTTGATGATACCCACTTCAATGTCTCTGGCAGTTATCAGAGCAGCCACATCTGGCTCCGATTCCGACATGAGCTGCAACTGAGGAGAGATCAACCGAATTAAATAGCTGTCGATGTAATCGAATATTCCACTTGGAACTTCCCGCACCAAATCATCAAAGCGCTCCATAAATTCTGCATTTGATAACTCTGGCCCTGGATCAGGTGTATCTTCTTGACTAGTGGAGGGCTTTGGAGTACTTGCCATCACTGCATTTAATAATTCGTTAAGAATCGTAACAGACTTATAAGTCAAAAAAAATTGCATCGATTTCCTTTCAAACGCGCTTGTAAAGTAGTCAATCAAGTGATGACGAACTTTTTTGTTAACTTTGAATTGCACATTGTGCACAAAAAATCGGTTATCGTAACTTGATGCAAGGTTAACATTAGATTCACACCTCATGGTTCTAAATGTTTCAATAGTGCCTACTCTCAACAATGCGGTATCATCATAAGGTCCAACGTCATCCCCTTCCGATAATTTACCGCCCGTACTTTTTCCTGTAGAGCTCATAATTGATGCCTCACCTTCTTCGTCACCATGAAAAGAGTTTGGAACGTCTGCAGATAACTTTAAATCAGTTAATATGCTTTCAATGACAAACAAGCGATGCTTAGCTTCATGTAGTTTTTGCGTGAGATTCTCATATTGCGTGTGATAGGTTTGAGACTTGCCGTGTTGTTTTTTCATTACCTCAAGTTCATCAGTCAACCTTTGTATATCCTCCTCTATCTCTTTACCTCTGGACCGAGCTAAATGCTCTTGTGTTCGCTCTGAATGATCTTTACCCATTATACAGTGATGTGATTCTTCATCTCCGAAGGGGTATTTGACTATGTATCCAGAGTCATTTATCTGCCTGAAATACGATAGCCGAGGGAAATACATCAGTGGGACAGCTTCCAATCTCAGGGGCGGAGAGGTCTCCAAAGAAACTTGGTCTAGATCAATGTAATCTTCGTAGTCATACCACTCGGAATGCTCCTGTAGCCCCTCTCGAACTGGTGACTGCGAACGACTTCTATCTGAGTATTCACTTTTAACATGTTTACCCAGCTTTGTAGCCGCCATTTTCTCAACTTCAGATTGGTCAAAAACAGTGGATAAGATTCTAACGTCAGCCTCCGCGCATTCTATTTGTCCAGTAGACATCTTGAAACTCCATATAGCTTTGGATTTTTTCAACTTTTCGTTAGTATGAAGAAGTTTGATTCTTTTCTGGTGTAAATCAATCTCCAAAGAGTTGACCCGGCATTTGAGCCCAGTAAAGTTGACACTGCCATTTCCTCTAAAATCGGAATAATGTCTGTAAACGTGAGTCAAAACCAATGGCTCAAGACAAAGTTGGTACTTTACAGTAAACAGGGATCTCCCAAATTTGGCTTTATTGGGTTGGGCACTGGAGAACAGCGGGCCTTGTCTAATGGGGCCCGATGTGTAAGTATGAAATAAACTCCACCACTTGAGAAAGTGAGCTACACCATGAGGCGCCAGGTAAATACTGTTTGAGGATTTTTTTTTCGAAGAATAAACGCCTAGTGACATATGAATGAAGGCAGTCCTAAACCCACGAAATGCATCGTATTCTTCAGGGTTTGAAACAGCCTTGGGATTCTTCGATATCACATCGAAATGAGGTCTTGAGGGGGGTGAACGTGGAAAATCACCAGGATCATGTATATTTCCTTCCTCGAAGAGAAGGCCCAAAGTCCAAATTACTTCTCCTTCCAAACTGCTAAAAACCTTTTCGAATTTATTATGCTCAGTGAAGTCTCTTACTGCAAGTTGAAACTTTTTTGACTCTATTTTCAAAAACTCCGTCGGATCGGAGGTGCCATGTATGCGCAGAAAAGTACCTCCTGACCAGAAGAATGTTAGTCCAGCACCATCATCTGCAATCTTGTAAGGATTTTCAGACCCTTTGATATTCAACTGAATTCCACTAATGTCGGAGAAATCATAGATCCACTTACCGTGAAAAAGAAACCTGCACTTGTCCCAAAAGCCTAATTTAGGAGAGGGATCTTCTTTCGGTCTTGTTAAAACATCAAACCACAACATGAGAGACTCGTAGCCAGGTTGTAAAGACTTACCCCAAGTTAAAGTGGCCGGGATAGCCGAGTGAACGCTTGTAGTGATGTTAAAATAACTTTTAATCGAATTTAAAGTCCTTATGATGTGAGTGCCATAAATGGTATTGGTAGCAGAGTAAGCTTTAGTATTCGCTGAAGGCACAAATGGAACATAAACAGATCTTAACGAACACTTTTCAGGCATTTTCTCACCGAATACAACATCACCGTTAGTAAATGTATTAGGGAACGATATAGCTGGAAGTGGGTAATCTCTAGCCCTAAGCTCCCAGAGGTCTGTTCTAATAGACAAATGTGCAATAATGAGGAGAGTATAAGTTGTGTCCTTCGGGACTTTCTTACCATATTTGTAAATAAAATCCGCGTACTGTGGCAGAGAGAAGGAGGGAGGTCCGACGTTGAAATCCAAGTTGTTTATGGCAAGTTCGGCTACTGTGGTACCTTCATTGACAGTGAAGAAAAAGTAAGTTCTACCAAGCTCTTGATGTTTGACAATTCTTGAGGGTAATCCAAGAAATGTCATTCTGGCCTCTCTATATCTCGCAATCCATGACGTAGAGAAGTTTTCCAGTAAGCGTTTCCTCGCATTTTTTATCCATTGACTTTCATTGACCTCGTTTTCACAATATACATTTCCATTCTCAACCACTTGTTCCATAGGCTGAACTTCCGTGGATGAAGGTGGAACTTCTACAGGTGGGACAAATGTATCTTTGAGTATTTCAAACTCTCTTAGTTTCTCCAATCTTTCCCTCTGTTCTAAAACCCCCACTTTGAAAATAAGTCCCAGTTCTTGCTCAAAAGGATCTTCTTTAACTTTAATTCCGAACCTCTTTGCGGACAGACGTATTGTCGGAATCTCCCTTGGCGGTGCCTGCGAAGGATAAAGTCTATGAAATTTGTCCAAATTCGAAAACGCTAGCTTCATTTGCTTAATGCATTTGAAAAAGCTGATAGCGTTATCCAGCAGAGTATAAAATTTGAAATGATATTCAGTGTCAAATTGTATTAGAGAAGTGGAGAGATCAAAAATTTTCTTTCCTGCTGACTCCATTACCTTAAACTCGAATTCCCGAATGATTAAGAGAGGAACATGCACGTCCACAACCCTAACATAAACAGATTTTACGAAGGCAGTAATAGATGCAACCCTAATAGAATGGTCTTCAGCCGCAAAAATAATATCACGAAACGAAAGTAAAAGAACAGTATCTTGCGGTAACGTAAGGTCAACAACGATTTTACCAATCCTGACATCAAATTTCTTCTGTTGATTTTCATGGCGTTTTTTCTGCAGTGAATGCTTGGCTTTTTTGAATGGAAGAAGGTAACTATCAAAAACTTTTCTAATGAAAAATGCAAACCACAAGATATTGGGATCTAGTTTGAAACGAATGCACGGTAGATGAATGCGTCCATTTTGGTCAGAATTCCATGACATCACTAATTTCTCAAAACCAAACACCACATCTGTAATTTTGCGTCCATGTCCATGTTCCATGATTCGAATCAACGACAGCGATGATATTTTGAAATCTTTTTCCTCGGGGTCAATTTTCAGGAGGGCCTCATTCATTAGCAAAATAGTGCCTCGTCCCAGATCAGTAAGATTGATTCCTTCATACTCAACTGGATCCAAATAACGGGGCAAAAACCCAGCAAGCAGCAGCGAGAAGGAGAAGTCCTTCAATCTCAGCTTGACTGACCAAGCAAATACGAAAGACCGCCCCTTGACTTTTCTTGGTGAATAGGACTTCTGAGACCCAGACTTTTCACTACTGCCATTCGGAGCAAACAACTTAACCAGAGTGTCAGTGATCTTGTGCAAAATATCGAGACTGTCCAAAGTGAAACTAAAATGTCTCAGTGTGCTGCGAATCCTGAAGTCAAAGTCTGAAATGTCATCCATAAAAGTGTCACTTCTATCAAAACCACAAATGGGAATTGACAGTGCAGGTTCCCTTTCATCACTGGGCAGCTTCAAAAACGTCAATTTAGCACCAATAACCTGCAAGTAGTTGTAGAGTTGTTGAGTGAACGGGTCTCCTTCAAAATATTGCAGTTCAGGCCGGGAAGAAACATCATTGAAAGAAGAACCTGTTACGAAAACCTTTTTGTCATTCTGATGAAATCCTAAACAATGGGCATTATAAAGTTTGAACAAAATATTCTCCTTTTCGGAAAGCTGGAGCGTCGCACTTAGGTTTGAAATGGTAAATTCTACAATTGCATTAGGGTAGACACCTAATTTTTGTTTCAGCTCGCGAATGGCCGCTTCCCTAAGCATTTTGATATTTTCTTCTTCGCTTGATGCCACATCATGGTACTCTTCATCATCTATATCGTCTTCTGAATCGACTTGCCTCGTCGCAAGCTTGTGGGCCTTTGAATCTTTGTAATTTTGAATCAAAGAAGCTATCTTCAACACATGGGCCATTGTTACTACCATAGTAGGATTTATTATGTTCACATTAGTCAAAATTTTGGCTTCAGATAAAGGAACTCCCATGAATAATCTTGACACACAATCAGTCGTAATGATTGCATTAAAAAGGGGAATTCTTAGACTGGAAATTTCTTTGAATTCTACCACTATGGAATTAGCTGTCACGGAAAGTTGGTGATCATTCAATACAGGAGACTTGGAAGGCAAAAATTCTAAATTTGTACCATAACTGTAGAAATGGACAGATTCTAACAGCACCTGCGCATTCGAAATAGTGACTTGAGCAATTCCTTCATAGATAAAAAATATATTTTCCATCTTAAAGTCTAAAACTTTCATAGCCTTCAGTGGCGCTTTGAATTTATTAAGTTTCTCTCGCAGCATAGTTTCTAACTGTATCGGCGACTTTTCAGCTCTGATTGGCTCGCGGCCGGTGCGGTTCAGGTCTCTTGCCAATAAGTCAGGCAAGCTAATGCAGACACCAGCCACTCTCAGGTAGGAGAGCCAGTTCCTGATAGTTACCACTGTTTTTTTTCCACTTGCGTCTATCTCATCTCTTACTTTTGCTTTGAATTGATATCCAATGTGATGCACAGTGTCGCCGGATTCTAGGCATTTTGCTGCATGCACAAAAACCTCTGCATTAATCCTTTTTTCTGAAAACTCAGTAATTGCTGAGGAAATCAGATCTACTTTAACACCGATTCCGGAAGGCAGTACAATAATTACATTTCTGATGTAGAGACGTAGTGGCAGAACCCATTTTATAATTGCCAGTAATCTTCTTCCCACCGTAAACTGAATTTTTTCATTTTCAAATGAGAATCCCCCATTTGTATTTGAATCGGTGTTTGAGGATTCCTTAGTTTTCTCTCCTTTCGCATGGCCCTTCAAGATCTCGATATCCACATCCTGAAGCGTTATGATGAATCTTCTTGCCCAGCTGATATGGATTTTGTTTATTTTGAGCTTAAAACAAATGGTCGTTAGTTTGAATGCGCTAATGGATGGCCCCCATATCCTAAAAAAAATACCCTTAATAGGGCTATTGGAGTAGTAAAGTATCTGAGATATTAGAAGACTCACAAGAGTTTGTATACAGATGGCAGACAAAAAAAATACCACCAGTAATTTCAACAGGTCCGAGAGTGTATTGGACCACATAACTGTCATATAATATTATTGTTTTTCCAACTATTGCAATGACGATCTCTTGATCGACTTAATCTTCTCTGAAATTCAAGATGAAAAATCCAAAAACTCATGCAGACTCTGAAGAAAGTCCCACAACTCCTGTTAACTGCTAAGCACTCGTGTTAGATTAACACTAGTGTAACTTAGACTTCCCTTTGTTTATGAACTACCTCCTAATGATGCCTCGAATAGATCTGCTTCCTTTCGTAATTCAAGGATCAGTTACCTGGGTGAGAAATTTAACAACGAACTAGGTATTTATAAACGCTTCTACAGTTGTTGTTGTCTGAGAAAGGAACTTCAGATTTTTGCAATTGGGAAGGTCCTAGCTCCCCTGCTCCATCTTGCATTTTGTAATTTTTCATCGGGTCAAATGGCGGGTAAATTACCGCAGAATCCAGTTCACGTGCAGGCGATGAGCTCGGAGTTCCATGCCTTATTCAAGGTATTTGAGCAGAAACAATTATAAGAGAGTTGCTTCTACGGTGTTATTCCCTGTTCGAGGGCTTGCTTCGTCACTTGAAGCATCGCCTCTGTCATCTGTTCATACTCTGCATGTGGATAACTGCAATCATAGATTATCGTGAGAGTTTTAAGGTAGTGAGTCTTAAAAAGCTTGTCATAGGTCCCTAATTGGATTCCGCGAAACCAGCCTTGCGCTAGCGGATAAAAGAAGGTTTGCGCATGTTTTTTAAAACGGTTTGTGTTGATGTTTGAAGGGCCGGCCTCTTTGTCAAGCTTTTTAGACCTCCAGACGGTTTGAGATAAGGCCGATCCGGGTTCCGATTTTCTCTCGATAGCATTCTGAGTAGGTTTGTCCCACGGAAGCCTCCGCGTAGGGAAATCATATTCCGGCTTAACTACAAGTGAGCCGTTGTCTTCTCCACGGAGTTCCCTTGCGGCAAGGCCCAAGCCGGAAAGAAGCGACATGCGTTGTTGCAGGGAAAGCTCCGACGTGAAGAGAATTCGCTGAAGGGTTCTAACTGCTTCTGGCGTCACCACTATTAAACTAACTAAAGCGTTGATCCTCCAGTGTTCAAATTGCGACTCTTCCTGAGCATTATTGAGGGTTGCCAATTGCGGCAGCAAAGTGGTTGAATAATAACCCACTTCGAGCGGAAAATTCTTCTTCTGCCGTAGAAGCTTAACGGTGAGCTGTAACAAGGGGACACGTTGCTTCTTGTCATTGCTTTCGTACTTTTTAATCAGATCTTTGAGGAATACCACTGGTTCTGCATCGTCAGAAAGAGTTAAACGGACGACGTCATGTGACAATGAGAGAGGTTGGCGAACTACTGCTGCTTCACCCTCTTTTAAAGCATCGTAATCTATTTTGTGTGCAGGTGCAAGATTCAAATCTGGGATAACAATTACAAAATCGCTTTCGTACTTCAGTTCACCGTCGGATACTAGTTTTGCTACGTACATAGTACGTTCCCTCAAGGCAGCATCTTCGCTGCTTAATCTCTTAGTCACGGCATCTAGGAAGCTAGGATCTCTTGATAAGTCTCCCTTTTCAACAGAATTCATCTTATGCTTAAGCATAATTACTAATAGCTGACAAATCTTTTCATCTTCCTCTTGAGCATCTGCAAATTTCCTTGTCAGCTCTAACACTAGGCCAGGATTTTCATGCGGAGGTAACCTCAGAAGGAGTTCTTGTAAAATCAAGGAATTTAAATGCAGTATCATTTCCAGATCAACGGATTTGTGCAGTGGTAACTTTTCCAAAACTGCTAGCGCATTATGATAATTCTTCAAGTTGGTGTGCATTTGCAAATACGAAAGAAGAAAATTGATCAACCGCCGCTGGTCAAAGAGTTTCGCACCGCTCACTATAAGTTTAAAGCACTCGAAATGATGATCATCAGTGAGCACTAATTGACCAAATATCACATCCGGAGATAAAGTAGAATGCAGAACAAGCATTGACGTAAGTAAATCACTGTACCCTGAGCTAACCAAGAACGGGCGATCAAAAACCACAGACCACTGGGTTTTTAACAGTTCCAGGTATGCTAGCATATTAATGTCAGGAGCAAGCACGTTAAATAGTTTACTCCCAAATATGACGGACTTTAGATTACCCCGTTCCAGTTTAGTCTTACACTGCTTAATGTAATTCAGCAACCAATTCTCATTCTGCAGTACCTCCAAGAGAACTTCTTTGTATATCCGAGCTTCCTGTTGATCACCGGGCATAGCTCTCACAAAGCTAACAATCTGGCATAAAAAAGGGAACGAATGGGAAACCATTTTGGTGAGGTGATTCCTACTATTTGGATTTAATGATGGAAAAAAGGGAAGCACTCTCTTTACTATAGTCATCATAGCGACAATATCTAGTGATGCGTTAGAGGTCGCAATCTCCTCCACCACTCTCGATACTGTTTGTCCATCACATTCCCCATGTAATAAACTTAAATCAGGCCTGTCGAGCATTTTCACGCCTTGAGAGAGTAACTAATAGCTTCGAAAGTCCTTTAGACATTAGTATATAGATGGGGATTTTCATGGCCGGCTGACGTTACGGCGCGGGCGAAACAGACATCAACAAAAATCTTAATGTTAGGGAATCTTAATACTCGATAGTTTTCGCTCAATGCTGCTATCTTTGCATAAGTCAGCACCCTTTAACTTCTTCTAAGGTGGAGCATTCATTATCAACGCACTTCAGGTCTGGTGTTGGCTTCCTCCGATCGAAGAGTTTAGAGGATGTCTAAACAGGAAGAACCGCTCAATGAAATGAGTTTAAATACCCTACCAGGCAAGCCTAATGCACTACTTTCTCAGAAGAAAGCACTCCCTTACAAAGACAACTGCACGACAGTACATAATGTCGAAAATTCCTTAGAACGTCTTTCTGAGCTTTTGAAGGATAAGAACTCAATTGCGAAACACAAAACGGAAATAAGCAATTATCTTTCTGCACTTTACGAAGAGGTTAAGAGCACGCACACGCTGGGGCTCTTGAATAGGATAAGCAAACAGCATCTAGTTTTTGTGGTCAACTTGTTCAACAACCAGGATGCACTTGATGCAGGTTTAGAGACATTACATCTGTACAATGAAACAAATTCCTCTCCTGTCAAAGATCTCCACGAGATGCTGTTGGCTGACTACACGTTTTGCAATAACGGTTATTTATTCACTCTCAAGATTTTGGCTATGCAGGCCATATTAAAGTTAAAATCTTATGACGAATATGAGCGGTCCTTGCTACAGGCATTCGCGCACGATGAGCGATATCTACTCAAAGGTAGCAATTTCAAAATACACACCCTCATAAAGCTTGTACTTCATTTTTATTCCGTATTACCCAATTCTCGAGTGCTTTTTGGGCTGAAGTTTTTACAATATGTGGAATGTTACAATTTAGAGGCGGGGCACTACATCAAAAACATGGGTATCGACATGTTCGAACAACAGCTACTGCGCTATGTCCCAGAACGAGCTCCAGTCAATTACCGAATGTATCTCCGTTGTTTTTACATGCAGTACAGCAAGTCGAAACCCACCCCAGAGAAGTTGATGTATGCAGAACTTCTCAAGTCCGAGGACGGCCCTTTAAAAGATGAAAATGACCTATTTAATCTCGTTACTACGAAAGATGATGAGAAACTTTGGGGAAAATTTTTATCGACTGGAATTCAGGATTTAGTCGTCATAGCAACTAGAACTTTGCAGAACGAAGACTTGCATTACGTCTTAAAGTCCCTGATTTTCATAAACCAAATTCTGAGAAATGCTAAATACGAAGAGAATAGAGCAAAAGCCTCACTATTGGATAAAGGCTTACTTTTCGTTAATTCTCACTTGAAGAAATTTGAGAAGTATAGACGTGAGCTGTTAACATTATTGCAAGGCTTTTATGACTATTGCATGGAGAATAACGAGATAAACAGGCTGACTAATGTCATTAATACCTTTTATAACTGTTTTGTGGTTCTTAGGGATTTCGAATTTCTCAAGTATGCGGCACATCTGGAGGTATCAAGATATTATGTTTCAAAAGATGACAAACTCGTACGACCAATGCTCAGAAAATTTGAAAAATTCGTTTCAATTTCCTCTACTTTTCAGCAGAAATTGGAAGTTTTTATTTACATTTTCAATGTGCATATCACCATGGGTGATCTCTCTTTTTCTTCTTTGCAACAATTTTGTCAAGATATTTTCAAGTCGGTCTTTTCCAAGCTAAAACTACGAGTATACGAGGAATTCAAGCAGTGCTCTGAAGTTATGTTAGCATTTCTATATTCTAATATACCTTCGTTGCCTCCGAAATCAAAATCCTGGTATCCTGCAACGCGAATGCTATACTCTTCGTTGTCTGGGATGTTTGATCTTAGCGCCATAGAGGTTAATTCAGACGTAAGCAGGTGGCATATGCTTTACAAATACGAAGTGTTAATCAAGACAGCTTACTATTTTAATTTGGAGATGAGCAGGCATTCAACTTTGAATTTAGCTTCAATTACAAAAAGATATATCGATAAGTGGGTGAAAAGGTCTTTGCCACTGGACGAACCACTCTCTCCTTTTGAAATCGAAATGATAAAAATGTTATTGGAATACTTAAAATTTAACAATTTTGATAAATTAATTATCGACCTGATAAACATTTTGAAAGACAAGGAGCGTTATGATTGCATAAAAGTCGAGGGGGAAATTTATCTTTGCAATGCGCTCATCAATCTAAAAATGATTGAAGATATAGAGAGGACAAAACACCGCGTATTAGGAAATGCGTGTGATTTGAAAGTTGCTAAATTGGAACCTTTAATGACTAACCTACGTGCTAAAATGCAAATTTTTGTTTGGGAGCAGGATATTGCGAATTTTGAAGACTTATTCATCAAATATTTGCCTCTAGTAAGGAGTGAACTTTTCGATGTCGATAACACTAACCAAATGCCCGTTTCCAAGTATGTCAAAGTTTTACTTTTTAACATTGAATTATTAGAGAGTGCTTCCAAGCTCCACTGTTGGAATAACTGCATAGTAAACAGTGTTATTGAGGGTAAAAAGGCCCTAAAACTTTCTGTTTGTCTTTTAAAAAAAATCAGCAAGCTATCTCAAAATTCCAGATTAAGATTAATAAGATTATTGATGGTAGCGTACATTAATTTGATCGAAACCTATATTCGTCTTGGCATTTCTAAAGACTGTGAATTTTACGCAAAGGAGTTCTCGAAGGTGATTTGCGAACTTGGTGAACCAACTGTAGTTTTTGATTGTCTTCACTTTTTGTATGAGTATTATCAGTTGACCGGGCAGCGTGCTTTAGCCAAGACAGTTTTGCAGAAAAGCAATAAAACTTTTGATTTTATCGATGGGGAGACTAATATTTGGGGATTGACTTTATTTCTTCACGACAACGGCGAGTACGAAAAACTCAACGAATCGCTAAGAATATTTTTCAACGCAGATTTATCAAAAACTTATTTGTCAAATTATTGGAGATTGAAGAGGGGATACGAACTCAAAGATTCTGAATGCTTATGCAAGTACAAAACTCAAAACGACATTAATAAACTAAATTTAATGTATCAACGCATAGTCAACCATTTGGAATCCGATCCTTTTTTCAAAAGCATTTTCGAATCTATAACTGCGGTGCCCTCATGCCGACCCCGCCAAATGAGTGCTAGCTGCCATCTGCAAACTCCTTATAAGTTCCATCTGACAGCAAATGTAAACTCATCACCTAGGTCATCTAATATGACACCAAGAAAAAAACATTACAAGCAAAAATTTGACCGAGAGGCAGCTATCAGTAATCTGGAAAATCTGATAAAGTCGGCAGAAGAAATGAAGTTAACGTCTCTGAAAAATTACGAAATATCGCAGCTAGCGGCTTCCTATTCTCTTGCTTTATTTTTGCTCTCTAGCATCTCTCCAGAAAGGATCAACGGTATCAAAGTGGCGGAAAAAATGGTTTTGTGTGATATACCAAGAAGTGTTCCATTATATCATGATAAAATATTAAATAACATCAACAGTGAAATTTACGGAAATTTCAAACTGCTGCCCATGGATCAATCCCTTGACCCCATTGCAATAGAAAGGAAGAAATTACTCAATATTCAAGAAACTTTTAGCAAATGCATGTCTTCTTTTAATGTAATTACCATCGATATATGTCCTTCCAACGACAGCCTTTTACTGTCAAAAATAGACTCGAAGTTCGGAAAAAACGTACAATTGCGCATGCCATTGAATAGGGCATATGCCAGAGATTTGGACTGTCACAAATTAACTTTTGGCGAGGCAAAGGAAGAACTTGAATCAATAATCCAAGAAAATAATAGAAGTACCTCTATTGAGGTTACCAGTGCAATAAAAACCAAAGAAGAAAGAAAGGCTTGGTGGGAAACGCGTTACAGACTTGACCGTCGTTTGGAGTCTCTCCTTTCAAGCATCGAACACTATTGGTTTAGCAGTTTGAAGGGTCTTTTCAGTCCAATCACCACAAAACCTGACGTGTTGAAAATTTTTACATTGAAATTCTATGAAATACTGCATCAAAATCTGCCGAGTAGAAAACAGTGCGGTAATCCCTCCATGTTCACGCAAATTGACAGTTGGATTATCGAGTTACTGCTTCAATTGAATCCGCAGGATGACCAATTTGCTCTCATGATGGAAGATCTACTTTATTTCATCCTTGACATTTTACTGTTTCAAGGAGAAGAGAACGCTTATGATGAAATAGATTTTGGAGGTCTGCATTTCCATTTAGAAGATCAAATAAGAAAATTTAGGGAGCAATATTGCGAAGAAGAGAAAGTGGTACACACATTTTTGGTTGTAGGAACCGGATGTCATGCAATTCCCTGGGAAAGTCTGTCTTTTATGAAATCAATATCGGTTAGCAGAATTCCATCCTACAGCAGTCTAAGCGACCTTTTAACAAGGTTCGATTACAATTTATTTCCTGAAATATCTCTTCGCAACAAAATTTCAATGATACTGAATCCGCAAGGTGATTTGAACAGAACAGAGTCAAGATTTTTAGCTCAATTCACGAACATTATGCAGAGCAAAATGGGATCAAAATTACTAGTTAATCGTAAACCTGACGAGATAGGATTCCTAGAAATGCTAAAATCGTCAAATGTGTTTATCTATATGGGACACGGCGGAGGCGAGCAATTTGTTCGGCTTAAAGAGATAAAAAAGTGCGACAGGATTGCTCCAAGCTTTTTGTTGGGATGTTCTTCAGGTTCAATGAAAATTTTCCCAAATTTGGAACCCACGGGCACCGTATACTCTTATCTAATAGGTGGTTGTCCGCTCGTGTTAGGCAATCTCTGGGATGTGACGGACAAAGACATCGACAAGTTCAGTGAGAGCATCTTCAACAAAATTGGGTTATATCGATGGGGGAATGAAATGGGACAGGAGCCTTCATCAATTGGTGAAAAAATAAACATTTGTTCGGCAGTCTCGTCTTCTAGAGATGTTTGTCATTTAAAATATCTGAACGGAGCGGCTCCTGTGGTTTATGGCTTGCCAATGACGTTCATAAATGCGTAGTGCTTCATTAATATTCATCATGTCATCTTGGTGACCATGGCATGATTTAATGGCTGATGAGTATGATAAGCCAAAAATTTGTAAAGAAGTTTAATAAGTCTTTCGTTTTCTGGAAATCGGAGGACAATATCTTTTTTTTCCAATTTCATGGAGTGTTCCTTTAAAAGGGCCAAAGTCACTAAATTAAACAACACAACCCTACTTCTGTTGTTTGTTAATCTTTCTGCAGAATTTTGCTGGCAAATTTCTATAGTATTTTTATTTTCCTGGTCAAAACGAACGATTACGTCCCATTCCTTCGGCGGCTTTGACGGTTTATAGTTTTCGTTTAATATTTCGAAAATTAAGCTCTCAAGCTTGTTCTCATACTCGGAGAGGAATTTTTCTTTATCAATTTCAACATCTTGGGTCCGGAAATAGCGCATGCTGGAAGCCAAGGCTGGTGTGGGTATCCATTTAGGAGCAGCCTTAATAGATTGCTGCAGGACATGTTTGGAATTGATCACATATGAATTTGCTCTTAGCTTTGAATGTTCTGCAACGGGCACGAGCTGCAGACATTTGGAATTGCCATGGTTTTGATTCTTCCTTAATTTCAACTGTATCATAAAATCCTTGGGCATTTTCATTTTACTATTTCTCTCGAATCTCATAGGTGAAGCCAAAAGATTCGCAAAAATATTATTTGCTAAATCAAAACTTCTGATTCCTTGTGTAATCATGGCAGTCTCATCCTGGAAAAATAACTTCCGCTTTTTACCAGACCATCTTTCGAAATGTGTATTCAGGGGCGATGTTAATTGAGGCACTTGCAGTTTTTGAGCCCTCCAACAATGAGCAGGCCTCTGGACAAGTAAACCTTTATATAGATCATGGGAAATCCCCATTACGGCGAATCTATAGCAGTAATGACTAACTCGATAAGTTATATACTTACTTAGTATAAATGTTGGTCGCGCGAACAAGCCGCTTTTCAACATTTCATCATTTGAACAAAAACATCCAAGGTCGAGCGGAGGAATTAAAGCCTCGAAGCCTAAATGGTCACCATGAGACTTAATTTCTCCAGGTTGAATTCGACTATAAGCAAACATCTGATCACGCAAGGTAAATACAAGGAATGTATGGGAAGGATAGCAAACCAAGCAATGATTCTATCGTCTGCAAGCCAAGACAATGTGCCTCACAAGTCATTCCGCGGTTTGACGCTTTCTTCAGTGACTTCATTGGCACTAAAGCCTTTTCCCATGATCCAGTTCAATTTGCAATTGCCCTCTTTCACTTCCGAATCTCTTCATGAGAACCGATATTTTGCTGTTCACTTGTTAAGACCCAATCCGACTTCGATAAAGCTGGCCAAGATATTTAGTAAAGGCGCCATCAAAAACGCAGATGATTCTACCTTTTCTCCGACAAGGCCATTTGAAGATTTAATGGAACATGAACATTACGAGACTTATAAATTGGAAGGAACCGAGCTAGTCATACCAATATTGCGAAATTCGGAGAGAGTTCTCATTTGTCAGAAGAAAGACACGTTTAGAGTAGGCGATCACGAAATATGGGTGGGACAAGTAGACGATATTCTGGTTAATTATGGACATGTCACAGGAGGGCTGCTGTATTGTAGTAGAAATTTTCATATTCTTGGCGATAAACTTGAATAAAAACATTATGATAATAAAAAAACCGTTGTATATAGGAGCTCTCAAGTATATAGCTATCAATGCATATACTCAAGCACTCCTCAAAATAAGCTACTTATCAAATCATGAATACGCCTCATCACTACGAATAAATCGATTTATGCAACTTGATGGTCGGAGCGTCACCATTTCCATCACCTTCGTCCTCTTTGATACCCCCACTCATAAACTGATCAGTTGTCTGATTACCATTAGAATTTGCATTCTTCTTAGAAAACATCAAACTGTTTAATGAACTGAAGGAAACATTCTTCTTATGCTTTCTTATAGCATGCGTCCTTGGAGATACAGTGTTCAAGCTTGTTTGACTGCCATTGTTTCTTGTCAAATAGGGCTGCGATGCGGTCTCAGAAGCCGCTCCTGTCTCATTCTTTATTGTGGGGACATCTCCTGCACTAACATGCTTTCTAAGTCCAGGTGGTTGCAATTGGAAATCAGAAGAATCTCCTGACTGTGATAGATTCTGGTAGCTGGCAGGATGATCAATCTCCTGATCGTTCAATCTCACTTTTGGTAAGGGTGAAGACACGTTCATAGAACGCTGAACAGTGCTCGGTTGCGCTGATCCACCATATTGTCTTGGTACTGCTGTATAGCCGGTGCTTGTGCGAGGCTGAGGAGTACCACTGGCCGCGTCCACGAACGAAGGAGTTGAACCCTGTGAACCATCCCCCTGATTTCTAACGGGAATGGCAAAGTATCCACCGCCACTTCCTCCGGACTGACCACTTCTACCAGAGTTCGCACTAGCCACGCTTGGAGGGGTTGCTCCAGAGCCAGAAGTCGGCTGTGATGGATTTCTTTGGTTCGGAGATGCCAAAGGAGAAGCATTGAAAACAGTAGCACTGGGAGAGATACCTTTACTTGTGATGGTCATACCTGACATGGGATAGTGTGGCTGTTGGTTCATGACATTCACAGATTGCGAACTTCCAGAATGCGCATAGTAGCGTGGCGACGCTAACGGAGAAGCGACGCTCATGCCGGAAGGCAAATTCCTCCTCTCACCTACAGTGATTAAATTACCATTGTCATCGACCGCGGGGGTATTGCATTTCGAGCGATAGACAGAGAGATCAGGCATAGTAGCAGGATTCGTCAATTGAATGTGCTGTGGTCTATTAGATCTCATAGAGGAGATATCAGTGCGAGCGGAGTTATCTAGAGTAGCCATACTTTGAGTGCTATTGGCGTGTTTCAGTCCAATACGACTGTTACGATAGTTGGCCTTGAGTATCCGGTCTTCTATAAATTTAGACCTATCTCTTGTGTTGTGAAAGCTCGTCAAATTCTTCAAGTCATGGGCCCATTTTCTAAACTGTTTTATTTCCTCCTCGGTTGGATTAGAAGAGGCAGGCTTGAAAGACCAGCTGATGGTTTTGTTAGGTTCCTGCTGTGTTGCTGTATACAATGACATCATTTCATCATTTTCCTCTGGTTTTGGCGGAGCAGGGGTGGAAGAACTTTTACTTTTGCCCCCCTTCAGCAGTTTACCAATTGTATGCTTTGTGTGTTTTGTCAATTGGGCAGGAGCCTCGTTTAAGTGTGATGGATGAATGCTATTCGAAGAAGCAGTAGGTGTCACTTTACGAATTTCCAACCCGTTGAACGTAGGTTTTCCCACCAAGACAAATTTCTCATCAGATGCCTCTGTCAAAACGCAATCATTCAACGCGATACTCATCAAAGGAACCAAAGAAGCCTTGGCGGCCTGCGTGGCAGATAAAGAAGTACTCTGCCCAGCTTTGGTGTTTTGCGCGTTGGCCAGAGTAGCATTGAAAAAATTACTTGATTTAAATTCATGCAAGTAATTGGAAGTTAGCACAAAATATCCTTTGTTGTAATTTTTCAGATACTTGGATTTCTTCGCAAGATAACCCGCTCTGATACATTTGGCCATAGGAGATTTCATTTGGGGGTAAATCACATCCGACAACTTTCTCGATGGGGGGTAAGGATCAGTAGATTTCCAATTGAGAAGGCATGCTGGATGATGTCCCACGAACCTGTCCCACTCATATGCAGGAGGCTTCGAAAGGATTCCCTGTTGCAATTCCCGGCAAAGGTTTTTGATCATGAGCTTGGCCTCTGCATCCATTAAGGCCGAATATTTCTGCAGAAACTGCTGGATCTTACCGTAAACGATCTTCTCCAACTCCATACCAGAACTTTGCAAATTGATATAAGCTTCTTGCAAGTAATTTTCTTCCAGCAATTGTCTTTTCAACTGCAAGTCAAGTTGTAATTTGAGCAGATATGGATCGTGTTTTGGTTTCAACTGCGTGCCCTTCTTTTGTAGCTTTATATGATCACCCTCTGCAGTACTGGTAGTCATGTACTTGATTGAAGCAATGTATCTATTGAGTAGCTGGCCCGTAATGGCGACGTGTTCATTAATGTTTGTCTTGAAGTCGCCGGACAACTCTTTGATTTCCTTGATCTTAAAATGCAAATCTTTGCGTAAATCTTCTATCCGAGGCAACAAGTTCTGAGTGATCTCTTTGGATGTTTTCAGCTGCTGGGCCGCCAATGACAAGTGGTACTTTTTGAGCACGACCTGAATATCTTGGACGGAACCTGATCCAAAAGTGAGAAAACCGGAAGGTGCCGCAGTATCACTTTGCGTTCTCACAGCTTGGAAATCATCATCTACACCATGCTCTTCACTTACCTCTCTTTGCGATCTTCTGTAATTTTCTTGTTGCTGTTGCTGCAACTGTTGCAACATTTCCTGCTGTTGCTGCAACTGCTGTTGCTCCCGCTGCTGAGACAAGGTCAACGGCTGCTGTCTCTTGACAGCTCCTCTCCGATCGAATGGGTCCACGATTTTGTTAGTACCCTCTTCTAAGTCCGTAAGGAATGGAAACTTGACACTGCCTTTTAACTGGAAATTGATTCTTGCAAACTGCTCTTGCGCGAAGGCCACTTCTCTAAAATAGTTGGCAATACCCTTGAGTATCTTCCTCCATTTCTTGAACCGATCTACCAGGATGTCCGTTGGGTATTCTCTCACATACTTACTATCGTGGCTGTCATCGGACGAACCGCCACTACCGGCTAAGGTGTCAACGGCCATACCGGTGGGTACTGGGACATCGACATGGTACGGAGACTTGGGATCATCCTTGGGGAGGATATGCTCTGAGTGGACTGCTGGCGGTGAGTTCACCGAAGTCTGGATCGATTCTGCATAACCATTACCAACATCCATGAAATATTGGGAAGACCTCTCGAAGTTGGTGCCATCCTCACCGGGGGTTGCAGCTGCTGAAGCTCCACCACCCCCTGCCGGTAGGCTGAAGTAATCAGACATCCTTGTTCTCCTTGCTTGCGTCTTTATTACAATCAGAGTATGTAAGGGAAAGGGTCAAATTTTGTTCGTCTTTTTATAGCCGAATTTTAATCCCCTCGTGTCAACCTATCAAACCCACGACTGCGTGGTTCAGAAAGATCAAGCGCCGTCTTATATAGAAAGAAAGGAAGGTATTAAGTAGTAACTACTGGATGCCCCTCACGGTTCTTATGGCGACTTTGACCATAGTGGAGAACCAGACGATGTTCAACACGTCCAGTACCAAATTGCCCACAACAATGACGATCGAATCGAGGGGCAGAAATCTTGGATCGTGGCGCACAACCCAGAAATCGTAGGCCAAATTGGCAATCTGGTACCAACCCCATACGATGCGGGCCAAGAAGAAGACCAGCATGAGTAATAAGTTATTCGCAGTTTGGAACCACTTGGCCCACACGTTCGTTCCAGTCGAGTACTTGATGCAGAACCAACGTATGTTGAGGAATGGGTTGGAAAGCTCGAACATAAGGAAGACACCCCCATAGTACTGAATGTACGGTTTCATGCCTACGCAGAACACAACAGTGGAGACCACTGCATGAATGACAAAGGGCAAAGTAGAGTACACACTCGAGATGTAGATGTCCCACAGGAAGTATCCCATGGCAAAGGTCACAATGGCTGAAGTCTGTCCATCCGTGCCAAATATACGCAACCAAGGATCTGTAAAACGGGGATGGTAAAACTCCGATAAGAGAAACTCGATCGACAGGCGAAGCACGACGACACTCTGAATAAACGACACAAAATGTACAGCGCTCTGGTCAACAAGCTTAGTTGTATCTTGTGGCTTCCTCCACCTAGCAAAAGGTGGAAATATCAAGTACTTACCTACTACAAAGCACAGTTGGTAAAACAACGCGACATACAGTGCTGTGTGAAGGTTGCTGGCAAAGTCACGCGAAGTGATAAGCCCATGCTGCTCGCACCAGGGGATAGCGTGCGTGGTGAGCACAGCAGGGGCCGGGAGCTCCAGTAGGTACTCGATCGTAGAATCCAGAGGGTTCATCTCCAATTGTGTAGCCAGAAGATCTCTTAGTTGTTGTTGGAAGTGTGCACAGTTCTCGAGTTGATTTTCGTCTTCCCACTTTTTTTACGAGAAAAGAAAAAGAAAAACGAAAACATAAAGAAGATATTCCAGAAAATAATAAGAAAAGGCAGATCGACAACCAAAAAGAACATAAGAATTCACCTGGCAAAGGTACGCATGCTATTGTGTCTATTTTATTTTATTTTATAGTTGGCTTTCCAATGAAGTACTGTTTATTTGGGACTGCAGCGTGGTAATCTTTGGAATACCTCATTTGTTTTCTTTTAATGTGAGTACTGGCACGCGCTCCACAGAAACTCTGATTCCGTAATTCCATTTAGCAACTACCGATTTCTCGGTCCATAATGCCATTGCTGGTTGATGTGGCAACCAGGGTCACCGCACAGTCTTCAGAACTGTGATGGCTACTCCGATTATCGTCCAAGAGTTGGTCAGTACTAGCGCTAATACCGGGGACACCCGGAGATATCGCCTATAGCTAGAGTGTCCCTCTCTCGAGGTAAGTTATCGCAATGCTCCTTGCCGCTGAAAGTATTAAGCGATAGCAGAATGTGGATGGCTGCAACGGTCACAGACTAGACAAAATCAATTTGCTGCTCTTTGAAACATCCATCTGCTTGATGCGTCAGCGGCTCGGCATCAGCAGCTTTGCTGAGACTGCTCTTTCCTTAGTATCTTTCAAGCATCTCCAAGAACCACAAAAATCCTCACAGGAAACAGATAACCTGAGGTGCGCACCATGCCAGTTCTCCCATAGCCATCGTCGTTTGCTCCGAGTTCCGTTGGCGGCGTCACCTGGCAAAGTCTGTCCCGCGTTTGGCTTCATAAAAATACCATTGGATATTATGCAAATAAGATGACTTTGTAGCGGCCAGAGTCTCCCTTCTTTTAGTAGCCCTCTGTTGAGCTTTGCGTCATCATCCTCGTGTGAAGCTAATAGTTTTAGTGAAATATCCCAGTATTTAGGAAAACAAATGAAAAACTTCGATCCAAGTATAGCTGTTATTAAGGGAAGAGAGTCCGTGGAAGAATCTCACGATATGGACCCTTTCTTTTATATGTCCATTTGTTAGCCGCTTAGCCGCTTAGCCGCCGACCTATGGAATCCTTGATACATCATTTATCCCTCATATGGCTACTCCGCAGCAAAGGGGGCTATTACTGCTTTAATTCGTGGAACTCAAATATGTCCCCGCTTCTCTGACCCTTCATGATAGCCGCCCTTCCTAGTCACTATAAGGCGGATACAGGGCGATTAGTGTAACTCAGATTTTCTTCTCTTCGTTAGAACGCCATAGAACATGATAGAACAATCAAACGAGAGAAAATAATAAAAAAAAAAGAATGAAAAAGATATACAATTAACGGGAGAAAGAGTATATGAGAGTAAGAGGCGAAAAGCACCATGAAGTTACAGGGTGGCGTACACTATGCAGTTTTAGTCGCATGCTTGGCGTCTATAGACGCAAGGATCAACGCTGCCCGATTCAACTGGATGACATTAGCTACCTGCTTGAAAACGTACCCAGGCAAGCAAACTAAAACTATGCTTAAACCAAGAGTTTCAAAACGTGCAAAACCATACAGGTATAGGCCGAGGTAAAAAAGCTCATTAAAGGCACAAATGGTAAATAAAACGTCTCTTCTTGTGTAGTACCAATGCAATAATCTAGAGGATTCAGGCCGCACTTGCTTGTGTGAACTGTTTCCGCCAGTCAAACTTGCGTACATGTGCATGTAATGCGACGAAAGGTCTAATGCTATCAATAGTTGGAAGGCAGTGCACCAGCGTGGGTATAGGACACTTAAGTAGCAAATAAGACATGTTGTGGTAGACCTATCAGTGACCATGTCCAGGACGGCTCCGAGACTACTCACCTGGTTGTACTTGCGAGCCATAGTACCGTCAAGGGCATCCAAAAGGCAGGATATACCGTAGATGAAGGTCGTGTAGACCGGGTGGCTACTCATAGTAAGCAGCGAGATGATCATAGTGATGACACGGACATAGCCGATCTGATTGGGAATGTACCATAGGACATGCTGGGGGGTGATCACTGTATGTTTGACAGGTTTAGAGGACTCCATTGGTGACGAGGGGGTGAGTTTGTCTTGGTTGAAGAAGTGTGCTCGTTGGCGTTTTAACGGCCGGCAAAGCAAACTAAGTTTGGATGGAGCGAAGCGATGGGCAAACGGCACCAGTGTGTGCCAGCAAGCGCCTGAAGAGAGAACTTAGAACAAGCGAATCAGTCTGCAATTGGCAGTATTTACAGAAGTATTCTTGGGCATTATAAACATGTACTCTCTGCGAAAGATTTGAATTACGGCTACATATGCCTGCATTCAGAAACCTCGATTCAAAGCGGTATATTGTAGTTGTTGCTAGTTCGAGAAATGAGAAATGCAGCAGCCATTAGGAAGTACTTTCAAAGTTTAACAAGTGAACAGACTCAATTTCGTTTGCTAAGCTAAGTCGGCTTCTGAATGTTTATGGATTTTTGTTCTATCAAGCATTATTACAATCATGGGTTAGTTTATTGAAAAAAAAAAAAAAAAAAAAATTGGCAAGCTGATTGAACACTTGGTGTGAATAAATAATGAACATGAAAGTGAAATGAATAAATAAAACGGGCGGATAGATATTTTCTATGGCCAAAATCCTCTCAATTGGCAAGAACTCTCATACACGCCTCGTAAGCCCAGAAAGTCAGCGCCGTCGTTGGGACGCTCTTCAAGAGCGCAAGCGGCAGTCCCCTATAAAGTGCAAAAATGCCTTCGTGTCTTAATATTTGCAGCCCGATTTTAAAAACCCCTGCTCCACGATGTCTCTCATACACAACCGTTTTTTGAGTAAATGGAGAGAAATTTGTGGAATCACTAATTACTAGACGCCGGCGAGATGTATCCAATGGAAAGGTAACCAATTTTGCAAAAGTTGCTCCGAGAGAGCTGGCACTATTCTCCAATGTTCGATGCCATCGCTTGGAACCATATTCACTTCTTGTAAGGTCACAGTAAACTCTGATATTTTCATAAGTGCCAAACATAATAGAAGTGCCCATCGATATGACCAGCATCGAGGAACAGCACCCTTTAAAAAAACCCTTATAACCTTTATTGCTCCATATCTCGCCAACAGTCTTACTAAAGCTTGAAAGTTTTACTTGCCTATCTGCAGCAAACCTGGTCCTCAATACGTCAAATGGGTAGGAAACTATGCTACTCGTAATTCCAGCCAGCGCACCCACAACCCAGCTATGAAATTGAGGAGTCCAACCTATACCGCTCAGAGAGTTATTGTAAAAAGAATATGAACTAAATTGCACACCACCGTATACCACGTACATTGCTGATCCGGGTACATTGCCTTTCCAGAAGCCTCTCAAACCTTCTTGTCGTGCTAAGTCTGTAATGATCTTCCATATGCCAATCTCTCCAGCCTTTGAGCCAGCGGGAATCACTTGCAACCGTATTTTTACCGTGTCCATTGGTGCAGTCAGTGTTCTCGCCATCATTCCAGAGACCGAACCGGCCACCAAGCTCAAGGCCACCTCAGTATTTTCACCCTTTCGAAGGTGATCCTTACTTGCCATGCTCAGTTGGCCATAATTTGTTCGGTAATTTTAGTGCGCGTACAGTTCTTGCACTTAGGAGTTTATACTTCAATCCTTTTTTCCCTTGTTATGTATCTTTTTGTCTTTTCTAGCACTTTATTCCTCGTGTCAGAAATATCAAAAATTTCATGGAATAGATTAAATCTCATCGTTTCCAAGCAAAATCAGTTGAAAATTCTCAAGACCACCATGGCTATCTCCGCTTCTACTGGAGTCCTATACCATGTGGATGGGTCATCACAATTTGAATCTAACAATACCAAGGTTGTTTGCTCTGTGACTGGCCCCATTGAACCCAAAGCCAGACAAGAGCTACCAACTCAACTGGCATTGGAAATTATCGTTCGGCCCGCCAGGGGTGTTCCTAATACTAGGGAAAAGCTTATGGAAGACCGACTTCGTGCTGTTCTGACTCCACTGATTGCGAGGTACATGTATCCGAGGAAGCTATGCCAAATAACCTTCCAGATTATGGAGGCCGGAGAGTCCGAGTTAGAATTTACGCAAAGGGAGTTGAGCGCTTGTATAAACTCAGCTACTCTGGCATTAATAGATGCGGGCATCGGATTATATGGCATGGCATGTAGCGTCCCGCTTGCAGTGATAGAAGGTGCAATTATTGTCGATCCAACGGATTCCCAACTTCAAGCTTCCCAATCTGTACACACTCTAGCACTAGAAATTACCGAGGGAGGTAAAAAGTCTCACAATATATTACTCCTAGACAGTACTGGCGATTTCACAGATACCGAACTATTTGATGGTTTGCAAAAAGGTGAGCAAGAATGTTTGGAATTAGTACAAGAACTGAGGAAAGTAGTTGCTGACCGTATAACCTCTGACATAATACGAACAAAAACTTGATGTTATACTTACACATGTAAAATATTTTTTTCTATATCTTTTTTACGATTACAATTTCAATTTTTTCAAGTTTTCTATGGTGACTTCAAATCCGTCAATTTCAGCGTTCGCATTTTCAAGACGGACTTTGTTGGCTTCCTTTACTTCTGCATTGGCCTTGGTTTCGTAATCCTTGCTACTGATACTACTTTCAATTGAGTGCTTAGTCTTGGTGGCCTTCTCTAATTTCTTTTGTACCTTATTGATTTCAGCATCAATGTCGATGTGACCTTTAACCAATAGATGAACGCTAACTTCAGGATTCACAGTGGCCACAACACAGCCTTCTGGGATGTCGGAAGCCTTACGCACAACTGTAATTTCATCAATAGCTTTGATCATTGAAACCATGGAATCTCTTTGAGAGACGGCTGTCTCGAAGGACTCGCTGTGGTTAGACTCAACATAAACTTTACCATTTTTCAAGATGCTGTATTCTGCAAGCAGAGAACGTGCCTCCTTCGTGATATCCAATACCAAATCGTAATCTTTTGCAGCCTTAGCATCATCGTACTCCGCTGTATAAGTTGGGTAAGCAGCTTTTACCAATGTGGGAACGTGGTCATCAGCACGTCTGGGCAAACGCTGCCACATTTCTTCAGAAATGAATGGCATGAAGGGGTGAATTAACCTCAAAGCATTATCCAGAAGAGTGTATAAAGTGTCCTTTGCAGATTTTTGTTCCTTTTCCGTGCCTTCCTGGATTAAATACTTCGAGTTTTCGATGTAAACATCACAGATAGAATACCAAAGTTCATAAATTTGGCTAGTAGCAGGTAAAAACTCGCGTTTATCCAATGCCTCATTCATATCTTTGGCAGCTATCGATAACTTATGCAAAATCCATTTTTCAACTAAGGATTTATCACCAGACAAGCCTTCCTTAGCGGGAGGATGATACATTTCACCGAGTCTCATCAGAGCAAACTTGGTAGCTTGATAAATCTTGTTGCAAAACTTTCTGTAACCTTCGACACGCAGAATATCTAAATTGATGTCACGACCTCCTGTGGTGTAAGCACAGAGCGCAAATCTCATCGCGTCGGTACCACATTGAGGAATACCATTGGGGTAGGATTCTTTTTGACCTGCCTTGGCTTTTTCCACTTCCCTGGCATCCAAGTTACCCGTTAAAAGTTTAGCATGCAAATCATCCAGTTTGATACCTTTGATAACATCTAGTGGATCAACGACATTACCTAATGACTTCGACATCTTACGACCCTGAGCATCACGCACCAAGGAGTGACAAAATACCTCCTTAAATGGGATGGTGCCTGTCAATTTGAGACCCAGTAATATCATCCTAGAGACCCAGAAAAATAAAATATCCCAACCGGTTTCCAGCATGGAAAAAGGATAGAAAGTGCTCATGTCTTTGGTCTTGTCAGGCCATCCCAGGGTTGAAAAAGGCCATAGCCCAGATGAAAACCAAGTGTCCAAGACATCCTCGTCCTGGTGCAAAGTGAATTTGGTGTTAGGAAATTTGGCAGTAGCCTTTTCTTGAGCTTCTTCCAATGTTCTTCCTGCCACCCAGTATTTATCATCATTCCTTGAATTCTCTTGACCTTCGATCTCAATGAAGTAAACTGGGCAACGGTGACCCCACCACAATTGTCTGGAAATACACCAGTCCTGGATATTTTCTAACCAGTGAAAATATTCGGCTTCCGAAGATTTGGGTGTAATGGTGATTTCACCTTCCTTAACAACTTTGATTGCTTCCTTAGCCATCGCTGATTGAGCAACCCACCACTGTGGTTTCAACAAAGGTTCGATTACATCGCCCGATCTTGAACAGGTTGGAATGGTCATTTCATTGTCCTCTTGACCTACAAACAGACCCTTGCCTTTCAATTCTTCAATTATTCTCTTTCTTGCATCAAACCTTTTCATTCCTTGCCATTCAGGGCCACAATTCTCATTCAAGAAGCCATCGTCAGTAAAAATATTAATAAATTCTAAGTTATGACGCTTACCAGTATTGTAATCGTTTTGGTCGTGAGCTGGGGTGATCTTGACAGCACCTGTACCAAACTCCATGTCCACTGCTTCACTATCGCATATAATAGGAATTTTTCTGTCCAAGAATGGATGCTGAGCGAATTTACCGTGTAGATGCTTGTAACGAGGATCGTCAGGATGTACAGCAATAGCAGTATCACCAAATAATGTTTCAGGTCTCGTTGTGGCAATTATCAACTTTTCGTCGCTATCCACCACAGGATAAGCAAGTGAAGTCAACACACCGAACTCAATCTTCTCATCGTAATTAGGCACGCTGAGCAATGTTTTGCCCTTGATATCCTTGTTTTCAACTTCTAAATTAGAGATGGCAGTGTTCAACTTGACAGACCAATTGACTAGTCTGTTGTCACGGTAAATGATACCCTCATCGTGTAATCTCACGAAAGCCTCCACGACGGCTTTACTTAGCTTGGGATCAAGGGTAAAGGCTTCTCTGCTCCAGTCGTATGAGGCCCCTAACTTTTTAATTTGAGATTTGATTCTTTCATGGTATTCCTCTTTCCATTCCCAGACTTTACCAACGAAAGCTTCTCTACCGTAATCATGTCTCGTTTTCTTCTCTTTATTCCATATTTGCTTTTCCACAACAGATTGGGTAGCAATACCGGCGTGGTCAAATCCAGGCAAGAACAACACTGTCTTACCTTTCATTCTATTATACCTAATTAAGGAATCCTGGATGGAAATAGTCAATGCGTGTCCGATGTGCAGGGCACCAGTGACATTTGGTGGAGGTGCTGGAATACAAAACATCCCTTCAGGCTTCACTTTACCATCTGCCGTAAATTCAGGCTCGAAGAAGCCCGATTTCACCCACCAATCATACCAAGAAGACTCTACATTGGCAGGGTTGTAGGCCTTCAAAGACGCATCGTCTAAAGGCAACAGCACCTTCTTCTCACCTGGAACAGTTTTATCCACAAAGACAGGTACGGGCTCCACCTCTTTCTTTTTATTCTTCTTCTTTCCGTTGTCGCTGCTTGCCTTCTTAACCTGCTGTTTTGCCTTTTTAGCTGCAAACTTCAGAAGTTTCTCAGCTTTCTTCTTCTCCTTCTCGATTTCCTTGGGCGTTTTATCAGAACCATCTTCTTTCTTTGGATTGATAATCACTTCACCTGTCTTAGGATCAACAGGTGGCAAGTGTTCGAGATCACTCATGGTAAATCGCCTAACTTGTTGTGAAACTACGCTTGGCCTTTTGTTCAAAAATTTCTTCGAAGACCACAAAGATGTGTCAGTTTTCGTCGAAAAATACGCTCTATATTTGACTGGAGAGACTACAGATACCAGACGCAAGCACTTGTGCATCTATTGTCAAAAATAGACTCTTATTCTAACGACCGAAACTTCACATCAAGAGCTCAAGCCCTGGGAGATTTTGCAACCCCGACTGAAAAAATTTTCACCGCGAGCGATGAGTCTACTTTTTAAATAAAAAAATTAAGAATGATAGTAGCAGCTGTTTCGCCCTTGAGGAGTTGGTGGGAATTGCTGTTATGAGACTACGGGTATCGATATTATATATTGTTCGTAGACTGGTTTGTTTTGTACTTCTTGGTCGGTTCGATTTTTCAATTTTCTTGAAAGTAAAATTCTTTTTTTTTTTTTTTTCCAACTTGACCTCATCTCATCTCATCGCATATCAACGTATTTGATTTGAAGACATAACTCAATAGAACTTTGAGCAAAAACATACAAGTGCGTAGATGTCACGAATTATTATAAAGAACCTTCCCACGTACTTAACTGATGACAAACTGAAGGAGCGCTTTATCTCTAGATTGGTGGAGAAGCATGCTAGTACTGGTGTTACTAATTTGATCACTGATATCAAAATTCCGAAAGACAGAGAGGGCCAAAGTAGGCGATTTGCATTCATTGGTTATCGTAATGAGGATGATGCTGTGGATGCTGTGAAATATTTTAATGGAACTTTTCTCGACACTTCAAAAATTGAAGTGTCAATTGCCAAAAGTTTTGCAGACCCTGCAGTACCACAACCGTTCAAGGTAAAAAAGAGAGAGGCTCTCAAGCGTCTAAGAGAACGTGAAGAGCAACTGCAAAAGTTTGAGGAGAGGCCTAAGAAGGACAAGAAGCAGAAGAAATCCGAAATAGACACTGAGATTGAGAAGAATAGGAAATTACAGGAGTTTATTGAGACCATGAAACCCAGTTCTCAGGTCGCTTCCTGGGAAAAATTGGGAAAAACACCTGAAACGCCACAGAAAGCTGCAGGTTCAGAGGATCCGCAGGGAAATTCCTTACTAGCTCACGCACTAGCGCTGAAGGGCGAAGAAGGTAGTGATGATGAGTATGTGGATCTGCTCCAATCTCACACAAGTAAAGATGCACCCAAGCAGATGGAAGAACCTATGGTAACCTTGGACGCCTTCAAATTACAACCAGAGAGTGAAGAGTCGCAGGAACAATTAGCCAGGGACGAAGGAGTTTCTGATCTAGATTGGTTCAAGCAAAGGCGTGTAAGAATTAGAGAGGGGGATGATAAGCCGGTAAACCGAATGCAGGAGGAAAAAGAGAATACTCTGCAAAAACAACCGGAAGGGCAGCAGCGGCGGGATCTAGAGGAGGAGCAACGACAACCTGCCCTTTCAGAGGAGGAATTGGCGCTGGAAAAGATTGGAAAAACAGGACGCCTGTTCCTTCGGAATATTCTTTATACTGCTACTGAGGATGATTTTAAAAAGTTATTCAGCCCCTTTGGTGAATTAGAGGAAGTCCATATAGCACTGGATACTAGAACCGGCCAATCTAAAGGTTTTGCCTACGTTCAATTGAGGAATCCGAAGGATGCTGTTGAGGCTTACATTGAGTTAGACAAGCAAATTTTTCAGGGTAGACTGCTGCATATACTCCCGGCTGATGCCCAAAAAACCCATCGTCTTGATGAGTTTGACTTGAAAAATTTGCCACTGAAGAAGCAGAGGGAATTGAAGAAGAAAGCTTCCGCGGCCAAGCAGACATTTGCCTGGAATTCACTATATATGAATCAAGATGCAGTTTTAAGCAGCGTGGCCTCCAAACTCGGTCTTCAAAAATCGCAGCTGATCGATCCAGAAAACTCGGGCTCTGCAGTGAAGCAAGCACTTGCGGAAGCTCATGTAATCGGTGATGTTAGAAGATATTTTGAATCTAAGGGATTGGACTTAACAAAATTTGAACAACTGAAGTCTCCCTCTCAGAGGGATGACCGTGTACTTTTGGTCAAAAATTTCCCATACGGCACAACTGTCGAAGAGTTGGGGGAATTATTTTTACCATTTGGCAAATTGGAAAGATTTCTAATGCCTCCAGCTGGAACGATTGCAATACTACAATACAGAGACGTAACAGCAGCAAGGGCAGCATTTACTAAACTCGCATACAAAAGATTTAAGGACAGCGTCATCTACCTCGAGAAAGGACCCAAGGATTGCTTCACTAGAGAGGCGAAGACAGATGAGTCAGTTGAAATTCCTGATAATGAAGAAGCGGTAAAAGAGGCTAAAGTGTCTGCCGATGAGATCATGAAAACTAATGCGGATCATGTAGAATCTGAGAATCTAGATGATGATCTCAATGGACCGACAGTATCCATATTTGTCAAAAATCTGAACTTTGCAACAACCAGTCAACAGCTTACTCAGAAATTTAAACCATTTGAAGGGTTTGTCCTTGCACAAGTTAAAACAAAGCCGGATCCGGTAAATAAGGACAGAACCTTATCAATGGGATTTGGCTTTGTGGAATTCAAGTCTAAAAAGGAAGCTCTGGCAGTCATTTCTGCCTTGGATGGAACTGTTTTGGACGGGCACAGATTGCAATTGAAGCTATCTCACAGGCAAGGTAATACTTCCAAAACCTCAAAAGAAGCCCGTAAGAAAAGCGGTAAAATTATCGTCAAAAATTTGCCTTTTGAGGCAACTAGGAAGGATGTATTTGATTTATTCAGTTCGTTTGGTCAACTGAAATCTGTTCGAGTTCCAAAAAAATTTGACAAGTCTGCAAGAGGTTTTGCTTTTGTGGAATTCTTGTTGCCAAAAGAGGCGGAAAATGCAATGGATCAATTACAAGGCGTGCATTTGCTTGGTCGGAGACTCGTTATGCAATATGCCCAAGAAGAAGCTCAAGACGCTGAAGAGGAAATTGCGAGAATGACGGATAGAGTCAAAAAGCAACAAGCAACCAGAGCTTACGGTGCGATGAGAAACAGTGGCGGGCGGAAAAAAGTGGACCTGGACGAGGAAGAAGGTATGGAGGAGATTTAGATAATGCTAAATACATAAACATCTTTGGGTGGAATACATCGAAAAACTATTCAGAGTTGGTAATATCGTAACCCTTGTAGGCTTTCTGGAAGCAATCTACTTCCAGCTCTTCCTCCTTTTTTGCCTGGATGCAAGCCGGAGACCTCCAGTTTGTCCTATTCGGGAGATGCAGTATATATGCCAAAGTTCGCCTGCCGAGTTGAAGATCTATTCTATCATTTGCCTCGAATTGACTCAAAAATACTTGAGGGTAGGAGTCAGGAATTTCATACACGGTGAACATCATATAATTGGTTTTCGGATCATTTACAATATTTTTATATTTTTCATCTTCGAAAGAATTGAAGACACGAAACTCTAATTTGCAATTGTGAGTAAATTTCGCATTGTTAATGTGAACTTGCCTGTCTAGAGCATTTTGAAAATTACCTACTAGATAATGGGAAATCGGTATCAATTGTTTATGGAAATGAACCATGCTTTCAGAATGTATCTCAAACACAACAGAAGACATGCGAAATTTTGTGTAAAACATTCTTGCAATGCTAGTTTCATACTTTAATAGCTCTTGCTGAAGAGAATTGTCTTCATTGAGATTTTCACAACCATTTGGTTTAGGTATATGCTCAATTGGAATCAGGAGACAATGTCCTGAAAAATCCATCGTATCGGTTGGAACTGTAAGCGGACCCTTTGCTACAGTGACATATGATTTATTTGCAATGGATACAATCAAGTGATCTTCAACATTAGGATTCGTGAAGCAAAAATGACATGCACCTGGGAAAATTCTTTTAGATTTTCCCATGGATTTCTTAATTGAACTTCTTGCATCATCCTGATCTTCCCTATCGTGTTTCCTTGAATCGGACTTGAGAATATAAGGGTTTTCTGCCAAGCTACTAGACAATTCCTCGTGACCATGAATGTCGATGTTGAAAGCATACGCCCATTTGTTTTTGGAGCCGTAGCGAGCAAGATTAATAAACCTTGTCATCCTTTGATCCTCGGACCAGATAAATGGCTCAAACTCATGAAATGTATTTGGGTCGCCGTATACAAAGTGATACCTCGGATGGCACTGTACGACAGCTTCGTCAATTAGACTTGACCCGGCTAATTCTGGATGTTTTCTTGCCAAAGCTGAACTCCACTCTTGGGTAATGAGAACGTCAACAGGTTCGCAAAGTTTAGAAGCCGAATCTTTTTCATTTTGCATTGAAACATAACCAATCCGCATCCCGTTTTCCAATTGATGAACCCCAGTTTTACTCAGAAACGTCAAGTGTTGGCTGTCGCTTGTGCAATGATCTTCATCGCTCAAAGCAACAATGGCAGGTACATCAGTGGAATGACTGATGGTATCAAGTCCTGAGCCAGACTCGCCTAAGAAGATCACAGTATCAAATGGGCCAGATTTACTATTTAATTTTTTGACCTTATCTAAAATAGTAGGCATATCATCTTTGAGAACATGAATTACAAGTCTAAAAGGTGTTAGTACTTCAATTGTATCATATGAATAAGATTGACCACATACATTTTGGCCTTCGTCATCTTCTGACCTTTGGTTTAGCGGAACTGCCAGACATCTTAAAGAACAATGACTATCGCAGGCGGAGCTTTTCTCACATTAGATGATAAGAAAGCGTACGAAAGAAGCCAAAAAAAAAAAAAAAAAAAAAAAAAAAAAAAAAAAAAAAAAATAAATCAAAAAAAAGATAAAGATAATCAAGGAAAATAAAATGCAGTATGCAATTAAAAAACACTAATTACAAACAATGTTTTTAATCACCTATTAAAGAATAGAGAACGTAGAAACATAGACAGAAAAGGGGAAAATATAACCTAATAAAATGTAGCAAATGGGTCGGAATGTTCAGAACCGTTAAACAGAATACCGCTGGAACCATGCTTACCGTTTCTATGTCTGAAGGTGAATCCCACCAGTTTCGAATCCACAGAGGCATCGTCCACCATGGCAGATAACTTATTCTGCCTCTTGAAAACATCTGCATATTTGGCCATATCAGCTTCATTAGTAAAATCGTCAAAATAGCCTGCATCAGTTTCACTATCCAGTTGAGGAGTAAAAGGTGGGGACATATTTCTCAGAGTCTCAAAATTGATCTCTGCAAAGTAAGACATCCTCTTAACGTGCTCAAAGGATCTTAATCTATTTATGGGATCTGCCACCAATCTTGTAATAATTTCCCAAGTTCTATCTGAAAATGCGGCCTTGCCATTATCCAGGCGCGGCCTTCTCAATGTTTGTTTCCAATGCCTTAAATTTTCATAAGTTTCATTAGTAGAAGATCCGCTGAATGGGGTATAACCCACCAGAGCTTCGAAGAGCATGCATCCTAGGGACCAGTAATCGACCGTAAAGTCGTACTTCTTGCCTTCCAAAACTTCCAAAGCCATATAGTCAGGAGATCCTACCATAGAATTGGCATAATTTACTTCCGTTTGCCTCAGCCTGTGGTACATGCTTCTTCTATCTTCGATTGATTTTTCCTTGAATGCAGGGAATTCCAAATTCTTGACTTCTTCTAACCTTATTTTCATGCTTTCAATTCTTTCGTTAGATACAGTCCCTGCGGCAAGTCCGAAATCTGTGAGTTTTATATGACCTTTAGCATCGATCAAGAAGTTTTCAGGTTTTAAGTCTCTGTGGGTGTATCCTAGCTCATGTAACGCATTGACTGCACAAAACATTTCGCTGATATAAAACCTTGCATGTGCACTCTTCAAATACCTTGTGTTAATTAGAAGAGTACGGAAATCTCCTCCGGGTACGAATTCCATCGCTAAGAAGAGACTCTCTGAATCTTGAAAAGCATATAATAGTTTAACTAGCCACTCAGACCGTGTAGTCGTCAAAATGTCTCTTTCTGTCAAAACATGGTTCGTCTCATTCAGTTTGAAAAGCAGCTTTTTATTTAGAATTTTCAGCGCACAAACCTCCTTTGTGTCTTTTTTCCTCGCTAAATAAACCTGCCCATAGCCTCCTTGACCAACTTGTGTAATCATCTCAAAGTCCTTATGTTTGGGCTTTAGTCTTCGTTTTCTTAGTATTTCATGCTCTTTCTGTACATAACCCGTCCATTCATGGTTTAAAGTGTCATTATTCGTGTTCTTCAAAGTCTTTTGTTGTGACAAATACTCTAGTACTTTTCTCGTACGTTGTCTCCTGCTGATCACATAATCAAACATATCACAGTAATAGTCCAGGAAATACATTTGGCAAACGCTCACTAACCTTTGTGTTTTATGCGACGAAGCTTTGTCATGGAATCCTCGCGGCAATTTCTTAGGGGAGCTTGTTGGATCGATTGGCTCTCTCGGAGGCTCATCAATGTCCATAGTAGAACTATCCTCCGCTAGAAAGACAGTAGATTTTGTAGGAGAAGGTGTACCGCTGTATCCATTCTCCTTATTTCTTAAAGGTGTTGTGGGTAGCATTGTCGTCCTCAAAGGATTTTTCAAACCGTGGCCTCCTTGGTCGAAGCTGAAATTATTGATATCATCTGTAAGAGCTGCTACTTCACCTCCCGGTCTCAAACTCATCATCAATCGATCTAATTTCTCGTGTTTTGTGGTTTGGTGTTTGCTTGAACTGATTGCAGTTGTGGTATTTGTCTTTTAAATCTTGCTTAAAATCTTCGTACGTTTGTTTATATCAATTCCGAATCAGGCAATAAATTTACTTTCGCAGTGGTGCAGGGAAGTAGTATAAGCTTCTAGGAGTAAGATGCTGAACTTTAATCAGGGGATTAGAGATAATTAAAGAAGTTGACATATTTTAAACAAGACAAAGAAATTGATCAATTGCTATTGCCTGAGTCATCATTCAGAGGCAACATTGCAGACTTATGAAGTTCCGCTAGAATCATGAAGAATTAGTGCACACGGAGAATACGTAATTAAATAAAGCGCAACTAATGAAACTCTCAAGGGACAAGATGAAAGTTTCGGGTAATGTCGTGCAAAATCGGGTTGAAGGTTAAATTCTTGATACCTTTCAACCCTAATACTGCCTGACACTGTAGGTTAGATGGTAGCAATACGTATCATATGATGCTTCCAAGTATTATTCGTATTTTTGGCGCATTCAAGTTCTTTCCCTGTCATTGCTTCAAGATAATAATTGCTGAACAATTTTTTCGTTTTGAAATGAAACAAATGCTGGGTCAGTTCGTATGGAGCCATACAGGGTAGGGAAACGGTTTCTAAAATACTTTCTGTGGCTGCTTTTAGCAGACGGCATGAATGTTCTTGTCAATTTTGTTGTTATTGGAAAAACCAAGAAGAGCCAATTGCAGCCTGAACGACACGTTTTTTCTATTCCTTGAAACTTTAAAGTCGTCGCGGTATATCCTATACATATGTATCAGAGAAATCCTAAATTAATCCTTCGAACTGCTCATTTAGGTTGGGCAGTATTTTGACTGGATTGTCAGTAAACCAATATATCTTACGCCAGCGCAGATAGTGATATATGCATTGAAAAATAATTGGATGATTCTTCCGAAGTTGCTTGGTTTTTGCTGGTAATCCGTCACCTTCAGCAAAGGTCACGACCCATTCAACAAACTTCTATGTATTGTTAACCGTGAATTTTTTCTACACTATATTCAATTATCGTAACTATTTTAAATTAGATAGAATAGTTCTTGATGATAAATCAAATTCTTGATGATAAATCAAATTCCTGATGTGGTGATTTGTCTCTTTTGCTAACGATAGGATCAGAAACTCACGCTTATAGTAGATGAAGCAAACCAAAACGTGCGATTGCATGTCTCAATCCTTTTTTTTCGAGATAGTTGAATGAGTACATAATGGTGACAGTGCAACCCATTGACCAAGTAACGTTTCGTTGGCGTCTCGAATATATATACTGCAGTGGATTCTTTTTTCCGCAGTTTCCATTATAGACCTAATTTCGCTAATCAATAGCATATCCGGATGATATAGACATTTTCCACAGTAATTTATGTTGCACATGGACCCAGGTCCGTCGTTCATTAGTATATTGGAAACGTCACGAGCCAAATCCCTCGATTGCCATCAACTTGTGGTGATATCCAGTTGGTTTCCTGTTATCTCAGGCAGTCGACGGAGAGCTCAAACAACGCAATAGGTTATGCACTTCATATCAATACTGATATAATATTTAGACCTGCCATCTTCAGAATGCATTTTGATGCGTTGCCCATCTTCGAGATTGCCTCCGAAAGATAACAAAATTTGCTAGATAACCAATCTCAGATCATGTAGAATACTGCTATGAATTTCATTATCAACTCAAATTAGCTTTCGATTATCTCAAAAAGATCTCCAACACGATATATCGCTATTAATCCATGCAGCAATCGCGAAAGGTATCGCGCCTTTTCGTTAACCATCCATATGATGCTTATACCAGCTGCGTCTAGCAGCTGATATCTTTTCTTCGTTCTCTTTCTCAGTTGGGATAGATTTTCCCTCATCTAGTGATAGCATATAAGCTTTTGCTTGTTCATTGGCCTCTCCCACCCTACGTTTCATAGATTTGGTCATTTTGGCGCCATTGTTGGTTGTCATGGGTACGCCTTGCAAAGACCTGGCCATTCCCATTCCAATTTCCTCCCCTGTACCATCCAGCATAGATTTTTCGGCTTTGCCAAACTCCATACGATTCTGAAGTTGTCGCAAACGAGACAACTGGAATTGTTGCTTGTACTTGCGAAACTTGCGCCCTGCTCGTTTCTTCTTAGGTTTCTCTTCAGGGATAGGCAGAGGTTTTGTTTTTGTAATATCTGGTGGCTCCTGCATCTTTTGCACTTTTTGCAAAAGTTGTTCTCTCCAGCAGGCACCAAGATTATCGTCCTTCGCTTTTCCTGCATCTACTCTTGCCGCCAGAGCTACTTTAGCGCAAATCATGCGGACCATTTGCTTACGAATTTCCATTGGTTGCTCCTGCACTAACGTGCAGTGATAAATGTGACCTTCTTGTCTCACGCCGCTGAGGTTTGTATGTAATTCGTGCGACAAGTGCTTGTTTTTGCCTATAGAGGCCAAGTTGCAGCTGGGAATTTGACTTAATTCCAGAATTCCACCAGCATGAGAAATTAACAGCGAACCTACATGTGCCCCGACTAAAGCACAAACATTGGGGGCTATGGTCTTTACCTCTGATAAAATGAATGAGTTTATTTCGCTTTGTATTTTAGACACATTAACGAGTAGATCCCTCGCCTGCAAAAGTTTGCTCTTATCCACTACAAAGCCATCATGAAATGATGTCTTCATTGCCATATTGAATACCATTTGTTGCTCTTTTGTCAGTCCAACATCCTCTCTTAATTGGCCCTGTCCTGTTTCAATAATACAAATGACAGCAGCGTATTGTAATGGTGAGGGAATCAAGGTCTCCAACTCGTTAAATTTTTCTCTGTATAGCAATTTCATGAAATTGTGGAGCACCAAAGTATCAGTCTGAGCAATGAAGGACAACGAATTTAGTACTGAAAGAATAGCGGCTATATCATTATTTCCATTCGAAAGCATCAAACATATTTTGTTTTCCAGCAGTGGAAGTTGAGTAAGTGACCGAGGATCCAACTTTTTATAATTCGACAAGGAAACTGGTTGGTAATTTTCAGCATACAATTGTAATTCTCGGATCTCGTCCTGCTCATGTTCATCCGGAGTTTCAACCTTGGAAAACTCAAGGTCAGCCTCTAAGTCTTCTAGAAAGTCTTGTTCATCTTCTGACATAGATTAACTGCGCTGAAACTTATCACAGACGTTCTCTCAAAATCTTTAAAAGACGGAGTTTGGTCTGGCTCATCTCTTCAAGGCTTTGTCATTCGTATTAAAGCATACTTTTGTTCTTGAAAATTTTTAGATCGATGCGATGAGATGAGATAATTACATATAGTATGTTCACTTCGAATCTGAGAATTGATCGTTCTGTAGGTTCTTTCCATTATGTCTAATATTGTTGGCATCGAATACAATCGTGTCACAAATACCACATCGACTGATTTTCCGGGATTCTCCAAGGATGGTGACAGCGTGTGGGATATAGAACGTTTTAAGAATACTTTTGATGTTAGAATTAGTAACCTGACTGAAAGGGAAGCGAATTTCGATCTGGTCCATGTAGACACATCCATAGCTAATGCATTCCGCCGAATTATGATCGCAGAGGTTCCATCCGTTGCGGCCGAGTATGTCTATTTTCTCAACAACACATCAGTCATTCAAGATGAAGTTCTTGCTCATAGAATAGGTCTGGTTCCTCTAAAAGTGGATCCTGATATGTTGACATGGGTAGACAATTCATTGCCTGAGGAAGAGAAGTTTACGGATGAAAATACTATAGTCCTTACATTAAACGTTAAATGTACGAGAAACCCCGATGCTCCCAGAGATTGCACCGACCCCAAGGTTCTATACAGGAACTCGCACATTTATGCTCGTGATTTGAAGTTTGAACCACAAGGAACGCAAGTGGAAACCTTTGCAAAATGCCCGGTAGTACCCACAGATCCTGACATTCTTCTAGCCAAGCTGAGGCCGGGACAAGAAATTTCTCTTAGGGCGCATTGCATCTTGGGTGTTGGTGGTGATCATGCTAAATTTTCTCCGGTGGCCACGGCTTCTTATAGATTGATGCCACATATTGAAATTAAGAAATCAATAAAGGGCGAATCAGCTAAAAGATTCCAAAAATGTTTTCCTGCTGGTGTCATTGGTATTAACGAAAGTACCGGTGAAGCTTTTGTGCAAGATGCTAGAAGAGATACTGTGTCTAGAGAAGTAATGAGACACGAGGAATTCGTTGATAAGGTCAAACTAGGTAGAATAAGGGATCATTTTATTTTCAACGTAGAATCCACTGGTGCCATGACACCAGAGGAAATCTTCTTCAAGTCCGTAAGGGTGTTGAAAAACAAGGCCGAATACCTGAAAAATTGCCCTATAACTCAATAGACTTTTATGTAGCGCCCACGGTGCATGTAAATTAAATTAAAACGTATCGAAAAAAAAAAAAAAAATATGTATATATAAAATGCAAGACTTTTAGACCATGCTGGAGGCTAGGTCTTCTTCGGCAGTATCATTGGCACCAGCTCCCAGTACTGTGTCAATGGCATGATTCGGATCTATTTGTGTTACAAAGACCTTACCATCGTAGCCATCACCATGTACACTCGCAGATTGTTCTTCATACCCCAGGTCCGCGAAATTGACACATGTTAGAACAAACAACCCAAACTGGCACACCAAAATGGCAAATTCAAACATCAATATTCCCATGTTTCCCTGTACGTTACTTTGTGGAACTGATTCGCCAATCAACTGCAGAAAAAAACTTCCCTTGCGTTCCCCTTGAATAAAGCCGTTCGCATTGTTGAATGGCGACGGTGTATTGATTAGTCCATCTTCGTGCAAATAATTGCCCTCCAGTTGCCCTATGAAATCCACCGGAAACAAGATCGACTTCAAAATGTATAGTATATTAACTGTAGAAGACCCATGAAACAGTACAGTTCTTATCTTACATTTAACCTCATTTATTTCATCCTTAGCAACTTCTTGAGCACTGCGCTCATTTTCTCCTTGCGAAGTCTCTACGAATGCACCAGGCATTGGCACAGTGTTAGCTGGCACCACGCGTGAAAGTCTGGAGAAGTAAGTATTAGCCTGTGTGTCCCTATGTAGCGACAGTCGCCTCATTTGAGATTCATCAGGGAATGGTGCGGCCAAAAGAGACTGAACAACCGCTCTCAATACAAGCGTCCATATTGTACAGCCGTATTTCACATAATGTAACACAATAACAAGATATCCGAGGAAGCACAACTGGACCACCAATTTCTTTTGGAAATTCCTTCTTCGCAGCTGATACACTTTATCGTTAGGTGTCACTTCGTTCACATTACCATACATGGCCCCTGAAAATACTGGTAAACAAGATCTGTACCTTATTTGCCAATCATAAACTGAAAGGAAGAATAGCGAGGAAGTCTAATCAACCTGTCAACTCCCGAAGATATAGAGAAGAGCACTTCCGCGAGATTTGGGATGTTCTTAATCCCAAGATGCGACGTACCTTATTACGTTCGTCACGAACGATATGTCAATCCACAATCTTCAGTATAGCACAACTTCGGCAGCTATCTATATATATATATATATTGGATCTACTATTCAGTATCAAATTTTACTAACATTTCATTACTGAATGCTGCAATTTCGTGGAATATGGAATCCCTGTTGAGTTCCACAGATTGCTCGTCAATCGGTTTGACGTTACAATCCATGTTAACCCTGAACTTGTGAGGCCTCTTGTAAAGTGGTTTTATCAAGCCCGTTATGACGTTGCGGTCTCCCTTTTCTCCGCCATTGACCGCTATGTACCTATGGCTGAAGAATATGACGCTGTTCTTGTACTTCATGTTCAAATATTTGACCAATTGATAAGTAGGGTCCATCCTTCTGCTCAATTGAGACGTGTCAGATGGGAAGACATTGGACAATTGGTCGGTTGTCAAATTTTTGAATTCTGCTGAGTCCAGAATCCCTGAAGATGTTTTCAACGGTATTGGTGTCTTTAGATAGACGACGAAATCGTAATCCTTCAATGCAGGCGTAAACAAAAGATCTATTGTCTGTTTATTCAATCCATGTGCCTGTAGTAAGTTGACTGCCACTTTTGACAACGCAGTAAGTCTGGTAGCAATTGGAAGCGGAATGCCACTAGAGTAAAGTATACCGCTGGGATCGACCTTAGAGGCCACGAAAAATTGAACATGCATTCCATTCGGATCTGTTTTTCTCAAGTTGTGAAAGTTAGCTTGAATGGCCTTAAACTGACTCAAATTCATTTTGTCAGCGAAATTGGCGATGTTCTCGGAGGATAATTCCGTGTCTTCCTCTGGCTTCACCAAGTCCAGAATTAAAGGATCTTCTTTCCAATTCCACTGGCTTAAAAATTTTAGGATTTTCAAGAATCCATTTTCCACGGAACCTGGAATGGAATAAGGCGCATACTCGACGAATGGCTTTAATGCTATCAATTCCATCAATTCTTCACTTAAATGGTCAAGCAGTAAATGGGCATCGAGCCACTTTTTGAATAATCTGACTACCGGGGAGTATAGCTGCAGAGAGTGAGCTAATGTTTCGACGGTTCTCGTATGTCTTACAGAAGCAACGTATTTCGAAGTAAACTTCATGTAAGTCTTTTCCAATACTGGTACCAACTCTTTTTTAGCATTGGAGATGGCTCTTAGGTATAAGATCTCATCGCGTTCAGTCAATATTCTAAATCTGAACCCATAACCTTCTGGCGTCAAAATATTCAATAAAACAATATCCAAATTATAAGGGATCGACTCATCTCGAGTAAAAAAGGTCTTGTATCTATCACTTTGAACAGATTGAATGCGCTCTTGTATCTTCAATAAAAATGCGGTCTTGGCTTTTTCTAGAGAAGTTATTTCATCAGGCCATTTAGACGAAGTTTCAAACTCCAAAACGACCTCTTGGAAAAAATCTGGACTTGAAAATGCAAATGGTACTGGTTGACATAAGGAAGTATACCTAAATGCCTGGCCCACTGGTAGAATGGATTTCACAGATAGGGGTAAATTCATTTCAAATATTACTCTGTAAAGGTCATCAAAAGATTTTTTCAAATTGTAGAAGCTGTTCAAGTTCAGCACCGATGTTTTAGAGCTAGCTGGCAAATTAGGTAACGGTAACAGATCCTGTAGATGTTTGGTTCTATCGTTGAGTATGTGACATCCTTCAGAAAGATGCCTTCTCAACGCAAAATTGACTATTTTAGAGATGACTGGTTCCGAAGGAGAAGTAGACCAAACACAACAATGGCTGATTGATCCGTCTTTGAAACGACGTAATGATGATTTTGGTCCCCAAAAGTTCTTGAAATGGGTTGCATCTGGCGTTGGTTCTTCAAAATGCTTTGGGCCTTTGGTTACTAATTTCTCAGCTTCTGCAGGGTTCACTAAAAGCTTTATTCTAATGTGATCAAAGTTTAAGTGGCTACTAGTTCCTGATGTGACTTTCCTCTTACTGACAGCAAAAGAGCTCTTTTGCCCGACTAGTTCCAATTCTATAAATTTGATTCTATCGCCCAATGCGTACTTCATTGCATTTGTGATTTTGTTAGCTAAAAAGTTTTCCAGAGAAATGAACTTAATCCTCTCGAGAGGTCCAAATGAAAAGTTAGTCAAATCCTCGGGTCTGGTTCTACTACCGTTGGGCAACATAACGTCATAGCAAATATCATACCTGATGTTATCCATCTTGCTGATATTTGTTAAAAACACATTAGCAAATTGATCTCGAACCACATCGTTCAGCATCGTAAGCGTTTGGCGAGCATGCATCTTCAATATTTCATAGACTGAAACCGAAATTTTGCTTAAAACGTTGACTTTTGTTGTCTTGTCATATAGTGTGGGTATTTGAAACCCTTCTTCGACATACTTTGATGAAGAGTGGTTATCGGAATGAAACTGTAAGTGACCTCCTTCGCAAAGATCCATTGTTGCCAGATATTTTATAACACCCTTGAATAGTTGATACGATGAAAATCCATGGAGAAGTATTTTATTACCGTTGTTACCACCACCGTTTAACAACGCAGCCATTAGAACTGTAAATTCGAATGTGCCAAACCCACCAAGAGAGCCAGAATGAGCCACTTCAGAGGAAAATCCGCGTTGTTGCAGCCAAAGCCTACCCAAAATGGAGGCTTCGATGAATGATTCAGTTTGTTTCTTTGTCTTGTACAAATACTTCAAATACGTCTCATAGGTTGTCGAAGACAAGACGGAAAAATTGTACAATGGAGTCGCAGGTAAGGCCTGGTTTGCCTCACCGGATGCTACTCTAATACAGTTTCGGTTCGGTAGAAGTTTTTTCGCATCAAATACCCGGTAGGGAAATCCTATAATTAAATTGATTGAAAATTTAGTTTTGTGAAAATTGAATTCTGAGACGTTTGTTCCTTGTGACTTACACGATAGTTTTAAAATGGGCAAAAGTCTGTCATTGTTAAAATAAGAGTACTGCAACTGAAGAAAAGTGTCCATTTTATTCTTTTCGAATAGTATACTCAAATGATATGTGAGATAAGCCAAATAAACGCTTCTCTTATGAAAGCATCGGAAGTTCAGGAAGTCCTTTTTCTCAAAGAGTTCCTCAGGCATGGTTAGTAGAACATCAATGGAAGAACCCTGTGGTTGATATATTCCTGCCTTCAAAGCGAATGATCCGACGAGAGAAATAGCCGGCGTTTTGTAGTTAACTTTGTAGTTTGTTGTGGAAAGATCTGGCTTGGGATCTACAAAAGGAATGCTCACGATTTTGCCTTTGAAAAAAGAATCTGCTTCGGCCAATGACCTTTCCTCCCATGCAGGTATCTCATGAATCAAGTCATGTAACATATGCAAAAACTTTTCCACTTTCAGAATATGAGAATCCTTCAGTCTAACCTGTTGCAAGAGTTCATCTATTTGTAACTTGAAAATATTCGACTTGAATAGCTCTGCTGTTTCTCTCACTATGTGAATGTCGTGTGCAGCCGTATTATGGCTACTGCCCTTAGAAGTTGCCCTATTAACCTCTGTGTCTTCATCTTCCCCGTCTTCCTTTTCCACGTCTTCCTCCTCCACGTCTTCCTCCCTCTCATTACTATTCTCCTTCAGCTTCGCATGCTTCAAGCTTAGCGTATCACCCGAAGGGACATCTTCTCCTGTCTCTGATAGAGCTCTCTTGTTGTTAGGCTCATTAGTTGTCGAACCACTTACTTCAGAAACTCTTCTCTTCACTCCCGACATCTTTAATAACCAAGCTGCGAAGAATGTCAAACTTCTTTGCAACCGGCAACTTAATGCAATATTGAGAGTATTGACGAGACCACGAAATATTAGTTTACTCAAGGACAGTTTTCTATCATCGACCCAACGTTTAATTCTTCTTTGCAATTTTTCACGTCGGGGCGTCACCGAGCCTACGATCGCGCTTTCTGCCTAGCGCGGGTGGCTCCCCCATGCAGTCACGGCGCTGTAGGCGGGAGAATCTCTGCCTAAGCCAGGCGGGCTCCCTCCGTAGCTGACAAATTTTTCTTTCTAGCTGCGAAAAAGCAGAAGGGCCCTGCAAATGTTTTGTGCCGTATCTTGCGCGTGAGTCATTAGGACTCAAATAATTGCAAAAAAATTGCCCCCTGCCAGAATTGAACTAGCGACCTCTGCATTACAAGTGCAGCGCTCTACCACTAAGCTAAGGAGGCACCTCTTGATGTTGTATCAGTGTTAAACTGCTCCTTGAGTCTACCTGGTAATAAAAGCTATCAAAAACAAACCAAGCTGTCACATTATATAGTAATTAGAATAAGTACGAAAGAAATGTATGTAAGAATCAGTTACCGAAAAAATACAGCTAAAAACCATGCATAATCTTGTGCATGCTTCCATTTTCACCCTCGAGACGACTGATGTCTTGTTCTAGCCCCTTAATTGTCATCTCAAATTCATTTGCCTCTCTTGCCCTAATTTCCTGCCGTTTTGATCTTTCCGATTGCTTTTTTGCAAGAAATTCCCTCTTGAAAGCTTCAAATTCTTCAGCGCTTTGATCAACTTCCTTCTGTAAACGTTCATGTTTCATGCATAATTTTTCCTTTTTATAGGACAATTGACCAAGCTCTTGTTGCAGTTTTTGGTGCCTCGACTTAAGATTATTCAGTTCCAAATCTAAGGACTCTTTCAATTTGCCGTGATCCATCTGTCTTCTCAAATGCAAATCTTTCTGCTTCAAGTAACCTTGTTCGATCTCGATTTCACGTTCAGTTAGTCGCTTTAGTTCACTTTCAAGTTTGCTCAACGTTCCCTCATTGTATTGCAAAGCAATTTTTAAACTGTCCACCTTGGCCGCATTTTTCCCGTCATTGGAAGCATTTTGGGAAATCTTCGATTTGTAGTGATCAATGTCTTGCCTCAAGGTGCTCAGTTTTTTGCTGATTTCTTTCTTGGTCTTCTTCAGTTTGGCACGACTTTCAGCCAAGTTTGTATTAGTAGTCAACACGGAATGCTTCAACGTTAAAAGGGGAGATAAAAATTTCCTATGATAATAAGATGGAAAACTGAAATCTATGTTCTCAAATTTTTCGGATTGTTCCTTATTTCCGGCTGTTCTGATCATTAAATCTGAGATCAGATAATCGTTCAGACGGTTTAATCTATTGATAAACTGAATATCGTACGAGCATGCGGGGACCAGTCCCCCCACGACAACTAACTCTTCTCCTTCGCAATCCAAGATCAGGGCACACGATACTTCTGACCAAATAACGCCATTCACTAGCACAATTAGCTCACCTTCGTGGAGATTTTCGATGTGAAAGGTAATGGAATTCGTGGATATCTCTACCATGCAAACTTTATAATCCCTGGTATCATTCTCAAAAATGTTGTCCTTACTGGAAACAAGGTGCAATTGGGCATAATCGTCAAATGCTGTTTGTGCAATTAGGGCCATTGCTTCACGGGCTTGCAGTTTATTGAAAACACTTTGTGAGTTTTTTTCATGGCTCACGCTGCTATTAGAATTCGTAGGCGTAATACTTTCACTACTTTCGCTGTCACCATGTTGTATGGGCGATCCAGAAGTAACAGGCACACTAGCGTCCACATTTACTTCTTTAGATTCTTTCAAATGTTTTTTTTCAAAATTAATAGTTTTCAAGGTTACAACCATAGACCATAAAGGAGCAATCAGATGTGGATTCTTCCGCTTGAAAAGATGGTAAATGAAGTTTTCCAAATTACTGGTGATGCTGACATCCGTTTTCAAATTACGCGTCTCTGCAACATGGTCAAAGTTCACCTTCATTTCATAAAATTGATTAGTATAGCTATCTTCTCGCAAAGAGTCAGGGTCCCTCATAGTAACGTTCGTAGATATAGTTTGTGAATTACTTCCTGCCGCAGAGATCACAGATGGCTCATAAACCTTGTATTGTCTTACAACGCTGGTAAAGTAAGGAAAAACACTCTTAGAGCTCGTTTTTTTGTTCAGACAAGAAGAGGATTGAGTTGCTCCGATTGCAGAACCATTGTAGTTCACTGCACCTAGTTCATGAGGAGCGAAGCCAGAAGCATACACATTATTCTTATCTGTGTTATTCGCACCGCTTGCCAGCTGACCTACGCTACCAGTAGTTCCAGCGCCATTAACACCGCCGCTGGCTTGTTGTTGTAATTTCAAAGATCCGGATGAACTGATCCGTTGATTATATTTACGGGATGCCTCCAATTTATTCGTAACTGCCTTCTTAGAGTTTCTTGATTCGTATTCGTAGTAATTGGGGTTTAGGATCGATTGAGAAAATTGGAAGACGACAATGTGAAATGATATATAATAAAGTAAATGATGCACGTATTTGTCCAGCCACGCAATCACAGTAGAACCTTCTCGAAATCTCAGATATTTCTCTGGCCTCCATAGTGGAATACTGGAATAGCAAAACTCTCCGCAATTTCCCCAAGTTTCAGTGAACTGCGATAAGGGTCCCAATTTCCGACAAATGTTCAAAGTAATGGCATATAGAACCGAGCACGATGTGGCATAGCTGAGACAATCACTTGGATCGTTGATCAACGAAGACGCTAAAATAGAAAGTGCTAGATTCTCAATGGGGCTTAAAAAATAACTCTCAGCATAAAGCTTCAATACTGTCGCGACCAGTATCTCACATGACAGCAAAGAAACAGGTGTTTGAAAGTCAGCAGTTCGGCTTTTTTTGGGTTCCGCCTCTCTATGGGATATTTCGTTCATCCCAGGCGATGGTTTCTTCGATAGGAACAATGTAATAAAACTGTTAGCCAAAAAATTCCGAAACCTGGTGGCAATGACAAAGGATATCAGTAAACATAAGGAGGCGAAATGGTTAAAGCTTAAAAAAACGATAAAAAGTGCCAAAGTGTCTTTAAATCTATGCTTCCTGACAAACGCAATTGGTTGATCGTCATCCTTTGCTGATTGATGCTCCATCGGAGATGTGATGCCAAACCACTCTACTTCCTACTTGTCAGCTTTGGACAACAAAAAAAAAGATAAAAAGAGTATTCCTGTATATGAACCTCACAACTTATGGTTTTTAAAACTGCTTTCTTAAAAAAGTCCATCACGTCCATGCAATAGTAGTTCATGTCAATTTTTCAAAAAGCGTTCAGTAGCGATTTTTAATTTTTCACGTGAGCAAACAAGCTTATGATAAACTTCAAAAATATAAAATATTGAATACATAGCAAGTCATCGCTTATTAACAATCGTTGCTTATATGAATCGTTTACAAAGAAGACTTACTGCTGCCGTCTGTCTGTAGGAGTGACTCAGATGCAACCGCTGCGAGAGCGCCCAGAGGATCCATGGCAAAATTAATCTTCGAGGCGGGAGCCGGAGGGCTCGATACCTCGTTATGTTGTTGCAGCTGAGCATTGGAAGGGTGAGCTTCAGAAAACTGTGCTGGTGCCAGCTTTTGCTGAGGCACTGATCGTGCCAAAGCACTATGCTTAAGAGTTCCGTCACTCTCCGGATTGAGCAATAAGGACAGTGAGCTCGACCTGCGACTGCCCGAAGGGGCCCCGATGGGACCCTGCAACTCTTGCACAACCAAATTACTAATACGAGGGCGCACTGTATTACTGAGCTGGATATGCTCCGCAGAAGGTGGTGATTTATGTCCAAAAGTATCCGTTGTGGAACGATGCCACGTCGAAGAGGGCCGAGCATCATCCTGACAGTCTTCATTCAAAAGGTCCTTTAGTTGAGAACCAGTGTATGGTGCCTTTTCTTTTTTAACTTCATTGGATGCTGGTAATTGAATTGAAGGTAGACGAGGAGCCGGTAACCCAATTGCTGAACTTGAAAGCTCGGGGAAAAGAGAATCCTTGTTGTAGCTCGAGCTGAATGGCTGCGCAGACTTTTCTGTGGTTTGTGATGGCAAAGACGCTGTCTTTTTATCGGCAGTCGTATCTGTGTGAGGCTCCTCATTCGGCCCATTGCCGCTTTTGGTGCTACCATTGGTGAAAAAGCCTAATGCAGGCCATAGCTGAGAAGGTACGCCATTCGACATACTTAAAGGGGTCTGCTCAGACTGTAGCAAGATTTGTGATTGCTGAACAGAACCGGAACTCGTTGCATTTCTTTTAAAATCAGCTTCCTCCACTAAAGGCTTCCAGCCGAACTGTGCTGCATTCCTTTGATAATAGTTTCTTACCATAGTAGTGGATTTGGTACCTAATTTTTCGGAAATAAGTGACCATTGAGAACCATATTGCTTCAGTAGCTCAGGAAAAAAAGTAGCCTCCTTGACACTCCAATAGCTTGATTTATGCTCTCCAGGATGTTTGTGTCTCTTCCTTTGCTGGCCCTCGTCGTTTGAGCTCTCATAACTTTCTGCGAAAACCTCTCTCTGGTCCGCCGATGAAGTGAATGCTTTCACAACAGAAGAATTTCCATTCTGCGAGGGAGAAGAGGAGACAGCAGAGTTTACCTCTGTTCCTTTCGCAGCGTCCGCTGAAGCAGAATAAGTTATACTATCATTTATCGAGTTTCTTCTTGCATTCGGAGTTCCAAGTGTTTCATATGTGTTTTCTTCTTTTTTAAAAACGGCTCTATCTTTGGAAACAATATGCTGCTCCTGTGTTGCAGCGTCATCTGCTTTAACAACGTCACTGTCCACCTGTTGTAATCGGTTCTGATCCTCAATCAATTTAATCTCCACTTGCTCCATGTGTTTCACTACTTTGCTTCTCCCCCCATCAACTATTTTCCCCGATGATTCCCTTCGTTTCCCGTCATGATCAACATGTTCTGATAATGTGAGGGAATGCTCATTATCGGTATCACTAGCTCTTTCTCTTTTTTTACTGCGTTTGGCAGAATTAGATTTCTGTCTCTTTTTGTTTTTGTCGTTGAGTAATTTCTTGTACGCTGCAGAAGATTTGGTTCTGTAGTAATGTAATACGCATTCTTCGGGAGATCTTAAGCCTCCCATATAGTTGGAAATTTTGAGAAATTTTTTTGGATAGGACAGATATGCTTCGACAAACAATTCATGCTCATGCTGTGTGAAAGAATCCTCTCCATCTTTAAGAATACGCGATGCCCAACTATTTTTGTCAGTGACCAAATTGTTAACATCCTTAAATTTAATAGCATTTTTCTGCAGGGGATCTCTAATCATGGGTGGAATTTCCGCTGCACACTGAAGATGTTTGTAAACCGGATCAATTTGTAAAAGAACGTTTTCCATTTCCGCGTCATCCACGAAGTCTGCCCTGTTACGCCTGCGTGAAGAACCTGACAATCTAGCTTGTCTTTCTTGTACTTCTTTTTCTTGTCTTTCTCTCTCTTTCAGTTCTAGCTCTGCCTCTTCCTTTCGACAAATTTCTTCCTTACGCAGTTCATGACTCATGGTATCCATCTTGGCACAGTTCTCCTGCCATTGCGGTTCTACTTTAGACAAAGCTTGTTTGAGTCTTAATTTGCGCAAATACTCGTATCTTTTTAACTTTGAAATACACCTGCAAAGAAGTGGTTTCAAGGCCTGCTTGTGTATTACGATGTTCTGCCTAAAAAAAGGATAAGTCTGTAATGATTTTATTGGATTCTTAAGTAGGTGACTTTGTTGCGCGGTAATATGTCGTCTAGGTTGGCTTTTCAGTTGCCACAGTCGCGTTTGCGCCCTATTCATCGGGAAGATGCAAGCTTCCATCACTTGCAAAGGCTGCAATTTATTGTTGGATTTGCTGTCTTCCCTTAAGGAGTCTAGGTCTGTCTTCAACACTGCAGGTTCATAAATATGTTCGTAGTCTTCATGGCGAGGGCAGCTGTGTGTGCAGTCCGTATTCCTGTCTTTTGGTGAGGAAGACCAAATATTGACGGTGGACAATTTGGTAATAGTGTCCATTTTGTCTTCTGATTCTGTATCTTCTCTATCTTGTGATTTCGTTAAAGGCTGTGGTACAGAGTTGATTAAACTAGCACCGAGAGAATGTGGATTGTTATTCGTAGCTGCGGGCGTATCTCGTTCTGTAGAAGTTTCTGTTTCGGTACTTGCCGTCTCTTCGGTCCGCTTTTCCGTTGTGACGAGTTTGCTATCATCACTAGGTGGCAGAGTTGGGGAAGGTGACCTTGTCATTGCCACCTCTGATTGAGAGCCCTGTCGAGACTGCGTTTGAGGTTGTATCTGTACTTGCCCTTCTTGTTTTAGTTGCGGTGCCGCTGGAGATTGCGCCTGAACTTGCTCTTGTTGTCCCTGTTTCTTCGATTGTGTTTCTGCTTGTATTTGAGTCTGTTGAGTTTGAGGTATTACTGGTAATGATGAGGATTGTGGTACTGAGGTGTGATGTGATACTGCAGTGTGTTGTGGCACTGCTGGTGGGGTCGTAGTTTTCGCCGAAGAAGGCAATGACGGTCTGTTTCGAGATTTGTAGAACGGTGCTCTCGAAAACTGGCTGTTACCATAGTTGTCGTAATCCAACTTGCTGGCAGCTGTTGCGGTCATTCTCCACTTGTTGCTTCGAGAGTAGTATCCACTAGCACTGTTTGCATTGGTCAACACCTGCATTTCTTTCTTCGTAGAATCCACTGATCTGGGCCTAGGCTGAGGATTATAACGAGAGCCTGAATATCTCGAGCCATTCATGATTGGACCGTCAACACCACCTCCTGGACTGCTTGCAGTGCTTGTGGTACTTGTTATATTGTTATTCACGCCAGCGGTTATCGAGGAGGATGGAGCAGCTGCAGGGGATTTGGCCACTGCACTAATCTCCACATCTGGGTTGTAACGGCTCCCGACCCTGCTCATAGGTTTTCTTGGAGAATGAGGGTCGTATCTTGAATGTCGCGCGGCCAGCCCTGCAGTACCAGGGGAAGCTGCGATGGGCTGCTGCGGGACGTTCGGCCCACTGGATAAACTCTGAAAGCCCTTCTTGAATCCCCCGTGCCTCGGGTTGCTAGAGTAGTAGTAATACCTCCTCTTGTCACCCACCCTGTGGGATGGCGGGTGCGGCATCGTAGCGTATTCCTAATACACAGCCTATTCTGCTATTGTCAGCTTACAAACTTCCACTGTAGGGCTCCCAAAGAGTGGTGTTTGTTCCTTGAATCTTTGAAATACTCGCTTCTGTTTGTCCAAGACCTCTTCAACTTTTCCAGTGCCGTTCAAAGTGAGCCGCCAAGCCAAATCGACCGCTCACTAAGGATAAACCTAAAGTAAGATTCCATGATATACTTAGCATCGAGCATAATGGTTATTATAGATCAATTTGTTATCACACAAATCATATAGTGCTATTTCTCGAAGAAATACCTCTCGTTTCAATTAGAACCTGCGCTGTTAAGCAATTATGCCTGTGTTGAACAAACTTAGGGGTTTCGTACACCATTGAATAGTATTCAAAGCCAGACTGATCTTCATTATAGTATCAGAGGTTGTGAAAGGTCTTGCGAAGCTATTTATCTGTGTCTTCTTTGCCGCCAGACGTCTAAGGGGAAGCAAGGAGGTTTTTCGCTATTGGTTCGGTTATTGCAGAAGAGTGGAGGTACCCGGAGAGAGAAGTAAAGAATCATTGATCCAATCAAAATGTCATTCACTTCGTATTAGACAAGGAAAGCTGTGGCATACTCGGTAGGAAAGTCTCAAAAGTTGTGTACGGGCACAGATCTACTTGCCTTTCGAGGGAGTGCACCGCAGGATACTACGTAGGCTGTAACCTGGAATACAGTTCTGAGATTAGAGACGATGTACGAAAAGTGAGGCTAGGCGACATGATGGTATTAAAAGTGTGGGAGCCTTACAAAACAATTCCATATCTTCTTATAGGCACACAATCTGAAGAATAACTTCGATAAAGTATTGCCATACATTTATGAACGTTGGGATGCTGATACCGGTATGCCTGATGGCAGTTTAGTTGTTTGGTCCTCAACTGTACTTCCAGATTTTTGATACTGTCTTCAGCTCTACTCCCAATCTTACTCTGAGACTCAAATCGTACGCTCCATGTTTTCAATTGACTACGAAAATATGGTGCATGGCAATTTACTTAACCTATTTACTGCTCTTGAACTTGTGGTGAAACAGTAATATTTCCTGAGACAGATACCGTTTTTCAAACCAGTTCTAGGCTACAACAGTTGCATACCCTTGAAAGCTGACTAACCCTCCATAAGGAGGAAATAGTAATTCATCTTCAACCAAGCTGCATGATTTTTTTGGAACCCAGTTAGTCAATTTGACTTTTAATTACAAGGGGAGAAAAAGTAGCAGAGATGAAATAGTGACAATTTTGTGATGCTGAAGATGTCGCTGGAGCTACTCTAGTCTCAATCAGGATGGGCCATGCCACTCTAGTTTCAACCAGCTTTGTTGCTGGTCTTGATCCTATCGCTCTTTTCAGGTATATGCCACCCATAGGGATGGCTGGTTTTGTCACCGAAAGAAAAACGCGTAACTGTTACGCGTTACGCGTCGCGCGTAACAACTGAAAACTTTCAATCATATAAAGGTGGAATGCGTCAGTGCTGGCAACTGCCGTTTGATGCCAAAGATGATCAGAGGCTAATGGCTACTTCTACTGTTCTCTCCGGGACCAAGCGTGCTCTACTTTCCTTTGAAGATGGATCCAATGGGCTTTGTACGCCCAAGAGATTGAAGAGTGTTTCTGGTATGGTGATGACACCAGAATCTGAAGGCGACGATACTCCTCAAGGCGCACATGGTGTACAGCCTAACCCGTTCATGACTCCTTGCAGTCCATCGCCCTCCGTAGACTCTGCGTCTCCGCGCAGATTGGTGTTTGGCAAAGAATCAATATACTCAAGGACAAAAGCACTTTTGCAGAGATCATCAGGTGTCTTCGCTCAGCAGGATGGCTCCTTGACCACCAGAGAAGCGCAGTTTTCCCGCATTTCGGATTTTCTGGACCGTGGCATTGCTAGCCATACGAGTGATTCACTGTATATTACCGGACCTCCTGGAACTGGCAAAACCGCCCAAGTAGAGGCCATTATCAGAGATAGGTTTGTTCCTCTGGTGCTAGGAGGAAGCAAGTCGCTTGCATTGCCCCGACATGCCTCGGGTCTACTCAACACCTCATTTTATGAGATTCCGAATGGCCAGGTCGAATCTGTAGCCATCTCATCAATCAATTGCATTGCCATCAACGACCCCAGCACTATCTTCAATAAGATTTACATGTCGCTTGCGAAGCATCCGGAATCTCGCTCCGTGAGGACTATGTCAGACCTGCAGCGGTTTATGGAATCCTACTCTAAAACGACAACATTCTGTGTGGTTCTTGATGAGATGGACAAGCTTGTACACTCCTCCTTGCAGGATACCAGCTCAACCAGAACTATTTTTGAATTGTTTCTTCTGGCGAAATTGCCCTCCATAAGACTGGTTCTTGTGGGCATCGCCAACAGTCTTGACATGAAGGACAGGTTTCTTTCACGTCTGAATCTGAGAAGGGATCTAATGCCGCAGACCGTCGTATTTCAGCCGTATACCTCAGATGAGATGTATGATATCGTTATGAAACGGCTGAGCTCTCTGAAAGAGTGCATCTTTAACCCTATTGCCGTCAAGTACGCAGCTCAGAAGTGTTCGGGAAATACGGGTGATTTAAGAAAACTATTCGATGTGCTGCGAAGCAGTGTCGAGGTAATAGAGTTGGAACGCATTGCCTTCAAAATAAGGGGTCAAGATGGTGAGATGAATAACTCTCCCCCTAGCAAGGTAAGCTTACAGCACGTCGCGAAAGTCTTTAGCCAGTTCATGAGCAATACATCTACTAAATCCCGTGTTCACAAGTTGAATATGCAGCAAAGGACGATATTGTGTGCTATTGTACACAGGGAAAAGGTTGATATATTCCAGACGCACTGCTCTTTGGATGAAGCCTACGACTATTACGTCAGATTTCTGAAGAACAAAGAAACACTAACGCCTTTGAAGCGCAATGAATTTCTTGAAATTTGTAATGCGTTGGAAACGTGCGGAGTGGTCAATATATTTCAGGGCAGATCTCATGGAAAGACTAAGCACATCGTCAAACTCATTAAAGCTTGCGTCGACGAGAAGGAGTTAGAGCAAGAAGTTGGTAAGTTTGATATTTTAAAAAGAATAATCGCATCCTAATAATTAATACGAAAAAGAAAAAGTTGAAAACAAGAAAAAATAAATAAATAAAACAAACCTCTGCATATCCTTCCCTGCATCACTAAATAGACTGAATACATCTGTAATTGGGCTGTTGTTTACATTCCAGCCATTTTCTTCCGCAGTATGGAATCGAACGATGTCGCGTCGACGCTCTGTTTCGGCTGGTCTTGTCGTCGTCATGTGAGGCTGGAGTTACGGGGCTAAGTCCAGCTATATCCTCGAAGTGCAATTTAAACTTGACCTTTCGAAATTAAAACTCCAAGGGGAACCAATAAATGCCAGGTCAGTGAACAATTGTTGGAGGGATAGGCTCAAAACATAATAGCGCTCTATGCAACAAAAATTCCATGCTTATTCACACATCATATTACTTTGTCTTTGCTGGTATATTATATCATCATTCGCTTCCCAGGTGACCAAAAAGATCCTGACAATCCATCCATTGCCTTTATTTTTGGGGGAATTTCAATTCGCTTACACGGCATTTTTGGCATGTATTTGTTGTGTGTTGGCCAATAAGTTCCCATCCTTTTGCAGACGATTTCCCGAAGGTACATTTCCGCAATATCATGATGAGAGCCATCCTCGTTATCAGAGGAACACTTTCATACGTCCAACTAAACATTTATTGCTGACGTTGCTGCCCCTAAGCCTTTTCCAATTTGTAGGCAAGTATTTTGGTCATATGGCCACGTCTTTGGTGCCGATTTCCACGGTTGCCAGTGTCAAGACTCTTTCTCCTGTATGCATAATCATCATCCAAAAATTCTTTGACTTGGCGGGTCCACAATTGGGTGGGCATGCTTATGTCAGTCTGGCTTGCATCATTTTAGGTGTCTGGATAATAGTTAGCGAAGATGGTAGAGATACCTCAAGAGCGGGTCTCGTAGCTGGTGCCAAAGATTCGGTAGAATATTCCTCATATGGCATACTCTGTGCTGTCTCTTCGATGTTGATATTTGCTGCTCAGAATGTTTATGGTAAGGGAGTGTTTACGTACAAGCAGGAAAATTCCAATCGTTTTGATAAAGCTGTTTCTCCTCTTCCCATCTATATGGAGCGGAAGGGGAATGTAATCATTCCTGAGTCAATAAAATACGATAAATTGACTTTGATGTTGTATATTTCCCTCGTGGGATTTTCTCTATCGTTTGGATGGTTTATGACTTGGGAATACTCGACGATTTACAATGAAATAACGCAGATAGGATTTGGAAGTATACCGTGGAAATTACTTTTCTTGAACGGCACGTTTCATTTTTTGCAGGCAATGATAGCCTACCAGCTGTTGGGTGAAGTGTCTACCCTCACTTATTCCATCGCCAACATCATGAAAAGAATAGTTGTTATTACAGTTAGTTGGGTCGTTTCTAGCAGAAGAATAACGGCTAACCAACTGCTAGGCTTATTTTTAAACATGTTCGGGCTTTTTCTTTATGAAAGGTACAATAATAGAAGGAAGAAAGTTCAGCGCAAAACTCATTTGTAAAATAAAATTTGAGAGTGGCCAAGTTGTAAAAATATAATGTTAATCTTTACGTCTATAAAGTGACCGCTGATAGGCTTACTTAAAATCTTATCTAATTTTGTCTCATCTTTGTCTTCTAATTCTTTTATAAATAGAAAATTTGTTATCAACCCCATACAAAGAGGTTCCCACGAGAATCACCAGCCATGATCTCAATTTTGGGAATGTCATGCGGATTTTGCTCACCATTATCCAAGGGATGGATTCTGAGTTGAGTTTTTATGCAGGTTATTTGACAACCTTTGCAGGTTTCCAGTCTTTTCAGAAGCTTCAAACACCAGTAGGCCTTTTCGTCCAGTACGAGCTCATACACTTCCAACGAGCCATCTAAATACCCAACAATAATTACTTCTTTTTCTTTCCAATAGGCATGCCTCTTACGGCCCAAGTCCATCCCAGAGAAATTTAAAAATTCTAACCTTGTAATTTTCCTGTTGCAATCGACAGTTAGGCTTGTATAAAACAATCCATTTAAGTTGTAAACATATAGTTTTTGTTCTGTGCTAGATATAGCAATGCTTCCATGGTTTTGAGAAATGGCAATGTTTGAACCGCTAGAGCTTAATCGTCTTATTAGCCTAAATTTGATTAAATCCCACACATACACGACACCAGAAACATCTACAGAAACCAGGGTGTTGTAATCAGGATATAGACGCATGTCTTTTATGCTGGACAAATGACCATAAAGCTTTCCCAAATTTGACAATTTGTTGGTTGCTTTTGAATGACAGTAACCCCAGAGTTGGATTAATCCGCTTTTATCGCCTGTAATGAGCTTATTTTGTTTCCAAAAAGTGAATGCAGTTATTTGGCAATGGTGAATAAATTCATAAATTTCTGATCCGATTTGTATCGAGCAATTACTTGTAAGCTTCAATGGTAAAAAAATATCATTCATCTTGATCATTACGTCCAAGAATGGATACCCGTTCCAATAAAGGGAGCCATCGGAATCTGTCTGCCGATAGATGTATCTCACACTGCTGTCGGCCCTTTTTCCGAAAATAGCTTGATAAGTACGGCTGGGAGATTTTTTCATCTTGCTCCAAGTGATTCTATTTATATGAAGCATTCCAGTAAATTGCTTAGGAGGATGTGGTTCCTGGAAAATTTGAAGAGGCGTTTGGCCAAAATTGTGAATGATTCCTGTCACAGCTCTTCTTTCAGTTTCATCATTTATGCTATCCAGATTTACCGCACCAGGATAACTCAAATTATTAAATACATTAACTGAAGTCACGGCGTTCTCCCCGCGTTGTTTGAAACCAAAAATCAAATCAATCCATTCGTTCAGATGTTCCGAAACATAAGTACTTTCGAGAGCCTCTCTGTTTCTCCAAACAAATGTTTTCGGATCCCCCTTGGCCCATGGTGGAAGAATAACATCATTGACTTCTTTCCCATTTTGACCCTTACCAAACATATAGGAATTGAGATTTTGGAAAAATTCTGGGAGGAAAAAAAACTCTGGAATTAACTCTCTCACGTCTGTGGTATTTTCGATAGCTGCTGAGGACCACGCACGGCCAACTGCATTGAACAGACGGTCTGCGTGGCCAAATTTTCCATCCTGAAGCAGAAGAAATGAATCTGCAAATGGTTTCAATCTTATCATATAGGAAGATACAATCATTGCGGAAGAATAGTGCGTACCATAATGGAATGGTAAAGAATTTTCGTCATCTAGTGATTCCAGAGCTTGATAACGCTCAATAAATTGTGTCTCTCTTCTTTTTGACTGAGCGCCCATTGGCTTTGACAGATCTCTGTACACCAATGGATCGGAAAGATCTAACTCATTACTCTTGTAGTCAGCTAATACCCATGGAAATATAGGATATTGAGTTAAATCATTGAATGTTCTTCCAGCCAATGTGTTGAGGATTATGAGGTAATAAAAATTTGAAATTTCTCCCTTCTGCCATTGAGTGGTAGCAGCAAAGCCATCGATTAAACTTGGCCCACTGGATAAAGCTTTGAACACTTTACTTTTCAAACTAGCCTTCGTAATTCCGTTTTTTGTCCCAATATTGCCGCTCCTAGTATTTAGCTCTCGCAAAATGCTCAAAAGCACAGGGTCTATGTTTCTATTCTTTGGCAGCTTTTCAAAGTAAGAATAAACCACATCTCTATACTGTTTTCCGTCGAAACTAATAAGGCAATTAGTGCCATTCTCAAACAATAATTCTATAGCAACATCTCTCAATAAGAATGGCCTTTTAGTGACGAAAATCAAATCTGATAATTGCCACATATGTACCTCATGACTGCTTTGCTGACTAGTCCTGTTTTCTGATCCTGTTATCAAGCCGATGTTGATATCTCGCTTAGCATCTGACACTTCGGATAGTTTTATTACCTTATTTTCATTCTTGATGAAATAATAGTTGCTGATGAAGTAAACGTTCATATTGCCAATTATCAAAATCCCTTCTCTAACATCCAGGCCAATCACAAGACTGCAGTTCCAGACGTTTTTGATGGAATCCTTGCCTTTCAAAACCTTTAGAACTTTTCTGTTTTCGTCTTTCCTGTCTGTCATTGATAAATCTATAGATTCTAGATCCGAAATAATATCGTAGGAGAGCGAACTATTGGATCTCCATTGCCTCGATCTAGTACCTGGCTCTTTCGTGTCTATGTGTGAGCCTTTTGAAGTTGAGGGTAGTTCATTGTCAAAGTCTCGAGGGGCAGGAAGTAGTCTCCTTCTCATTCGGTTAAAGTCCTCGACTGAATCAAGTTCCCAAGTGCAATTATCAGTCAAATTCTCTTGAAGGAACAGAGTATGGCTATGCTGAAACGCCATGAAAGACAATTCATTATTGTGCACAACAGTGTCTTGCTCCATATCCGTCACGAAATTCGTGTAAAACTTTCGGTAAATGGATGTTATTCGTTTGTCAAGTGTAACATTATCGTCAGTAAAAAGTCGATGTTTTTTCCTTTTCTGATGATAAGCAGTATCTAACTGCAGTATATGGTACTTTGTTATGCGCTCTCCCAGTCCTTTTTGATCTATGATATTGATTCCTGTAGTAAGTTTCATCCGTTTGAGGGCATATTCAATAGCTTGGCCCTTTTGTGCATCACTAAATAGAATTGAGTTTTGAATGGCTTGTGGGATATTCTGTTCATTTAAACAGATTTCAATAAATGCAGTTTTCAAATCGGCACTGCTTTCAACGCCTAATGATTCGGCGAAGGAAGGTAAATCTTTCCACCGGCGGGTAAGAATTGCTTTTAAACAGCAAACGACATGTGTTAGATGAGGCTGGTACTCTAGTTGGGCTAATAAAAATGACAGAATAAACTTTATCAAGCCCTTCTCACAAAAGCCATTGTCACAGTCAAAAAGGCACAGTTGATAATTTTCTAAAATTTTACAGAGCTCCTCCAGAGATTTCGACCCCCACGTACTGTCCACCTGGAAGGCCGGATATAGCAACGCAATAACGACATGGGTCAACATATCCATTTCGGCAGCTTTTGTGACGTTTTTGGAAATGTTTATACCATTTTTGAATGTAAAGTTAACGCAGCTCAGAACACTTTTCAGAACCACTAAGTACTCTGAAGTACTGAATTTGATAGTTAATATTTTTCGTTTGAACTTATCAAAAAACATTACAAGATTTGACAGCATCAAGGGATTTTTTGTCAATTCAGACTCAAGTGTAAATTCAGAGTCATTGAGTTTGTTGTAAATCTCAACGAAAAAATTGTTCAAAAATGAGGCCTCAAAAAAGTTGGAATCTAGTCCAAGTTCTATTGCTGTTGCATTTGAGTCGTATTTGCAGGAATTTGTGAGAGCTTCCAAATATTTTTCAAAATCAAAAAAATTCATAGCCTTTATGGCACGCAACATACCGCCGCAAATGACATCCTTGATCACTTCTGATGAGCTTTCATAAATCGATGTGTTTTGCGGTTTAGTTAAAGTGATAAAGAAACTGTTCAGCTTCATTATTAAAGGACTCACTCTGGGATCAAAAATATTGCAATTTTGAGGATTTTTCAGCAGCGACGAAAGTCTGGAAAGAAATATCGCAATTAAGTCGTTGAGTTCAGAGGGATTAGACATTCTTATGTCATGGATCACAGCCCATTCCAATAAGTCTATCGCAAGATAGAAAGGTTCTTTCATCAGGACCTCTAATTCAAAAACACTTTGATCATCTTCGAATTCAGCAAAATTACCGGGACCGGGCACCATATCATAGTTGCCTAATGAACGAGCATATAGCAGGCAAATCAAACTTTCATAGTAAGAAGTTTCAGTATTTTTCAGAATATCAAAGAGGAGGTCCATTCCGTTGCTTTTTATGAAATTCTTGAAAACCAATGGCTTCCTAAAAAGTAATTTGAAAAGTATGTTCAAGCAGTTCGCGGGGTTTCCCTTATTGTTTAACACTTCATCTAGAACCATGAGCAAAAATTTTGGCGATACAGAGTCTGTGAATACCTGGACACTCCCTGAGTCACCAATTTTTAGGAATTCAGTAAAAAGTAAGTCTACTGCATTCATGGCAACCTCGGCATTTTCAAAAATCCCACTTTTTAACTCAAAGTAAGAAAATTGAAGAAGCCATTGCACATTTGCTTTTGTGACATTTTCCTTCAATAGGGACAAATAAACATTTGTTAGATCGGTCTTCAACTCATAAAAGACATTGGGAGAGCCATACTTTTCAGAAAAAAAGTGCTGAAGGTAGCATATATTTTCCAATAAGTCCAGGCTTATAAGCTTTTGCGAATTGAATTTTTGATAATGGGAACTCCCCAACAGACTTGATATCTGGAAAAATAAGAATCTTATTATTTCAACTCCAGCAAAGCTCTCGCCATCTGTGGAGGAATAACAGTACCAAAGGTCAAAATTCAGTATTAGATTCCGGTATGCAACTTCGTCTCCTATAAAAGAATTAGAGATATTTGAAAAATCCCAGCCACAATATTCTTGAAAAAGATTTAGGAATTGTATAGGGAGAGATCTGCCCACTTTTCTTATAACTTTCGTCACCAAAATATGTGAAAGCATGGGAAAGCCAAAATCTTTTTCGAACCAATTGCGTAAACAGTCATTTCGTAAGAGGGTCATTAAATGCGAAAGAAAGCTGTACAACATGTCAAAATTCTGACAGTCTTGCACAGCGCAGAATATGAAACGGAAGCAGTTCACCGAAGAAAACATCGATATCAAATTCGCTCCCTTGTAATAAAGGCATTTCCCAACACCTAAATCATCTGACGAATCCTCAATACCTTGGAGTTTAATATGCACTGAACTACTTGATTTGTCAAAAATATGCAAGCCGGATTCGTCAGATGGATCCAAAATAATAAGAATATGTTCTCTTTTCAATTGTCCTATCTGTTTGAAAATATCTTTTAATGAAACTCTTGAAGGAGAAGGAGTACTCGTGAGTCTTTCAAGGAATGCATCACCTAGTTTAACCATTAGTCCAGGAACATCAAAATTGCTGTCAAACGATTCCCTGAATGTGTTCCGCAGTGCATATATAATCTTGATTGATTCTGCTGACAATACATCCTCGTAAATCACGAAGCGAAACAGCTTGAAGGAGCATATCATAGAACCTAACTCGATATGGTTTGTCGAAGTGATAGAGTCTTCCAGCAACGATAGTTCGCTGATTCGACAGCCGTCCACGTATAGAGAAAGCACATTATTATCGATAGTCAAGGTCAGAGAATAAAAAAGGGCAGGTTCGAATTCGAAATCTTCAAAGAGACCTATAATGAATTCATCATTTGATATACAAAATTGTCCCTCTTTTATCTCTAAGTACACGTTTTTTCCAATGGTAGCCAGGCGGTTAGAGATGACATTATTAAATTCAACGAAAAATTGCAACGTACCTCGGAGCTCTCTCGTCGAAGGTCGGCAAACCTTGTATGTATTCTCAAACTGTAGGTAATTTTGAGATAGTGGGTCAGAAATTTGTGCCGCTAGTGAATTCAAGATATATGAGGTGAAATCGTCATCAAACTGTTTGTAAAGTCTGAGCAAATCAGTTGGTTTACAATCGACAGCCAATACCTGATAACAAAGTTCGGTAAGACGACCTTTCACAAATGGGTTCATATCGCCATTAGTCTCCGACTCTAATCTTTCAAGGAGGCTCGATTTGAGATTATTGATCTTTGCTAGGTTCATTTTGTTCAGCAAAGAAACACCGGCTAACGATACTATAATTTGTAGGCTTACTGCATATTCAATACAGTCCCAGCGGTTCTCAAGAAGTCTTACCCATTCTTCTTGTGCATATATTTCAAAGCTGTTGTCGGTGTTGGATAGTTGGAAGCGAATACTCAGCTCTGAGTCCACATAACTGTGCAGTTCACAGCCTTTACGATCCAATTCATTATCCTCATCACCATCGCTGGGGCACTTGTAGTTTGTTATTATTTCCGCCAAATGGTCTTCAACGGAAGAATCCAATTCCTGATCCGATACTGTTAGCTGTAGTACGGCGCCCAACAAATTTGACAAAGTTCTAATTTCGTCGGACATTGCCATTCAGATAGGCAGCCCAAGTGTAGTTTGGGTCAGGAGATGCTTAGAGAGAGTTACATATGATTCTGTAGCTCTATTAAAGGGATTCGTTTCCCATAAACTACCTTTCAATCATAGCACTAGATCACGTGTAAGTTGGTCACATGAAACTCGTTTGAGCCGCGATCCTATATGACGGACTCAACAAGAAAGAGATGATAACCTGAAAATACACAAATGCCATTTGTTAGTTGTTTCTTTATTCTTCCGAGATAAGTCACTCTACAGCTTAAATATAACAAAGGTTGAAATACATTCAGCAAATATTTTCCCCCAAACATATATTATGGTCACGGATTTGCATGTATGCATACCTATGAAGTACGTCTGGGCAACAAATAGTTCGAAATTTCGTGAATATTGATTATCTCAGATAAGTAATTAATTAATATTTCATTTAAAATTAAATATGGGGTATATATAGTTCTCTGTGAGTAACCGAGGAGCAGATGTTGAATGTTAAAATTTTATATGTAGGGAAAATAGTCAGGAAGATTACTATTCCGGTTCTTGGTTGCTTTCATGGTATGGGGCTTGGACGAAGATAAGGCCACAATTCAGCGAGATGAAAAGGGGAATTCGCACTTACAAAACATTAATTTGAGCAAAAGGGTCAAATTACAATACATAATAAACGGTATCAACTTTCAAAGAAGCTGAACTGCACCTCAAGTCGAGATCTTAAGTTTTATGGAATGTAAAATCGAAGATATACAAAACAAAACAAAACAAAAAAAAAAACAATATAAAAAATATCAAACAAGTTAGTCCTCTTTAATTTGATACTTCTCCCTCTGCTTTCTTAATTTTTCTTCGCTGACTGCCTTAGCTGTTTCTGGATCAAGCTTTTCCAGAATATAAGGGAAGATCATTAATGTCGCCGCAGTAATTAAACCGGCTTGCTTCCATTTAGAGTCCATTATACTAGCCAAGGGACCGCTTTGAAACATGCCTGTGTTTCTGTTTTCGTAGTAAGCTCTTATTGGTGCCATTTGAATCAAAGTTATGGGTATGTAACCGTCCATTTCTATTTTATCCAATTTTTCGGGATGGGCAATATCTGACGAGGGAAAATACTCCTTACCAAAAATATTCCTATAAGCATTAATTTGCACATTCTCACCATTCTCGTCTTGGCTGATCAATTCCACCAAAACTCTATTTGGTTTCAAGTTAAAGTCAATAGAACTGGAATATAGAACAAAATGAGTGGTTTCATTGATTCCAGGATTCACGGGCAGTCCCTTAAACTCAAAATCACCTTCATCATTTTTTAGCTGTGCTTGGGCACGATAGGGCAATCCTGTGTAGTTCCCCACTTGGTACAACTTAAAGAATGACTTGGACCATGTAACTCCTGTGATGTTGATCGCATCGACATCGAAACGACCTTTAACGGTGACAGCGCATGCCAATGACAGACATCCCCATACTAACGATATCAAACAGAGCAATTGCATGATGGAACCGGCCCCTTCTCAACTACTCCTGATTGTTGTTTGCCGTTCCAAAACTTGTGCTTATAATGTATGCGGGTAAATTTTTCACAAACTTCGAAAGAACACACACCGAGCAATATAAAAAGCAAGTCAATTCAAGTACAGATTACTCACAGATTTCTTCTACTGAAATCGTACTTATTAAGAACGAGTATTATTGTAGTTGAATTGTTCTTGTTACAGAGAGGAATCTATCCTATCTGCAACTGCCTAAGCAATATCTTCTCTACAACTCAGTTCGAGATCATCCAAGACTCTTACATTTAGGAATGTCTTTACCAATAGGCTCTCCGTTTCGTACACGAGTCAAACATATGATGAGTCTATCGGCAGTTTTAAACTCTTGTTTGAACTTGTCTTCCAAGGTGGTACTTTCCTGCTGCCCTTGAAATACTCAACAGAGGTAGAATATGTCAGAACGCGCCTGCAGTTAAAATGGAGCAATGATGACTTTTATAATTTACTTGATGACCAGTGAATCTTATCGATCATCTGCCCAAGAAGGAGATTAGGATGTTACGGTCCATTCTACATTTTGGTACTAATACTTATTCGAATGGCCGCCGTGTTATTTAGTTGGGTCTTTGTAGCATCCGGAAATATGAATGCATTCTGCCTCCATAGATGCTGCCTACAGGGATTTGAAGAGAATCCAGAAACGATAGCATTGAACAGTTATTCGTTATCTCTTCGCAAGGGTCCAAGTATTCTCAATTGGGGCCAAACCGAAACTTTCCTAGTGTATTAGCACTACGTAATATAGTAAAGCCGTCTAGGCATGTTAAGCTGCTCCCCTCTATCATAATCTTACGTATCCATTGGGTGAAGAACTCGCAAGCATCACCTATGTTGCATAGTTTTTAGTGACTGTTTAGAGTTTGGTGTAAGGATGTAACACACATCCATACACATTTACAATTAAGTATGTCAAGTTGTTCGCATGGCAAGCCAAACACGCCGTGTTGATGCACCGACGCAAACATGCGACAAACTCGACGAACCCAGAATTTCACTTAGATATTACAAGCTCATCTAAACAGGCCTTCGCATTAGAGTTAGTAGAAGTCTTATTGATCAGGACAAGGAGGAATTCAGAATGGCTAAAGGTACGTGAGGGGTGGTATCCCGTTTAAACCGTTTGGTTATTCTGGAAGTTGCTCTTTGGGATTCTCGTAAATGAGAGATAGCCCAAAGGAGCGTCTTTTGAATGTCTAAATGGAGTCTCAAAACGTCAAATTTACTAACAAATATCTTTTATTTGAATAGACAGCGTTGTTCAAGCCCGTGACGCTTCCCAGGTTTTTGGCGTTGCCAGAATCTTTGCTTCTTTCAACGATACTTTCGTCCATGTCACTGACTTGTCTGGCCAAGAAACTATCGCCAGAGTTACTGGTGGTATGAAGGTTAAGGCCGACAGAGATGAGTCTACTCCATACGCTGCCATGTTGGCAGCTCAGGACGTGGCCGTCAAGTGCAAGGAAGTCGGTATTACCGCTGTGCATGTTAAAATTAGAGGTACCGGTGGTACCAAGACCAAGACCCCAGGTCCAGGTGGCCAGGCTGCCTTGAGAGCTTTGGCCAGATCCGGTTTGAGAATTGGTCGTATTGAAGATGTCACTCCAGTGCCATCTGACTCCACCAGAAAGAAGGGTGGTAGAAGAGGTAGAAGATTGTGATTTGTATGTATGCATTTGTACATTGATAATACGAGTTTTGAGCTTCTGACGGAGCTGTAGTTGTAAAGTATTTTTATTCTCGAGCAGCAAAGCCGCTCGGCGGCATGCTGTTAGAACTTGCTAGTGCCTCACATGCTGCGCGGGCTTGAGCTAAGAGACAGTACTTGTCGGGAGTCTTTTTCAAATTTTGGTCAACTGGCATATTCTGAAATTGAGTTTGTCATAAAATGTATCTTCAAGCAGACGAAACTCATATTGATATGAGGATGGAAGCATAAGTATTTCGGCGTCTTGGGACACCTCATGAGGTTAGAGAAAGGGGAGATTGTCACTTAACGTTCTTCCGAACTTGAAACAAACTGGTCCTTGTGCCGATGCCAAGATCAATGCGATCATGGCCAGCATGGCATAATCGACAGAATTAAGACATCCCCGCAGCTGAGAAGCGTGTATTTTCCTGAAACTCCTTTTGCACAAGCAACTTACAAAAATACTTGTCAATCTCTATTATACTACGAATATGCTGTATCGCACGCGCTAACCGCTCACTGAGGCTCACGGTTAGACTAAGTCGCAGCTCGTAGTCCGCTATTATTAAAATACAAAGGTACGTAACTTAGTAGACGAAACCCAAGATTTTACCAGAGACATGCTTTCTTCTAGCTTCCTCGTGGTCCATGATACCAGCAGAAGTAGTTAGGATAACGTAACCAAACTGTCTAGCTGGCAACAAACCTTCGGTCCATTTCTCGATGTCACCAATCTTGACGTTGAAACGAGGAGAGATCACACCGCACTTGTTTAATCTACCGTTCAATTGGATGACAATCTTACCGGATCTGTGGTCGTCAATGTATTCGAACTCACCAATGTAACCGTGCTTCTGCATGACTTGCAAAAATTTGATGATGACCTTGGAAGAAGGTCTGATCAGCACCTGACGCTTACCGGTCTTTTCAGCATTGTTTATGGCGTTCAAAGCATCAGCTAGCACGGAGGTTCTAGTCATCTTGGTCGCTGTGTGTGTCCTTGCTCAGAAATTGAGTTTCCAGGGTTTTCACCAATCTCGATATTAACTGCTGTCTATCCTCAGCATGGAAAATGGAGTAGTCTCACGGGGATGGTGCGCTTTGCGTCGGTTTAAATTTTCAAGTGACTGTTTCTGCGTGACAACTGCGTCTTTGCTTTTTTTTTTTCAGTTTTGTCATTTAACTTTTGAAGAAAAAAATATCTCAGGCGGAGGGGAATGGGCGTAACAAGCTCTTTTTTTGCGTGGGTGCGAACTAATTATTCTCTTACTGTTGCAGGGCTAGGCTAGTGCCGGCAAGCAACTAGGCGGAGAGCCTAGCCTAGCTAGCCCAGTCTCTGGCGGAACCCGGGGAAGTTTCCGACCTAATCTCTCGTCTCTCGCGCTGTGGAGCTTCCGCCTAACCGTTCGCCCCAGACTACCTGGCGACCGTACTCACTTCGGTCCAAGTTCTGATAATCCAGGGTAGTTCACGGGCTTTTGATTAATAACAACTAGAGCTTAGTTTGACTAAATCGTTAAGGACAAAAGATCAAGATGCCAGTATGTTAACCTCCAATACGATTGTGCAGAGATGGGAATATGCTCCAGTGTTTATGTGCAGCCATCTAGATGACGGCAATTTCCCACTTACTACCTAAGGACTTTATACTAACTCATGCCAGGCTCAAAAATCCTTTAAGATCAAGCAGAAATTGAGCAAGATCAAGAAGCAAAACAGACCTTTGCCCCAGTGGGTCAGAATGAAGTCTGGCAACACTATCCGTTACAACGCCAAGAGAAGACACTGGAGAAGAACGAAGTTGGGCTTGTAAGCTTTTCTGCCTAATCTGCCTCATTTACAGAGTTTAATAGCTTTATGTATAATTAACGGTTTAAAACTGTATTGAGCTCTTTGTTCATTAATCGTGCCTTCAAGATTTGTTAAGAATATTTTATTGAATTGGAGGGGGGTTCAGAGAGATTCCCATCTATAACACCACAATCATGAAGAATTCTTTCAGATACTATCTAGCTGTAAGTGTTTTATTTTACTCATCATAACCCTAAGAAAAGAAGGCGCCTACGCATACAGGCTAGCCCATTGGCGACCTCGCCAATACAATACCACGATTGAGTCTACAAGACTTCATCAATGAGACCCAAGAGCTACTTCGAGTGATATGACGAAAGAGACGTAGATGTCCTAAATGCACTGCCTTTTATAGCGGCAGATGTTGAAAAATTTTTATTTTGGAGCGAAAATCAGGAATAATTTTCAGAGTACATAATTCTCTAAGTTACGAAGAAATCGGGCTTAGGACCATAATCGTCCTCTTGAATAATTGCACCTGCCTTGCGGGTCATCTCGACATAGATGCATTCTTCAGTATGCAGAATATCGTCAGCACTAGGCCTCCTTCTGTAGCTTGGATCAATCATCCATTTTACCATGCGTTCCAACGATTCTCCATCAATCAAAAATTTTGGGACCCACGGGGGGATATTGGATCTCAGGCCAGAACTTTTGCCACCATTCTCGTAATCAGATATGCTTGTAATGTTGGTGTCCACTTTGGAACTATTCGAGAAGAGCGATTCTGAATGTATATCTGTTGAACTTAGCTTGCCTGCGTCAGAAAGATCGCCAGAACGCAACTTATGCCAAGCATTACCATTGTCTGGCAGCACAACGTTGGCGGCAATTTCGACGATCATGAGGCCCAAAGAAAAAATATCGGCTTTGAAATCGTATATGCAATCCGAAATGATCTCAGGCGCAATATATTCCCTATCACCCTCATTTTCAAAAGCTAGGTCCTCCAAGGGTAGATGGGTAGCCATTCCAAAATCGCCCAACTTCAAATTTCCCTCGAAAGTAACCATGACGTTAGCTGGTTTCAAGTCTAAATGCACTATATGACATGAGTCATGAATAAATCTAAGCGCTAAACTTAGTTCCACGATAATTTTCCATATGCGCCAGTCTTCGAGCCGCGTATTCTTCGCGATTATGTGCTCCTGAAGAAATCCATCCAAATTTCCATTTTCATAATACTCGGTCATCACGTAAAATGAATTTTGGTATTTCCATGAACTAATAAAGTCTATCACGTATTCCTTGCCTTCTTGGTCCAGTGTAGTTTGATTTATTTCATCAAGCAGCTTGATCTCCTGTAATATTCGTTTAACGCAGTTGTGCTTGTTCGGTTGTATAGCTTTGACCGCATACCTTTGATTTGTTTGAGCAAAAGTCACTTGATATACTTTGGAGAACTGACCATCTCCCAGTGTCGAAACATTATTGAATTTTTCGAATAGATGTGAATCTGGATTCAGCATAAAATGCTTTCTGTTTTGTAAAGGTGACGATTCTGTGGAACCGGCACTACCTTGTCCCCCCGGGTTTCGCAATCTATTTGGCGATGGGGGATGCGGGGGCTGCTGAGGTGGTTGCTGTTGCTGCCTCGTGTGCGCGCCTAACAATGATTTCCTTCTGGTCGGTGTCGTATCGGCACTGCTACTGTTTTCATCGAAAAAGCAAGTCCCTACTGAAGGTGGTGCTGGCAGATTGGATAAAAAATGTACATCACCGGTTTGCTCTGGGTAACCGGTGTCTGTGCCATATAAATCATCGGTAAACTCTTGTAAGCTGTTGGTCAATTCGCTATTTTTCAGCACAACTGAATTCCTTGACTTCTTGATTTTCTTGTATCGATTGACATGAAATTGTGGTGGATATCGTACTTTTGATGTTCTTTCATCGATAGAATTATTCTGGAAATTTGCCGCACTTAGCGGGGAATCCTCTACAGCAACATGCGGTACCGTCTTCAAGGATGGCGACTGTTGAAAAAGAGTAGTTTCTTGCGTGATGTTATGCCGTGGGGAATCTTCCATGGTATTGGAAAGACGGGAGTTTTCGAGTAGTGGCGATTTTTTAACAGGCGTATCGGGGATTGATAGTCTCTGAGGATATACGAAGAGTGATTTCGTCATCTTGGAGACTAACCCCGTCGGCGCATTGAATGCAGCCGGGTTGGGCATTTCTGGGGGAGCATTGTTGTTCTCAGTTTGACTCGGACTTGAGGATTTGGTCAATTTCAAATCTGAGACTTTGTACCTCCATTTTCTTAGAATTTCAGGATCGTTCACAAAGGGTGACAGTTCGCTTTTAGATGCTGTTCTCTTCAAAGTGACTGGTGTACTGGGGCTGCAATCATTAAAGGGGGACCATCGATTTATGTACTCATTCACACTCCTTTCATTGGGATCCTCCTCTCTAATGTCGCCTAATTTCTTGTGATGTGGCGTCGCTAAGCTGACGTTGCTACTCAGCGAAAGGTTCAGCGTACCTACACTTCGGGTCAATTTGTGATTCGTGTAGGGATAAAAACGTAAATTGTTGGAGGATGCTCCTGTGTCTTCAGCACTGTCACCCTCGTCTTCCTCCTCGTCATCTTCCCTTAATTCTCCCGTGTCACTTACTTCGTCACTACTGATGGAATCCTCGCTCTCGGCATCTTCTTCTTTAAACATATTGAAATCGTCCTCTTCCTCTTCCCTTAGCCTTAACTTCTCTGCCATCGTCCTCAGCGAGTTAGGGGGGGTGATTGGACTCTTTACAGTAGCGAATGACTGAGGTATTGTAAAGGATCGAATGGCAGAGAAGTGTTATAAAAGCAGTAGCGTTAGTGAAATCTCCAACACGTCTCCCAGATAGTCCTAGCCCATCGGTATTCCTGATAAACACGTTCTCTCCCAGTATGTAGCGTAAATGGTGCGTTAAGATTTGGATGCTAAGTCGACGCGTCTTTTATTTTTTCGCGTCCAATTCTTTTCAGCTTGGGGCAAAAAAAATAATAGATTTTCGTGAAGCTCGCTCTTTTTTTATTTTGGACTTTTCTTTTAAATCGAGAATGGCTCGAGATTGAGAATGGCTCGAAATCGAGATTGGTTGCATCTGATAGTTGTTATGAGTCAACCTTCCAGTTGACACCAAGATTTTTTTTTTTTTTTCATCATGTTTTTATTTATATGCTTATTTATTTATTTATTTTCTTTCAAAAGATACGGTTATCTTTGATACAATGAACAAAAGTTGATGATCATTATAAAGAAATATGAGAAATTTCAAGGCCACGGATATGTAGCTTGTCTTGACTAACCATCTATGTATGTATTACTATCTTTTTTATTTTCAACTTTTTTTTGGCAAACGATCTTTCAAGCATTTTGCAGCCGTTCAATGCAGCTGAAAAAATCTTTCTTAAGGCTTGTAAAGATAATATTGATCAAAATGGGGCAGCTGTGACTATATCTTGATCCAGTATCTTTTAGATTCCGGAGAATTTTAGCATTCGTTATGACCGTTCATATTGAAAGAAATGGTCGAGGTTAGCATGCAGCGAATTGGGCCCCAGAAAACTTGGTACCTGAAACTGGGTCTGCCAAAAGAAAATGATAAATGTATGATACGGCAAGAAGATACAGCGAGGACATACAAGAAAAACCTAAATTATAGCAGACGTGTACGGTGAGTCCCGGTTCCGCCGACATGGTTTTGTGAGCTGCAGCTGCACTTTATTTATTTCTGCAGTTTTTTGCGTATGAGTTTCGGTGTAGTTAAACTGAGCCAACCGTCTGGGGGCGGGTACAGACAATTATATAACAACCAGTGACAATACCAGAGTGCATTGTAGGTCTTGAGCTTTCTTTTTAGGGAAACCGACAACATCGTGAAAACGCAGGCAGTTTTTTTTATCACTGTTAGCGAGTCGCTTGCGAGAATCTTCTCAGAAGGATAATATGTTGTCAATTTTTTTCTCGTATTTTTTGGGATACTGTGTAACACCTCCACCAAACTGTATCATTTTCATGATCCTAATTGCCGTACCGGAAGCGTTATCTCCCTGACTGATTCCGCTTTTGATCAATTGAACTTCCAAATTATGCGAGGAAAAGAAGCTCGTACAAAAGCGTAAAATTACTAGCCAAGATTACGCATTTGGAAAGCCGTAAAAATGGCAGGCGTTGTGTTGCCATATTTCGTTATGCTTCGCAAATTATGTCCCTCGATCATCAACGATGTGTTGCTAACCATAGACGTTGATTTTCACCCCAAAGTGACAGGTAGATCATTCCATGTCTCATCTCATATAGTTCATTCTGAAAATTTGATCGAACTATTTCTAGATAACTTGAAATGGTATCGTTGAAGGAAGTTCACTACCCTATTAAGTTTGCACAGTACGCTGTGACATACCATGCCCGCCCTATTATTCTGCTGTCCTCTACAAGAGTTTGTGAAATGTAAAAAGACGTGGCAGCTCGTAAATGAGCACAGTGCAGATCTATTCATGGAATCTTGGCTCCGTACGCCTTCAGTATCATAATGGTGATAGATCCTTAAGTACTATCGAACGGATGACCACAGTATGCCTTTCCACTCGACTTCATCAATTCAAATAAAAAATAATAAACGGTGTCAATAATCCAACATTCTCGTACGATGCGACGTAGATTTCCAACTTCAAACGGAAAAAAAAAAACTGTGCCGCTAACTTGAAGGGTTTTAAACCTTCAAGGCCCTAGATACAACAATTTGATATAATTGTCGAGGGCTTGAAGCTGTCAAAAATTACCAAGAAAGTTTAGGATGGAGCAGGCTTCCAGATCATCAGGGAATTCCGAGCAAAAGTACCTAAACTCGCCCTCCAAGACCCCCCTGATGAATGCAATCGAGGAGGAAGATACCCTGGAACTTCCCGCATTTTCTCAACCACCAGGAGTGCATACACCCGTATTGAACAACGATTTTAGTCATAATAGCGCTGTGAGCAGCGTACAGAAATCAGCTTTACAATCACCCTCGCTGCCGCAGCCTCCCAATATGTTCTATGCAGCTAAAGAGGGCAATAGCTCCAGCTCTAGCTTAATTTACAATCCTTCCTTTACATTTGGAAATGCAAATAATGGGTCACCAACGCCTGTAGCCCCCCCACCTAGGCCACATACACCCCAGAAGCTTCCTACAAGTGCGGGAAACCAAGGAAGTGCAGGCAGGAGCAATAGGCAATCTAGATACATTCCTGCACCCAAGCTAGCACCTCCCACTACAAGAACCCGCTCACCGACAAGGTCGAGTTCCCCAGATGCAAGGAAGAAAAGGGAAAGTCGTCGAGGTTCTGCATTATTGGAGGCGCCATTTAATTTAGCGCCGCCGTTAGTTGCTATGCAAACCCCTCCATCGTCATCGTCCTCAAACAGCAGGACTATGTTCCGTAAAGGTCACCGTTATAAGCATTCCTCGGTTTCCATGAACTTCTTTCAAGAGCCAGAAGTAAAGATTCCACTAAGCATAGCAAAATCGTTGCCGGTTCCTGATCTGAATGATTTGGTGAAGAATATGCCCTGGCCCAGGGCCCACTTCCAATTGCTACTTACATTTGTACAGTTATGCATGTGTCTTTTTGTGTTCCAATTGGGCTACCGCAACTCGTGGAGCAATTTTGGCACACTTTCTCACTTCATAGCCTACGACGTAATTGGGTCACTCGCCATCATATTTGTGGAGAACTTGTCTCAATTTCAAGTTTGGTCTACAGGCACTCTTACTTACCCCTTTGGACTGAATAGAGTTGAAGTTCTGATCAGTTTTTCTCTGGCAGTATCCTTATGTTTCGTGGGACTGGACTTATTCTTCCACATAGTGGAAGAATTCATCGTACTTTTCGTGGAATTAAGCAATAGAAACCATGAAGAAATCGCCTCTCAAATACCTCATTCACATCATGGGGGCAGTCATATTCTTCACAATGACGCAAATTTTGGGATGTGGTACCCAGTTCTGCTCATCAACTTATTAATCTCAGTCCTCTCCCTATCCAAAATATTCTACGCAGACAAATATTCCAAACTCAAGACGAAAAATCCAATCATAACAACTACTTATACATTATATCTGTTGATTTATCCTTCATTGTACGGATTTTTGTCAGCAGTATCTGACTACCTTGCCGCTATGGTTATTGCGATTATCATATTGTCTCATGGACTCACAATAGCAGAATGGACTTCTACAATTCTACTTATGGGCTTCTCCACAACGACGTTACCTAAACCTCAATTCTTGGGTGACACCTCCGTGGGCGATAGATTGGAGCAGCAGCCGCTTGATACGATGGTAAGGAAAAGATCGGCCAGTGGTCTGACCTTTCCGGAAAACAATAAAAACGATACCCCACAACTGAAACGTAATCATTTTTGGTCCTTCTGGAAGACTTCTTCGAAATTTTATTCCAACAACGATACCACTGTTTTAAAAGCCATGATGAAAGAAGAAATTGAGAAGCTGCCAGAGTTCCTGACAAAATGTACCATGCATTATGACAATTTTTTTGTCGCCAAAATTAATTTTAACTTATACATCGTTTTGGTTAGTATTACCCTTAAAGGAGGTTCAGACTCTGATGAGTTGAAGCTACGACTGGCCATTGACAAATGCATTAAAAAAATCCTTCCGAATGCTGAGACAACAGTAGAAATTGATAGGATATGAAGAAATGTTTATATTTTTTATTTTGTATAAATATCACTTGGGATTTTGCCTGCGAAAAATTGCATTGAATAAACTCAAGTTTAAGCATGAGTTATTGAAAGAACTCGCAGCTCCTGATTGGAAATTGTTGATGAAATGATATGGTTCGTTGTGTAATTTACACCAATACTGATCTTCCCGCTTGTTGAAAATGAACCACTTGTCAGTATTGTCCTTGATTTTAATATTGACAGTAGATATTCCTAGTTCTATCTTTTCTTCCGCGGAAGCGCTGTCATCCTCGTCCTTCATGAATGATGATATTTGAAAAGGCGGAAGTTTAAGCAGTTGTTCTGGGACTTCAAATCTACTCCCGTTATCGCTGCCTGTGGTTGAAACAAAAATACAATAGGACTTTAGCGAAGATAGGATTTCATATAACATCAACTTCAATCTCAGGTTAAAAGATATTTTATCAAATAATGCGTACATGACATTTATCAATCCGTTAGTCTTTTGTGGACCTTCATTCTGAATTGAAGTTACAATGTAGTGGAATAAAACATTTTGATGGATTGAGAAGATTTTCAAGAATATGTCGAGCTGCATTTCCATTCCTTGTATTTCTGTTTCTGACATTTTACAGAACAAATTCATCGTTTGATGTAAAAGCTCGAAGTTGCCTTCGGAGATATTCAGGTCATTGGAACTATCTTTGTGCTTTTTTTGTGAAAGTGAAGTGAGTACCTCTACAACGACTGCCATATAATTTCTATTAACATGATTCTTTGAAAAACACCTATGAAAAAAATCTTCTTCGAATACCTGCGCAACCTGTTCGATGATGGGAGTCTCTTCAATCCTATCAAATAAATGAGCACATAGACAGTTATAATTAGTATTATTCACCATTTCGAACAAGAATTCATGCAAATAAGAATTGGAAGTGTTGTTCTTGCTGATAATTCCTTCAATGAGGTAATTGGTAAAGGCCTGAAAGGCCCAAAGATTTGTGAAATTAAGCATGCGGTATGAGTAAGCTGGGTTTTCTATTGAGATGTCACATACAGTATCCTTTTTTGTGTTACCATAATTCAAAATGTCGTTCAAGATTTCAAAGCTTTGCATCTGGCTTTCTCGGAAGAGTTTTACAATCGTTTTGCTTGCCTCAGAAGATAGACTGGATAGTGTACCATAACGAACTAAAAGCCCTATAAGTAACTCATAGCTTTGTGATGAGTTGTTTAAACATCCGGCTAAAAGCCCTGAGTAATTGTTCTTCACATATTGATCCTTGTAGAGCTCAAAATAGATACTTTGAGGAGGGTCCCTTTCATTCAACAAGTTTAAAATAAAGGGAGTTCCAAGGATATTGTGCACAATATCAAAAGTCAACAATTTGTAGGAAATCAGATATTTTAATGTGGTTAGCTCAAAATCTTTCCTTTTCAAATAAATAGACATGAATTTGTTGTAATCTCTTAAATTGCTGGACATGAGTAGAAGCAAATTGTTTCGAAACTTCTTCTGCTCATTGTCGGAACCTTTCAAACTCAGGAAACTGCGAAGGCTTGTAGAAAATACTTCTGCAAAATTCAAACTTGCGCTTTTCGGTCCGAGTTCCTTTAGTAGATTGTAAACTTGTAAGGCTTCTTGCCTGTTTTTGCCTAGTCTTTCCGATTTTGCTTTCTCCTCTTCGTATATTGCGGATAACTCTGACCTTAGTTCTTCATCAGCATTGAGAGCGTAGGGAAAACTTTTAACGAAAAACTTCCAAAACGGCATAAATGAGGTGACAGCATAGGAACCGGCGTCCTTTTCCCTTAGTATTCTTGTGTATATGAAAATAAAGGTTTTGGTAAAAAGGATATGATCATTTATTAGTTGTGAGAATAATTTTCCGTAACAAAGTAAAATGTCCATCAAAGCTTCTAAGGATTCAATATCACTCAATAACTGATGGTAGACGACAAATTCGATCCATTTATAGTAGTGATGAAACGCTTTCAAATCGACACAAAATATTTGGTAATTTTTCATTAATATTGATCTGTTAACAGGTAACAGTTTTTCTGAGCACAATTTAGTCAAATACCACTCCGCAGTCATAATTTTCATGCTTAAAGGATACGATTTAATCTTTAAATCATCTCCTTGGTTAATATTTTGTTTCATTTCTTCGGATTGTCTAAGTAGTTGATCAAAATTGTATTTTTGATAGTAGGATGTATCATATTCCATCACATTTCGAAGGACCATATTGTATTGGCTTTTCATTAAGGGCGAAATCTTCAAGTTAATTAAAAGTTCGCAATGCATAAACTTGTCGTTCGATTCTGGTAGGTACAAGATACCTGAACTGATTAGTTTCCTCACATATGTGGAGACTTTCAAAATTCCATAGGTGATCAGGACGTTCAAAAGACTGTATAAAAGCTCCAAATCTACCAAAAAACATCTCTCGTGCTCCGTTAATTTGGCAACTTGGAATATTAAAGACCAAATTACGTCCTCTATGACGTATTCTTGGAAACCATCAGTCGAGTTGATCTTGAGTAGAAGAAGTTTCGCTGCCAATTGACTTGCTTCGTAATGCGATTTTTTGGAGGGGTGAATGGCCCACAGACATAATTGACGAATCTGTTCCACATGATGCATGCTTCTGTCCACATATGAGGACCAATCAAATCCTAAAGGATTGTCGTCAAGCATCTGTGTAAATTTTGTGTCTACTGTGGCCAATCTGCAAATATCTAGATCAGAATTGATCCCAGTGCCACTACCAATGGATTTGCTGCCGGTATCGCTTTCGTCCTCGCGTTCTCTTAAAGAACTGTTGAATCTTAGAGACTCATTTCTATAGCTGATCAATTCCAATTTTTTACGGCATTTAAGTCCTTCATCTGTAGTATTCTGAAGTTTATTAGTCACTTCATACAGGATGGGCTTGTAAAGATCCCAACTAGAATTGGGGAAAATGAAAGCCTCTAAAGATTGATCTTGAAATAATTTGCATATCAGCATTTGTAAGGTAGATAAAATGGATTCTTTAATCTTGTTATTCTTTTTGATATCGTTGATGATGTACTTGTCGTCATCAATCATCGACTTGCTGTGTGAAATAGTATAGTACTTGTTCAAGAGCATTTCAGCAGTTTTGGAGACCACGAATGAAGGCTGCGAAAGTAAACTGCCCTGTGCCTTTTGGCAAATGCCATCCCAGAAGATCATTATAATATGTAGCGTCAAGGGCAGAAACTCAAAATTTTCCACTTTAGCACCGAATTCAATAAGCCAATGATGAAATATGTCTCTATCAAGCAGACCCATTTTATAACAATTCCCTAGAAGCTTCAGAAAATATCCAACTTCTCCGCGCCAGCGCTTCAGCTGTGCCGGATCATTATAATGTTGAGTCATTTCAAAGATAAGCTTCTCCATGATGTACACGAAGTTGTCTGTCCATTCTTTCAAAAGCAATGCATTGACATCAATCTTATCTTCGCGTTTCTGTTGTTGTTTTGCAATGAGCGCTTTCCATTCGATGGAATTACAACATTTTATCAACCAAATCGCCCTTTTAAGAGGGATCCTCTTAATATAGCATTGTTCCAGAACCTGTCTTCTCTTCAGACCATGTGGTATGTGTTTAGATAATTTGTGCAGTGATGCGTAAGGTGAGCTGAGTTCCTGTAACCAGAGTTCTCGGCGATGTTCCGTAAGCGTGATCCTACTTGGCAAGGCGAATCCTGGACCACATAGGTCATTGAAAAATGGTCCATTTGAATCACTGCGGCCTGAGAATATTTTGTTGACTTGCCCTTCTCTTATGTGAAGTACTTGAGAGAATTGATCAGCTAACTGATCTGACAGCTTCGGTAGCGATTCTTGCAATGATGACCGTGCAGATATACTTTCGAAGTTGACTTTTGACGTAGAATAGTAACCCTTAGATACATAGTTCAGCAGGATTTCATCTTCCTCTTTTGTGTGGCGCCAAGGATCAAAATCCGGATACACTTCCTTTTGGTGGTTCTCTCGCTTGGGTACATAGGGATGTAAGTCATCCGGAGGCGTCAAAATATACTTATTAGGGGTCATACAAGTCCGTCAGATAACGTTTAAAGGTTGGAATCTTAACTCAAAGTTCTAGGGTGATATTCTTGTCCTTTTTGTCCCTGTAATGAGAACATGAAAGTTAATATTGTTAAATTTGTTCTGCGTGGGGGTAAGACAGGGCTAAGAGCTAACATACAAGCCATCCACATCGGGAATGGGCGGATCTTCACAGGATCTACTATATGCTGAGAATAAATATCTCTTTAGTATCACGTCAGTTAGTCTTATCGTAGAACGATATTAGCAGCATTTAGTTTCCATATTTAAATACATGTATATTTGACTAGCATCTCGAACCCTGGTTTTTTAGAATTTCCAGGCATGCTTTGTACATCTCCTCCTCCTCTGAAGATACCTGCACGATTACTGGGTCCTCTTGGGAAGCATCGATAGTGTCGCGACTCACATTCCTGCTGAGATCGCTATCAATCTTTGCCCAAAATGATCTTTCACCTTTGCCTACCAAGATATTGTGAGCGTTACCATCCTCTTGAGCTCTGGCTGTTCTACCACAGCGATGTACATACTGTTGGGATGAAATCGGCAGATCGTAATTGATCACATCTGCAACGTCGTTAATATCTATACCTCTGGACATCAAATCGGTTGTGATAAGGACTTGGTTTCCATTTGACGTATTTGAAGTTGCAAATTCATGAACTAGTCGCTTGTTTTCGGATTTTGTGTTATTGGAATTAACGGATAAGATATTGTGACGTGAACCTAGATTTTTTTCTATCATGACATCAAGCAAAGAAGCTAGCCTGAGTGAGGCTTCATTGGACTTGACAAACACCAATATTTTAGCGTTTTTTGCTTTGTCCAGAATGTGAAGGAGAATCAATGGTTTAAAAAGACTCTTTGCCGTTGGCACATGAATGTTGTATTCTTGTAATTTGTCAGGTAAGTCGTACAACTTGACGGAATCCCTGACAAATAATTTTGGATTGTAGAGGTGTAGGCCATGCAGTTTCTCAGTATTGGTCGTCAAGGTTGCACTGAAAACCATTTTGAGTACGTTTCCAGGCATTTGATCTTTTTTTTGAGTTTTGATGTTATTCATTAGTTCCGAGGACCAATTTTGGAAGGATTGATTTAATAAGTGGTCTGCTTCATCAAGAACGAGCATCATTAGGTTTTTCATGCTAACAGACCCCATAGTCAAATGGTCTACCAGCCGACCTGGTGTCACGATCAGAATATCCGGTTCAAAAAGCTTAAATTTCTGGTACTCTTCTTTTAGAGAATTTTCTAATTTTGATATACTAATAATCAAACCAGTACCTTGAGCGAGTTTACTCATAGTTTCGTATACTTGATTAATCAAAAGTTTTGTGGGCACAATCACCAAAACACGCAATCTGTTTACTGTTCTCTGGGATAACGCCTGTATTATGGGTATGGAGTACGCTAATGTTTTACCAGACCCTGTCGAGGCATTCACCAAGATGTCGCCAATCCTTCTTGGAAGATTTCTCTTAGTGACAGTGACCGCAAAATTCAAAAGGGGAAGTATACTGTCCAAGAGTACGGTTTGTATAGGAAAAGTATCATTGGAAAAAAATCTTCGAACATTTTCTAGCAATCGAGGTTGCAATTGGTCATTGTAGGAATCGAAAGGCTTGATCATCGAATTGTCATAATGTATTTTGATCGTGTTGCGCCATGCAACGGTTTTACGTTCCCCAAATGCCTCTGCGGAATGCAGGTTTTTCACAATTGCTGGTTGAGGAATCTGTTCAAGTGGGTGTATGTTGCTCTCTGGTTCTACTTCTTCTGTAAATAGATCAGTTTCCGGCAGCTTATCTTGCAGCTCGAGCGTTTGTTGAAATCTTGAAAGAACGGAACCATGCTTCCTGGAAATCTGGTCCCAATCTGATGAGATGTGTTCTTGAATATTATCTTGAGGCTGTTCGTGTTGCTTGGATTCTTCGTCCTCTTCCTCTTTCTTCTCCTTATCAGATTCGTCTACAGAATTCTCGTGCATCTCATTTTCCTCATCGCTCTCCTCTTCGCTATCTGCAGCCCTTTTTAAAGGTACCACTGTATGCTCTACCAGCAACTCTGTCTTACTAGGGTCAAATCTAGCGGCGAACATGGTCCTTACTTACTCTTTTATGTGAGTTCTAAAGCCTTTGTACGTAGGTCATCACATCGTTAAACTTTCAAATTTTCATGTTCAGGATAATTGATCGCGAGCGAAAATAGTTGATGGAAACCAAGGAAAAGGTTGAAGAGAACATAATCTTCAGAGGCCTATAATCGTTTTCATGCATTCTTCTATTTTACTTCTATCTCGTTCGGTGTGGAAGGGTCCCCACATTGTCCCTTTGCCTATAAAAGAAGCCCTGGCGAAAGGAACTCCCATTAGAACAAACGCACGTTCGGCCACCGTTCTTCCCCAGTTCGTTGGTTTGAAGTTTCAGGTGCACAATGGCAAGGAATATATTTCGTTTGAGGTTGTGGAGGATATGGTGGGCAGAAAGTTAGGAGAATTTGCGCCCACCAGAAAGCGGTTCAGTTACACTCAAACCAAAAACAAATGAATGAAGGCATCCCATCTCCCCATTGTAAATATTTTTCTGTGAATATATATCTATGTATCCGTTTTTATGAATGAGCAGAGCATATTTTAGTCATCCGTCCGGTCAGCATGAGAGGACTCCATCAGTTTACTTTCTCTTTGAGCACCTGTACGATCTACATTAGGCCAATTGCCCCAGTTGGGCAACCTCACCACGATGCAGGTAGCATTGTCTGCATGTCTGCCTCCAATAGCCATGATATATTTGACGACTTGGTCAGCTACGTACTGCGGCGTGGCCATTTTAAGTCCACGCAAATTAACAGTTGACGTGATTAGGTCTGTAAGCTCTTGATCGGACATCAGATCAGTGACGCCATCCGTAACAAGACAAATGAAGCACTCGTCTCCGCCAAATTGCATCTTAGAAAGCTCCGAGTGAGGCAATTGCAAAGTGCTGCCGATCAGGTATGAATAAATGTCAGGCTCGCTGGAGAGGCCCTCGGCCTTGCCCGGCAAATCGCCAAACGATCTAGTATTAGCGTAATTATTGAGAAAACGAGTTTCCCCAAAGGAATCAACATTAATATTATCGCCATTTTTGAGCCTTTCGGTTTCTCTAGAAGACGAAGCATGATGCACTTTGGTCAAATTGTGGGCTATGCCATTTTGATCGCACAGTATGATCCTGGTGTCTCCAACCTGTGCAATAACCAGTCTCAACAGGCCAGCAGGGTCCACGAAAAACGAATCGTCAAAGGACATAGATTCATCATAGGCACTCAGAAACAGTGAAGATCCAGTAGAACCACCGGCATACTTTTTACATCTCTCTTCAAAATGCATCTGAGGGTCCGTGGCAAAGCCACAACAGAGATCTAAGTCGAACTTCAAATATGCATAAAACAACCGTAGCCTCTCTGCTTCGCTTAATAGACTGATCTTGTCGATAATGTTACCCCAACGGTCAAAGATCATGCGAGAACCTTCGCTTACTGCCAATTCTTGCTTAGTATTGCAATTAACTATGAATCTTTCATAATAGCGACTTCTATCTTCATATAATCCACGCCAATACTTGCCACCAACGTCTTCGCAGTACCTTTGTAAAAGTTTGTAGAATTCTTCTTTCGTTGGAACGACATCCACCAAATATTGGTGCAAGTTTTGCGCCAGTAGCTTTGAAACCCTTCCTTTGTCCCCATGACCATCAAACACAGAAAGGTTTAAAACTGAGCGCTTCCAATCGTTACTCTTCTCGAACCTCCCCTTCAAATCTGATTCGTTTTCAATAGCTATTCTTTGCGCCAATGAGGGTAGCTTGATTATATTAATGGCATAGGCATCCTCATTGTAGAGACGATTAATTCGGCTACTGCTGTGGCCTATGAAATTGGGAAACTTTTTCAAGTGTACTTTTAGCATGGTATTGTCATCACCGGACTTCTCAACATCGGTTACGGTAGAATTAGCCCCGGAGGGCAAAACTGGTTTCCACCGCCTTGTACTGCCAAATCCTGCAAGCAGATTTGCCGGTTTTATGCGAATAAAAGATTGTGTCCTCCCCATCGACTCCCTTTTGCGATCTTTGGTGTCTCCGTCTGGGCTGCTTTCTTCATCTGTCGGTAACCCTTTTAACTATCGCACGGAACCTACAAAACAGCCGTGGAACGGAAATCATAGCATATGATGTCTAGAAAAGCGCCTGAATTGCAATGAAACTTCTCTAATCATTCACATGAGTTGCAAATATGCTAAAGAACACCATTAGAAGTACAATATTGAGCTTGATCATCACCGTGATTAGCGATGGCCATCCAGTAGTTATTCTTGATCCGCCTTCGTCATGAAAAAAATTCGATTATTTAAAATGGATCAAGTCCTCAGCACTCTTTAGCAACGCAAGATAGAGAAAGATGTTTTCGAGATTTTTCGCAGGAGGCTCCAACTGTTATAACGGTTTGTGTGCTGTGAAGCCAATTTCCACTGTTCTTGCGGGACCTTTCAGATCATTCTCAAGCAGTGTGAACTGTTGGGCTACTCTAAACCAGATAAAGCGTGGTGTAGAACCACCACGCCGCAAGAAGCTCACAGTTTCACCAGATTTGGAACGTTGTCCTATTCGGAAAGGTGTGGTGTTACGTGTCATGGTGTTGAAACCCAAGAAACCCAATTCTGCCCAGCGTAAAGCATGTAGAGTTCGTCTCACAAACGGCAATATTGTTAGTGCCTATATACCCGGAGAGGGACACAATGCTCAGGAGCACAGTATCGTATATGTGCGTGGTGGACGTTGTCAAGATTTGCCAGGTGTAAAGTATCACTTGGTGCGTGGTGCTGGGGACTTGAGTGGTGTAGTTAACAGGATCACATCGAGATCGAAGTATGGGGTAAAGAAACCTGCTAAAGATGAATAAATTTCGAGGAAATCTTCCATTGTAAATAGTACTAGAAATCCTTTACATTTTATAGTTTGGATAATCAATGTATCCATGGGGACCCCAGGAACAGAAAGTGTCGGCATCGTACTGAGTCAAGGGTAAACCGTATTCGACGCGAACTACCAGGTCCGGATTTGAAATAAAGTAGCGGCCATATCCCAAGAGGGTGCGATCATTTTTGACCAACTCCTCGGCTACTTGGGGTCTTGTGGCCAGTCCGCCAGTTCGAATGACAATACCTTTCCAGACGGAATAGACGAATTCGTTTGCATCTCTGCCATGAGGATCAACCAAGTGGATATAGGCCAAGCGTTGCCCGTGTTGGGCTCTCCTTTCGAGTTCGCCGATAAGGTAAGCGTACTGGGCAAGCGTTGAAGGGTCGCGTGCCCCAGACATGGCGCCAAAGCTGCTGAACGGTGATAATCGAACACCAACTTTCGAGGCCCCGATAGCCCCCACGATAGCATCGACGATTCGCAGAGCAAAGCGGGCTCTGTTGGAGATGGAGCCGCCGTAATCATCTGTCCTTTTATTGGAAAAGGGATCTAAAAACTGGTTCAGAAGATAACCATTGGCGCAATGGATTTCCACGCCATCAGCTCCAGCCTCAATACAATTCTTTGAAGCCCTGACAAAGCCCCTGACATATTCTTCTATCTCATTAACAGTTAGTCCATGCTGGTAGTTCCTGGCCTTAATTGCTTTTACCTCCAACTCTGGAGTCAAGTAAAGGTTATCTGAGGCGGCATCATATCGAAGCCCGTCTCTGGCTAGAGTAGCGGGATCACCCTGGGCCCCTGCACTCCAGAGCTGTACAAATACGTAAGATTGGTTTGCGTGAATGCAGTGGAAGACTTGTTTCCAGGCAGCCAGTTGCTCCGGTAACCATAACCCAGGGGCGTTATCAATACCACCAAATTGTGGAGCTGGCACTGCCCCTTCTGTTATGATTAGTGTCCCAGGCCTTTGAGACCGCTGTGAATAGTATTGCGTAGCCCAGTCTTGATGTAGCACTCCACCTGGCGCTCTAAATCGTGTCAGAGGGGCCATCACAAGGCGGTGCTTCAGGCGCAGCTCACCTACCTCAATCGGATTGAATAACTGGGTACCCGCCAGTGGCCGTCCATTAGCAACTGATGACCACATCTCCTTATAATACTATTGAATTGCAGCTTACTACAAATCTACTACTTGAAAACGAAAAAAATCTATATACTCCCGCCTACTGGGTGTAGCCCTCCTTAACGCACTCTGCGTAATTAGGATAATCCAAATAACCAACCTCCGATGGAGAATAGAAAGTGTCTCTGTCATACTGAGTTAACGGCTCACCCTTCTCGACACGGTCTACAATGTCAGGGTTCGAAATGAAATAACGACCATAACCAATCAGAGTACGTTCGTCCTCAACCATCTCTCTGACCACTTCAGGGTGCAACGCCAAGTCACCAGCACGAATAACCACGCCCTTCCAGATGGAGTACACAAAATCGTTACTACCTCCAGTGTACACACCTTCACCCTCGGTTAAGAATGGGTCGGTAACTCGTGGCTCCACTAGATGAATATATGCAAGACGTTTGCCCTCCTTGGCTCTACGTTCAAGTTCACCAACCACATAGGCGTATTGGGCCACGATTTCTGGCTCAGAACTTCCTGACATTGTACCAAAGGTACCATAAGGAGAGAGACGGATACCGACCCTGTCGGCACCTAGAGCCTCCACAACAGCGTCCACCACTTCCAGAGTAAAACGCGCACGGTTCTCGATGGAACCACCGTATTCATCAGTTCTCTTGTTGGAGATAGGGTCCAAAAATTGGTTCAACAAGTAACCGTTAGCACTGTGAATCTCTACACCATCAGCCCCTGTTTCCACACAGTTCTTGGAGGCCTTGACATACTCCTTAATATAGGTCTTAATCTCATCCTTTGTAACTCCGTGCTGAGGGTTCTTGGCCTTGATTGCATTCTCCTCCTGCTCTTTGCTCATATAAACACCGTCAGAGGCCGAATCATAACGCAAACCATGTTTCGCCAAGGTTGCAGGGTCTGCTTGTCTGCCCAGGTTCCACAATTGCACGTATACGAATGACTTCTCCTTGTGAATGCGCTGAAAAACTTCCTTCCAAACATCGAGTTGCTCTTTCGACCACAAACCTGGGGCATCGTCGTAGCCTCCAAACTGAGGTGCTGGAAAAGAAGCTTCTGTGATGATCAATGTACCCGGTCTCTGGGCGCGCTGCGCATAGTACTCAGGAGCCATTTCCTTGCTTAGGACATTGTTGGGAGCCCTCATTCTCGTCAAAGGTGGCATCACCACACGGTGGGCCAACTCGAGTTTACCCACCTTAATGGGTTTGAAAAGGTTAGTGTCCCCTAAGGCCTGGGGCTTGGCTCTATCCGTAAATTTATAAGGCATGTTTAATGCAGATTGGTTCAATCGTTTGGCAGACCATCGAAAAATACGATGTCAACTAGCTTGATATCTTGCCAGTTTTTATAATCTCAGTAATCTCGAGGTTGCTTACAAATATCTATTTGAAAGCAGGTGATCATGTCATTTAGCCGCACCTCGTTGTTCAATGATACATTTCTCCTGGCTTCACCTTTGTTCCTCGACTATCACCACCTCATCGACATTTTTTGTATTTGTCAGGTCTAAAAATAAATCATAAACGAAAAGAAAAAAAGTCGTATCGGCAATACTTTTCCAGTTTGGATGAGAATGGTAGAAACGTGGACCGACGCGTGAATTCGAATATTTCGCGTCATGCGTTTATTGGATCGACAAGTAAATGTAATTACCGGAAGAACGAAAGGATGCATGTAAACGGGGAGAATCTCTATGCGATTAAATGGGAAGAGAGCGACTGACATGATCACCGAACTAGAAAACAGGAAAAGACACCACAGGACATCATAAGACATCAAAAGACATCAAAAGACATAGGTCACGTGCTCACAATGAGTCGCAAGTCCAAAGTACATCGACGTCGTTCTCTTCCAGAACCTCTTGATAATGATCGCTAGCTCCAAAGAGTTCCCTGGTCAGCTTTTCCATATTGGGGACCTGCCCGTTGCTCAGACTTATCTCTAGGATAGTGTTGCTTATTCCTTGAAAGACCTCAGCGCACCTAAGAGCAAAGACCCACTTTTCACCGAAGTGTCTCAGAATCTCCACACACTGCTGGATTTCGATCTTACTCTCGACGAGATCAATGCTCCAGTGGCATAAGCAGTACAGAATTGAGTTGCACACAATTAGTGTTCTGAATAACGTAATCCAATTTAAGGGCAGAAGCTTCTTCTTGCAAAGTATGTAGGTGTGCTTCAGTGCTTCCAGGCAGCACACCCCCAAATGGGTCAATGAATCAGCCGAAGGTTTCGGGATGAGTGCAGATGGTCTGTAGAGCATAGTATGTAACTGGGCATGGCGCATATCTAGCCAAGTGTCAGAGGAGTGGAATGAGATGCTATCCCATCCGCGACGATCAGCGCTGCCGGCATTCTTCTGCATAATCTTTTCTTTGTCCAATTGGTAATTTTCGTCAATCTCTTGTCGTAGGCTCGCGATAACCGCCAGCTTCTGCTCGATAGTGTACTGCTTGCGGCCTGCACTTGCAGAATGGACACGCTTGAAGATTCTGCCGCTGATTCTTCTAAGTGATATCATCATATTGGTGACATCCAAGTCGTCTACTTCCTCCTGGTATAGCGGTTGCGGCGGAGGCACTGTAATTTCTTCGTCTTCGATGGCAGAAGTACGCCCCAACGAGGTGGCCACGAGTCTTTCGAAACAGTAGGCGCTCCAGAACACTCGAGATCTCAATTCAATCTGTGCAACGTCGCCCTGTGCTTTGCGGGGCGGAAGGGCTCGATGGAGCCCTAAACCAATGACAAGTCGCATGGTCAGGCCGCTGATGGTCCAAGAAGAGACGCCTTTTGGCTCGAAGAGAGCGTAGATGCCTAGGAGCAGTAAGCACTTTATCGTTTCCATATTTTGGCTATGAATCACGTTACAGAACTTCTTCATCGCCAAGAAGGCAAAATGGTCGCTCAGACCCTCCTCGTCTTTCGTTAGCATCTCGGCTCTCTGTAAGGTTGTACATCCGATCGCCATTGCCATGTACAGCTGGAAGATGAAATATTCCTCATATTCGCCATCCATTGAAGTAAAATCTCTAATTGTAGATACTTTGTTCAGAAATGCCACTTTGTCCATCATGTAGAAGGATTTGTGGTTATGAGTGAAATAAGCAGCAATAAATTTGTCATAAAGTGATCGCTCAATGGGCTTGTATGTTCCCTTACTTGTAACCCAAGGGGTCGTCCTGCCGCCCTTATATATGCCTGCGACTGCTTCGATTTGAATAGATGATGCTTTGATTGGTGTGGAATCTGGCATGTGCAGCTCGTGCTCCAGTTTACCCTGGATTATCGGTATAATCGGAGGTCTTTGGCCGGCGAAGGGAGGCCCTGCGCTAGTGCCAATTGTAGAAGCGCTAGTAGAGCCCGGTGATACCGTTGGAAATGGGGAGGGTAGAGAAGTTGCCGATTCGATTGTAGCCGCAACGGAGTGGAATTCTCCATCAGAGTTACCTATATTATTCACCTTCTTTCTCTTGGCCTGTGCTAATTCGAGTTCACCCCGTAATCTAGCCTCTTCAAGTTGTCGTTTGGTTCTTCGAGGCGCCCTGCCAGGGTATACGCATGTCTCACCAGCCTTCTGACAGTTTTTACAGATGGGGGACTGTTTAGGGCATCTTTTCTTGAGTTTGCGGCATCTCGAGCAGGAATATGACTCTTGCTTTCTCATATCTCCATCATTCATTGTGAACACGGCTGTCCACGTTTCGTAAACTGCAGCTACTATATGCGCAATGAAGAGCGGTTGAAAACCAAGCGAAAGCAGGTGACAGCAGGTGACAGCAGCAGTGATGCTGATGTCACAAGTGATATGGAGTGTCTATCTTTGTTAAGTCTATAGCTCTATGTATACACGCTTGATCACCGCTTTTTCAAATGGATTTACGTTATCAAGCACAAGTGAAAAAACCGATTAAGGCTGGGATGAGCGTTCCAAAAGATCGTATGGTTTTCCTTGGGATTTTAGTTTCTTCAAGTGAGTTTCAAGCACTTTTTGCCTGAGGGCCTTGTCACCTGGGCCATTCTCCCTCATAACCTTGTAGTCATCATCCCAGTGTACGGGCTTGAAAGGATCATTTTGACCCCCAGCTTTGTCCAAAATCGCTTGTAACTCTCTATAGTAATCAACGTCCTTAAAATCCGAAATTTGATGATAGTCGCGACGTTTTGAGATCTCGTCAGCGTACAATACGTCATCAGGCTGAGAAGGCACCTTGACCTTACCCGTGAAGACTTTGACCATCAACGCAGCTTGTAATTCGCCTAGGGGAAATGGAATGATCATCCCCGGCAGCAAAGAGAATGCTAAAGAAGGGTCTTTCACGAAGAATATTTGTTGCCATAAGTTGTGTAATCTTTTTGCATATGTATGGGTCGTACCGAGTATGTCCTTGCACAAAGATGCTTCCATGAATGGGAACGAAAATAGGTATCCTGTGGCATAAATGAGCAAATCAATATTCTCTAACTTCCTACCATCTGCTAGTTCAACACTGCGGTTTGCATAATCCGTGCTTACTATTCGCGGAACGACAGTAGCTAACTCATGTTCGCCAGCATCCGAGGCACTTTGGTAGACCTTGGACGCTACAGTCCAGACCTGATTAACGATATCACTTCCAGAGCTTCCTTTTCCGATCACTACAACATTTTTGCCTCTAGCGATTTCACCATTGACGAAATTCTTGGAATGAATTGCAGCATCATTCTCAAACCATGCATCTAAACCAGGAACATTGGGCACATAGCTTTTACCATAGTGACCATTAGCCACTACCACATGATCAAATTCTTGCGAATGTTCGGAACCTGTGGCATTATTCTTCGACACAATTTTCCACAATCCATCAACTTTCGATAAAGATACCACAGTGGTGTTCAGATGGACCGCTATGTTGCGCTGATTCTCGATTAAAGTGCGATAATAATCTGTCAAATAGCCGTAAACATCCTGTCTCCATGGAAAGTGTGGAACCTTCGAGGAGAAGGGAAATCCACTAAATTTCATGAGATGTTTGCTTATGTTCGTCTCCAACTTATCATACATCACCCTGTTCCGCCTATCGCTATCGGGATAATGCCATAGACCCCCCGGAGTGTAGTCCTTCTCGAACATTTGGATCTTGAAATTGGACGCATTTGCAAGGAATACTCTTGCAGTGCTCAATCCTGCTGGTCCAGCACCGATAATCGCAAGACGAGGCGTTCTACACATCTTGATCCGTTGTTTCGGAGGTAAAATTGTTCAATTATCGAGACTCGAAAGCACCTATTTATATAAAGCCACACCTATCACATGCAGTCATGATCTCAGGTGGTGTTATCTAAAATGCATCCACTCTTTCCTAATTCTTAATGGCATGCCATTTCCTGCCCACTTCTTGCTCTCGACCCCCAGGCATAGTTCCCCCAGATGGCACCTAGCACAACAGCCAGCATGAGCCAGCCGTTATAAGTCATAAAGACTAGCATCAACATGAAAGAGTAGCCGACTTGAACACCGTACCAGACGCTGTTAGCTAACCTGTAGTTTCTTTGGTTGTTAGGAGTGGTAGGACCCTGGTTCAGTTGGAACTTGGCCACATAGTACTTGAGGTATTCGTAGATGTAGGCCAAGACAACTATAGCCACAAAACTCAACACCAAGTCCCGTGGACGACGCAAATGCCAACCAGAGAAGATTATACAAGTGTCCTTATATGACCAGGTCAACGACATGTGCATAGTACATTGGTCCTGGCCGTGGTCGTGGCCGGGGCTATGGTCCATCGTGGTGTGCATGCTTTGGTCCATCGCACCGTGCATGCCTTGATCCATGTGATGGCTGCTGTGATCCATTATGCCGCTTACTTAGAGGAGTGTGTACTTTACCAAGTGATGTAGGCGTTGCTTTTCGTAATTTGATATACCCTTATCCCAACAACACGGCCCAAGACAGGGCGCTTGCTTGGTCACTGGTAAAACTGGAAAAGACAACAAACTAATTGCGACTACTCATAAGTATCGTTAAAACATAATTATCTACTTAAAATTTCATGAGCCTTATTCTATACGCGCACTTACAATTGTCTACCATGGTGGAACTTCTCGCCAGCGTAGATAGCCTTGGAGCCCAACTCTTGCTCGATTCTTAGAATCTGGTTCAACTTGGCCAATCTCTCGGATCTGGCTGGAGCACCAGTCTTGATCTGACCAGTTCTCAAACCGACAGCCAAGTCAGCAATGAAAGTGTCTTCAGTCTCACCAGATCTGTGGGAGACCATGACACCCCAGCCAGCGGCGAAAGAGTCCTGAGCGGCCTTGATGGACTCGGATAGAGTACCGATCTGGTTGACCTTTAGCAACAAAGCGTTGGCGGCCTTCTTCTCGATGGCAGTCTTGATTCTCAATGGGTTGGTGACAGTCAAGTCATCGGCGACAATCTGAATACCAGCGGTCTTGAAGAAGTGGCTCCAGGCATCCCAGTCATCCTCGGCGAATGGGTCCTCAATGGAGATAATTGGGTATGTCTTCATCAAGGAGTGGTACAAGTCAGCCAATTGTGGACCGGTCAACCACTTGGAAGCGTCACTCTTTGGGTTCTTGAAGTCCAAGTCGTACTTACCGTCCTTGTAGAACTCAGAGGAGGCACAGTCCATACCGATCTTGATCTTACCGTCGTGACCGGCAGCCTTGATAGCGGCCATGATCAAATCTAGAGCCTCTTCGGCAGTCTGGATGTTAGGAGCGACACCACCTTCGTCACCGACGTTACCGGCAGAAGGACCGTATTGCTTCTTAGCCAAAGACTTTAGCTGCTGGTAAACCTCAGCACCTAGCTCCAAAGCCTCGCTGAAGGTCTTGGCACCAACTGGAGCAATCATGAACTCCTGGAAGGCCAAAGAACCACCGGCGTGAGAACCACCGTTCAAAACGTTTAGGAAAGGAACTGGCAAAACGTAAGTACCCTCCTTGCTGCTGGACAAGTCAGACAAGTGCTTGTACAAAGGAACACCCTTCTCGGCAGCGGCAGCTCTGGCGGCAGCCATGGAAACACCTAGAACAGCGTTGGCACCTAGCTTACCCTTGTTAGGAGTACCGTCCAACTTGTTCAATAGAGCGTCAACAGCTTCTTGGTCTTTGACGTCAACGTTGGCCTTGATGACGGCTGGGGCAATGATGTCGTTGACGTTAGCAACGGCCTTCAAGACACCCTTACCACCCCATCTCTTCTTGTCACCGTCTCTCAATTCAAGAGCCTCGTGAACACCAGTGGAAGCACCAGATGGGACAATAGATCTGAAAGTACCCTTCTCAGTGGTCAATTCAACCTCGACGGTTGGGTTACCACGAGAGTCGTAGACGTATCTGGAGAAAATCTTTTGCACGGCCATCTTTTTATCTGTTGTAGTTTGTGTTAACCTTGAATGAATAACTCTTCAAGCTTGGTTATATGGATGTGAGAAGGAAAGTAGCAGATTAACCGTAGTAAAAAAATAAAATCCCCTCGTACTTATATAGTTTTCACCTCCCCTCATATGAATGCCATCCTAACCTCTCGTGTCGTGAATACCACAAGAGGAACGTGCTGCTACCACTACCCTCTGGTGCTGCTGCTACCTGGTACCACTACCCTCTGGTGCTGCTGCTACCTGGTACCACTACCCTCTGGTGCCACTGTGTCCATCACACCGTGTCGCCGTTTCCCAGAAGGTTCTGGTGGCCCTGGTGGTTCTGCCACTGAGCATACTTCCCATTGCCCCTAGCTATTGCGCTGGCTCATCCCACTACAGGTGGCACCTTATTTTTTTGCAGATCAAATCAAGCGCAGTTGATGAGAGGTACGAAAAAAAAGAGCGAATTAGTGGATTCCAATATTTAGTGGATGCCCTTGATTCGGGACTCCAGTTTCCTCGTTCTCGAGAACTGGAAGTTGAAAATAATTCCCTCTTTAAGAATGGATCTCCAGATGAGGATATGATACTATATTCGGGAAGTAGTTCTGTTGGGTGGCCCAACTATTTTCTTGTTCCTAAAAGCCTGAGTTCGAAACTTGTAGGCTGCATAGAAGACGCGAAGTGTCGCGGCGGCTGTCACTGGCACCAAGTGATTCACTATTGTAGTGAAAGAGGCCCTCTTTGAAAGCTGCCACGTGCTGATCAAAAGAGCGGTACACAAGCCTTGTGTAGTTCGTGAGGATCGGTAGACGGGTGAGATCATGTTGTTGTAAGAGCATCATTTCCATACGTAGCGAGGTGATGAACTTGCAAAATTTGTGAATGATTTCTAATATTTGTAATTGGATTTGTATAAGTTGCGAAAGACAGCAATTCGTCATTACATTGGTGAGTGACTCCTGTAGAAGAGTTTGTAAAGAAAGCACTGTGATACTTCGTGGGCGCGTCTGGGTTACGCTCAACATTTCCCTGTCTAACACGTCAGTAGTGAAATACTCTAGTAGGAGCTTAATAAACTGATTCATTCGATTATGCAATAGTCTGCAAGGGCGCAGGAAATTTTTTCGTACTGTATTTTCGAACTGCGATCTCCACAGTTGGCTTTTGTTTATTTCCACCCATGTGTCGTCCAGAAGGCGGCTGTAGTACTGTAAAAGAAAGAGATACCTTGAAATCAACTGGTATTGGACAGTACAAGTACGTGTAACTACCACGTTCAGTGGATAAGGCACTAGCAATTCGAATTGTAAATGATGTATGACGCTGCCCTGCGTCCTCTGGGTAGAATGTGTGTCGAAGTCCTGAAGAAGCATTTTACGAAGAGCTTCAAAATTGTTTGCACTTAGGAGACGTTCACTAGAGTCTGTCGACACAGTGCCATATTGCATTATTGTTTCAGCAAAAGAATGAGGATCCAGCTGCAAATTTAGCAGCTGGATCACTAGGTCCTCCTTGGAACGATGTTCCAGTTCAAAGTTGCGTTTTATTCGACTCTCTTCACCGCCCCCTGCCCGATATCTTCTCGTTAGATCCACCATGTTACCACTCAAGAATTTCATTATATTATGACTATTGCGATATCCAAAGAAGTGACACTGGAGTTGTCGCAGGAATTCGTCTATTTGATAACCTTGTTGAAACAGTTCCATACACATCGCATTTGCTCTGTAATACCACTCATCAACACAGAGTTCCCAGTTGACGTCCTCCATCAGTTCACGAAAATCATAAGTCTCTGGTGTGCGAGGCAGTTGTCTGATGCCCAGGCTGGTTCGCACTACATTTAATAATTTCCCTGTGATGAGTATTTTGAATAAAAGCTCCCCGTCGTCCTTAACGGTAAATGCTCGCGGCAGCCCATCCTTCCTGATCATGTATTGGGTATCCCATAATCTATCCCCATATTTCAAGCTTAAAGGCGTATCCTTTAGTTGCCTCATAGTGTCCACAATCATGAATTCGTCATACGGATCGTGCAATTCTCCCTTTGATAACCAATTTTCTAGCATAATACAGTAGTCTGTGGATATATTTCTTAGGAGGCCTTTCAGGAAATCAACACCATTGCGATCCCCAAAATTTTCCTGTATCAATTCTTGTAAAATACGCAGTACCACGCCACCTTTCGCGACAGGTAAAATCCTTGTATCAGTAGCTAAAATCATGTCACTTTGTAATTGCCCTTGATCCTTCAAATCACTCATAAAATTATCGAAGTCTACTTGAGTACGGTCCATTGTTTGTCGCTTGGTCGTCTCTTTATCTATTCTGTCACAAACAGCATACAGCAGATCCATTTGCTTCGCTATCTCCCCCTCATTTATCAACTGTTCCATTTCTCTGATTGAGAAGTTGACGTTATTCTTGTAGGCTGGTTCCAGCTTACTCGAAATGAATCTCAGATAAGTTTGTTGCAAAAAGTGCCCAATTTCGTAGCCTAACCGATGCAAAACTACTCCATGTTGTGGATCAGACCAGTGCTCTGCTACTTTTCCTAAAACAATATAATATTTTCCCAATTTCGCTAATCTTTTGCTAAAGCTCTTAAATGAAAGATCTATAGTTTTTGCGATCTTGAATTCCGGTACATTGTCACTGTAAGGGTCGTATTTGTTATTGTATCTGATATAAGCTCCCTCCAGCCCCACTAATACATTTAACAAATCGCGTACTAACAGTGCTTCTTTGATACGGTTTTGGTCTGGTGACGCAAGCTCCCTCAAAGGATAAGACCGAAATTTAGGATTCACATTTGAGAGCGGTTGATAGTTCACCAGTCTACCGAGCAGTGGCGGTCTTTCTCTCTCCAGGTCTAGTACAACATAATCTTCTACTGGCCTTACTTCCATTATTGGCAGTAGATAGAGGTTAAAAGAAAAAATTGACCTTTGGTTGTTTTATCGCTGATGTTGTTTGTTTGTTGACATGTTTATCTCATCTTCAAGCTTTCGCGGCTACACAAGAACGCAATCGTTCGTATCATATGATTATCATACCGACATATTTATTGACAATTCAGTAAAATGTTTGATATCGTAGCATTTATCTTTCTGAAAATTTGTACAAAAAATTTTGGATTAAACGTTAGAAGTTAGTGGGTTTACTTGCCTACTTTCTAAAAAAATGCTAGAAATTGTACAACTCAATATGTTTGCCAGAGGTCAACATATTAGGGTATTGAATTTACATTTACAAAATGCTACACATATGAGCGAAATTATTTTTGGGTTACAAAATCAGCCAAAATTGATGACAAAATTTTGTTTTAGGTGACATCAGTTTAGTTACTGCTATTATCAAAAAAAATCTCTGCTTGTTCTTCCTTATGTCTGTTAAAACAGGATCCTAGAATGTATTTCCTTTTCTTTGTTCGATCACAGCCTTCTGGATGCTTGAGTGACGATGTTTTGCGTACCCTCGGGCAAGAAATTTTAATCCGGAAGGATTTGAGGGTGTATGTCAGTTCATTATTGTTGCATATTCTTTCTTGTTGGAGCAGAAAGGAACTATATATACATTGCTTGAAAAATGATTTTTTAAATGATTATTTGATTATTTTTACGGTACCCCTATATATGTTAGTGCCGTAAAGACAGCTGTGTTTTGATTTGAACAGTGTTTGGTCATCTGTTGATGGTCTTTCAGAGATGCTAAATATGCTCAACCATGAAAAAAACATAAATTATGTTGTTCCAACATATTCTTGTAAACACCCTTGCCTTTATGAAATGGTCCACCCACTTCAAGAGTTCTTTATAGCTGGAACATTTTTATATATTTAACCGAAACAGGAATCATATCATCTGTGCAGCCAAATTGAAAGTTCGAGATTTATAACCAAAAAGATGTTAAAGAACTCGAACAAAACTCTATTTGAGTGAGCAATAACTCAAATAAAGTTGAGTGATGTTAGAGAATTTGTGCCTCGGAAAAATATCTATACCTCAGAATTCCCCTAAGTCCGTATATGTATTTTTTTCTTGGCGACTGTGTTTTTTCTTCAACATTGTCTTACACACTCTTTAATTGAGAGTTAAAAAGACCTTTCTAGTTAGCATCCAGGTAATATATTCTATCTCTACCCAATACATCCACATATTTCTTTACACTTTATACATCCACATATTTCTTTACACTTTATACTAAGCTATTCATATCACTGCTCTCGTTAGAGTACGGCAAAATATTTACGTTGAACTACCAAATGACGCTACAACACAATTATTATGCAATTACCGTTTCACCAGCATAATGCGCATTTGCTTAATTATTTTCCTTCTCAGAATGCCTATTGTTCAATACTCAATTTCAGAGTACACAAGTCAAATTGTAATCACGAAGAACGAATTTCGTGAACCCTTTGGCAAGATTCGAAATAAAGGTGGCAAAATACAGCTTAGCTTCATGATAAGTAACAGAAATAAGTAGCAATAGGCATTCGGTGGACTTGGTCAAAGGAATTGAAGTGCCATGTTTTTAACAAGAAGCGAATATGACCGTGGCGTGAGCACTTTCTCCCCTGAAGGCAGACTATTCCAGGTTGAATACTCGTTAGAGGCCATTAAGTTGGGATCTACTGCTATAGGCATCGCCACTAGCGAAGGTGTCATTCTAGGTGTAGAGAAAAGGGCAAACTCCCCACTGCTGGAAGCCGAATCGATTGAGAAGATACTAGAAGTGGATCGCCACATAGGTTGTGCTATGAGTGGGCTGACAGCTGACGCACGCTCTATGATAGAACATGCCAGAACGGCAGCGGTTACACACAATCTGTATTACGATGAGGATATCAGTGTGGAGTCACTGACGCAGTCTGTATGTGATTTAGCATTGCGATTTGGTGAAGGTGCTTCCGGAGAAGAAAGACTCATGTCTAGACCTTTTGGCGTTGCACTGCTGATTGCAGGTTACGATAAAGATGGCGGATACCAATTATTCCATGCAGAGCCATCTGGTACATTTTATCGTTACAATGCCAAAGCGATTGGGTCGGGTTCCGAGGGAGCTCAGTCCGAATTACAAAATGAGTGGCACTCATCCTTGACCCTTAAGGAAGCCGAGTTGCTTGTACTTAAGATCCTCAAGCAGGTCATGGAAGAAAAACTAGATGAGAATAATGCACAATTAAGTAGCATTACAAAGGAGGAAGGGTTCAAAATATACGATGATGTCAGGACTGGAGCAATCATCAAAGAGTTAAAGGAAAAGGAAACCGAAGAAAATCCTGAGAACGAGGACGTAGAGATGAGCTAGATTGCACGTGTGTATCAAAGAAGAAGAAAAAAAAATAATTACAATCCATTTATACATCTATCATTCATTTCAGTCGACAAGGTGGGAGTATTCCGGTATCTCTTTCATCTTGAGGTTGAAAAACTTCTCTAATCTGTTGGCATATTTGTAGTATGACGTATTCTCGCCATTGTAAAGCCGACAATTATTGAAAACCAACTTGGCGTCGTAGACAAAATCTTCCATCTTTTCGTACCGATTACTATTTAGGTTCATTTCCATTGTGCTCAAATCCATGGGTTCTTTGATAAAGTCATAGTAATCCGGAACTTCTTCCTTATTGACTGGCTGCAAGAAGGGCCACGCAGCAGCATGATTTTGCATTTCCGTCAGTATGTTTTGCATTGCTGCATGATGGGGCCCTCTTTTTGGTATCTGAGCCAGCTGGTCCATTTCGGGCGTCCATCCTGCTTCTTTCAAACCTGGGATTTCCATTGGATCTATTGGCTTGATATTATTCAAATCCCTGAATACCTGCAAACCAGGCCTGACTATATGCGATTTTGATATTGTCCTAATCTTTCTTCGTAGTGCTGCCTCTTGCAATAAAAGTATTTTGGCCGCATCCAAGTATCGTATTCGTGGTAACATCGTACATTGCATTAGCGTACCGCCCTCGTAATCCTTTATATATCCCATCCAAACACTTTTATCCAGAGTAATCTCCTTTGTAAAACCTTGCTTTTTGAAATATCCAATGGCGTAATTGTCCGCATACGTCAAAAAGTATTTGATTTTGGTACTGGATCGCACGTAGTCTTTTAAATGATTCATCAAATGTACACCATAGCCCCGAACCTGTTCCGTGGAACTGATAGCACAAAACACGATCTCTGCGAACTGCCTTTTCTCGAAAGGTCTATAAGTTATACCTCCTACCACAGTAAAGGGCTTTCTAACGACTGCCATAGACAAATGGCTTCGATCATATACTAAGCGGGCAATGTATTCCTTGGGCATCTTGGGTAATTGCTTCTGGAAAATGTTCTTTAAACCAGTCAAAACCATTAAATTCTCCTTCGTATTATCATTATTCACTACTCTAAACTCTATTCTACCTTCCTTCTCTTCGACCACACTGGGTCTCTCCTTGAACTTGTATTCGATGCCATCAAACTCAAACTTAGCGATACCTTTTTCTTCATCCTCTATGATTTCATCGGAAACTTTTCCTCCACCGTTTTCATTAGGTGCATCCTGCTGTTCCACCTCTTCTTCCGGAGCTTTTCCATCCTCTACTGCCTCATTTGAATCCGGTACTGGACCATCTTCAACGTCGTCAGTATCGTCTTCGGTCTTTACTTTTTTGACCTCAAGGGGATCAAGCTTCGTCTCACTTCGAGATCTCGCATTTCTGCGTTTGGAAACCATCAAATGAATGCCTCACTTACCTTCCCTTCAGCTGCGTACCCTTCAGATTGTCGAATTTTCACACGTTTACTTATTCGTACTTACGCTCATCTTCTCCGCGTATCGAAATTACTAGCAGAACAATACACTGACAGGTCATGTGACATTATGCAGATGACAGTAAGAAAACACGCTTAGATGAGAACCTCTATCTCTTCTTCTTCGTCATCCCACTCATCTGCTGCCCTATCCGCGGCCTCTTGAACTTTTGTGAGGCCACTGAGGTGCTCTATGTAAGTGTGATCGTTCAAAGCAGCGCTGACAAAGTCCCAACCTGCTTCACGACATGCCTCTACGACTTGCGGGCTACAAGCTGAACAATGATCATAAGCTGGAGTTTCCAATTTTAAAGTACTAAAATGGTTGAGAAACCCCCGAATCTGGTGGGGCACGTCACCGAGGATGGATTCGTCCGTCTGATCAACCATTTGAAAAAAGGAGACCATAAGCTCTACTACTTGAGATGCTGCCATCAAGGCCACGCCAGGCCGCGTCACAGTACACATTTCATCAAGGGTTCTGTCTGTAAGACTATCCTTAGGAGCTACGACATCATTACAGAAATAGCATCCTAAGCGTTTGCCATTACTGTTTTCGTTGTAGTTGCCATGACGCATAACAAGGTAACTGTCAAATCCTAAAGCCGCGTTCATGACCAACTTATTCTCTATATTTCCCAATACTGTGGGTAACCAGCGAGTCTCCCTGGAGTCCATCAGTAGAAAAACGACATCATGCTCCTGCATTAATTGTTGTAATTTTAAGAAACTTGCCCGCGAAGACTTTGCATCGGCGACTGGATGACCTATCATGGGTACGTCAAGCTGCACTCCCGTAGAATCCACCAGTGGAAATACTTTTTTCAGAGCATCAGCAGCAGCTTCAGCCTTGAATTTTCCAACGTCTTCGAAATTAAACAATGACTGCCTCACAGGATTCGAGTAAGAAACTGTGCTATTATCAACGAAAGTCACTTTACGTACCCCCCATGCCATGAGTGTTCGCGAAACATAGCAGCCAAGGGTACCAGCTCCCAACAATAATGCTTTGATGTTTTTGATTTTCTCCAAATCGATATCTGGAACAATCCTCCACTTCATAAGTTTCAAATTCAAATCCACAGATTGATCAGCAACTTTCAACGGATCAATCAAATTACTTAAATCGACGGCACGGGGACCTAGCTTGCCCTGTGGATTGCGTTCCCAGCCACTTACCTGCAGGGGTCCTATTAGTCCCTGATCCTGCAGGGATAATGTAAGGCCGAAACTACAATCATCAGATCTGATGAAAAAAACATCTAATTTGTCCCTTGAAGGATTGTGATACTTGAAGATTGTCAAAAAGTTTTTGGTCAATGCGGCTGGTATCTCCGGCAGACGGCTAAGGTCTCTGATCCCTATCGATTTACATTTAGCTGCCTTTAACCTGTCATATGGTTCTAGTTCACCATTACTCGTCTGCAAGCAAACCCATTGATCTACATGATCCTCGAACCATTGCTCAAAAGTCTCATCAGGCTGTGGCAATTTGTTGAGACGTTTGATGACCAGACCTTTTTGCTGAAAGCAAGGAACACAAGTCCAGTAAACATATCTGTACTTTTTCAGATCTGCGAAACTAATAATGTAAAACCCCACACACTTGTTAATTTCTTCTATACCTTTCTTCCAATACTCTTTGGCTTTTTCCTCTAGAAGGCCCTGCTTGTCCAAGTTTTTGAAGTCCTCCATGACATTGAAGTTGTAAATCACACCCAAAAGCGGCACACCGCTAGGAGAACTCATTAATTCATCATCAAAACTTTGGGCATTGAGGAAAAGTGGAACATTTTTGCTAGACTTTGGAACGTTATCGAGATCCAATTTGGTATACAAAGGCTGTCCCCTAGAGTCCAATTTTAACACATCAAGCTTTAAACGGGATAGCTCCTGGAAAAAAGAAGTATCCAAAAACGATTGCACAGGGGATGCATAATTCAAGGACTCACCGGACATTGTAAACGTATCGATTCGTCCTTGCCGTACTGCTACAAGTAGCTAACTTACAATCCAATTTGATGTGCTACTAAACCTTTTATAGTTGAGACACAATCACGATCACGTGCAATATTTTTCACCCTCTCAGAGTGGTGCCTGTTGACTTATTAAGATCTAATTTACAGTAGCTTAAAAAATAAAGTATTATTGTGTAAGTAGTTGAGTTCAAACATTGACATGGTTTTCTTGAGAACCCCCATCTTCTAGAGTCATTTCGTCCAACTCATCCAGAAGTTCATCCATATTTATTTGAGGAGCATCCTCATCTTCGTCTTCGTCCATCTCACCTTCATTAACAGGTTGTGGTGGATTGTTGCTCTTGTAAAGATTAACTGATTGTCTCAATTCGGCATCTTCTTCCAACTCTTGCAAGAAAGCTTCATAATCCATCTCAGCCCTCTCCATCTCTTGCTTCTGTTGTCTCGAACTGTAATCATTCGATGCATCAATGTCCTTATGCTCCTTGGCCATTCTCTTCAGCTTCCAATTTCTATTCTTCTTTGTGGTTCTCCTGTACAGTTTCTTAACCAAGACGACATCTGGGACACGATCATAATTCAATCCGTCAAACAAATCGGAGTTGTAGTTGGCATTACTGATATGGTACCCTAGTACACTATCACCTGCATGGCAGATGGCGCCCAAATGAGATCTCACATAGTACTCCTGGTCATTTGATCCTAAGTCACTGGCTCTTGCAATTGTAATATCCGCTTGGACGCGTTTACCCTTGCTGTATCCTGTAGGTTCGACATCTAGAACAATGAATTCCACCAGCTGACTCATATCCGTCAAAGATTGGAAAGGTTGCCTCCAATATACGGGGGCAGAAATTTCTGCCGTTTGTAATGTATTAGGGTCCAAAAATTGGACTGTGCTCGTGATTTTTGAGCACAGAACGAATTGTGATATATTGCCCAGTGACTTCGCCAACTTTTTAGGCAGCACAACCAAATCGTCCCTGCAAATAGGCACGATCTCCACAGAATAAGTGAATTTATACGTCGACGTGCTCGTATGGATATCCTGAGAGATCAACTCCTCGGACTTCTTATACCTAATGGGCACGACAGCATTTAGGAAATCAATCATCTTCACTGCATGGTTTCTTTGTGAATAAAAGAAGTCTAACCCATCCTTAGCCTCACTGATTGAAACTGTGTCGACATGTGCGTTGTGCTTCAGAATCATTTGTTCCAAGTATAGAAAGGTTCTCTTATGCGAGACTTTTTGCCTGATTTGAACCGCTGCCCTCCAGGTATGAGCGGTATATGACTTGGCACAATCGGCACACTGCATGGCAATGACCACAAATTCCACCTCAAAGCTCTGCTGGATAATAGTGTTGGTCATGGCCTCACCCTGGATTGTGAGTTTAACTCTTATACGCCTGGAATGTGGTTCTGTCCAAATGAACGAGGCGTCTACCAGTCTTACTTTGTTCAAACCTTTCAAACGACGCAAACAGATGGCCAGAAGTTCACGAGACTCAAGTTCCGCTCTTACCCATTGACCTGGGGGTTGTAAAAACCGCTCACAGTTTCGACAATATGATAAATTCGCCTCCCTGGGAATACCATCCGTAATGTCGACATTCATCTTGATACAGTCGTAGCACATAACCAATCCACTTGAGCCATCGATGGGTACACCACAGTTGCAGCACAACACTGTGGCACCATGCTGGTGCATTTTACTTTGATCTAACGGAGCGTAGCTCATATTCAGATTTGCTCGTTGTACTAGTTAGATGTTCTGCAACATTCAATACTATGCGATGAGATGAGCTCTGTAAAATTTTAGCTTGGGACATGGAAGATGAGTATCCACGTGACACATGAAATTTACAACGCTTACTTAACATACACGAGATGCCAAACCTATTGTACAAAATGGAATTATGAATCTATTTTTTTCTCTTTTTAGGGCCATTGAACAATAATCCAATAGATTTTTTTTTAGTCTTCTCAACCCGTGGTTCGTTCTCCTCGCTGTCGCTGTCATGCTTACTCAATTCCTTGATAGGCCCTCGAGGATGCAAATGCGTCTTCTTCATTTCTTCCATTTTTCCCTTTCTCATTTTTCTCTTGAGCGAAAGTATAGCCTTTGTATCGTCCTTGGACACCCTGTATATGCTGTTGACCGGTGACTTGTCTTGTGGCCTTCTCTTTTTTTTCGAAAGGGATGTTATCTTCTTATCGCTATTCACAAATTCACCCACAGTATTGATATCCTCGGTGTCTTCAGCACATCCAAACTTTAGCCCAGCACCTGTTGTAACTAATGGCAGCGCAAAAAACTGTTTTTTACTTTGATTGAGTTCTTCTTGACCTCTTTCCTCAGCGTCGTCGTCTTTGCTCAGCCAGCTGAGCACAGTGCTATTCAGATTGCTGAACGAATTCCGCAGCTTTGCCTCAACATCAAGTTTCTCCTGAAGCTCCTTGGCTCTTGACATACTTCACTTTTTTAGGATATTGCCATTACCATCGTGGTGCTAAAAAGTTTTTCAACTACCTCAGCACTGTGAACCGAAAAAATAGGCTAGATTAAAGGTATTATGGACAATTATAACAAACAACTACAAGACAATCTATAAAAAACATCAGCTCCTGTACCCTTTTTGACTTTTTTTCTTTCGTTGCATTTTTCTTTCGCCAAAGTTTTCCTTTTCCATAGCCATCAAGGACTCCCTTTTAGCCGTAGTAACTTTATGCAGACATTTCCTAATAACTGCAGTATCATGCACCTTATCGCATTCCACCATCTTTTTATTGATACGTCCCTCTATAGCCTCAATCCTAGAGATATCTCTCTGTGTAATGAATGATATAGCATCTCCACGTCTGCCTGCACGTGCTGTACGACCTGATCTATGGATAAACACGTCGGGATCTGACGGAATATCATAATTAACAACAAGTTGCACCGAGGGAATATCAAGTCCTCTAGACGCGACATCTGTGGCGATTAAAATACGGGCTGCATTCGCTCGAAATCTATGAAGCGAATTAGTTCTTTCCTGCTGTGGCATTTGTGAATGTAGTGAAGTGACTCTAACCTCCAAAGCCTGTAATGTCCTTCGCAGTATTTCAGCCGCCATAGTTCTGTTAACAAATACGATCGCTGTTGAATTCTCATATTCCTCACATGTAAGCAGCTGGTACAAATAAGCCTCCTTCACGTATTCAGGAATCAAGATGTACTCCGTTTTTAGAGAAGAAGGTATCGCAACTTGGTCCATACTTGCCACTTCGTAGGTAAACAGAGGCGGCTTACCTTCACAAGGAGCATTCTCCAGCATTCGCACTTGATCCGTGACAGTTGCCGTGAATAAAAGAGTCTGCCTCTTGCCTTTAGGGGGCAATGCTCCAATGCATGTTGCCAAATCTCTAGCAAAAGTACTTGTGAGTAGACTATCTGCCTCATCAAGTACAAGGAATTTAGTTCGCATCAATCCTCCTATTGTGTCATCTCCACTGTGTAATATATGATGAGCCAACCTGCCCGGTGTAGCGATTATGAAATGTGGCTTTCTCTGTAATTCAAGCGCCTGTTGTACTATGTTTTCGCCACCAACGACCAGACTCACTCGAATATTCATATTACTGCCCAACGCAGTAAATTGTTCAGCAATCTGCATGGCTAATTCTCTGGTTGGCGTCAATACTATGCCAAACATACCACATGGGTCTTCCGACCACTTAGTCAACATTGGTGCGGCAAATGCAATTGTCTTACCAGATCCTGTTTTGGCTCCTCCAATACAATCCCTTCCTCGTAGAATCTCAGGAATACAAGCACTCTGAATAGCTGTAGGCTGAGTGATTTTCATGGCATTCAAAGTGTCTATCAACCATTTTGAACAACCTAACGCTTTGAAATTTCTAGCAGAAAGGTCAGACATCTCCGAGTGATCTGCTATGATAAACTTTCAATGTTTGTATTGTACGATGAGATGAGATGAGCTCAAAAATTTTACAGAATTCGGGCGACTCAAGAAAAGCGAACAAAAAAAAAAATATTATACTAATTTACCAGCACATTTAGCCATCTTTTCAAGTAGGATGTCAATGTTTTCATTTTTTAGTGCGCTGATAGGTACCAAATCCCAATTATTTCCTGCGCAGAACTGTTCTATTAACGAGAATTTAGCCGCAGATTCAGGATTTTCGAAATCGATGTCAGCCTTATTGCACACAACCAACACATTTTTAGCCTGTACTTTTTCTATACCTCCCAGTTCTTGAATTAGTATGTGCAAGTCATTCAAGGGGTTATCATTAGCAATACTGATAACAAATACCCAACCTTTGGACCTTTCAATATGTCTCAAGAATTCAAGCCCCATTCCCTTGTCCTGCGCGGCATGTTCAATTATACCTGGAATATCTGCTACAGTGAAGCTGGGCTTATTAATAGCTGGACTGATAGTACCAATACTGGGGCTTAGCGTGGTAAATTCCCAGTGTCCTATTTTTGGTTTGGCATTGGAAATTCTGTTAAGTATTGTGGACTTGCCCGCATTCGGGAGGCCTATCAAACCCAAGTCAGCAATGCTTTTTAATTCAAAAATGAAATGACACGCGAGACCACTACCACCCGACTTCGCAAAACGGGGATTCCTAATAGCGTTGGTCAGGAAATGCATGTTACCTAATCCACCTTTCCCTCCTTTCAAAAGACAAATGGGGTTCTCAGTAGCCTTATTAAGATCAAGACCATACAATGGAAATTTATCGCTTGATAGCTCCTCCTCGTACAAGGCATGATCGTAGGACTCTACTTGTTTGGCCAACTGTAGGAACCAATCCTTGCTTTCATGATAAGCCTTATCTTTTCCTTTGAAGAGCCATCCTTCTCCGGGTTCATAAGCATCCCTGAAAAGCTGAACATATCTGGGTTTGGGGTCGAATTCATACCTACCTGTGCATTCCATAGTAATTTTACATTCATTGAGAGTAGTCCTCAGGGATGCCCCCGGGTTCGCCTTTAATTTCTCTTGAACGTAGCTACGTACTTCCTTAGGATCCATACACCAACGGACTACTGTTCCAACAGGAACAGTTATGAGTATATCTTTCCCTTTAGCACCATCCAATTGGTCACCTGCACCAGCCAATCCATTTTCCGCAATGTAAGCTGTGCGCAGTTTTGCTAGTGAATTGATGCCAGGGACGGCACGAACGTAGACACTACCGCCATCACCGCCATCACCGCCATTCGGAGGACCTACAGATCTGTTGGCGTCCCGGAAAAATGATACAGTACCATAACCACCATCGCCGCTCCTACATTTCACTATTCTGACGTCCACAAAGTTGCTTTGACTATGCTTATGTTTGTTAAAGCTGTGCAGATAGTTGATGGATGTGAAATTGGCAATAGCAGCTTTGACGTTCACATATGGTGTCTCAGGTGGGTAAGAAACAACTTCAATCGGAAATTTGCCGATAGAATGGGAGTCCTCACTTAATGGTTCAACTAATTTATTTGCCGAAGAAGTTCTGGTCTTCCTGCCCAGTCGTTCCAGCCATTGCTCGTTGTCTGCCGCTCGAGGAGAGTTATCTGGGGCAAAAACAGAATTTGATCTGCTCTGCTGAAAGAACCTAGATAAAGCTGATCGCCTCAACATATCAAATACCTAGACGTTTCCCTTACTTACAGCTGTGGTGGCGCCGAAGTCAGCGAGAACTCATCGCTTGTTTTTCCGTCGCTTAACAAACTATTGACTATCATATGAATACTACAACACTGGAATAAATACAAAATGCAAACAAATATCTTATGATAAAACTACAATACTTTTAGCCCATGTTTACATCTATATCGTCCCCTTCAATTTGATTCTTGTCGGCCAATTTGGATCTTAAAATTTCTATGCTGTGGAGCATCCTCTTGATGGAATGTGAATTGTCCCCGAACATCAGATTTTCTATTGCGTTCCAATTTCTCCTCCAGTAGTTGACTTCCTTGTTCAACTCAACGAGAGTTTCTTGCAACGAATGCTTGTTCTCTATCGTATACTTAGCACGCTCCATTTTGATTTGGTCCATGTATTCTACCAGCTGCGAGTTTAAGAGTGCCGAATCGACATTAGGATCTGCTAGTTGTTCAACAATCGTTTGCATACGATCGGTTGGTTCCCAGCTATTCACCTCGAATGCACTTTTCTCTCGATCAGAAATTTCAATTTGTTTAGCAAGATCCACGGATAATCTTTGTAAAAGATTGATATAATCCAAAGTTTCCTTATTAGAAAGCTCCCAGAGGGTAATGAACTCGCTCAATCCTTCTAAACTTTGTAGTTTGCTGTGATATGCATTCCTTCTAGACCTCTTACTAACGATTACCTGTGATTCTCTAGCTTTGTATTTTACATATCTTAAATCAATGGAGCTATCGACCAACTCTTTTTGAGATTCCTGCAGTGAATGCAGCAGGCTCAATTGATCAGCATCTGACTTTCCTGGGGCCGTCAAGCTTTTTAATGTTTGCAACACCTTATTCAGCTTGCTATAGTTTTCCTGCAAAGATTGCTCCTCTTCACATAAAGAATCGAAATATGTCAAATCTTGATCAGTGGACATTTCAGGATCTAGTACCGCGACTGTTTGGCTTGTTCACCTGTTATCGGCGCTGATTTTCTTCGGTTGGCATGTTGTTCTTGATTTAACTTTGTGATGCGAGCGGGACGAACGTGCCAGTGATTATTTCAAAACATAAACTGAGTATCGATTAAGGGTTATGGTTGAAAATATTGAAGCATCCATGAATTCTGAAAGTCAAGAAGGATTGTTGGCAGATGTCAGATCTAATTTGAGGATGTCCTCCGTGGAACTATCGCAGTGGAAGCTGCACAGATCTGCGAAATGGTCAGCCGAAGCGCTATGTGGAATGCCTGAAATATCATCCTCCTCCTCATTGGCGCAACCTACTATTTCTCAAAAAATGGGAGAGGAGGAATCACCGTTGCGGAAACGGATTGATATATCGCTGCAAAGCTCTATTATTCATCACAACAACTTTGGTCTCTCTGAACAAGAATACGATCTGTACCTCTTGGCGTCCTCCTTGTTCGATTGTAAGGAATTTGATAGATGTGGCTACTTTCTCAAAGATGTTACCAATCCCTGTCTAAAGTTTTTCAAGTTATATTGCGAATACTTATCTTGGGATAAAAAGACTCGAGGAAACATGGAAAGCGTGCTAACGACTGGAAAGAATCCTAGAACGGGTTCCTTCGATCCCAATGGAAATGGTGAAGAGGAGAGTGCTAAGGATTATCAAAAGAAAGATTCACGAATAGCGATGACGGACGGCCAACAAAATTCTCTTTCTACAATCTTAAAAGAGCTTGACACATACCTTGATACAACTGTGGTTCGTCAGAGTAATGGGATTGGCTTGGCATTGCTGTACTATTTAAAAGGCATTTTGTTAAAACTGGATGACAACAAGACTCATGCCATGTCATTCTTTTTGAAATCATTATCGTATTATTCTTTCAACTGGGCTTGCTGGCTCGAGCTCCTGGATTGTCTGAGTAGGCCCGATGAATCTTTACTACTGGTTAAATATTTGGAAGAAAAGTTCAGACTGGAGCTACCCGAAAACATGGGTTCGCAGGCAGACCCCCATCAGAACGTTATGATAAGATTTTTCAAGCTGGTTCTTTTTCAAGAATTTAGCGGTAATACCTACGACTTTACACACGAACTGGAGTATTTGCATGGAATTTTTCCTGATTTTTCTTATCTTAAAGCTCAAAACGCGCTGATTAATTACAATTACATGGATTATGTGAGCTCAGAAACACTCTTCAACGAAGTTGTTAAATCTGATCCTTACCGATTAGATGACTTGGATACGTATTCGAATATCCTGTATGTCATGCAAAAACATTCTAAATTGGCATATCTCGCACAGTTCACCTCTCAGGTGGACAAATTTAGACCTGAGACCTGTTGCATAGTGGCAAACTACTATAGTGCCCGTCAGGAGCATGAAAAATCCATCATGTATTTTCGAAGAGCGCTAACATTAAACAAAAATTGCACAAGCGCATGGACACTCATGGGTCACGAGTTTGTAGAGTTAAAAAATTCTCACGCTGCTATAGAGTGTTATCGTCGGGCTGTGGATATTAATTCAAGAGATTTCAAAGCCTGGTATGGGTTGGGACAAGCATATGAAGTGCTGGACATGCATCTATATTCACTTTACTACTTCCAAAAGGCATGCACTTTGAAACCACTTGACAGACGTATGTGGCAAGCACTAGCCGCATGCTATGCTAAAGTGGGAAATAGACAAGAGGCGATAAAATGCTACGAGAGGGCCTTGCAACTTTCATTGCATGCTGATCAAGATTCAGTTATATTATACCGCCTTGCCGAATTGTGCGAACAAATTCACGAATTTGACAGTTGTAAAGAGTTCATGATTCGTTGCGTGGAGGTGGAAAAGCTGACTGAAGGTCTAGTGACTGATGAAACGGCCAAAGCGCGGTTATGGTTAGCAAAATTTGAAGCAAAAAGAAAAAATTTTGAAGAAGCGTATAATTACGCAGTTGGTGTCTCACATGGCACTTCTCAAGAGATAGAAGAAGCAAGGGCGATAGCTCGTGAATGTAGGAGAAGAATACAATAAGAGATGTGCTCTGCTTTCTGCGCACTACAACATTTTATGCTAAGTACACTATTTATCCGGGTAAGTTTATTTTATGCCGTTCCACATCTGATATAGCATCGATGGGGAGATGACCAAAATACTTGGTGAGATGAATTTGAAAAAATGAAAAGTAAATCCATAAGGTACTCTCAAGAGCTCGATCGAAGTAAATGAGTGGTTACGGACTTCCCCCTCTACCACCGCCACCTCCCCCGGGCTTTGATGATGACCTGCCCTTGCCACCTCCTCCACCCCCACCAACAGATGGTAGCGAGAATGGATTACCTCCACCACCACCACCTCCTCCTCCGGGTTATGAAGATGGCAGTCTAACTATGGAGCTAATTAGTCCTCCATCTCCGAAAGAAAAAGAGTATATACATGACCATCCAGCTCCCGAATCAAAGGAGCCAAAGCTGGAAGAAGGGCATAAGAGGAAAAGAGAAGAATGTAAAGGTCTAAAGACTAGCAAAAAGAGGCTGAAAAAGCTGCGAAAAGATAGGATGGGACAAGTACAATCCCTGAAGCCAGAGCTACCGCCAGAACATTTGAGAAAGATCATTGAAAGCCACACGGATATGACGTCCAAGAGATTTAATTATGACAAACGGGCATTCTTGGGGGCCCTGAAATACTTGCCCCACGCAATTCTGAAACTCTTAGAGAACATGCCTCAGCCATGGGAACAGGTGAAAAAAGTTAAAGTGCTTTACCACGTTACGGGGGCGATAACTTTTGTGAATGAGATTCCCCGAGTGATAGAACCTGTTTACATCACTCAGTGGTCTACAATGTGGCTCGCAATGAGAAGAGAAAAACGTGATAGAACACATTTTAAAAGGATGAGGTTTCCCCCCTTTGATGACGATGAACCACCCATCTCGTATGCTGACAATATACTACCGATTGAACCACCCGATGCAATTACTTTGAACTTAGATAATTATGAAGATGAGCCTGTCAGAGAGTGGCTCTATGATCCCAAGCCATTGATTGAAGATTCTACTAAGGTTAATGGAAGTTCCTACAAAAAATGGTATTTGCCGCCTCTTATTATGGCGAACTTGTACAGATTAGCAACTCCATTAAAAAGTGAAATATATGATGAAAACCATTACTATCTGTTTGACAAAAAATCTTTCTTCACAGCAAAAGCGCTAAATAATGCTATCCCGGGAGGTCCTAAGTTTGAGCCATTATATCCTCGTGAAGAAGAAGAAGATTACAATGAGTTCAATTCCATTGACAGAATAATTTTTAGAGTACCCATTAGGAGTGAGTATCGCATCGCCTTTCCTCACTTGTACAATTCACGACCTCGATCCGTGCAGATATCCTGGTATAGCAAGCCGGTTTGCTGTATAATAAAAAATGATGAAGATCCTGACACACCTGCTTTCTCCTTCGATCCTAGTTTAAATCCGATCACGAAGTTAAGCCGGGAACATTCGCAAGGCATTGAAGAGAATTTTGGCCTAGATCCTACTTTTGGTCCACTTTTGCTTGATGAAGATCTGGAATTACCCGAAACCAAGGATGCTATTGAATTATACAATGCTCCACACCCATTCAACAAGAACTCAGGAAGAATGGTAAGAGCTGAGGATGTCGCCTTAGTCAAAAAATGGTACCTAGAGAGATCAAATGAGGATTTTCCACTGAAAACGAGGATTTCTTACCAAAAACTATTGAAAACTAACGTTTTGAACGAACTCAAGCAAGCAAAGCCAGCCGATGTTAGGAAGATTAAGCTCCTGAAGAGCTTAAGGAATACAAAATATTTTCAACAGACCACCATAGACTGGGTAGAGGCTGGCGTGCAATTATGTAGGCAAGGACATAACATGTTAAACCTCCTCATTCACCGTAAGGGATTAACCTATTTGCATTTGGACTACAATTTTAATTTAAAGCCAACTAAAACTTTAACTACAAAGGAACGTAAAAAATCGAGATTCGGAAATGCATTTCATTTGGTTAGAGAGATATTGAAAGTCATCAAACTGTTGGTGGATGCTCACATCCAATATCGTTTGGGAAATGTTGACGCATTGCAGCTAGCGGATGGCATCTACTACATTTTGAATCATCTGGGTCAGTTGACTGGCATTTACAGGTACAAATACAAGGTCATGCACCAGATTCGCGCTTGCAAAGATTTGAAGCACGTAGTTTACCACAGATTCAATAAAATCATAGGAAAGGGACCAGGTTGCGGTTTTTGGCAGCCTGCTTGGAGAGTGTGGATATTTTTTCTGCGAGGAATCATTCCGCTATTAGAAAGATGGTTAGGTAACCTTTTGACTCGACAATTTGAGGGAAGAAACAATGAAATAGTCAAAACTACTACTAAGCAAAGAGCAGACGCATATTTCGATCTCGAACTGAGAGCATCAGTCATGAAAGATATTCTTGAAATGATTCCGGAGGGTATCAGGCAAGACAAAGCGAAAACTATCTTGCAGCATTTAAGTGAAGCATGGAGGTGTTGGAAGGCAAATATTCCATGGGATGTACCGGGCATGCCGCAGCCAGTCAAAAAAATCATTGAAAGATACATAAAGGCTAAGGCAGATGGCTGGATTTCTGGCGCACATTCTAATCGAGAACGCATCAAAAGAGGTGCTCATGTAGAGAAGACAGTTGTGAAAAAGAATTTGGGTCGAATGACTAGATTATGGATTAAACGAGAGCAAGAACGGCAGCAGCAGATAGAAAAAAATGGACCAGAGATTAGTCCAGATGAAGCGACTGCTATATTCTCTTCAATGGTTGATTGGCTGGAAAAACGAGATTTCTCCCCAATTCCTTTTCCTCCACTGACATATAAAAACGATACTAAAATATTGGTCCTGACACTGGAGAACTTGAAGGACGCATATGGCTCAAAAGTAAGATTAAATTCTGCTGAAAGAGAGGAGTTGGCACTGATAGAAGAGGCGTATGATAATCCTCATGAAACGCTTAACAGGATAAAAAAATATCTACTGACGCAACGTGTATTCAAACCAGTGGAATTATCTATGGTAGATCATTACCAAACTATATCGCCAGTATATTCCGTGGATCCCTTAGAAAAACTTACGGATTTATATCTTGATCAGTACTTATGGTATGAAGCTGATGAGCGAAAGCTGTTTCCGAATTGGATCAAACCTAGTGATTCTGAAATCCCACCCTTACTGACTTACAAGTGGTGTCAAGGCATCAACAATCTTGACGGAGTGTGGGATACTTCAAAGGGGCAATCCACTGTCATGATGGAAACTACGCTAGAAGAGATGGCCGAGAAAATTGACTTTACTTTACTCAATAGGTTGCTGAGACTAATCGTCGATCCGAACATTGCAGATTATATGACAGCCAAAAATAATACTATTATCAATTATAAGGACATGAGTCACGTGAATAAATATGGTCTAGTTCGCGGCTTGCAATTTGCATCTTTCATATATCAATACTATGGACTGATGATGGATATTTTGATGCTGGGTCCTGAAAGGGCGATGGATTTTGCCGGTCCCGCCAATGATCCTAATGATTTTTTACAATTCAAACATCCAACTGTCGAAACGCGACAGCCAATTAGGCTATATGCTCGCTACCTGAACAAAGTTTATATCCTATTCCATTTCAAGGAAAATGAAGCTGATGAACTGACAGATGACTATTTGTCTGAAAATCCGGATCCAAACTTTGCGAATGCTGAAGGATATAACAATAAGAAATGCTGGCCAAGAGATGCACGTATGAGATTAATGCGTCAAGATGTGAATCTAGGAAGAGCTGTTTTTTGGGAAATTCAGGCTCGCATACCTAACTCGCTTGCAAGAATAAACTGGGGTAGCAGTTTTGTCTCTGTTTACAGCAAGGATAATCCAAATCTGTTATTTACCATGTGTGGGTTTGAAGTTCGCATTCTCCCAAAACAGAGAACAGATGAGGTTATATCCACTGGAGAAGGCGTGTGGGATCTAATTGATGAAAAGACCAAACAAAGAACTGCTAAGGCTTACTTAAAGGTTTCTCAAGAGGAAATCGAAAAATTTGATAGCAGAATAAGAGGTATCTTAATGGGTTCTGGTTCAACTACATTTTCCAAAGTCGCTGCTAAATGGAATACAGCACTGCTTTCTCTTTTCACTTATTTTCGAGAGGCCATTGTTGCAACTGAGCCTTTGTTGGATATTTTAGTGAAATCTGAAACTAGAATCCAAAATAGGGTGAAATTGGGGCTGAACTCCAAAATGCCAACAAGGTTTCCTCCAGCAGTCTTTTACACACCAAAAGAACTTGGAGGTTTGGGAATGCTCAGTGCATCACACATATTAATTCCCGCTTCTGATCTTACATATTCGAAACAGACAGATACTGGTATAACGCATTTCCGTGCTGGTATGACTCATGACGATGAAAAGCTTATTCCAACTGTATTTCGCTACATCACCACTTGGGAAAACGAGTTTTTGGACTCCCAGAGAGTTTGGTCTGAGTATGCTGCTAAGCGGCAAGAGGCACTTCAAGAAAACCGTAGACTAGCATTCGAAGAATTAGAAGGATCCTGGGATAGGGGTATTCCCCGAATTAGTACTTTATTTCAGAAGGATCGCCACACCTTGGCTTACGATAGAGGCCATAGAATTCGTAGAGAATTCAAGCAATTTTCGCTTGAACGCAACAGTCCATTTTGGTGGACCAATGCCCATCATGACGGTAAGCTTTGGAACTTAAATGCCTATAGGACAGATGTTATCCAAGCTCTCGGTGGGATTGAAACTATTTTGGAGCATACATTGTTCAAGGGCACAGGATTTAGTTCTTGGGAAGGGCTGTTTTGGGAAAAAGCTGCTGGTTTTGAAGATTCTATGCAATTAAAGAAGCTGACACATGCCCAAAGAACAGGTTTGAGCCAAATTCCAAATAGAAGGTTCACCTTATGGTGGTCACCAACTATTAACAGAGCAAATGTCTACGTGGGATTTTTGGTTCAATTAGATTTGACAGGAATATTTTTACACGGTAAAATACCTACTTTGAAGATTTCATTGATACAAATCTTCCGCGCACATTTGTGGCAAAAAATTCACGAGAGCATTGTTTTTGATTTGTGTCAAATCCTAGATGGAGAGTTAGATGTCCTACAAATTGAAAGCGTCAATAAAGAAGCCGTGCATCCACGGAAGTCTTACAAAATGAACTCGTCTGCTGCTGACGTCACGATCAATAGCGTCTATGAATGGAAGGTCTCTAATCCATCATTGCTTCATGCTGCCAATGACGATTTTCATGCAGCTTTGACGGACAAAATGTGGTTTGACGTCCAGCTGCGTTACGGTGACTATGATTCCCATGATATTTCTAGATATGTTCGTGCCAAGTTTCTCGATTACACAACCGATAATACCAGTATGTATCCGTCACCAACGGGCGTGATGGTTGGAATAGATCTGGCCTATAACATGTACGACGCCTATGGCAGCTGGTTTAATGGATTAAAGCCTCTCATGCAAAATAGTATGAAGACTATTATGAAGGCGAATCCTGCTTTATACGTTCTCAGAGAGAGAATCAGAAAGGGATTACAGATATATCAATCAAATGTTCAAGAACCATTTTTGAACTCATCAAACTATGCAGAACTGTTCAACAATGACATAAAACTTTTTGTCGATGACACTAACGTTTACCGAGTTACTGTTCATAAAACTTTTGAAGGTAATGTGGCAACAAAGGCAATAAATGGTTGCATTTTTACGCTTAATCCTAAGACAGGTCACTTATTTTTGAAAATTATCCATACATCTGTTTGGACGGGACAAAAGAGGTTAAGTCAATTAGCTAAATGGAAAACAGCGGAGGAAATCAGCGCTTTAGTGAGATCCCTGCCGAAGGAAGAACAGCCAAAACAAATAATTGTAACGCGCAAGGCAATGCTTGATCCTTTGGAAGTTCATATGCTGGATTTTCCTAATATTGCCATTAGACCAACAGAGTTGAGACTTCCTTTCGCCGCATCCATGTCCATTGAAAAGTTATCTGACGTAGTGTTGAAAGCGACAGAGCCACAAATGGTTCTGTTTAACATATATGACGATTGGCTGGAGAGAGTGTCTTCGTACACAGCTTTTTCGAGATTAATTTTACTGTTGAGAGGCTTGAAAACAAATGAAGAAAAAGCCAAAATGATTTTATTGGGTGATCCTACTATCCCTATTAAATCCCATCATTTGTGGCCTTCTTTTACCGACGAGCAATGGATAGATGTAGAATCGCAAATGCGTGATCTAATTCTGGAAGAATATAGCAAAAAATATGACGTTAACATTTCTTCTCTGACTCAAACGGAGATCAAGGATTTAATTTTGGGGCAAGATGTGAAGGCCCCGTCTGTAAAAAGACAGAAAATGGCGGAAGTAGAAGCCGCTAAAACAAGACCCGCCCAGGACGAACTTGATGCAGGTGCATGCACCGTAATGAAAACGAAAACCGTCAATGCCCAGGGTGAAGAGATAGTTGTGGTTACTTCGGCTAATTACGAAAACCAAGCTTTCAGTTCTAGAAGTGAGTGGAGAAAAAATGCAATCGCGAGCAGTTTACTGTACCTCAGGTTGAAGAACATTTACGTTGCATCACAAGAATTCATAGAAGAGAAAAATGTCTTTGTTTTACCACGAAATTTACTTAAAAAGCTAGTCGAAATTTCGGACGTGAAAATACAGGTGGCTGCTTACATATATGGCTCTTCTCCTACAGATCACCCAAATATTAAAGAGATCAAAACCATCGCTTTGGTACCACAATTAGGGAATGGCAAGGCAGTTCAACTAAGTAAAATACCTTTACAAGAGGATACACCTGAACTGAAGGAATTAGAGCTACTTGGATGGATTCACACTCAAACGGAAGATGTCAAATTTATGACGGCACATGAAACTGCGACACATAGTCACTTATTTTCTGATATTAAGCGTGATGCCATTGACCTCACAGTTTGCCTGGTCCCAGGATCTGTTTCTCTTGCAGCGTACACGTTGAATGATGATGGATACTCTTGGGGGTTGCAGAATAAAAATGTTCTGGACGTGACACCCGAAGAATTTGATCCAAGCTTTAGTGTTCACGCTCAATTATTACTCTCGGAACGTATAATGGGAAATTGTCTAGTCCCATCTACTGATATGTGGAATCATGCGTTTAGTGGTGCAACCTTCAATTCAGAACTTGATTATGAGCTAAAGGTTGGCATTCCTCTGGAGTTTTACAACGACATGCACAGAATCACTCATTTCATGCAGTTCAGCGAAATTGCGGGAGACGAGGAACTAGAGGCAGAGCAAGCGAGTGTACTCGCGTAAATTATCAAGTCTGAAATACGAGCTAAATTGTAATATATTTAATATAACTAGTTCACTTCAAGATTGTTTAATTTTCTCAAATTCCTTCACTACGCGAAACTTTACCTGGAGAAAGCTAGAACTCGTTCACATAAAGCTGCTTCAAAAGAGAAAATTAACGGTTCATGTGCTCTTGTGGATGAATTCCATTAACTCTAGCATTTTAGAAAGAAGAGAAACATTGCTAAAGTCTATCCGGAAGAAAAAAGAGGGAAAGTTGTCGGAAATATTACCGGAAGAAGATGACAGACTGGATCGTGAACAAGAGTTGAAACCTCAAGTTTACGACTCCATCCATGCACTTGTCAGAATGGGCTACGACTTTGAGACGATCCTAAAATGTTCTAACGTTAAGAGAGCCTTCTTAGAACAACTGTTTCATGAACTTAAATATTGCAAGCTGAAGCCGGATTTAGAAATCATAACTAATGATGAAAATAGTGATGGAAAATCTCGAATACCTCAAAGAGCACAGCGGAGTGTGGAAGTTGAAATCCAGCTATTTGTGATGCGAATTCAGCTAGAAGTTAACAAATTATCAGCTTTTCTGGATCAAAAGCAAGTAAGAGCACAGCTGCAAAGCAATTCTATTAAAAAGCAACTTGAGAGCAAGCGGCAAAGTCTCATAAACAGTATGAATGATTTGTTTGACAAAGTGATTGAGACAGAGCACGAGACAGCAGGTAAAGAGGCGTGGCAAAGTCACATTCGCGAAGAAGAAAAAGCTAAGAACTATACAGGCAATTCTTCCAATTTGGAAGCACCAGAAAATGCCTCTAGCGTATTAGTCGATAGTGGTTTTGTAAAGATTGCAAAGGTATGTGGAATTCTAATTTTACTGAATCCCATAAGTGTACTAACCCAGCATTATAGTCAGAAGCAGAAGACTTCAAACCTTATCACTCGATCATATCATATAGCAATAAAGGTAACTGAACAGCCTATGCTGTTGCAATTATAGAGAACAATTACAAGATCTGACAGCACAATTCTCAGCTTGCCATATTCGTAGGCTGTTGATACATTAAGCCACGAAGCGCTGAATATCCTCATGTTCAATGAGGTGTTTTGCTTTCCAGCGGAAAATCGAAGTTCTGTCGGTATTATAGTCTATTAGATATCAGAATAGGATTCTTCAGCAATATCTCTGGCCAAGCAGCTCTCGCTAATTTCCCTCGAAGCATATACACTTAAGCACGGGAAAGTTCTAACTGTATGGTATCGCGTATTGATTTTAAATCAGTAATCAATTAATTCAATAGCTTCAAAATATGTTATCACTAATGATGATCTATGGCGCTTCGATACTTCACCTTTTGAGCATTATACTTAACACACGCTATTTATTGGCATATTTGGTAGGAAAAACTTAAGCCATTGACTAAGCATCAAATGGAACTGGGATAGATTAACTCAGACCAGTTATAATTCTCGAAGCCCTCGCAGCATTAATTTAATCTCCTTTGTAGAATACGTAATACACGTGATATATTTTATCGTTTGAAAAGACGTTTTGAGCTGATTAGTTAAAAAAGTGAACCGAGAAACGAATGTCTGATTAAAATTGTCTCCCATAAGGAATTCGTTTCGTTCTGTTGACAGCCTGAAACCAAGGGCAATTACCCCCTTCTCGAGTAACTGCTGAAAGAAATGCCAACAACACCTGAGAAAAAGCGGTCTGGGAGCATGGTTGCCTCTCCAGAGGTAGGTTCATCAAAAAGCCGACCAAGCGCCACCTCGGCGGCAACCGAAAGACCAGGAATGGAAAGGAGGAGAAGGAAAAAAAATTATCAATTTGCTCCAATAAATAAACTGGATCCTCCTGTGAAGACAGAAACCAATGTTTTGAGATCCATATCTGTCTCTCAGGTAAGGAATACTGCCTTCAGTAGCTTGAAGCAATCCCAAAAATTGAAACGAGCAAGTGCTCCTCCGCAAGTTGTTTCACGTCGCGAAAATAGTCTAAAGCCTCCTGCAAGATATACTGAAGAAGATGGGCCAACTGAAGAAGTCATTTGGAAGTATTCCCCTAATGAAAAGGATTTATCGGATAAAGTAAATAGTTCCAACGAAAACTCTGAAAATCTCATTGATACTGATGCTGTGCAAGATCCTTCTTCAACCCCAATGGTACCTAGTAGACTGAAGAGTGTACTGAGTTTTTGTAATATCAATGATAAAGAGCAATCAGAGCCACAAACTACTCTTTCGTTACATCGACGAGATTGCATCAGAGAAAGAGGCAATCCAGAATTCTCGAAGGAATCATTAAGGGATATAGATGATATTTTAGGTGATATTGAGGGAGATCTAAGAATGAAGCCTAATGCTCCGAGATTAAACGACCTGCCCTCATCTCCTTCGGGAATAACACAACATCAAGAACCTCAAAACATTGCGGAAGATTCTACCATAGATGGAGACGAATCTTTGATTGAGTTTCTTACACAAAATGGATCGCGAGGATACACAGCATCAAAAGTTTCGACGACCGAGAGCCCTCCTAGAGACCGTACAGGCCCAGATGATCAAGCACACCAGTCTCCTCTAGACAACTCGAGTACTGAAAGCGAACTTTTGGATGATTCTCTCCTCGAGTATTTTGATGATAATACAGAAGAAAACGATGAGAATAGTCTATCTATGGATCGAAGAGATTTAGAGCAGGTTGGAATGCGCCTTTCTCAAAATCTAAACATCGAAAAGGCGAACAGCGGAACGAAACAAGCAAGCCCCACTTCAGAATTCGAAGAATATATTGAATTGGCTAAATGTGCAGTGAAAAGAGAGGGCATAGTAAGACTCGTCGTTCTTAGCGCTACTCAATTTCAATTACCAAAGATAGGGCGGCAAAAAATCTTAAACTGTATTGACTCTGAAGGTAAAACTAGCTCAGTGATGGTTCGTCATCCGTGGGTATATCTAGAATTTACTAAAGGTGATGTGTTACACATTATTGAAGGCCAAAACATAACCAACAAGCGACTGTTATCAGATGACGTCAATCCACAAACTCAGTTGAAAAATGACAATCTCCTTATTTTAAACCCTGATGTCCTATTATCAGCTACTTCTGTCGGGAGCTCAATAGAATGTTTACGGCGCGCAGTACTTCAAACCATCATAGAGGATCCTAGGGGGGAACCAAGTATAGTAATGACCATTGGTAATATTGTCCATGAACTTTTGCAAGAAGCCCTTCGATGTAAGCTAGAAGACGAAAAGCTTACTACAGAATATTTAGAAGAGGTTCTAGATTCGATTCTTAAAACGTATTCTTTTGCCATCTTTGTTTGCGGCGCCACCATTGAGGCAGTAAAAGACGAAGTTATGAAGATTCACGCAAGTAACGTGCTGAACTTTGTCAACCAGTTTGTCAGGAAAAATAATTTTGGTTGCTACGTTTCTGTCTCCGGAACTAGAAGAACTCAGCCTATCTCAATTCCTAGCGTTCTTGACATAGAGGAAAACATCTGGTCCCATAGCTTTGGTTTGAAAGGATTCCTTGATGCTACTGTTTTAGCGCATGCCGGAAATGAAGATGCCATCGTGCCCCTGGAAGTTAAAACAGGAAAGACGAGGAGCATTTCTCATGAGGCCCAGGGACTGATTTATACCCTTCTCTTAAGAGACAAATACGAGGTGCCCGTAGATTATTTTCTCTTACTGTACACCAGAAATAATGACCTGACAAAATATCCAAAAGTTCTACATTCAGTGAAGCATGTTATTATGTCTAGAAACCAAATGGCAGTCAGATTAAAATATAAGTTAAGTGAGATCAAGAGGAAAGAAGAATTCGAGATGAATCTACCACCATTACTGCAAAATTCCTTGTGTGATAACTGTTACGCTAAGGAGCCTTGTATGGTGATGAATAATTTGCTAGAAAATGGAACCGCAAAGGAAAGTGGTCTTAGAAATGGTGAGTACGAGGCACTCACTCGACATCTATTATTGAATCACGAGAAGTATAAAAATTTCTTCAAAAAATACAATGATTTGATAACCAAGGAGGAATCTAGCATCAGTCATATGAACAAACAACTTTTCTTATTAGACAGCCGCAGCAAGGAGTCACTGAGTGGGTTATGCCTGTCGAACCTTTGTGTTGTAGGCGTTTCAGGGAATGTGACAGCCCCAGGTGAGTTGTTATACGAGTTTAAAAGAAGCTCAAGTGCAGACAGGTCGCAATCCATGCTGCATTCCCAATTAAATTTAAATGACAAAATTCTAATCAGTGATGAAAGAGGTCACTTCGCATTATGTCAAGGGTACGTGAACGCAATATCGAGAGATTCGATCGTTGTTAGCACCAAGAAGAAATTGCCAGATTGCAGGAACATTGCTCATAGAATCAGTTCTGCCACTGTTGAGCAACCTGCAGGCGATACGCGGCGGTCGATGACATACCGACTCGATAAGAATAGTATTGAACACGGCCTTTCATTGACAAGATTTAATTTATTGAACTTGTTTTTGCCGCCAATCATCGAAGAACATGTGCCAACTGATGCACACACTGATGAGCCACGTCAGCTAAAAAAATCAGAAGGAGGAGACGCCAGAATGAGAGCCTTTCTCGTCGACAAAGTCAAACCAACGTTTTTGGACGAGAAATTGTCACCATTAATCCCTTATAACGTGTCTGACATCTCCTCTTTCAATAGTGATCAGAGGACCGCAATCAAAAAAATAGCCAGAGCAAGAGATTACGCTTTGATATTGGGCATGCCAGGATCCGGTAAGACGACACTGATTGCACAGGTCATCAAAATGTTGGTCGCTGCTGGCAAGGACGTCCTTTTGACGTCTTATACGCATTCTGCGGTGGACAACATTTTATTAAAATTGAAACCATACGACGAAAAAATTGTAAGGTTGGGATCTAAAGGGAAGATACATCCAGAAATCCGACAATATATGCCCTGCTACGAGGAGGCAGAATCATATCAAGATATCATAAAGCAGATCAGTGACGCCCACGTTGTAGCGACGACATGCCTAGGCCTGAACAACATATTCTTCACTCTCAAAAGCAAAGACTTCGACTATGTGATTCTCGATGAAGCAAGCCAAGTGTCAATGCCCGTTGCACTCGGACCATTAAGATATGGAGAAAAATTTATCATGGTCGGCGACCATTTTCAGCTGCCGCCTTTGGTCAAGAACGAGCAGGCACGGCTGGGAGGATTGGAGGAATCACTTTTCAAGATGCTGTGCGAGGAGCAACCGCACGCCGTATGCGAGCTGACGTATCAGTACAGAATGTGCGAAGACATTGCTGCGCTCTCAAATTTTCTGATCTATGGTAACAAGCTGAAATGTGGCAGCAAACAGGTCGCCGAAAGGAGCATCAGCTTGCCGCGATTGGAATCACTCAAGAAATTCTGCAGCTCCCGCGACTCGGAACAATGGCTTGATTATGTGCTGGATCCCAAGAAAAAAGTCGTCTTCCTCAATTACGACAACTGCAAACAACTTTTCGAGAAGAATGAGCGTAACCATATAACGAATGATAGCGAAATTGACATCGTAGAGCAATGCGTGGAAGGCCTGCTGCACGCCGGTGTGGATTGTGGGAATATGGGTGTGATGACATTGTACAGAGCCCAACTAATGCTTCTTCAGAAGAGGTTTCACTCTGACCGTCACAGGACCCTCGAAGTCCTGACTGCCGATCAATTTCAAGGCCGTGACAAGGAGGCCATTATCATCTCGCTTGTGAGGAGCAACAAGGAACAGAACGGAGGTGCTTTATTAAAGGAACTGAGGCGCATAAATGTTGCCATGACCAGAGCCAAGTCGAAGCTGATCATCGTCGGTTCCAGGGCAACCATCTCATCAGTGCCTCAGATGCAACGACTGATCAACTTTTTGCACGAGAAAGGGTGGATTTACGAACTGCAACAAAGCTTCAAGCAATGTTACACCTTCCCAACCGAGCACTCTCAGGAGGCCGACACGACAACTACTCGATCGCAGAGGAAACACAAACAAAAGCACAAAGGGGGCACCCACGGCGCTGCCAACATCAGATCCGACTCCAACGTGGCAAAAAATCACCCCATCATTCGCCAAGCCCTGCTAGAGTTTTAATTTTTTAGGTCTCTGTTCTCCAAATCCTGCGCAGTATCATTACTTTAGCCCCCTCTTGAGTTCACTGTCCCGGATGCAAGAAAATGTCGGTGAAAAGTCGAATACAAAGATGCGCCAGTTGGACGGAGATTTCTCAATAAAGGAAAACATACAAGGGAGAAAAAAAAAGTCGCAACTGTCACAATCGCCCTCTATTGTGGCACCCCACCCCTCAGTAACGAGTGAAAAACCTGGGGAATGGTATCCTAGCCGGCCATAGCAATAGCGTATGCACTTGAACTCGTATCTCTACCATCACTGGAAAGAAAAACAGACCGTGCCTAACGGCTGCTCCAACCGTTCCAAGAGTTTTTCCAGGTTGCATGCGGCGGAACCACAGACATGGGGGGCGCCTATACTGGGATGCCGCATAGCGTTTCTGTAGCCAACCTATGATCTTGTACGTAGTCAAGACTTGTCTACAAAAGTTTTTGTTAATTTACCAAGAGACTAACTCCCGGAGATCACCCCCTCGAGACCACCTGCCCGAGCATCGCTGACTCCTTTGTGTTGCCCCTGCAACGTGATGAATCCGCGCACTACGACTAAAAGGCAGTTCACACAGCTCGCGGCAAGAAAAACCTGCAGCAAGTCTTAGAGTGATTTGCGGGACCCTCTTTCTCGGTTTATTTTTTTTTTTTCATTCCTGAAAACGAGGTGATAATGAATGGTAAGCCCTCTGGCGGTAGCAGGGCCGAGAAAATACCATGGAGTTCGAGAAGATGCTCAAGCGAAAAGGAAAAAAAAATTAAGTGATTATGTTTACCAAGAAAAATTTCCCGCGCAATGGCCTCCAAGATTGAGGATCAAATTCGCAAACAGCCCTATGTTCGAAGATTTGCCTCTGCCGCTCCCGGAGAAAAGGTTGGCACGGCTCGGACACGTTACGGTGTTCCCTTGTTCCAAGCTGGCTCCGTGGAGCCTCGGCTTACAAGCCGTTGACCCTCCATCTTTTTCCCTCAACTTCCGCATTCACAGAGTGAGCCCGAAATTTCAAAGAACAAGCCCGATTGGTCTCGATTATGTGCCTTGCCGGCATTTTGAAGCACCAGTTGTAAGCACTTTTTTCTTCGCATCCAAAAAAGTGCTTATATAAGACGAAAGCGGTTAAAGAAGGAAGGCACTAACGCTGTGCGGATTTACGATTTTTTACGTGATAGAAGGTGGAAGCTATCATGCTATAACCGCCCCAACGGCGTTGAATCTAAAGAGGCACATTAGGATAATACCATTCAGACCGATCAAAAAAAAAAAGCGGAACCAAAAGCACAGGCATTAATCAACAGGGTCCTGTGAAAAAGCTTTTAAAATATCGAAGAAAAGAGCGAACCTATTTTGCACAAGCCTTTAAGATTGGCTCATCAGTTTTCGTTGGCTCACTGATTTATGCAATACTAGTTGCGATATTTCCCACAATTAAAGATCGGTAGGAAGTATTCAGTTACAAAAAAAGAATAAACATAGCATTATGACGCTTGAAAAGAGCTTTGAAGGAGTTGTGAATGAATTAGAGTTAACATCGGAGGAAAATAGCGACAACAATGCCAGTTTGTCACCTCAGGACGTCACATCATCAAATATATCACTGGCGGAAGAGATCTCAAAGATCGACAGCACTAGTGCAGGTTCACAAGTGGAGCAGCTTGCAGGTACAAATTTGCTAACGGTAAGGTTTAAGTGCAAGGATGCACAGTATGAAGGAGGGGTTCTAGGCCTCAAGGCTGAGGTGGAAAACCTAAGCCGCCTCTACAAGGGATTTGTGCTCAGTCCAGATCTGATAGAGCCTTACGAGTACTGGAATGATGATCGAAGGCTCGAGATCCTGGAAGAAAAAAAGGACGTATATCTTTATGAGCGTGGCACCGAGGAGTACGCACGGTCTGCGGATACGCAATCAGAAAGCGAAGGACAGGAGGCTGAGGGCCAGCCAGGGGAGCAGGCCGGCTGGGACTCAAAGTATGACGTGGTCATTCAAGTGCAATTCCAAAGATCGCATGCATTAAATGTAGTACGCGGGAAGGTGCAAAGATTACTGAAAGATCGGGAGGGAAAATTAATCGAAAGGTGGTCGATAAGTGTCAACAGACGTGCGCTGACACAACCTGGTAACCTGTACGCTAGGGGTATACCCAAAAAATGGAGTATGGAACAGATTGCACCGATGTTCGAGAAGTTTGGACCCATTTCCTCTCTGAAGATAATATGTGATAGCAAGACCGGCGAGTCTTTAGGTTACGGATTTCTCTCTTACCCGCTGGGATCGCAGGCGTCTAATTGTATCAAAGAACTCAATGGAAAAATCGTGGATGGGTCAGGCTTTTTCATCAATTACCATGTGGAGCGGAAAGAGAGAGAACGGATACACCGCGATAGCGTCAAGGAGAACAATAATCACAAAGATTTCAAGGCCGTGTTTGTTGGTAATCTTCCGACTCACGACGAGGAAGGTAGCCTCATCCTGCCTTCTGATGTTGTAGAGTTGTTTAAAGCTAATTTGCGATCCCAGTTCGGGGCTACAACTGCGGTATCTTCATATTTCCCTAAAAAAAATGGTGTCAGTAATATCGAGTACAAGCAGGAAGATGGAACGTCATTGAAACGAACGTCAACAGAGAGTGATGGCGATACACTTGGCAAATTAGAGGACAGCGGGCTGAAGAACTATGGTTTCATCAAGTTTGCCAATCATGAACAAGCGTTGGTCGCTATTAACAATTTTAACAATTTTGAATGGCATGGCAAAAATCTGGTCGTTAACAAAGCGATCCAGAAGAAAGCTTACAGGAGGGGCGTGGGCGGTGGCGGTGTTGCTACCAACAACAACAGTGGTGGTAGCAACCACAGCACTGCTATTCCCTCAATAAGTTCTGCATCTAAAGCTGGCTATCAGTTTTTCACTCCATATGCTCCAACTCCTGGTAATCCTTCTAACGCTGCAATGGGATTTTTCGGCGATTCGTACTTCTCCTACATGGCCGGCCAAACCGCGGTAAGTTCTAGTCTTTATGGCAATATGCCTTCGCCCATTGTGACCAGTCCTGGTCTCGGGGCATTCGAGAACAGCAATGCCGTTGGTTCCCTAATGTCGATGGGATCGCCACCCTACGGCATTTTGAACCGGAACAGGCCGTTTGGGTTCCCATTCCCGACAAGAGACCAGCAGGAGTCTAATCTATACGTAAAACATCTTCCTCTTTCCTGGAAGGATGAAGATCTGTACGAGTTCTACCAGCAGTTCGGCGAAATCATTAATGCCAAGATAATAACGGTAGGAGGCAGTAAGAAGAAAAAAGAATCTACTGGTGATGTCGACGAAGAGGGTAAGTCTCTGGGAGCTTCAAGAGGCTACGGTTTCGTGTGTTTCAAAGACCCACTAGATGCATCGGGGGCCATTCTAGCCACGGACGGTTACCCACTGACAGACTCGCACATTTTGCATGTGTCGTTTGCGCAGAAGACCACGAGACCAGGGTTTAGCGGAGTTACCGTAAAGAGGCCACTCATGGGCAACATGCCTTACAACCCAAAATTTCTAAAAGCCATGAGGGAGCATCAACAACGGGAATTTTTGGCCGGTAGCGGTCACTGGCCATTGTTGCCAATGATTTCTCCGCCGCCATCCATGGCTCTTATGCCTTCTGCGTTCCCTATGCATCCCGTCCCTGACGAAGGTGCCGATGAGCGGGAGGCCGTGTAGTAGTAGCAGCAGTTGCAAAAATAACGTTAGTGGTATTAGTAGTATTAGTATTAGTAGTAGTAACAAAGGTAGTTAACGATTATTTTTATTTATATAACACATTGCTTGTGGGAAACCAGAAAGAACAAACCCAAATATACGTAAAGCAAATAACCCACCGTTCAAACCGTAATGAACAAGAAAACAAAAATTATGACAGTGATTGGAGCCAGAGGAACTGCAGCTTGAAACACCAAGTAGACACCGATTCCTAGGAATCATACCATGAATTTCTTGTGCTATCGTTATCCAACATAGGGCCACCGGAGAAGGAAGATGGAGAATGGAAGTGTGCGTCCGTATTGCGGGGATCTCGATGAGCAAGTAACTCTTTTTTCAACGTGTGCACCGTATGTAAAACATGCTGACAGTCCGACTGTGACAGAGGACGCCGACAAAGCGAAGGCAGTAGTTCGACCACGCTTGCCATAGTCTTTTCGAGTAATTGTACGTTGCCTTTCAGCAGCTGCTGGTGATCTGGACTGCTGTATGGCATGGAAGACACAGAGGAGGATGACGGCGTGTACATCCAAGGCTGCGGCAGCGAATAAGTTGGTGTGGGGGCATACGGTTGCGGTTGCGGCTGCGGCAGTGGTCTTTGCACGACCTCTGGCGAAGATATGGCTCTTGACCTCTCGAAAAACTGTTCTCGCACATGTAGATGTGGTAACAGCGGTTGAGGCTGGTCCTGGCTGTAGGGCCGCGAGGGTGGCAGCAGTGGCAGCGATGAGTAGTGCTGTCGATCTTGCAGCAGGCTTCTGGCACCAGGTGTGGGCGCACTGGGGGCAGCTCCAGCAGCACCGTTCGGCAGTCTCTCCTCGCTGCTCAGCGGACTCGGACCTCTATCGCCCTGAGCGATGTAGTTGACGCACACCGTGGAGAGAACGTTCTTGCGTTTTCCGTCCTTGCCTACCCCAGTACTCTTGCGTGGAATCTTGTTCAAAGTGGCTGGCGTTGCATCTTTCGTAAATAACCCGAGCGGATGCGTGAAGTACCATATCGTCTGACTCTTGTCTTTGACCTGAGGGCCCGCCGAGTGGTGCTCGGACCCGTTTGACAGCTTATGGAATCCGTACATGTGCAGTTGTCGCACGAAGCTGCTCACGTTGCCATGCTTGAAGTATCGTTTCAGCACAAGTATGCTGAACTGGCGATCGTACGGCTTCAAGATAAAGACGCCAACCTCTTCCTCTGACCACCGTATCCACTGTGCCAGCTCCGGCTCCTTCAATATAGCATGCAGCTGGTGGATAAACGTCTTGTTGTGCATCCTAAACAACCATGCAGAACCTTCTTGGCTGGAGACCTGTATTATTCATGCAAGCCCATCTTTAACAATGGCGCCATCGGTTTTTTTTTTTCACTTTCGATCCAGCTGCATCGCACCCGTTGCGGGTGATGCCTTCTCTGCAATGTGTCAGCAGAAAGAATACAAGACAAGGTGCAAAGGTCTGGCGCAAATGATGGTGGAAGCAGCGTAGTTCGAGCGTACTGCCCTCATACTCTGGTGGTGCTTTTTTTTTTTTCCAACTTTTTTTCGTAAGGAAAAAAAATTCGACTATATTAAATAACAGATTACTGTGACAGCATTATGCAAGTGGTGAAACCATGCGACACAATTGCAGAATTACAGCGATAAGAATAACAATAACGAATATTTTGACCTGGGGCTCAATTGGATATAGTGGCCCAAGAAAATTTTGAAAAAAAGGTCGGCAACCCAATTTTCGCTATCAGATCTGAAGTATATTCCAGGTGTGGCCAACAAACGAAATGCGCTCGACGAACCACCGTAAAAAGATGACACCCAATCCGGCATCGGTCTGCCGCGTAGCACAGCCTGCCGCCAGATATTTTTCAAATTATCAAACGTATATTCAGCCTTTTATTTATTTGTTCAATTTTTTTTTTTTTTTTTGTATTTTATCTTATTTTTCTTCAAAGAATACTTCACTATTACTATGACCGTCATTGTGGGAAGCGTAGAATAAAGTAATCTGAGGTTGATAAATCGCGAACTCGTAAATTGTAATTGCTTGATGATACGTAAATGTGCGGTGTGCTTTCGTATGCAGCTGATATGTGGTGGAGGCGGCGATGCGGTTAGCCCCTATTCCTGACAGGTCCGCTAGCCGATCGACTCGCAGAGCCAGAATAGCGCACAAGTCGTGAGTAGTAAATAAAAATACATACGATGTGCCTCTTATCTCAACGGATGGCGGCGCAGCCGGACGAGCAGGAACCGATGCCACGGCTCTACCGCCTTTTGGGTATGTCAGCTTGTGTCTATACATTACTTCAAAATTCCTTGACGTGCGAATGTATATAGAAACTGTCCAACTTGTCCATGTCGCTGCACGGCCGTTACCGTTCTTGGGTCACGGCAAATAAGGCTGTACAGAACGCTTCTTGTGTATTTCATGTCATACGTAAACGCCTGGTGGAGCGCCAACCTACTTACTCAGGAACGACCGATGTCACCTTCTCAAAGGCCGCTGGATCTACAAACCAGGAGACGTAATCACCCGCAATGGAGTTGATACGGGCCGTGGGCAAGCTGAGGTCCTTCTTGTCAAAGATCTCGTGCATAACATCCTGCTTAGCGCTACCCTCAGCGACAAAGGCCACATCACGGGCTCTTTGGATGACTGGTAGAGTGAATGTGATCCTGTCGCTGGGAGGCTTTGGAGAGTCGTGCACGTAGGCCACGGGCTCCTTCAGGCCAAGCAAGTACTCGTGAGGAGCGTCTGGGAATAGTGAGCATGTGTGGCCATCGGGTCCACATCCCAGCAGCAACAGGTCGAAAGGCTTGCCCGGAAGCAAATCCGAATACTCTTGAACCAACTTCTCCTTCTCCTCTGGACCGCCATGCACCAGCGACTCATTGATGGCGTAGACAGTAGGTCCCAAGTTCAGGTGGTCCCCGTTGTGCGAAAGCGGGTCCAGCACCCCCTTCTTGAAAGCACCATAGTTGCTGTCTGGGTCATCCAGCGGGACAATCCTCTCATCCACAAAATAGATATGCCATTGGGGCCACTTCACACGGGGTGCCAGTTCCTTGTCTGCCACCAAGGCTTCATACAAAGTCTTGATGAGCGAGCCCCCCGATATACCCACGGTGAAGGAACCTTGAGGGTCTCTCTCAAAGGCCACATCTTGGGCTTGTAGAATGTGCTGGCCCACACGGCGCACGAATTCCGGTCTCTTATAGCTGTAAACCTTGACCATTAGTCTTCCTTTTGTCTTGTGTGTTGTTTGAGTTGAGATATTTGAAGTTGTGTAGAGGGGAGAGCTGGATTTGCATGAAAGAGATTATATAGACTTAAATACTGGCCAAAGGGTACAAAATTTTGCAAGAAGGTACAAAGCGCTACACTCAAACGTCTGTCCTGCCCAGTACCCTCCAGTTTTCTACTGGACCTTCACATCTAACCACTTTGAAAGTCCCCGGGAGGCTCCACGAGAGCACCGGCTGTTGTACAAAGTCCCAGTACAGCTGAGTGTTCCCTTCACCCTGCCGTTTTACCATCTGCACGTTGAGAACGTCCTCGATACGTTGCTGGATGACTCTGAGGAACGCTTGGCTGATGGGTGTCACTTCCGAGTAAAGCAGTGAAAGGTGCGGTCTGAACTCATCCCTGGCCCAGGTGGCCGCCCTCTGACCTCTGGATGCATCGTCTATTTCCACGTAAAGCTCTCTCATTACTTGTGCTATGCTGTAAAGATAAGGGTTCTCGTTGCATTCGAGTACCACTTTGCGGAAGTAATGTTTGCCCACGCTGCAGCTTTTGAAGGATATCAATGGCGCACTCTGGCGTTTGTGGTTGCGCACAGACCTTACTGCGGCCACGCACGACGTAAGAATCTTGTTCACGTCGTCTGCTGTGTTGCATACGAGGTCTGAGGTGATTGTGATGTGTGGTTCGAATACGGGGCTGTTGGGGAACAGGCTTTGCAGCGAAATGATTATCAGTTCTAGCGTTTCGTGGGCTGGAGTGCCATGGAGCGGACAGAACCAGAGTGCAATGGTCATGAAGCGGATTGCAGTGAAGATCAACTGTAGGCGGTCTTTTCAGTTGACTTAACGGATTTTGATATCAACTATATATGTTCGGCATTGTGAAAAACGCATCGCTAGTGAAATGATGGAGGAGAGCACCTGCAAGCAAACTCCCACGGGATACTGACGCGGCTGATGCAGTGTATTACCTTTAGCGATGATGTGCTTGGGATTCTCAACTAGCGTCGTTGCTAAATTTGTCCTTAATGCTTATCATTATGCGATGAGCAGCTGGAAATGCGGTTTGAGTTTGGGAGAAGTCTCATCGCAATCTGGGTGAGATCCAGCGTAAGCTGCAAAGCTCTGAATTGGGCGCTATTAAATCGAATACTTCTCTGGTGGGTAAAAGCCTTTTGCCATGGCCTTAGACAGGCAGTGGTGCAATCAGTCATTCCACAGATAAGGATGCCATAAGCAGGCGCTTGGGGATACCTCTTGGGATCCCTAGTAGAAGAATAAACTCGCCGTGGTGGAATAGGAATGGCAAGAACGCTTTGGAGTCAAGACTGGGGCGAGCAGCCTAACTTTGCGGAAGAGTGGTGCTATTATCCTGTCCCGCGCTGCCTGTGGTTGTTCATAGAGACTCATTTGCCTGACATTTTAAGAGGTAGCTGAGCACAGAGCGTAATACTAGGGCGGCAGTGCACATTGTGTACTGCATTTCGCTGCGCCGCTGGTCAATGCAGGCATAGCTCGGGCACTGAACTGCGAGGGTGCCACGCAGGCGGCCGCAACCTACAAAACTTAGGGCACTTGGACAAGGGTGGTCTACATCAATTAATCCCGCTGCTTTCCAAATCCTCCTGTGGTATTTTATCTTATTTCATCCTTTTTTTCTTTCTTTCTCTATTCCGCTGGGCATAGCAGTGAAGCAGGCTTGACCCATGAGCCACCAGTGCTTAAATGTCAGTGAACGTGTACTGCACCGTATTTTTCGCGTTAACTTTCTATTACAATATGCATATAAATTACATATTCTAAATGTTTCCCAAAAGCGCTGCGTTTCTCCCCAACCACCAAGCAAGCACCCCAGCAGTCCCCCAGTCTCCCTAGCACTGATGCAAACCATCATTCTCACTCAGTTAACCAAAGAGCATCGCACCCTGGCCCATTACATCGGTTCACAGCTGTTGTGTTGATGTTCACGCCCATACACCACATTCATTGTCTACAAAGGCTGTCAAAACTTTGTTGAAACGATTAACGAGATGAGCTCACAACGAAAACAAAATTGCAATCTTTGCAGCCCAGTTTAGTACAACAGCTCTCAGCACTTCCCGAAGCTTTGTTTCTAGTTCTGCTATGGCCGTTTGCAAACAGTGTAAAGGGACCAACTTCGAAAGAGACCTGAGCAATGCTAACAACGATTTAGTGTGCTTGGGATGCGGGTTAGTCAGTGAAGATAATCCCATCGTCTCTGAGGTGACGTTCGGCGAGAACAGCAGTGGTGCCGCTGTTGTACAAGGCTCGTTTGTGGGCACAGGACAGAGCCACGCTGCGTTTATGTCGCATGGTGGGTCCAGCGCGCTAGAATCTCGTGAGGCTACTCTTAACAACGCTAGGAGGAAACTGCGTGCTGTGTCACACGCACTTCGCATACCAGAGTACATTACAGATGCAGCCTTCCAGTGGTACAAACTCGCTTTGCATTTCAACTTCGTGCAGGGTCGGCGCTCGCAGAATGTGATTGCGTCTTGCCTGTACGTTGCTTGCCGTAAGGAAAAGACTCACCACATGCTGATTGACTTCTCATCGCGATTACAGGTCAGTGTCTACTCGATCGGAGCCACATTTCTCCGAATGGTTAAGAGGCTGCATATAACGGATCTTCCACTGGCGGATCCGTCGCTGTTCATCCAACATTTTGCTGAGAAGTTGGATCTGGGCGACAAAAAGATTAAGGTAGCCAAGGACGCTGTAAAACTAGCGCAGCGCATGTCCCGTGACTGGATGTATGAGGGACGACGTCCAGCCGGCATTGCTGGAGCATGTATCCTATTGGCGTGTCGTATGAATAATCTGCGCAGAACACACTCTGAAATCGTGGCTGTTTCACACGTAGCGGAGGAGACTATCCAGCAACGTCTCAACGAATTTAAAAACACCAAGGCGGGAAAGCTATCTATCAACGAGTTCAGGACCGATGAATCGACGGAGCCTGGTGCGCATCCACCTTCGTTCACAAGAAACAGGATGAATGAGAGGAAATTAAGAGATCGCCTTGGTAAGGACGAGACCAGTGAGGAGGCATTGAACCGCAACCCAATTTTGACCCAGGTCTTGGGAGAGCAAGAGCTTTCGTCTCGTGAGATTCTCTTTTACTTGAAGCAATTCTCCAAACGAAGGGAAGATGCTTTGAAGAACATCAAGTCAACCCACGGCATTGAAGACTCTGATGTGATGGCGCAGGAGAGGGGTCCCCACTCCGGAAACGACGATGAAGAGGCGTCGGTGGAGTCTGATCACGGTCGCCATTTCCAGGACGAGATCGATGGTTATTCGCTTGAGGAGGATCCTTACAGGCCGCGTAATCTTCATCTCCTTCCAAAAACAGATTCCTTCTTATCCAAAGTCCCCGACGACGCTGATAACTTAGAAGACGTAGATGACGAAGAGCTGGATGCTCAATTGCTAGATGAAAATGCGTCGCGCCTGAAAGAACGTATATGGATTGGCATCAACGGAGAATACCTGCTTGAGCAAGAAAGCAAGAGGCTCAAATTAGAGGCGGACATGGCCGCAGGCAACACTTCAGGGAAGCGAAAGCGCAGTAGCAAGCGAAGAAAGAAAAGTTCTGAAATGGACGCTACTGGTGCAGCCAGTATCATGTCCTCTCTGGAGGATCCATCTGGCTTGCAAGTTGCATTGAAGGCTGCCGAAGAAAGTAGTGACTTTACTGCTGCAGACAGCGTCAAAAGCATGCTACAAAAGGCCAGTTTTTCCAAGAAAATTAACTATGACGCCATTGATGGGTTATTCAAATAAATTACGAGCAATTACGCAGCTTTATATTCGATGTTTATTTCTACTACGCTACTGATCTTTTGACTTTTTTATTTTTTTATTTTTTTTTTTTTTTTTTTTTTTTTTTTTTTCTTTTTCTGTCATCTTTTTTCCCTTGGGGCATTGAAAAATTTCAAGCTCATCTCATCTCATCTCATCGCAGCTAATCTACAATCTACGTCTTGCACCGAGAAGATCTGCAACCAACAATCATGGCAAGGAAGGGAAGATCAGCCATTCTACCGACTAATATCGTGCTGCTGCAAAACTTGGTCAAAAGAGACCCTGGTTCGTATCACGAAGAGTTTCTACAGCAATATGCACACTACGAATCGTTAAGAGACATATTCATGCTGAATGGGGCCACCGGTGGGGAGCCTTCAGAAGCTGATAGCTCTTCCAATAAGGGTACTTCTCAATTTTCAGAGCTGATAGGGTTTGTAGCTCAAGTTTGCTCCTGTTTTCCCAAGGAGACTGCAAACTTCCCCAATGAGCTAAAACAGTTGATACTCGAGCATCATAGGGCGCTGCCGTTTGAACTGAAAGAGAGAATTCTGACGTCCTTAATGATGCTCAGAAACAAGAATGTTTTAACGCCTGAGCAATTAATTCAGACGATGTTTCCGCTGTTGATTGCTTATTCATCGCAAGGTAATGCGTTAGCAGTCAATTCCCATGCAAAAGAATTACGTCAACTAATCTACAAAAGCTTAATTTCTCTGCTCAAGAGCTGCAATACGGGATCCAAACATCAAAAGCTGAACAGATCTACACAGGCACTTTGCTTCAATCTGTTGGATGAGCCGGATAGCCAAGGAATCTGGGCCGCCAAGCTGACGAGAGAGCTTTGGAGACGTGCTATCTGGGATGATTCGCGTTCTGTGGAGATTATGGTGCAGGCCTCCCTACATGGGAACGTTAAGGTTGCTATTTCCGGTGTGATGTTCTTTCTCGATGCTGACAAAGAACGTGAAGCCAACTTTGAAGAAGATTCGGATGATGAGGACGACATCGATCTGGATGGGATAAGGCATAGACTCAAGATCAACAAGAAAACTGGAAGGCGTGGTAAGAAACTGCAGAGTGCTGTGAAGACAATGAAACGTAAGAAGAAAGCTGGCGACGCGCAAAACAATGCATACTTGAACTTTAGTGCTATTCATCTACTCAGAGATCCTCAAGGTTTTGCTGAACACTTGTTCAACCGTCATCTCTCAGGCAAAAACGGTAACAAATTTGACTTGGAGCAAAAGATTGCTCTCATGCAATTGGTCTCCAGAATGGTAGGAACGCATAAGTTGATGCTTTTGGAAATCTACACTTATTTTCTGAAATATCTGACACCCAAACAGAGGAATGTTACCCAAATATTAGCTGCGTGTGCTCAGTCTTGCCACGACTTGGTTCCACCGGAGAATTTGAACGTTTTGGTACGCAAGATTGCCGATGAGTTTGTGTCTGACGGTGTGGCCTCCGAAGTAGCTGCTGCTGGTTTGAACACGATTCGTGAGATCTGCTCTCGAGCACCTTTGGCACTAGATGAGACATTACTGCAGGATTTGACTGAGTACAAGGCATCAAAGGCCAAAGGTGTAGCCATGGCGGCCAAGTCGCTTGTCACTCTGTACAGGGAGGTTGCACCAGACATGCTAAAAAGGAAAGACAGAGGTAAAACTGCATCTATGGAGTTGCAAGATTCAAAACGTGAGGGAAAGACTAGCAAGAGACTACAATTTGGTGTGGAACGTGGCAATGTCGAGGGCATCGAGGGCATAGAGTTACTTGCTAAGTGGAAGAATGAACACAAAGACGAAGGCGATGACGAAGAAGAGGATGATGCTAACTGGGAGGTAGACGAAGAAGATGGCAGCGAGGATGATGTAGAGGGGGACTGGATCCAGGTGGAAAGCGACAAAGAATATGACGTGGACATGGATTCAGATTCAGATGAGGAAGAGGGAAAGATAAAAAATAAGAACGCTGAGGATGCAATTGAAAATTCCGATTCAGCGGACAAGGCAGACAAGCGCGATGATGGCGATGAAGAAACCACAAAACTAGCTCCGTTGGACCCAGAGACCGCATTCCGTGAATTGGCATCTTCACGTATATTGACACCGGCAGATTTTGCTAAATTACAAGAGCTACGTACCGAGGACGGTATCCAAAAGCTAATGGGTCTTCCGAAACGTGGCCAAAACGAAGAGGTCGTGGATCATGCTGCGTTAATTGGGCCAGTCAAATACAAACAGACTCGTGAGGAACGTCTACAACATGTAATGGAGGGCCGTGAAGACCGTGAGAAATTTTCCAGCAGAAAGGGGAAAATTGATCGTCCTCATTCAACCACTAATCGTGAAAAGGCTAGAAAGAAGAATTTCGTAATGATGATTCACAAGAAGGGTGTCCAGGGAAAGAAGAAAATGTCATTGAAGGATAAACAAAGAGTTCTGAGGAATCACGTAACCAAACAGAAGAAGAAAGGGTTTTAACGGTTTTTTTTTTTTTTTTTTTCATATTTGTATACTAATAGAATCAAAGAGAATCAATAGACGGGTATAGTTAAACAAAAGATAAAAGTTATATCATACACAAATAATCCCGAAGATAAAGAAAAGAAAACCTCTAAAGCTTAAAAGATAATCACTAAACATTCCCTTATCAGTAGCAAATTGAATTCCAAAAAGTCCGTTTTACAATTCGTCCTCACTGTTGAGTAGAAATTCGTCCTCATCTGGAGACTTCGGACCATTCTGTTTCGTTGGCGAGGTGGTCATCGGAGCAGGTGGCACCGGTTGCCACTTTTTCCGTTGAGCGTGCTGATCAGGAGAATCGATGTATGTTGTCTGAGCAACTACGTCCTTCTCCGACTGCTTTTTATCCTTCAATTGAGGTAGCACGTCCTCCTCGTCACATTCGTTTTGTAAAGTGATTCCGTGCGATTCCAAAGATTCATCACCGATCTGAGCTCCAAAAGAATTAAACCTACGTCTCTCTGGCTTCTTAGGATATTCTTCCCTGTAATCCATACCGATACGCTGAGGGGGATTTTCAGGCTCACCGTAGAAGTTCTTCTTGATTCCGCTCAGCCAGCCGTTTAGTTTCGTTGCGGTATCTTGAATAGACTTGTTGGCACGTTCTCTTAGTTCGGGAAGGTCTCTATCCATGAATTGCCCCCACATATCATCATCTGGATCCTCACCATATGTATTGCGATATTCTTCTTGATTCATAGGGGTCTGCATACGTCTCTGACGTTCCCTTAGACGTTGAATACGGCCTTCGCGCTCCCAATCCTCAACAGACGATACTTTGTTGCTACCACCTCTTCTGTTGTACTTACGGTCTAACTGTCTAGCAAGCAACTCATCCTGTTCCAATTGCGACTGACGCCTCTGCAATGGCTCTCCGGGGAGCTGCTGTTGTTGAGGTGGCTGCACAGGTTCAGTGGGAAGCTCAATGTCACTACCGGAAGCGGGATCTGACAGAAATAGCAATGCATGGAATGCTGGGTCAACCACACCCTGAGACGCAATTATCACTGCCTTGACATACTTTTCTTCGACATTGGGGAATGCTTCAGTCAATTGCTTGAGAATAGGATTCTCTTTCTTTTTGGGAAATGCCACACTGGATTTCTCTCCTGGACTCGCAATTGGCCTCCTTCTTGATGGCAAAGGCGGAGCCTTCTCGTTCTCCTCCGCTGAATTGTCTGGTTCCTCAGTCCTCTTGGACACACCAACAGGTGCAGGGGACTTGAGACCTTCTGCCTGCTTGGTTTCTCCTTCCTCCTGGCCAAAACCTCCTGTTGGCTCCTCCACGTTTGATGTTTCTCCTAAAGTAGGTGCTTCTCCTACAGCAGGTGCTTCTCCTAAAGCAGGTGCTTCTCCTAAGGGTGCCTCACCCTTAGCCTCATTACTCACTTCTCCTGCTTCCTCTACCCTCAACTCCGGCTTTGAGGCAGTATCAATCTCCTTGTCAGACATTTACGACCCTTCAATAACGATTCCAATTAACCAATGGTCCCCAAAGATTAGCTCTTGCTATTTGGGTTGTATTTGATATGGCTGTTATTGTTGCAATGTCAATCTTGAAAGTAGAGCGCGCATCAACTTTTTCCACCCTAAGTTATCTGATGTACGCAGGAGAATAAGAATGGGCATCGTTTCACAATGGAAATACATTGTGCGAGCACTAGGGCTGGAATCCAGCGCATGCATGAATCTATCGACCCACACTGGGACATCTTATGCATTGGTAATCAAGAATGCTTTGTCGTTATAAAATCGCCATAGGGTAGCGTTTTCAAATCTAAATAGGTTACATAGTATTCTTGAGCTTCCTCAAACGATCCATTACCTGGGTCCTGGACCAGGAGCCGTCGTCACCGACTGCCTGACGAACCAGGGGATCATCTAGCCTCATGAACGGATTGAATTGGGTTTCATCAGCCAAGGAGAAGTGACCAGTGGTCACCTCGTTCTCGGCAGCGAATTTATCGAGCTCGTCAAATGCCTGATTCATGTTTGGATTTGGGTAGACAGCCTTGCGAACAAATTTGACGTTACTTTTTGTGTATTCGTGGCCTGGGAATACCTTCGTAAGAGCCCAGTTGGGTTCGCCAATTCCGCCAAGTAAACGTTGATTTAATGCAGCGTCCATCTCTTGAGCTGTGCCCTCGAAGAATCTACCACAGCCGGCTGTGAAGAGAGTGTCACCACTGAAGAGTGCTTGTTCACCGGTCTGCGGGTCCTTCACATGATAGCACACGGAATCCTGCGTATGGCATGGAGTGCGGATGCATGTAATTTCTAAGTCCCCCAGCTTCAAATGCTGCATATGCTCTGGCACAACCGTAACAGCTGGAGACGTATGGGACCCGCCAATAACGCTAGGTTTGATGTTATCCTTGCCTAGCGCTGCGAGCATACCCACGTTTCCCCCGGAATGGTCATAATGATGATGGGTATTGACAATTACTTGAATACTACGTCTCTCAGCAGCATCCAAGTTAGGAACCACTTCCAGTACTTCTGCAGGGTCGATTAACCATGACTTAGTTCTGTCTTGAGTACTCAACAGGTAGCTGTAATTGTCGCCACCTGTCAACCATCTCATCTTAATTGCTTTAACGTGCATGTTTCTAACTTGCCTTAGCATATACTATGTTCTTCTAACGCCAAATTGAGTTGCAATTTTAAAGGTACATTATTATATAAGATGTGTCACCCCTACCTTGTTCTCTTCGTACGGTGAAAAGAATCCTGAAAATACCGAGAAACAGTTTCAAGGGGATATAATGAAGAACTGCAATATTAATTCCTGTGAGCTATGGGAGCATCCTTACTTGCAATTCTATGTCATCATCCCTTGCTGAATTGCTGTGTCTAGAAAACAACCCTGATAACATCGAACGTCTTGCCTGATGGACGTGTTTCCTACGAGAACGGTAAAGATGCTCAGGTTTCCAATTCTTAAGTGCGAGCGAGCTGAGTACAACGCTCACAGAGCTCATTGCCATGGCGAACCCAGCAGCCATGGGTGGCAGCGTTATTCCCCAGGGCAAAAGAACTCCCATGGATATTGGGATCATGAACATGTTATAACATAGGGCCCAAAAGAGATTCAACTTTACCCTGTAAAAAGTCTTGCGGGAGATATCTAGAGCGTATAGCAGCCCTCGCAGGGTTGCGTTTGTGCGGTCTTCATCGCATAGAATTACAACATCTGCGGCCTCCATGGCAACGTCAGTTCCCGTAGAGATGGAGACACCAATATCGCTGGTGACTAGCACGGGTGAATCGTTGATGCCATCGCCTACAAAAACAATCCCATCCGTTGAGTTTCGCTGCAACTGTTCCACAATTTGGGATTTACCAGATGGAGTCACCTCACTGAAGACGTGTTCCTCTTCTATGCCCAGTTGACGCGCCACTTTGAGCGCGGATCCCTGCGTATCACCCGTTACCATGTATACTCCGTAGCCCTTATCTATAAGGTAATTCACAGTGTCGTAAGCATCCCTCTTTACCTCATCCGTGATTTCGAACCTCCCAATTACGACGTCATCCACGCATAAGTACGAGAGAGTAAAACCATGCTGAGGGCTATCAGCTTCCGGAGCTTGCCAACCTGCTGGCATCAGTGATTGCTTGCCTATTAGTAGCTTATGGCGTTCCCCCTGCAGTTCACATAAACATTCAACTCCTTTACCCACGATGATTTTACTGTGCAACACCACGGCATTCATATTTGAGTCCTGGCTTATTTGGGCACAGTAGCCGACAATACTTTTTGCGACCGGATGTTCGCTAATGAGCTCGCATGCTCGCAAGCATGCCAAAACTTCTGCCGTTAGTTGTTGCGATGGCTCCAATACAAAATTCTGCACTGACATGGAACCTGTTGTCAAAGTGCCTGTCTTATCGAACACAAATTTTCCCACGTTATTGAACTTTTCCATGATGTCTCCTCCTTTGATGAGCACTTGGTGTTCTGCACCTACACCTGTACCAACCATAATTGCCGTGGGTGCTGCCAATCCCAATGCACAAGGGCAAGCTACGATAACTACTGAAATTGCAGTTTGGAAGCACATATAGAACCTGCCTTTACCAGACTTGAGGGCTGGCAAAGAATCCGCGATTAGATTCGACAGGACAAACCACATGGCAAATGTGCATAGTGTCAATACCATTATCGATGGAACAAAAATAGAGGCGAGAAAATCCGCATACCGCTGTATTGGAGGTTTACTCAACTGTGCTTGCTTCATGATTCTAATTATGTTCGCCAATTTGGATTCATCACCCACACCAGTGGCCTTGAAGTAGAAATGGCCAGGCCCGTTGATGGAACCTGCTATCACCGAAGATCCCGTCTTCTTAACTATCGGCAGGGACTCGCCTGTGATTAGCGACTCGTCAATTTCCGTCTCTCCCTCAGTGACGATACCATCTGCGGGGATTCTTTTACCTGGCATCACCTCAACAACGTCGTCAGGCTGCAACAGGTCAATGGGAACTTCAAACGGCTCGTTGTCTGGGCCCAAAATCATACAGGAGGAAGGAGTTAGGGATATCAGTTTGGAGAGTGCCGTTGAAGTAGCTGACTTAGCTCGGTGCTCAAGCAATTTTCCAAGAGAAATGAATGCGAACAGCATAACCGATGTGTCAAATATTACATTGGGCAGCTTACCATTTTCAGAGGGATGCACCACGTTTAATACAATCGAATAAATGGAGAAAACATACGCACAAGTAGTAGAAGTGCATACCAGTGTGTCCATGGTACCTGTCCCGTGCTTTAGCGACTTCCAAAAAGCCACGTAAAAATACCCGCCTAGCGTGATTTGTAAGTAAGTTGCGATAACCCACCCAAATACGTCTCTATAATATAAACCTTTCAAAAAAAAAGTCTCCCTGTAGGGAAAATGATGATGTCCTATGAAAGATGGGAGCAGCATCGGCACTCCCATGTAAAGTGACATCGTCAAGATTGCCAATATCGAAGCTATCAGACAGTTGCGTCTCCAGAACTGAATTTCTTTGATTCCTGCCAGCAGCTTCATCTGAGTACTATTGTCGAAAGAGGAAGAGATCGTACCTTCATAACCCAAGTTGCTGATCCGATGCGCGATATCGCGCACTCCACAAACATTCTGGGCATAGCTGAAGGTCGCCATCGCCAGCCCGTTAACCTGAGAGTACTCTGCTGACTGTACGCCGTCAAATACCAGCGCCTGAAATTCCTCGTTCACAGCTTCCACCGGCTTATCCCACGAGACACCGTAAATGTGAAAAGTTGCCCTCTTGACCTTTGCTTGTGAGCATTGTTGGGCTGATACAACGGTAGCGTCAAATCCACTGTCATCTATCACCTCCTTGATATCTTGTATAGACAACTTGCTGGAATCATATTCCACATGGCATTCTTCCGTCATCAACGAAACCACAGCTCTGCTGACACCGTCTAATTTTTCCACTTGTTGAGTGACAGAAGACACGCAGCTACCACACGTCATGCCCTGCACCGTCAAAATACCCTCTGCCAGTACTCTCTCCGGCCCAGCCGCCAAATGGCACTCAAATCCACAATCCTCTACGGCATCCACTACCTTGGCGGCATCGCATTCGTCTTCTTTGTATTTAATATGGCACTCGTTTGTCATTAGAGAAACTTGGCAATCTACCACTCCAGGTATCCCACCTACCTGTTTTTTAACTGTATTAACGCATGCACCGCATGTCATCCCCCCCACGGTAAACGTAACCTGCCTCATCTTGCCTTAGGTCTCTTCTTTCGCTTGTCTTCGTAATTCGAGATGAGCGTTGCAAATCCTACTTATAAGCACCTAGCGCATCTTTGCACCCTGAAAAAAAAGTGTGTGACAAATCGGGGTGTGAACCTTCGGCTGGTGCAGCTGCAGTTAACCAAGCACTATGATATCCATAAACGTACATAATAAATCCACAATGCATGCAGCAACCAGCATATCGCACCTCGTTGCAGCACATCATTTTCTTTTAAATATTTTACACACACATTGACTATTTCTTGTATCCACCGTTACTTGACAAATCGACGCCAATGGACACCAGCTTCTGCTCCAATTTGCGTCTCTGTAGCTCCTGCCAGCGAGCAAGTTGTGCTTGCTTATGTAGCTCGAAACCAAAAATCTTGGGCACATACCTCTTCACAGGATGCTGGGGAACCATTTCTGGGAAGGCTTGCAAAAACATGCCGGGGAAGCTGGTGCCAAAATAGGCACCATCGATGGTGCTGTGTCTTGAAGATTTGGGGATGTACAAGTCCTCACAAGAGGGACAGTAGAGCTTTACGCAGTCGATGCCTGGAACATCATGGAGTCCGACTGGAAGCAGGGGCTGGAAGTTACAGTAGACACGAGGACAGCGTCCAAAATCAGCATCCTTGTACTTCTCACGCATTTTTTGTAGGCCCTTGACGGTAATGATGTACCTTGCGTGAATGAGACCGTAAAACTTCCTCGCATCGCTTTCGAGCTGCTCAAGACGTGCGTGGGACATGCTCTCAAGGACAAACTCGTCGAGCTCATCCACGATGTATTGTACCACCTGGGTGAACTTTGACACAGTCTTCTGCAGATTAATCAGATTAAACCTGTCAGTGATGTACTCCGGGTCCACGTCGCAGAAGTATTCGTGACCTTTGCGACCCAGAAAGAGATCTATCCACATCTCCACGTACTCTGAAGAATCTGTGACTCCCTCCATAGCCTCGTCTTCGTCGCGGGAGCGAACAGCCCCACGAGATCTCTCTTGAGATGATTCTCCCATCTTCGCCATTGCGCTTCCTTACCACCTTTGGAGCTAACCGATGACTATTACTCCCTTAAGTAAGGCTCGCTGGTCTGTTTGCGCTTCTAAGTACCTCCTGCGCTGCTTCTAAGCTCTCAATCGTACGTATTGAAGTATACTTGACGGTTCCCCTTTGAGTTTTCCACAGCGAAAGTAAAATTTGACCAATTTTGAAAGAACATACAAACAAAGCTTGAGGCCAAATAATAAAGGTGGAAAGCCTTACAAAAACTCCAGGATGAGGCTGCTTAAGTATCCATTAGTGGGCCACAACAATAGAGTAGAAGTGATGGTGGCCATAGATCCTTGGCTGGTGACAGCAGACTGCGAAGGTCACGTGAATGCGTGGTCTCAGCAGAGATTCGTCGACGCGGCATTCAATGGGGCCCAAATCAGGGATTTGGCAATTCAATTCAAGTTTACTGTCGAATGGGAGCCTGGCGAACCCGATAAAAATATTGTCTTCCTGTCAGGCGACTCGCAGAGCTTGTTTATGGGCACGGAACATCGAGTAATGTGCTATCGGTCCTGGCAGGATCCCGCTGCGAGAACGCTAGAATACGTGTGCAGGTGCGATGCTCCATCTACCGTCAATGATGTTAAATATGATCCTACTACTCGGGTACTGTTTGTTTTGCTGGGAAATAAAAATGGAATTCTTTTATTTCAGGCAGATACTTTAGAAAATGTTGGGGAAATTGAACTGCCTGACGGTGTTGTCCCGGTAGCCGGTGTCGTGGACCCTATGGGTCAGGTATTCATGGTTATGTGTTCGGACAGGTCTCTCATATTGTACCAGTTCAATTATCAAGGTAGCTATAAGCTCGTACACAAGTTCTCACAGTACGTGCAGGTGAATCCATTACACTATAAGATATCAATGCCACCTCAAGGAGATCTACTGCCCGTGATCAATTCAATCAAGGGCAGTTCACCAACCTCTACCAACTCTACCTTACTGCTCGATAGAAATGACAACTTCAAGATTTCCACTACACTTGTTTCACCGCCTTCTGCTAAGTGCCAGGTGATGCAATTTTCGCCAGTGGTTTACGAGAAAACTAATGCTAAAAAGAACACAAAGGTGGTGTACAATTTATTGGCAACATCTGGCTCTAAAGATGGCTCTATTGTTGTGTGGAACACCAAACGTGTAAAACCGCTATTCAATGCCATACAAGCATCGGAGACTCCTATTAATGATATGGCATGGTCCAAAGATGGACTGAATCTTTACGTCATCTCTAATGATAATATTTTGTATATTTTTGCCTTCCAAGAAAAGGATTTGGGACGGACACTTTCGGAAGAACAGGTACTGAAATTGCAAGCACAAAACAAGCGTTTGAATCCTCTTCCTGAGCGGGAGAAAAAGCCATCTACAAATGCGGAAGTTTCTGAAACACCACCACCAGCTCAAGTTCCGGCACCAGTCAAAGTCGAAACCGAACAGCTACTTTTACCGGCCCCAGAAATTGAAAATAAAAAGCACAGCAGAAAGAAGATAGCACCGCATAAGCTGAAAAAGACTCAGAGCACCTCAATGGAGTTTAACGGTCCTGCCTATAATGTACCGAAAGACTTAAAACGAAAACCCAAGAATGAAGCTAGCAAAGAGCTGAATGGCACTAAGAAAGCCAAGAAAGAGTTAGAGCCAATGGATTTTCTTGATACTGGACTTATACTTCCAAGCGTGGCTTTTTCCAGGGTCAGATTAGATACCCCGAAAATAAGATTGAATTTTGACTATTGCCCACCAAACAACCTTAACCTCATTTTCCAAGTGAGAAATGGGCTTGGCAACGAACAAAAACCAACTATCGTGACGTTGATATCCAAAGCTGAAGAACAAGAGAGGACCCTCTTTCAAGATTTTGTCCCAAAATTTATTACAATGTGCACTTGTGGAGATTTCTTTTGGTCATGCTGTAGTGCCGACGGAATAATTTACGTCTACTCCGATTCTGGTAAGAGACTATTGCCACCTCTATGTCTTGGAGTACCCTGCAGTTTCTTGGAGGCATGTGCTAACTTTTTGCTCTGCGTGACAAGCACCGGCCAGCTGTATTGTTGGAATATTGAACAAAAAAGGCTTTTGTTCCCTATGAATACAGTTTATCCACTGTTAAACCCATCGCTACGTTACTCTGACGACGTTTTGACCAGAGCTGAAAATATAACTCTATGTGCGATAACAAAGAAGGGCATACCGTTAGTGACCTTGAGCAACGGCGACGGGTATATGTTCGACAAGGATATGGAGACATGGTTATTGATCAGTGACGGATGGTGGGCTTACGGCTCACAATACTGGGATATGACTAACACTTCACATCTAAACGGCAATATTGTGTCGAATGAAGATGATAAGAGAAACAAGTTTTGGAATTCCACTGATGCTGAGCAACTGGCATCTACCATTAGAGACGACCAGAGCAGCATCATAAACTTCATGGAGTGCAAAACTAACGATGAACTAAATCGTAAGAATCGTATCAAAAATTTGCAAAGATTTGCAAGAACAATTTTAATGAAAGAAGGTTTTGAAAATATGGAAGAAATTGTGACATTGTCTCATTTGGAAAATCGGCTATTGGTAACTTTGAGATTGGGAGAACATCAAGAGTTTTCTAAAGTTCTCGTGGTTTATTGTATTAGATTGAGTGAATTGGGATACACTGAACGTCTAGATGACGTTTTGCAGTGGTTGTACAATGACGGTAACTACGATACCGCCCCTTTGGCTGGTAATTCGAGAAGAGAACTCCTTAAGGGAGTGCTAGTGGCTTGTGCAGATATCAGACACGTCCAAAGAGTCACAACGGCTTATGCAAGTGCACTGGGCATGGTAAACGATTCATTATAGCTCCTTGAAGCCGAACACATAGGATAAAAACGTTAAGATGAGGTAAAAAAAAAAACAAAAAAAATATATTCTCAAGTATTTACAGTGTAACATTAAATCGCATATAGACACATTACAAACCCACAATATTAGCAATTTCCCTGTAATTTTGGTCGGCTAATTGCTGAGCTTCCTCGGTACCACGCGTTACAACGGTATCTAAATAGTCAGGCTCTTTCATAAACCTAGCAAATAGCTCTCTGGGCCCTCTCAGTTCCTCCACTATGACATCAGTGACATAGTTTTTCAAATCATTGAAATTGTTCATCATGGCAACGTCACGTTCCACCTCTTCCATCGGCTTTCTTTGAATACCACTCACAATATTTAACAAATTAGACACGCCAGGTCTGTTTATAGGATCATAATTGAAACGATCTGTTATAGAATCGGTTACAGCTCTTTTTATTTTTTTTTTTAATAGCGTGGGGATCGTCATTGACATAAATGAGGGATGCTTTATCAGGATCACTCTTTGACATCTTTCTCTCTGGTGAGGATAGACTCAGAATTTTTCTTGTGGGAGCCAACAATGTTTTAGGCAGGGGGAAATAATCTGTCTTGTACAGTTTGTTAAATTGTTCAGCCAGATGTCTCGTCAGCTCCAAGTGCTGGCTCTGATCATCGCCTACTGGAACGTGGGTCGCTCTATAGATTAAAACGTCCGCAGCCTGGAGTACTGGGTAGGAGAATAGTCCTAACTTAACGTTTCCAACAGCTGCATCATCTTGAGTAGATTGCTTGATGTTTGATTTGGATTTCCATTGAGTCATTCGATTCAAATATCCCATTGACGCCAGTGTTGAGAGCAGCCAATGCAATTGGCTATGTTGTGGAATGGAAGATTGATACATCACAGAAGCCTGCGATGGATCGATTCCTGATGCTAAAATGCTAGCGATAGCCTCGTTTCTAAATCTGCGAAATTCTTCGACATTAGGTTTGGGGATGGTTAACGCGTGTAAATCAGCCACACCAAACAGTAGTTTCTGTTGAGGTTGCTTCAAGGCACATAAGTCCTCCCACACTCTTGTAGCACCGAGATAATTGCCCAGGTGGAACGTGCCTGTGGGTTGTACCATACTGAAAATGGTGGCGTCTCCTGGAATATCATTGGGATTTAGCTTGTAATCAATCTTTTGAACTGTACTTAGTAATCTGATCGGCGTTTGGAACTTCCCACAGTTTTTCAGCATTTCTTCTAAGCTCTCGAGAGGCTCTTTTCAGATCTTACCTCGTGTGCGAAATTGTCGATGATACGGGCTTTCTGCTGTACAACGCTTATTTTGTAATTACAGGTCAAAAAGTTTATGAAAGCTTATAAACATTTTCCCTAGACCACCCCTTGTGTTTTAAGAGTCCATCAATTGGACCTTGTGTTAAGTTAATTTTGGGGCCAGCAAGGCTAGAGATATATCTTTCGGGGCCACATACTAGAGACAAGACAGGATGAAAACCTCCGGGTGAATTTTGGAATGGCACTAGCCCAGAGTATTTGCTGGGTGTTGGCATAACTTCCCAAATTTCCTTTAAACGCTTGGATCTATTAGGCTGTTTTGAAGACTCAAAAACATGTAGGTCTATGCGACCATGCTTTTCTAATTGGTTCAAGAACGGTTTTAAAGGCCCCAGTTCTTCAATGGTGCCGCAAGAATAACACAGTAACATCTTTCCCCTCAATGGTGACTCCGTGAGAAGTATCTGTAGCGCTGAAGCTATCCCTGTGCCGGCGGTAAACATTGCTATGTCAATTGGCTTATACTTGAACTTTTCCTCTGGACGAATTTTATCATCGAAGAAAAGATCCCTATTTCTCGAGGCTTCTTCCTCATATACGGGTAATTCATATTCTACGAATGGACCGCTGACTTCTATAACGTGTCCCTCAGGTAATCCATTCAACCATCTTGCAATTTCTCCGTTGCCATACTTTTTAAGGTATAAAAGAAATACACCGCCAGCATTTTCCCCGTCAGGCAATAGCTTTAACTGTCCACTTTCTTTCTCAACATGTAGTGGTAGTGGTGTGTAACTTCTGACTACCATGACGTCTGGTTGCTTGATTTCAATGGACCATAGATGATCAGATCTCATTTTCGCCCACATATTAATTCTTTGCTCCTGCAAAGGTGTCAATTCCATCAAAAAATGAGTAGAATCCACATTTTTCTTATAGGAGATTCGATAGGGCGTGAAATGTTCCGGTGATAATTCGCAATTGGTTTGCCGTTCTCGCAGGTAATAGCTGACGCTTACGGCCACTGCACTTCCTGCTACAAGCCAAAAAGGCCAGATCTTTCTTCTCTGAGGGCTTGTACCATTGAAGTACCTTCTCAGATTGCCTCGTACGACAAAGGGGAATAATAGGGGCCTCATTAGCTACTCTTCAGGCGGTCGGTCTTTTTGCAAATCGTAACATTTCACTTTGGAACATTGAAAAGTAGATTACATTTTAGAAAAGTCGAAGCTCATTTACAAAACACTTCCCATATAACAAGCATTGAAAGATTTAACTAATATGTCAATTCAACCGGTGAAATCATTGAAACTACATAAAGACAAAGTATGGAGTATAGACTGCTCTAAAGGTCTTCTGGCTTCTGGCTCCACTGATCGCTCAATAAAGATCATGGATCTTTCCAAGTACGAACTACTAGACGAGTTAGACGATACTGTGCATAAAAAGGCTATCAGGTCAGTGGCATGGCGACCACATTCTTCACTCCTGGCAGCAGGTTCATTTGATTCTACTATCTCCATATGGACCCGGGAAGAGGAGGAAGATCTAGATAATTCATGGGAAATGGAGCTCCTCGCAATCATCGAGGGCCACGAAAGCGAAGTAAAAAGCGTTGCATGGTCCCACGATGGGTGCTATTTGGCCTCTTGTTCCAGGGACAAGAGTGTGTGGATTTGGGAATCAGACGAAATGGGAGAAGAGTACGAATGCATTAGCGTTCTCCAAGAACATTCGCAAGACGTTAAGCACGTCGTATGGCATCCTCATTTGCCTATATTGGCTTCTAGCTCTTATGATGATACAATCAGGATATGGAGAGAATACGATGACGATTGGGAATCTGCAGCTGTACTCAATGGCCATGAAGGAACAGTTTGGTGCTCGGATTTTGAAAAGACGGAAGAACGGTTAAGGATTTGTAGCTGCAGTGACGATACAACTGTCAAAGTTTGGAGACACATTCGAGATGACGAGGATGATCAACAGGAGTGGGTTTGTGAAGCAACGCTGCCTTCAGTGCACCAAAGAGCTGTTTATAGCGTTAGCTGGAGCAAGGACGGCTTAATCGCCAGCACTGGTTCGGATGGACAAATCGTTATATACCAAGAAGTAAATGGGCAATGGGAAGTCGCCGCCAAGCGAGACCTATGCCACGGAGTTTACGAAGTCAACGTCATAAAGTGGATTGAAGTAGAAGATAAAATAATGCTTGCCACTGGAGGTGACGATGGTTTTATAAACGTATGGGATTGGTCCTCTGATCAAACAAACACCACAAGCAGTAACATGAATAGCATACAAGAAAGCGCAATCAGTAAGTAAAGGCACCACTTGTTGGAATGCTTTTGCGATCTCAATGCCTTGTCTAACTCCCGAGATGCCATCTGGGTATTATCTGAGGCAGTGTATATATTGGCCTCGATGTTGTCCACCATCAAACCTTGCTGCTGCACTACAGCTCCCAAGTCTTTAAATATCTCGTTCAATTCTGTAATACCATTCTCAATGCTCGAAATTTCTTGGTCTCTCTGCTGTATCAGATGCTGCTGGTAGGCGAACTCTTCGTTATTTATGGGTTCACGCTCAACGACCATTTGAGCAGAAGCCTGGCCATTTTCTGCTTCTTCCAGCAATGCGACTTCATTGTGCTGCTTCTGTTCCTCTTCCTGGTCTAACGCTGCCTTCGCGAGAGCATTAATGTCCTTCATGACAGTAGCATATTGACGCTGTGTGGATTGAAACTCCTGTAAAGAATATTTTGCATCTCTGACCAGTTTCTCTCTTGCAATTATTTGAGTTTTGTCCAGCTCGTTCTCGTCGATAGCATCCACTTTGATGACCAGTTCATTTAAGCTCTTGATCAAGCCACCCACTTTGCGTATATTATTAATGGATTTTTTATCAATATTCTCAACCACTTTAGTATTTGTTACATTCCTGTCCAGCAGTGAATGTAATGTATTGATGAACTGCTGGAGCGTACTTATTTGACCATTTATCTCGAACAAAAGTGCAGCAATATTTTCCTTTAGTGTTTCAAATTCGGGAGAATCTGAGAACCTGGGTGGGGCATCCTCATTTAAATCATCTCCAAAGAATTCATCCATCCTGGTGAATTAAAGAAAAGTAGCCTGGCTGGAAGCACTAATTGTCACTAATAGTACTGTTTGAAATTAAAATGATATACTTTGGATTTCCCGTTAGATAGTTGCTCCTTTATTGTCATCATATCCATGTGCGGGTAATAGGATGGTTCGGTGATAAGTACGTCTAATGTAAATACTTATCAAGCCCTTTAGTTATCTATCCTCATCAGACGTTAAGTTGCTAGTAACGAAATACCGCAAGAGGCGTGTTGCTTTTCAAATGTAGCTTTGGTTGGATTAATGCCAGGTGGAAAAGAATTCATCAAGTTGTTACAAAGATCTGCAGACTTGAGGAAATCATGATAGAATGTACGAAACATATGAGACTCTCACAACAGCTTCGAGTACTTGAGCCTCATAAATTAGATTACAAGGCTGAGGTAAAGAGAATAATATTTGATAAAAAAAATAAAACAGGCTTTAAACGACTTGGGATTTGGTAGTTTAGCTATTAAATGGTCATTGCATACTTATAGGTTTCTATGCCTTGTTAGCATGTCATATTGGTTTGATATGGTTTAGTTGGAAGCCTTTTAAATAGGCATTTGCAATTTTAAGTTTTAAAATACTTCTTTTACTGATTAAACATGTTCAATAAATATTGTAAATCATGGAGTTATTTTATTCTCTGAAGCCTTTAACAGTTAATCTGGGTGAAACATTTTGAAACCGTAATCGGTGTGTCGATATTGGCGTAGCTTCCTTTCAAAATCTCACCGAATGACATTGTCGATCCTGTTACTTAATTAAGAGTATTATGCATAACGGCAAAAAAAATTAAATAATAATAGTAATAATAATAACAAAAATAATAGAAACCACAACAAAAAGAAAAAGCAGCCAGGAATTTATGTAAATAATTCAAGTAATTAAACAATTTTCTCGTATTTTTTCCTCCTGCAGCTTTTAGAATCCTTATACATGAGGCCTGAAAATTGCAGCTGAAAGATCTATGAACAATTTCTTGTTACTCCACCTTGTCCATGTGACTTGAAAATTTTTCATTTTTTGCAATGAATCGCAGAGCGTCACATTTCATACAGAGGGTTGGGAATCTTAATGGTAAAGGCTTTTCGAGGGCTTTATCAGTCCTTTCAAGGACTTTATTTGATCTCCATAGACTGGAAATACCCTAAACCATGAGTGGTGACGGAAATAAAAGTTTGAAGGGGGAATATCGCAGAGTACAAACCTCCACGACAGGTGCTGGTGGAACAAGGTCGAAGAAGAACTTCAATAAAAAGGGCAAGGGCGGTACATGGAACAAAGAGGGTCATGCTAAGCATCACGGTGATGATGATGAGTTCAACGAAAAGGAGTTCTGCCTTATTTGTGCTGACAAGCTGCAATATGCTGCTTTATCGCCATGTTCCCATAGGACATGTCATAAATGCTCGTTCAGACAGCGTGCACTTTATGATAAAAAGACATGTTTAGTATGTCGCAGTGAGATTGAAAAAGTAATCTTCACCGAACAACTTGATGCTAAGTACGATGATATTGATAATCATTTCGCAGAGACTAATGAGCAATATGGTATCGATTTCACTTCTCGACAAGTTGCTTCGGATACTTTGGGATTGCTCAAGTTCAAGTGTGCTCTTTGTATCAGAGAGAATCAAAAAGATGCTGATAGAGATTATGGAAGTTTCAACAAATACAAGGAACATTTGAAGGATGAACATAACAAGACAATATGTATGATATGTGCGATGTTTAAGCACGCATTCCCCTCAGAACTTAAAATATATACACCAAATCTGTTGCGGAACCACCAGTCTCGTGGTGATGGTGAGGGGTTCAAGGGTCATCCTATGTGTGCCTTTTGTTCTGGCAGAAGATTTTACTCAGATGACGAGTTGTACCTACATATGAGGGATCAGCATGAGAAATGCCATATTTGTGATAGAATAGATCCAACACAACCACAATATTTCAAAAATTATGAACAATTATTTCAACATTTTAAAAGCAGTCATTACGTCTGTACGGTGCAGTCATGCTTGGACGATAAGTTCGTCGTCTTTAGGGACGAGATAGAACTCCAGGCTCACATTCTGGGTGAACATGGTGATATTATCAGAGGTAAACCTAAGTTGTTTCAATCTGAGTTGTCTACTTTCATTTCTGCACCATCGCGGGTGATTAGGGAGGATGGCATGACCTCCAATATGAATTCCAGTAGAAGAGTGACGACCAACTCTGACGACTCACCCGAGGTCAAAAAATTGAGATTGGAAGAAAGAGCAAAACATTACCTGAATGGATCTACAACTGAGATGGACTCCTTCTTGAAGCTGAACAAAGAGTTTGATAAAGGAAATTTGTCTGCAGAAGCCTTGCTGAATAGCTACAATTCATTGTTTACCTCACCGAATGCAGATGTCTATTTGCTGGTTCGGAATCTGGCTGAAACATACCCGGCAAACTCCAACAAGTATCGTAGTTTGGAGGCCATATATGTGAGACATGAACAGCAGCTTAACAGAAATGCTACTTTGCCGTCCCTTTCAAACGATTCCAACCTCGCACCTACGTTTAACAGCGTCTGGAGCGCTAATAATAATCACATTTCTTCAAGTCACGGTCGCAATGTTAACCCATTGAACCTGCCCAGTTTGAAATCGCCTCCGCCCTCTCACGATATTTTTGCCTCCCCTTACAAAGCGGCATCCTACAAGAATTTGAATGCAAAATCCAACAGATCCTCGCCTGCTCCTACACCAGTAGTGAGAACTGCATCTCCCCAGGCGAATGTTAATAGTAAACCTTCGTATTTGAATAAAAAGCCATCAAAGGCCAGGTTTTCTACAGCTTTGTCGTCTCAAAATAAAAACAAATTGGCAGCATTGGATCTACCTTCACTGCCTACACCGAAGCCTAAAGTATACATACCACCCGTTAATAGGCCGAATATTCCAGACCCGAAACAATGGGGGAAATCGCAATCACCACAGCCGCCATCGCAGGATCCGTTCGAAGAGCTTCTTAGCGGCTCCAATACTGGATCGCCGTCTTCCCAATCATCGTCTAAAAAGAAAGATAAACGAAAACAACTTCTCTTTCATATTGGTATCTGAATGTAGACTCAAGTAGCGGAGCTAAATTTCAGCATGTAATTATATGTTATCATATACATAAACTGCATAATTTTGCAATGTACCGTTGTCACCTCAGCGGTAGTATTTGCTGTCGCAAACATCTCTGTCGGCAAAGAGGGCATTCCTCCCTTTCTTTGCACCAATTCATAATGCAAGACCAACAAAACAAGTGACCACAAGGAGCACAGCTCGGGTCCATCATCTCACTCAAGCATAAGATGCATTTTCGTGAGCTAGGAGGTATAAACGGTAATTGTGATGGATCCGCCAAGTCTACGTGATCCACCTGGAATTCGCTAGGGATTCCTTTGATCTCACCATTAACTCCTAACTCATGTGCGGCCTTTTCATCCTCTCCAGAAGGTTTTCCTGTTAAAGAGTTGCTGGTGACGCCCAGAAGATGTTTGAACTGCTGCAGGGCTAGCGGAAAACCTTTGAACACCCCTTGCGCGAGCAAAAAATAGCCAAGTATTTTGTATCTGTCAGAACTGGATTTCCGAAACTTGCCTTCTTCGTCTTCCACTTTATGTCCAATAGCATATCTCATCCCAAATACTCTTTTTGAAACGTCATAATATGCTCCTTTGAAATAAAACATGATCAAATGAATATTTAAGAGTGTATTGGAAATGTCTTTCCATGAGAAATGTTTATTTGTATCCTCTTCTATGTTTGTTGCCTCTTTATTCCAGCGTTTTAGCAGTCTGGATGCTAAATACGGACCGAGAGTGTAACTGAGTATGAATAACAGTTTTTTGTACCTTTGTACTAGCCTGTTCCCCTTCTTGTTGACATAAATCAGGTCCACGTATTCTTCTCCTAATGTTTTGTTGCCTATTAACGTTGTGAGACTTAAATACAAAAGTTTTACCGCAATTGATATCTCTCGTGGGCGTTCATTCACGTATAATTGTCCCTTCAAATTCTTGACGACTTCCTCAATTTTTCCTGACAGTATGGATTCTATCTGAAGGTCCTTTTGATGTGCTTGGACTTTGGTGCTAATAGTCAGTGGTTGTCTACGAATGTACCAGGAATCACAACTTTTCTAACATACCTATGCTGGGAGCATCTGCGAAAGGCAACAGCAGAGAAGGCTCCACAGTTGACTTTCTAACATCCTCCGGGTTCCCCACATTTTTTTCCATCACTATCTTGCACCTCTACTATACCTTCCATTAAATTTTGAACTCTTCCGCTTCCATTATTCTGGAATGTGACCTTTGAAAATCACGGAGCGTTGGCCCTTTGTTCCGGGAAAAGAGATGCAATTTAGTGTCAAACTTTGAGATACATAAACCACTAGAGGCGCATTAATCATGCCTGTACAGAGCAATCCAGATGCTGTACAACAGCTGACTTCCCAATTGGACACAAATTTAAAGATTACTGATGCGAGCAATTATAACGAAGCACTGAACGAAGTATTAGGTTCACACTCCCCTAAAGATGTGATTCAACAATTGGGATCACAAAAAGTGGAAGAGGTTATTACTAGGTCATATCAGGACCACAGCGAATCCAGGAAACACTTGCAGGATTTGATTGTACAAGACTTGCCCAAATCGCTGGACGTTTTTGAGGAGCTGTCCCTGCAATCCGTGTATACCCTTGCTGACAGTTTTTCTGATACTGAGAGTACTTTGCCATTGTTGGTTGAGCTTCGCAAGCGGATTCATCAGGGAGAGGATACACATGTCAAGTACCTATTAAGCTTGGCATTTAAACTTCTGACAGATTTTAATTATACATTCTCTCAAGTATCTTTCCTAGTCAAGGAACTATGTGATCGCATTAAGGAGAGTGAGGTGAAATCCATCATGTTATTAATATTCACCCAGCTAGATAAACAATATCACGACCAATTCAGTAAGAGGTTTTTGGATTTGATGGATAACTTGATCATTGAGGCTGAGGCTGATGTGGGTAACGATACGCTCTACATGATGGTGGATATACTAACTGAAATTTATCCAGTACTGACCTCATTATGCTCAGAAGTGCTCTTGGGGGCCGAGGTGGTGCAGCTATTTCAACAAAGAGTTTTTGAAAGGGCTGATGAAGACTTCACTAAAAGTTTGTTGCGCCTATTTTCCATTGCGTGTATTGACGAGACTGTAAGGGTCCACATAGCTGAAAATTATACTGGCCTATTAGAGAAAGCACTGGCGCTCAAGTCTTTCAGCGTCTATTCGGTTTTAGTTTTAGTCAAAACGTGGTCTTTCAATAAATTGCAAAATGTTAGCATTACAAGTTTGGCTGATATTTTGATAGAAAATTATCTTCACAATGGGGATGAAGAATCAGAGGAGATTGCAGCCTGTGTAGAAGGTTTGGCTTATTTGAGTCTGAAACCGACAATAAAGAAACGATTACGGAATAACCCCTTAATCTGTAATAAACTAATTCATTTGGTTGATACGAATCACAAAAATCCAAACTCGTATGGTGTTCTTGTAATTCTAGCAAATTTGAGCACATATCCGAAAGATTACAATGCGAGTGGAAGCTTCGAACCGCAGTCAATAAGAGATTTAAGGGCTTATTATGAATTGAAAACACCCTCAACTGGGGAAAAGGAAGCCAGCACCGAAACCAGAGAAGAAGTTTTGGATTTTAACAGAGAGTTTATCTTGGACAAAGAGCTAGTGTCCAATGTGAAAACTGATTACGGTACCTTGAGTCAGGGCTGCAAGCAACAACTAATACGTATTATATACAATGTGACTCGGGATAGAGGATGTCTTCCAGAATGCATTGGTCAAGGAGGGACGAAGATTGTACTAGAATACTTGCTCAACGATCATGATGCTGCCGACTTAATCAGAATATTAGCATCGAGAGCGCTCACCAAGATGCTCATCTTCACTGATCCATCGCTGATCTTTACGAAATATTCTCCGGTGAATGCCATAGGCCCTCTTTTTGATCTCTTACCGAAATCCCCTGCAGAACATGATGAAGTACTTACTACTCCACAGGATGTCATTACAACAACAGACAGTTATGAAGCCCTCCTAGCTCTAACAAACCTGGCATCGTTTGGCGCCTCGGAAGGGGACGACGTCTGTAAACGCATTGCTTCCGTCGACAAATATTGGACCACCGTGGAAAATTTAATGCTTGATGATGAAATACTTTTACAAAGATCCACACTTGAGCTCATCAGCAATTTGATGAGCCATCCCTTACCAATAGCGGTAAAGTTTTTTAATTTTGATAACCCAAGAAGTAGAAAAAACTTCGGAATTTTAGTCAAATTGCTTCAATTGAACGATGTTAAATCACAGAGGGCGGTCGCTGCAATCTTTGCCAATATAGCAAGCACAATTCCGTTTATTGCACAAGAACTCCTGACCAAACAGGAACTTATTGACACAGCGGTCGATGTCTTGGGAAATCAGATGGACGACGCGGATTTAAGACAGAGGTTCATCATTTTCTTTTATTCGTTAGCAGAAACAATTCCAGCAGACAACTCAGGAAAGGATTCCTTACTGACGGGAAATAAGAAGCTTGCTCAGGCTCTGCAAAGGGCTGCTGCAATGCCTGATATAGACCCTCAAATCTCAGAGGTGATCCCCACGATTTTGAGTAATATCAAGTGTCCAGCTAAGACCTAGTCTATACAGATTTCGTAGCAAAATGGAGAAGCGTGCTTGTTCCTTTATTTATAAGAGCACCAATAGTTTGATTGCTATCTTTTGGGTGTTCAGCTGCTCTCCTCAGTTAATTTTCTGAAAACCTTCTTGTTTGTTATTTCATTTTTTCTGTTTGGCAGCAAGATGCGCTGCCTTGTTAATAGTTATTGATTTTGGAAAACAGTGTTAATAATCAAAAAGAGAGAGGCAAAGTGAGACCTCTGCAGCTCTAGAGCGTTCTAGTAAGCCTGCATTAACGATTTGGAAGAGGAAAGGTTTGCTATGACTGATAATGAACCGAAGAAAATGGATGAGGAGGGTAGTCAACCCGCGCCGAATAATGGAGATGATCTGGATGAAATATCCCTATCGTCAATGAAGCCAATAATATCTGGTGGTGAAGATGAAGCTGTTGAAGATGAAATAAGACCCAGGGGGGCAGCGAGTAGTGCCAGTGAAGAGCTGACGGTTGGACAAGAGTCAGAGGAAGTTCTTGATCGTTTTATGAGTGCATGCCAAAGAGGTGACTTGGCTACTGTGAAAGAGGTATTAAACTCTGGGAAAGTGGATGTTAACAAGGATTTTGACAGAAATGAACATGTTACTGGTTTACATTGGGCTAGTATAAATAACCGGCTTGGCGTGGTAGACTTCTTGGTTTCCCGTGGGGCAGATGTCAACATCAAGGCCGGCAACCTTCACGCACCACCACTGCATTGGGCTGCACGCTACGGATATGTTTACATTGTACATTACCTTCTAGAGCATGGTGCTGATCCAAAATTGACAGATGACCAGGGTTTCAATCTGTTACATCTGTCAGTGAACAGTTCCAATATTATGTTGGTTCTGTACGTATTGTTTTTTGTGGTGGACAAGGGTATCATAGAGGTCGATAGTCAAGATCCTCATGGTAGGACTCCATTGTTATGGGCAGCATATCAGGGCGATTCCCTGACAATCGACTCGCTATTGAAATTTGGTGCCTATGTTAGGGTAGCTGATCGAGGCGGGTTTACACCGTTGCATTGGGGTACTTTGAAGGGTCAGCCTCACGTTCTTATCTATCTAATACAAAACGGTGGCGACTTTTTCCAGAAGACTGATGATGGCAAGGACTGCTTTTCCATTGCTAAAGAAATGAACACTGAGTATTCCCTCACGGACGCTTTGCGTCATTGTGGATTTGATTCTAATGGGTACCCCAAGAAGAAGCTGTTGAAGAATAGCCTTCACGCTAAAATCGTGACATTTTTTGTTCCCTGGATATTTTTGGGAGGAGCTTTTTCGCTTTTTGCTCATTTACATCCGTTGTTTGCTATGCCAATTATTCTGCTTTTTGGAATTGTTATCGGTAGAACATTGAATAGATGTGTCCTCCCATGTTACAATGTAATAGGTGTTTCATCAGTCTCGTTAGTAAGGTCACCATTATATTCGGGACTCGTCACTGGTAGTATTTTCTGGGCTGCTCTCGTTTGGATTTTTCAAGTCATCCCATTAACCATGGAGGAGAACTTTGAAGCTAACATTCTGTTAGCTATCACCTTACCAATTGTATGTTATCTTTTGGTCGTACTCATGAGATCCGACCCTGGCCGTGTGCCTGCCGAAAGGGATACCGAGATCATCAGACAAACGGTAAAAGACTTACTAGCGATCGGTAAGTTTGATTCTAAAAATTTCTGCATTGAGACATGGGTCAGGAAACCTTTGAGAAGTCGCTTTTCAACTTTAAGCAACTCGTTGGTCGCCAGGTTTGATCATTACTGCCCATGGGTTTACAACGACGTCGGCCTCAAAAATCACAAGGCCTTTTTATTATGCATCCTTCTGATGGAAGTTTCCATGCTGCTATTTGTCCGTTTGTGCATTGCATATTTTAATGAATTGGAAGATGTATACGAGCAGAAGGGCGGAGAGCCTCATTGCATAATACTAAAAAATGAAAATCTTTGTTTAGGGTACAGTTACGGTCGTTTTACATTTTTGGTATGTGTATGGATTGCATTCCAGTCTGTATGGGTCGGATTCCTTATAGTGGTGCAAATCTTTCAGGTGTTTCAAGGCGTCACCAATTATGAATTTAGTAAATTAATGAAAGAGAGCAGAATGAGTGGTACTGACCCTGTGTTATTCAATGAATTTTTTGGGACAGCTCCAGAGGAATTACTGACCATCAATGGTGATATAGCAGATGGTGAACAACATCAGGATGCCTCGATAAACCAAGCAATGAGCACCACTCGGTCCCACCTAAAAAAGTCTAGCACTTGCTTTGGTATCTGCTGTGCGCTGACTGGCATTGACCAGTGGCTCATGGTTATAAAAGAAACTTTTGGGTTATCTCACTCAGTATCTGGTGCAAAACAATCATTAACGGTGTCATTTCCAACAAACTACGGTTGGAAGACTAATTGGAAGGATTTCTGGCTTACAAGTGATGTTACAGCACCTATATGGCGCAGGGTTTTTTACTCGCCTACGACGTCCAAAGCATTGCTCGGAGGGCAAGAAGTAGATTACTTCAAGTTGTACACGTTACCGCCCAAGCACACGAATTGATCCTTGATCCTATAATTAATAAATTGGTTACGTCGAAGTGGTAGTCATTCATAAGTAAATTTGTATATGCTTGGGTTTCACGTGAAAGGGTCACATTTTAATTGTACAAATTCTTTTGTGACGCGTTAAAAGGACGCGCTGAAAAGCGTCAACAGCTAGCGCCTAATATAAACTGATAAACCAGTTGTAATTGGGCCTAGCAGTGACTCGAATAATCAGTCCAATTGCATCTGCTTGTTATGGGTATTCAAGGGTTGCTGCCACAATTGAAATCCATCCAAAATCCTGTCTCCCTGAGAAGATATGAAGGTCAAACCTTGGGCATAGATGGATATGCCTGGTTACATAGAGCTTCCTGTTCCTGTGCCTACGAATTGGCAGTCGGCAAACCCACGGAAAAATACTTGCAGTTTTTTGTCAAGAAGCTGAGCATGCTAAGATCTTTCAATATCGAACCATACTTGGTATTTGATGGTGATGCCATCGGCGTCAAGAAAGATACTGAAATTAAGCGCAGAGAAAAGCGCACGGAGAGCAAAACTATAGCTGAGAGACTATGGAAATCTGGAGAAAAGAGAAATGCAATGGACTATTTCCAAAAATGTGTCGACGTAACGCCCGAAATGGCTAAATGTATAATTGATTATTGCAAAAATCAAGGAATTGCCTATATTGTGGCACCATTTGAAGCAGATGCACAAATGGTGTATTTGGAGAAACATGGTTTAATTCAGGGAATTATTTCAGAGGATTCAGACTTGCTCATTTTTGGATGCCGCCGATTAATCACCAAATTGAATGATTTTGGTGAATGTATTGAGATTTGCAGAGATGATTTCGACAAATTACCTCACAAGTTTGCAATGAATAAGCTGAGCGATCAGGAGATTCGAGTCATGGTGTGCTTGTCAGGTTGTGATTATACCCAGGGGATACCAAAGGTAGGGCTCATCACGGCTATGAAACTTGTACAGAGGTTTAAAACAGTGGATCGTATATTGTTGTACATTCAACGAGAGGGAAAATTAAGAATTCCCTCCGATTTTTTAGCTGAGTTCGAACTTGCCAATTTCGCATTTCAATACCAAAGAGTATTTTGCCCTCTGCAATGCAAAATTGTTACTCTTAATAACATTCCTGCGAATCTTTTATCCTGCAAAAAACTTTATGAATGTATTGGCAATGTTATACACAAAGAGACAAAACTGAAGCAGTGTGTGTCAAAGGATGAGGAAATCCATCATGGCGTACACGCACTGATTGCAACGGGAGAGTTGAACCCACATGACTCGCACAGGAGGCTCGTCAATAGAGAGCATAAATTACAGCTATCTTCTAAATCAGAGGGTCCAGGTTCACATCCATCTACCGGCTTTAGCATAAATACGCCTGTCATTCAATCTTATTTCAAGAAAATAGAAAAGCCCGTAGAGAAGCGCCAACGACCATTGACTCCTCGTCGTTGCTATGAAACTAGATTGGATGAAATGGTAAAACGTAGAAAATTGGCTGCAGGCGCCAAGGGATGTAATACAAGTAAATTTTTTACTGGCCATGTAACTTCCCAAGAAGCAGCACCCATAGTTCAGACTGTCTCAAGAGACGTGGATAAAAATTCGAAAGAAGACAGTGAAGCAGAGACAATTATCCCAGAATCTCAGGCATTGACGCAAATACCTAGCTCGTTTATTCCGCTGAGCACTGCACCAAGTAGTGTCGCAACCCAGGAAGATGACAGCGAATCTCTAAGCGAGCTTGAAGAAGAACGAAAATCTGTTAGTCCAAGACTCCCAAAGCGCTCAAATACCGTTACAGCGGTAAATTGTCGTAATGCTTTGCAACAGTTCCGCTATTCCAGTCAGAGTAGCTGCTGCGAAGAATTGAGCGAGACTAGGAAACCACTCAGCAACAAGGAGGTGAACAGTAGCCAAGAAAGGAATAATACGCGCCTAAAACGTCAGAATATATTGGTCGCGACAAGAGTCGGCCAAGAAAATGCATCAGCAGCTCGGCCGGCAATGAGATCTCTTTCTTTGTCACAATACATATACAAAGAGTAGCATGCTTTTTTTTCATTTATTTTGTCTTGTAATATACTTGCCTTCTCCAAGGTTTCATGGCTACTATGTATAACTTCAAAAGTTTGATTTTTTTTTTTTCAACTTAACTTAACACTTTGATGTGCTCTTTGGCCATAAATACGAAAAGGTGGTAAGTATTTACAGTAAATATGACAGTTGTCACCCAGAACTACTTGAACTTATCTAACACCATTTGGGAGTGATTTAGCAAACGGGGACACTTTTGCTCCACAAAGACTCGTAGCGGTGCTTCAACTGGTAAGTTTAGTGCACACAGAACATAACTAGCAATCTTCAGCTCCAAATATGTAGGTGTGGTGCAAATAGGGTTAACATCCAATAGTTTTTGAAACTGTGCAAGCACTCTCTTGCAGTTTTCGAAGATAGGATCCAATAGTTCAACCAAACTTGAGGTTCTATAGGATGCGAACGCAGTGATAAGGTTAGCCAAAATTTTGTGACGCAAAGAAAATTCATTCCTTTTAATTAATTGTGCTTTCAGATTCATCGCAACCAGTTTTTTGACCCCTAGCTGTTGTTCTCCTGCATCGAAAGAATATAAGTTCAGAAACTCTTCGTCAGAGATGTGGAATAGAACTTCCGCGACCCAACAATCGTATATAATATGGTCCAGCAGTATTATGTACATCAACTGCTGAGGGTTTTCCACGACTCGGAGCTTCAGCGTTTCATGAATACTCTCGGAAGACCTAATAAATCTTTTGTTGTAACCTTCAACCAAGATGGGGAGAGTTTCAGTTGTAGTGGCCAATGGAGAAAGTACGGCCATACTTTGTCGTGGCTTTTTCGACTTACCGCTTTCCAATCTTGTCTTCTGAGGGAGTTTCAAAAAGTTCTTCTTGCAGAGTGAAAGCTGAGCATACAAACACCAGGGATCACTAGCCAGTAATACATCTGCCTGGTGGAAGACATTGTAGACTCCAAGTGTGAAAGTATTGTTAATGTCATCTTGAAAAGAGTTTGAGCCCTGGAATTCATACGTTCTTCGGGATAACTCATTGGTCATAGCATCATCTTGTTTAGATACCGCAGGATAAGTTTCTAAGGGAAAGTTGTCAAACAATGCCTTAATAGGCCCGGGAATGGTGAAAATTGTCATTGACAGGCTCTTTATTAGCGTGTAACCATAATTTTAACGCCTGAATGTTCAAGTTTATGGAAGCGATAATCTGAAAAATTCACGAACATGACATTCAAAAGGAGATATTCAAGAGACATTAAAAGACAACACGAAAAACATTACAGAAGCTTTTTATATTCGAGGACTTTTAAAAGAAGTTTCAGGGGATATGCTGGCGCTAAATTCGAAGCAAACAAGATATTAGCGGCCTCACCCTTCTTTAAGTTTTTAGCGTAATGCAAAATATCTTCCACAGCTAGGTCAGATTGAGGAGCTAATTTGGAAACTAACTTAGTTTTAATGGCATTTTTTTGCCTCGGAGTTGCCGGATCATAGCGCCACTTGGCAAACTTGGTGAAATTTTTGGCAGGCTTTCCTATAGCTTCCTTAGCACTTGATTGTGCCAATTCCTCAACCACTCTTTCCACCCTTCCGACGACCTCAAGCAAATTTTCAGTTTGTAGCAATTCTCGCGGCACAAATCTTGCAGCTGTATGATCTCTAAGATATGCGGGAATCTCACGATAAAGCTTCAAAATATATTTGAGATCTCCTTCCTTGCCCTCCTTATATACACGCAGGTGATGACTATCTTGCAGAGACAATGCCCAACCATTTTTGGCGAACTTCACATAGGGATATCTTGAAGTGCGGAAAATCGTTTCTTCTCTTCTAAGCCCCCCAGAAGGAGACGAAGGATCCCTTGTCTCCTGGTCATGAAAACTTTTGAAATTTTCAAATGTCGTCAATGTCAAGTCAAAGGCTGCTTTCTCTTTTACCCAGTTTTTAAACGATTCTTGTTCCAATAATCGGGTTTCAACTTGAGATTTTTGAAGGGTAACGATATCTTTTTTAATAAGCTCCAAATCTTGTAATGTTGCCCCATCTAATTCACCCTGAAAGTTTTCAATTCCAGCCAAGGTCGGAACTGATACTACTCCAACATCAGACGCTCCAACGAAATCTATAACATGGCAATTTTTTTTACTACCATGCAATCTGAGCCCCCTCCCTACCATTTGCACTAATAATGTACGAGATCTAGTGGGACGGCACAGTAAGATACAATCAATGGCGGGCATGTCCGTGCCTTCAGTGAAAATTCCGCAGTTTATGAGCACTTGAATCTTGCCAGATTTAAAATTACTAATAATCAAGTCCCTCTCTCGATGCTTGGTACGTGAGGTAACACATTCGGTATTTATGCCATGCGATCTAAACAGACGATACAACGCATGGACATGACTTATATCTACAGCAAATAGTAGAGTTGACTTAAAGCCGCTATTCTCCTCCGCACTTTTGTGCAAGTACGTCCGTAGAACAATTTCGTTCACTTCTGGCGTATTCATTACCTCGGACAATTTATCAAGTTTAAAATCTTCATTGCTAGAAGAAACTTCCACGGCTGACAGATCCATATCTATTTTAACGGTGGTGAATTTGCTTTCACACAGCCACTTGTCGTTAATCATTTCGAGGATTCCCTTGTGATAAATAATTTCATCAAGTACTGTGGAAAGAGCCTTATGGTCTGCCCTCTCAAATGTTGCACTAAAACCGACGACCGGTGCGTCACGGAAATACTCTAAAATACGAATATAGGAGTTAGCCACAGCATGGTGGGCTTCATCCACTATGACTAAGTCGATATCTCTAGGATTGTAACCATCTATCCGCCTTATGAGAGACTGCACCGAAGCAACAATAATATCACAATCTCGCACGTCCTCACACACGTATTTTCCCATTTCTATTTCCAATCGAGCCTGAGGAATAAACTTTTTGATAGTTTCTGCAGCTTGCATGACTAACTCCCGACGGTGTACCAATACCAGTGCCCGATGAAGGCCGGTGCCAGCCATCTGTTTGATCAAGTTGGCAAAAATGACCGTCTTACCTCCACCAGTGGCCAATGAAACACCTATACGCTTCTTGCCGTTAGTGACGCTTTCCATACATCTATCAATGACATGTTGCTGATAATCGCGTAGTTCTATGGACTTCGAATAGCATGTAGGGGATCTAGAAAACGCTCGACTGTATCGCGGTAGCTCCAGCTTAGCCCTTCTGACCAATAGAAATTGAACCGATTTAGAGGCGCATTTACCGTTTCCTAGAAACAGGAGACTGCTTCTCGGTACTATCAGCATTGTACCAGCTTGCGTTAACCTAGGGATAGATTGAGATGAGATTTCTGATAAGATGAGATGAGATAAGATGAGCGTTAATAATAAAATTAGGTTACCCGCACACATGTCCTATGTAACATAAAATTCTACTGTCATCTCGGGATCCTTTTATTTGATTCGATGCACTAACGTCAAGAATGTAGTAACATAGACAAAGTAACATAATTTTGTTCTATACAGTTTTAATGAACATTTTTACTGAACAACTAACTACTCGGTCGGTAAAAATACAAAGCATTCTGTGGTTAGTGGCCTATGCAATACTAACATATTTGTTTTTCAGCCAAATCCTTTGCTTAGTCTTGATTTTTTTTTACCAATAGTTGTTCTGGTAAGTTGAAAATTACAAATATTATGTCAATAACTTAAACGAACAACAAAGTATTATCCAGTTTGCAGTTTTCTAGAATGAACGGTTGTTAAATTGCAACTCTCAACAGAAGAAAATAATATGTCGATAGGTGGGCAATACGTGCACCATCTTCAGGTATCCTATCCAAATCACAGCATTGACCAATAATTAGATGCTCCAATTGCTGTTGACATTAATAAGCACGTGCTCTGCCATGCACAGGTGAATAAATAATACTAGTTGGGTACTTGGAGAAGATGCGCAAATGTAAACAAGACGACGATAATCTTATCAGCGTAAAATCTTCTCGTAGTCTGCCACCATATTGATCAATGTTAGAAAAACGATAAAACTTCTCTAAGGATGCCCCTTTCATATAACGGCATTGCGTTTAAAAAGTCATTTTCATTGATCAACCCAAGCCCAACAATTCATGATGATGATTTACACTATTGAACGAAATTGTTTTTTTTGTTGAAAAATTAGAAATATCAAATTGAGCATCAAATATCTTTAATCTTTTCTTATGCTACTACCTATGGTTGTCCAAATGATGTGAATATCAAGGGTCAATAGACAGTGACGATCTGCCATTATAAGATTGGTGCACGTATGGCCCTGGGGAGCCATAACATCGTGCAGGGATATATAAATCCAGTTACTAGGAGCCCAACTGCCTAAACATTCTTATTATTTGTTCGGAAGGAGATAAATGGATATTCTTGTGATTCAAGTTAAAATCTCTTGATATTGCATCATATAGCAATAGAATACTCGTACATAGTTACAATAGGGCAGTAGTTCCTCAATTCAGGGCTATGCTTTCTTTTTCTTCTGCCTCGTTAACTTACATTAACGTAAAGTGAAGATCTACCGGCCCCATGAAAAATACAATTACGCTTGACTTATCTCGTTTACTGTCTGACGCATACAAGTTAAACCAAGCTTCGGCAAGGAATTTGGTGTTGTAAACTGGTGCCAGTTGGCAATTGAGGCATTGTTCCTTTAACCGTTTTTTGAATTCACTCCGCCAGTTCCCTCTGGGTGCGGGATTGGTACGAAGCGCTTCTGCAAATCATGGAGACCATTGACGTTCAGAGCCGATCCTTTGTGATCCGCTGGGTAGGTGGCATCCAGGGTGATGAAATCGAATACCAGGTAAAGCCCCTCAAAAAGTCTGTGAAATTGGAAATTTATAAAAAGCCCAGGTCGAGCTTAACTGGAAATTCATCAAGCTCCGTGCACATCGTTCCTGATACAAAAGCTCTTTTGGATTACAAGACACGCAGTCTGAGCAATAGAAATCTTTCGGCCGTTTCTGAGGGCAAGACCGGCTCCGATTCCTCTTCTAGTACGCAAGAACCACGCAAATCACTTTCATTGAGTAACATACAGCGGCAATCACAAGAGCTGCCACTTCCTGAAAGACTTGCAACATCTGGATTCACTTTGGTGAAAAGTGTCGGAGTCGTGGCTGGAAATAAGAGAGAATCCGGATTGCTGACAGTGAAAAACAATGATTACTACTATGCGTTTGTCCTCGACAACACGTATTCCAAGAATGCAAAAAAGAAGATATTATTCAGTGCGGCGGTGGTCAGTGGAGTTGAAACGCGGACCACGAGAAGCATGAAGTTCCCAAAGTCCCCGGTGCTGCCTCAAGATACGTCATTTACATTGTCACAGCAGGAAGGTGTATTGAGAGTGGGGCAGGGAAGATATCTGCAAGGGTTTCTTTTCAAGAAGAGGAGAAAGAAACATCAAGGTTTCAAGAAGCGTTTCTTTTCCCTGGATTATAAGTACGGCACGCTTTTCTACTATTTGAACGAGCGTAACCAAACGTGTCGTGGAGAGATTGTAATTAGTATCTCCACTGTGAGTGCAAATAAGAAGGATAAACTGATCATTATTGACTCCGGCATGGAGCTGTGGGTCTTGAAAGCAAAAAACATTGCAACTTGGAAGATATGGGTTGAAGCACTACAATCGTGTTTCGATCAGTTATCGCTGGAGGGTTCTGCATCGAAAGAGAAGCATGAAGATTGTCTCGATCATTCTGAAAATTCAGTACCCCTCAAGCCTGCGAAACAGTCGGACCTGCAATCTACTGCCGTTACTGATTATACTCCTCTACCTGACGTAAGCTACGAGGAGTTTGCTCTTCATCTCAAGCTTTTACAACAACGAATTGAAGAATGTAGAAAAGAATCTCTGTCATATACACCTCGAGAAAGAGAGCCCAGGATGCAGCCTGCCTCACGTGCATCGTCTTCATCATCCACGGAGGAAAGAGCCAAAGAACACCCTTTATCGGCAAGTGATTCTACCGAATCTATTGCTTCGATTACAAATAATGTAAATTCCGCCGTAGGTCATCCGTTGTACCAAAAATTATGTGAAATTGAATCTACGGTAGCTAAGTTCGTGCAGCAAAATCAAATCCTCTTGAGAGACCACCAGCAAGTGTCCAAACAAAATAGAGGCCATCAGGCTACTACGGTATCTTTATTGAGTAATGAAGAGTATTTTGATGCGGCAGAAGATAATGAACATGGAGTGATTATGCTAGACGTAGATGACACCGACGAAAATACTAATGACACCCCAGCATCCCCCATGGATTTTGAGCATAATTTTACTAAATTTGATAAGGGGTTCCAACAGCACTCAGAAACACATTTTCTTCCTGAGCCGCCTCAAGCTTACAAAAGTCCACTGCAGGAGAGACCTGCTTCCGACCGGAGCCCTCTGCAAGAACAACTGCCAACTTTTAACGTGCTAGATGCACCTGAGATAAATCACTCCGATGCTTCGCATTCTGATAAGGATTTATACCCACTGCCCCTGAAGGAATTCATCAAGAGGCGTGACGACGTTCGCGCAGAGGCCACTACACCGCCAAGTTTTCTAGCATTTATGAGGAAGAACGTGGGTAAAGATTTGAGCTCTATTGCAATGCCGGTAACAGCTAATGAACCTATCACTATTTTGCAAATTGTAGCCGAAATGTTCGAATACGCGGAATTATTGTCCGTCGCTGCCCGCAGCAGTGACTCTTCGACATGCCTGAAGTACGTCTCGGCTTTTGCAGTCTCTTGTTTATCTATCTACAGGGACAAGACTAGAGCTTTAAGAAAACCCTTCACTCCTCTGCTGACAGAGACATTTGAGTTGGTACGCGAGGATATTGGCTTCCGATTAATTGCTGAAAAGGTATCACACAAGCCTTTAATTCTTGCGATTCACGCGGAGCATACTGAGTGGGAGTGTAATTATACGGTTATGCCGATTCAGAAATTCTGGGGCAAATCTGTAGAGCTTAACAATGAAGGCACTGTCCGGTTGAAATTCAAAAAGAGTGGAGAAACTTTTGAATGGGTCCAACCCACTACAATGCTAAAAAATCTGATAGCTGGTGAACGTTACATCGAGCCTATTAATGAATTCGAGATTCAATCCTCTTCCGGGGGAAAAGCCACGGTCGCCTTTAGAAGTGCCGGTATGTTTGGCGGCAGATCAGAAGATTTCACTATTTCGGCTATCTCACCTTCAAAAGAAAAAAACGAATTGACTGGTAAATGGACAGAATCATTGAAAGAATCCAAAACTCAGCAAATCATTTGGGAAGTGGGTAAGCTAGTACCTGATTGCAAGAAGAAGTACGGTTTCACGGTGTTTACCTCTAATTTGAATCAAATTACAGGATTGGAAAAAGATAAATTACCTCCCACAGACTCTCGGCTAAGACCAGACTTGAGAGCTTACGAGAATGGCCAAATAGATGAAGCGGAAACTTTAAAACTTAAATTGGAGAAGGATCAGCGTGACAGACGTACACGAGGTGAAGACGCAAAGCCGCAATTCTTCAAGAAAGTGGAAAATAATGAGTGGAAAATCATACGTGGTCCTCAAAATTACTGGGAAAGAAGAAAGCGCCAAGATTGGGGGGGAATAACACCCTTGTGGTGAAACCAAAATTAAGAAATAAAGTATACAAAAAAAAGAAAATGAAAAAATGAAAAACGATTGTAATTTTTTATATTAGCCAATAACGAAATTAAAATAATAGTAAGACAGAAAAGAAGAAATTTGTACTTTTACGACCTAACATGACGATTATGTAAATATCAATAAAGTTAAGCCAGCCTCAAATGCTGTTTGCACGTCAATGACATTGCGTACTGTTTAGCTTTGCCTTTTTTTTTTTTCTATTCTATTCTGTATTCGTGTCGGTTTTTCACCTGGTCAGCATCAAAGCTCATCGCGATGAAGCTGAAAAAAAAATCTTGGGATCGGTCGCAGATCCTAAAGAAGATTTGAGACATCGACTCGGACATAGGCTGTGTTGAAGACCAAACCTAACCAATTGCTATGGTGAATGACAATCTTGAAATAAAAACTATTTGTCCTGATGCCGAGAAATCTCTGTTTACCATAGAGAGCACGGAATCTGACATTCAACGAGAAACAGAAGCTTTCGCCGCCGTTACCTCGGATCAGCATAATACACTGCCTCGCATCAAAATTCTGGGAACTGGTGGTACTATTGCCTCGAAAGGCGCTGATTCTTCACAAACTGCTGGTTATCACGTTGATTTATCCATTCAAGAACTGTTGGAGTCCATTCCTGATATTTCAGGCGTTTGCCAGATAGAGTATGAACAGCTGTGCAACGTAGACTCCAAAGATATTAACGAGGAAATACTTCTTAGAATCTACAAGGGTATATCGGACTCATTGCAAAGTTTTGATGGTATCGTAATCACCCACGGCACAGATACATTGGCCGAAACCGCCTTCTTTATTGAGAGCACCATTGATTTCGGTGATTTGCCGGTGGTTTTTGTTGGATCGATGAGGCCTTCCACCAGTGTTTCAGCTGATGGACCTATGAACCTCTACCAGGCAATCTGTATAGCTGCAGATTCTAAATCTCGAGGACGTGGGGTACTAGTGTCACTCAACGATCAAGTCTCAGCGGGTTATTATATTACCAAAACTAACGCGAACTCCCTAGACTCTTTCAACGTTAGGCAGGGGTACTTGGGAAATTTCTTTAACAATGAGGTTCACTACTATTATCCACCCGTAAAACCCCTAGGTTGCCACAAGTTTAAATTAAGATTGGAAGAATATATGCCAACCCCAAGATTCCCAGAGGTGTGTATTATCTACGCCCACCAGTCTGTTGATCCGGAGTTGGTCGACCTTGTAGCGAAACGTTATAAGGGACTTGTGATTGCTACAATGGGAGCGGGTTCCCTTCCTAAGGCAGTCAATGAGCGCTGTTTGGCTCAAACAATACCCATCGTTTATTCCAAGAGATCGATGGACGGTATGGTTCCTAATGTCAATTTGCCTCATCCATTGGAAGAAAAGACGAGCAATGTCATTGCCTCGGGATACTTAAGTCCAGAAAAGAGCAGGATCTTGCTGCAGTTATGCCTAACAAAGAGCTACACTATACAGGAAGCAAGAAACGTATTTTATGGGGTTTATGGTGGCTAAATTCTCTCGATAGCCGATAAGTATCCTGTGATATTTGATTTCAATCGAAGAGCGCAAATGCACGGCGATTAGCGAGTTTCTGAAAAATACCGATCAAACTGTCGCCTTGAAGGGAAGGAAGGCAAGATAAGTAGTAATATATAATTATAATGGACTTCTAGCGATCATCTCCTGACCGACCAAAGTAAAAGTTCGCAACGAGTACTCCACTATGCAACTAAGTGTTATTGATATCTCAGAACCAGAAGATCAGATATTACAACCGTTGCTTGATGCTGCAGCGAACCAGGGTTTTTTACTGGTGGACGGCCACAATTTCACACAAAAGGAGGTGGATGAACTCTATGCAATTTCTGAAGAATTCTTTACTACCACTCCTCATGAAGAGAAAATGAAATATACAATTGACTCAAGGAACGTTGGGTACACAGATTTCAACAATGAGAATCTGGACGCTCGAAAGGGTCGTGATTACAAAGAAGCTTATAATTTCTGTCAAATTAATTTCGTTACCGGTGCCTTGAACCAAAACTTTAACCGGTCCAAAAACAAATTTGAACCAGCTTCAGCTGATTGCATGCCAGCTTATTTTAAAAAGAGAGAAATCGTCGTCCAAAATATCGTGAAAAAGCTGCACGCGAATGCTCGGGAAATCATGAGATTGCTATCACTAGCTATGGGGGTTGAAGATGCTAGATTTTTTGTCGACCAGTTCGACCCCGAGAAGCCCTCACCAGCGACTTTCAGATTATTACACTATCCTTTAATTAGAAACGATAACAAAGCCATTCAGGGTGATCCAAATATAAGGGCAGGTGCACATACCGATTATGGCGCACTAACTTTATTATTCCAGCGTCAGGGTGAGCAAGGACTGCAATTGTTACTGGATGGGGAAAATTGGATGGACGTAGATTTTGTGGCTACCACACACCAAGGGTTTGCACCTCCACTCGTCATCAATTTTGGAGATTTGTTATCTTACTGGACCAACGGTATTTTGAAAAGCACTATTCATAGAGTAAAATTTTGTCCTGGGGAGACCAGAAATTCTGACCGTTACTCAATTGTATTCTTTGTGGACCCAGAAAATACCACGAAGTTGCTTCCAGTTCCGAGCAAGCTAGTTAGAGAAAAACAGACCAGAGAGAAAGAGCCAATAATTACATCCTTGGAACACTTGCAAAAAAGATTGGCAGAAACTTATGAGAATATGCCTGACTCAACAGCTTAAAGCTGTGCTGTCATTAAATTTGCTATTACTATGTCTGAATCCTGTAGGAATCTTGAACGCAGTGTTAATTAAATTAAGTAACTCGTCTTCCCATGAGAGTCCCTTTCTTGACAGTGCATGTCAGCTTGTCATAAGTATGATTCAACGACAAGCTTTCTCAAATTGAGTTAATTATGTTCAACGTTCGTAGAAACGTTTTAACCAAAATCAATGATCACCTGTATTTCTACGTTGCTTTCTTCTGAAAGAAATGTTGAGATCTGCCGCCGACACCAAGCGGATACAAACCTAGAAGAAAAGAAAATAAATGAGGAAATAAATGAATAAAGAGTTTTTTTTTTTTGATTTTACAAAAATTTTGAATGTGAGAAGTCCTTGATATTATCCACATATTTTGATCAACAGACGGCAGCATATTTGATATCAATTGAATTCCCCTTTGTTTTATGCACTAGCATAATCCTTGAAATTCTCAGGTCAGAAAAAGCAAAAGAGGAAACATGATAGATAGCTGAGTATCAACCTAGTTTTTTGAAGAAAATGACTTTTCTTATCTTTTTTTGGCAGTTATCACCACTAGGCAATAACCAAATACTTTCAAGCCAATCAATCGCGGGATACGTAGTGCATAAGGGCATTATTGGACCCAAGGGGCACTTAGAAAATTGTTGCTCATAAATTCACAAATGTTCGCAACATACATGATGCAACATTTTGCGAAGCAATATATTGTAAGCAGAGAAAGATAAGAACTATTCTCCAAAGGTTTGCATATAATTTAACTCAGACGTGAACAACGGAACGGAATCTACTGTGGAAAGTCCCAGAGAATTGCTACCAGTAATGAAATTTTTTCGTGTTTTTAATAAATTCTTGAGTAACAATTAGTTACTTAGGATATCAGCAACATCATCCTTCCATTGGCACTTAAACACACTTCAGAGCTAAATGATCATGTACATTTCCATTATTTAAATTCCAATTTTTCATTAGCAATGAAATTTTTTCTTGGTGTGTGACAGCGGTGATGTGAATATTAAGGTGTTTGACATTTAAATTCATTTATTTTCACTTCTAATCGATCAACATACCTTTTTCTAGGCTGGTGAAGAAAAGTCAATTCATTTCTAACGTCTTAATATTATTATATTTCATCCAAACAAAGTTCAAGAAGCTCTGTGAGCTGAGTGGAATATTCGACTGCATTACCTCCAAAGAAATGAACAATTATTTACATCCTTTGTACGTCCTGACATGTTATTGTTCAAAGATTTAAACATCACAAATTCGCATATGAAACGAAATAAGTTCGTTGGAATTCGAACTACAGAATTACCTAGGTTGATCTTGTTGAGCATCATGCATGTAGTTCGCTAACTGTTCTATCGTGTTTGGCGATGTGTAAGATTTTAAGATAATAAAAGTAGACTCCGATTTAATACAACATTTCAAAGATATCACAAGGGCACATCCAAATTCCTAATACTATGTCGCATTTGATTACGATAGCAACTTGTAATCTGAATCAGTGGGCTCTTGACTTTGAAGGTAACAGGGACCGTATCCTGGAGTCTATTAAAATTTCCAAGGAAAGAGGTGCCAGGTTAAGGATTGGACCGGAGTTAGAGATCACAGGTTATGGATGCTTAGATCATTTTCTCGAAAATGATGTCAGTCTTCATTCATGGGAGATGTATGCTCAGATAATCAAGAGGCCAGAGACCCATGGGATTTTGTTGGATATTGGTATGCCTGTGCTACATAAGGATGTAAGGTACAATTGTCGTTTACTATCTTTGGACGGTAAAATTCTATTCATAAGGCCAAAAATTTGGTTAGCAAATGATGGTAATTATCGGGAGATGAGATTTTTCTCGCCATGGATGAAAACAGGAGTGGTGGAAGATTTTGTTTTACCACCGGTCATTCAAGAGGTTACTGGTCAGCAGTCCATTCCTTTTGGTGATGCTGTAATTCATACGCTTGATACTTGCATTGGTTCGGAAACTTGTGAGGAATTATTCACTCCGCAATCTCCTCACATAGCCATGTCCTTGGATGGTGTTGAAATCTTCACTAACTCGTCCGGTTCTCACCATGAGTTGCGTAAGTTAAACAAAAGGTTGGATTTAATCGTAGGTGCTACTAGGCGGTGTGGTGGTGTGTACCTGTATGCCAACCAACGTGGGTGTGACGGTGACAGATTGTATTATGACGGTTGTGCTCTAATCGCTGTGAATGAGAGAGTGGTAGCTCAAGGCTCTCAATTTTCTTTGAAGGACGTTGAAGTTGTGACAGCTACGGTTGATTTAGAAGAAGTCAGAAGCTATCGGGCGTCCGTGATGTCCCGCGGACTTCAAGCTTCTCTATCAGAGACAAGGTACAAGAGAATTCATGTTCCCGTTGAATTGGCACCATTATCATTTAGGTTCGACCCCACTATCGCACCCACTAAGTCTAGGGAAGCATTTTACCATATTCCAGAGGAAGAAATTGCTCTTGGTCCTGCGTGCTGGATGTGGGATTATGTGAGACGCTGTAATGGGTCAGGGTTCTTCTTAGCCCTTTCTGGCGGTATTGATTCTTGTGCTACTGCGACAATAGTTTATTCCATGTGCCGCATCGTATTGAAAGAAATCGAGGAAGGAAATGCACAAGTGCTGCAAGACGCTCGTAAAGTTACTCGTAGCGCAGATGATTGGATTCCTTCAAGTCCACAAGAACTGACAAACAAACTCCTTCACACCTGTTTTATGGGGACGGAAAATTCATCCAAAGAGACTCAGAACAGAAGTGCTGAACTCTCCCAAAAGATCGGCTCCTATCACATTGATTTGAAAATGGACAAGATTGTATCCAGCATGGTTGCTATTTTCGAGGTTGCTACAGGAAAAAGACCCATATTTAAAATTTTTGGAGGATCGCAGATCGAAAATTTAGCTTTACAAAATATACAAGCTCGCTTGCGAATGGTTTTGGGCTATTTATTTGCACAATTGTTGCCATGGGTGCGAGGCATTCCTAACACAGGGGGGTTATTAGTACTTGGTAGTGCAAATGTCGACGAATGTTTGAGAGGCTATTTAACCAAATACGATTGTTCTTCAGCAGATATCAATCCTATTGGTGGTATTTCCAAAACGGACTTGAAGAGATTCATTGCTTATGCCTCAAAGGAGTTTGATTTACCTATCCTGGAGGATTTCTTGAATGCCACTCCTACTGCTGAGTTGGAGCCTATTACGAAGGACTATGTTCAGTCTGATGAGATTGACATGGGGATGACTTACGAAGAACTCAGTGAATTCGGCTATTTACGCAAGGTCGAAAAATGCGGTCCATATTCAATGTTCTTAAAACTGCTCCACGAATGGACCCCCAAGTTATCGCCTTCTCAAGTTGCAGAAAAAGTGAAAAAGTTTTTCTTTTTTTACGCAATCAATAGGCATAAGCAAACCGTAATGACCCCAAGTTACCATGCTGAACAATACTCTCCTGATGATAACAGATTTGACCTCAGACCCTTTTTGATAAATCCACGGTTTCCGTGGGCATTCAAAAAAATTGACCAAGTGGTTGCTCAATGTGAGGGTAAAACAGTTGGTAATTTAGACGTCATGTCCGTTGATTAGACCAAATTACGTTTATAGATTTTTCGCATAGTTCATGTATCCAGTTTCGTATACGTACTTCATGCATTTTTTAGCCTTAATTGATGTTTCATTTTTCGAATTCGAAATCGTTGGAACCCCAGTTAGTTTTTATCACAATGTTTTTGGAGTCATTCCGTTTCCAAAAATCTATTAATGTTATAGCTGTTTTGACAGGTACGTCCTCTTGAATGAAGTGGCCAGAATCCTGGAAAACAACTAGCTGGTATTTTCCCTGCATCTGGCCAATAATCAACTCTTTATCAAGATTGTCGTTACCAGCTAATATTAATAGTTTGGAGATTGGCAAGCTAACAAACTTGTGTGACAATTCTTTAAACCACGTGTCCCAGTATGGCTCAAAATCTTTCAAATTCGTGATTCTTACAACTTTACCAGACGATACTTGGTGAAAGCATGCAGGTACGGCCACTTCTGCACTAATTCTATTTTTTGACATTCCTCGACGGATGCTCCAATCTATGGCTTCCTCGTAGTTCTTAAATACACTTGGGGTTTTGCTCAAAAAAGTGTGAACATTTTGCAGTGCGACTATTGCAGCCTCTTCTACAATATCAAGCATTGAGATACCCAAAACTTTCCTTTGCAACGAAATCGGCATTTGGGGGTAGGAAAAAGTGCAAATACTGCCGCCCAATGAATGACCCACAAGTATGAGAGATAGCTTGGCTTTACCGAGCTCTGCAAGACTTGTTTCACAAAAGTAATTAAGCAATGCGATAAAATCATCATTAAAGGATTGGCGATCGTAGACTACGCCTCTATCGGGATCTATTGGACGTGTGTTACCATGACCTCTAGCGTCAAATGCAAAACAGCCACATTTATCACCAAGGTGGGTCATCAGCTGTTTTGCCAATGTGGCAAACGACAGGCCTGATGATCCTGCACCATGATGCAGTATAAATATTGGAATTGATGGGGCATCAACAGATTTGGGTAAACTATAATATGTGTTGAAGTCCAAATTTCGATCTTTTAATCTGACATACTCACAGTGGTCGAAAAATTTATGCCAAAGCGATTCCTCGACGGAAGAACTTTCTTTCTCTAAAGGCGTTTTCCATTTCATAGATTTGTTTTTGATATGTGATTTCATTGAAGGCAACTCCCCTAATTCGTCTTCTTGTTCGGCCCCATTATCGACCAGCATACTGGCTTGCTCCAATTGCTTTAATAGTAGCTTCCTCCGTATATCATCAACCATGATTTCCTGTTCTAGACATTCCTACATCAATCAGATCCTGTAGTTGCTAAAGTTAGGCGTCGTAAAGGAAGCAATGTTGAAGGCTAACAACTACTCTACAGGAAACTCAATAAATCATTGAAGACGAGTATATATGCCTTTTGCAAAAGATTAACGCACAGTCCAACCGTAGTCGATGTTTTGAGTTCGATGATTCCAAGTTACTTACAAAGAGGTTACGGTATATTCTTAAGTATTTCCCTATGACTAGTAAAATTGACACATGGCTACTTGAAAAACTCCTTCCATAGTGAAGCGTTGTTAGCATAATAGCTCGTATTGCCTTCTATTAGTTCAAGTGTTTGATTTAACACTCTGTCAAACGCAGATATGTCAAATCCTTCAAATATCAACTTTATCTGCTGGACGCTGTCTTTGCCGCGACAGTACCCAAATGTAAAGCTTACAAATCTCGCAATTATGACTTGATTGACACTCAGTCGATTAAGCAATTGTCTTCCATACTGCCTAACCGATTGCAATATAGTGGAATGAATGAGAGGATTATCTTTCCAACCTTCTGCCAAAAATTGTACATTCATCTGTTCGATCTTGAAAAGCAAAACAAAGCAGGACTCAAACAAATGGGGATTCGTGACGCCCCCTAGACTTCTCAATATAATTTCTACCTCTTCTAAGACAGCCTTATCCAGCCATTCTACAACTCGGTCGAATATAAGTCTCGTAGTATCCGGCTGACTCAAAACGGTAGTTAGAACTATAGCCCTGTTGGAAGCATTAATGTTGCCCTTAAGAAACAAAGCACGAGCAGCTTCAACTACCCCAGGATGGGACAGCTTGCCCGCTGTCGTCAAGATTGAGTCATAAAACTGAATGCTAGAATCAGGGCAAGAAGCGCCTTCTTGATTCTTCGAGATTGTTGCGCAATTCCTGAAATATTCCAATGCTTGTTCAATCCATGGGTCAATTAGGCGCAATATGTATAGATCAAAATTTGCGAGAAGTTTAGGGTCAGAAGGAGAAAACATGACTGATCTAATCTTCATCAAGCTGGTATTAATCATTTTCCAAACGTAAACGTCCTCAGAGTTGTGTACCATCATTATTCGAGAAACCAGATGCAAAAAATTCGCCAGAGGACGTAAAGCAAATACATCTGCAATGAGACTCATTTTGCTTCTAGAAGATAAATTGATTAGGTTATCGCACAGTGCCTCCATCAACTTCGGTGTTTCATAGATGACGCGGTAAAAAGCGGCCCCATCTGTATTCAAAAGGTTGAATTTTGATCCAGCTCCGCATTCGATAGATTTGCCAGTGAAATCCAATTTCCGCAAAAATTCATCGTCTCTGGTAAGTAGAAGAGGCACCCACCAATATTTCGTTTGCTTGATTTCCTCGCAAACACCGCACTGTCGCTGGCGAATATCGAGTTTGTCGTTCGACTCTGTTACTGTTAGCAAAGGATATCCAGATTCGAGTAGCCAAGGCCTTATGTTCTCCAACATATTTACATGCGATACCTGGTAAATGCAATCAAACAAATCTTCCATGGTTGCATTACCCCATCTGTTGCGCTCCAAATACAGCGCTACGCCAGCAAGAAAGTCCTTTTCCCCTAAATACCTGCTAACCATTTCCAGGACTGAACATCCTTTGAGATACGAAATAGTATCAAAAACTTGATCAATATCTTTCGGATCACGGAGAGTCACCTTTACAGGATGTGATTCCCTGAGGGCATCCAACGTTAATGCAGTTTCGTGAGAGCGCAACATCACTATGGAACGAACATCCCAATGGGGAAAGAGCAAAGATACCGCATACCAACCTACCCAAGTAGCAAATCCTTCATTCAACCATAGCTCATCCCACCATTGCATCGTGACAAGATTTCCGAACCACTGATGGGCAATCTCGTGGCACACAACATAGGCAACTTTTTCTAATGCTGCCAAGTTCGAATCTCCCCCATTTTTGTAATTTGTTAGTAAGGCGCTAGGCCTAAATGTGATTAAGGAGAAATTCTCCATCGCATTGTGCGAATAAGATTCGACGCATAAAAGATCTAACTTGGGCAACGGATATGGGATCTTGAAAAGTTCTGAAAAGAGATCCACTGCTTTGGTCGCTACTGACAGTGCAAATAGGCCTTGATTTCTTTTGCCTAGGGACGTATATATCCTGATAGGTAGCACTCCCGTTGTTTTGGATGTACCGTCGACTATCGAATACTGGTCCAATGTCGGATAGATTTCCTTCTCCGTTTTTCCCTCAATGAATTCGAATTCACCAATCGCCCAGGCTACCAAATAGGTGGGCATCAGTGGTGTTGTGTGAAAAATGTGCTCCACTTGGCTACCTCGACTACTCCTTTTCTCCTCCGGCATATTGGATAAAACCGTGTAACACTCTTCAGCAGTGATAGAAACCTTGAAAGTAGCTTTCTGGGCAGGTTCATCGACACAAGGAAACGCTCCTCTGGCATCGGTAGCTTCAAACTGGGTGGAGAGCATGACTTTCTCCTTTCTGCTCTTATGCTCCTTATATTTGGAACGATAGAAGCCCGACATATTGTTTTGAATAACACCCCTGTAGTCAATGTGTACGCTAAAATTGCTGCTAATGGGTTCGGCCACGTTTAGAGTAATAGCTTCTAATCTAGAATTCGTTTCGCAAGATAGCAGTTGCAATGTGCGACCATCGCTAACTAACCTTATCTCTGCAGAGTCGATTACAAGGTCCCTCACATTCAAGTGTATTTTTTTCGAGGGTTTGTTGCATGAAAAGTGAATTTTGACATGCCCTGTGAAGATTCTTCTTTTGTGATCCAAATTGCTCAGGGAAATCTCATAGCTTCTGGGTCTAAAGTTGTCTGGCAATGTGAAGGCCTTCTCGCTGTTAGCCATTTTCCCCGAATTTTTTCGTATCTTTTTATTTTTTTATTTTATTTTAGGTTTTTTATTTTTTTCAGGATAGATTGAAAATATCTAATCTAAACGCTTCGCACCTGGATACTTCCTATCTGTTCATTACTTTGTAGCCTTTTTAATTTTCAAGATTAATTTTTTCGCTTGGAAAGTATCTGCTTATACTTCATTTCGTATTAGCGATAATTGCAGAAAAAGAGTTGATAATATTTCAAAGTTTCAAAAATTGCACAGGAAAAGTGATTACTACTTGGTGGATTCTTGTCTGAGCGGCTTTGTCAGCATGTGGGGTTGTGCGCCAACAATATTACTCACAGAATGATGGACTCGTATGTTTCCATGATTACAAAAATGCTATTCTGACTGCTCGTGACTTCATTTAGCGACGTTTGTTCATGTGCAACCGCAATTATCCCCAAAATGCTACATCGCCTGTAGAGTGAGCAAATATACGGATTATCTTGTATTATTGCTACATGCGATCGCTACATGCGATCTTTTTTGCAAAGATTTATGCATGGCTGAACCTGTCCGTGCTGGTATCTTAATAACTTCCTCCGTCAGCATGCGTTTCTGGCTCTCATGACTTCGATTTGTTTCAAATTTTTTGTAATATGGCTTCCCTTTGAAGCATTTAACGAGTTTGAATGATCTAGTAAGATCATAGCATGACAGAACAACAAAAAAAATAAAAATAATAGATAGCTTGCTTAGCTGCTTGATATCTTGGCTGAATTTTCGAGTTTTATTTATTTATGGACTTCGTTATAGACAAAATATGCAATTTTGGCATACCTGAGACGCTAAGCTCAATGTATTGACGTGCAACGGGTAAAATGTGTTAGAAGTCGTGTATTCGTAGTAGCAAAATATTGCAAGTATTATGAAGGATTCCCTGAAACAAGATTCAGTGATCTGCGGACTGGTTTCGAGATGAGACAGACGTCGGTTAAAATGGAAATTGTAATGTTAACCTATCATGGCTTCAAAAATGATGGACTTTTGCTTCTTGATATATAGCATGCTCAGCGAGAAATTTTCGTTTTGATAAACACTTAGGCTTTGCATTTCTCTCTCACTCGAGGGTATCGTTCAAATATACCTGAGAGTAGCCTGATCAGATCACGCCGGGAGTAAGACAGTGGAGCCCTATTATAGTACATTATTTTTGAAAAAAGAACAAGGCAGGTTGTACCCAAAGGATGAAAAAAATTATGAACCATCGCATCCCCATGAACTTCTGCTATATAATCGGAGAAGTCTGGTTGAATAAAATTCAAGAAAGCTGCATCATTTTTTTCTCTGATTGAAGGATTGCCAAGAGAGATGTAAAATGCTCAACAATAATTTTTTTTTGGTTGTTCGACATTCTCATTATGGTAATTCTTTACTCTGACTACTGCAGAATGACATCAAATTGCTTGTTGTTCATTTATCTTTTTTTTCTAGTATTAGTTTTTAAAAAGATAATCAGGTTAATTTGTTGGAACATCTCGAGCTGACATATGCATGAAGCATGCTGAACTACATTATGACAGTTTATCAGCCCTTTCTCATCCTCGTAATCGTATCTTTCCGTTGGTGACGGACTGCTGTTAAAATTTTTCGACGTGTTTTGACGGAAAAAAAAACTGAACTCAACATACATTATATTGAAAAGTAATACCATTCGTAAACAACACCCCAGCTACCCCATGTTTCGCAGGTCATTTCACCAATCTAAGGTGTTGCCTCGTACCAAGGTCTGGTCTGATTTAACTGGTTCAAGGCCGCAATCGTTTTCAATCCCAGCCGCATATATCAAGAAATGCGTATTGGAGGGAACACCGGCACAAGGACCGCCGTCCATCAAGAGAAGATTCAATAGAATTAAGTACCGCTCCCCTGAGAAGATAGACGAAACATTCAAAATTTGCTACGATTTTATGGAGTCCAGGGCGGCCCAAGTTTACGAGAAAGCCTCGCAAGCTCACACTGAACAGGAAAAGGAACAACTGCTTGCGCAGGCAGAACTGCATAACCCTGAAGTACAATACAATTTCTTGTACCACGAAAAGCTGGAAAATGACCCTAATGTGATTGACTACGAGCAGCCTGTTTACAGACTGTTGGGTAAACAGCACTGGGAATCTTATGGCCAAATGTTGCTCATGCAGCGACTAGAAAGTTTGTCCGTGATCCCCGATACATTACCCACTCTAGTTCCTCGTACTGAGGTCAATATAAGGTTTCCTTACTCCACTGGTGTGAACAAGTGGATTGAACCGGGTGAAATACTCTCCTCTAACGTCACTTCATTACCACCTGTATTCAAGATTCAAGAGTTTGACCTGATCGATCCTTCAACTCAATATACCATCCTCGTGGTCAATCCCGACGAGCCGGATATAGTTAATGACACTTACAAGACCACGCTGTGCTACGGATTGGCCAATATTAAAGTTAACTACAACGACAACATTGTGGACTCGAGAAAATTTGACGAATCTAATAAAATCGTTGACTATTTGCCGCCAGTGCCCGAAAAAAATGGTGGTATGCAACGTTTTGCCGTGTGGGTTTTTAGACAGCGTAGGCCACTCGAGGTTAAGGAATACTCTAGGAACAACTTTGACATCAGGTCCTTCGCAAAATCCCAACAACTCATTCCTGTTGGAGCTCATGTCTGGAGAAGTGAGTGGGACTCGCACGTTGCCCAAGTAAGAACGAAGTACGGCCTCCCAGATGGCCGTGTGTTCAGCAGAACTCGTACCTGATTCCTACTGGATTTATACTCTGTAAATAACAAAAGAATATTTCATGCATCAATTTACACAACTAACCTCTGCATCTCTAACTACTGAGCGAGTCAACAGCCTGCAGAATGACTGCACTAAAGTCTAAGTTTGGGTCCTCTAAGTTGATATCCTTGACGCCCTTCTGGTTTGCAGATCCCTGCAGCTTACCGTATTCAACACGCGCTTCCTGCACAAGCTTTACCTTCTTTTGGAAAGCCTCCTCAGCAGCATTTTGGGCAGCAGCGCTCCTGAGGCCGATGTCATTCTTAAATCCATAAAACAACCCCAACCCAAGGGCGGAGTATCTCAAAACATTGACCGTAGACATTTTCTGGGACTTCAATTCTCTTAAATACTGCTCTTAATGCGCCCAGAGAATATATTTAAGGTCTTTAACAGCTTCTTAACTTAAAATGAGAAGTTAAAGCCCTCGAGTTGCTCAACCTGGACATCAAAAATGTTGAAATTTTTTCAATGAGCCAATCACCGTGGAAATGTTCGACTCTCACAAGAAACGAAAAATGAAAAACGATTGATGAGCTACTTAGAATGAGAGAAGGTTACAAGAGGGCTTTCGAGACTTTGCAAGGTTAAAATGTTTGCGAAAGCTGGGCTAAGGCCTGCATGTTCTGGTGTAGCTCGAGGAGCTACTCGCAGGAGTGCTCTAGGCCCTCAGTGGCATGGTATGTTGTGGAGTATGGTGGTGATTGTAATGTTTCTAGCATGGGCACTAATGCAGTTCGATTCGACAGTTTACGCTCAGATGCGTCGTGGATTCTCCTCTGGAAAGAATTTTTGGAGCGCCAGCGGTGGCGAGGGTGCTGGGCCTTCCCCAGATGGATCAGCTTCTCATCAGTTTAGTTATAAAGCTGTGGTAGCGTATCAGCCCAAAGACAGGGATGATCCCCTCTATAAAACTCTACAAGGAAAGCAATCTCCCACGGGCGAAGACAATTTTTTTATTAGAATCAATAGCCCTACAGATTACTATGCTGGAGTGGCTGACGGTGTCGGTGGTTGGGCCGAACATGGTTATGACTCTAGTGCGATCTCAAGAGAACTTTGTAAGGCTATGAGTGACTTTTCTGCTGAGTCCAAAGGGCCTCCCAAAAATATCATTGATCTGGGCTACGACAAGATTAAAAAGGATGGTATTGTACAAGTTGGTGGAACAACTGCCATTGTTGCTCATTTTCCACCAGATGGAAAATTGCAAGTGGCAAATTTGGGGGACTCCTGGTGCGGGGTGTTTAGAAACGAAAAGTTGGCGTTTCAAACCAAATTCCAAACAGTGGGATTTAATGCACCATACCAGTTAGCTATTATACCCCAGAAATTGCTCGTAGAAGCTCAAAGGCGTGGTAGCAGCTACATTAGAAACCAACCTGCAGATGCAGATGAGTACACTTTTCAGCTGCAAAAGGGTGATATAGTATTTTTAGCAACTGATGGTGTTACCGACAATGTCGCTACGGAGGACATGGAACTGTTTCTTAGGGATCGTCAGTCCCTGGTGGACTCAAATTTACAGCAGGCATCTAATGAATTTGTATCCCAAACCGTTCAATTGAGTAAAGACCCATCATTTCCTTCAGTATTTTCCCAGGAAATTTCTAAAATGACAGGTAAGAACTACAGCGGTGGTAAAGAGGATGACATAACGCTGGTTCTTGTCAAAGTTGAATAGATTATTTACGATTTATAGGTGGCGAACACGCTAGTCAAACGTCCTTTGCAAAACTATGTTTTTAATTTTCTCGCGCTCGTGCTTTAGTCTTTCTTCTTCTTCCAGTACTCCAGACACAAAGTCGACGTTAGATGGTAGTCTCAAAGTGCGAGACTGCGTCTTCCTGCCAGACTTATTTAAAAATGTAAATGCAACCTTCTTGGGACCATTTCCATTATCATTTGCACTAGTCCTAGGTTCACTCACGGCTGTCTTCGAACTAATACTTGTTTTTCCCTGGTCTATATAAGGGATCTTGGCAGTAACTACCTTCTGATCCTTCCTAGAATCCATCGAGTCCTGCATGATTTTCCGTAGTTGCTTTTCTAAATCTTCTTCCATCTTACGTTCCTTCTCATCTTTCATTTTCGCTTGGTATTCGTCATACATTCTCTTTTGCTCGATGTCTCTGTCAACCATGACATCTTTATAGCTATCGTCCTCAACTTCATCATTTTCCTCATTTTCATCTTCCGTTTCCTCCTCTTCGTCGCTCTCGTTGCCATCAGCTTCCTCACTTTGATCATCAAACTCTTCGTCTTCTTCTGCTTCCTCTATTGTATCTTCTACCGCACTAAACTCGTCCTCATATTCATCTTCTTGTTCTCTATCACGGTCGCTTTCATCTTCTGAAGAAACTTCGTTTGCATTGTTATTAGCAGTCATTTCGCTTGTTGGAGAGTTAACGTTACTTAAGGTTTTCACCATAGAAGTTAGTTTTGTAGCACTTTCTTGCAAGCTCTCTGATGTTTCGAATCCATCCTGATCTGAAAACTTTTGAAATGTGGTTTTCAGCCGAAATTGAGTCTCTTGAGGCAAAGGCTGCTCTTTGGTAAATGTATAATATTCAAAAAACCTTAAGAAAAGAGGTAACTTTTTCTTCAAAGTCGACGTTGTTCGTCTTAAATTCAGTAACATGGTAGCTATTAATTGGACCTTGAAGTAGTTGTCAACGTTATCTATCTCGTTAGGACAAAATAAATATGATCCCTTACCGTCATGTCCATGTTTCATGATCATATACATGACGTCTAAAAGAATGTCAGGTTTTATTAGTCCAAAATTATAGATTTCTGTCAAGTATCTCACTTCCGCAACTCTATGCATACTTCGAGAAAAATCGTTCACCTCCAGATCTCTTTCCACTTTTTCAAACAATTCATCAACGCAATCAATGACGAAATTCCTTTGGTATTTATAGAGTTCACTCAAAACCCTGGCCAATAATGCGATGTTTTGGTAGCTCAATTCTTCAGGCTTCACGAAAATATCAAACAATGTGTCAGTAATTTCTTTGTCTTTCCAATGGGCTTTGCGGAGAAGTTTAATTACACGTTTGGCTTCAAAATATTGCAATTCCCTCCTGATTAGGATATGATAAAACTGTTGTTCAGGCAAAAGTTCTCTCGTAGAAGCGTTCAAAGATTTAATTGAAGGTGGATAGACCAAAGTAATTAAATTGTCCATAGCACCCTTCAAATTCATGTTTAGCTGTCTGTCCCGCTTTTTTTCTTTGAGTAAACCCATCATCTTTTCCATGTGTGGTTTATATTCAGGTTTGTTTATTAAAAAAATCCCCAAATGCTCAAAAACAACCGTTAAGATTTCAATATTATTTGGTACTTGCAAATTTATTATCAAAGTTCTGATTTTATGAAAAATCATGTAAACGGGAAGTTGCATGAATTTCACCATCTCAGAAAAAAAAATAATATTCTTCACGTTAATCTTGCTTGAGTGCAACTGACTACGAAAGCCGGTATCGATATATGTAACAAATTCTTCAATCAGCTCTGGAAAATACTTGGAATTCGTTGAAAAAAATCTTGCGTAAATCCTTACCTTGCTCCAATCCTTACTCTCGACGAAAAATTTGATCAACCGCTTTCTAGTGGCCTTGTTATCCAAATTCTGCGACCAGTAAGCCACAGATAGTGTATCTATAGCTTCTTTGCTTTCTGCTTCTTCCAAATCTTTGAAAAAGGTATTTACCTTCTCGTTTGAAGAATCAGAGTTATTTTCTGACGACTGATCATGAACGTCGTCAATATTTGGCAAAACTTCATAAAATTTTCTGACTTCTTCATTTTCCCAAACTTTTTGACCTGGAGGTGGTACTGCATTTGTAATGAGCGAAGGTTTAATTTCTTCTCCTTCTTTAGTGTCAACTTCATCATTCAGTTCTGGAGCTTCCAGTTTAAAAAAATCTGCCAGAAGTAGGGCCACAGATTTGAATTTTTCGTATTGCGGAACGATGGAATTGTATTCGTCGAGAAAATCATCAGTTTCTTTGCCAGTTCGTATTTGGCATTTTTGATGCTCCTTGATCAATTTTGTGCTTTTCTTCTTCAACTGTACGGCTTTAATAAAAACTGCTTCTGTATACTTTCTGAAAAGTGTTCGTAGTAAGTTTTTCAAGTCTTTGTCATAGAGATATTCGTCTGCAATATTGTCATCTTCAAATAATTGTGGATACTTCTTGACGAAGGAACTTGCAATAGCTGCAGAATATCCCAGGTTAAATTTATAAGTCAAAATTTCTTTCAAAATACTAAACAGCAGTGGCTCCTTTCGAATTGTCCGTTTTCTGAGAAATGCAGGCAAACCCTCTTTCGATGTGACGTTGTCCAACGAGGTGAAAACTCCAACTAAGTATAACTCGGTGAATACTTTTAGGTTCGTCTTGAGCTTGTTGACGTTCGCTATGGCTTCCTTGTCAGAAATGGAATCATCTTGCGGATACGCAAAATGGTTAAGAAACAATTCTAATAGGCCGCACGTAAACTGTGCGTTGAACCTTTGGTGCAACCCACTTATGACTTCCACAGCAGCGGCCACATCGTCAGATTTATTTGAAACATTTTGTAGCCCTTCATCTGCAGTATTAATAATCTCAGAAAGATATTTACCTAATGATACTTCGCCTAAATCTTTGAGCAATAACGTTTTTGAATCCTTTGTAATTCCCAATTTCAACTTTTTGATAAAACCTGTGTTTCTTTTAATGCTGGAATCCAGTTTGGCTTGTTTTAGGCAGAAAACTTCTTCTCCGGTCCATGCTCTGGCATTTAGCTCGCTCAACTTTAATCTTTGTTCATCCTGATTAAGAAGCAGCGTTCTTTGTTAGTAATTAGTACAGACGTAAAAGAAGGCAGCAAAAGGTAAGTCCCACATACATCCATTCCCGTTCGCAGGACTGATTCACGAAAACGGTTGCTTTACGATCTTGACATTTACTGTTCTATCCGGTTCCTTTGACTTTATGAAATTTGTGACTCGGATGTTGCAGGGTAAAGAGTGTTGCCTAGAAAAATATGCTGGAAAAAAAAAAAAAAAAAAAAAAAAAAAAGGTATATATGGAGGTGGCACCTACTTACATTTTCAGTGAGTAGACGTCTAGAATCAACTTTTGGTTGAGATTTCTTAGCTACATAATCATGAGAATCCTTGATCGCCAAGGTTATTTTGTGTTTGAGTAATTTGTGCATTTAATTCATTTAAATTTGAACTGAGAACGGCAACTTCGTCAAATTTTCTCTGCTTTTTTGCCTCTTCAATCATGGATTGTACTAGAAATTTCTGTTCCTTGAGAACCATTAGTTCCTCTCTATATTTTTTTACTTCCGAGATGGTTAGATTATTAAACAGTAGATCGGTGCTCTTAAGTCTCTGCGGAAGAAAAGGTGCCGAGGAGTCTTTGGAAAACTCATTTTTCATTCCTGGTACTTGTTTTAGGCGAAGGATTTTATCGTTAATAAAGCCTGATGAAGCTGATTGAACAGAGCGCTTAATTTTGGCCTCTGTAAGATTCGTAGGTACAATACCAGACAGTTGTCTTGTAAGACTATTGTACATTGCAACAGTTCTCAATAACTTAGTTCTGAGTCTTTTGGATTCTCTCATATCCTCTTGCCGGGGAAGGTTGTCTATAGTCTTTGGGTCATCCATTATTCCAACGAACCCTTCCATCTGACCTATAATAACATTTATGACTTCAGAGGTACTCTGAAGACTTTCACACAATGATATCAATTGCGGTTTGGGCCTATGAAGATCTTTTTTAAATTTACGTTCGCCATAAAGACTTTTAATGCAGCGGTAACACAGTCTTAACGTATAATCAACATTCGAAAACTTTTCTATTGGCCGCTTAAAAGGAAGATCTATAGCGGCATTTGCTAAACACTGTAGAGAGATCTCATTGGAGCAACCAGTAACATCTCGATTACAAACCACATTTCCACATAATCTACAGTGATGCTTCCTAAAAGTTAGCCCGAAAGGCTTCAGACACACGAAACAATCCAGTACACTTCTATCATCTCTCCAAGGAGCAACTGTACGCTCTAATCTGGAAATATCATTCCCCATAGTGAAATTAATGAAAATACTTCCCCTATATTTTTCGTGAATATCAGCAACTCCGTCTACTAATCTGACAAGCCTGTTTTCTATTTGCAAAGTACGCAGGCGTTCATCCTCGTTCTTTTTGTTTCGTAGATTAACAAAAGAATCTGTAACATCTAGAAAACTGCCATAATCACAATAACCAGGTTTCCCGATGAAACATTTGCAACAGCAGGCATACCACTTTCCATTTGTAGGATCATACTCTGCTTTTAAGTTCAGTTTAATAATATTTCTACAGTGTGAGCTGCAGTATAACTTACCACATTTTCTGCAATTTATCAATCCTTTTGCCTTTTTGAATGAGATACCACATTCGTGGCAAACGGTACCACCATAGTCTGCCTTTTCCCAGTGTGATTTTTTGATGTGTTGGATCTTTGGCGTCCTCGTGTTACTGTCAGGATTATTGATGGTCTCCGCGCTTCCATCATTAAAGCCGTGGTCAACATCTAAGTGCTTATTTAAAGCCGTCAAACCATCAAAGCTGCTACCACATACCGGACAGCTGACTCTGGTTATGTTCAAACCCTCTGAGTTACTTGAAGACCTTTCGACGGGCATAAGAAGATTCTGGTGATGACAAAATTTGTTTTTGGATCTCCGAAGAATTTACCTTTACGTTCAACTTTCGCCGGATAGAAAATACTAACTGCCTGATTTCAACAAGACGAAGAGAAAAGTAAAAGGTACGGTATTTTAGCACCCATCCAAAAACTGGATGAATTTTTCACCAGCTAGTCACCATGGGGGATGCCGCGATGCTCATTGGGCTGATTATAACCGCGATAGTAACATTTCATTGGTCATATAGCAGCCTTTGGTTTGAAGTGGGGCGCTTGTTTGAGGGAGTTGCTACAACTTCCAATAAAGCTATTATTGAGAACATTCCGAAGCTCGAAATCGATGATAATCACATGTTCTACAAATTTTATGCAAATTACTCAGTGTCGTCCTCCAAAATTCTACAGGCGATGAGGATTTTGTTCTGCGTTGCAATGGTGAGTTATGCAGTAACCATTGAAATAGTATTGTGGCAAATAAAGACCGCAGATGAAAAGCAACAGACAAATTTCATTGCCAGTTATATCTGGCCTTTAATTTCAGTCGCTTTATCGATATTATTGATACTTGTACAGCCTTTCTTCGCTTTAATGCTACTATTGAATAAATTCTTTCATGATAAGATGGACGTGGATAGTTTAGTGATAATCACAAGCACATCCCTATTATCATCCATTACAGCTTTAAATTTTACTACTATCGGACCCTTCAAGTACACGGAGAACGTTTTAACGAAGTTATCGATTGTAGGGATAACCATAATGGCCATTTTATCAGCTGTCGCATCTGTATCGACGTTATACTATACCTATCTTATGCTTAAAAGTAAGTTATGTGGTGTTTCTAGTGATTACACGAATAGAGTTCTGGATGATAATAGTACAGGTACTCTACTTTGGTATGCAGATGAACTGGTAAAAAAAAGAATGGAAAGTTACAGAAAACACATGGAAGAGGACATTAAAATACTCAGGAGATTAGATCAAGAGCCTAATGGCAAAAACTCACCCATGAGGGATCAATTAGTGGAAAAAATTGGATGGTACCAACTGGAACTAGGGCAATTGGACAGCAGACTCCAAGAGCCAAAATATAGGCAAACTGCCAAAAAGCTCTTTCATTTTTTTTTCATGGTTTATTGTTTTTATAAGGTTATCATGACTTTTACAAAGAGAATTCCTGTAATAGTTTCAGATTCTTTTAAAAATAACCAGAATGAGCAATTGGAAGAAAACAACTTGGGAGCAGATCCTTTGGCAATTACAATTGCTAACATTTTAGATATACTTTTCTTCCGTTTTAACTATCAGCATGATTTAGATGCATTGACAAGACAAATTTCATTAGTAATTTCGACTTCTCTCTTTGTTTGTTCTTTTTCGACTGTTGCTACTACTATTTCTTACATGGTAGCACTTTTGCCAACGAGATTCCGAGTATTGGCAATGTATGCAATCCACAGTGGCGAAAATATGAGCGAACTGCCGCATTTTAAAAAAGGCGTTAAACAACTACCTATCCGCAAAGCTCCCTCAATTATTAAAAATTTGTTTATTTCTGAACTCAGTGGAATCTATGTTGTTGCAACAATTTTGACAATTCGTTCGAACCTCCCATTTGAAGTTTCTCAAAGGGTAAATGATCTCTTAGGTGAACGTTTCGCGGTCCCCAACGTAGTTATTGACTCATGGTTTGAAATAATATATGGTACATTTTGTGTCTTGACCATGTTCGGCATCAAATTTGTTGAATGGACACTTTTAGCATCATAGCTTCTGGAATAGATTATTTATATACGTCGTAGTCTTTTTATCTGTTACATTTTATGTACCTTTTCCTCTTTCGTTTTTTCTTTATATTTGTACACAATGTATGCAAGATCACTATTTTACACCTGGTCAAAAAACCAGTTTGGGAAGATCGAACGCTTCGGAACTTCCCATTGTAGCTGGCTTCTCCACTATAATAAGCTCTTTTTCGGATAAAAAGTCAGCAAAAAGAATAGGCCTATATTTGTCGGAAAAAAAGAAGTTCGAATTCTCTGCCTTGCCTTTTTGAGCATCGCTGGGTTTGAATTTGCTGAACTGTGACGATATTATTTCCAGATTGTCTTCAATCTCTACGTCATTTTCTTCATCTTCATCAGCGTCATTTAGGAAATTACTATCATCAGTAATTGTCAAACCGTCAGATGTGTGCTTTCTCGGTTTCCGCCTTTTGTTAACTGAAAAATCCTTTGAAAAATCTACTTTTGCTATCCAAGTGGAGCTCCAAAACCATATTTGATCTGCAAAACTTTTATCATAGAATATTCCAACGCATTTTTCCTTCGAATTCTGTAACTGCTTAGGTAAGTTTGCGGTATTATTTTTCGACCATTGCGTCAATAAGCCGGATTCTTCACTGTCTTGATTGATGTTGAATTCCAAAATTTTGTTTTCTGGTGTCACTAGTACAACACTGTTCCTTTTATCATTAATCATTATGGCAGTGACAAAATTCATCAGACGTGCTAAGCTACGACATTTGCCAATTTTTAAATCAATAGTATCGACTGCACCGCAGTAACGGCTGATGACAGCATGGTTTCCCTGTACTTCCAAGTTGTTTATTCTATTCAAATATGGCACTTTTATGGAACTCTTAGTTTGAGCCACTTCGGGAAGTTCTATGAAATTAGCAATCTCATCGTCTTCAGATTCCAAATCCAAGGTGAAAAACTCATCTTCAGAAGAAATTGCAACAATCTTTGAATTGTCGACAAACTTTACGAACTTGCAGCCAGTCCTCAGCAGCAGTTCGTTATCTAATTTGGTGACTAGTAACTTATTATCAGACGAGCGTAAATGAAAAACTTTAGTCATAGATGGTCTTGCTACGATCAAAACTTGTCCATCGGGAGACATAGAACAAGTAGATATATCTTGCTCATCCTTGAGAACTAACTTGCAGACAAGTTTATAATTTTTGACCGAATCCAGTCCAAATCCGACATGCCATATCTTCACTATAGTTTGGTGCCACATCACGACGAGCCTTTGTGCTTTGTTTATTAAAATGTTCTTGGTAAATGGAATGTAAAGAGGCATCTTCTTATATTTTCCATCTGCAAAGGATGATAGCGAACTGATCACAAGTGTCTTTTCTGCACCACCAGACACCAAAAAATCAGCACCTCTTGACTGATAGGAGCACATCGATCTCACGTCGTTCCCGTGAAATAATCTGTTAGATGTGTTGGCCCATTTAGAATTAATAGAAGTAAATTGAACGATTTTCCTGTCAACACCGGCACTAAAGAGACGAGAACTAGTAGCGTCTGCAGTCAAGCAAAGGACGTCTGCCTCGTGAGTTTTGAAGGATTGAGTCAAAGTAGCATAATGGAAGTCCCAAAATTTAACGGATCCTGTTGAATCACCCGATACTATTTGGTTTTTCCCCGTGAGGAAAAAGACAGACCACACCAACGTGGATTCTTTTCTAGACTTGTCAACTTTCATGGTCTGGCGTAATCTACCCTTGCTGGAGTCTCCATCCTTTGCGAACCAAACTCTGATTTTCCCATCAGAGCATCCGCCAATAATAAAGTCATTTTGCTTCCACGTTAGCGACAATATTCTGGCTTCCTGCCTGGCCAGGATGGCGTCATGCTCTAAAGAACCAGGACCTCCAGAGATGTCGATAATCATCACGGTCCCATTGTCACAACCTACTGCTAACTTATTTTGAGCATCATTTATAGCAATAGACCATATGACACCAGCATTGCAATCGTAGTTTCTCAGGGGCAACCCTGTCGCTAAATTCCATTCTGTGACCACAGTGGATCCACCAATCGAAAAAAGCCTTAGAGGTTCTCCAGCAACATTGCTCCAACAGAGGCCTTCGATAGCTCTCTCTCTACCTGACCTAATGATGACTTCTTGGAACCATGCGTTTCTTGGATTCCAAACTTCAATCGTTCCGTCTGATCTGCCTAGTGCCAATCGTAAATCTGACGGTGTCAGCCTGCCAAGATTTGACTTGTGGGAGAAACATATTGCAATAATGTTTCCAGATGGAAAGTTCACAAAACGTGAACGATGCACAGCCAAGGAGCCCTCAAGTGTCATCTTTATGGCTTTAACTTAGTTGTCTTATTATGCGATGAGCTTGAAATTTTTCACGTTTTACAAATTTTTCGAAAGCGAGGTATGCCAACTTCAAAAGGTGAATTGGCAGTCAAGACACATGACGGAATGCAATTTTGAAGAAAGTACCATTGTACAAGATTTTATAAAGTAGTCTATCAGTTCATGTACAATTGGTGGGTATTAGATTTATTCGACGCTTATATCTTTCTTCGTGAAGAGGAGTTACTTGAGGGTTCTTCATCGCACCTGTAGATCATTTTTTCAATATCAAAAATCCTGATGAACTTTTCGCGCCATAAGAATATTTCAATGTAGTTTCGAGATTGTTTGTAAATCAGATAGCGCGTTGGGAGGGATTGAAGTTAATTGCAATGGATACTTCTGTTGATTCTGTTGATGATGTGAATACAAGAATATTCCACTCGATTGCTGATGTGTTTCAACAAGCCCAGTCTACCTATGCAGGACATAGGAAACATGTCGCTGTTTTGAAGAAGATCCATGCCAAAGCTGTGAATCAGGGTTTTGAATCCGCTTTTAACTACTGGTTTAGTACACTGGTTACAAAGATTTTGCCTCTGAAGAAGAACGAAGTAATAGGAGATCGAGTGGTCAAACTTGTGGCAACTTTTGTTGCTTCCTTGGATAGAGAATTGGAATTGGCGAAGAACAATAGTGAGGAGTTTGATGCTGAGCATTGTGAAGTATTTTCAAGATTTGTGGACCATTTTATCAGACATATATTGAGAGGAACAGAAAGTAGAGATAAAAACGTGAGATATAGAGTGGTGCAATTACTAGCTGTAATCATGGACAATATTGGAGAATTAGATGAATCCTTATATAATCTGCTAACATGGTCTCTGAACAAAAGAATATATGATAAAGAACCTAATGTGAGAATACAGGCAGTTTTTTGTCTTACAAAATTTCAAGATGACGATGAGGCAGAAGCAATGCAGGAGGAGGGCCCGGAGAATGCGATGCAAAAACTCATGTCATTAATACAGAATGATCCATCCGCTGAGGTGCGGCGAGCAGCTATGCTGAACTTGGTGGATCTGAAGCTTACAAGACCTTATATTTTCGAGAGGGCAAGGGATGTTAACCTCGTTAATAGGCGGCTAATATACAGTCGAATCTTGAAACAGATGGGTAGACAGTGTTTCGATAAAATCGACTTCAAAATAATGGATCAATTAATCAGATGGGGATTAGAAGATAGAGAACGAAGCGTGCGTCAAGCGTGCAACAGACTTTTATCTCATGACTGGTTGAATATTTTTGGGGGAGATTTGATCGAATTTTTGGAGAACTTAAATGTGATGGAGTCTACAGTCGCCGATAGGGTCATGGAATCCCTTTTCAATGCAAGAGAAGATATTATACCGAAACTGAAGTTTCCCAAGCAGATATGGGTAGAGTTTACCGTGGAAACAGCCTTTTTATTAAGGTGTTTCTATATCCATTGTGCAGATCATGACTTACATGGAATTATTGAAGAAAATTTTCCTGAAGCTTCCGAATTGGCAAATTCTTTACACGTTTACTTACAGAAAATACTTCCGTCTGAGGGCCTGTCGAAACTCGAAAGAGCACATTTCGACTGTATTATTGAGCAATTGCTTATCATAGCAAATCGGTATGACTATAGTGATGAAATTGGTAGAAGATCGATGTTGACGGTAGTCAGAAACATGCTCAGCGTATTTAGCTTGCCTGAATCGTTGATTAAAATCGGTTTAAAAGTATTGAAGAGTTTATCCATTAATGAAAGGGATTTTGTCACCATGGTGATTGAAATTATAAACGATATTAGAGATGATGATATAGAAAGACAGGAAGAGGAGCAAAAAGGGGGAGATGAATCGGAATCAGACGCCGAAGAAGCTGCCATAGAGTCTTTTCAACAAAGTGTGGAAAACCTAGTATCCAAAGGTGTTTCTTCAAGAGAAGCATTGATGACAAATTTAAAACCTCAGAGGGAAGCCAGACCCGAAACCATAGTTGTTTGTTTGACGAGATCTTCGCATATGCTGGAATTGATTAATATGCCTCTGGAACAAAATATCCTGATAACTTCTTTGATAGATAGCCTGATTACGCCAGCTGTGAGAAACATTGAGCCCAGAATACGGGAATTAGGGGTAAGAAACTTAGGTTTGTGTTGCCTACTAGATGTTCGACTTGCTACGGATAATATCTATATATTGGGTATGTGCGTGTCGAAAGGAAATGCATCCCTAAAAAAGATTGCTCTACAAGTAATTGTAGACATTTTTTCTGTCCATGGATTAAACGTTGTAGATGGTGAAGGGAAGGTTGACTCAATTTCGTTACACAAAATCTTCTACAAAGTTCTGAAAAATGATGACCTGCCCGAATGTCAAGTGGTGGCTGCAGAAGGTTTGTGCAAACTATTTTTGGCAGATATTTTTACGGATGATGACTTATTTGAAACACTGATTTTGTCTTATTTTTCTCCTGCAAATTCTCGTAATGAAGCCTTGATTCAAGCTTTCGCTTTTTGTATCCCGGTTTACTGTTTTTCTCATCACCAGCATCTGCAGCGAATGGCTAGAATTGCAGCAGATGTACTATTAAGGCTATGTATGCTGTGGGAAGATTTGCAAGAGGATGAAGATGAAGAAGTCGACCGAGAAGCCATGCTTAAACCAAATATCATATTTCAGCAACTTTTGAACTGGACGGATCCTCGAAAACTGATAAACCAAATAGAAGCCGCTGCAAAAAAAGATAATGTCCAACTTTCATTTTTGCTAGATTTTTGCAGGGTCTTCCCGAAGCTTGAAAGGAGAGACATCAGAAAAATGCTCTTGACCAATATCAATGCTGCATTCGTTACGCCGGAGCAAGATTACGATTTGTTAAAAAACTTGGAAGAGCATCTGGATGATATGGCTGAGAATGAAAATCTCGATACAGTAAGTCTTAACGCCCTGCAAAAGTTTAGAAATACTGTTAAATATGCTGTGGAAGAAGCAAAAAATGTCTCCATGCAAATTAGTAGAGATAGTTTGAATACTTCTGACGAGCAGTATTCTCAAATTTTAGAAAGTTCCATTCGTCAAGTCAATGTTAGCGACAAGGAGGATGACGACGACATTTCTTCCTTAAATGCTGATGAAGAACCAAATTCAAAAACTTCAGCGATTTCTGTGCGTAAGAGAACAATATCGGAGAGAGAAAAACAGAGTCTTTCCGCGATTGTAAATACCGACAGTATTGATACGGGTTCAGCGATAAGTGCCACAGCAAGTGCAATGTCGATAGAAAGTAAAGATAAAAAGTCTGCTCCAGAATCTGAGGACGGCAATGACAGCATGTTCAGCAAAGCATCCGTTTCAGATGATGAAGATTTGATCAACGAATAGATTGGCACCTGTGAGGTATTGCTGACAAGACGAACACGATAGTTGTGAGTCGGTGAATTAGCAGAAAATTTCCATGATAAAATGTGATATAGTATAAACAAAATAAATTTTCTTAGCTATTCGAAAAAATTGCCTAAATTTTGATCCCCCTGGAGGTTTTGCCTGACCACATGATAAGTTTCTAGCAATAGGTTTGGGAAGCGTTTGATGAAGTAATCGTAAAACCCATCGGGAACCGGCCCAATGACTGCAGCCAAATCTTCAGGAAGATCCATGAAATGATGATACTTGTTCCTCAGCGCCCTTAAAAGATCCATCAGTCTTTCACCATTGTACTTCCTGTATTTGCCCAAATTTTCCATGAAATCCTTATCGAACTTGCTGTGCCAATCTTTGTTGGGTATAACCTGCTTCGAATGTCCTTCAAGTTCCAACAGAAGATCGCTTGGGGGATCTCTTTTTTCGATCTCGAATCTGTCGCTGACTTTTAGTAAAAAGTCTAGCTTCTTTGAAGTAGTCCAAAAAAGTGGGTGATTCAGGACTCCCATAGCAGAAGGCCTAAGAAGTGGGTCTCTGTTAATCATCTGAGTAATTAAATCATTTGCCTCATATATCAAAGATCTATCCTTTAATGTTTGGTGCAATCCCGAAAGATTGTAGTTATTTTTAATCACATTGGCTTCACGAAGGTATCTTGTTCCGAATGGATGTTCGCCTTTCGACAAAATGTAATAAAATACGCAGCCCAGAGAAAATATGTCAATTGACTTCGTAAGTCGCTGTTTGGTGGCCGGATCATAAGGGGAAGTGGGGGTTGATCCGTTGATATTACTTTCTTCACTGTCGACAGATATGGACTCAAGTAATTTTCTAGTAGATTCGTGAAGTAACTCGGGTGCTCTCCAACCGCTTGTGCCACCTGTATTAGCCAAGGTTGTGCGAAAAGATGATTGATCAGCCTCAAGCTTCTTACAAAGTCCAAAATCAGAAATTAAGATTCTTAAATTGCAACTTTCTGTTTTGTAACCAGCAACACATTTTTTTGGAGGGGCTACTAAAATATTTTGTGGCTTAATATCTCTATGAATGATTTTCAGTGAATGCAGGTGAGCCACACCAGATGCTATTTGATGCAATATGTTGATATAATTTCTCGGGATCGGAGGGATGTTCTCCAAAGGTTTTTTTTGTTCGACCAGATCTTCTAACGTTAAATTACAAAGTTCGAGCGCAATGTAAAGAAACTTCTCCGTTTTCTCAGAACAAAAGTACCGGACTACATTAGGATGATCATCACTTTCTGTTAGTAAATCTATCTCTTGTGAAGCGATATCGCAAAAGTCGAGAAGCATTCTTTTAACTGCCACTGGTCTACCCTGAAAACTGCCCTGTAAAACCACTGTGCCGGAGGAGCCATATCCCAAAATCTTCTCGGACACCGTCAAATTTTTCAAACCATTTTCAAATTCGATGGTTTCCACATGTTGTAATTGTTCAGTAATTTGGGTTCCGTGCTTCTTTTTGAGCTTTCTTCCACCACGGGTCCCGCGTTTTCTTTTCTTCTTTTCTATAACAGGACAGTTGTTTTTTGAGATATTGCCTTCTTCGGCCTTGATCTCAGCTTCTTCATCTTCATCGGTTGGGACTATGCTAGAGTTCATTATGGTGTTTTTTCCGGCTAGTGTAGGAGATTCTTGATCGTCTTTATGGATCCTTTTCTCACTATCGACTTCATCTGTTATCTCCAAATTCTCTACCTTGATGTCTTCTACGGAGATTAAGCCACTTTTTTCTAGCAAGGAATGAATTGGGGGTATTATTCTGAACTTCTGTAATACAGTAAGCACAAATAATGCAAACAGCAATACAAGAGAACTTTCTACCACGCGGTACGCCAGCTTCCCTACCAAATATATAATTGACCCCCGATGCTTTTGCATGAATTCATTTGCAATTTCTTCTTGCACTTTCAACCTATAGGCTTCTAGCTCCTGAGGTGAAATATATGCATCAAGGGCATTGTTTAGTGAAACATCATCCATTTCCAATGGTAAGTTTGGAGAAGGTTCAATTAGTAATGGACCATTTTCTGGTACAGAAGGTAACGATTTATCACTAGGAGATGAATTGATGATTTGTTCAAATTTTCTGCTTCTCAACGTGTGGACACCGGTAACCGCTGTAGTAAAAAGATCTTCGTTCTCAAAAAGAGTAGGTACTCTCCATCTCTCACTTAAAGTGTACTTGGCAGCGGGTGCTGCCTCTACCAAGGAGGGGTAGTTTTCTCCTGACAAGGCAAACCAAGAGTCGTTATCAATTTGGCTCAAATACACTTTGCGCTTTTGGAAGGTGGCATCTTCGGGAGATCTAAAAGGACGAGGGACGATAATATTTTCGCCTGCAGACTCATCCGTAAAGACGTCAAAGATACTATTGACAATGCCGGGAAATTTTGAAGATACCCATTTGGCAATTTTGTAATCCGCATTGATGGCTAAAAGGGACCTATCTCTGAATGAAGAAATATAAGTACTATCACCCGCTAGGGATGATAATGATGCAAAACGGGTATCCAGTGTGTTTTGCTGCCAGGAAGCATAAGTTACGTTGTACGTAGTACCATCTTTAGAATGTATACCCAAATGGTAAATGGTCTTTCCTATGATAATCACGTTTTCGCAGCCTTCTTGTTCCACCCCTCTAGCAGTACAAGTCTCTGGGTTATCTCTGTATTTTTTGTTCTCGGTGCCTGGCCCAAATGCCGATATTATATCACCTTTAGTAGCATCAATAACGTACATTGCCGTAGATCTCGAACCTGTGTACATTTTTTCGTCTTCCACTATTGTCCCTATGTCATCTACTACCATTTTTGTCATCAAATGCATAGGTGAGGAGGCAACCAATTGTGCTATAGATACAGGAAGTTTTTGAAGCCCTTGAAATATATTGAAATAATAAATATTTCCTTCTCCATAGGGCTCTATAATCAATGTTTCCTTTGTCTTGACACGAGGCGGTTCCACTATGTTAACGAGTGGCCTTGTGTGTTTCGAATCGATGGACCACAAAAGCTGACCATTTTCCCTATTCAAAGCATGAAGTCCGCCTTCAATATCCGTCGCCAACAGAATTCCGGAGAGAGAAACCTTATCTAAAGACCTCCTATATTGATAAGGTATTAGTGCAGATCTTCCGCTTGCGAAATCGTATGCATCGCCCTTTTTCTTCTTGAAAGTTGCGTTATATGCTACCTCCGTAGGAGCTTGGAGCCATCTCACAGATGAGCTGTGCGGTATAGTAGCAGCTATTTGGCTTTGTCTACGAAAGGCCGTTGGAATGGCAGTATGATACTCTACATTAGTCATCCTTGGAGAAACGGGATCTACACTCTGGTCCTGGCCCCCATCTATTCCCTTGTCTGCCCATTGGGGCCAAAGACGAAAGCCCAGACATAAGCTAACCCATAGAGTTAAAATTGCTGCATAGAACGTCCTTTGAGGAAGCCTCATGGCTCTTCTGCCTTTTCTTTACCTCTTCTTCAAGTCAGACCGGTAAGTTCAATCTCACGCAGAAAAAAAAAAGTATTAGTATTCTCAATACGCACCACGAGGTTCGCCCAATCTTTTCTTACTCTTTTGTTCACCTTACGAACTGTGCGTTAGATTCTCGACTCATTCGATAGTTATCACCTCAATACCTTGCAATCATGGATGTGGGTTAAGCAATTTCAAATTCTTGGGACATTTTGGGATTTCCAGTGCAAAATATCACGTGGAGAGCAAACTGCAAAGCAGATCTCATAGAGCAAGTACTTAGTTGCTTAGCTACTGTATTCTGCTATTAATCTGCCACTTCATATCCCATCTCTTCAAATACATCTTTGACCTTACATGCTTTTTCGTCGGCAATCAATTGAGTAAGTCGCAAGCCTACATCTCTAAGCTCATTGTATTCCTTGAGCCTCTGAATGTGAAGATCAATGACATCTTTGGGTTTATGAACACTTTTTATTATTAGTATTAAACTGTAATCTTTTAGTATTTTTTGGTATGTTTTGCTCAACGTAACATACATTGAGAGCTCGGCGCTTAATTCTTCGAATTCCTTTTGAAGCCTACACTTTGCGGCTTTCAACTCTTCAAGTTGAGCTTCCCTCTTTTCATTACTTAGTTCGATGGTACAAGGCATTGCGAGAATTCTTGGTTTGATTCTTTGTATTTTTTTTCTATGATTTGCTCTTTAAAGGAGGGAAGCAAGAGACGAAGATCAACCTTTCAAAACTAATATGTTGGGTTATTTAAAAAAAAAAGGTACGAAATGGGATAAAATGTCCGCGAAAACAAGGAACTAAAAATACTTGGAAATTAAATCTTCGACTATATTGTAAAGTTTAACATCAGATCCGTTTACAAAAGCTGCCTGTATGTCCTCCCTTGGTTTGTGTACTTCCCCATAGGGTACCACGTAGGCGCCTTGATCTTTGACTGTTAAATCTGGTGAAAGAGCGCCATAGAGCTCGGAATAAGCGCCGTACAGACCACCAGCAAGGATGTATGGCAAGACCCAGCCAAGCAGTTTCCAATCTCTCGTCAAATCGGTACTCAAATTGCCAGGGAAGACCGCTACAGAGACTGCGCCAACTTCGTCTACAGCCTTCTTATTTTTGATAGCCCAGGCATGAGACTGTAGCAAGTTTGCAGCTTTGGTTTGGCCATAAAGGGTCATGTTTCGAGGTCTCTCTGAGATAGGAACGTCTTTAAAAGTTGGATTTTCCCAATTAATTCCGTATTCTTTGAACCCAAGTAAATGGCCACAAGAACTAACCCACACGATTCTTTTGAGCGGATCGTCCTTTTTCAAAAACAACGGGTCTAAAAAGTGTTGTAGTAATTGAGGTCCCATGACATTGGTCGAGAACATGGCCTCATATCCTTGGGCTGAGGTGCCGATGTTAACTGGCGACATAAGACCAGCATTGTGAATAATGATATTGAGCGGTCTGCTTTGCAAAATGTCTTTAATTTTCTGCGCTGCGGGCTTCACGTTATTTAAATCAAGAAAATCGCAGCCACCCACAACCATGATGGATCCATCGGACTTTGGCACCTTTTTCAATGCTTTTTCTTTAGCTGCTAATCCCTTTTTTTCATTTCTTACCACTGAAATGACGTTGCAGTTCTTCTCATATAAAAGCTCTACCACGAATGCCCCAATACCGGTATTCGAACCAGTTACTATGGCGGTCTTTCCTGTCAAATCGGGATAGTCTTTAGGCAAGAATTTGGGTTGGTTCGGCCTAAACCCGTAATACATTTCATAGAGCCAGTTTATCTTGCTGAATGATGGTGCAGGTTCTGTCATTGGGCTGTTACCTAATAAACGAGAAGAAAATCAAAACAAATATAGCTGTCAGTAGGTGACGGTGAGCTACGATAGACAACAAACTGTGACACAGCAGGCTTGTGCTTTACTCTTATTTTTAAATTAGAATATCAATTATTTATTTCTCGAGCTTTCCCGGAGTAATTCGACCAAGTTAGCCGAGATTTCCGGAAAAACAATACGCATTCTGGATTATTGTACAAATACGGAAAGTGACTTGAATGAAAAATTCTGAAAAAATGTAGTGAGACCATCTTCACCTTTTAGGGCGCTAAAATGCACCAGCGCTGCATCTATCGTAGTATACAAGAGCATTAAGCTGCCATTGTTGTGACGATCATTACCATTGGGGCATATAATCAAAAATCTTTTCACAGGACAGATGCATCAATAAAGAACCGTGTTATCTTACATAACTTGATAGGCATCTTCCGTTGGTTGGTCTTTTCTTTCGAGCTCGAAACTTTCGCATTCTGAAGTTCCCTAAAGAAGTTGTTGCTGCACAAGCCGAGGAATTTCTGCCTATCATTATCTTTTTCATTATTACGAATGCTATGATGCCTATTTTATAAAGTTCTTACGGCAATCATTTGTGGTAAAGATATCTTTTTTATTTTTGTATTATTAGCCATTCATCTATCATTTTTAGATGAGTATTCTTGATATTGATATTTCAAAATAGTGACAAGTGGGTTGATAATCTCAATTTTTCAGGTAAATTAACTTTCATACTCACATGTAAATAATAACAAGAGAAAGTACGAAACTAAGATGCAAAGAAAGAGAAAAAAAAAAAAAAAAAAGATGAAAGTTGAAAAAAATAGCTTAATGTTACAGAGTAATATAAAAGAAGAAAAATAAAATACGTAAATTGAGATGTGAAAAAATATTTGTCGATGATATTGGTGACAAAGCAAGTCAGGTTGGTTGCTCCTCCTTTTGCGGTAAACCTTTTTGGCGTTCCAATGCCTGCCTCATTTGCTCTAGTTGGAGTTCTGTGATCCTAACACTTTCCCGTAATTTTTGTAGCTTGTGGCCTCCTGGGTGTTGAAGTAGGTCGGTGTCTTGTTTGCTTTGACCCTCTAAATGATTCACGAATGGCACGGTCGTATTGGAACGATCAGATAACCAATTCCATATATCATTTTCAGCCTCCATGACAATGTCTCTCTCTTCGGTTTTGCCATGTTTGAAGTGATCTTTCCCTTTCTTCCTTACGTCTTCCTCGTAAACTTCGTACAATGTCTTGATGCTAGGAACATAATGGTACTCGTTCCCATCTAATAGCATACGGCCTGGTTTGATGATTTGTACGTTATGCTTGGCGCTTGATGAGAACATATGACGCAAGAAAAAAATGAAAACCATTACCGAAAGGACTGCAGTAATAATGCCCTTTGGAGAAGTGATATCAAAATCTCCTAATAGTGACAGTACTGTACCAAATATTCCATCTCCGCCAGAGTTTGCATCCCTTCTTGATTTTGGTGTGCCTTTCTTGGACAATTTGGCTTCCTCGGCCGACTTCCTCGTGGAGGCTCCTTTATGCTGATGATGCCTATGATACTTTGCGGATTTCTTACCTGATGATTTTTTGGTAGTACCCGCATTCGCTATAATGTTTTTTAGCTCTTCTATCATGATTTTTGTGGCGTCCTTTTGCCCTTCGATGGAGCCCTTCTCTATAGTACCCTTTAACAAAGTCTTGGAACTCCACATGATATTTGTCACTACAAATATATTGGTAGAATTGTTGTCACCCCATGAGAGATATATCTTCGTATTGACAGCAAAATTGTTACCAAAAGGGACATCAGGGCATTTGCTCGTTTGCTTAACCACAATGTGACTGTTAAAATCTTTCTCTTCAACAGTTTCTGTTATATAGCATTTGGCTTGCTTAGGACCAATTGCCGCTCCTAACGGTTTTGTGTATTCGTACTGCCTAGAGCCTTCGGTAAGTTTGGGTATTTCTGAAAGATCAAAATTCTTCTGCTTTTCAAGAATCTTTTTTAGATATGAAGTGTCATCTCCAAACAACAAGCAGTAAACTGTACCCAACGGTGCGGGAATATTAGTTGTGGGCTCTACTACCACGTCATCTTTGTCCTTTTTGTAGTTGTTATCCGTACGAGCGTGTGTCGCGGGACCTTGTCTAGGCAATTTGAGCACGCCTTCTAATTCCTGAGATTCTTTGTTCCTCTTAGACGAGGAAGGCCCAGTGGAACTGCTCCCTCCTGATGACGACTTAGTTGCACGCTTATTGAGTTCGCTCATTAATATCTTGGAGCTTTCGGTGACACCATCGAATGTACCTTTTTCTACTGCACCTTTTATCCAACTTTTGCTTGTCCAATCGACGGACACATAAATCTCCAGATTCGTAGCATTGTTCGCAGCCCAGGAGAGTAGAAAAGTCGTCTTGATTGTGAAAGAGTTACCAGAAGGAACATCGGGAGTTTTTGAAACTTGAACGCCTTTAACATAGTCTTGTAAATCGTAATGCTCCAAAGTCTCTGTTATCAAGCATTTGGTCTTAGAGGGACCAAAACTACCCGGAATGGGTTTTGTGTAAGAGTACTCTCTCTTCTTCGTATCTAAAATTTTGGGGATAGGCGATATATCGTAGTTTTTCTGAGCCTTTAGGATCGCCTCCAAGTTGGATACGTCATCACCGAACATAATGTTAACTACTCTGCCCAAAGGTGCGTTGATTGTAGATTCGCTGATCAATTTTTCATGGGCAGCAGGTTCGTAGTTTGCAGTTGTTGGAGCGTGTTTTGTGGGGCCATATAGGCCACTTGAAACGCTTGTAGTAGACTTTGATCTAGATTTTGATCTACCACGGTGGTCGTCTTCATCATCCTCATCATCGCTCGGTAGATGATGGTTGCTATTCATAATGGAATCTGCTTCGTCATCGTCGTCGTCGAAGTCACTCGCATCAGATATCTTACCGCTTGTCATTCCACTGGACAAAGTCTCCCCGTCATTGTAAGCGTGATTAGCAATTAAGTGTCTCTTGCCTAGTATGATTTGATTCCATACATCCGTCATTAAGTCAAATGTTGCGTCTCTTGAAATGAAAGAAGCGAAAACATACTTGGTGTGCAAAGTATCAACGACAATACCATTGGGGAATATTCCTGCAGTGGTCTTCTTTTCAATTTGAACAATTTCCTCAAACGGTATGAAAACTGTGCTTACCCAACCCAAAATGTTCGAGTAGAAACAGATTTGACGATCAGATATGTACATCTTTCCCTGTAAAAGAATATCGCGAGACAGAGCACAACTGTGATCGGCCACCAATTTTTCGTCAGCACCGACGGAATCTTTGAAAAGGCTATGGAATTCTTGGTTTTTCCTTTCGCTTGCATACTCAATATTTGACAATTCCACCGTATTTTCCCCCTCTGAATTGGAGGCTACCATGGATGGCCTATTGCGTACCGAGCCAGAAAAACCATTAGCACTACCTGGTAATGCAAGAGCACCGGAACCGGTTGAATTGGCCATCCCAGTTACGCAATCGGTGCTTGTGCGCCCCTTAATTGATCCCTTGAGAGATATTCCAGGAATTACTTTCATGCCAATATTGGATGGTGAGAAAGATCTTCTGTTCAGAAATTTCCTCGAATTTCTACGAGGCTTTCGTTCGCTATCAGGTGTTTCGATGAGCGGAGTAGAGTCTATGTCCAAGGAAGTGTTGGAGTGACGCTTGTGCCTGGGATCTATTTCTTCTGCCCCACTAGAGTAATTGGGCTCTAAATTAGATAATGTGCGACTTCTCTGACGCAAGTGTGGGAGTTCGGTATCTGAAGCCGTGTTCTTTGGAACTGGTACTGACAACATCTGTTTATTGTCATAGTGCTGATGCTGAGACCTACGGCGAGGAGCCGGAGCTCCTTCTTCTTGCTCTGTGGTGATTTCCGTCTGCTTTTGTGTCACAGGTTCATTTACCACAAAATCTTGCGATTTTCTCGGAGTTCGTTCTGGCGTAGATCCCTGTACAGGTGGCTCATCAAATTGATCCAGACTGAGCGCTCCTTTTCCGAAAGACGCCTTTGCTGGTTGCTTCACACTTTCCGGCTCAAATTTCACCTTTGTGTCACCAGAATTTCGATCGCCCTGTAAACTGCCATTGCAATCCACGCGACTGCCACCGCCTTCACTTCTCCGGGTGGTAGTATTCTTCAGTTCGACTCGGGTACTGGATTTACTTAGCGGGCTTTTGTTATCTTGAGTGGCACCTTCCCGCAAGTCCTCTTTGCCATCTGAAGGTGCCGTTGAAGAAAGCAGCCGGTCTAGATTACGCAAAAATGAACTGTTTTTAACATCCATAATGAGTGGTAAAGTATGGGCCCCATTGCTGTCTTGACCACCAATCGGTGGATCTTCTATGTTCAAATGGGGGTGGGTATCAACATGGCTGAGTAAGTGATCTTGCGACGCTGAACGTGCATTAATATTTGCACCATTCTTGAGGCTATTACCTGCACTGCTCAGGGGACTGAGAAGTAGACTATTCATTCCGCTTCCCTGGCTTTCACCATCAGTTCCTGCATCCTCCTTGATCTTTGGTATATGAACCGCAGCGTTGTGTGCCATTGACATTAGCGTACCGAAAATTCCATGACCCTGATCATCGTTACTTTCTTCTGAGTTGTTGCCCTTACCGAATCCATGTTCTGGATGCGAACTGGCGGAGGGCTGTTGAGGCGCAATTGCTGTCGACGTCACACCATTACTATGTGTACCGGCAGCGACGCTTGCAGAATTAGAATCAGATATGAAAGTTTGTGATCGCGGACCGTGAGCAGCTGGAGTAGTTCCATCGCCTACAAGTGCTTTAACTGGTCTGCTTTCTTGTCTGAGATCCAATGGCACAGCAATATCAAATTTTTCATCTTGATTCTCCTCTGCACGTCTGATACCCTGTGAAACGGGCTTGGAACCAGGAGAAGTGTCTAATCTGCGGGACTGAGACTTTCTTGGACCCGTCTTTAGTCCCTCAGACGGCGAAGTGACCCTTCTCTTCGCTATGTCTTTTCCTCTGGACTCACCACTAACCAGAGAAAGAGAACTTCTTGTCTGAAGTTTTTTACTGGCAGCTCGACTCCTCTCGGCCTCCTCTTTCTCTTGTTTGCGCTTGTTATGATGCCTGAACACCTTCTTGAGCTTCATTGCGGGCCAGATGAAAACAACCTCACTAAAAACCAAACCTTCTGTTTACTAATCGTACGGCAAGCCTTCAATGGCCCTATATGCAATCTCACGAAGATCTAGGCAACCTATACCAGTGTAGCTTGTAAAACGCTCGGAGTTGCGCTGGCAAGCTGGGTGTGTAGTTTGATTCGAAAGCAACAAGCCGATAACAACCCGTAGTGCATGACGGCAAAAAGTACTGAAACTATAGAAATAAGCGAAGATATACCAAAATTAGCTAGTTCTATCTATCCTCTGCCCACTCATTTTCACGACGAATAGCTGCCTCTTCCTCTGGTGTGAAATCGTTAACGATGTTGAAAGTTCTGCGAATCTCCTCAGCGGAACGGCCTCTAATCATTTCTGCGACTACTTTGCAACCAGCATCCAGCAGAGGTTTGATGTTGAGGTAATTTGCAGCCTGGATAATCTCATACAACATCTCCTGGTCTACTTTCAAGAACTCGCGGTCCCACGAGTCCATCGGGGCGCTTTTACGCGAGTCATCATCGTCCTCGTCCGGGAAAGTTGAGTCCCTGTGGTGCTCCGCCCACTCAATCACTTTTTGCAGAACGCTTGACCTAACGTTTGGAATTGGCATGACTACATCCTCTTCCTCATCACTATCCTCCAATACACTGTCGTGCATATCATTCAAATAGTTTTTGAGCAACAGCGACCGCTCTGCGATCCTGCGCTCCACGGTAAATCGCTCACCTTCTCCACTCACAAGTACTACTTGAGATTCAGGCATTATGGATAGTTATCCTTTCTTATCTCCCACTCAAATAATGTTTAACATTTGTTCAAAGGTCAAAAGTTTTTAAAGTTAAGGGAACTTTGACGTCAGACGTATATTGTGACGCGATGAGGAGAAAAAGTGCTGGTCTAACCAAAGTTACTGTACACACTTGCGCTCAGGTCATCAAGCTGAGGGCAGGCATCAAGTCTGGCCAGTAGCTCATTATCCATCGAAACGACGCCGCTCTTGAGCACCGAGTTGCAACAGTCTTTGCAAGAAATAGAAAAGACAGCTAGCTGATATCCCTGGTCAGTGCGCTTCTTCTTGGACGTAGAGGCTTCGACTTGTCCCATAATGTACTGGAAGCACTCATTTATCATGCTTTCAAGTACTATAGATGAAGCGCTTGAAGCTATGCATTGGGAAGTTTCATTGAGGAGCTGCGATAAAACAGTACTATCGCGTTGTACTACACCAAGGGCCTCGGGATCGAGCGTCTGCTGTAGCACAAAAAGCTCCAGGTGGTTTGGTGGAAGTAATACCTGATTCAATTGAGAATTCTTTAGCAACTTTTCGTTGATGTAAACAAAAACGTTCGTAAGGCGATTTCCAAACTCTTCAAGGGAAAGAGTGTCACGGGGGGAGCTGGTGCCAAATTCGCATGCAACAGCTTCCTGCGCTGCCGTCTCGTATTCTAGCCAACCACGGTTAAGCAGCCACCAAGAGAGTGACAGGAAGGCCTGTTCATTAATGTAGGATGTCTTGTTAGGAGCTGTGGCGCCAGTCCCACTGGCAGCACTACCAGCTGCAGAGCCGGATGGCTCGCACCAAAACAGGCTCCACCAACTGGCCAAACATTCTTCTTTCTCTTCTTTCTCTACTGCCATTTTCACCGCTGTCTCCAGATATTCACGCCTGGTTAGAATATTGAGTTGCAACCTCGTCAATAGTAACAAGGAAGATATTGTATAAGCCACAGTAACTAATTTTACTAGACTCTTGCTTTTAAGCTCATTCCATAATTCTGCCTTCGATCTCACTTCCCCACGTGAAGCGTCTAAATTGCCTGAACTTGTAACACTGGTACTAATGCCTGAAGATACACCATCTTCGGAAGTACGATTATCCAATTTGTGCTGTTTCTTGTCTCTTAAAGCGATTACCAATTCTTCTAAATCCAGATTCCTCCCCACAACAAGCGCAAAGACGGGTATTAACTCGTAGAGTGCATACAAAGAGTCTTCTTGCGTCTGTGTGAATCGCCGACGAATTTGCTCCCTAATAAAATGTTGCTCAGTGAGCTTCATCTGCTGCTTGTAAAGCCATCTCTTCATCATCCAGAGACATACTGAGCCTGCTGCAATCAAGCTGCTAAATACAGCCAATGAAAACATTATCTTGCCTTTGTGCCGACGTACAAGGCCTCTGCCCTTGCTTATACCGGTCATGCTGTCACTATATATTCTTTACCCCTTGGTTTCGTGTTCTTGTGTTGTTGTTGAAGTGGCCGTTAGATTATCAAGTGCGACCGAGAAGTCCAATAAGTCCCAAGAGCTCAACGCCTTAATGTCAGCAGCGCAGGTGAGATTTGAAATTAATGTTTGCTATACAATTAAGAAGGAGCCCCAAAGTTTTTAGTCAAGAATTTTCTTGTCAAGCAAGTATTTCACTATCCATGAACTCCACTAATTCGCTAACAAACAAACTTAGCCATTATTCATAACCCTATGACGACTTAAGGATATCTGCAAGGTGATGTGGTTAACATTTTTGTCAAGTGTAACATTGGCATCGTAAATTGCACGGCTACTTTTCTCTTCCAATCCATACTTGAATGTATATGTAAAAACTTTTCAGCGATGAGCTACAGACAACAACCACAAAAAAAAAAAAGGAAATAATGGAAGATATCAATAAGTTTAAGCCTTACATATCACATTTAAACCGTCAGCTGCAGGAGCTGAAACCTCTCCTGGAAAATTTGAATACTAAAAGCCTAGATGAGCAATTACTATTACTAAACGATGAACGTGCACGCTTGGATCTCACCAACAAGTACGCGTACGTGCTAAGTTCGCTAATGTTCGCGTATATGAAAGTGCTGAACGTGAAAGATATGGCTCCTGTCATGAGTGAACTGTCTAGAGTTAAGAGCTATATGGATCAGGCAAGAAAACTTGACGCCAGCCAGGAACAAAAAGAAGAGGTAAAAAAGAAGGAGCACGAACGGGCCACAGGTCTCCTGAGGAACGCTTTAGAACCCTCCATCTCCAAGGTAAATTTTGAAGGTAAGCATACAAGGTTTGTCGAGCAAGATGAATCTCAAGACGAGTCACAAGAAAGTTCACTAGAATCGTCGCAAAAACCATTAAAAAATACATCTTGCAAGACTAGAAAGACTGTACCCGGCAGGTCCCAGGGCAGAGTGGATGGAAATACTCATGTCAAGACTAGCAAATCTAGGTCTGGTGTTTCCAAACCCAAATCAAAGGGGGGTCCTAAATCCAATAAAGCAAGCACACCTTCTAAGAGGCCGAGTAATCCGGCGAAGTCTAACAGATAGGTGGAAGTTGTCTTTTTCCACCCTTATTGTCCTCGCTGTCTGTGTATAATTCAATAATAAAGTAATTCATCACTTGCACAATTACATACAACAACAATCACAAACGAACTATGTCAGACCAGGTGGCAAACTTCATGGCCATTACAGGCGCCGAAAATGATGAACTTGCTGAACAATTCATCGATATGGCCGGTGGAGACTTAGATACTGCAATCTCTTTATTTTTCGAGCATGGTGGTAATTCTCAGTTACAAGCTGGAGCCCCTAGAGATGATGAGCTGGCGCAAAGTTTGCAGAATGAAGCATATAATGTTGGTGATGATTTTATCAGACCTCCGGATCAAGCCAGGCATGAGACATTGGCGGAAACTCATGTGTTTCCTGGTACTTTCGGTGGTTATGGTGGCCCATTTCAGCATTTGAGAGGAGTTAGAGACATGTTTGATGATTCAAGGCCCTCTGGTGTGTTCAATCAAAGACTTGGTGAAGATATGAGTGGTTCAGATTCTGATTCTACGTATTCTGAGGACGATGAGGAGGCACCACAGGAATTTGTGGAAGAACCTGTCGTAGAGCTCGATGAAGATGGCGGAGTGAGAGAGTACACTAGGATGGTGCCTAGGACCAGAAACCTGTCTAAGGAGGAACGACTGGCAGAGCTATTTAGGCCTCCTTTTGAAATGATTACCAAGAGGGATCTCGATGGAGCTAGATCGAAGGCAAAGAAAAAAAATAAGTGGATAATGATTAATGTCCAGGATTCTGGAATATTTCAGTGTCAAGCACTCAATAGAGATTTGTGGTCCTTTAAAGAAGTGAAAAGACTTATTAAAAGCAATTTCGTGTTTTTGCAGTATCAATTTGATTCACGGAATGCCCAACCATATATTAATTTTTATGGTCTGAAAGGAAAGGACGATCTTCCACACATTGCCATACTAGATCCTTTGACGGGTGAGCGGCTAAAACAATGGAATCGCACTGTGCCAAGTCCAGAAGCGTTCATTGAAGAAATCAATGAGTTTTTAAGGAAATTCTCATTAGATCCTAAAGCTTCCAATCCCACAGTTAAAGAACCTACTCCCGAGTTGGATCCCACTACTTTGACAGAAGAACAGCAAATGGAATTGGCCATAAAAAAATCACTAGGCTCTAGCGATGAACAAGGAAAAGAGCAGGAGACAGCCAAGCATCAAATCCCTGATAAAGTAAATCCGGATCCTGCTACCGATGAGAAAGAAGATTTGTTTAAAACAATTCAAGCTATACCACATGACGAACCCCCTAACAAGCCCGGAGTGACTACAAGAATCCAAGTACGCACAGGAGATGGTCGCAGATTCGTAAGACGGTTCAATACAGAAGATGTCGTCCGTACCATTTACGAAGTAGTCAAATCTCAAATTGATGGTTTTCATGACGTTCGATTTACCTTGGGGAGTCATCAGCGGGAGGATCTTATCGATAAGCTCGCCATGACCATTGAAGACGCCGGGCTCAAAAACAGCTCTTTGCTTTTGGAAAAGACTGAAGAAGAATAGTTATGCACGTAAGTATTTGTGTAGCATGAGTTGCTCGAGTTTGAAAACATAATTCAATTGTTAACGCATTTGTGGATCGAGCTTAGTTTCCTCTTACCGACTCGCTTCGCGTCTCAAGTTAACAAAAACATTACTTTAAATATTTGACAAACAAAGTTGATGAGGCTTCGAAAATATTCATAGGGACAATAGGTCAGTGATGTTGAACTTGTGGAGACATGTTGTGATCCTTTTACTGTCATGTTCATCTTTTTTGGCCCAAGCAGAGGCAGAACATACGAACAATTGGGCAGTTCTCGTTTCGACTTCAAGATTTTGGTTTAATTACCGACACATGGCCAATGTGCTAAGCATGTATAGGACTGTCAAGAGGCTGGGTATACCTGACTCACAGATCATACTGATGCTGAGTGATGATGTGGCTTGCAATTCAAGAAATTTGTTTCCTGGGAGTGTCTTCAATAATCAAGACCATGCAATTGATCTCTATGGTGACTCGGTGGAAGTAGATTACAGAGGTTATGAGGTAACAGTGGAGAATTTTATTCGTCTTCTAACAGATAGGTGGTCTGAAGACCAACCAAAATCAAAGAGATTGTTGACAGACGAAAAATCTAATATATTTATCTATATGACAGGTCATGGTGGAGATGATTTCCTCAAATTTCAAGATGCTGAAGAGATAGCGTCAGAAGATTTGGCAGACGCCTTTGAGCAAATGTACGAGAAGAAGCGTTACAACGAGATTTTTTTCATGGTGGATACGTGTCAAGCAAATACAATGTACTCAAAATTTTACTCCCCTAATATTTTGGCCGTGGGGTCATCGGAGATTGACGAGAGTTCGTATTCTCATCATTCCGATGTTGAAATTGGTGTAGCGGTAATCGATCGATTCACTTACTACAACCTTGAATTCCTGGAGCAGATTGAAAAAGATTCTGACAAGACTTTACAAGATCTCTTTGATTCTTATACTTTTGAGAAAGTTCACTCACATGCAGGTGTTAGGAAGGATCTCTTCTCTAGAGATCCCAAAGACGTCTTAATCACAGATTTTTTTGCCAACCTGCAAAATGTAATACCTGATGAGGGGAAAGGGGACGCCGATGCTGCTGCAAAGACTACTTTCACTTCCTCTTCTACGGACGATTCTTTTGTGCCAAGTATTCTTAACTTAGCTTTGGATAAAATGGAAAATAAACCTGAAGCAGAAAATAATATAACAGAATCACCACGCCCCCGTTTTGTTAGGACCAAAAAATTGAATTGCATTCCTCTTAGTGATGTTTCAAGCAGGTACACTTTATCGAGGGCGGTGGCCCTCGCACTCTTCATAATTTTCATTGTGCTTTATTGCAGACCTTTCTGTGATATACGTACTAGGCTTTCCGTTAAAGAGCGGCAGCTTTTTCCAAATTGATCAAGAACCAAAGATGATGCAATTGATACCATCAGTTCATATTGGTCTGATAACAAAAAGTTGTAAATGAAAAATGAATGCAGTTAATCTTCCCCCTTAAGTAAAGTGTGTTATATATATGCCGTAGTTAAAAAAAATTCATCAAATCATGACAAAACCGAATTCAATCCTGTTGTTGTTGAAGGATTAGCCAATTGTTCTTATACTGTTCTAAAGACCCCACGGCTTCCTCTTGAAAAGTACTCGATTTACGACCAGTGCGTAGCTTACCCATGGGAAAAGTCGTGTGATCGTAGATCTCATATGGTCCAAACATAGATCTTCCACGAGGGCGGTTACTTTTAGTAATTGCCTCATCGTCTTCGAAGAGCAATACATCACTGTCAGTTTGAGCAAAAATGTCACCGTCTTGCACCGCAGTAGTAGAGTCCGCATGATCGTTATTCATAGATGGCAGAAAAGAACTGTTGCGAAATCCCTGTGTGCCATGAGTCCCATTGTGACGATAACCACCAGATAACTGCTGTTTTGGTTGAAATGCAGTAGAGTAATTCAATGAATTGTGGGATACAGACAATGTTGCTTCATTTACGGAAGCTGGTTTGGAAGCTGAACTCTTTCTGTGGTGAGGCGGAACGTAGACACCGTATTTTTGTCTCTGCTCGGAGGCAGAAGGTTTACGGTGACCCGCAGAATTGCCCAATCCATCCATGTGATTATTTTGACGTGGTGACAAAAGTCCCGAGAAGGGATTTCCAGTGCTGAACAGATGTTGGTGTTCAGTCACAGGAGTCTTCAACAATTCGGGCAAGTCATTACCATCACTGTTGTCGTTACCATTATTGTTATTATTGTTATTAGTGTTACTATTGTAATGCCCATTATTATTCCTCCTGTGGCCCTGATTGGGTGAATCACTCGTAACATGCACAGTGGGCATTACGGAAGACATTGGACCTGGCAATTCTTGAGGTATTTGCTCCTTTTTGCTAGAATCGTGTAAGGATAAATTGTCCAAATCGTGTACAAAATCACTATCGTTTTCTTCCAAAGTGAAAAGTACGTCATCATTATCACCGGTACCCACATCCTGGCTAGAGCTACCATCGCTATCACTTTTCGCAAATTGCTCGTGATATGTTGGAGTATGCATCATCGTCATAGAGGCATCAGTACCATTTGTGTAGCTAGCCCTTGCATTCGGTGGAATATATTTGCCCGGCGAATGATTAGCAGGCACTGGAGAACGTAAAGCAAGTCTTCCATTCCCAGCCGTCTGAGAAAAACTAGATCTTCTAGGTCTGCTGTGCCAATTCCTTTTCCCTGCTTGATTACTGGATAGGATACCCTCCATATATTTGTTGTGAACGCTCGGAGGAGTAAAATAATCACGAGTATTGAAGCCATTGTGGTAATTACCGCCATTGTTACCGTTGCTATTGTTGTTACTATTGCCATAATTGTTATGGCGGCCCCTACGATAATCATCAAAAAAATTATTGATATGTGTGTTTGGTGTAGGGATACCCAGAGGTTTTCTCGATTGTTTGATAAGCTTAGGCTTCGCGCCATTATTATGGGAAGCGCGGTAATGATTCCGAAAGTTATTGTTATTGTTATTGTTATTGTTATTGTACTTGATCGACTTGGCCTCCGGATGGCTACGTTTTTGAAATTTGAATTTGGGTACGGATTTCGCACGTTCATCTTGTGAATTAGTTTCCTTGACCTTACTCTCTTTAGCATCACTGGCACGACGTTTCTCATTAGCCTTGTGTTCATTCGACGAAGAGGCAGGGGTAGGCAATGATACGGGCGCTGGTGCCGAAGATGGAGGCACATATGGTGGTTCGTCTACGATTGCTAAATCGTCATCCAAAGAATTGTAATATTCGTCATCGAGCGTGTATTCGGACAAGTTGAGCAATTCAGTCCGCATCTTGCTCAAATCACGGTTTGCCGGGTCGATGGTTAATGAATAACGTAGAACCTGAAAGAAGTCGAGACTCATAGTGGAAAAAACGTCAAAGAGGGCCTCCCTATTGGCAGCAAAATAACAAAAGGCCTTGTCACTTTGATTGGCCACACTGAAAGGGTTTTTAGAAAAAACTGTATTCAGGAAAACGATACCAATCGACCAGACATCTATTTGCTTGCAAGAGTAAGGTTCTTTCCTCTCCTCAATGTCTAGGTTGCTATCAAACAACTCAGGTGCCATGTACCTCTCCGAACCAACGTTACGATCAAGTGATGTAGCATCTTTAGTAGCCAATCCCCAGTCACTAAGCTTAACAGTCCATTCAAACAAATTCGAAATCAAGATATTCTCCGGTTTGATATCCCTATGGTAAATCCCTTTAGAATGCACAAATTCTACGGCATCAATAATTTGCTTCAAAATATGGGTTACTTTTTTCGTCTTGCGAGGAACGAGCCCGCCTTTGATGGCCTCGTAAAGATCACCACCAGAACAGTACTCTAACACAATATACGAATCAAAGTGGTCCAAAAGCTGGACGATGTTTTTGTGTTCGTTACCGAGCTGCATCAAAATATCAATCTCACAGGCTGCTTCGTCACATAAACTGTGAGTTTTTTCATTTTTTTCCTCCTTGCCGTCCTCCTTGTCATCACCTTCAATCTTGAAAATGTACTTGATGGCCACTAATTTTTTCTGTTGCACGTCTTTTGCTAACGAAACATATCCGTAGGAACCTTCACTGATATCCTCTATCTTCTGATACCTATCATTCAGTATACCACCCTCCTTGTAAACTTCATAATCCAAAGTCTTCATCGTCCTGTAGTAATAAACGGAAGTTCTAAGAACAGAGAACAAAAATCTAGTACAATTATCTTCCTCTCTTATCCTTTTCTTCCTTCATAGATTTTTTCTAAATGTTATGGAACCCAACAAATAGAAGGCAAGTCTGTGGCTTAATGAATTCCTCTTGATGCTACTATTGATGCTAATGACAATGCTTATGCTGATGCTGAAGCTAACACAGATGTTGTCGCAAATGCAGCCAACGCTGGTCAGTCGATGACAGTGCCGGTGTCAGAGATGTCCCGTTTCCTGTTGAGCAGCGATGTCGATGTTGAGACTCAACGATAACTTTAACGACGAATGCGAAATGCTGTAGAACCCTGGAAAGTAATGGCTAGGCTATGGCTTTGAACTATTCTATCTTTGACGTAACACCTTTTTGTTGACTTATGGCACCCTACAAGACCCTCCTTCTAATCTTATATTACTGTTTGAGTATCTCGGTAATTTATACACAGAAAACTTTTTACACTTCCGAACATCTCCTATTTATTTTGTTGTTGATGTCCTTTGCCGTTTAGTCACTGTGTCGTGGCGATTGAGACAAAAAATGCAGCAATCGGAACTTGGCGGCTAAAGAAGGCGGAAGAAAAAAAGACAAAAAGTTCTATCAAATTCTATTAGATTCGACCAACGAAAACATAGAGATGGGAGGGTAACATACGTACAACATGATATTTGCCGCCGAGCTTTCGAGGAACATAATATCTATTAATCAGAGCTGTATTGGCAATTGATGATAAAGCGCGTTACAGGATCTGTCACCAATTTTTTTACAGCTTATAGTGACAATTTTGTGTATATGTTGCTTTTTACGTTTAGTAAATGCCGGAGAATTGTAATCCAGTTGCAAAAGCGAGATTTGGTTGTAGGATGTGATGTGGGAAAAAAAAATTGTGAATTTGGCCCAACTATGTGAATGCCGTGACTGTACTTTACACATCTTCCCTTCTGTAGCCATCACAACAATGGAAGTTCCTAAAGGTTTATATTATATATTTCAATAAAAATTCTTAACTAAATTAAGATGATTCTCATTAAGATATAATACAGAACCAACTATTAAATAAGATTTAATTTTACAAGTAATAATTACTTTTCATTTTTCATATTAAGATATACATTGATTTATTACACTCTTTTACATACGATAAGCATAAATTAGAGAAGATCCGTGGGAGGCCTTCAATTCATTCTTTTGAATAAACAGGAGCTATGAAAATGCACTATAATAGCTCAGCCGCTTATTTAGTTATATTTATATAGTCACTTGTAATAGAGAGAAGTCGTTTAAAAGAATAGCAGGCACCAATAAATAAGTAACCCATATGTCCGATATATTTTAATGGCTTTTTGAGAGAGAATAAAAGGAAATTAAGCGTGGGCTTTATGGCAATTGATTATTTTTTGAACCTTTATGGTTCCATTATTGCAAATCTGATAGGGATTAGCTAGAGTTTGTTTTTGACGAGTTACGAATTACAAGAATAACACAATACGCTCTAAGATAGAGCGGCAACTCATTCAATTTGGGAAAATAGCCTGCTGATATATAACAATGGTATATAGTCTGTCGTAAACACCAAGAATGATTATAATTACATGCAATGCGATACTGCTTGTAGATTGTAAACTTATTGGACTCATTGCAGAATATGGTGTTTGCCTGGTCGACATTCATTTATGAACAGATATTGTCTTCCAGAACGTTACCATATCCAGTTTAGCTTTGAAAAAATAATGGTTATTTCTGGTAATAAATTCCAGGAGTGAATAGTTGCATTCTTCCAGGAGTTTACGACTTGCTACAACTTTATCATGCAAGTAAATTTCCTGCGAAAGTCTGATCCAAAATGACTTTGAAACCCATTGGCTAACAAATTACCCAAATTACTCAGTTCTTGAACATCATCATAAGTATTGCACCAAAAAAAAATAGACCTTCTTTTGACACTTTGAACTTGAACAGACTTATTTTTTTAGAGGATTTACGTCAAAAAATTACAAGCTTATGGCCCAGAATAGATCGTATGCACCAAACATGTGATGCACATTAAAGCACATCTTTTGAGCTGTTAACCATTAATTCAAGAAGCATATTTCCCCCATATTTTCTACACTAAAAAATCTGCTAGAGTATTGTCCATTACTAGGTAAGAGCTTCAGAGAAAATTCGGTAATCCTACAACTGAATTGCATGTTAGATTGCGAATGATAACGCGAAGCTTCTTGGATGATTTCATCAAATTCGAGAATGACCACTATTAACCGCATGCAGATCTAGCGTAGCATAACATAAAATGTGTCTGGCTTCAAGTCATTTCGGACGCAAAGCCTCTGATTGTCTTTGATATCTGTTAATCGAAAAATAGTGTGCGAATTATAAACAGCATAATCACAGTAGTGTGCCGTCTTTCATTTTGTCAAACCTAATTTTAGCACCATGGAGAATCCATACGAACAAGTTCAAGTCAATATCCTGTCGCGAATCATGGGTAACATTGAGAGGCTGAACCAAAGCGTGTCGACGCTCAACCAGGAACTGGCAAACATTAACAGAAAAAATCAAAATCTTGAGATTATGGGCCAAATTTGTGAGAACTACCGGGATAGCATACAGTTTAACTTAGATACGACGGGAAACAAAAAGCCAGCTCTATAATTCGTGACGATTACAACTTCCATTTATTACCACTACCTACATAGGCGCGGGGGCACTATTCTACAGATACAAACTAAAAAAAAAGTACCTCGGGGACTACTGACCAGGCAACAGACCAAATCTTCTCTTTAGTGTGACTCTTTGCCTAGAATACTTGTCGTCTGGAGAAAATCTCGCTGGGTGCGCAGACTTAGTGATTTCTCCTTGTTCAGTAACTTTTTGCAAAGTGTAAATGCGCTTGCCATCAGGTCCCAAAGTGTACATCAAATGCATGATTAAAGTTGTTAAACGGTAGTTCTGCTCTGTATAAACAGCCAATTAGTTGTAGATCGTGATGAGGTAGCAAGGAAAAGATTTTCTATCTTTTTTCTGGAAGCCAATACTCGTCGTTGATGATATCGAGAGCAGGTTAAATTAGTATCAACTCTCGGTAGCATTCTTTTCGAAGGGTATTAATGAACCGCACTATATTTGGAATTGTTCAGTTGGTTTTGTGATTCTTTTTTGGCATAAGAAGTCATGAATGATCCGTTTGCAGATTTACTGACACAATTTAAACAGAATGATAATGAGTCGAAAGACTTGAAGCGCAATATCTCAAGGAGTACGCCCCCACCATCGACCGACACCGAATCGCGTATAGCTCAATTGAAGCAGAAAACACCATCCACATCAGCACTATATACTACTAGTGAAATCGCCGAGGTTGATGATGATTTCGTGAAATTGTTTGGTTCTACACCAATTTCTAGTGAATCTAAAGCTGCTGAAAGTATTACACGGGATGATTTTGACACAGCGTTTGATCTTTTACAGACTAGATCGAGGAAGATAAATTGCGAAACTCCACCAAACGCCAAAGCACTATCAGAAGCAATACCAGTACCGGTAGTGGACGAAGTCAGAGACATGGAAATCGCCAAGTTGATGTCTCTGGGATTTTCCATAGATCGTGCGAGTGCTTCATATGACAAGGGCATTCTTTATGAAAATCTGATAGAAGAAAGGAAGAAAAAAGCGGAACAGAGACGTCGAAAAGAGCGCCAAATGGCCCAAAAAAACTGGGAAAGAGAAGAAGACGATTTTCCAGATGAAACAACAAGGGAGAGCAGTGTGGATTTATTTTCCTTAGCAACTGGTCTTTTTACTAAAGGTAAGAAACTCGTGGATCAATTTACAATTTTTCCAGAAGAAGGTGATCAAGTCAAAGAGGATCAGGTTCCCAAACCAAGGCAAAAATCAAAGAGAAACCCATTGCCGAAACCAGAGACCAGCTTTCCACAGCGTCGGGAAAATGCTTTCTTTCCCGATGAACTACCTCAAAAGCAGCCTGTTGAAGTTGACTTGTTTAGTGACGGAGGTGAGAAGCTAATTTTGGACGAAAACCAAACATCTTCTGGCCCGTCACCTGCGCCTTTAGCACCAATCAACATACGAAATCAAGGCATCCTGTTAGATTTTGACGATGAACCCAAAGAAATTAAAGCTAAAGTAGTATCACCACTTCCCGTCGTGCCTATTTCGGAAATCGAATTGGCAGGATACAACGAGTTCAAAGATCATGCTACTGAATTTTTCAAAAACGGAGATTACGTGGCCGCCCTTGAAGAATACGAGAAATCGGCTAATACCTTACCCCATGCACACCCGCTACGTATAATCTCTTATTCTAACCTAATCGCCTCACATCTGAAGACGGGAGAGTATAAGGAATGTATTCGTGCTTCTGAAGTGGCTCTCAGCTTTTTTCCTGAAGATATATTACAATGGACTCAAATAATCCAAAATAGTCAACCACCAAGAACTTACAGAGACATGTGGCCAAAAATTGCTTTAAGGCGCGCAGAAGCCTTTGAACATTCAGAAAATTACGAAGAAGCATTCAATGCTTACCAAGTATTAGTGGAAAAGAACTTTTGCACAGATAAAGTGTTAGAAGGCAAAAGAAGATGCCAGAAAGCGTTAAGACCTGAGAAATCCAGAGTTGTGAAAAAGTCGCCTTTACCATCAGTCACCGCACGACAAACAAGCAAGCATTACGAAAATTTGGAGAGAGTTCAGGATAACAATCGTAAACTGATACAGATAGAGGCTCAAAAACACGAACTTTATGATAAAGTGCATGAGCAGATCGAAAAATGGAAGTCAGGTAAGCCTGAGGATATACGCCATTTGCTTTCCAATTTGCAAATGTTGCTAACCTGGTGTGATTGGAAACCAGTTTCTTCTGCAGAATTGGTAATGCCCAGAAAAGTAAAACTAACTTATATGAAGGCTGTAGCGAAGACGCATCCCGACAAAATCCCCAATACTTTGCCGCTTGAGCAGAAGATGTTGGCAGAATCAATTTTTAGCTGTTTGTCTTCAGCCTGGGAAAAGTTTAAAACAGAAAATGATATCAATTAAATTATCATAAATTATTCGTTTTCGTTTTTTTACATATTTCAGACGGCACTCGCACCGTAAGCGCTTGTATAAAGACCAAGGGCCTTGATAGGGAAAATAAATCGATAGTTGGGATACTCAATTGCGCATGAATGGTTAAAAACGCCTTCTACTCCATCAAACTTCCATTCCCCGGATTTCTCTTGACGATTCTTCAGAAATTGGACGGCTTTATCAATTACCTCCTTTTCTGGATACTTGGCTAGCAAAAGTGCTATGATGACCCAAGAAGTTTGCACAACCAGAGAACATTCACTGTCAACGTAGCTATGCAGTTCACAAGATTTCATATTCTCACCCCACCCTCCATCTTCCATCTGCCTGCTTACCAGAAACGCACAGCCCTTACGGACGACTTCTGAATTAGAATATTGTTCCCCAACAGAATGCAAAGCCTCCAGCGCAAACATACCCGCATATGTATAACAGACGCCCCAACATCCATACCATGATCCGTTTTCTTCTTGACAGTTTTTAATGTATTCTATCGCTATTTTGATACGATGATTGATTTCGTCTGCTCGATAACTATTGAACTTCCTGAAATAAGTTAAGCCCAGCACAGCAGAATCAGTGCATTCCACATAAGGATACTCAACCATGATGTTCCCAAAAACTTCAGCAGGATTCAGTTTTTCCATTGAAAGCGGAGCCTTAATCTTTTCATAAGTGGCAAACGAACCGAATTCAAAACGGTTAACATTCTGGAGGGTCAACAATACGTCAATTCCCCTACACAGATTTTCGTCACTTATACTATCATGAATCTTAGTGTAAAAAGGCGAGTTTTTAACCATCAGAATGGCCTTTATCGCTTCTGCTGTGCAATCGGCAACCGTATACCCCTGCGTCTTCGTCGAAAAGCCCCAAGCTCCTACTCTTTTATCCCGAAAGCTTCCTGCAATACATTCAGTATCGAATTGGGAGCGACACAGAAATTTAAAAGCACGTTCTACCGTTTTATAATATTGTTCTTTCTCAGCAAGACCCGCTGTAAATAAACCTTGAATGGTGAATGCGCAATCCCAAGTTTGTACACCGTTGGTGCCCATCATTGTCATACCTTGAGGTCCATGAAATAAGGCGTCTTGAAACCGATATTGAAACCTCTTAAATTGGTCCGAGTCAACACCTTCTTCAAGCAAAGTCACTAATGCACAAAATGCTTGATTAACAGGAGCAATACATAGATAGTCAGTATTTGCAATTTCTTTTTTTATCAAATCATACACTCTATTCTTTGCTTTTTGATAAATCCAAGCACATCTTAAATGCTTTTCATAAAAAACCATTAGCGCATTGGCAAAATTCAAAACAGCTGAATGTGGATAATACAAATCCACCCCACAGACGTTGTTGCGATTTGAGGCAAAATCTATTGAATCGTAAGGTCTCGCATAAATTTCTTCCCTCAATTCCTGCAAGAGAGGCGTTAATGGGCACTGGTAACGTATCAATGACAAGTAACTCACAGGTAAATATATTGCTCTCGTGTGGACCCACCAGCGACCTGGATGGATCGGCATCCAGTAAGGTAACAGCCAAGTCTCGGGTGGGGCAGGGTTGACACCCTCCCACTTATATAGATTCAACACACTGAGCCAAATCTTCCCCCAATGAGGCGCTCCGGCGGCTCCTCCTAACTTTAATAACACTCTCCTAGCCTTGACACAAACTGGATGATTTTTGGGTAGCCCAAGTAAACGCAGAATTACATAATTTATGGCAGTCCCAAACACTGTGGTCTTATCATCGGCATGTAGACCCCAACCTCCATCTACTGGATGCGCGGTGTTCACAATGTACCTTATCATTTCCAATCTTTGAGGTCTAGGAATTTCGATTCCGGCAATGTAATTAACTGCCACATACCCAATTGTCATAAACATAGGACCTTTATATTGACAAGGGAAAACACCCGACTCAGGATCTTGCAGAAGCTGATAAAATGAGGCCCCATTCTGACAAGCGTCTGCTGCAGTAAAGTTCTTGTGACCACTGTGTTTCGAAGGCATCGGGGTTGGAAAGTCAGGTAATTGTAGCAGCCACTGGGTGAAAGTGGATTGAGGGTCATATTTTGCTTCCTTCTCGCTGATGTAGTCCCAAGATTCACGGCCAAGTTTGTTAACACGCAGTCTCCATAGTTTTGGGTCTGTGCGGTCCAAGTGGAGCTCCTCCGAATAAAGATTAACCATCTTTTAAATCTTGCCGTCTGACCTCAACTGTCCGTACGTTTTACCAGTCAAAGTGTTTTCTCTGCTAACCTGACGTTGGAGTGATGCCCAGTCGTAAAGGGAACCCATATTTTGAAAACATGAAATAAGATCCAAATGTCATATTTGGTACGTAAACGAAAGATACAAGAAAAAAACAAACTTGACTGTGGCCACAAATATGAGGCTGATCGCCCCCGATTGGAAAAAGGCAGGAACAATCTATCCAATTGAGCTGATTGTTGGTTGCACAATAGCTGTAATTGTTGGCGAAGACAGACTGGAGCGACAAAAGAAAGAATATTATTTCCTTGGTTCCAGGAATATCATCAACCAAATTTTCGCATATCGTGGGAACATAATATGGACGATACTATTTTGCGGCATTGCATTCATGCAAATATATTTGAGGTCTCATTTACCCGATCTTTTGGCAAGAGACGTCAGGACAGCTGTTCGCAGTCCAACGGCAAAGCTCATTAAGCAATATGCTGTCAAAATCATCCTTAAGAATGTCTTACTAACTCTGATATTCCTACTGATTGATAATCTATTTATTGTTACGGGCGGATCGTGCTCAGATCTCAGTGGAACCAGGTCTGCCGAGAGATGCAGACAAAACGGCGGCCGCTGGGAAGGAGGATTTGACATAAGTGGGCATTTCTGTTTCCTGGTGAATGTCAGCATGATACTATGGGTCGAACTCACTTATTTGCACTCGTGGTTGGTCGAAGAAGATATGCTAGGTCAGCTTGATATGAGCTTCAAAGGAATTGTTACTCTCACCGTTTTCACGCTTTTCACTTGGGCTTTTATCCTCATGGTAACTTCCATTTATTACCACAGTTTTTTGGAGAAGATTTTGGGATGTGCAATGGGCTATTTTTGTCCTTTTGTAATGTATTGTTGCGTACCCCGCAGCGTGCGGTTAAAAAGGTGGTTGTACTAAGAATTACTCAACTGTTGCAGCTTTGGTTTTAACTCGGTAATCGGTCCCAATAAGAATGCTCGCAGATCTTCGTCCGTAGTATTGCAGGATGCGACCTCATCGCCTTGCAATATCAACTGTACTTCCGCCTTGTGCACAGAGAAAGAAACTGCAGATCCTCGCAAGTCTACATCGAGCTCCTCTATCAAACCCAGTTCCCGTAGTTCTTCCAAGGTTTGCAACCTCATACTAACTGCTAAAAGCTGAGTGTATACTTGTTTGGCAAATAAATAGACATCATCCCATGTTGTAATTATACCACCATTGATTTTCTGAAATATCAATTCCAAATCCACGTACAATGGTATAGTATCCTTGAATAGTCTCCATGAAGTTGATTTCATTTCTTGTTTTAGCAATATGTAATGTGGTTTCTCAAATAGACTCCTTTGTTCATTATAAACCTCTAATCGTACACCTAACATTCTTCTTTCTACTTCAATCCCTGTAGCATTATTTAATAAATCAGACGGATCCACAACGGGGAAGAAAGTTATGCCAAAGAGTCTATAGACATTTTCGAGCTGCACTTTAGACTCCAAATCCCTGATGAGAGTCCTACCGCGCACCGTATTTGATCGTTTACTGGGAGAATTATCCATTAGGCTGGCTATCGTTTTGTTGAACATGTTATGACGGGGCACATTGACTGAACCATCCTCGGAATCAGCTGTTCGTTTCTTGATGACACTATTCTTGGGGTTAGGATTAGCAGATACGCCATCATTCAGGTTGGCATCTATTGTTTCCCTCGAAAGCGCCTCATATAACCTCGGGAAACGGTCAAACAGTGATTCGAACTCCTTGACCACCGGGTGATTACTAAGTTCAGAACATTCCTTTTCAAATTTCAAGGCTTTCAATTCATCACGTCTCTTTGTGAGTACAGAAACTATGTTAAAATTAATAAAAGTTAGTCATTTTGAGTCTGAGGTTCTATGAAGAAAAAATACGAACCATACTTTCTCGTAATAGTGAATCTAGATCCTGTTCCAAATCTTCAATGTCCTGCATGGTGTAGTTAGATGAAATTGATGGACTCTAATGTTATTCCTTATTGTCATTTCGCGTGACGGCGGTCCGAAGCTGATGTTGAAAAGTCAGCAAGACTTTAGGTGAAAAGCAAGTATAATATAGGAAGTTTATAGGAAGTTTACTGTCAAATGTGTTTACTATTGGCGTCAAGAGCACACACTGATTATGAGTTGGTGCTTATATCAAACAGAGATGAATTTTTTGGACGTGAGGCTATCACTACTCGCTGGAACGATGATGACTACGTTTTGTGCCCCTGTGATGTACCATTAACTCTGGATTCACATAGGTTTGGAACATGGTGTGGCATTAATAAAGCAGGAAATGTAGCGACCATCTTAAATCTGAAGTTGGACAATGTCTACAACCGCGAGAATCTACCACATTTGACTTCAAGAGGGAAAGTTCCCTCAGCCTATTTGTCAGATCGAAAATCCCCATTTGAAGATTGGAACACTTATGGCAAGTTTGCTGACCATTACGATGGACTGAATAGCACTGGCGATTTCAATTTTTTTTATGGCAATTGCAGAGAAGCCAACTACCGCATCATAGATTCATTGACAAACACTTTTACAGTACTTCAAGATTCTGATCCTACAAGCGACGATTCCTACGTAGTGGTCTGCAACGAGCCTTTCCATCCAAGGGAGAGTCATTGGAAAAAAGTGCAGCTGGCAAAAGAGCATTTACGTAATCTGATTCAAAAAAACAATCAAATAAACCAGGAGGCTTTCATTGCGGAATGTTTTAACGTTGCATCCATAAACCCATATAAAGACCACAACGATGATACCATGATGAAAAGTGATAGAATTACTAGGGAAGCAATCTTTGTCCCACCTCTCAAGGTCGTCACAAAGCCGAGCTTTGGAAAAACGACCCAGGAGAGGTTTTACGGTACCCGTTCTCAGATAGTTATCCTAGTCAACAAGGAGCGGACCAAAATTACATTCGTAGAACGGGTAATACACAATTCAGAAGATAAAATCGAGCTGAGGTCACCCGAAAAGCCGGCAGGACAAGTAAAGTTTGTGTTCGACCTAATCAATTAAACTTATGGCATTATTGCAAACTTCTCGCATATCATTTAAAAATATTCATCTACTATGTATTTGGATTCTTTCACGACAAAAGAATGGGCAATATCTGACACAACTTGAATTTCTAAATTACGTTCAATATACCTTTCGCGATAGAATTTTATAAGAGCGTTCCTTGTACTTTCTGAAACCCAATGATCATTTGTGCTAAACAAAAACCACGTACGCACATTTCTTTCATTACAAAAATCGATAAGTTTCTGTTGAAATGGCCAATCGTCCCTAATTTGCTCCATTTCCAACTTAGCCAAACCTAATGCTTGTCTGACGGTCTCAGAGTTTTGTAAGAATCTTTTAGACGTCGTAACAGGTATACTATCCTTATCGGAATCCATCATGAAGGACACAAGATAATCTGTGTACGGAACAAAGGAAAGCTTGTTGAATAGGAAGTTACTGGTCCAGGCGGCAATGCCAGGCAACCCACTCAACCAATAAAACCCAGTAGTCATTTGGGTACCCTTTTGAGAGAGGTGAATATCTATGACGGTCGGTGTTATTAAGCCTATTTTGATGACCTTTCCCACAAGCTTGCTGTCAAGAACAGCATGCTGGGCCATATATGCACCAACTGAGTGACCCATCACAATTAAAGGTCTGTTTTCTGACGAAAATTGGTTAATAACTTCAACTTTATGCTGAATCTGCTCTTCCAAGGAAAAAATTGTCGCCTTAGTTTTTTGCACGTTGGGATCCTCTAGGCTCATACCTGCATGTGATATAGCCAGAATCTCCCAGGTATCGTGCTTCTCGTGCAATCGTTGTAACATTTCTTCATAATATTGTAGTATCCCCGGATTTCCTGGAATCCAAACAAAGAGTGGCGTCAAGGCAGATACATGCTTCGGCTTCAAGTGTAATATCGAGGTAGCAAAGCGCGTGCCATGGTAAAGCTTCACTGACATAGTTAGGCAAATATTTCTCGGACTTGTCGTTACAGACCTCGAGCAAGATTTACTTATTTTCGAGAAAAAAAAAGCTATAAATGAGACTCGAGCAAGCGTTCCGATCATCATCATAGAAAATGGAAAAAGAACGCGAATGATCAAGAGATCCTAGCGCCATCATCAATTTTCATGTGATTCTATGTTCGCCTTTCGATACAATAATTAATTATTTTTACAGTTCTAAATACTCGACGGTGTATTTTGGCATGCTTTCTTGTTGAGCCATAGAGTTATTTGCCAGGGAACCAACTGAACCATGACTCTTCTGTCTACTGTCCAACAAATTCCAGAGTCTAAAGTTTCTCTCCGCCAAAAAAACTTGCTCTTCAACGTAGTTAGACAAACGCTGCAACAGAGGAACATCTAGACCGAATAGTCCGATAGAATCCAAAACGAGAGATAGGAGCTGAAATAACTGACGAGCATTCTGCGTCACTTCTTCATTTCTTGGACTAATCATAAAGTTGATAAAGTTGTGTACATCAACTTTGCTAAGTTTCTTTATTTCCAGCTTAATCATGTCTGTTGTGTAGTCTTGAAGAATTCTTAAAGATATATCCAGTGACAGTTCACCGTTTGTAATAGAAAACAATTCAGACAAAAGCTCGTCAAGGGGAAGATTAGGACATGTGACAATCGCTTGTCTGAATAGTCTAGGATGGTTGCTAAAGCGGCCAAGCAATCCTGGAGTGCATTCCGCAGGGAACAAAGGATGTGTTAACAAGAATGTTAGGGCCTTAGGGTACTCTTCTTCAAAATTATCCAGGATCAAACAAACAACTTTGCTCAGAAAAGCCTGATCGCAGATAAATCTGTCCTTGTCTGTATAATATTCTTTTTTTATGTTTAACCTCTTCGAAAATACATTATCAAACTTGGAAATGCTTTTACTGTTCTTTGAGAGCTCATCGTAAATGCTATTATATGCAAATGATACTACTTCATCTGCATCATCCTTATCACCTTCTGAGTCCTCATCGGAGAGGAGAGGCCTCAGATTAAGCGGTTTTTCACCTTTGAAGTTTTGGAAACTTTTCCCCAGCGAGTCCTTTAAAGTTCCCGTACCAACATCAACGTTTATCACCTCCAAGGCAGACACCGGGTTCGGGCCATGCTTGGTGGAGACACCAATTGCAATGGTCCTTTTATTATCCTCTACCAAGTTCGTTGAAGAATGGATAGTAGCTGACTTGAGTAATTGAAATGTTTTCACGTGAGTCAAAGTTCTCTCAGATAGCACAGAGGAATGTATCAAGTCTAATAGATAAATCTGATTGTCTACTGTTAACAAAATTCTGTTTGAAGAAACGGGAACCATAGAATAATTCTGCTGTTTTGTTTCAGATATCATGGGCAGTTTAATAGTCTGTAATATATGACACTGAGGTAAAGAAAATGTCTTGATTTCACAACCTTGCAACTTGTAAAGTTTTCCCGATTGATAACAAATTTTGGACTTGTCTAGCTCAAAATTCTCCAAGATTGTTGAACTCAGCTCCTTGATAGGTGCATGAGACAATTCTTGGTTCAGAAGCTCAAATAACTTGAAGCACACCTTATTATTTTCAAAACCACAAAGTACGAACATATATTCCTTGCCATTCTCACCGAAGAAATTCACTACTCTGACATTTTTATACGAAATATCCAAAGAATGAAGCAGCTTAAGTTGAAAATCGAAGTACTGGATAAATCCGCTTTCGAGCACGACCACAATAGCTTTATATGGAACTAAAATCTTTATTTTCACGACTTTACCGCCCATTTTGGTTTTGTAATTTTCAATTGATTCACCACTAGAAGATAACAAACTCTCAGTATCGATAGGTCTTATCGAAGAGCTCAAAAAATAACTCTTCCCTGCCTTGACAGAATAACACCACAATTCTTTGCCTTCATCATCTTTATTCAACTCGGCAGCATCACACGCGTTAACAATGTTTGTAGAGGGAATGGAGACATTTGATAGAAGCTTTGGAGTAGGATTGATAATGTATTGCGAAATTGCGAACTCAGATATACCGACTGTTATCTTGTCAGAATCGGGAGAGATATCGCCCGCAATTTGCAGATACTCGGGTTGTGTATCAAAATTAGATAATGCACTGATTCTAGGTAGTACTGCTAGCCTAAACGGTTGAAATAGCGAAGGCATGGATGATTAAGCACTTTTTATTCCGATATTATGGCTTCCCAACAGTCGATGCTCATCTCAAATTTTTCTGTAACGAAAAAAAAAATAGAATATCAACTGCCCGTTACGGGTGACTTGAACTTCAATATATAGTCCTTCAGCCTGGGCCTTGACGTAATACGGTGGATCTCACAGAATAAAAGCTTCTAATTCAGTTTCGAAGAACTTAATGGATTTGGAAAACTTTATTAAAGATTTTAATGCTTTGAAGAGGAGAACACTAGAGATATCTGTGGAAAACAGAAAGCTTGTAAGCGAAGAATCAAAATTTATGGCACCCTCTCAAAAGCCTAGGGTGTATCGACTCAATGAGAATGAAGAAAACCGACAGGATGAGAGTAAAGAAAATCCAACCGTTGATGAAGTTGAGCTGCGTAGGTCTAAGCTCATGAATTATACCATACAACAATACCAAGACTGGGCTGACAAACAACATGATAAGAATACTAAGAAAGAAGGCGGTGACATGTCACATTTGGCCAAATACACGTATGAGAAAGAACTGAAGTATTTGAAAGATAGCTCTATGAGTAAAAAGCAAAGTAATAAAGTGGAAAAAAGCCCCATAACTGGCAAATTGGCAGTGCGAGACAACAGCGAGTTGCTTCATAGACTGGCGAGGAACATGGATAAATCTGCAAAAGAACGTTACAACTCTAGGAAAAAGAAGATGGAAAAAGCAGATGTGCATGGAGTCAAGGATGCATTTATTAACGAAAAAAATAAACAGTTTAACGAGAAATTAGATAGGCAACTTGCGAGAGAAGAAAGCGATTAACTCTCGTCAATTTCTAAACCATTCAAGGTCTTCAAGCTAGCTTCAGTTTCCTGTACACATTGTCTGTAGTAGACTAGCTGCAGGTTTTGGAATACTTTCATCAAACTCAAAATTTCTGTGCCTTCAGTGATCGATCCCATAGTTTCCACCGCCTCGCTGGTATTGGAAACGAATTCATCTTCTAATTGTTCAAGCAGTTTGTTATCTTCAGGATTTTGCACCAATGGTTCCCTGCTGGCAGCCTTAGTACCATTACTGGCTGGTTCAGCGGACTCTACTGCATCAGCGGGCTTATCCTCTTTGTTTGCGTTGGGTTCTGTATCTGTACCGTTACGTGATTCTTCTGATACCTGCGCATTTGTCTGTTCTTTTTCTTTTAATCTCATTTCATAACGGATGGTATCAAACTTCAGTCTTGAATTTTCGACTTTGTTACGTAAGACGTGAATCTCTTTGAAGTCTTCATTGATCAATTTTTCTAGCTGTTTATTAAACTCGCGTGCGATCGAGCGGTCCATCTCATCTTTACCTTCATCTATGTTCTTGTAACAGATCGAAAGAGTATTAAACATTTTCACCAAATTGATTTCGTCGTCGTCGTCATCAAGCGGCTTCTTCTCACAATTCTGAGCATGCTCATAAATCTCTCCACACTCGTGCGAAGCCTTGGATATAGCTTGTGAAAAGGAACGGGGCATGAATGTATCGATCTGGTCATTTTCCTTTCCTTTAACGTCATCGTCGCTTGATTTCTTGGAGCCCCCAAACCAACCATCTTTACCAGTAGACCACCAGTCTGAAAAGCTCTCCGACAAATTTGGTGGATAGTCATAACCTTCCACTTCAAATGTTTGAGAAACGACTAACATTCTTTTGCAAGTTTTCTCCAACGCATCAGATTTCTTTTCTAACAGAATATATTGTTCTGGTAGCTTGCTGATCTCATCTACAGCACCCAAAGTCTCTTTGAGATATCTTGTGCGTGCTTTGAAAGACAATCTGGTTTGAGGGTCGTTAAGGTTCACATTGGCGACCGCACTGCTTAACGTGTCCTGAGTCTTTTGGGCAGCATTGGCAATCGAATCAGTCAGTTTATTGAGAGAGAAGTTGGAAAAATAACCCGACATATTGGGGCAACAATTTGATGAAAAATGTTTGATTCAATGAAGTATACTGTAGTAGCTCTGTAGTACTAAGTTTACATTCAGAATTATGCCGGTACCCTTGTCATACACAAGGTCGCGCGAATGATGGCGCGAAAAACGGCGCGAATGGATACTTCGGAATGTTAAAACAGAGAATTGAGCATAATCAAAATGATAATAAAAATATTACAAAAATTATACCTGTTGTTTAAACTAGATAAATGAATGGACAATACAATTAAGAACTAAAAAGGTCGAAAGTCTACTGGCTTTACCCCCTTCTTTTTTTTGGTTTTCATTTTTTCTTTAACGCTAAAGAGAATCCCATTAGGCTGGCAAGATTTCTTCTTCTGTCACGTATTCAAAAAGTGAACTATCCATTGAAGGACGACCGGAATGATACTTATGATTAACTTTTTCATCAGCACCAGAGGTCCCACCGTTGGCTAGAGCGGATTTACCATTGGCAGCGGAATCCAACCCGGTGGTTGTGGTTTTATGGTCATCAGCATTCTTGTTGTTAACGACCTTAGTGCTACTCTTGGAGACAGTCTTCGTAACGGTAGTGGTGATTCCCTCGTCCTTCGCAGCACCACTTGCATCGCCACCACTTGCATCGCCACGACTTGCGTCGCCACTAGCAGCACCGCCAGCAGCACCGTCGTCATCACGCTTGCTTTGTTGCTCCCTTAATTCCTTCAATTGCTTCTCGTAAGACTTCTTCATCTTCCTCAGTTCCTTTTCGTGTTTCTTCTTGATCTTCGCAGCCTGAGCTTCAGCTTCTTCACGCTGCTTACCTAATAGGTCTTCCTCTTTCCGTTGGCGTTCCTCAGCCTCCAACTTCAATTTTTCTTCGTGCGCGATTCTCTCTTTCTCCAATTCTTTAGTAATATTACCCAGTTTGACTTTTTCATTGGCACTCTCTTGCTTGATGATGGATAGTTCACTTAGCAGACCGGAAATTTTGTCATCGATCTCATGGACACGAGGTAAATATTCCTTATTGGTATAGCTCTCGATGGCTTTCGTATTCTCGGCATGTGTCTTCTTGTGCTCTTCCATTTCCTCTTCCATGGCAGCTTTCTTTTCATTCAAGAGATCGATTTCGGCTTGAGTACTGCGATACTGACGGCGGATGGTGACAAGTTTGGAAATTTTAGCATCCAAATGGGCGGACATCTCAGCCAGGCGATTACTCCAACTGATATATTCACGCTGGACATCGTCTCTTTCGGAATTCAAAGCGTCTATTTCTTTTTGCACGTCACCCTGCTTGACCTTAACTTCTGCGGTCTCTCTCTCTTTTTGCTCCTGGATAGCCTTCGTCTCCAAGAAAATCTTGTTCTTCTTCTGGATGAACTCATGGGTTTCCTGGAATAGTTTTGTGGTCAACTCGTTGTGGGTTATTTCGAGCTTTCTGTCAGCCGCTTCCCGGATCTTCTGCATCCTTGCTTGTAACTTGTCCACTTTTTTGCGCAAATACGCCAGTCTTTCATCGTATTCTACTTGCTTCTGCTCACACTTTTCCTTCTCAGCCTGGGTAAATTCGACTAACCATTTCTCATGGCGACGGTTGTCGTACTTGACTTTGTCATACACAGCCTTGGACAAAAACCCTTCCCTGTCAGTTTTGACCATCAGTTCGGGGTCGTTGGGAGAAGCTAGTGGGTTCGTAGGACGTTGAGTGACGGTGTTTTTCTTAAATGAGAACTTCGATTGCTTTGGCTCAAACTCTGGGAAGGTGAGTACACGAGGAACTGTTCTGTGGTCCACCGGCTCAGAGGTTATCGAAGAAACTTCACTCTGCATGTCATGTTCATCCAAATCTAGCTCCTCCTCCTCCTCCTCATCGTTATCATGCCATTCCTCTTCCTCTTGGTCGACTATCTCAGACGTGCCCTCTCTTCCTTCTTCTTCATGTACACCTGTGGCCAACTCCGATTCGTCCTGAACTTGATCAGAACCTGCATCTGAAGCGATTTCGTCTGCCGCCTCCGTGGATGTCTCGCGTTCCAAATTATCCTCCTGTCGTGATTCCTCCGCATTTATAGCAGCGTCAGCTGCAGCGAGACCTGTCCCGAGAGCTCCCACGTCGGGGGCCCCTTCTAGCGCTTTCTCACCTGAGTTTTTGGCACGCTTCTTCGTGGAAGTAGTAGGTTTTCCTAGAAGCTGCTGCACTTTCTCGGCGTCGGCATCTTGAGACCCTTCCAATGAGTTTGCCTCCTCATCTTTGGGCCCTACACCTTGTTCTTCGTCCTTGGGCTGGATACTCGTGACCTCGCCAGTTTCAGTGTCCTTGGGCTGGACGCTTGTAACCTCGTCTTCCGGTTGGACACTGGTGACTCCGCTAGATTCTGTGTCCTTGGGCTGGACGCTTGTAACTTCGTCTTCGGGCTTATCTCTCTGGTTTTCGTCCTTGGGTTCAAAACTTTTCTCAACGTGCCTGGTCTCCTTTGTGACAAGAACCGGCTCGACATGTTTCCCTGCCCCATGTGGCCCGCTCTCGACGACAACAGGCTCAATGTGCGACTTCACCTCCTTCCACTCTTTGCTAGAAACGGGCTTCTTGGGACCCTTGGCCTTCGAACCAGCAGCAGACTGTGGCTCAATCCTCCTTGACTCTTTCTTGGTCACTACCGGCTCGCCGCCCATGGCAACAGATTCCTTTGCCTTCGCCTTTACCTTGGAGGGGCTTTTGACTAGCTTGGCAGCCTTGTCAGCTCTACGAACAGGCCTGACCGGCTTCGCCGTCTTTGGGCCATGGGTAGCACCAGGGGCCACCGCTTCATACTCGATCACATAGTCGTAACTGGCGCCCTCGGGGACCGTCTCAAAAGTATAGTCGGATCCCAAGTCGCCCTCAATGGTCTCTAGATCATCACCAGCGTCTTCTGCCGGGGTTTTAGGCTCAGGCGTAGCGTCGGGAGTGGGTTCGTGCGCTCGGTTCCCAGGCCTCTCGCTACTGTTGCTCCTGACGTCGGTCTTGTCCTCAGCTTTGCTGATGCTCTTGGCCTTGCTCTTGCCCTTGCCCTTGGACTTGTTCTTCTTCTTTTCCTCTTCCTTTTCCTTCTCTCTGGCCTTGGCCTTTGCTCTCTTGCGCTTGCCTTCGGCAGTGTAGTCGTACAAGATTTGCGAGTTCTTCACATGAGCCAACCTGGCCTCCCTCACTTGGACCTGGCGTAGCAGCTCGTCTTGTCTGGCCTCGTTCTCTCTAAGATACATGGGGAACGGAATGTCCTTGGCTCTCTTGGTCTCGTGACCAAAAGTGCGGAATCCAAGCTCCCTGGGATGCACATGGGCGAACGCAGAGTTTGCACTAACTGTGGGATACCGCTTCATCTTGTTTATCTGAGCAACCTCATGGTGTTCTTCCCCTCTAAACGGAGAGATGTACTCTCCTGCGGGCTGCCTGCGGTATGCCCTGGCGGAGCGGTTGGCCTCTCTCTCAGCATTGTCTGCGGCCTCGAGGAAGCCACCCTCGCTCCTGACCACTGCATTGAGAAAGCTTCCGCGCTCCTCTGGCTCCTGATACTGTGAGTCGAGCGAGAGCGCTGCGAACGGGTCGGGACGTCTGCGAAACATGTCTCAGTTGTCTGATATCGTGGTGTAGTCCTTGAGCGTCTCAGTCAGTAGCTAAAGAAAAAACGAAACGACAATATCTTATCAATAAAACTAACTAATTGATTCACGATGTTGATTCACGATGGCAGATGAACTAATAGGAAAGCCCAATAGATGCCAATAAGAACGACAAAAAAAAACTGAGACAACAACCTCACCCCTGCCTTTTTTTGCTATGTAGTGGGGAGGTTGTGGGAACTGTCTTTTAATTATGTATTTCCTTTTAGGTTTGGCACATCCCACAGCTTTGCTTCCTTCATCGCAATCTTCCGCTCAATAGGGGCGAAAAATGACGAAAATGGACCTAATGACGAGGTAAGGCCCATAAAAATTGAGGACCGGGAAAAGAAGAAAAAAATTAAACTTTACTAGCGCACAAGCCGGATTCTCAGGAAGGCAGCCACCACCGCAACTCTGAGATTCAGGCGCGCAGTTCCATCGTGTTATTCGCTGCTTGTTATTAAAATATAGATTATTAAAATAATAGAAAAAAAAAGATAAAGGGCCGGATAAGGTGAGCGAGGTGGGAAAGACAATAACAACAACGAAGAAAAACGAATAAAAAAAAAAAAAACCAAACAAGGAGAAGAAAAAACAAAGGACAAAACAAGACAAAATAAGATTTCTCCTTTTTCATTCTCGTGCGTTTTGTTTATCCCTCTCTCTCTCATTATTTCATTTCCACTTGCTTTTCTTCCCTTTCCTCGTCAACCTCCTCCCCTCTTGCCCTCACAGCCCAAGAACGAAACTCTACTTTTCAATTGCATATCCTCTAGGGTATTATTACAGTCTGCGGCTGCCCCAAACAGCCTGCAAATGTCAGAATAAAGCACACCGACCACATCGCAAAAAAATACACACACTCTCTCTCTCCCCCTCTCGCACTCTCGTAATATAATTCATCTTGTGCATAAAATCATGCAACCGCTTACACCTGAGAAATAGTTGGCACGCCAACGTTGGCCTGCTGTCTGTGTCTTCTTCTGGTGCTGAAGCCGGAGCTGGTGCCAAATGGACCGTTGCTCAACATACTCAAAAACGACATCACCATCTTGAACAAAAACACAAAGAAAGAGAAGTAGAAGAAGGCAACACTGGCCTGTGCCTCTCTACAACGCTGTGTGCTACCCTGTGTGATGTGGTTGCTGTCTAGGTAGTGCTTGTTTAGACACGAGTGGGTCCTAATACCCACCGCAAGAGCCGTACCGGCCGTGAAGGTGAAAACAAAGTTCAAAAAGTCCCAGATGAACAAAATAATTGGGAAGGCAAATGGTGCAAAAATGTTGGCCAAAATACCGTAGAAAAAGTCGGTCGTCAGACCAAATGCAGCAGCAAAGATACAGAAGTTGACACGACTGCTGTGAGGGTGGTGCTGGGTCGAAATCAGGTCACCAATCAGACCCAACAGGATCACCAGGAAGGCGAAATTGACCAGACGCAGAATGTTATCAGTTAATGCTAGCATAGGATTTGTTGTGAACGGAAAGAACTGTTAATCCTTTGTTTGTTTGGAACTTTTCTTGTAGCTCTTGAAGTCTGCGGTAGAAAAACGACAAAACAAAAGGGACGGAGAACAACGAGTAACCGAGAAAGCAGGAAAGCCAGAGGAGAAAGAGATGAAGAACAACAACCAACTCGCGCCCTTCCTTTATAACACTTTTTTTGTCATTCCACAGCAAAGCGCTAAGCAATGGGGCCGGGATGAGCCAAATGCTGAAAACGGCAACTGCCCGAGGCCCCTTTGCAGTTTCAAGCGTAGTTGTTTACCCCTTGAAATACCGCATGGAGTAACCTGGGCAGACGGACAGACAGACGGCGGAGAGGGTAGCGAAAGAAAGAGACGAAGGAAACGGGGGGAGGGAGGAAAGGGTGGCAGCAGAGGAAAAGAGGTAGCGATTGCAAAGGGAGAAGGGTGGAGGAATTTAAGAAAAGTAAAAAATGTTAAGAGAAAGTGACGAGAGTGAAGGGCGGTAGCGGACGAAACGGGACATTACAAAACAATGGAGGCACGGGTGTTCGCGATCTTGCTGCAGGGAAGACTGCGGTGTGTACCAGGGGAGGGTAACTTCGGCCTTCGCCGCCGCTGGTACCAGCGGTGGAGACGGTCTAGTGTAATTACGCTGGCCGGTGGCAGCCGTGGCGGGAACAATACCACCACCGCTAATTAACGAGTTTCGCGTCAGTATGCGTTAGTAGCCGTGACGGTCACCAGAAGGCCCCGTTTCCAACCCGTTTCCAACCCGTTTCCAACCCTGTTCTCTCTCGTGTTGCAGCTGCAGCTGCCGCCACTGGTATCGGAGAACGCGCGCGTAAAGAAGTTGCGCTGCTGATTCGTCCCGAATAGCCGCCGAGAACGGCGCGGCCCGAGAGCAACCGGCTGGAGAGCAACGAACGCAGGCAAGTTCCCATAGGAGCCGCTTGACCTGTGCGGGTTTGTGTACATATTGCCCTAGTTGGCGCATACACGGTGTGCACGGGTGGAGATATGTATGGGTGGCGGGACAGATGTATAGAACGCCCACCAAAGCGAACGTGCGCGACACGGTCGTGCCTCGAGGGTGTGGGCCGATACTGGTAAGGAGATGACGTAGCAACACCGGTATGGCAACGCCGGTGGGTAGTCAGCAGGTATAAGCTCAGCCAGCAAGTAAGCAGCCGAGCGACTACTGCTGTACGCGTTGGGTTACGTTATGCTTTGCCGTTATTCACGGGCATGCGTCGTCTGCTGTTGCGAAGAAAAGAACGCGGGAGGCAGGGGCAGGGGGGTGGTGATGCAAAATTAAACGTTGTTGGGGCGGGCGTCTTATGAAGGAGCGAAGGAATTGTTCCGAGATGGGGTTTAATTGTGGGCCATCGTTTCTTTTTCTTCTTTTTTCACGTTGAACCTGTAGCTGTGGGTCCCTGGGGGGCTGCGGGCAGTTGTTAGCAAGAAGAGCAGCAGGCGGTTAGAAGAATGGCGAGTAGCGGGAGAAACGAGGCCACCCGGGGAGCTTTTGGAGCTTGTAGCGTTTTCCAACCTGATTGACGTCCAAGGCAGGAGGCAGTGCAGTGGGGAATGCTAAGCGCCAAGGTCTCGGCTCGGCGAGCGTAAAAAGGGTTCGCGTTTCTTTTTGTTTTATTTTTTCCGCGGATGCTTCAGCTGAAAGTGTGGAGGAGTCCAGAGAATTCGTCGAGAGCGATGTGTGCTTGCCCCTCCCCTCGTCGCTTTGCCTTCAGCGCTGTGAAACAGCAGGAGACCAGTATAACTCCGGTATACTGAGTGTCCATCAAGGTTGGAATGCTGCAAGAAAACTACCTAATAACAAAGATAACCTTCCTGAGAGGAGCTGCGCAGCAGCCTGTTGTTACTATTCCTAATTGGGTAAAGCAATGTTATTGTGTAGCTGTTCCTTTGATTGCTGACTATGTGAAACAGGGCATGACTTGAGCCAGGTGATTGATAGTCCGGGCTGGCATATGGCATTGTGTTTCGCGGCTCAGGGCTAGCTGTGAAATAGTGGGATAGACGTGTGCAGCAGGTGATTGAGCGCCTTTTCTGTGGAGTTTGGTTTGGCGTGTGCCAGATTGACTAATCTGCTCTCAAGAATAACTGATACACCATGACGGGTTGGCTTTAGTCAGTTTCATCGCTGCATTGTAGCGACTACTGTGTCCGATTACCCTGCCAGACGAACAACTTTCTTGACTAGCTTGGTACACCACAGCTACTTGACCGCTCTACTGTGATCAGTTACTCTGCCAGGCTTGTGTTACACTACGACCACGCTGCTGCACCTGTTTCTTGACTAGGCAATCTGCCAGGCAGCCTTTTGCTTTCCACTACGACCGGTTTGCTCTGACCAGTCCCTTTGTACCATACTGCTTAGCAGCAAAACGCTCGAGCTTGCTCTAGGGCATCTCTCGTCAGGTCCTACAAGCGGTGGCTACGGGTCCAGTCTGCGGCACGGCGTTGCTCTGGACAGCCTTGTGGGGTTAGAAAGGTGAGTCGCTCCCTTTTTCTTTTGCAGCTTACTGGTAGTGGCGCCAGGGTCATTGGCAAGGCTACATCACGTTGAACGGCGAGCACAGTCCTGTTGGCGAGGTGTCGCCGTTGTTTGGGAATGCCTCCCAGGTGACCCCTGAGCTGTAACATGTAGCCACGCTTCATCGCCCTTCACAACGAAGCAGTTGGCCTTGCTGGCGCAATCGGTAGCGCGTGTGACTCTTAATCACAAGATTAGGGGTTCGAGCCCCCTGCAGGGCTTATTTTTTTCCTTCTACAGATCGTAAACGACGATCAGCCAAGAACCAGGAGGAGACAAGGTCACGTGGAACTGGAGAATGTTCTAGAAAAAAGTCAAGGGATCACTATATAAGTACGACTGTAGTAGGGACTTGGGAGTCGTGGCTAAGATACAGGCCAAAGCGTAGCCAACAAGATCGGACCACCGAGCTAACTAGGCACATATCTACCACATCCATTTCAACGCACAAAATGTCTGACTGGGATTCTACAACTATCATCGGCCGCAGAGCCCGTGCTGGCGGTTCTGGTCCAAGGGCCCAGGTCGCTCGTACGCAGGGCCAGGTTAACGAGGCCAGAAGAACCGGAGCTGTGCTCTCCGTGGATAAGAAATACGGCTCCGCAAATACTCGCGGTGACAGCGAAGGCCAGAGGCTGACAAAGGTCGACAGAGAGACCGACATCGTGAAGCCCAAGAAGTTGGACAGCGAGGTCGGCAAGATCATCTCTCGTGTGCGTACTGACAAGAAGCTTTCACAGAAGGATTTGGCCACTAGAATCAACGAGAAGCCTACTGTCATTAACGATTACGAAGCGGCTAGAGCCATTCCCAACCAGCAGGTGCTTTCCAAGCTCGAGAGGGCTCTAGGTGTCAAGCTAAGGGGTAAGAACATTGGTGAGCCATTGGGCGGTCCCAAGAAGAAATAAACATACTCACTAGTTTTATGTACATGTACGTAATCATAGCATAATGACTTTTCTTATGAATACCGGAAAATTGAAAAAGTTCGGGAAAAAAAAACATACATCCTCAGCTAACTCGCAAGGGAGCAAGAGCAGACTTATAAACAAGCCCTCTACACCTGGTAGTACCATAGCAATCGTCAAGGTTGGACAAGAAAATAGTTAAAATGGCCACTCTACATTTCCAGCCCACTCACGAACTTTCGGAGACCTTCTCCTTGCAAGGACAGGCGCTCAAGCTCACCACAAAAGAAGACATACAACCTCATCTGGATGCACTCGAAAAATTGAAGAAGGTAACCAAGTTGGATCTTTCGGGTAATACCATAGGTGTCGAGGCTTCTGAGGCGCTGGCCGACTTCATCAAAACACACGACTCAGTTCGCCTGAATTTGCAAGAGGCCAATTTCGCAGATCTCTACACATCTCGTCTTGTGGACGAAGTGGTTGGGTCGTTGACGGCTTTCCTGCCAGTTTTCCTGCAATGCGAGAAGTTGGAAATCCTGAATCTCTCTGATAACGCCTTTGGCCTGCGTACAATTGACCAGCTGGAGAGTTACATCTCTAACGCGGTCCATCTCAAGCACCTGATCCTGAGCAACAACGGTATGGGACCCCACGCTGGGGAGAGAATCGGCAAGGCTCTCTTTTTGCTGGCTCAGAACAAGCGCAAGCAGAACTTGCCCTTTTTGGAGACTTTCATATGTGGCAGAAACAGACTCGAGAACGGTTCGTGCGTCTACCTAGCACTTGGCCTGAAGGCACATGGGGACGGATTAAAAAACGTCAAACTCTACCAAAATGGTATTAGACCTAAAGGTGTTGCTACGCTGCTACATTACGGTCTAAAATTCAACAAAAATCTCAAAGTTTTAGATCTGCAGGATAACACTTTCACCAAAGTGGGCTCATCTGTGCTCGCAGACTGCTTACCCATCTGGAGTGAGACCTTGGAGGAGTTGAACTTGAATGACTGCCTTCTGAAGAAGATTGGTGCTAATCAAGTCTTCAGCGTGTTTTTGGGTACTAAATTTACAAAACTGGCTGTTCTTAAGGCGGAATACAATGAGATGGTACAGGAAACTTTAGAAGATGTCTTAATTCCAGCTTTAGTCGACGATAACTTACCGATGTTGACTCAGCTAGAGCTAAATGGCAATTGGTTTGAGGAGGATTCGGAACCACTGGACTTGCTACAAGGTAGGTTCCCCGATTTAGATTTGGACGATTTGGAGGAACCAGACAGTGAAGAGGAGGAGGAAGAGGAGGATAAGGCCGAACAATTAGACCATGTGGCAACCGAAGAGTTGGAGAAGGAGTTGGCAGAGACTAACGTGGATAACCTAGCTACTGAATTATCCAAGACTCACATTTGAAAAAAGCAATATGCTGTAATTTACATACCCTTTTCACACTATTTAATTTTAATACCGTTCTCTATAGAATCAATCAATTTGTCTTTTTCAAACCACTGAGTCTCGAGCCACTTCTCCAAATTTCGTACTTTAGAGGGCAGTAACGGTGCCACTTCATGTTTTTTAATGTGTACCATAATTACTGTAGGCGGTAAGCTGCTATTCGTAGTGTCAAACTCTGCACTGGGGTGGTATTTATCAGGCTTCAGCATCTCCAGCAGTGATGGATTTACTTGCTCCAATTGGTAACCATTATGGATTTTAATGCAGCCATTAACGTGGTCATGACCCACATTGGTGTACCTAGGCCTGTAGTATATGATTGTTAAATCGTACAGGTGCTCGTTAATCTCGAGATGTGTTCCTATATTGGTTAAAGTATTCGATTCGACTGTTGTGCCAACGCGATTTGGGTTTGCCGCGGCGATGTCAACCGGCTGTGGGCTACCGTCGCTAAGAGTCATCTCTACATGATCTGGAGAGTTTGGCAATCCAACTATCATAGCAGCATGCGCCTGTTGTTCCGCTAAGCCACGCCTGCCATTACAAGTGGTCTTGAGGATCAGCTTATCCATTCCGTTTTCGAAAAACAGTTTGGCATGGTCGAAGAAGGCATTGTGCGGGCGTCTTTTAACTTTGCTTATGTGAGCAAAACATTTCACGATACTGACAAAGTTCTTAAACCTTGGATACAACACATTATAAAATCTTGCAACAAATGGATAATCCTGATTTAACTTCCTTTGAACAATGGCCAACTCAGTTGTCATAATATTAACTTCGGGGAATATTGCCAGAACTTGGTTACCGTTTTTTTGTAAGTGATCTTTAATCCTTTTAGGCTGGACAAAAACATTCTCTTCTTCCATCACAATGCTTCGAAGCAGAGAGATATATGGAAAATTCATAATCCTACCCCAGCTAACAAAATTTAGTTTTGGAATCGGCCATATTCCCTCATCCCAGAATTTTTTTAGCACATATTTTTTATTTGGATAATCAAAGGTTTCTTTGTCGGAGTTCTGCACCAAGTAATTAATCAACATGTAATCTGTTAAAGATCTATGATTCGCCAGCAACAGGGTAGTCTTCAGCTCTTTTTTCTGATTGAAAAGCTCCAAGTCATCACTCTCAGCTGTAATAAATATTTGTACGTTCCTCTTATCCTTTAGAGTCAATTCCACGATATGCAACTGGAATGACAGCTGAACTAGTTGAGAAGCTTTCTCTAATAATGGTATCAATTTTTTTTTTAATACATGAAATTGTTTTGGGGAGTATTTTTTTTGGATACTTACCAAGGATTGGTATCATTTTCCACATAGATTCATTAATAACAAGCACAGTTTCAACAACGGGGTTCTCCACAAGTAATGACAAGCATATCTTGATAACTGACAGTTTTGTTTGCAGAAGGATGTATGTTGCTATGATAAGCAGTCTGATTGCAACACTAATCCAATCTGAAATTCTCCAACTTTGAAGTTCCATTTTGGATCCCACAAAATGTGTACCCACACTGTCGCGTATAGCCATTGATAATCTTTGTTTTATAAGTGATGATGATACAAATACAAAAATATTTCACCAGAAAGATTAAATTTTAAAGGGTGTTGTTAATTAATCAATATGTAGTTTGGCCGTTCTTTTTCATACATATATATATTATTTTTTTCAAATATCATTTTGTGTCGCGACAAGAACCCCGAGGCAAAGGGCATCTTTTTCCTGAATCTTTTTTTTTTTTTTTTCAATTTTTCAGCGACAAAAATTTGAGATGGCTGATAATCTGCTGATTACAATGCGATGATATCCAAACAAGAAATCTCCTTCCTTCTGAGCAACCATGGTAGTACTGTTACGGCCAGGATTGAGGATTAGCAGTGTGTCGCCCTTTAAAATTGGTTTCAATGCTTTCCTAAGGCGCCAAACAAGATATATATCTCTGAAGCCCGACTTTTCCAAGTTTAAACTGACCCCGCCACCTCCCGGTGGTGTTGAAGGTACCGTTAATGACGCATACAAGCCTCCGCTGGATGATCCCTCTGAAGGGTCTTATCACTGGGATTACGAGCGTATTCTGGCAGTTTCTTTGCTCCCTTTAGTTACAGTACCGCTATACATTGGGATTACAGGCGGAGTGGTACCTCCTTTGCTTGATGTCTCGCTTTCTGCTGCTCTTTTGTTTCATGTACACTATGGTTTGACAAGTTGTATTATTGATTACATACCCAAGAGGAAATTTGGAGTATGGCATAAGTTGGCAATTTATTCCTTGTATACTGGCACTGCTGTGGGACTTTATGGCATATATCAGATGGAGGTAGAAAATAATGGACTGGTAGATTTGGTTGGTAGGCTTTGGACCGGCGACCATTCTAATGTCAAGATATTTGGTAGGTGATATTGTATATAGCTAATGGGATCAACATCTTCCTTTCGCAGCCCCTTGTCTTGCTAGTTCATCAGCCATTTCATTTCCTTCTTCCCCGGCATGACCTTTGACCCATTCTATGACAAACTTACCGCCATTAGCAAAACATTTCTTGTTAATTTGGTAGAACTGCCTCACTTGGGCAAACCTTCTTATCAATGGAATCGCCAAATCACCGTTGGGAAGTTCTCTCAGTTTTCTATCGTCATATGTCGTATACCTGTCATTTAAAAGTTTGGAGACATACTCCGAATCTGTTTTAATCTGATAGTTCTTTTTCTTATCTCGTGTGGTCAAAATTTCCCATATTTTTTCTAAAGCGCTGGAGACTGCCTGTATTTCAGCCCTATTATTCGTCTGTGGCCCGGTTTCTAACGGCTGTGAAATGTTGTATACAGATTCATTTTCGAAATATACGCCATATCCTGCCTTTGAAGAAGATCTACCATTGGAAAGAGCAGATCCATCGCAATAAACGTTGCATTTTTCATTATATTTTATGGAATTGTTGATCTTGTATTTGGACTCAAAATCTTCTTTGGGCACACCGATGTGCTTGTAATCTACGGTTTCATTCCCTGTACCGTCAATAAAACTTAGAGCACTGGCTTCGTCGAAGAATCCTTTGAAGGAGAGCCCTCTCTGCCCCTTCACGTATCGCTCACATTCTGGCCAACTTTTGAAAATCTTGCTTGGTATTTTGGGATTGCTGCTCTTAACTGAATAAATTTTGCTTCCCGCTGTTGCCTTATTTGTAGTTTTCTTGCCAATACGAGCCTTTTCATAACGCTGAGACTTTCCTAGACTTTTCCATCTGCCCTCGCCATTAGCGAATGCTTTAGCTTCAGCATAGGAGTCTAACTTCCGATATAATGCACCCTGGTAACCGCTAACTTGTTTCTTGCAATCAACCCAATTGTCAAAAACACCCTTTTGCCTGCCATTCTGGACAGCATAGTATGCCTTTTTAGCAGCCATTGCCAACTTCAATCGTATCCGGGACGCCGGGACAAAACTTTTAGTCTTTTTTCCTAAAAAGACGTTTCCTCTGCAAATGTTCTCGATAAATGGAAATGTAGCTCGTGGCATTGATGTTACAACTTTCAACCAAATTTTACATAAATATTGCCAACATAAGAAAAAAAAAGAAAAAAAATATAAGATTAAACGTTGAGGGGATCAAGTAGTACCTTTGACGCAATGCGAGATCTGAGAAAGATTCATGCATGGTACTACATGGGATCACCCTTCCGTAACCATTTCGATTCCATGAGTATTTAATCATGAAAAAAGGACCGCTGTCATGTTTTACGTGAACGAACAATCATAAATGCTTTAGGGATTGTTAGCAGATATCATGCATTCTCATAGAAAATAAAGACAGTCTCGTTTCGCAGAAAGCTTTTGCCCCTTCTGCCTCTATCTTTTATGCCACCGCGGGTATTACGCATTGTAAAAGCCGGACTCTCCGAGATAAGTATCAGTCCATAATCAAGTATTTGTCCCACTATTCATCTCGCTTTAATCATCTCGTTGGAATTCACTTCTAGGTGAATCTATTTAACATCTGTTGAATAGTTGCGCCAATGGTGACTATTAACAGGATTACACCAACTTATTCATCGAGAACAGTAGGTGTTTATTCAAAGAAAATGTTTCTAATGTTGACGGGAACGTCAACCATAGCTTCGCCCACGCCTTCATCGAATTTTATGATGGCGCGAATATAGTACGAGCGAAAACACATGCAACTTATAAAGTTGGGCACCAAGGTTCCCCGAAAATTTTTGCTATATTCTAGGCTGACAAAAATTTGCCGTTTGTATTGTGTCCCATCAAAATCCCAACCATCCTTAACATTGATATTGGTTTTGTGAAGCCCTTTCCTATTATTTGAATGGTTAACAAATACGTCACTTATATGATCAATTTTGACCTCTAAATCCCGGATATCCTCTTCTGCTGAACGTGACTGTATCGAGATCAGCTTTTCGCTTCCTGTGCTTTGCCCTTTTTCTTGATGCCGATCAAAGATTTCCTCATGAGATCCGACGGTGGGTACGTGTGAATCTTCAAGGAAATCCATTGTGCTATTCTTGGTTTTATCTGAGGATTTCGAGTTCGAAAAATCCTCAGAAATATGGTTTCTCGACTTACCTGTGATGCAAATCAATTCAGCATGCACAGCCTTTATATGGGGCAATCTCTGGGTAGTGCTTGTCCCGGAAGGAACGCATGTTACTTCGAGCTGTAATTCCTTCAGCGACATCCTCTCGTCATCTGCAACCAAATCTTGAATTTCAAGTCTATTTTCCCGATCATGTTCAGACTTGCATGCTAATACGTTATCCTTGGCTATGAGCCCAGGAGAGCGGTAAGGAAGCGCAAGAAGGGGTATTTCTGATCTCAAGACAATCAATCCTGAGGTCTCATATGATTTCTTGTGTCTTGCAGGAGAACAAAATAGCTTGTCCTTTAGAGTTGGATGCGTACCGATTTTGTATGGCAACTGCTGACTCACAAACGCAACATCACGTATGGGGTAATCTTCTTTTTCATTGACTCGGCAAACCTCTACATCAACTTCACCTGCCTTCTTACCATCTTTTGTCGTTTTGCAAAAGGTTTTGGTCACTTTTCCCAGAGTTTCCACGCCACTTCCCTTTATATGTGTGATTGGGGTTATATATGACGGGATAATCCTCAGAAAGTGTTCTGTCTCTTGCATGATGTAATCCTCTTGCCACTGTGCGCCTTTGCCCACCAATACAGCCTTTACCGCGTAACTTATTGAAAGATCTTGAGCAAAATCTGCAGCCCAAATGGGGGACCCCCTTTCATTGGCTCTGGCATATCCCAAGAAATTGTTAATCATTAAATCGCGATACTTGAAGCATTTATGGTGCTTATCAAGGCCAAGGCTAGGCGGCAACCCATAATGAGAAATTTCACCATTCGGACAAGTGGAATCCAAAAGGCGGTCGGGAACTTTAAATTCAAAGTACCTTTTATATTTGATGTTTGGCTGCAACACTTTGTCCTCTGGTAAGCAATCCACGTTGGTCTTTGCAACGAAGGACTGGGCTCCAGAATAATCAGTACCGGTATCAGCCATCTTAAGAATGTTTCGGCAACTTCTCGATCTGGTCTGACCATTAACTACAACAACGTAACCTTCTAAGGTTAAGGAAATAGTTTCAAAGGTCACTGGCTTGAATGAATCATTATGAACTACAACGAATCCCTGAACTTTGTCGCCACATGTGTACTCGTTCAATATCTTTAGACTCTCTACCTTCTCGTCAGATTGTGTAGAAACCTTCACGAGATGAAGTTCCATCATGACCGGTGCCTGGGCTGTATTGAGCTTACGCGCATCATCGACAATTGTAAGCTCACTGTTTGCCAGAGTTTTGGTGTCCTCTGAACCGGAGCAGATTGTAGCTAAGCTCAGTTTGCGCTTAGTGGCAGGTCGCAGAGTTGCAACCTCTGATTCATCATAACTTGGTGGATCGATCTCGGGATCTGCATATTTTGAATGCACGTATCGCGGGTTAAAAGATGGTGAAACACCACAAACCGCATTTTCAATCTTGCTGCTCCTCATATCGTGAAATATCTTTATCTAAACTCTCTGCCTATTGCCCTGTCATCTGGATTGATGGTGGGGTTTTATAGTGACACCCCTTAAGTATCCCTATGAATTTGTATTGTTGGTATTCCACTGCTCTTAATTCATAAACTGCTCGTACCTGCTCCTTAAAATTGGCCTCAGCCGTACCAATCTGTACGCCCCTGTCCAGAGATTTTAACTGCTCAGTAAAATAGTCTTACAATACACCACCCCACCTTGAAGTATTTTCATTTTCTGCTTCTAAATATGTTCCAATATGAATACGGTGCAGTTGCTAGTTTACGCGCTACCGTATCGTATTTAAGTCCCTCTTTCAATGCTTCCGGCATGCTGTAAAACTTGAAGTCAGTTAAATTTCATGACAAGGACGCAGTTTCAATGTACGAAGTTAGATCAGAACGATTTAGAAGAGATAATAGCTCGCTTACTTGCTAGCGCTTATTCTTTAGTGTACTTGATTTGTATCTATTCGATTTTTTTCGCATCCTGTCATGCACGAACTTTCCATAATCTTCGAACAGGATACATGTAGGGGTTGTAACGGATACTACATGATGTCTTCTTATGCTGCAGTGCGCTCATCAAAGACATAGTAGTCTAAGTCTTGAGTCAGGATGGTGAGTACGGAACGATACTCCAGTCGAGTCACTTAAGTCCTCCATCGAAAGAAACTTGTCTTTTTTTCAGCAATCACTCTTCTAGGGCCATGCAGACGACTTCTAAAGGGATCCACACAGAATGGAGAATAAATAAGTGAGCTGATATGTGCCACTTTGAAGAAAATAGGTGGCGTATTACGACCGGCGGATTTCACTGCTGATTATCAGATTTAGAATTATAAAGGGAACCCATGCGATGTTTCAGTTCAATTTCAGTATCATGCTCAACACAATAACATCTGAAAGTTACCTGAGGCCAGAAGCATGCAAAAAGGTCACGGTCAATACTGTTTAGACGGTAGCGCTTAGTAAACCGTAGGCTGGCATATATTTTGCTTGGTTTAATAAGGCACCCATGGCTAGGCTCAAGTATTTGCCTTCCAAGGCATTACGACCAGGTGCTCTTTTCCTGACATTTGTGCGTTCAGCTGATGAAATAGTTCAAGCGTTGATCATATTGGCTGTAACTAAGCCCACGCTAATCGCAAGGATCGCAGTAAATTAATGTTCTCCAAACGCTAATCAGGTACCGTTTGAGAACAATATTTTCTCTGTTTGAATTTCTTCCAAGTATGACCAAACTCAGGAAATCTAAAGACATCAAATTTAACACCTTCTATACTAGCTTTCCGAAGGAGTAAAGATCAGCGGTTATTAATATTACTTTTCTAGAAACGAGTCAGTTGCTGGCTGCGCTTATTATAGTTGCCAGAATTTATTTTAACGAACCTTTTGACATATTTCACTATAGTATGCTACGCTCGCTATTTGATATAAAGATGAAAGCGGTGATAAAATTTGCAGTCTTGCTGTTGAACTCTTTAACGCAAAATAAGCAAAAATCCTCACCTGTGGAATTCAACCTGCACTTAGAGGGTAAAAGTTTTGCTTGACACGTCGTGAGTGAGGGGTGAGATATTGAGTATCCCGATACCCATTTGTTGATGTCTAATTTAATTGAACTTTTGATAGTTTAACGTCCAATGCGTTCTAGCCTGTGGTGGGAATCTTTAAATCGAATAAAGCTGGTCTCAGAATTTGGAATAAGAATTGTAGTAGTTACATTGAGACGCAAATTGAGGAAGGTTTTAGGACAGCAGTATCAGAGCGTAACTGAACAAGCAGGCAATATTGGCACACGATGATGACAAAGACAAGATATATTTAAGTGTCTTCGAGAAACTGAACAATTGCAATTTTCTCGAACAACATCTACCTCGCTTCAAACTTAAAACTCTACTGACAATCTGACCACATCAGATAACCTCATTAAATATGGTATACTAGCATTAGTATGTCGCTAGATGGATAGAAGGAATTTTCGAGGAGACATCTCAATCCCTGGAAATAGGTAAGAGCATCTTTTTGTGAAATTGGGCCGGTTCTTTTTGTATCGAACTTCTTGGTCGTTTGTTCTCACTGACCGTAGGCACTAAATTCTTGCGACTCAGGTATAATACGATGTTTGTATGTTAGACGATGTATAATATATTCCAAAAATTGTTGTTCTACCACACAGCAGCGCATTGTTTATTACAATATATGAAAATTGTTATAGAAAAGGTGCTACAGCCTCCTCATCGTATTGGGTGAAAGGCATATCTTGTCCCACTACTGCAATGGATAAGTTCTTAGTGCTTAACGTTTCGTCTTTCAAACATTGTCTTAGAGCCTCCACGCCCAATTTTATGAGTTCATTGGGGTCTTCAATTTCTAAGAACTGGTCCAATGTTCTCTCCAGGTATGTCTTCGCACTTTGAGATCTGGCACCGATTGCTGTCCCATAGAACTCCAATACATTTCCCGAAGGTTGGAATTCCAAAAGATGTGGCCCACTATTATCGTAACCTACCACCAGTAACCCCACACCATAAGGCCTTCCTCCATAAGACTGTGTGTTCTTCTGGGCCTTATCGCATAACAAATGGCCTACCCGTTCCACAGAAAGTTTTCTGTTGTAAACCAATTGTGAGTAATTGCACTGTTGCCTCAAGAAATTGCTTAAAACACGAGCATCCGGCGCCAACCCAGCTAAGGAAAGGCCTAAATGCTCGTCACACTTAATGATCTTCTTCTGATAAGAAGACAAATCGTCAGCGTTCCTTTTTAGGGCCACCAGGACAGCATATTTGTTCGATCTTAACCCAACTGTAACGCTACCAAGCTTGATTGCTTCCAAGGCGTACTCGACTTGAAATAAGCGTCCCGTAGGAGAAAATGTAACAGTATCACCGTCGTAGTTGTTCCTAAACATTGTCAAGTGAATACCTCAGTCTTTCAAAGTTCAATTCGCAATCTAACAATTACCGAATGCCCTTCTTGCTGGGCTGTACCTTGAAGTTCTCGGTGTTGTTCTTGTTCGCCACCTTAGAAATATTCAAAATTATTAACTTTACAAAGGAGGGAAAAAAGATGGCATTTGTAACTGAACTAAATCGTCACACAAACAAACGAAGTACAACAACCAAAAACACTGATGCTTACTCAATGGCTTCTCAGCATAATATACGCCACTTTAGATCGAATACCGCCTGTAGTATGGGACGTTTTGCATGTTATAGCAGACATACTACTTTTTTGGCTTTTCAAGCTGTTCAACTATTTGCGTCCACATTCGAGGGTCTTGTACCACAAGGCTAACAAGGAGGTAGAAAACTGTGATTCTTACGAAGAATGGAGAGAAAAGGCTGCTGTGGTTGACGAAATAACTGGTGCCAATCTTTGGCGACGCAACTTCTACTCTGGGCGGTACGACTTCAGATCCCTTTTGGAGCAATATGGGTTCCTACAAAAGGCTTTGGAACAAAAAGATTTGGATGCAATTAGGGATCGCTTCTCCACTACTGGGCCTTGCATGCTGAGAAATTTTGCAGGGATTGTGGATCGCAGGCTTTTCACTAAATCACTTACGGGGACTAAACTATTAATTGAACTATATTTGGAGAAAGTGATTGAAGGGCTAGACCTACTCGACGCGAATGCGACGCCGACATCTTTCTTTCAGAGATGCAAGCTTTCTTTGGGTACTACAGCGCTTATATTACAAGGAGGATCGCTATTTGGCATGTTCCATTTAGGGGTCATTAAAGGTCTGCTATGTCAGAACCTAGTGCCTAACGTCATCTGTGGGAGCTCCATGGGGTCTAGTGTGGCAGCACTCTTTGGGTGTCTCTCCAACCAGGAATTGAGTGATTTGCTCTCTGGTGATATTTTAGAGACGCTCAAGAATGACATTGGATTGCTGAAGAGTTGCGGATATGGCAACATGGATCAGCATTTAAATTTAGGTACTCTGATCCAAAACTTGATCCATCATGGGTACTCGCAGGACGTTTACCTTTTCATCCAATTTGTTTGCAAGTACATCGTCAAAGATTTGACTTTTGAAGAAGCCTTCCAATCTACCGGCAAATCCTTGAGTATAGTTATCCACGCAACAGACAAGTCTTGTTGCAATTTGTTAAATTATGTGACAGCGCCCAATGTGCTCATACGGTCTGCGATCAATTGCAGCTTGGGATCCGGGGTTATTTCTGAAGATACACAGTTGCTATGCAAGAACCTCGATAATAAGCTGGAGTCATTTTTGCTTCCCGAGAAGGCTGCTACTTGTAAGTTTCTAGCACCTGAAGATGCCAATATTGTAGAGGAAAGCGAGAGTCCATATCAGCGGCTTACTGAGTTGTTCAATGTGAATAATTTCATTCTTTCATTGGCAAGACCCTATCTCGCACCACTTGTTGTTAATGATTTAAAGCATGAGATCAAAACATCCGAGTACTATTACTACAAACATTACTCGGATCCGACTGATACTGTAAATTCATCTGATTTTGGTTTCCCACATTTTAATTTTATTGAAATGGAACCATTGGCATTCAAATTGAAATACCACCTGGAAAGAAAGCTGAAAAACATTGTTACGATGGAGTTTCGTCATAGAATGGAGGTGCTGGATAACCTCGGTTTATTATGTTCTTGGGTTAAGCGACTCACGATTGATGAGAAAACACCAAGATACGCTACTGAAATAACAATTGTCCCTCGCATCAAGAGTCTTTCCCCTACAAGGATCATTGAGGGCCAATTCGAAAACATTCCCTACGGAATTACATCAGGCGAGAGGTCAACTTGGCCGGTATTGTCTTTAATTAAGACAAGATGCTCAGTAGAGTTTAAGTTGGACCAAATTATTAGAAAGCGGAGGAGCAAGTCCAATTCTTATATAGGTCAGTGACTGTTATCTATAAAATAGCCTTGTGGCCTCCTTCTGGTTCAAATATAAGTACTCATTTTCTTGCACGGCAATTTCACAAGGTGCACCCCCTCTCGATATTCTCAATAAACCGGTGACATCAGCTGCACGGCCGGTCTCTAATGGTCTCAAGCTCATCACCGCCATGGATTTGTAAAAACAACTTACAGTGAATCGACGGAATTGGTGAGCATCCTCGGTTACATCATCATCATCAGTATAGATATTAGTGGCTACTATTAAAATGCTACAGCGCCGCATAAGAGGCTTGATCAGCTTGGAGTGGACCTCATCACTTGTTGCTCCATCCAAAAGTGCTAACAGTAACTCTGGTTGTTCCAGGAGAATGACAGATGGTTGTCGTGAGGGAAATTGCTCCAAGATTTCAGCATATATCTTACTTCTTGATTTTCCTGCCATCTTAATGACCATATCAGTCACCAAGTCTACCACTTTGTACTGACGTGAGTCCACCTTTAACTTTCCCAGGGCATTGGTAAAGTGCTGCTTCTCATGAGCGAAAGATGCCACAGTTACGGGTCGGTTCTCAGTCTCAGTTGAGCCGCGGTCTGCATTCAATGAATACGGCTTGCCCAATACTTGGCTCTCTACCAGCGAGTTAATTAACCACGTAGGGGATGTGAACCGCGATGACGTTATGGTAATCATATTATGAAGCCCATTGTTATAGACTTGGCTTGATATTACACTACGATCGGCGAAAACAACGAAATCCTGCCTCTGTACAACCGACATAATGCCTATCCACTCATCGCCACGCCAGTCGATGTCTACAATGGAATGAACCTGGAAGCGTTGAAAAACTTGAAAAAGTTTATCCAAATAAATAAAAAATACAAAAAAAAAAAAAAAAAAAATTTTTCAGCTCACCACTACAGAGAAGAACCAAATCTTAATAAGAAAATCGTCCATTAAGATGTTTACTCTACCAGCATTGACCTCTGATATCGGTGTCAATATCAACACCAGTGCTCAAAAGCCTGAGCCAGTTCTGCGTCCTGTTGAACCTGTTGGACGTTATTTTATGCAACACGCCCAAAGGACTTTGAGGAACCATACATGGTCTGAGTTCGAGAGATTAGAGGCGGAAAAGAATGCAAAGAACGTCAAGGAGTCTAGTGTGGACCCGGATGAGTTGCTATTTGATGAGGAGCTCGCTGATACCACTCTTCTGGCCCATGATCCAAGAGACTGGAAAACTGCAGACTTGTATGCTGCAATGGGTCTTTCTAAGTTGCGTTACAGAGCTACCCCTGAGCAGATTATTAAGGCTCACAGAAAACAAGTGTTGAAACATCATCCAGATAAAAAGTCTGCTTCTGGCGGCTTGGATCAAGATGGATTCTTCAAGATCATTCAGAAGGCCTATGAGACCTTGATTGATCCCACCAAGAGAGCACAGTACGACTCTTGTGATTTCAATGCTGATGTGGAACCACCAAAGAAAGGTACCGAGTACGATTTCTTTGCTGCGTGGGGGCCAGTTTTCGAGTCTGAAGCGAGATTTTCCAAGAAGAAGCCAATTCCAGTTATTGGTGACATTAACACTCCAAGAAAGGAGGTGGAACAGTTTTACACTTTCTGGCACAGATTTGATTCTTGGAGAAGCTTTGAGTTTGCGGATGAGGATGTTCCAGATGACTCTTCCAACAGAGACCATAAGCGTTACGTGGAGAGAAAGAACAAAGCCGCGAGAGACAAAAAGAAGACAGCAGATAATGCTCGTCTAGTTAAGGTTGTGGAAAGAGCTGTCAATGAGGACCCACGTATCAAGAAGTTCAAGGAGGAGGAGAAACAGGAGAAGGAGAGAAAGAAGTGGGAAAGGGATGCTGGAGCCAGGGCTGAGGCCGAGGCAAAGCGTAAGGCTGAGGAAGAGGCAAAGCGCAAGGCCGAGGAAGAAGCTTCTGCTAAGGAGGCTGCCAAGGCTAACAAGAAGAAATCAAAGGAAGCTGCCAAGGCCGCTAAGAAGAAAAACAAGAGAGCTATCCGTGGTTCCGCTAAGGAGGCCGGTTACTTCGGTGACGAAGGTCAAGCAGCCACCATTGAAGAGCAATTAGGCTTCATTGTTGACTCTTTGGACGACGACCAATTGTTGCAAGTTGCCGGGAAAATTAAAGCTTCCCCACAGACTGCTAAGGAAACTTTGCAAGATGCCGCAAAGCAACTCGTGGAATCTAAAAAATTGCCTGCCGCTGTTGTGGCCTACTTTGCCAATTAGAAAACATATGTACTCTGCCTTTTTCAGAACGCAAACTTATAGATGTGAAAAAACCGCAATCAAAAGCGGGCTGTCCATTCAAGCAATGATGATTAACTACATAGGAACGAATGCTGAACAAATTTTTAGTTTAGAAGTTCACGAATTTCTATATCGATCTGTGTGCTTGCTCTGAAGTAACTTTCCAATTCACATTATTCTAAATTGTGCTAAGCGTTAAATTATGGTCAATCATAGTCACCTATGAATCGAGTTAGAAGAGTAAAAATAGTGAGTACAAGGTTTGCTATGCAAGCAGCGAATATGTTTCACAAAACTGAAAAATTAAACTACTCGTAATCCTTGACCAAGAGAAGTAAAAATTAACATATCAATACATGTACCGTTATTAGCGGGCAGTAAAAATAACTGAACAACAATGCTGCTGTTCTATATTCTTTTTGAGCTGTTCTATTAACTTGGTAGTTGAATATTCTTTTTACGTTTAGTCAAAAAAATGATTTCTATGCAATGTGATAAAACCCCACGAGTTGACTTCTGGCCTTCCTTTTAAAATATCCAACGGTTGTCTTAGTCTTGCTAAAATTATTCACTGAAAGAAGAATTGGACAAAGCAGAACATGCCTTGTCTTAGCTGAATTGTTTGAAGCTATTCAATGCAGTGCATCTGACTATTTATCTGTAAAAGTTCGATTGTATAGAGTATGTCCGGCATTTTCTTCCGGACACATTGTCCATTTTCAGTCAAAGTGAAAAATCCATAATTCAGGAGGAATTGATTCAAGTAGGGTATGACTTGTTCGTTAAAAAGTGAAACTAATAAGATATTGTGGATCTTGGTCTTTGAAAGTTCCCCAAAGTCAATTACTTTGTTGGCACAGATATTTTAAGAGCACTTTGAGTGATGTCTTATAGAGGCCCTTTAAATAGCCTTAATGGTATGAGTGACATGGGAATGGGTGGTCGCCCAGGTAATCCTTATGCAGGACCTCACGGACAAACCAAGTCCTCTTTCGATTGGAACGATCTGAAGCGTAAAATAGATCGCCATCTCAAAAAAATTGAGGATTTAACAGATCACCCGTTCGTGGAATATGTGAAACCGTACGTCCCTACATTGGCTCGCTTCTTCATCGTGGCTACATTTTATGAGGATTCTTTCCGTATCATCTCACAATGGTCAGACCAGATCTTCTACTTGCACAAGTGGAAGCATTACCCATATTTCTTCGTGGTTCTATTCTTGATCACTGTTACCGTTTCGATGTTGTGCGGTGCTACGATGCTAATTCTACGGAAGCAGACGGTGTATGCTACCGGTATTCTATGCTCATGTATTGTACTCCAGGCGTTAGTGTATGGTTTATTCACGGGCTCCTCCTTTGTGCTGAGAAACATTAGCGTTATCGGTGGTCTTCTGATTGCTTTTAGCGATTCAATTGTTAAGAACAAGACCACTTTTGGCATGCTACCAGAGTTGAATAATAAGGATGGAAGAACAAAGGGTTATCTTTTACTGGCAGGACGTATTCTAATTGTATTGCTTTTCATCACTTTCACTTTGAGCAAGTCGTGGTTCACAGTTTTCCTCACTATTATCAACACAGTCTTTTTTGCCATTGGTTACAAGACCAAACTTGCCTCTATTATTTTAGGGCTCATTTTGACTTTCTACAATATTACTTTAAACAATTACTGGTTCTATGATCAAACCAAGAGAGACTTTTTAAAATACGAATTCTACCAAAACCTCAGCATCATCGGCGGGTTGCTTCTGGTGACCAATACCGGTGCCGGAGAACTATCTGTTGACGAGAAGAAGAAAATATATTGAGCAATGCATATAGGGATTGACGGCAATAATTTTTGCAATGCTTCTTTGCAAATTTGTAAACGTCGAGCACTTTAGTATTTATATTAAGAAAATAGATATATAGATGCTTACTTACACACTTTGAAGCGGTGCGCAGCTTAGTGCTTGGACAAAGAACATTGTAAGAAACTTTATTAATCTTTCGTTGCTGAGGCAGCCGAGACGGTATGTTCTGCTGCCACAGCTATGCACTTCTCTCGAAGGCCTACCATTGAGAACATGCTGCTGTATCCTCATGGGCAACCAGGCTAACTACTGCCACAGTCTGAAGGGCCAGAGTCTGCCAGTGTTGATGACCATTCGTTTTGATTCCTCAGCAACATTCGAAGCAGACCCCGACATTACAGATCGCCAATCTACTAGTTTGATTGAGCTATTCGGTGTTAACTCTTCAACCAGTTGTGAATGAGAGTCCCAATGTTCATGGCAATTAAAACATGGATCAATAGCTTATCATAGGCTTCGAGTTACTATGACAAGAATTTACGCTTGTAACTTATGTCACGTACAATGTATTCCCTTTTCGCAGTTTAAATACGAAATTAGTTTATGATATCAGATAGTCATTTGATGCGGGAGGCGTATTACCCGCACAAAGGAGGGCGAATAAGGCACAGGGATGAGGGTCCTGCGATTCATCAGCACTTTTGGGGTCTCACACACTAAGTAATCGCTTTGAATTACCACTATCATTGCTGAAACATTATACATAGATCTCATGGGTGGTATACTGAAGAATCCGCTTCCTGAAGGACAAACCTCTGAGAATGAGGAGTCTGTTTCAGAGTTCAGAAAACAAGTCTTTAAGAATACGCAGCTAAATGCCAAGTTGACGTCCAAAAATGCTGAGAATGCAAGCAAACCGCCTAATGCAGCACGCTTACCTAAAGATACACTGTCATTGAATCGTCAGCAGGAGAGAGAGGAAGCCTTAAAGTGGAACCAAAAAAACCTAGCAGCCAATGAGATCACAAAGCAACAGTTTCAAGATGTGAAAATAGACGAACCCAAAACTCCTTATCAAGGTGCTGTAGATCCTAGTGGTGAATACTATAGACCGGACGACGACGATGATTTGAATAATTTTTCGTTGGGGGAGCCCGAAGTGGAGCCAGAACCGGAACCGGAGGATCTTTTTACTGAGCAGGCCGATGGAGACGAAGGAGATCAACAAAGTTCTTCTGAACCACTTAACGACGAGGAAGCAAGGCATAAGAAGTTTGAAGAGATGCGTAAAAAGCATTATAATTTGAAAGATGTTTTTAAAAACAGGCGATTACACAATGAGGAAGATGAGGAAGAAGATGATTAAGTAATATATTGAAAAGAATAACAACGAAATTAAAAAAAAAGCAGAAAACAAAATAAAAAATTCAAAAAAGTTTGGGCAAAAAACAAATACAATAAGAGGCTAGCAAGTATTTACATATTACGAGTATCTAATTTTGGTCATTATGCTTTATTATAATGGACACATCACTATCTACGTTAGTGCTTACTTGCTAAACTTTTCAAAAATGCCCATCTCATCGCGGATCGTCATTAGAGTAAACTACTACTAAGATCGTTAATGGCATCCGAGAAGACTCCAAAGGTCGCAAAAGCGCCCGGCCCTCGGAAAGTTGCCAAGCGCCCACCCCGAAAACAGAAGAAGAGCATCAAAGTGTTGTCAAAAGATGTGAATTATTCGTTATGTATACCTACTACACTATTGAAACATTGCAAGAATTTGGAGCAGGCCACTTACGCTGTTTATCAAATAGCAAAAGCTGCAGTGATGTTCAATGTTGGAGAAATTGTCGTCTTGGACTTAAATGACACTGAACAGAAATCCGGACATAAAAAGTTATCAGAGTCAATGCTCATAGCATCACTGCTGCAGTACTTTGTCACGCCGCCATATCTGGTCAATATTGTTTTCAAAAGTCAGTATCGTACGTATTTTAGAGAGGCTGCCAAGTTGCCACGATTGCCTTCTCTGCCATACATGAGGTATTTGCATGAAGACGAAGGACGCTACAGAGAGGGGTTGGCAATTCGCATGACAAAGCCAGGAGCACAAGGGAAAAAGTCGAAAGAATTTAAGCAGACGAAATACGTGAACATCGGAAAAGATCAAGTTCTAGAACTAAAATCGCAGTTGGTCCCCACGAACGTGCGTGTGACCGTAGATACCGTAGAAAGGAAGGTTGTCTCACCAGAGGAGGCTTACGGGGACTACGTAGGTGCTAAGGCGTCTTATGGTTATCATGTACGTATTGCAAAAAGTTTTGGAAGCATTTTTTTGGAAAGCTCTTACGCAGATGGCTATTCTCAGGCTTTATGGATCAATTGTGATGATTATTATTACAACGAGGAGAAAAAGCAGAAGCTGCTCCCGTACGTGGATAAGATAGTACGTCCAGAAGCTTCTTCCCAGAGCTTTTCTAATGTACTCCTTGTTTATGGTAAGTGGAAAGATGTGCAGCACAGTTTTGAGCAATCCAAGCAGCAATTCGAGGGGTGCGAAGGAGCGCATCAGTTTTTCGACGGTCAATTAGGTTTGCCGGGTGGTCCCGAGGGTTGCACTGCTATCCAAGATGCTTGCATGGTATCATTATCGGTCGTAACCAGGCTGTAGCCATGATTAGACATCTCGCGGAAAGGTCGTCTTGCTTGCAAGTTGTAGAGCTTGGTCTGAATAGTAAACGTAATGTGCAGATGCGTGTAAAGTATACAGAGCTTCGAATATGCTGCCCGCAAGGCTTTCACGTGACACACTGTGCATACAATGACGCCGAGGAATATATTACTTTCATTAGTCAAACAACGAATATTGGTCAGCGCAGTGGCCCTCTGAGTAGTGCCCCGCAGCCCATGACGCACGATGTGTTACGTGGATAATTTTTTCAATATACACAATAAAGTCTAATAATAACTAATTAATATATCTCATATTTATTCTATGAATATAATTGATTTAAGCTGCTAAATCAGAATATAAAAGTTCTAATGTATCAGTTTATTACGCGAAATCAATCTAAACATTCCAACCCTCACTTACTGAGCAAGATTTCTCAAGCAGTTTTTTTTAACTAGTTTCTCTTATACAGTACTTTGTCATTTATATCGACTTATGTAAATTAATATTCAAAATTTTTTCTCAAGATCCGAGAGGGCGACAGTCGAAGGTTCTCACATAATTTGTGTTTCTTCATGTTATCTTCCTGTTACAGGCCTCGTCGATCTCATGCGGCCCATTGTTCGATCCCAAGATGCCGCCTCGCTACGTAGAGAAATCGTACAAAGCTACCTCTGTATAAAGACTATATATTGCCCATATACTAACACAAGTCTAGCAAGTGCAGAAACAAGGAAGTGAGCACTGGTGCAATGCAATGCATCATACCGCTTGAACGGTATCTTAATTAAACAAAATACTCCTACGACGCCAACAAGGCACATGACATATCTCTCATATTATTGCCTAATTCATCACTCACAATCCAGCTGCACAGCAATGCCCATCTAAGGCGATTTTCACTTCTTCTGGCCCCAAAGTTACCTTTCTTAATGCATTTCTGTATAGCTCCCTACTTCTAGCTAGCCATTACCCTGCGCATATGTTACTATATTACTATTTCAGGTAGCTCTGGGTTACCGCATCGGGTAATCCCTCAGCAGAGCGTAATTTTCTGCACTTTTTTTGCCTTCTGTTTTTTCAAGTGGCCAGTCCTCCTGGGACCATCCACGATCTACTTAACTTTTCATTTTAGTTTGGACCTGTTCTCATTTGTTTCTTTCTACATTTTTACTTCACTGTTTGCGTAGTTCAATTGACCAGGTAACGGACCGTATTCGCTCTTTTGAACCTCGATTGAACCATGCGTTTCACGACTCTCGCTACAACCCTGATTTTCGCTGCTTCCCAAGCACTTGCTGTGGGAGATTTGGCTTTCAACTTGGGTGTTAAGAACAATGACGGTTCTTGTAAGTCCGTTCAGGACTATGAGAACGACCTGAGTGTTTTGAAAGACTACACTAACAAAGTTAAGGTGTATGCTGCCTCCGACTGTAATACTTTGGAGAACCTCGGCCCAGCAGCTGAAGCTGAAGGCTTTCAGATCTTTTTGGGTATCTGGCCTACTCCTGACTCTCACTACCAAGCTGAAAAGAGTGCAGTGGAAGCCAACTTGCCTAAGTTGAAGACTTCTACCTTTGCCGGTTTTTTGGTTGGTTCTGAAGCTCTATACCGTAACGACATGACTGCTGAACAGTTGGCTTCGTCGATCAACGACTTCAGAGACTACGTTAAGGATATCAAAGACTCCCAGGGCAACTCGTACTCCAGCGTGCAAGTTGGTACCGTGGACTCCTGGAACGTTTTGGTTGCCGGCTACAACGCCGCTGCTATCCAGGCCAGTGACTTTGTGATGGCTAATGCATTCTCTTACTGGCAGGGTCAGACCATGAACAACGCTTCTTACTCGTTCTTTGATGACATCATGCAGGCTTTGCAGACTATTGAGACCAACAAAGGTTCCACTGACATCACCTTCTGGGTTGGTGAGACCGGCTGGCCAACATCTGGTACTAACTTTGAGTCTTCTGTGCCATCTGTGGACAATGCTAAGCAGTTCTGGCAAGAAGGTATCTGTGCTTTGAGAGCATGGGGTATCAATGTAATTGTCTTTGAAGCATATGATGAGGACTGGAAGCCAGACTCCTCCGGCACTTCTGATGTCGAGAAGCACTGGGGTGTGTGGACTTCTGGTGATTCTCTGAAATATCCCATCAGTTGTGACTTCTCCAAATAAGATGACACGTCCTCTCTGGAGCGATTGTTGATTTCTTCTTCTACACATGACTGTTAGTTCGTTCAGGTAAAATGCAAGTTTTGACCTCTAGGAAAAAAACAAACTAAAAAAGAATAGTTGAGGCAATCATTGTGTTGCTTCCTCTCCTGGATACCTTATTTCTGATACCTCGCAGCTGCTATGCTGTTACGAATTTTTATATATGTCTATGCAATAAATACCCCGTTTTACATCTAACGAAGTTGCAAAAGGTGGATGGAGTGTTGCAGTAGGCCAAAGAGAAGCTGAACCATGCCACTAGTAATCTTTGCTTTATGGCTCGCGAGATTAGTGAACCAAAGCAACCAGAGCTCAGCTCTTCCGGGCTTTTAATGAAACAAAGACAAAATGTTACATCTTAGCAATTGAGTCAGAGAGAAAGCCACAAGTCAAGTCCAATCCAACCTATTGATAATGACTATAGCTTGAACGGTAAACTTTGCATGTGAAAATTCTTTGCGATCAGTCACCTCTATATCATGAATTGAGTTATGTAAGACAACTTAAAAGCGTATTTCACCTCTTTGCCAGCTTATTTTTCAGTAGAAAGCTGAGATGTCTTGCACTCGTAATTTTCAACCCTTCGCGAACGATATTCTAAGTTCACAATTCTTGTATAAAATCCGTAAAGTATGACTTTTAGCTGGGCGTCGCGATGAAAAATTTTCCAGGCATTAAAAATTAAAAAGCGATGGGTCGTCTTAACTTACTGTACGCTTCAACTGCCAAAGAAATACTAATTGCCACGCTGACTTAGAATCCACCCATTGAAGCTGGCTAGGATGTCTCGTTTTTTCGCAGCGAATTATGATTATGAGAGTGGCAGCTCTTCCTCGGAGGAGGATCTGCTATCTTCTTCTGAAGACGAGTTATTGACTTCATCTGGAGATGAAGGCGAGGAATCTGACGACTCGCTATTCCAGGAAGACTCTGAATCGGAATCTGACGTAGATTCAGATGATTCAGATGGCAAACCCTATGGTCCAGATTGGTTCAAGAAGCCAGAGTTTAGAAAAGGTGGTCCATCGGGCGGCAATAAGTTTTTGAAAGGTGCCAGCTATTCTGATTCGGATGAGTCTGATGATGAAGGCAAGAAGGTTGTGAAATCTGCCAAAGAAAAATTGTTGGATGACATGCAAACCGTTTACAACAAGGTTGAATCCGCAGAAATGACCAATGACTGGGTAACAATCTTATCTGAATTTGACATCATTTCCCGTTTGCTCATCAGAGCTCAGCAACAGAATTACGGTACTCCTAATATATTTGTCAAAGTCCTCGCGCAATTTGAGGATGCTGTAAATGCCACTTCTCAACAAGAAATCAAGAGTAAAGCCGCATCCAGGGCCTACAACACGACGAAACAGAGAGTGAAGAAGTTGGCCAGAGAAAACGAACAACTTTTGGAAAAGTTTAGAGAAAACCCAGAGGCATTCGACAAGGAACCATCTGCAGAACTGGACACCAGTATCACGGAGGGATCAGTGCCTTTGTTTGGGAAAAAATCCATCAATTTGTCGTCTGTCGCCAGTGCTTCTTCTGAGGCCGGTTTCTTCTCCGCCTTGCGTATCGTGATAGATTCCAGAGGTAAGAAGAATGTTGATTACAGTGCTCTCATCAAGACCTTAGAAGAATTGATGGAGATAGCAAAGACACCTTATGAGACCATAATGGCCTATTTAAATTTGGTTCCTATCAGGTTCGATGTTTCTGCCAATTTATCTTATCAGCCAGTGGACCAGTGGAAAGCGTCTTACCAAGATATCATGAAATTGTTGAGCATCCTAGAGGAAAACATCGAAAAGTACCAATTGTCGGAGTTGGCACCTAAAAACGACTTCATTGAGGATGAGCCAGAGGCCGATGAGCATGGCGTAAAGCATATATTAGGATCCATTTTCTCCTTCGTGGAAAGGTTGGACGACGAGTTCAACAAATCACTGTTGAATACCGACCCCCACTCTAGTGATTATTTGGTTCGTTTGAGAGATGAGCAAAGCGTTTACAATTTGATTTTGCGTACACAGCTGTATTTGGAGGCTACTCTGCCGGAGGAGTGCAGAGAAAGTCATTTGGCTCGTCCATTTGTCAAGAGGTTAGACCACATCTATTACAAGTCTACCAAACTGATTAGCATAATGGAAAGCAATGCTTGGAAGAGCGTCCCTTCGACATCTTCTTCGAATTTCATTCCATACAAAGGTGATGCGGATGAGCAGTATGTCACTGAACTTGTGCAGACTTTGGCGGAGAGCCTCCGTCAGCAAAAGAGTGGTGGGTTGCGTAAGCGGGCTATTTTGTATCAGGTCTACTTTACAGCCTTTAACAACAATTTTGGTGCCGCAAAGGAAATGTTAATAAACTCCAAGATACAATCCCACATTAACAATTCTGACCCCTCGCTTCAAATTTTGTTCAACAGAGTTGTTGTGCAATTAGGTTTGGCTGCTTTTAAACTATGCCTCATCGAAGATTGCCATCAGGTTTTGAATGAGTTATTGGCCAGTTCGCATTTGAGGGAGATCTTGGGTCAACAGACTTTGCAAAGAATTTCGGCCAACGTCGGTTCTTCCTCGACTGCAGACGAACGTGAGCAATTGTGTCTGCCATACCATAAGCACATCAACCTTGATCTTATTGACCTCGTCTTTATGACATGTTCCTTGTTGATCGAGGTTCCTCAAATGACGGCATTTTATTCCGGTATAAAGGTTAAAAGAGTTCCTTATTCTCAGAAGTCTATTCGTCGTGCCCTCGAACATTACGACAAATCAAGTTTCCAGGGCCCACCGGAAAGTTTGAGAGATCACGTTTTGCATGCTGCGAAATCTATGCAAAAGGGTAACTGGGCCAAATCCATTGAATTCCTAAGATCTGTGCCCACTTGGTCTCTTTTGCCTAATGCAGACTATGTTCTGGACAACTTGGCTGAAAGAGTCCAAGTTGAATCCTTGAAGACGTACTTTTTCACTTATAAAAGATTTTACAGCAACATATCCATTGAGAGGTTTTCTGAGCTTTTCAATTTGCCAGAAGCTAGGGTTTTGGAAGTTTTGGAGTCAGTTATCAATGAATATGACATAAATGCAAAGCTGAATGAAGAAAAAACTTTTGTAACGGTGGAGAAGGGAGAGGAGATTACAAAGTTAGAGGAAGTTGCTCTCAAACTGAACAAGGAGGTCAAAATTGCCAAAGAACGTTTGAATCCATCGAGTGCTCGTCGTTAAAGTATTATTTTCAAAGGCATTTAATTAATGTAGTCCATTATTGTGTGTAGATGCATTATCAACTGCATACCTGTACATTATTCCGCATAGTTACACTGTCCTTATATATAAGCGCAAGATGACTAGGTTACGAGGTGCAAACAACTCCCCAGTTGTGAGGTTGATTTATGAAATGTAAGGTCCTTTTATATATAGATTGTATTTTTAATATTATGACACTATAAATATTACCAAACGACTGATCCAGCAGCAGCAGTTGAAGAATAGTATAGTTATCTCTCGAAAACAATTTCGAGCACAAAAAAAGCCACTGACACTGTCTGTTGCTTCCGATTTTTCTTTCCTTTTTGTTAATGTAAAATCTAATGAAAATCAATGTCGAAAACAAAATATGCTCTTAGCGAGATGCATTTTTGAAATCGGCCTCATTGATGTTTGCTCTAGCGCACATGCTCCTGAATATTCCTTCTTTAATAAACAAATTCCAAGGAGTATCAAACTCTGCAACTTCGCCTCTTTCTAAGACAAGAATACGATCATAATTCAAAATAGTGTTCAGCCTGTGGGCAATGCATAAAATGGTACAGTCACCAAAGGCCTCCACAATACGCGATTGAATCTTATCATCCGTTTCGTAATCAACAGAAGACGTAGCTTCATCCAAAATCAAAATTTTTGAATTCCGTACTAATGCCCTCGTTAGAGCAAGCAATTGCTTTTCACCCAGGGAGAAATTTGAACCTTCTTCTTCCACCTTCTGCTCAAGATGAAACTTGTGCATTTTTGAGTGCGAACCGGATCCATCTGGTTTATCCAACTTGGTCTGTTCCAATTCTTCGGCAGCAATGGCTCCTCCACGTACCAACGCCTGCCAAAGTTCATCATCGGTCTTTTCATTAAAAGGATCCAAGTTTTTCCTTATTGTACCTTTGAAGAGGACAGGATCTTGGGGAATTATTGCCAGTTTGCTTCTAAGTTCATAAAGGCCCAGATCAGCAATATTTATGTTATCGATAAGAATCCTACCATGATTGAGTTCATTGATTCTGTAAAGTGCACTCATAATAGTAGACTTACCAGCACCTGTCCTACCACATATACCTATTTTTTCACCGCTACGAATGTCCAAATTCAGCTCTTTCAGAACAGGAGGTAATCCCGGCCTATAGGAGAATGAAACGTCTTCGAACTTTATTTCACCCTTACTTGGCCATTCTTCAGGAGGAGCCATTTCTGGTCTCCTATAGTCAGCCTCTTGAGGAAGATCGAGAGCATAAGACACTAGTCTTTCAGCACTATTCATACCATTTTCGGTCTGAGTCGAAGCCCTCAAAACAGTGTTCAGTAAGCCCGGAAGCTGTAGAACATATGTGAGTAGTACACCAGTGGAAGAGCCTGATATCTTGAATTGGCGCGTAACACATAACATGGTGATAATAAAGGCGAAGGCAACTGCCAATATATCAAGGAAAATACCAACCCACCTTTGCAGGGCAGATACTAGGTAACTAGCCTCATTCATTTTGTTTATTAAAAAATCGGATTTTAGAAGGAACCTCTGTTGAGCATCATATGCTTTGATAGTGTCCATGCCGCCCAGCACTTCATTCAGATTATTGTAAACGAAAGAACGTTGGACGGCTTGAAGCCTTTTCACTTCTCTCCCTGAACTCTGGTAATGATCAGCAATTATAAAGAACATGATCAAAAGGAAGGGTACTGCGATTGCAAACCAGGGAAGATATACTATGCATAACACTATGACAGCAACAATGTTACCAAGTTGATACATCATCAAACGGATGTCCTCTGTCAATTCATTATCTAAACTGTCGGTATCTTTCGTAAACCTGTTCAATATTCTACCAATTGGGGTAGTGTCCATATATGATAAAGGTGTGTGCAGAATTCTTTTCACCGCTCCCAAATTTAGCCATTTCGAAGCAGTTAGGCCCATGAAACAGAGAATAGAAAATTGTATGTTCATGAAAAGATACTGTCCGAAAACAAAGAATGAGTACAGACCCATATAGAAGCTTGGTCTTCTATTCTTGAATTTATTCTCAGTCCAGAAAGCTAACCACACAGAGGCGAAAACGGAACAGAAGGCACTTCCAAAAATAGAAAGCACGTATGTTGGAATGGCAGCCCAACCCCATTTACCAGCAGCAGCTTTGATGTATTCCACATATATTTTGAGTTTTATACTATTGAAGGCTCTTTCTTCTTTGGTGGTGGTATGACCATCCCCCTTCATGGTCAATGATTTCTGAGTGACCTGCTTCTTCAAATCTTCCCATTGTTCTTCTTCTTCATCTTTGTATTCTAGTAGTTCTTGAACTTTTTCTTTCTCCTCCATATCAGCTTTCTCGAGCTCAGCATTTTCGTGGCGACGATCTTCTTCGGAAGCTTGCGAGGTAAACTGCATCAAATTCATCAAGGTAGCATTGGTATCTTTCAACTCAGAATAAGTTCCAATTGTGAAAGACCCATCATTGCCCAGCACTATAATTCTACTGGCCTTTTCGATTAAAGCTAATTGATGTGTGGCCAAAATCCTAGTTTTCCCATCGAGCAAGCCCACCAAACATTCATCCATGATGTGTTTCCCTACACGGGCATCTACAGCACTGAGTACATCGTCGAACAAATATATGTCCTTATTTTTGTAGACACACCTAGCCAAATTGATACGGGCCTTTTGACCACCAGATAAGTTGATACCACGTTCACCAATTTCTGTCAAGTCTCCGGCTGGCAGGATATCTAGATCTGCATCCAGGGAACAGGCAGTAACTACTTTGCGATATTTAGCCCTATCGAATGGAGAGCCGAAAATGATATTATCACGAACGGTAGCATTCTGAATCCACGGATATCCACACAGCAAAAGCTTCCCATTAATTTCTACGTCCCCGGAGGTTTTACTCATGAAACCTGCCATGGAGTTCAAAAACGAAGTCTTACCAGTACCGATGGGTCCAGTAATGATGATGAACTCACCCTTTTCAATCTCAAAATTTAGATCGTAAAATCCAGTGAATGATTTTTTCTCCAAAGCCCCAGGTTTGGCTTCATCCGTGTCATTGGTGCTGTTCTCAAAAGGCTGTTCCTCTTTCCTTTCCTCTTTCTTTTCCTCTTTCTTTTCCTCTTTCTTTCCCTCTTTCTTTTCCTCTTCCTCCTTGTTCATATCAATCTTCTCATAATCTTCCCATTCAAAGGAAGCGTGGCTCATCTTGACGGCTATGTTCTCAGGTAGGTCTGGTGAAGGTGCCATGTCACGAGTAATGTCGGTACTCTCCTCCGAAGACTCCAGAACTCTTTCCATGCGTTGCAATCCAAGCATCATATCAATACTAGTTGCAATGGCAATGGGCATGAAGAACATCTGGATACTCATAACTTGGAACAGAGAAAGGGATGAAAAGACGTTTCCAGCAGTTCTACCGTTATTGTTTACTTTGTACAGTGATAGAAATGTCATTAAACTTGCCACACTTGGCAACGCTATCATCATAGCAATAAGGAAATTCCTTGTGATTTGCATCCTCCTCACTCTGGATACTTCTCTGGCCCTAACATCTCTTATGTTGCTCTCGTACGCATCCTCCCAAGCGTAGAACTTCACCATCTTCATATTATTGAGGATCTCCCTCATCAAAGTAATTCTTGCATCCGTCAGTATATTGGAGGCTATCCTCATCTTGATAATATATTTGAAGAAAAACATCGTGACGAAAAAGACGAGGAAGAAGAGACCAATACCCACCAATGCAATCGGACCGACGTTGACAATCAGCAGTACTATACAGATAGCCAGTGCTGCCGGAAATCCAGCGAGAAATGGCTGAAAAGAAAGTGCAAACTCGATTCTCGCCACGTCAGTGGTCACCATAGAAGTGACTTTACCTGTAGGGAACTTATGCCGCGTATAGTTGGAAGCCCTAAGCATCTTGGACAGCATAGCCTTTGTAAGGACTGACCAGGCCTCTACACCGGTCACTTGTGATGAAAGAAAAAAATGGTTGAACAGCAATCCGTTCAACATCATAATCAGACTGGCTCCAACCGCATAACCGACACCCTTGTTGACATGTAAACCGTGGATCACTGCCTTCTTCTCCACGAACTCTATCAGCCTCTTCGTAAGCATTGGGTTGAACCCCGAGGCACAATTGGCCAGCACTGAACACAAACACGACCACAGGTACTGCCATTTGAATGTGAGAATTAGTGTTAGGAACAAGCTTAGCCGAGGTAACTTGTAGTTGTCTCGTACCTCTTCCTCGCTGGCGTCGGGATGCTCCTTTCTATAATTTCTGCGACCCCTCTCATGAAATATAGCAAGATTCTTCTCAAACCTCGCGTACATCACCTCCACAGAAAGCCTGTCGTCCATTTTGAACAAATCGTTCGGCTGCAGGGTTCTCTTATAACCCTTGCCCAGCAGAGGTGTCACCCACCATATGAATATCCTGGAAAAAATGTTGGCACTGAAGAACGGCAGCACGTCTCTTTCACTGTCATCTTGAGGAATCGGCGGTACTTTCTTGCCATGTAGGAACGAGAATAGTCTCTTTTGTTCGTAGATGTTGGACTCTGTCACTTTCTCAAGGTCATCACTGTTCAAAAACGTTTCTGGCCTATTCCTTTTTACAATGTAATCACCAGCTGGGCCTAGCTGTATATCTGACGATTCGTCTGAGTGCAACCCCGAGTTGCTGTTAGAGAATTCAGAGCTACAGCTGCCAGGCAAAGCTCCATCAACTTCATGCTGCACACTTTTTATTTCTTCTGACATAACCTCACTGGCTGGAAGAAAAAAAAAAGCGTAAATGTGAGGGTTAGAAGTACTGCTGAATGATAGCCAACTGGTCTAAGATTCACGCGTAATTTCCTTCTTTCTCTGTCTTAAAACCTTCTATACTATTGATTTAGCCCTTGGAACATATCCCTTTCCCAGCAGTGATGAATAATCATATATATACAAACAATAGCAAGAACTCAAGCGGGATCGACAATTTGACAATCGCGCAGCTACAACACGAAAATGTACAAGAAAGATGACAACGTCCTTGTGTCAAGAAAGTCCTTCACCGTGGCCGCGGAGGAGAGAAGTGGGTTTCAGCCAAGCCCTACTGATGGGTCTTCCTAACCCGAATTTGGGAGGCTGAAAGATGGAAATAAGACACTTTTCCATGGTGTGCTCCGTGGAACTGATTTGAGACCACTATCTACGGTAATGTGATTGAAAAAAATAGGAAAAAAAAGCCCAACAAAAGGAGCAGTGGACTTAACGGCGATTTGCAGCCAACATGCTGCGGCCAGTTTTCCTACTGCTGTGACTGCAGGATCTGCAAGTCATTAATTTGGCTAAGCTTGGCGCACCTCAACGCAATTAACGGGGCCTCAAGGAATATGTGTCATAATTGGCATAATTTGGCTCTTAATTTTTTTTTTTTTTTTTTTCGTACTAGAAACGAGAAGAACAAATTTATACGACTAGCAATATTGTTACGAGTCTGGAGCCGTCAGGCAGTGAGTAGCTAAAAACGAGCATGTGTATTTGGGGCGCAACTGCTTCCTTCAATATCAATGCTTGGCTTGCCAAAAAAAACTCCGCGACGGGGAATTGAACCCCGATCTGGCACGCGACAAGCGCCCATTCTGACCATTAAACTATCACGGAAAGTAGAGCTCATGGCGGGGGTCGAACCCACAATCTTCTGATTAGAAGTCAGACGCGTTGCCATTACGCCACACGAGCTACTGATCTGCTGAACCTGTAACAGAAACATATGCGTCAACAAGACCACAGCTGGTCATGCATACCTCCCGCTCCCTATTCCCTCTGCTCATTGGATATGCCAAGAACATTGCAAAAATGAACTAAAGAATACGTCAGGTCACAACGTGCTGCATTATTCAGGCAAAGGTACTGTAGCAACCTGCTGTAGGAATGAGGTAGTGATGTCAGTACCATGACAATAGAAGAATAGAATTAATAGCAGAAGATGTAAATAGAACAGTTGTCATGGCGATCGAGACGAGCCAATCTCTTGCACTTGAAAAAGACGTAGCAATCGTTTGCTTTTACGAGATGGCTCAAGATTTCGGACAACTGGGTCATCCGCACACATCAGTTTGCCGCTGTTGCTTTTGCTGCGCACTAGGGGTCCATTATTCTTGTTCCAAAAGCAGCTTTTCCCCTGGCGCAGTTGTTGTCGAAACTTGCAGCATAGCTTATGCCGGCCAAAAAATGCACTTCACCACAGCGACATGTAGTACTGGCCGCTATATGCGGGCTCTGAGCCTCAGAGCAGCTATCTCTTTCTGCAGTGACAACACCAGGGCTGACCTTAGGGCTTCGCAGATCACGTCTGACGAGAGAACTGAAATTTGATTTTCTTCACAAATCAAGTATCTTTGGCCATCACATTTTCTTCCAGGACAATACTTTGAACAGCCAACCAAGTTTAAAGCCGTCTCAAGCTGGCAGAAGCATTTGTCAAATAGTCTCGACACATATATTTAACGCCAAGGACGTTATAACCCCCCATTAGGCTTTTATTCCACAGTTTAACCTGTTTCGGGACGTTGAGAAGCGAATAAAGAATAAACGGAAATCGTTCTTGAAGGAAGGAGAGGCTAAAAAGTTATTGGCCGCCAATATATTGCCCTGAAATTAAATTTGTCTTTATTCCCTTTTATTTTCAGTCCTCTTTAGTTCTTTCATCCTCGTTTGTGCATAATCGTTCCGGACCTTTCTTTACTTATTCTCAATTGAGTTAACCCATTGATATCTCGGTTCTATTATTGCATAAGTTACCATGTCAGCGCTCTCCGGTGATGTTAACAATACATTGATCAACGTACTTCATGGGTTTGCATCTCCTGATAATGAGATTCGTTCCGCCGCTGAAAGGGCGTTAAATCAGGATTGGATTACACCAACAAACATAGAGGTCTTATTGATCTTTCTGGCGGAACAGGCGTCATTTTCCGATGATTTGACTGCGTCTGCCTTGTCGGCGGTTTTGTTTAGGAAACTGGCCTTGAGGGCACCACCTTCGTCCAAGACGGTGATTATCGCGAAGAATATCACACATATTAGTCCAACAGCTTTGGCCCATATCCGTACAACACTTTTGAAAGGGTTCGTCTCTGAGAGACCTGGAAACATCAGACATAAGCTGTCTGATGCCCTCGCAGAGTGCGGCCAGGAGGACCTGCCCGAGTGGGTGGAGCTGTTACAGACATTGGTAGAGGCTCTCAAGAACCCAGATCCAAATTTCAGGGAATCCAGCTTCAGGATCATGTCACAGGTGCCCCACCTAATCAATAACGTCGATGTAGTAAGTGTGCTACCCATATTCGAAGCAGGTTTCACAGATGCTGATGATAACGTAAAAATTGCCGCCGTCACTGCGTTCGTGGGATATTTCAAACAGCTACCAAAAACCAATTGGGCCAAATTGGGCGTGCTATTGCCCAGCTTGCTAAACAGTCTACCCAAATTTTTAGAGGACGGTAAGGATGAAGCACTGGCTGCGGTATTTGAGTCGTTGATAGAATTGGTTGAATTGGCACCTAAGCTTTTCAAGGACATGTTCAACCAGATAATACAGTTCTGCGACATTGTGATCAAGAACAAAGACCTGGAGACACCTGCTAGGACCACTGCATTGGAGCTGTTGACGGTGTTCAGTGAAAATTCGCCACAGATGTGCAAGGCTTATGCTACCTATGGTGAGGCAATCGTAATGGATACCCTCTTGATGATGACGGAGGTGTCTGTGGATGATGATGATGCGACGGAGTGGAGAGATTCGGATGACGCAGAGGATGATGAGGAAGAAGTCGCTTACGATCATGCTCGGCAAGCGCTAGATCGTGTTTCGCTTAAGTTGGGAGGTAAATATTTAGCGCCGCCTTTATTCCAATATTTGCAGCAGATGATTTCCTCTTCAGAGTGGAGGGAGCGGTTTGGAGCCCTCATGGCGTTGTCGTCCGCGGCCGAAGGTTGTCGTGACGTGCTAATCGGCGAAATTCCCAAAATTCTCGATATGGTCTTACCATTAATTAACGATCCTCACCCAAGGGTACAATACGGCTGTTGTAATGTTTTAGGACAGATTTCGACCGATTTTGCTCCTTTGATTCAAAGAACCTCGCATGACAGAATCTTACCTGCTTTAATATCCAAGTTGACCACACAATCCATCGACAGGGTGCAAACCCATGCAGCCGCCGCTTTGGTCAATTTCTCTGAACACGTAAATCAAGGCATTTTAGAGCCATATTTGGATAGTTTGCTTACGAATTTACTCAACCTATTCCAAAGTAACCAGCTTTATGTTCAAGAGCAGGCGTTGACCACCATTGCATTCATCGCTGAGGCAGCGGAGAAAAAATTCATCAAATATTATGACACTCTGATGCCTATTTTGCTCAATGTCTTGAAAATGGACGTGGATGGTGCTAACAGAGTCCTCAAAGGGAAGTGCATCGAGTGTGCAACATTGATCGCGCTAGCAGTTGGTAAAGATAAATTTGCGGAACATTCTCAGGAGTTGGTTAACTTGTTAATATTGTATCAAAACAACGGAATTCAAGATGATGACCCGATCAAAACTTATTTAGAACACGGTTGGAGCAGGATCTGCAGGATTTTGCGTGAAGATTTCGTGCCGTTACTGCCCATTGTCCTACCTTCTTTACTAGAGACTGCGAAGGCTACTCAAGACGTCAGTTTGATTGAAGAAGAGGAAGCTGCAAACTTTCAACAGTATGTGGACTGGGACGTTGTACAAATTCAAGGAAAACATATTGCTATCCATACTTCTGTCTTGGATGATAAAGTTGCCGCTATGGAGTTGCTGCAAGTTTACAGCACTGTGCTGAAAAATCTTTTTGCTGTCTACGTAAAGGAGACTATGGACAACATCGCCATCCCTTCGATTGACTTTTACTTGCACGATGGAGTCCGCGCCACCGGTGCTAACCTAATACCTGTTCTCTTATCCTGTCTCATTGCAGCGACAGGTGTGCAAAACGAAGAAGTGCAACAGCTTTGGCAACAGGCATCTACTAAACTCATTTCTGGTATCATGTCAGAGCCTATGCCAGAGATAACACAAATTTACCACTCCGCCCTGGTGGACGGCATAAACATCATGAGTGAAAACTGCTTGAGTGACGAGTTACAGGCTAAATTTACGAAAGGCGTTTCTGCTAATTTGGCTGATGTGTATGAACGTGTTAGACGCCGTCATGGTAATGATGACGAATACAACGAAGATATAGATCAAGAGTACGAGGACTTCACTGACGAGGATTTGCTTGATGAGATTAACAAATCGTTGGCTGCTGTTTTTAAAACAACAGGTGGAAACTATGTTGGCCATTTTCAATCTCTTTGGCCGCTTATTGCCGCATTTTTGGAGGACAGCGAAATAATTCTCATTCTTTTTGCGCTCGTGGCAATTTCTGACTTGGTGCAATATAGTGGCGAACGTTCAGCACCGTTCAAGGATAGCTTCATCTCTAAGGTCACTGCTTATTTGGTATCTCCAGATCCCAGCATTCGCCAAGCAGCCTCATATATGATCGGCGTTGGTGCACAGTGTGCACCTAACACTTATGCAGATGTTTGCGTATCTTCTTTGGATGTCCTTTTCCAAGTATTAACTATTCCTGATGCCAAGTCCGATGAAAACCAAACAGCAACTGAAAATGCCAATGCTGCTATTGCTAAAATACTATATGCTTTCAACAATAATATACCTAATGTGGAGACCTACATTACCAATTGGGTAAGAACGCTTCCCATCTTGGTTGACGAAGAGGCTGCTGCATTTTCCTATAGATATTTGAGTCACTTGATAGACAGCTTTTCGCCAGCAGTTTGTGAAGCCTCCAACCTTCCGATGGTTGTGGACGCCGTTGTTCAGGCACTCCATCACAGGTCGATACAAGATAAAAATGCAGCAGCCGTTGTGGAATCAACCAAAAAACTATTGGGTACTATGCCACAAGCAGATGCTATGAGAATCCTCCAAAGGTACCCTCCTGATGTTTTACAAACTATTCAGGAGTGGTTTTCTTGAAATGTCATGGCGGATAAGTATGTGTATTTAAACAATTAATGATCCGTTTGTGAATATAAGTCAAACATTTAATAATCAAAAAGAAAACCAAAAGGAACAACATAAAACTTATCTTCGATGCATAATATATAATGAGGAATCAATTTCAGATATTTCAGATATTTCATCCCTTCCTGTCAAGAGACAAATGTAATTTGTATTCCTTGATAATTGAAATGGAGAGAAGAGTGCCAACAGAACACAAAGTACAAAACATGAAAGTGTCCTTACATGCAAAATGATAACAGCTGATCAAAGTCGGGCGAATGTATTCTGGCGCCGAAGAATGAACCCACTCTGAAGATTTGGAAGCTTTCTCAATGATTTTAAGCAACTCATGCTTCGGATGTGAATCAGAAAATTCCAACACTTTGCGAGTAAGCAATCCATTTAGAGATTCCCGAAAGAGAGCACCTCCGATGGATACGCCCAAGGTGGAGCCCGTAGACCTAAACGCGTAAGAAATGGACGTGGTGGCTGCCTGGTGCTCGTGTGGCACAGCGGCAATCATTGCAAGCAGAGCCACGGTGATGAGCACGGAATAACCGAAACCTGGAACGAGCAAAAGAATGTATTGTCTCCACACAGCAATTTGAGGATTTATGAGGTTAATCTGTATGTGACCTAAGAAGGATACCATACAAAAGCCCACTGTAAACCAGTAATATTTTCCAGTCTTTTTCATGTAATATCCTGCACCGAGGGACCCAAATGCCACACTGAAGAAGTTTGGCACCAATCTTTTACCAATATTTGTAGGGCTCATATTAAGAACGCCTGAGTAATAGATTGGTAAGTAGTAGCTCGTGGTCATCATAGCCATCATGCAAAACCAATTGCTAAAACTCGAACCCAACACGCTGGGATTTTTGAGGAAGGCTAGCGGCAATATTGGATCTTGAGCCCAATAGAGTTCCACATACACAAACAATGCACAGGTAAGGGCAGAACTTGAGCATAGTAATGCAAACATTTTGGAACCGAACGCTACTTCTTTGCCGCCGAGAGAAGCAGTCACTAGGAATAATAGTAGGAAAGTCACCAATATCGTAGCTCCCGCCCAGTCTATTGCCATGAGCTTGCTCTTGACGGAGCGATTGGATGGGCCCATTGTGGTTTTCTTCGGTAACTGTAAGAAGATCATTATCAATGCGGTGCTCAATGCTGACAAAGGCACCTGCATCAGAAAAGCCATCCTCCAGCCACCTCCATGTTCACTGAACCAACCTCCAACAAGACCACCACAGGCTGTCCCTAAACCGAAAAAGAAATTACACATTCCTTGATACAGCGCTCTGTCTCTTAATGGGACAATGTCACTAAGAGTGATTGAACACATCGAAGTGACACCTCCTCCACCAATACCTGCAACAAATCGAGCGCTCACTAACCACCAAAAGCTAGGACTAATACCACAGAGAAAGCATCCCAACAGGAAGGCCAAGTTGGTTAAAAGCAACAGAGGTTTTCTTCCAAAAATGTCAGAAACTTTACCGTAAAGTGGCTGAAAGGTTGCACTAGACAACAAATAAGCAGTAGCTACCCAAGAAATTCGAGGTAACTCATCAAATTCGGAGGCAATGTGAGCCATGATCGTAGAGACCAATGTATTATCTACGGCGGCCAGAAAAGTCCCCAGGTACATGGATAGCATAATCACTAGCAATCTGCGAGGGTGTATTTGCTCCTCTGAGTTGTAATTAGAATCTTGGGAGCCGTAGTTGGCATTTGTCGCGTCAAAATTTGCATCATTAGACTCTCGCAATAGTTCTTCTTGTTCCTCAAGTTCGCCTGCGATAAAGCCAGGAAGACCAGTACTTGGATCCTGTAAAATTTCGCTCCTCACCGGCTTGAGCTTAGTAGCTTTACTCTCCATAGTTCAAAACACTTGTTATAGATATAGTAATCAGAAAACCTCGAGAATATAAATTTCAATTATGAAGCCTTTATTTCCCTCCAAGAGTCTTTTGCAGCCATGACATATTCGAAGGATTAACGATAAAGATAAGAAAAGAAACGATAAAAAATAAATAGCCTATATATCCCACCTTGAAAAATCCGGTATATCTACATGAAAAAGCGGTAGATTCGTTCCAGAAGCCGCATATACAGCATATTGCTCCGAAAGCTCTCCAGAACCCTCTTGGAAACTGGGAACACGGGCCAAGTGATGGCTCCTGTGACCGAGAGACTCTTCAGCAAGATCACTATCAATGGAACCAAACCCAAAATTCACCAAAGCGCGTTTCGCCCAAGGTGAGTACAAACCACATATATGAAATTCAACCTGTTTGCCTGAATAACGAGCAACCTGGCTTCGCAAGTCTACCAAGCTTTGGATCGCAGTAGCATCCGTCTGAGAGCATTGTGAAAAATCTAAACAAACAATCTTCAAGACAGGTCTGTGGTCAATATTTTGTTCTTCTGTCAAACGCAGTTCTTCAGCCTGGATATCAGACCACTGCTCCTTCGTCTTCCTTTGTACCAACCGTCTGATCCAGAAAGGTGTTTTCCACTCACCAGGATCATTCCAGGGCCTATCGACTTTTTTGACGGCTGTTATCAATTCCCACCTCCTCGTAGTGTTTTTTATTTTATCAAAAATGATATCATAGTGTCTGCTACAGTTCAGGTAAGTATAACTGTCACTGAACCGGTAGACAATAACACCTGGGGGCGGAGGATTGATTGGAACTTCTGGATTTAACTCCCTTGTATAATAAGTATCAAACGGAACCCATTTTGTATGATAAACAAGTTTTTGCCGAGCATTATAAGTAGCTGACGACGCATAATTCCTATCAGAAACGTAGATGTTCTTCTTCAGAGAAGAGTCCCTCGAAATTCGCCTCTCTGAATCTGCTTTAGATCTAGTCAGCTCAGGAGATGGATCTGTAGTACCATCTATTACCTCAGCGATCTCCACAATACCGAGAAACTTGCCGGGAGCCCACATGTGATTTAGAAGAAATAAGGCACACGACCAGCACATGGCGAAATAAATTCCGTAATCAATCGATGAAAAAACAGTAATGAATACTGTCGCAATGAATGCGATCAGGTCCAGTGGATTCATCTTGTAGAAATTCCACGTAGTTTTGTAGGAGGCAACCAAGTCCGAAACTGCATGAATAATTACAGCAGAAAGTGTTGCAGATGGAATGTAATAAAATGCATCCGTCAAACAGTACAAAGCCAGTAAAACACACGCTCCAGTAGCCAGACCCGATAGAGGTGTGCGAACATTACACTTTGCCTTCAAAGCCGAACGAGAAAAGGAACCAGTGGCAGGATACGCATGGAAAAATGTTGATATGAGATTGGTAGCTCCAATTGCAATCAATTCTTGGTCAGGAACAATCTTATAGTTATTGAGTCTGCCAAAGGATTTTGCAATGGAAATATGTTCCAGAAGTAACACAATAATCGCCGCTGGAATTTCAGAACCCATATTAGCCAATAATCCCTCTGGGACCTTCATTAAGTGCACATCCTTCAACCCAGAGGGAACAGTGCCCAATATGCTGATTCTATGGTTCTTGCGATTTCTAGTAATACCGTATGAAATAGCGGTGAAAACAATAATGATAATTGCATTACGCATAGCCTGCGCATAGAAGTAAAACACTTTGAGATACTTTCTCCTCTTTGGGTGGTTTTTGAATTGCTTGTCAGCAAGCTTGGGTCCAAAAGACGAGCACCACCACTTCCAGAAATACAACATGAAAAGCGGTATGAGACCGAACACGGCATCTAGCTTAGTCCTGGGCAAATTCTGCAAAGATTGGATGATAACCCTGTAGGTGGCATCTCTTGTGTGGACGTGACTCTTGTAACCCATCAGGGCAGGTACCTGTCCTGCAATGATGTTTAAAGACGAACCAGTCATGAATCCGGCCACTGCGTCGAAGGAAATAAGTTCTACTAAAAACCCCAGGCGTAATATACCAGCGCCAAGAGCAACGATACCGCACAATAGCGCCAACGAGGTAGCAATTAGTGGCCCAGTTATTTCCTTTTGATCTGCAGGATATTTGGCAAGTGTTCTACTTATAACCTTTGCAGTCTGTAATGACATAACTGCCACAGGTCCAATGCAAACATCCTTCGAGGTAGCAAACAACGAGTAGATAAAAGCGCCAATGAAGGAGGAATATAGGCCATACTGTGGAGGAAGTGAAGCCACTTCTGCGTATGACATAGATTGCGGCACGAGTACGCACCCTACAGTGATACCAGCTACTAAATCAGCATACCCCCACTTCCAGTTATAAAAGGGTAACCACCGCATAATTGGGAAACATGATATGAAATAATCACGGACTGTGCCCACTGTAAATTTATCACGCAGATTATGATCATAAAACTGCTTGAATCCGATTTGGTCTTCTTCATACTGAGGAAAATCAACATCAATGCTTCTTGAATCATATTCTAACTGGTTTTTCTTATAATTATCTTTGCCAAAACCATTCTCGCGCAGTTGTCGCTCTTCTTCAGCTTCTTCCGCCTTAAAGCGATCATATTCGTGCTCTAAGTTCTCTATATCGGGCACAACCTCGACATCGAAATGATCTTCTTGTTCCTGCATCTTAGCACAACCTATTCGGTGAGTTACTGGGTTCACGGCGCAAATATTGATACAGCTCGTTCACATTATATACGCTGTTTGTTGCTCTCATATTCCTCTTCAAAAGTTGTGTGACTACACAGTTGTGGGTTTACCTCTCTTCATGCTATATGCTTGCACAGTTTTCAGGTATAATTTCAGCAGGTGTTTGAAGTCTTTGATAGCGCATTTCACGTGACACTGAGGACACCGCCGCACATAATTCTACATTCTTTCAGCAGCCACTTGTGACTTTATTTTGCAAAGGTGGAGCGCCTCAGCTTATCATCAACAGAATTAAAGGTATATAATACGTAAGTAAATGCATCATGAGACTTCTATATGTCCCATTTAGAAAAATCAGGTATATCAATGTGGAAGAAAGGCAGGTTAGTCCCAGAGGCAGCATAGACATCATACTGATTTGATGTGGGCAAACCTTCTTCCAATGATGCAGGAACACGGGCCAAGTGGTGGCTCCTGTGACCAGCTATGATTGCCTCGTCGCTGAATTCCTCATTGACTGTACCAAAGCCAAAATTCACTAGTGCACGTTTAATCCAGGGCGCATAGAGACCGCAAATATGGAACTCCACTTGCCTGTCGGCGTACCGATTAACCTGCTTTCTCAAGTCGGTCAAACACTGGACAGCAGTGGAGTCAGTTTGTGAACATTGAGAGAAGTCCAAACACAAGATTTTAAGCAATGGTCTATCATCCTTTAGTTTATCCTGAGCAATTTGGGCTTGTTGCCCCTCTATCTCGGCCCACTCTTCTTTGCTCTTCCTATGAATTAGATGCCTGAACCAACGAGGTGACTCCCACTCGCCTGGATCGTTCCATGGCCTATCTTCCTTCTTCACAACATTGGCCACTTGTCCCCTTCTCGTAACGCGCTTCACTTCATCGAAGATGATATCGTAGTGTCTAGCGCAGTTGAGGTAGGTAAAACTATCACTGAAACGATAGACGATGACGCCAGGTGGTGGTGGCATGAGGGGTACCTCCGGATTCATCTCCCTGGTGTAGGCACGGTCAAAAGCTATCCACTTAGTGTGATAGATCAATTTAGGTTGCGTACTAGCCAGGTAATTGGACTGCACATATGTTTTGTCAAGCGGATCGATTTTCTTCGAGCAGCTTTCCACCGATTTCTGTACAGGTAGTGGATCGCTCTCGGAGCTAGGTTCACTGATGCTTTCCAGGTTAGGGTCCACCGGGGCATTGATTATTTCTGCGACCTCCACCCTGCCCAGGAACTTGCCTGGTGCGAAGGCGTTATTCAGTAGGAAAATGGCGCAGGACCAACACATGGCAAAATAGATGCCATTCTCAATTGAAGAGAACACAGTGATAAATACTGTAACAATGAATGCAATGAAATCTAATGGACTCATCTTGTAAAAGTTCCAGGTTACCTTGTAGGATGCACAAAGATCTGCTACAGAATGGATGATGACAGCAGATAGCGTGGCGGATGGAATATAGTAAAATGCTCCTGTTAGACAGTAGAGTGCCAATATAACACATGAACCCGTCACAGCACCCGACAATGGAGTGCGTACACCACATTTGGCTTTTAACGCGGAACGTGAGAACGAGCCGGTTGCTGGATAGGCGTGGAAGAAGGTACCGACCAAATTTGTTGCACCAATGGCAATAAGCTCCTGGTCAGGTACCACTTTGTAGTTATTAACTCTACCAAACGATTTAGCAATGGATATGTGTTCTAGAAGAAGCACGATAATTGAGGCAGGGATATCTGAGCCCATTTTGGCAAGCAGGCCCTTGGGTACTTTCATGAGATGCACGTCCTTCAAACCTGAAGGAACCGTGCCCAAAACATTAATTCTATGCTTCTTGCGGCCTTTGGTGATACCGTACGATATAGCGGTAAACACAATAATTATCACAGCGCTACGCATGGCTTGGGCATAAAAATAAAACATTTTGAGATACTTTCTCCTCTTCGGATGATTTTTGAAATGCCTGTCGGCCAATTTAGGCCCAAAAGACGAACACCACCACTTCCAGAAATACAACATGAAAAGCGGTATGAGACCGAACACGGCATCTAGCTTAGTCCTGGGCAAATTCTGTAAAGATTGGATGATAACACTGTAAGTAGCGTCTCTGGTGTGGACGTAGCTCTTGTAGCCCATCAGGGCAGGTACCTGTCCTGCAATGATATTTAGAGACGAACCAGTCATGAATCCGGCCACGGCATTAAAAGAGATGAGCTCCACGAGGAAGCCCAGTCTTAGAACACCAGCTCCCAATGCGACAATTCCACATAACAGCGCCAGCGCCGTGGCCACTAGAGGGCCTGTAACTTCTGTTTGCCCCTCAGGGTACTTTGCAAGAGTTTTGCTAATGACTTTGGCTGTTTGAAGCGACATGACAGCCACTGGGCCAATACACACATCTTTTGAGGTTGCAAATAGCGAGTACATGAACGCACCAATAAAGGAGGAGTAAAGACCATACTGGGGAGGCAGCGTTGCCACCTCTGCATATGACATCGACTGGGGCACCATTACACATCCCACGGTGATACCAGCGACAAGATCGGCATATCCCCACTTCCAGTTGTAAAATGGCAACCACCTTGTAATTGGAAAACAAGAGCTGAGATAGTTTCCAACTGCTCTCAATGTAAATTTGTCCCGCAAATCATGATAGAAATAGTCTTTTAATCCTACCGTATCTTCTTCGTAGCTGGGAATTGTAAACTCGTTGGTCGTATTGTAATACTCAAGCTCCATCTCCTTGTAGTCTGCCTTCCCAAGATCTCTATCATCTCTGTCCTCTATATTCTCCCTTTCCTGTTCCTCTGCTGCTTTGAAGTGATCATATTCCTGTTCGAGGTCGTCCAAGTTAGATATGTTGGACACATTCCCAAGCTCGAAGTCCTCCCGATCTTCACCCATATTCTTCAGCTAGCTTAGTTGCTTGTCTAACTTTTGTTGTCCTTGGCATTTCCAATTATGTCGGCAATCCCTGCCTCTGGTTATATATGCCCCTGCTTAATCATCCGCTCTACTTCTCGTCATTTCTTCACAACTGTGGCTCTTGCATTTTCCGTTAAATTTTCTCTAGTTTTTCATATTTTCTCAACTCATCGCACGTGAAGGTGTCGATGCGATCTGCAAATCGCCATTGGGCGTGACTTGATAGCTCGTGATGGTGACTGTTCCGTCTGGAAAAGATGCATGGAGTGTGTTGTTGCTCCAGTGGGCGCTAGTAGCTCCTTCCGCCTGAGAGTGTTGCGAAAGGGTTCTCAGGGAGGTGTCTAGCAGAAGCGTTTGCGAGGGGCATGCGAGAAGAATAGTATTTTCTAATGCGATTACGTCAAGTAGCGGCGTATCGGGTAGTGGTACTAATGACTGCGTTTGTGTCGTAATCTTGACGGCTAGCTCCTTGTGCAAAATAGCGCTTGTCTCTTGCATGTGGCCCTTCGAAGCCGTGAGTAGTTCCTCCATATTAATGCTCTCGAACTCCGAGCTGGGGAACTGCAACCGAAGCTGCAAGTACTTAGAGATGCTGCGTGTAGCAGTACGAAAATTGTGCGGCTTGTAGTCTTCATCAAGGCTACCATGAACCTTGTCCTCGAGCCAATCGAGAAAGGACCCCAACAAGCGCTGTTGGGCGCTCAACCGGGCGATTGCTTCCAGCACGGCGTGCAGCAGCTCCTGAAGCGGCTGTTGTGTCGGGCACGGAAGATTCATGGAAGCCAATATTCCACGAAGGCGCTGGGATAGGACTATAAGACGCTCGCATACCGGGAGGAAGGCCAATGTTAGTACTTGTAGAGTCTTATGATAAGCCTCGGTTCCCAGCTTTCTCCAGCGCCTTAAATTTTTATCGCCGATGCTGTTAACGAGCCAATCTTCGAGTCCAGAGCTCACGCTCCCAATCAGTAGTAGCTCCGTGAGCTGTTCCTGTAGTGGCACATACCCGAAGGCACCGTCACAGGTACGCTCGACGAAGTCCTCGTATGGTTGTATCAGGTCTCTTAATACTAATTCACTGTGATCCAGCAGATAGCGGTGTAGCTGCTCCATAGCCATTACTGTTTTGAGCAGGCGAAGTGTGGGAGGATGCTCGAGCAGCGCATTGACATCAAGAGTTTTAACAGTTCCATCTGAGTAAAATGCAAAACCCTTGTGTTGAGCCGTAACTAATTTTATGAGTGGTGATTGCACATCAGCGTGTATGGGAATGGACAGCGGCAATTCCCCATCAAGCATTACCATCCAACTTTCCCCTAACAGTACATGCACATCTAAAACATTTTCAGTCCTCCACACACCGCTGGGAAGACTGTATGGTACCACACATAACCTGTGGGAGTCTCTAGCAAATTTGATCATCCGTGGCATCTGCTGCGTCACGTCGTGATCGATCACGGCGGCATCTTGCGCCAACTGAATTCGATCCCAAACTCCTGCTTCCACGGGGCCGTCACCAACTCTTAAAAGAGAGACTAGCCTGCCAGAGCGGAACCCATCATAAACCCTCGCAGTGCCATCTTTGTAGAAAACACTTATAAATTTGCCTGTAGCTTTATCCCACTGATAGCCTGCCACTTGGGACATGTCCCGTACTACCACGGTGGCTATTCTGGCATCATCCGCTACTCTGTGTATGGATAGCCCTTTGGGAAATTCCTTTACGTACAATGGGTACAGTGGGTTACGATTCATGTTCTTTGTCTCTTTGTGTTGTATATACAATTGTTCAAACTTGAGCAAGAACGCACCACTTCAGTGGAAGTAAGCACAAATGTTTAAAAAAGAGCCCCATGTCAAGGCTCTCAGTAATCTCAAAAACTCCGAAGCGAAAAGATTATTGGCAGCATGCAGAGCGCAGACTGGTAAGGATGACTATACTTTTCCTACTAACGTTATCAAGCAGACGAACTTCCAAGCACAGGCCAACATCGGCACCGTCTACACAGATGCTGAAAATAATCCAATTTGGTTCAAGGAAAAGCACGATAGCTTGCTCTATCCTACAGTATTTACTTGCTGGTCGTGCCCTCAACTATTGCCGGTTGTAATAACACATGGGTTCGTCATCGAAGAAAGATTGTTCAATGGTGCAAATCTGATGCTGGCGGGTACTGTGCCACCTTTTGACGGAAATTTAAAACCCGGAAAACTCTGTGGAATTGCAAGCAAGGGTGCTCCTGATATGGTCATGGCTGTGGGAGTGGTGCAGTTAGACTTGCCTACCTTCGAATCCGTGAGAGGAAAAACCGGCGTAGCAGTACAAATAGTCCATTTTCTACCGGATGGACTTTCTAAAGTGTTTAAAATCAATGCAGAACCGCCTGTGTCTCTCGAGGATAGTGATGAGGAAGTTGAACATGCAAATGGCCAGCCCGCACATGGCGAGGCTCAGGAGATCGAAAGCGCCGTTGACATCAATGATGTGGCTGAAGTACTCGAAGAATTTAGGCTAGAAGACGTCGATCAGTTTCTCACTCGTGCCCTCTTTTACACTTTGAAGTATGATGCCAAACTGGAACTGCCCATATCTGCCTCTAAGTTTATATCTAATCATATTAACCACAACTTGCCGGCGGTAGACCATGAAAAGATCAACATTAAGAAGTCCTCGTGGAAGAAAACTGCGAAATTTCTCAAACACTTCGAAAAGGAGGGATTTTTAAAGCTCAAAGGTAAAGGCGACGATTTGACCATTGTTGGCATCTGCAAGGACAAGCCTGAATTGCAAAATTTCCAGCCTTACCAAGTAGGTGGCAGCACAACTATTTCAAACCAAAAAAGGTCCTCCAAAAAAGATTCGCCGCAACTACGTTGTGAGACTCTCTACAAGCCTATTAATTTGGCGAAAGATTTCATCCAGCAGACCGAATTAAACCCCCAGGATACGCTTTATACTGTGTCTGAATTGAAGAATGCTCTTAGCAGCTACATTGCCACCCAAAATTTAGCAGATGCGAAGAACAGGAAGCTAATATTGCTGGACGATCTGTTGTTCGGCATGGTGAACAAAAAACGTAAGGACACGAATACCCCCAGGGTTGTTTCAAGAGCCGATATAGTGGAGCCCTTCTTGGCCAACAGTTTCACGCCTCATTTTCAAATCTATAAGAATGATATTCCACTTTTCAAACATCCTTCCAAGGGAAATCTTCCAAATATCGAAATCGTGACAGAGATGAAAATTGGTCGCAAAGTAGTTACCAAGGTTTCGAAATTTGAGGTATTCGGCATAGATCCGGATGACCTAGCAGCAACATTGCGTAAAATTTGCAGCGGGTCGACTACAATCGGAGAGACAATGACTTCGCCCAAGACAGCAGAGGTCGTGGTCCAAGGTCCACATGGGCCTCTGATTATTGATCATTTGAATTCCTTGGGCATTCCTTCAAAATGGATCAAGTTTGAAAATAAACTGAAAAAGAAGAAGGGTAAATAAATGCAAAGCTTTTGCATAGAATAATATGTAAAATATTAGCTTATAAGCTAACGTCTATAAAGCTAGCATTCTTACCTATTGGGTGAAAGCATATATGCTTTGAGAGAATATGGACAATGTTAAAATAACGTGTAATATTAGAAGTATTGATACTAATGTCTTCGAGCACCCAGGCGACGGATAGCAGAGCATCTTTCTTCTCTATCCGTATACCCATCACCCACAACGAAAATATCCTGTTTTTCCTAAAATTTGAATTGAAAAATTCAACACCATCAATGCTGTCGCGATGCATTATAATAGCGGAAGTACAGAGCTCATCTGACCCATTATGCTAGGTCTTTTGCCCTCCTCACGTTCGCAGCTACTGTTATACAGTAGAAGATGTCTTCTTCATACTGGCGGTGTTTTGAGAGCAGAAGAAACAACATCCAAATTGTCGAAGGACCAGCTAAAGAAAAGAGAACTTCGCAGGGCTGCACAACGTAAAGTGGAGGCTAAAAAGCCGGCCCATACTCATCCATTATACATGCCTACACCCTTAGCACTGAGGTACTTACGTGCAGTGGAAGTGGGTTATCCACTATCACAACAAGTTATCACGGTGACGACAGATGTCGTCGCAGATAGAGGTAATGCACCACTGGCTGGTAACGTTTCGCTTCCTAGCCCTTTAAAAGACGTATTGGTTGCAGTATTTAGTAACGATGAGCAGCAGCTACAAATGGCAAGAGAAAAATTTAGGTGTCACTTAGTAGGTGGATCAGAACTTATCCCCAAGATCAAGGAAGGCCAGATTCCCGTAGACTTCGACAAGGCTTTCGCCACTCCCGATGTGATTCCTGAGCTCACTTCTCAAGTCGCACGCATACTGGGGCCTCGCCAAGTGCTGCCCATGGCGAAACGGGGTACTGTGGCTTCGGATCTGGAACCATTAATTAAAAACAGCTTCGGATCCATACCATTCAGGCAAAAAGGAAACACTGTGAGTCTTGCTGTTGCTAGATGCGAATTCTCTGACCGCCAAGTCTTAGAGAATCTTTTGGCGGTACAGACCGCTCTCAAAGAGGCTGCGTCAAATCAGAAAGCGAAGAGACCAAGTATTCTGGGAAGGACTACTTTAACAACTACTCATGGGCCCGGGATCGTTATCGATTTGGTCTAATCATGTAAATATATCATTTGCACTTACATTGTATATACAGGTAGAATTGATATAAATCAACAATTCAATGCGTTAGAAACCATCTGCCCTTCTGCTTCCGACGTTGTAAGATTTTCGAGCCCTGCTTACTGCGTGCACGCGCCAGAAACCCTACTCTGCGCTTACGTTTGAGAGTACTTGGCTGATATGTATTACCTCTGGATTTCCAACGGCGTTGGCCCATCCCAAATGGCAGCTGTGGACCTAGTAAACGTTGTAACGGCAAGCTGCCCATAGTTTTTAGAGGAGAAAAATTCCCTATAGTAATGAATGTGCGGCGAGCACTTGCTTGAAATGCATTTCTGGCTAGGGAAAGCATCCTTTATCCTGTTGCCCTTTCTCTTTCGCTTTGGCCTCCAAAGTGTTTGCTACAAGGAATTTTTGAAAGTTGAAATTTTTCAATATGGAAATTCAACTGTAAAAAAAAGATGCCAGAGGAAGAGCCAGTTATATGTCGCGTAGAAGTAGTGGACTGGGCGAGAAATGTAAACTTTGAAGATCTCCGGTTAGCTTTTCATCACCTGGTCCCTGGCTTATGATGTATGCTCTTTTGCATGCTCTTTGATAGAGCCTCTTTTGAGTCCTGGAGGAAGCATTGCGTATGATATCGCTGAGAAGTAACTCGTTCTCCCCCGACAGCGGTCGGTTATCCCATGCGAGTAAATTCCAGGCCATTGCTATCTTACGCTTAAAAATATTACGAATGCGCGAATCTGCAGCATCATTACCTAACGGTCTCATGGGGATCTCAACTATGGGTACTGGCAGCTTCCTACTGTTCTGGCAGAGTCGCACATTATTCTTGAGGAAAAGGTAGTGATGAAAGATCATATCTAACAATTGTTGGCGCTGCGTGGGTGCCAATGCTTCTGCTGAATCATCCGCCCATCGATGCTTGTCATAGCACATCTTTCTCAGGACTGAGCTATTACAGTCTCTCCAAAGGTACGCAAGTGACTCCTTTCGAGGGTTTTCGATGTACAGTAAGGACCTGTGGTGTTCGTAAGGCCAATGGTTCCTGAGTTCTGCGTAATTGGCCTGAAAGTTCTTCAGATGTGGGGGTAGAGGGTTGTTCCAGAGCATGTGAGCCCGACAAATAAGCATCTCTAGTGCCTTGGAAGAATCGCCTCTTTCGTAGTTGTACACTTCCTGAGCCACACTCAACGCTCTTTCGGAATTTCTTTCACTGCACTTCGTCAACATTCTTATTGTCTCCTTATGTAGTGGCAGAGCAGCTATGCAACTGCGAAGGTCATTAACCAATCCCTGTACGCTGGAGCTCATAATTCCATATGAGTTCAATTATATGTGACTCTCTATCCTTCCCCGCGATGAGCTCATGTTTTGTGCATAGACATCGCGAAGCGATATTTAATAAACAAAGTCATATTCATCGCAGAAATGAACAACTTACACTGAATACCTAAGAGATAGAATACGGTGCAAACAGTAGGTTGGGCTTCTATTAATGGGTCAGGAGATACAAGAAAACAAAGAGAATGACCTCATGGTCAGTGCTGGCGACAATTGGTCCGTGATTATGCCACAAACCCCTGTACATTTACTCAAGAGAACCCACTCGAATGTCTTGAAACCTTCGGGAGATAAACGAGAGAGAAGGTCTAGAAGCACTTCACCGATGAAAAGAGTGGGTCGCCTTCCTTTAGCATCGAAAGATCATAACAGAGCAGCGGCTTGGGGACCCGTAAAGAAAAGACAACCAACTTTACAGGGAGACATATTATCGAATCCAAGAAAACTCCAGAAGTATGGATCTGTGCTCGGCTACAATGAACTTCCTCGGACAAAGAGTTTGGTATTAAAGGACGCGGAAGAAGAGGAGGAGGAGGCAGAAGAAGAAGGGGAGCTCCAAAAAAAGCTACGAGATGCGTTGAGTAAACAGGATGAGTCTACCGAGGGCTTAAACAGCAACGGACTTTCACAATTGGTTCGGGACGCTAAGGATGAAGTAGAGTTTGCTCCCCAAAAAGTTGCCGAGTTGGAATATGTACCCGATGGAGTACCTTTGTTTGGGGCAGAAGAAATTGGAAAACTAAATACAGTAAATTTAGGGATGTGGAAAGATTCAGATGAGAGTGAAACTGAAACTGAAATTGAAAATGAAAGTGGAAATGAAGAAGAAAATGAAGCTCAAAACAGTCAAATGCTTCCCTTGCAAAAAATAAAATCCGGTGGATCTGATCACGAAAAAACGCATAATGCAAGGTGGCGTCGACTCGAGCCCAAAGTGACGCAGGCGTCAACCGAAGCAGATTTTGACTACAACGGTGATGGATTGACTGCAGAGGAGTTGGAAGAGCTTTTGAGGTAGCGCACTCATTCTCACGATCGTCACATACGTGATAGTATAACTTAAACTATTTACAAGATTACAACCTGAATTAATGTTCACACGCTTGTGCTTACTGGTGAGCACATTGAGGGGTACCGTCGTCAGGGAAAGTACCGTGGGCATAGCCTTCGTTTGTATAGTGGTCATCACTGGATCCCATAAAATCGGGCAAATCGTCTACTAGCTTCATATTAGCAATTTCCTCGGTATTTTCAGGGTCTTCACTAATGCTATTCTTGGAGCCCTCACTTGGTAAAATGTTTCTAATCTTAATCAGATCACTTTTTTCAGCAAACCAGTTGTCTCTGGGGAAGATAATGTTCACTAGTACATATAAATCTCCGAATTTCGTCGCATGGCTGTTGAGAGGCCAGCCTTCTTGCTCGACTTTGATGATTTTTCCGGGGCTGATAACTTTACCTGCAGGCACCACAAGCTTTAGAATGCGCCCATCAAGTGTCTTTGTAAGGGTTCTTTCTAGCCCAGTGACTGCTTCAGCAAGGGAAATCGTTAAGTCTGTCATCAGATCATATCCACGTCTTTCCAATTTGACACCATCCGGAGGCTTTGTACCTTCCTCGACCACAAATATCAAATCTCCCGTCTCGGATTTACCGACCTCTTGATCTGCTTCACCTTCCAAGACAATGCGGTCGCCCTGGCGACTACCACGAGGAATAGATACAGTCAGTTGTTTAGATTCCTCAAACATACCTTGACCGGCGCATCTTTTACACTGGTTTTTCTCGGATGTTGGTTTATTCACATATTTACCTTTTCCACGACACATAGCACAGGGAACAGTCTGTTGAGCTACCATGCCAGGTGCGAACCTCCTGAGCTGCTCCTTAAATCCACGACCTTGACAACTCTTGCATTCAGTTTGTGGTGGTGGAGCCCCATGCCGACGTCTCCAGCCAGAACCCTCACACCTTTCACAAACGACTTTGCGCTTTGACTGAAATTTAAAAACTTTGCCGTTGTAGCAATCAGCCATTGATACCTTCAAGGGCACTTGCACATCTTCAGATCTTTTGCTTGCTTGTTGTCCACCTTGATAGCCGCCACCGTATCCTCCACCGTTAAATTGCGTGAAGAAGTTCATAAACGCATCGTCTTCAAATTCCGGACCATCAGTGGCATCACCGTAGGTGTCATATCTCGTCCTTCTCTCCTCATCACTTAGAATTTCGTAGGCAGCGGTAATTTCCTTAAACCGTATCTCGCTCTCTTCCCTCAGGGACTCATCAGTAACTTTATCCGGATGGTGTTGCAGCGCCAACTTTCTATAGGCCCTCTTAATCTCTATCTGAGTGGACTCTGGCGAAACACCGAGAGTATCGTACAGAGACATGGGGTGTTAATGGCAGTGTTGTACTCGACTAGAGGTCCTTTCTAGTTGCGCTTCATGAAACGGTGGCTCAATTACTTACTCCAGTATTGAGGTTGATGAGCCGTTGAAGATTTCAGTTTGATTACCCGGATCTAAATTATTAAAGTTCTACAGTATTATTCCATGTAATAAAGTTGTGCAATAATAAGAGGGTCGTTTAGTAGCTTCAACCCAGAAGTATCTCAGTGAATTCATCACTCAAATTCACGATCAGCCTGCGAGAAGAGTCCAGACAATATAGTAAAGGTATGGTTGGACATATCTTGAGAAAAAACTAGTAAGACCACCGGGTGGGTACAGCGTGGAGAACACGGTATACGGGGATTATGCTCCGGACTTCTGTTTCTGCCTTAGAATCAATCAACAGGGTAAGAGAGTGAGGTCCAAGCTGTAAAATTCTTGACTGCTGTTGATCATAACGGATGCAGTACATTTAACCTATATTAAAATTTCACTGCAATCATAACCTGCTGTTAGTTGATCACACAGTAATTTTTAACCATAGTACAAGGGGCTACAACATGACGCGACATATAGTACTATGTGGAAGGTTATCAAAATACTCTTTCTTATTAAATAGAAAGGTATGACCTTCTCTGTTATGCTTCGAGCTCAGATCAGTGACCTCGGATAGCGTATGCTTAAGTGAAAAACTCAATAATTCTTATGACCTTTTGTAATATTCTTTTACTTTTTCTTTACTACTTCCCCACTTCTTCCGGTTGCATACCTTGGTGCTTCGGAAGGACTTATATTTATACGTTCCATCATTGATCGCTAATTACCTTTGTTATAATGATGTCCCATCATACAGCGTCAAGTACACTGCGCTTTTCCTGTCTCATGATAATATAATAGAAGCGCTTGTGACAAAATCGTATGATAGTATGTCGTGATATGGACTTGTTTTATTCTTTACTCTTTCATATAAGATATAAGGGTGTGTGGTCTAGTGGTATGATTCTCGCTTTGGGCGTTAGTGCAAGCATGCGAGAGGCCCTGGGTTCAATTCCCAGTATGCCCCTTTTTTTCTATATGCCATAGAAATGTAAAGTCCCCCCTTTTCGAATGAATAATGAACATCTCTGCATCAGTAATATTTGTACGCCAAGTTTGATATCAAGACATTAAGCAATCGAATGGTATACTGCATTATATCTTTTCGTTTTGGGTATTTCACATTTGAAGATAACTTCTTTATAAGTTTTTGCCAACTCAGCAGTATAAGATTTCAAAAAGAATTTTTAGGCAAGCATTTTACATTCTTGAAAACGATTAAGTATGTATCGTTTCCCCCTGCTTACAGTGGGGGATAGGTTTCACAGGGAAAATTCTTCAAGTGTATCTACTGACATTGAAATTTAACGGAGCTGCTATCCGTCTGTATAACACGTTTTTTTTAATGTTGTCCGCCCATCAAAACATTAAAACAGAAAGTTTCCCCAAAATCAACCCTGCAATTTTCTTTGAAAAAGATTATCTCCCAGTAAACTCTTTCAAAACCTATTATCATTGCCGGCTCCTAATTACTGCACTGGAGAACAAAAAAATTGTGCAACAATATTTCGCTGGAGTTATACCATAGATGATAATGTTCGAAAAAAAATCAAACTATTCAGTTGTAACCTTTCACTAGAGAGTAATTTGTCATAGAATTACTTCCAAAAGAAAAAAAGTAAAGAAAAGATGTACGCGCTAGAGAGAAATTTTGAAGTCCTGAAGTATTGTTGAGTTACATGAGCCAATGTTTGCAAAGATCAAATGTTGTCAAAACGTAAGTAAAGATGGCTCAGCTTGTTTTGTTAAGGTACTAGTTTATTCCGATGCTTTTTTTTCCAGTAATCTTTTTCTGATCGAATAATACTTTTTGTGCCACGGGATGCCAGTGTGACGCCCGTCCGTCACCGTCAACATACAAAGGTATGAGAAAAATTCAATTAAATATAATAAATACGTGGTCAAAAAAAAAAAAATAAATACAAAGCTTCTACTCCAAGCACTTTACTGATTTAAAATCTACCTTTCTATTCTAAAGATTTAATATTTACTATTTTTTTTTACCTTAAGGTGTTTAAACGACGAAGGACAATTTCGAGTTGTTCATTTGGGTTTGCCCCAGTTGTTGAAGATCCGAAAGTACAGAAAGAAAGAATATTTGGCTATCATGCAATCTACCAATATGCCGCAGATTATTTGTCCTGGCTTTAGCTATGGCAGACCCGATGCCTCTATGAATCAAATCGCCTCAGAAGTTATGGACTCTTCTGCAAACTATTGCTTCGAAGATGATTTGGTGGCATCAGAATTTCATAAAAAATTGCTGACAATTAAAGATAATGCTAAGAAATCTAAAGATCTCTTCAAAGGAATCCCAATAAGTTTTCCCAGAAGACCTGCAAATTGTGTTGTTACAAGAAATTCTGTAAATGCTTTCATTTTTCAGACCAACAAGAAACAAACGAATTTTGCAGAAAAAGAAACAAAGAATTTTGTTCAAGAAGTATTCAAAATTAACTACGACGTATCTTTGACGAATGCTAGGTTGGCATCAAAAAATTCTGAACTCCAAATGGAAAACATCAATTTGTTGGAATCTCTCGGCAAAATGAAACTGGAAAATTCGAGGAAATTGCAGGAATTGAACAACGTAATCTCCAAATTGAAAGAAGAAAAATATCAATTGAGTTTGAATCTTTCTGATCTGACATTATCTAACAATGAGTACATTAAAGCAATTTCCGATCTTAGGAACCAAAATGTTTACTTAACGAGAAGGTTAACGCAAGGTATCCCAAGTCTAATGAAGAAATTAGAGGTAGCATTAAAAAGCAACACAGATACTGACAAATATGACAATAGCAACATTACAAAGCATAAAGAAGAAGCTAAACATTTTCAAGATAATACGGAAGACTTGATTAAAGAGGTTTGTAAGTGGCGTTGCAAATGCAAGCAGTTAGAAGATACTTCCCGGCTTTTTTTTCATGAAACTCTAAATGAAAGGATTGTGGAATTGAAACAATTGCAAGCTCAATTACATGCTGACAAACGTTTAATTCAGCGTCTGCAATATTTGCAGATCCAACAGGACCTCTATTCATCGTCTCGGAACAATATTGCAGTACATCACAGAGATTTGAATAACGAACTATTTATTTCGCAGTGGAAGCATAGTGAGTTGGGCACAAACGCGAAGCCCCGTAAGTATCGTGATATGGACAGTTATAGTGACGGCGAAACGCCTCAAGAAAATGCTGATTCAGTGTTTGATTGTATCAGTCCAGAGACAGAAAGGTCAGAATCTTCTCATACGTCAAAATGGCGGAGGTTCTACAAAAAAAGTAGCCTCTCATATTCCCCCTGGAGCAAGCGGCTGCGCAGGCAACGACGTCCTTTCTGCTCTGTTCCCAAGCGAACAACTAATGCACAGCGGAAATATGGCCTCAAGCGATTGTTTGATCGGTATGACAGTTCCTAAAATTTTATTTCACTGAAATCGCAATATGTCTCATAACCGCTAACTAGTGAAACATAATAAAACAAAAAAATTAGAAAACAATCTAAAAAACAATCAGAATCAAATTTGACGTCTCATAGATGAAGTATCACCTTTCGTTACTCATCAGTCTTACTCTATTTACACGTAATAACATACTGCTCTTTCAAAAAGTTTCTGCTGCCATCTGCGTATTCTACATCATACCTGGCATACCACCTGGCATTCCACCTGGCATTCCTCCAGGCATACCACCTGCAGCAGGGGGTTGAGGAGCATCCACAATAGCCACCTCAGTGGTAGCCAGCAAAGAAGCCACACCGGAAGCGTCCACTAGACCAGATCTAACGACTTTGAATGGATCGACAATACCGCTGGCCAACATATCGGTGTACTCGCCCTTGGCGGCGTTGTAACCCTTGGAGAAATCCTCACCGAATTCGTCAAGCAACTTGCCGACGATAACAGAGCCCTCCTCACCAGCATTTTCAATAATCTTTTTAGCTGGCTTGGTGATGGCCTTTCTGATAATGTCAACACCAAGTTTCTGGTCAAAGTTCTCAACTTCGACTTCATTCAACACACGAGAGGCCTTGACCAGAGCAGTACCACCACCGGGTAGAATACCTTCTTCGACTGCAGCTCTGGTAGCATTCAAAGCGTCATCATAACGGTCTTTCTTCTCAGAGACTTCAACTTCGGAGGAACCACCGACTCTGACAACAGCCACACCCCCAGAAAGCTTGGCCAAACGCTCCTGCAATTTCTCCTTCTCATACGAATTTGTCGTGGTTAGATCGATAGAGTTCTTAATTTGTTCAATTCTGGTTTCGATAGCTTCCTTCTTACCATTGCCGTTCAAAACGACAGTGTCCTCCTTAGTAACAGTGATGGAATCACAGGATCCAAGCTGGTCAATGGTACAGTTCTCAGGTTTCAAGTCCAATTCCTCAGTAAAGACTGTACCGCCGGTTAGAATGGCAATATCACCGAGAGTGTTCTTTCTGTTGTCACCGAAACCTGGAGCCTTCACAGCACACACTCTAACTTGTCCCCTCAACTTGTTCAAAATACAGGCAGCCAAGGCTTCACCATCCACATCTTCGGCAATGATTAGCAGTGGTCTTCTAGCCTGAATGGAAGCTTCAAGGGCGGGCAAAACGTCCTGGATAGAGGATATCTTCTTCTCACTCAATAGCACCAAAGGTTTCTCAAACTCAACCTTACCAGACTTGGGGTCGGTAATAAAATAAGGAGAAATGAATCCACGGTCAAACCTCATACCTTCGGTGACCTCTAGCTCATCCTCCAAAGTTCTGCCTTCTTTGATAGTGATGACACCCTCCTTTCCGACCTTCTCCATCGCTGAGGCCAAAAGCTGACCTACATGGGCATCGCCATTAGCGGAGATGGTGGCTACCTGAGCAATTTCCTCAGATGTAGTGATTTCTTTCTTATTATTGCTCAAAAATTCAATGACCTTCTCCACGGCGGCCTGAGAACCTCTTCTTAGATCCATAGGATTACAACCAGCTGCAACGTTCTTAACGGACTCTGTGAAAATGGCTCTGCCCAACACGGTAGCTGATGTTGTACCATCGCCAGCGGTTTCGTTGGTCTTTGAAGCCACTTCCTGTAGCAGCTTGGCTCCCATGTTCTCAAATTTGTCTTCTAGGGTAATGGCTCTAGCCACGGTGACACCGTCTTTTGTAATCTTTGGGGCACCGAATGGCTGCTCAATAAGAACGTTTCTACCCTTAGGGCCAAGGGTAGAAGAGACAGCTTCTGCCAATGTCTCTACACCTCTCAAAAGAGCTGCTCTGCCTTCGACGCCGAACTTCAACTCCTTGTGAGAGTAGAAGCGACGAATGATTGGGGTCAACCCACGGGAACGGGTGGCAACAGATCTAAACATAATTGAATGTCAACAAGTGGACTGGCTAACTGAGTTACGACCGGTAAACGAACAATTCTGAAGAGAATGTAGGCTAAGTGTTGAAAGGCTGAAAAGTTTACCAGTTATTTCCCTGCTATACGCGCTTTTTACGCTGTTATTTATACTAATGGGAAAGGTAAGAATGGAACCGCCCAGCGCGAGAAGGGTTGTCGCAGGCAAAGTAGAAGAAATTTCTAGAATCTTCCACTTGTTGGATAAAATGGTGTAAGGATGTGCGGGTAATTAAATATCACCATACACGAACTTGTCATTTAGGCGGCTATCTGTTATCTGAGAATGAATAGTGTAACTAATGATGTGCTATTTGGATCTCAACTTCATCAACGACTGATAACCTATACTTTTTGAAAGAATAAGGCTTTGAATCTTGTCATAGAGCAACTCTGTGAGATCAATATTCGCTTGAGTAACCTTGTCAGTGACATGCGCGAATGACTTCTATACTAAAACCAATTTCGCAGATTATCTATACTGAGTCGGATAACTGACGTTTATGCAATTCAAGTAAAAAGTTCCTAAGAATCTTAGAATAAAAAAAAAGTAGTACACCGAAGTGTGAACTTAGTCTTACGCAAGTTGATGTGCAATATTTGACCATTGGTAACACTACAGGTCCATTCCTTTTATAAACATCTACATACACTAGATTTCCAGCCAAAAGACCTGTTCGGTTCAGGAAACAAACAACTTTCCATCGAAAACAAGAAAAAAATTCCATTACAGTAATCTTTCGATTCAATCAATCACATGCGGAAAGTTCCTGTTCCCAGCTTATTAAATAGCATAACTGAGTAATCTAACACTAGCCTGTGAGGTTGTGCTTGAGATCTACTAAATGGAATCGGGAAATACTAAGCTATTCATACGATACTTCGTGAGAAAATCGTTTTTACAGAAGGAAACATAAATTCCCCAGTACCTAAAGATCAAAAGTTGCAAACGTTTCTTAGGTCTCAAATTCATTAAATGCTTGCCGTGGTCAGTTTCCATGGCACAACTCTCGCCGCTTTGTCTCATAGGGTCTCCTAAGGTACGGCTGCTTACCTTAAATTACTAGCGATTCCTGCTATGACTCCACATGCGCGTCGTATCATACTTCCTCTGTAACCAGCAGTTTTTGCATCTTATTATTATATATGGTTCATAGAAGCTGCTCTTACAAAAGGTCTCAGCTTGGTGCTCATTCTGAGGAACGATCCAAGCTTTCACCATCCCTAGTGGCATCTGCCCCTGGAAGCAAGTTGATTATTTCCTTTTTTGCTGACATACAATGAAGTACTGATGAAACAACTGATTATTGTTTTAAAAACATTGACCGCGATTACCCGTTTATGTAACTAATAAATCTTCAAAAGAATTGAACATCAGAACATCTTTGAATTTGGAGATATTTAATTGATGAAGCTCAATATGGTTATTTTGAAATGTTAATTCAACCAAAAAATATTATAGATTGTATCATAATTCTTATAAGTTCTTCCCTTCTTGGACTATAAAACAATAAGAAACACTACTATTATTTGATAAATATTCATAATTAGAAGGTTCAAAAGCTTGTATTATAGCCACATATTCGCGCGATTAAAGCTCAGGGGCACTTTCAAAGCTATGACTGTGTTCAAATAGGCTTATATCTTTTGGTCATGTCCGCCATTTCCCAGCATTTGGTAACTTTTTCTCAGTACGAACCACCAGGTGTGTAAAACCGATAGCCGCTGAAAAATTAACACTGCTTACTGGATATCACTTCAACATAGAAAAGAAGCCCAATCGGCAACACAGAGATCTAACCACTAATTAAAAGCGCTTTGAATTAACAATGTGCAGATCAGTTCAACCTTTTGTTTTACCGGTTTCATTTTCACTTCGCTAGGGTATGATCATACTAATACAGCAACACACACCAGTAGAGCCCCCAGACAGACGAACGACCAAGAGTATTTGACCACTAAATAAAATATCACCGATAGCAGCGTAACGAAGCCACTTGTCGTACACATAGAGAGAGAGTCATCAGATAATATCACGTGACACTCAACTCCCATAGAAAGTGCACGATACATTGCCGCAGAGATTGCAAGAGCGAGTTTCTACACGATTTTCACATCTACTTGAGTAGGAAAAAAGCGAAAATCCGCTCAGTTCAGGTAGCATTTACTTAGGGTTTTTGAAATCCGTTCAACCGTGATTTCAAATTCTAAGGATTCATGTTTAATTTAATTGCATCTTTCTGCATTTTCCTTTTTTTTTTTTTTTTTTTTTTTTTTTCATTTTTACGAGATCGTCAGTTGCAGAAGTTTTCGAGAAAAGGAAAATGAGCATTCCTCAAATCAGAAATCTTCCTAGGTTAGATTAAAAAATTGAGACCGTATAATTACTAAACCCTTTGGCGCTAAAGTGGGCACTGTTTACGTAGACAGTGTGGAAAACGAAAATTGAGAGAAGTTCGAAAAAAAAAAAGAAAACGAAAAGGAAAAAAGGAGCATTTGAACTTTTGGACGGGCAGAGCATAGAAACAAAGACACATAATAAAAGGAGGCAGGCTGCATAACTATTGACAACATAGATACAGTATCCCACCAAGATTTCTGAAGGTAATAAGATACAGACAAGAAACTCTGTTATCACATTCGTCGAAGCTTCCTGATCTCTTTCTTCAGCATCTTCAAGTTCGTCTTCTTCTTCATCCTTTCTCTGCAAGACAAGGTGGACTAGAAGAAACAAATTTAGGGATACCACCGAAGACAACACCATCACGAGCAACTCTGAGAGTAACGGTATTAACCGGGGAAAATACCGTTTCTTAAACCCTGGTTTGGTCAACACGCATTTCCGTCATCGCGGGAGCACTCAAAGCAGCGCAAGAACTGGTAGCAACTGCTCAGCGGTTACCAATTCTACCCAGTTTCACTCGGAGCCTAGTTCAGAAATCACGGCACAAAACGTCGAGGCAAACATGGATCTCCCTCCTTCTGCCCCGCAATCGTTATCCTCCATCAAAGAGAGGTCCTACAACAGGGCCACCCTCACGGATGATGGAATAATGATTACCTCGCAAGCTAGCGCTAACCCTTCCAACAGCGGCAGCGTAAGTAATTCCAATAGAGGCAGCGGTTTCTATGGTTACAACAACAGCACTAGCAGTCTGCAAAGTGCTGCTTCGAGCTGTTTCGAGACGACATCACTGATAAGCTGCGTCACGTGCCTAAGTGATACCAATTCGACTGATCACCACCACCGCCAGCACGGTGACTCTGATGACACGAGCGGATTACTAAGCCAAGATCCAGATGATATACCTTATTCGTCAGTTAATAGGCAGTTGTTGGTCAATACTGTGATTCCCTATGGTCGAATCTTGTATGCCAAGTATTTGGAAAATCCCAACGGATATACCGATAATGGTAACGAGGCAAGCTCCAGTAAAGCCACAAATGGTGCCAATGCCCATGATTCAGAAACAAATGTAGTTGCCGATGCATCACCTGCTCTTAAGACCGCTTCAAGCGACGATACCATTAAGGAACCTTTTCTGCAAGATGAGAACAACGATGGTGGAGAAAATCAAGCAGCTACTGGAAGAGACGGCTACCAACTAGTAGAAATTACATTCGCAAAACCGAGACGCCATGATCTGGTCCCAAAGAGGCTCACTCTTTTGATCAACTTTTTCTCTTCCTCGCCGGATGCAGATGTTGTCGAAGAAATTTTAGCGAGGAGTTACAAGAATACTAAGAAAAACAGATCTGTGCTGGTAATTATCAATCCACATGGGGGTAAAGGCAAGGCAAAGAAGTTATTCATGAGCAAATGCCAACCCATATTACTAGCTAGTCGTTGCTCGCTCGACATTGCCTACACGAAGTATGCTTGTCATGCAGTGGATATTGCGCGTCAAGTGGACGTTGATAAGTACGATACTATCGCCTGCGCATCTGGAGATGGTATTCCCTATGAGGTGATGAATGGATTGTACCAAAGGGCCGACCGAGCTAAAGCATTTAACAAATTGGCCATTACACAATTGCCTTGTGGCTCGGGTAACGCCATGAGCGTTTCATGCCATTGGACAAGCAATCCTTCTTACGCGACATTATCCCTCGTCAAGGGTGTAGAATCCAGGATAGATCTTATGTGTTGTTCGCAACCTTCGTACTACGAAAGTAGTCCACGCTTGTCGTTTTTGTCCCAAACATATGGTGTTATTGCTGAGTCAGACATCAATACTGAGTTCATTCGGTGGCTGGGACCTGCCAGATTTGAACTAGGCGTGGCATTCAATGTATTGCAGAGAAAAAAATATCCCTGTGATGTTTGGTTGAAGTATGCCGCTAAATCTAAGAACGAGGTCAAAACACATTATTTGGAACATAAGAAGAAAGCCGAAGAGACGGTGTCAGATGTCAATAGTACTGTGGCGCCCGAAGATGAAATTACGGATGCGGACTTTGTTCTCAAGTACCCCTATGACAAAGGCGTTCCTGAAGATTGGGAAAAGTTGGATTCAAGTGTGACGGACAATTTGGGGATTTTCTACACGGGCAAGATGCCGTACATGGCCGCTGATGCCAAATTTTTCCCGGCTGCATTACCTAACGATGGCACGATGGACTTGGTAGTCACCGATGCAAGAACCTCTGTAACGAGAATGGCTCCTATCCTTTTAGCTCTTGATAAAGGTACGCACGTCTTGCAACCAGAGGTCATACACTGCAAAATTGTTGCATATAAGTTGATTCCCAAACTTCATTCTAGCCTATTTTCGGTTGATGGTGAGAAGTTTCCACTCGAACCCTTGCAGGTTGAAGTCTTACCTAGGATCTGTAAGACTTTGTTGAGGAATGGTTGCTACGTAGACACCGAGTTTGACTCGATGTAATGGATTTTAATAACACATGCACGCATACATTATTACTATAAGGTAGAAAGATGGATAAATAAATACAACATCTTTGTGTATAATTTTGCTTGAAGGATAACGCGACGATGGTCGGAAAGGGCCATCACCAGGGAAAGAGATAATATCAGCACTGACAACTTCCCGCCTGTTGCTCCTCTTCATTCGTTGTTATGTCAATGACACCTGCATTGTTATCTTTATTAGCAACCGAACTTTCTTCAGTACCTGTTGTCTGCGCATCCTGGAATTCGGGCAGGGATTTAGCGATTCTCTTGAACAGGTTCTTGACATTGTATCCAACTTTAGTTGATGTTTCCATGAATATCTTAGCGCCTAGAACCTTGGCTTTGGTTTCGCCTTCCTCCGTCGAGACCTGTCTTTCGTCTGCAAGATCACTCTTGTTCCCCACAATGCACAGTATTACGTTTTCCTCTCCTCTCTCGTTCTTAACATCTTCTGTCCATTTGTCAATATATTCAAACGATTTTTTTTTTGTAATGTCATAGACCACAATTGCCACACGCGAATCTCTGATGTACGAAGGTATCAGCGATCTAAACCTTTCTTGTCCCGCCGTGTCCCAAAGTTGGAGTCTAATAGTCTTGTCATCTAGATACATGGTCTTGGACAAGAAATCAATGCCGATAGTTGCCTGATAATGGTCGTCAAATGTGTCATACATGAACCGTGTGATCAAGGATGTTTTACCGACACCCTGCTCGCCCAGAAAGACTATTTTATACTTTGTTAAAGACTTGCCTGATCTAGCGCCGCTCATGATGAATGTGAATATCCAAAGGTCACGGGTATCCTCTTAATAATAAAACGCACCCCCAATATACCTAGATGCCGCAACCTGACCAACTGTTTGAGCTTTGGTCAAAGGTCTTCGTGTAGGGTCTTTGCATTCATTCGATTACTTTGAAAAAAATCAACACATATCATATCACGTGGACATAATAGTCAGCTTGCTTCGCGAGCTCTAAATCATTGATAAGAAGTTTTATATCCCATAAGTGGTTTAGTAATGATATATATCGACACTAAGATATGAATCCAGCTAGAATTATTTTTTTCCTGACTTTTTAATGCCTCCTCCAGCCAAAGGTTTGCCCGATTTCATGTTGGATAGCATTTCCTTCTTAGCCTGGGCATCACGCTTTTGCTTCTCTTTGAAGGCACGAGACTCTTCATCCTCATCGTCGTGTTGCTTCTTCTTCTGCTTAAGAGGCTTCATTTTACCACCTTGGCGACCGGACATGATGAATGTTGATTGGTGAGAAGTTTAATAGATTGTCAAGCAGATAAATGAGAACTCAGCAACTAGAAGGTAGCTCCTTTATAGTTTAATTTATTCTTGAATAAGTGCCTTGCACTCACTTAAAAATGAAAATAAAAAAAATTTCACGACTATCGGTCGGCCTTGAAAAAAGACTTAATGGTGTAATTTATTCCTCGCTTAATTTGCTAATTAAATTTCGGTAAAGAACTGGGAAAGTCCCAGAGCTTTGATTTATGTTAGCATTAGATACAAGGGAATATATCAATTAACGAGCTCATATAAAATATTAACCGCTTTGCGTTTAGCTGCAAGAGAAAGAAAAACAAAGCGTCTTAAGATGAAAAAAATGACATACGAATATTATAAATAGGACAAAGTTTTGTAATCACGGGGTTCTTTGACCAGACTTATAATTATTGTCAGAACTCATGTAATAGGCCAGTTACAAAACTGAAAATATTGGCATACCTCTCACATACATCTGTTCTGACATTTCTACCATGCGCCATATGGGCAAACACCTTTATGTCAAATGCGGAAAATTTGTTAAGGAAGACTGACAGTTATATGATAAACAATACATTGCGTTAACTAAACAGGATAGAGGTGATAAAAATTACAATTAAAAGAAGTATCGCTAGAATCATCGATTATTTTGAACCATCTTTTAGAGTGACGATCCTATTTAATACGATTTTATTCTCGTCGCTATCCTTGTCAAGAGCGAAGTATCCAGTTCTCATAGCTTGGAATCTGCAGACTTCCTTGCTCTTAGGATCTTCTTTGACGTAAAACTCAGATTTCTTAACGGCATCTACTTCCCATGGAGAATTTTCTACAACAGTGTGGAAATTATGTTCGACGACCGATTTCGTGTAAATGATTTCGCTGTCTGGATTAATATCCTCAAGATAACCCTTGGGGTGAGCGGATGGATTCTCTGATTTGAACAATGCATTGTGTACTCTGGTCTCGGCAATGTTAACTGGAGAATTATATTTCGCAGAGACAGGTACCCACTGAATGTAAGTTTTAGGCTTTTTAATCCTACCCTCAGTATCGTAAGTCACATGAATGGTGGTAATTTTACCCTCAGAATCTTTTTCAGCGCGACTGTAGATCAGAGCATGAGGCACCTTAATAAGACCAACGGGTTGTTCAGGGGTCAACCTAAAGAACTCCTTATCGCCGACCTTCTCCGAAAAATCAGACCTGTCAATAAATAATCTGTTGGTGAAGGGAACCTTCCGCTCACCAAACTCTGGGGTTCCAGGTCTGAATGGGATAGAAACTAATTCCTCATAAGAATCAGGAAGATTGTCCACAATAACTTGCACAGGGTCCAGAACAAACATTAGTCTTGGAGTCGTATCTTCCAAATATTTTCTGATGGCACTTTCAAACCTGACCAACTGAATGTTGGTCACACTAGTAGTGACCCCTAAAGTGTTGATAAAAGACAAGATAGCACCAGGTGGGATACCGCGTCTACGAATAGCCTCTAAGGTGTACAACCTGGGGTCGTCCCAGCCCCTGACGTAGCTTTGTTCGACTAATTTTGCGATTTTCCTCTTGGACAAGACAGTGCCGGTTATATTCAAACGCCCATATTCCCGCTGTGTGGGTCTAAACACCTGCACTTGATCACATAGCCATTCATAACTCTCTCTCGAAAGATAGAATTCTGTGGTGCACAAGGAATGGGTGATATTTTCAAAGGAATCGACCAGACAGTGAGTGAAATCGTACGTTGGATAGATTTTCCATTTGTCTCCTGTCCTTGGGTGAGCTGCATTTAAAACTCTGTAGGCGATCAAATCCCACATTTGCGGACTAGGCGAGGTCAAATCTTGCTTCATTCTCAAAATTGCTTCTCCGGGCTGATATTCACCATCCCTCATTTTTCTAAATTCCAGCAAATTTTCGTCGACGGCCCTTTGACGGTGTTTGCAGGGAGTTCTCTCTCCGCCGGGTGTACCATCTGGTTTGATTCCACGGCCTGCCTTAATTTCTTCAGCACTACAATGACATACATACCCTTTACCATTTTCGATCAATCTCTCTGCAAGTGCATAAAGCCTATCAAAATAATCACTCGAGTAGGTAACCTTCCATGGCTCGAATCCCAACCAACTAACCATTCTTTTGATGGATTCAAAGTACTCAGGAGCTTCAGCTTCTGGATTTGTATCATCAAATCTCAAATAGCAATTTCCGCCATTGTATTTGGCGTATCCAAAGTTAACCATTATTGCCTTGGAGTGGCCAATGTGCAGATAGCCATTGGGCTCTGGAGGAAATCTGGTCCGGACTTTGCCGTGAACGGCTTTCAGGTGCTCTTCTAAGAGCTCAGGACTGTTTTGTGGGTTATCTTCCACTTTATGCAAATCACCTAAAAAGCCCTCGCTAAACATACTTCTCTGAGGCGAAGTAACGGTCTCTTTCTTATTAGCTGCTGGTTTTTTGGACTTCTTCTCCTTCTTCTTCACCGTGTCTCTCTCATCCTTAGGACCAAGAACTTTAAAGACCTCTGCATCGATAATGGGCTTAAAACTACGAGGATCGGCCCATTTCAGTTCAGGCCTTTTTTTCACATCTGCCATAATACCAGGGATCAGCTTGTAGCGCTCAGTCACAATTCTTTCTTTATTATCTTCAATGTACTTTACCACGCTCTCTCTGACTTGTTCATCAGAAACTTCAACACCAACTCCTGCATGCTCATCCATTCCTTTTTTGTCTGAATGCTCACCATGCTCTTTGATGTATTTAAAGGCTTCTTCCACTTGCAATGTCGTCTTCAATTCCTTCTTAGTGATAGCGTCGACGATCAATTTCGAATTAGGCAGTTGCTCTCCCTTAATCAAGCTGGCCAAATTTTGCAATTGAGCCCTCGTGCTCTTTTCCCATTGGCTATCAGCAGGTGCTTCCTTTATCAAATCATAGAGCGACTCTGAAACTTTTTTATTCTTAATAATCTCCTTCACCTTTGGTTCCTCGAAACCAACAGAGGCAAACTGCTTCGTCAAATCCTCTGTACTGGCCATTTTTCAAACAATAAACCGGTCTTAAGAAGGTTTCTATCTGTTGCTATCTGATACTATCTCTCAAACGTCCTTCGAACTTGACAGTTTTCTAGTTTCGATGAGCCGAAAAGAAATAAAAAAAATACTGATATCGAAACTTCGTGCCAAAGTGACAATGCAATGAGAAAGAAAATAAACCTCGGCGGCAACAGTTTCTTTCAATCCATTCAACATTTTATAGAAGAGTTAGACAAAGCATATATAACAGGAAGAGCATCATCACAGTCGTAATATGGGTCCAACGGAAGACGAATTTCGATTAACTATGCATAAACTGCTGGGCGAAAAGTTGAAAGCACAAAGCATAGAAAAACAAATCCTTAATTGCGAAATAAATGGGGAAACTGCTTCACAATTTTTATCACTCGTCAGGATTTTGATTGAAAACATTTGTGAAGATTTGGAAATACTGTACTTCATAATTCGCGTCGGGTTGAAGTTTTTAGATGCTAAACTTATAGACGATTCGTTCTGGTTTTCTTTAATGGTCTGTAAAAAAATTCCTTTTGTTTCAAGATATCTTTTTGACACTAACATTCTCCAGGAGATCAATTATACGCCAAGTTTGCGTGTTGATAAAGGTTGCCATTTGTTGTACTTTTTGTTAGAGCAAGGATTGTTGGTGAATAGCCGCGATGCTTGGAAGTGCTTAGCATTATTGTTAGAAATCATATATGATGCGCCGCGCTCCAAAAAAACAGTAATCGAGATGTTGCGAGAAAAATTTGCTCTCAAGGTAGGATTTCTTTTAGATCACTTGACAGATTTTCAACAAGGCAACTACCTTGTAGAGTTGTTGTCAAACTGCTTCCCCCGGAAACACATTGAGAAACCTGGGGCTGTATTACCTCCGTTGCTTTGGGATCAAAGGCAAGAGAAAAATGAAGCCTTTTTCGGAAGCTTGGATTACCCTTTCAGGGGCAAGCATGCTGACATGCAAGTGACAGCGTTCGTTCTGAAGATGTTCGGCGCTCAGTTAGAGAATGTAGTGCAAGTCGAAAATATAAGCTATGGCAGTAGCAACGAGAATGTGGATAGCGGCAAAAGATTTAGACCGCTCAAACAAGACATGGAAAGAGGTTTTTGCTACATACAAGCAATTCATGACGGGATATATCTTTATGACGGCGAAAGTTTATTTCTGCAGCTCGATCGGCGTCACGTAAGAATAGTCAAGACCATGAAAGGTTGCATTAGGATGAAGATTGCTACCAGTAGTTGTATCAGATCACCTAATAAAATGTGGGCGAACTTGTTTACGAAAGCCAAATGGTTTCACTTCCAATTAGAATCGATAGCAGCGTGTGAACGGGTATTCCAGAGCATTACGAGCTACCGTAAAGTAAGCGAAGTGAGTACTTTTTTAGCACTTAACCACATCGATGAAGGGCTTCCACAAGATGCCGAGCCAACTAAACTACCAGATCAAGATGCTGCATGCAAACCACAAGGAGCGAAAAACCATTTAGAAACTCCAGAGAACTCAGATGCTAAAATTCAGACGGATGAGTGGGATATTAATCTCTCATCAGAATTTCAGGGAACGACGATCCTGAGAGAGGACGCGGGGCATGCTTGGAAAGGGCAGCTGACACCCAAAAATATCGATAAAAAATCACCTTCATTAGCCGCCGGTTCCCCAAAACATAATGAAGAGTCTCCACTGGTGCTGGCACAAAAGAGAAGGAGGATTAGGGAAACCAATAGGACACTGGAATTATTGAGAAAAGAACTCGCACAAGAAGATGATTGCGATGCATCAGCTATTGCCGAGACCGGTAAGCCTAATCTCGAAAGATCTCCTTCTCTGATGATTACGAAATCTGGGAATATAGCTGATAAGAGAACTGGAGAACAGGAGAAAGTAGCAGGACAAAACGGATGTGTGAAAACTGCAAATGAAAAAGGCGCCAAGTCGATAGGAAGAAGAGATATTAATGTGTTGGACACAATTTTCAGCACACCAAATTCTCATAAAAGAGTGAAGAGACAGCGAGAACTTAAAAACTATAAACCACTTGTTGAAGTTCCTTCACAGGAAGGACCGAAGGTGCAGACTAGAAACCAAAGGAGAAAGCATAGACAGCAACAGCAAAAAGCACTTGCAAAATCTGCATACCATGTAGTCCAGGAACCGGAGAATTTCGAGGGAGATAAAAGGAAGCATCAACTTAATGTTGGTGAAGAAAGAAAATTGACGATACAGAAGAACGAAGGGCGAGACATAAAACCACTTCTAAATGAGTCTCTCAAAAAGTTACCTTCTACGGAACATGCTCGTAGAGAAGAAGTGCCGTTTACGAAACCATTAGTTTCAGCAGAATCTGCCGCTGCACCTCCTCCCCATGTTGGTGCAAACTCTCCTAACGAAAATAGCAATAGCAGTCTTGATTCTACCACCATAGTGGATCCTCTATTCAACTCAATCCCCAACGGATTCGAAACAAGCAATGCATTTACTGAAAAACTACAAGAGCAAATCTTTAGCTCTATTACCGTGTTCTCCAATGAGTTGGTAAGAAAGATGACCATTATCAACAAGGAACTGAATAACAAGATAGTCAGGGAGCTCTCCGAAAAGTATCAAAATCTTTTTCTTGAACTGCAAAAGAATTTTCAAAGTGACACAGAAGAGATGTTTCGCTTTGTTGGCGAAATCAAAGAAATGCTAAACCTCCACGAAGATAAACTGGTACAGACAATCAGAAGCAGGAAATTCGGCTACAAGCCTTCTATTTAACTTTCACTTTTCATGATCTCCATTTTACCCTACCTAACTCGTTCAAGAAGACCACGCAAACTTTTTTTTCCAATTTTTTTTTCATTTTTTTTTCATTTTTTTTTCAATTTTCCATCCTCGCTCGCCCCAAGCAGTTCCGATACATTTGAAAAAAATTTCATTTCTTGGAATACAAAGTTCGTTTTGTAATCTTTTCTACTTCATCTTTTGCTCTTTCACTACCTTCTCTCGTCTCCAAAGCATATTCAGGCAAAGATGGATACGAAAACCCCAGTCACTCTAGCTAAGGTCATCAAGGTTCTAGGCCGTACCGGTTCTCGTGGTGGTGTTACTCAGGTTCGTGTCGAGTTCTTGGATGACACCTCCCGTACCATTGTCAGAAATGTTAAGGGTCCAGTTAGGGAGAACGACATCTTGGTTCTAATGGAATCTGAGCGTGAGGCTCGTCGTTTGCGTTAAGTCTGAGAAAATGGAATTACGTTTACTTTCTCTATCTTAATACATCCAATTATAATAACACAAAAAAAATCAATTTCATTTATGGGCTATGTGAACAACGAGAGGGCATTTTGGGAAGTTACACTTTGTTGAGGAGAAGCATGAGATCTGCGATTTGAAAATCCAATTTACATGGATCTTGGTTGAAAGTACTGATAAGTGGCTGATCTCGCATGATATCGCTTTCATGAGTCAATGTTTGGTTCAATTCAAGAGGCAAATTGAATGATAGAAGTCACTTAATTTTGATGGTTTCTGAATTGGATTAAGGCGTGAGCGGTAGGAGATATCCGCAGAAAATTTCAAGTGCTCAATGACGGCTGAGGTTAATTGATTTTGATACTCAGGCCTTTTGCTTTTATTTAATTGTGTGACTATTTCATTCTGCCATTTCAATTTTCCTATAGCTATATAATATAGTAGTTAGTTTAATCTTACTCAGTCCATATTACTATCTCTTTCACGCTGTATCTGTGACTTTTCTAAAGTACAGCGCGGTGTTTGGATGTCAAATTTAAATCTGTGCATCCGCAACGGAATGAATATTTCTTCGTTGCGCGCCTTCATCAATTGTTTATGAATAATAATAGTCGTATCGGACTCTGGTAAAATTTGCACCAATGTCCGACATTGAATAATGCGTCAGTGTATATAGATAGGATCAAGTACTGGAATTAATTCCCATAAAAAAAGAAAATGCATAGCTAGTTATACAGGAGATATAATAACCTTGCGGAAGAAACTAGTGCACATAGAAAAAGATCTTCCTCTTTTTTACTTGTGAAATGCGGAAATCTTGTTTGTAATATTATAGCAGTTCATTATTCTTATTCAGAACTTTTGATCTATTGATTGTGCAATAAGCTTTGTGCCCATCCTATTTTCTACTTGATTATAGTCTAAAGTTCCCTCTGATCAATTTTAATTTCTCATCTAGTATTATTAGCATTTTATATATTGGCGGAGCCTATACTTTACTGTTTTCGCAGTCAACTCCCTCAAACAATGCAACTCAAGAGAAATGATAACTCTTCGGTAATGATTCATAAGCCGTATAGATAAACAAAGCCCATCAACACATTGGAGAGGATGAATTCTCTCTTTGTGGTATGGTGGCGTAATTGCAAGTCTGGCAATTCAATTCATGTTTTATTTGGTCCATGCGTTTCGCATAAAAATGATATCAAAATAGCTGAAATTACTAGGATAGTGAGAAATAAACCCTTTAGACTACTACATTTTTAAAAATGCAGGGGAATAATGCTTCGTTCAATATATATTTTTAATGAAACCCATTGTAAACCAGTGCGCATATTATACGCCAGATAGTGTTGGACTATATACTATAAGTATTTAGTAAGGATTTCTGGAGTTCTTCGATAAAAAATTATGCCAATTTCAAAAGAAAATGAATCGAGAGAAAGAGTTGCAATTCACTTGTTGACAACAAGCATTGTACAACGTTCTACTTTCCTACTACTACTTTCTCTCATTTCGTTACAGATGACGTATTTCTTCTAGAGAACTAGTGCCATCCATCACCTGCGAACAGACAACGGTTGAATAACCTTAAATTCGAGCATAATCCCAATCGCAGTATACTTCTCAAGTCTCAGAATTTTGTTTCTTCCTTGCAATGGGATTGAATTCAATACATGCCCCTGGTGGCTATAAAAGCACATCTTCAAGGCATTTAACAAAGGAGAATAACAAACTAGCGGCACCAACAGCGCAAAATATGAAAGGTTCCAAGTACACGGTCCAAGACATTGAAAAGCTTTGGGAATACGAATCAGTGCAAGATAAAAATGAGCCTCTACTACTAGAGGAAAATAAGCATGTGGAGAATAAACATGATGAAGATCTTCCGATGCTTGATATGGATGATGAGAGCGTGGAGCGGGTCTCCAACTACCTTTCAGATCGTCGCATCTCCGATTCCTTCAAATGTCAAGCAGCACCGTTTCGGACGAAGGAACAGGTTGATTCTTGTTTCCCCATGATGGTGCCTACAAGACTAAGTACGATGTTTGTTGTGGATACAAATTTCGTCATTTCTCATTTAAGCACTTTGGAGGTATTAAGACGATTAGCATCCCAATTTCATCACCAAATTATAATCCCTAGTACTGTTATGCAAGAACTAGATGGATTGAAAATGTCATCTAGCAAAGTTTTGGTGCGAGATGAACATGGCAAAAAAAGACAAATTGCAAGTTTGGCCAGATGTGCCAATGATTGGATCTATAGAAATCTGGCAAATTTGGACTCTGGAATTATGGGACAAAAACTATGCCAAACCTTAGATACTACGCGTGTGAAAGATGATGCCATTTTAGACTGTTGTCTTTATTTCAAGGAAAAACTAAAATGTTTTGTAATATTAATGTCCAATGACAAAAACTTGTGTTTGAAGGCACTAACCGAGCAAGTGCTCACCGTGTCGTTTAGAAAGGGCATGTCGGCTCAACTGATAGCCTCTAAAGCCTATGAGGAAAATGTAGCTATATTCGGGGTTGAGAATGCTAAGCAGCAAACTGCATACGCGGGACCACATCCAGCGACAGAATTTCACGAGTTAACAAGCATGATTTATAATGAAGTGCATGAAACCGTAGTAGATGCAGTAGATTTTGAAATGAGAGAGCAATACGGAGAGGAAATTTGTTTTGTTGACTATGACAGAAATGAACTGGATACATTTACAGAGCTTTGTCGATGCATCGTTAAATTTTGGGTATCCGTATTTTGCCAAACTTTTAAAAACTTTCTAAAGAAAGCCGATTGGCAAAATCTGCCCTCCAACCTGACAGAAGTCCCTACAACAACTTCTGACGTAGTCGCATTCGTTAAATTTTGGGGCGAAGTTTTAAATCTTCTCTTTAGGAGACGTAGTAACGAGGAAAATGAACGGTTAAATTCACTGAATCGTCGATGGACAGATTTGACTATGCAAGGAGATATAAACAGAAATTCAGGAGGATCTTTTCAAACATAGCTGAGGTGCTAGCTGAAGTTGAGCGCAGTTAGCAATTTGACATTGGAGAATTAATAATCTGTGATTGCAGTTCCTGGTGGTTACAACGGCTCTTGGAATCAATCCCTACAATTCATCATGCTTAAGCTTTCTATTCTTTCCATTCTTTACTGAATCCAAAAAGTACTGCCGCCTACTACCAGGACCTTCATTAGGAATTAAATCGAATTTCTTGGTTAAAAACTCGGCGATTTGCTCTTTGACCAGCGATTTACCTTCAAAGACATGATATTCATCATTCTTAGAATCAAACACAACTAGTAGACTCTCTTCGCTGCCTTTCTGATCTGGCATTGTTTTTTGCAAGAATGTGAATATTTTTGGGTGTGTCTTTGCCAAATTATCATCATCATTCAATGATTGTACCTTTCTATTCGGAATGATAAAACAATCAAGGACGCCCAGCCAATCTAATGCAATGCTCTTATAAACGGGGGACAATTTATCTTTTTTCGAAAAAAGTACCACGGATGGTCTGGAGGCCTTGTCAAAAACAGCGTTCAATTTGTTGATATTCAATAGACGTTTCACGTAGTTTTTCATCCTAGATAGGGCAAAATCCACAATGGGAGCCAATTTTCTTTCGCCCTTATAAATCTCGCTAGCATGATTATCCAAGTTTATCCGTCTATCGAATGGTTTTGATACGTCAACTTTCGGTGGCCTGTATACCATAAGCGTTGGAAATCCTTGAACCTTATTTTGAGCACATATCTGCTTATTCTTGGCCAAATCGCAGTTCACAGCAGCCACCTGTAAAACGCCCTCTAAATTTCGAGCCGCCTTCTTCATGGTCTTCTTAAGCTGCTGGCAATAGCCACACCAAGGAGCATAAAATTCTACTATAGTTGTATAGTTGGTCCTGTGAATCACTTTCTCAAAACTCTTTGGAGTAAGCTCCATTATATGCGGGTCTTCATCATAAAAGTTTTGAGCTAGCGCTGGAGCCAGGGACCCAAAACAGAGGAGTATCAGTATTTTAAAGGTCCACATAATTACTACTACTGGAGTATGGTTTCTGGTGACTTGTTCGGGATGATTCTCTTTTTCGTCGTTCTATGAAAAACTTCGAAGTGAAAATTCACCTTACTCCCTTAAGTTTCACGAAAAGTGCCATCCTGCTTTTTAACTTGAGACAATCTTACTCAAGAAACTCACTAAATGTCTGAACTTCCTAAAAATTCACCATACGCATTTTATGCCTTTTACCAGCTTTACAACCATTTAAATTCCTCTGCTCACTCAAACTCCGCGAATTCTACTGAGACTGGCAGCAAAAGGTTCCTAGAAATTTGCAAGGTGCTTTACCCAACAGTAAAGCTAGACCCAACTGAGAAGACTTCTTTGTTTGTCATCTGGAAAAAAAAAGCCAAGCATTCGGATGATTATGTGCTTAGAGGGTGTATTGGCACGTTTGCCAAACCTCCAGTAGTCCAAGGGATAGAAAAATATTCTTTAATCGCAGCTTTGCAAGATCATAGATTCTCGCCAATAACTAAGAATGAGCTACCTCTTCTCAAATGCTGCTGTAATATTCTCCAGAATTTTACAACAATCTATGACAGGACTAAGGGAGACATTTATGATTGGGAAATTGGCTTGCATGGCATTGAACTTCTGTTTAAGCACCCCCAAACCGGTTCAGTCGTTAGTGCCACGTTTCTCCCTGATGTGATGACCGAACAAGGTTGGGATAAGGAGGAAACTTTCCTGAATTTAATTTACAAGGCAGGGGTCAGTTCGCATGTTCAAGAAATTATGGACCATTACGATCAATATTTTATTGAGGTAATCAGGTATGAGGGGAACAAGAGCGCCATTACCTACGAGGGTTTCGAAGCCCGACTAACCAAATTGAAGCAACAGTGATTTTATGGTAGAAAAGGAAAAGGTAATGAAAAGGTAAGGAAAACGAAAAGAAGAAGGGAAAGGGAAAGGAAAAGGAAAAGGAAAAGGATATACATATTAACGGAATACAACAATATACATACGTATAAAAAAAGATTACCCTTGTCTATGCAGTATTGTTCAGCTCTCCTCTGTATATGTGATAAGGCGACGCCTGGTTGGAGGAGAAGATCAATGTATCTGCAATAACTGTGTTTTGGTCTCTAGAAGTCGCGTAGACGATGAAATCTCCAATATCCTCGGCATAGAGTGGCTTGGTGTTCTCGTAAACTTTCTTGGCCTTATCAGCGTCACCACGAAATCTAACCATGGAAAATTCAGTCTCAACATTACCTGGGTCGACGCAAATGACCCTGATTTTAGTGTCGACCAATTCCATACGTAAACTTTCTGTGAAAGCCTTAACCGCGTGCTTGGTAGCACAATAGATAGATCCACCAGGATAAGGTTCTCTGCCAGCCACTGACGCAAGATTAACCACATCGCCAGCATTCTTTTTTTTGAAGATGGGCAGAACGGCCTGCGTTACTTTGATAAGCCCCAAGACGTTGGTATTGAACATACCTTCAATGTCCTTGTCTGCAATGTTACCAACTTTTTCCGTACCCAAGGCTTTGCCTGCGTTGTTGATTAAAATGTCAATGTCTTGAAATTCTTTGGGTAGTTTGTCCAAGAATGGCTTGATTGTGTCTATTGCCGTAACATCAAGCTTTCCAATGTGCACTTGTGCCGTGGGGTAATCCTTAGCTACTTGATCCTTAATTTGCTGTAATTTCTCCATTCTTCTAGCAGCCAAAATTAACTTAATGTGACCATTGGATGCATCCAGGTATTCCTTGGCCGTAGCTTGACCAATACCAGCAGAGGCACCAGTAATGAAAACAGTCTTACCTGCCAGTCTCTCAGCAGCTTTTCTTCCTTGGGACATTGCGAATCAATGCTTTGTTCGAGCAATTGAGTATTATTTAGGCCCTGGAAGTACGTTACTTCCTCCTTAACGCTTTTATACCCTTGAAATCTGATTCTCTTCTTTCGGAAGCCGAACGCCGAAATTCTCGAAAATGCATCGATAGGCAGCCACCATCAAATTTGTTGGTGATTTTGTCTCCGAGGTCTATGGGATTCTGAGGGTCCCGAGCCCATGACTTGGGTTTTGATGTTCAATGTGTGGCGTAGGGTTAGTCCAATCTACGAATTTGCATTTGCAAAACTCCGTCGGCTTTAGCACTTTGGCAAAGATTTCGAGCCGTAGCTATATGAACGATCAAAAGATGCCAAAGTATCATATTTTTGAATGCATACCTGTGAACCCAGACCTGAAGTGTGGCTTGGATGCAATTAGATTTATATTCGCAGATTTGTTTCGGTGTTGGTGGACCTCACTTAATGCTACGGCAACATAATTTCATGTCTCATACAAATTGATTAGTGTGCTCACTAAAAGATTTAAAGTTTTATAACAAGGATATTAAGCCAAATTATGTCCATCAAGAGTCAATTCGGCACCCGTAAAAGTAAGTTACAGTATCGACATGCCACAGATTAATTTCTTGAAGTTAAGGACGATGAAAACACCCCCCAAGATTACTCGGCCTTGTTTCCTCACCGAGAAATCTTATTTTCACCTTTATCCTTTGAAGCAGACTCTATGTACACACTATTCTCCCTTCCGAGGACAGAAGTCTCGCTGCCATTTTCGTTCCATGCTACTGCTTCGACCAGGCAGGATGTCTCTTTTTTGACGAATAATATGTGCTACATAGGACGATTGCAACAGGATGAAATGAAGATGCACATGAAGGGTTGTGATTTGGTTTTCTTTTTTTACGATCATTTGCGTCCTGTATTTCAAAACCTTAAGCTCACTGAAGTAATTACCTTGATGCTTTCCATCACCTGTATGCCAACATAAAAATATAACAATGGAGTAACATGGCAGCTAGCAACAAGGATTTCGAAATCGGTCTCGAGAACTAAAAAATTAGCTGAGTTGCAGTATACTCGGGAAAAATTCAATCTTCCCCGCCAGGACTCGAACCTGGAATCTTCTGGTTCGTAGCCAGACGCCGTGACCATTGGGCCACGAGGAATAAGATTGTAGGGTAACAACTTTCTTTCAAGATCGTCTGATATACGAATTTGCATTGACCTGAGATTTATTGAGCACAAGAGTTAGTTAATGTACTCTTAAAAAGCAGAAACCGTCTAAAGTGGTGGAGTGCTTGCAGGGACTGCAGATGTCACAACTACGAATAGCGCGACACCCCTATTCGCCACAAATGCCGTACGTCGCCCCATCTCAACTTTAACTCGATTCTTGGTATTCTGCTGGGACACCGCGGCCACGTATCAGCACCAAAATGACAGGCACAGCATACGATACATTGAGGAAGATGGTGAAGCTTGCCGTATACGCGCTGAATGTCATAGTGAGGCCGAGCTATGCAGAATGCAGCACTGAAGACGAAGCATAGTACGATAGTACCCACAGGGACGCGGAGAGTCGGCGGGATGTGCTAGAACTTTTTTGGTAGGTCAATGCCACCGTCCCTGGCTATTGCGTAGGTAAGCTTAACGCCCTGGCATTCGGCCATTAGACCCACTGATGAATCAAACGGCCAGCATTAGCGTTAGCAACATGGCTGCGGCGGCATCCTGTAACCTGGTGGATGAGCCCGCATATAGGCATGTTTCTAGGAGTAGAGAGGGCAGTGCCTGGGTCAGTGAGGCAGAAGAGGATTCCAACGAAGAAGGCCGTACCGGGACGCGGCCCACAGATATGGCGGAAAGGATGGCTCGGGGCGCCTCTTTGGATGTATTTAGCTTTTTCTCCGTCATATGCACAGGGTCGAAGAAGGACAGAGCGATTGGGAAAAGTCCGAGGATTCAAGCGATGCCGTCAGGCTTACCAATCTCATTTTAGAATCCTGCCAAGACAAAGTCGGGACCCGTCTTGGAAGAGATTTCGAGGTGGAAAACGCTGATGGCAATCGTTGCCAGAGTAGGACAGTGAACTAAGAATGGTTAATTTTGTGAAATATTCGTGGAATGGGAAGCGTAATGGCACCAGCAGCTTACCAGCGACATTGTTCCGCCGACTAAGGATCTTATTATCAAGATATTTGACCTGGTGATGAATGTGAGAAATGGCAAAAATTGTGAGATACGTCTTCTATCTTTCAATGACATATCTGTTGTTCGTGCCATTGCGGCAACCGCGGAAATAAACTGGACTTTTTATAAGGACAACCAGGTGAAACAAGATGACTAGAGAATCCAGCGGTCTGGCCGGGGATTACAGGCGAAAAACCCGTCGGTGGTTACCAGAGGAAGCTATCCAATTATGTTAGTTTAACGAACCCAAAAAATCTACAAGATTTAACATCTTTACATCGGCAATACACATCTCTTGTTGACTTTTCCGAACGAGGTGAGAGGGCAATTTGATCTACCCTTAGTGTACGCGAATTCTCGGTACGGGAGTCATGTCAAAAGGATAGTTAGCCACTCACTCTGTAATAACACCCGCTTCCAGCCAATGAGATCCTCATTTGTTCTCCACCTCCAATTTTCTGCGCTACCTATACTGAGAAGCTAAACCAATCTCCACTTTGGCATTACCTTTGACCACTGAAATAATGAATTTGTCCAGGTTGCATCATTTTATGGCTCACAGCTTGGAAATTGATGCGTATGTTTGTTCTATTACCACTTCAGCATTCCAAACTACATGGCGTGGATAAGCGCTTTCGAAGGCTTTTCACCAAGTTTCTCGATTTAATGGAACAAAAATGAAGATAGCAACTCACGCCGAACCGGAAGAACGAAGTGCGCTTTCCAACACCTCGGTGACCAAAGCCAAGTCCCGCTTTTCGTCAACTCTCCAGTTGGAGATAGCAATTCGGCAAGCAGGAGCACCGGCCCAAGTCGTCCCTGAAACAAACATGCGGGAGGTTGCGTTGATCTTGGCTTCCAGGGCGCGGTTCAAATCACCGTTTTTAGCGCGGAAAAGGACAACCATATACGTCAGATCCAGCATTTCTTCCCTCGATGTGGTCTCCGGCAGGGCCGTGTAGCCAGGGTGATCAAAAATCCACCCGTAGATCATTCGTGCTAGCCGTATCTGACGGTGGAGCATATTTCGATATTCTACTTCGCCGTATGCTAAGAGCGAAGCATACACCGGCAGTGCCCGGAATCGGCGGGAATCTTCGATCCCAATATTTAGCGGCGACGGTATGAATGAATCTCTGCCGTCCACTGAGGCGAGATAAGCGGCGTTCGCATTCTGGAACACTTCGCTGGCGATACACGCATGACGGCAGAAAAAGAAGCCGCAGTCATAGGGTACATTAAGCAGCTTGTGAGCATCTCCGCTGATAGAATCTGCGAGTTCTATGCCGTCGCACCCTTCCTTGATCGCCATAAATTCTGCGTCGTCACCTATTAAACGGCCGAAGATTCCGAAGGCCCCATCGACATGTAACCAAGCACCGTGCCTGTCACATAGCTGGCGTATTTTCCTCAGGTCATCCAGACTGGCAGACGCAAAGCGACCGGTATTCACCTCTCCGCAAGATATAGCGACAATACTAACAACGTCGGATTTGCAGAGCTCAGTCTGCAGTTTTTCCAGGTCGATGTGGAGCGGATTGGCTTTAGTAGAGATATCACGTACATTCATGCGGCCGATGCCCAGCACACCAGCTGCTTTAACAAGAGACGAATGTGGAAGCGTTGATAAGACCTGAATGCTAGAAACTCCTATTGATTGTAGAACTTCATGGAGGCCGAAAGCTGCAGCGCTCTCGATAGGAGATCCCTCCCTTTGAGCTGCTTTCCGAATGACAAACTCACGACCACAGGCTAGACCAATGATATTGCTCGCCGTGGCGCCCGTGGTAAATGTCCCATTGAGCCACAAGCGTAGATCCAGCTTGAGAAGCTCCAAGAGTAGATCCAGTGTTTTGAATTCTACATCGGTAACGATTGAGTGGTTCTGTTGATGTACCTGAACATTCTGGTCGTATGCAGAAACCACGGCGTCTGCGAATAGCGCAGCGGGCGTGACGCCGCCCGTGACAAACCCGTAGTAGTTGGGGTTGATGCTAGCTCCATTGAACGCGGGTACAATGTCGTCCAGAATATGTCGTTGCACAGAGTGAAAGCCAACTCCTTCTTCGGGGAGAGAATTGTATAGAGAAGCTCTTGCCCGGTTCAGCTGATCGACGGTCGGTAGTACATGTCCTTCACCAAGCCCCTGGGCCGCCTTCCACAAATTCCCAAGTATTTTCTCTTGCTCGGAAGCTGAGATGTTTGTTGCGTCCATTGTTGCGAGAATGGTGTCTGTCACGATCCTTTATGATGAAGTCAGAAGGTCCTTTTTTTTTTGGGGAAACAACCAAGACAAGAGAAGAAATATTTACCACTTTTAAGAAGCCCAGCGCTGTGTTTGCCTGTCCGGCGGAACCAACTATGCTTTTACCTGGTCTCCTTGGGCTGATGCTCCTTCGGTCGGAACGTCAGAACTTCGCTGACATCTTGGTGGAAAATGATGAGAGAACAACGAAGAACTCTGCGGCTTCTCAGGCCTACAGTTCGCTCCGAAATACCGCAAACAGCCACAGATTCGCATTCAATTTCTTAGATAGTGAGGAACGAATGTTTTTGGTCCATAGTACCTTCTCCAATGTGCATTATAAACTTTTCCGAGGACATTATAAGCTTCCCGCGGACAATTATGCGTTCGGAATGATCCGAGAGCCTGCTCGCACAATCTAGTAAATTACTGCCATTTCTCTGGAACTGTGGATCCTGGTGGTGCCAGTGCTCGTACACTTCAATGGCTGCTACCAGTAGCAGCGGATCTTTTCTGGCAGCATCTGTTCCATTGTCAAGCAATAGTGGCACTATCTCCTCATATCCGTTGACGGACGCAGATATTGAGGTGGGACAACTTCGGAAAGCGAATAGACATCAAGAAGAAACTGGAAAAATCATATATCCTCCACAATTCTCCAAGTGATGAAAATCTGTAAACTCCTGGACTAAAAGCTCGATCTATTTCCCATTATCGTCTAATGGATGTACTTGCGAATTTTGAGTTACTCCTCTACTGCGTAATGGAGGCTGATTGTACCAGCACACATGCAAGTACACCCATGTCGGCGTGTAACACGATTCTTGTAACTGCAATGACAGTAGATTGATCCAGATTTCGATTACTTTTACGGTAGAAACTCTATAAGGAGAGTCCGATCTTGCCAAAAAGTGCATGATCTGGTTTAGGCTGAAATACATCCTACAATATTCAGGTCACCTAACAGGATATCAACAGAGAAAAAGAATTGGACACAACCGGATTCGAACCGATGACCTTCTCCATGCAAAGGAGACGCGCTACCAACTGCGCCATGTGCCCAGCACTTGTATCGGTTAGACTGATATATCTCTTTTCATATATTTTTCATCCAGTTATTTCTTTTTTTTCACTCACTTCACATGCATACTTAGGATTATAACCAATAATGCTAGCGTTCTTGCACAATCCTTGTATATGACGTGCAAGGTTCATATCCTAAATCAATGTCAATCTCGTTCACTGAGGTAAAGGTTTTGGACTTGTAGCAAGGATTTCCTTATATATCAAGGATTTCCTTATATATCATTTCATTTATATACGTTGGCGGAATTCTTCAGTCATCCCTTTGGATGACTCCGCACATAGCTTTCACACCTAAGAAGCTAGCTTCGTTAAACTTTGTGAATTGCTACCTTTACGTAGGGACTTCATCTTCCTCATTCTTCTCAGTCGGGTGAGGGGTGACAGATGGCTCGGTAGCACTGATCTTATTGTCGACAGGAGGAGAAGAGTCGTCCATAGTATCAGGAATGACGTCTGCTGACAATATCTGAGACAAATTAAGAGGCTTAGTTGCAAAACTCTCATCAAATTTGCTAAAGTCTAGTGGCTTTTCATCCTTGGACAACTCTCGATACTTACTTGTGACAACTTGTTCCAACTCAACAGAGTTTAGGTACACCAAAGAATCTTCCGTATTGTAAATTCTTGCGTTAGAGAAAATTAGATGGAAATCTTCAAGCACCTCTTTCAGTGAGTCGTAAGCAAAAGCTTCGATCGCAGAATTGATAGTATCAAATGCGATGGGATATCTGATCAATTGGTAATAATCGGGAAACAGTTCTTTCGATGGCTTTTCCAGGAAAATGTCAGACAGTCTGATATCGTCCTCACTAGTGCATTCAAGAGCATATGTGTATAATTCCCTCGCTACAGATGCAACCTGGTTTCTAATTTCATGGGGTTGTGTGGCAGCAGAAGGGTCACGTTGGTATTCAAGACCTGCTCTTGGCTTAGGCGGACGGCCACGGCCACGGCCACGGACTGGACGGGAGCGAGAGATGGGATTTTTGCGGCTTCTAACACGACCTTTATTTTTTGTAGATTTGCCACTTATCCCAGCTGGTGTTGAAGCTGACCCCGATACTGCATCTTCCTCGGTTTCTTCTGAAGCCGCTCCAAATTCTGATGTTACATCAACGCCAGATTCGCCATCCTTATGCATAGCTGAATCATTGGTGGATACGGGTGTGGGGTCTTCGGTTACAATTTCCGCAGGTTCTTGCTCAAGTTTGACTTTTTTGTTGGCAGCGCGAGACTTACTTGCCTTGCGTCTCTTCGCGCTAGAAGCTCCCACTTCTTCTTCTTCATCGCTTATCTCGAATTGCTTCAGCCATTGCTCTTCGCTCACATTATCGCTATATGTCGTTGTCTTCCGCTCCCTTGCACCGCGCCCTCCATACGCCGCGACACTCTCGGAGTCTTCACGTTCCAACTCAACATCTATATTCTGATGATAAATTTCGGGCAACTCATTATTCTCCATTAGTCTTGTTGTAATACCCATCTCAAGTGCTTTACGGGAGCGCTCGGCATCTACTTGAGCGAACACAGAGAGCTCGCCTTCATTTCTGGCCAACAGTTCATTAATTTCAACATCGTTGACTTCTTCCTCCTCATCAATTCCCATTTCTCTTTTTCTTCTCTTTTCATCCTCTGCATCCAGCAAAGATCTTAGTAACGCTTCTTGCTCTTCGGCCGTAGATTTGTTATCAAATTTACCTGCCTGAATGACTTTGCCATCAATATCTAGCTTTTTGTGAGCTCTTTCAAGAATCACTTCTTCTACAGAATTCTGGGTGATTAATCTTAGTATTCTGACCTCATTCTTTTGACCAATTCTATGAGCCCTATCCTGGGCTTGTAAATCCTGATGTGGATTCCAGTCAGTATCAAATATGATTACAGTATCTGCTGTCTGCAAATTCAACCCCAGACCACCTGCTCTTGTGGATAAAATGAAACAAAAATAGCCAGAGTTTTCATCATTAAAGAGCGAAAGTAATTCACTTCTTTCATCGGATTTGGTATGGCCATCTAATCTCAGATACTTAATGCCGATATATCTCAAAAAGTCTTCCATTATATCCATAATTTGAGTCATTTGGAAAAATATCAAAACTCTGTGCCCCGTAGCTTTAAGCTTGGGTAACACCCTTTCTAATAGTTCTAATTTCCCTGCAACACGCCAAATGGTGGCGTTTGTCTCTCTTGTTGGATTTATTTGATCTTCAACAGCTTCAAAGACAAAAGGATGATTGCAGATCTTTTTCAACTGCATTATTTGGTTATTAAAGCCACGAAGTCCAACCATTTTCTTGTTAGCTTGATCCCCTACGAACAAACGACGATGCTTCAACATTTGTTGGTACATAACTTGTTGCAACGCACTCATTTTGCATTTAATTACTTTCTCCACCTTATCTGGAAGCTCCCTTTCAACATCTTTCTTAAGACGACGAAGCAGGAACGGACGGAGAACCTTGTGTAATCTTCTAATAACAAGCAGCATCTCTTCTTCACTGAGTTCAATTTTATCTTGTCCACCTGCGCTAGAAAAAGGTGTATTGAACCATTCGTCAAATGACTTTACGGAATTGAAAATCTTGGGCAAAGCAAAATTGAGTAAAGCCCACAGTTCTGGTAAATTATTCTGGAGAGGTGTACCTGTTAAAATCAATCTGTAATCTGCGTGATAAAACGTATTCAAAGTTAATGAAAGTTTTGATTGGGTATTTTTCATCCGGTGTCCCTCATCGATAATCATGTATATCCATTTAGGCTTTGAAAGTACGGCTTTTTCTTTGATCACATATTCAAAAGTGGTTAAAACAACATCAAATTCGCCTGATCTAATGACCGCCTGTTTTGCTTTCCTCTCATTAGGAGCTCCTTTGTAAGAAATTGCTCTAAGCATTGGCGCCCATTTCTCAAATTCCGAGCTCCAATTTGTCAAAGTGGATAAAGGAACAATCACCAAAAAAGGACCCTTTATATTCTTCTTTTCGTACAGATACGTCAGCAGTGAAATTGTTTGGATGGTCTTACCTAAACCCATCTCATCTGCCAGAATGCCGTTTAAATGATTATTGAATAACGACACCATCCATTGCAACCCTTTCATTTGATACTCTTTTAATTGACCGCCAACCAGTATACTTGGTTGCTCTTTAATTTCTTCTTGGATTCTGTGAGCCACATTGTAGTAATCGACATTAGATTGCTCTTCGATGTCTTCCTCGTGCATTTGGGGATTCACTTTATCTTTCTCTGCAGATTCTTCGGTTAGATGCGAGTCTATCATATCTTTCGTGTATTCTTGCTGATCTTTCACTGCCCTCGTTAAGGAATCCAAAAATGCGTTGGTTTGCTTTAGTAAATGTGTAATCCTTGTATCTTTGGTCTGATCAAGAAGCTTAATATAAGCTTCCTCATCATTCGCTTTCAAAGCGATCAGACGTTCTTTGGCCTTCCTTTCTGCCCTTTTTTGTTCCTCTTTCTCTATATTAGCATGGACACCAACCATTCTATGACCAAACTTGACACGCCTTGTTCTATTGTCCAGCCTATAGTTATATATATTGACACATGATTTTCTGACAGCTTCCAACTTTTTGATCTTCTCCACCCTCTTTTTTTCATACTGCAAAGTTTCATGCTTTTTATAAAGCTCACCTGTGAGCAAAGCGTCTTGTACATTGATATTTCTTATCTTCGACAGAAAATTTGGATGGGTGCTAGTCAAAAGTGAACTTTGATACCAAAGAAATTGCAAGACGTGTCCCCTGACAGCTTTTTGCAGTGGTAAAAGCTGAAGGGCATAGTAATCATATACACTTTGCTCTTTCATCTCTTCAGCCGCTGAGTCATCCAAAATTTTATTCAGACAATCGTCTACCGCCGTATCCAAATTCAATGCGATCAGCGTTTGGTAAATCTCTTCAGCTGTGTGTATATCGATACCAACAGGCAACAAACCAGGTGTTATTAAAAGCTTCGATTTCGAGGAACTGGTGAAGAGCTTATCATAATCAATTTTGTCATTCAGCTCTGGAGGCTCGCTATAAGAATCCACCATTATGTCAGGGTCATCAGTATCGACCACACGCCCGATTTCTTTGTTTTCTTCAATGAACTGCTTCAGAGGCAGGGGCGCCCTTTGTTTTGGTGGCTCACTTATTCCGTCAGGAAGAACTTGATGCTTCTGTGTATCCGAAATATCATTACTATGTGTAAGTTTTTGAGGCTGCGCGTTAACACTTCCCAGGGAATGTTCCCTCTCTTCCTTTGGGTGGATGCCACTGGGAGTGCCAACCAAAGCATTTGGTGTGCCGCTAACGCTACTGGATGACACGTTACCCTCTACGCTAGGCGTTGCACCAGCGGACGCCTGCGCCTTGATAAGCTTCTCCCTCTGTTGTTGTTGTAGATGTTGATTTCTTAGCTGTTCCTGCTGTTGCTGTTGCTGTAATTGTTGCTTTTGTAACTGCTGCCTTTGTAATTGCTCTTGCTGTTGTAATTGCAGTTGCTGCAGGCGGGCATTGGCCATTTGTGGACTCAGGTGTTGATTTACAGATGTTGGCTGTTGGCTTAGGCGTGGCGCTTGCTGCTGCTGTTGATAAGACTGCTGTTGAGAAGGTGATTGACCTCCTCCATTAACAGTGGAATGCTGCTGAAGTTGTCTCTGCTTGACAAACTCGCTCAAAGCCATTAGCATCTTCTTAAAATCTGGAGCATTGCTGATTGACTGTTGTATGACATTTTGACATTCGACAGAAACTGGTTTTTGATTAACTAAACACTTGAGGGAAGTTATTTGAGCCTTGAGAAGCTCAGATTGATCTGGTGTGAAGATGCTGCTATGGTGAGGTGTCTGAGGAACATTCTGGGCGTGTTGCTGTGGCTGTGGTGGCTGTCGTTGTGTCTGTGATTGCTGCTGCGGCGATGACCCAACTTGTGTAGCAGCTTGAGATGCTGGTGGAACAGAGTGCTGCCCCGATTGTGATGACACAGAACCTTGTTTGTGTTGGCTTAAGGTCTGTAGCTGAGGCAAGCCATTTTGTCCTGAATCTTGTGGCTGCTGTTGTTGCTCCTCAGGTTGAGATCGTTGTTGTAACTGCTGCTGCTGCTGTTGCTGTTGTTGTTGTTCCTGTTGCTGCTTGGCGGCTACATGAAGCACCTTGGTGAAATAAATGAATTCTGGTACGTTAGGGGCATTTTCCCCATGCTCGTTTCGAAGCTGCTGCCATCTCTGGGAAATAAGTACATATTTTGTTAGTACCACCTTTTAAAGATAATCATGTCGTATTTGTATCTGCTTATTACATACCAAGTAGCATCGGTTAATTTCTTCTTTGGTGAACTGTCGCTGAGGGATTTCTAGGTTCATAACGAAAACACTGCCTTAGACTGATTGAACTGCAAACAACTAATCTTTTGATAGACGTCCTATCAAAATTTCCAAATTCTATAGATTAGCCGTACAATGAGTAGCCCCTTCTTGACTTCGACAATCACCTCTCGGCCCTTTGCTTTTCTTCAACGTAACATACTTCTTTATTTACTACTGAGGACGTTACTCAACCCGAAAGAAAGAAAAAAAAAAAAAAAAAAAAAAAAAAAAAAAAAAAAATTTAATAAAGTGTCGTGGAACACGAGGAACGTAGCATTCGATAAGCGTGGAGTCTCCCAAAGTAGTTGCTGACAATCTAGATAGCTCTGCGAATGTTTTCGCAGCCATTCGGTTAGCCTTGATGCCTTCGCTATCTATGATTCATCATTCTCGTCACCTTCGGCTCCAAATAGCATCATCATGTCGAGGTCATTCTGGTCCAATTCGTCGTGCCCGGCCTTGTTGCGAGCTTCTTCCTCCTCGTCTTCCTCTTCGTCCTCTTCATCCTCCTCTTCATCATCTTCTTCGTCCTCTTGTCCCCGCTGTTGTGTCTCTGGTTGATCTTCACCAGGTTGAAGTAATATTTCGTCGCTCAGTTTTAGCTGCTTTCTCTTAAGTTCGACTTCTTTTTCAAGTTTCACGATGCTGTCAATGAATCTCGACTTCAGTAGTGGGTTCGTGGCTTTCTGCAGCTTAGTCTTTGTGTGGGTTAATGTCGTTTCCAGCTCATGCAATTCATCTTTGAGTAATTCGTTATGTTGCCTGTCTTCGTTAACCTGTTGTTTTTCTGTCCCCGCAGCTTCTTCTTCCTCTTCTTCTTCTTCCTCTTCTTCGTCTTCCTCATCTTTGTCGCCATTGTCTTGTTCAACATCATCTCCTGCTTCTTCGAGCAGACCCGGAGGTTCTCGATTTTCTGGGATAGAACTTTTAACGTCCTCTTGATCGCTTTGGAAGGCTGCATTCAGGTCTAAATCGTCTTCATCTTTCTCGTCCATATCCGCAAAATTGAATGAAGATTCTTCTGTGTTTTGTATGCCATTGAAATTATTAAGATGAGCTGCTGAAGTAGAGCGTCTCATGGCTTCATCCTCATCTATCAAATCATATTGAACTTCCTCAGCTTGGTCATCAAATTTTAACAGTCTTTCAACAACTTGCTCCACATAATCAAATTCTCGATATCCCATACGGCGTCTAAATCTCCTATTCCGCACATTGTAAAGAGCAGGAGTTATACCATGCCTGTAATCATAGGGTTTCAATATTATCTCGTCGATATACTTTGACTCAGCGTCCGTAGGCGGCCCGCCATTAAAACCCTTGAAAAATTTTTTCTTGAAATCGTTGATTTCATCCAAGTATTCTTCATAGTGCTTTGAAACTAAATCTTCTGAATCCGGTGGTATGAGTTTGAAAACGTCCTCTTCATTTTCGATGACTTTTATACATAATAACATCTGACATACGTCCAATGTTTTCAGCAAGTTTTTCCTATCCACACTTTTATTAACCTCTATGGTAGTTGGCAAGTTCACCAGAACAGCGCCATAAGAAGTATTGTTAATATTTACAATGGCATGTCGCTGACCTTTCCATTTAATACTGATTCCCGAATAATCTCCCGATTCTACGGAATTTTTGACAAACTCTGCTCTCACATCAGGTAAGATTCTCAGTACGATTCCTTCCTCCATTAATGGATCGTCTTCCACATCTGAAGCTTCTGAGTCATATCCTTCGCCAGGAACTCTTATAGGCTTAACTCGAAGGCGGGGAGCCTTGGTAACCTTTCCTGGTTCTTCTGATTTTCTTATACTTAGCTTGAGCTTCATATCATTATTCGAGTCCGGACTTGGGCCACTTTTTTTACTCAAATTAATCTTTAGTTTGGGGCCATCACCTCCTTCTTCTTTCACCTTCGTCTTGGCGCGCATTCTCTTCGATTTCACGTGGGCCACCGCATTTTCAGGATTATCCCTTTTCTTGATCTTAATCACAGGCATAGAATTGACACTGTCAGCCCGGAATCTTTCTTTGTCTTCAGTAAAAAGTGTTTAATGCTACGAAGCTTTTTCCTTGTTCATTTTTCGTCGCTTTAGTTCTAAAAACTCAGATGTACAACAAAGAAAAAAAAAAAACGGTGAGCTCCAGTGAGGACTAAGAATATTCGAGGTGGAACGGGCAGAAGCAGCTTTGAAATACTTTAAATACGATTATGTCCATACCAGTAAGAAATGCGCTTCATGCAGCGAAAATTAAGCACTTTTACGGCTCAAAATATTTACTGAATCCAAGAATCCATGAACGAATTTTGGACAAGTTGAGCCTCGAGAAAATCTACAAGAATTCACATAAATTAAAAATTCTGGATTTGTATCCAGGCCCGGGGCAACACTCAGCAATTCTATACAATAGATTTAACCCTACACAATATGGCCTTATGGAAACAAGGCCCGATTTTCTTGCAGCTCTTCATGATAACTACGACGGGTATGCTCTACAACTATTTCAAAAGGATCCTTACGAATGGAGCTCCTATACAAGTTTAATAGACGAGGAGAAAAAGTTTGTACCGGAACAGCAGTCAGGGGATAGATTAAACGATAGATTCTTGGTTGTTGCTAATCTTACAAATGCCTCTCAGGAGGGTCTCCTAATGCAGTGGTTCAATTGCATTCGAAATAGAAATTGGTTGCAAAGATTTGGCCTTGTCAAGATGCTACTTTGGGTACCTGTCTCTGCAGCAGCAAAGTTAATGGCAGTACCGAGCATGCAACTACGGTCGAAATGTTCTGTTGTAAGGGAAGCCTTCACAAATACGAAATTAGTAGCAATTTCAGATGCTACAGCAAAGAAACAATTCGACGAAATTATATGGAAAGAAAGCGCTCCTATTGTTTTTGATAATGAGGAAACTCACCCTACTCGTGGTTCAGGAATAGCTCTTTTAGAGGTTAATCCAAAATCCCACACTATAGATTTGGACAATTGGGATTACATAACAAAGCACCTCCTAATTCTGAAAAAGACGCCCCTACGAGATGCAGTTGAGTCCCTGGGCCATGGCGCGAAAGAGTACTTCAGTCAAAGAATTAAAGATCCCAACTTTTTAAACAAATGTCCTGTAGATCTAACGAACGAGGAATTCATTTTTTTGGCAGATTTGTTCAATTTGTGGCCTTTTAAGCCTGATATATATGTGGATTTTATTGATGTGTATCAAGAAGAGGGATTGATGTAGATGCATACCTAAAATAATTGGTAAGGAAAAAGAGGGAAGGCAAGTACTATTGGGTAGATAAGCACATTAATAATAGCTACGAGTTCTATTGCTCATAAGAAGCTATGATTGAAATATTTACGGATATTGGCTGACATTGTTCTATTTTACAAAAATTTAGCGACACAGAAAGCATTTATCTATTGATTGCTATCAGTGGGTTTAGGATGTTTCTCGGCGTACTCAGTGGCTTTTGCTTTAACATACTCTTCGGCGTTATCATCATTTTGGGCCTCTTCAAACTGTAACCACTTGTTGAAAAAAAACTTAGCTTGCTTCCTGGTTAACTTTCGGCCAATCACACGCTCAAACAAATCCTCAACCTTGCTCTTCTCTCCAACTTTGATTTCTTGATCCAAATAAACATTCCATAAATCTATTCTTTTGGGAACATCTGCAATCATACCTTCGAACAACGAACGACCTCTTTCCGGCTCACCCTTACCAAATTCTAGTTGAGCAAACTTTTTGACAACGTCGATATGATTGCGTTTCGGTAAAACTTGGAGTGCCTTTGACAGAATAGAGCGGGCTTCCTGCGCTTCCTTTTGAGTTATCAGAAAGTCTCCCCAGGAAACCCAGATATTTAATTTCTCTGAACCAAATTTCTTTGCGGTTACTTTGAAAAGCTCGGACGCTTGGTCATATTTCTCACTCATTTGGTAGATGCTCAACAGCTTGTTATGAATGGTAAAAGCATCCATGTACTGACAAGCTCTCTTAAACACTTCCTCTAAGCTTTCATCAGTACCAAAGGTATTCTCCAAGTTAAGCATCGCGACCCAAATATTTAACTTCTCCGCTTCCTCTCTGAAACTGATAGTTTTTAGAGCACGCTCGGCAATTTCTCTAGCTTTTTCAACTTCACTCAGTTGTAGTTGGAAGGCCATGTAATTCATCCATATTATCGAGGAGTTCGGATTGCCTATAATCAATCGTTCAAAATCCCCAACAGACTCAGGTGCTCTCGTATTGACCTCAATAGTCTTATCTTCCACAAGTTTGTTCTTGTCTTTCTGCCTCCTCGATTTCTTTGCATTGGTAAAGTCTTCATCATCAGATTCTGATGATTCATCGGCTTGGGTTTGATCCAAGATGCTAGCAGTCCAGTCAAAGTCAGCACTCAGACTCAAGCCGTCAGAAGAAACTACTGGTTTCTTCACATCGATTTCCTCTTCTATCTCTTCGGGCTCAGATTCCGATTCATTATGATTATAGTCAACATCTTCCATAACTTCATCTTCTTCGGTAATTTTATCACCATTAGCATCCTTCCGAACTTGTTCATCGTTCTTAGTGAAATGTGAAGCTTTCAAGCTCAAGGAAACTTGCTTTTTTTCTGGATTGATCTTTAACACATATGCCTTGACTTTATCGCCAATCCCAAATAGCGAACCTAAATCTTGGGGCACATTATCTGCCACTTCAGTACGATGAGCCAATCCAGTTATGTTTGTAGTATTATCCAATTTTACAAATACTCCGAAATCAGTGACGTTCTTGATGTGACCATTGAGAACGTCACCAACTTTAATATCGCCATAATTCTTCAAAATATTTAATTCACCATTGACTTCGGATTCTCTTAAAGTTAACAAAATTCGTGAGTTATCATCGGATTTCACAATTTTGCCCACGACACTTTGCATTGGTTTGTAGAACTTTTTCCAATCCTTGATGAACGAATCGGATAGTTTGCTAACTGGAACAAAAGCTTCAATCTTGGAGCTCAAATACACAAATAAACCTTTATCTGTAACGCCCTTGACCAATGCCCGAACTACTTCACCCTGCTTGAGATCCTCATGCGAGTTAATAGTAGGAGTTATAGCATCCTCGGAGCGCAAAGAAAGTTTGATTTTCGAAGTATCTTCTTCGACTGAAAGGATAGTTGCTGATAATACTTGGTTCTGCATCCCCTTGTAAGCTTCAAGTAATGGAATTGAAAAATCATTTAAAGCGTCTGTCGCGAAAGAAATACCCTTAACACCATTACCCAAATCTAATAGCACGTACTTCTCAGTTACTTTAACAACACGAGCAGGAACTTGCATTTCAGGTTTAGCATCTTTGATGCCTTTAATAAGATGAGACCTGCCCGTTACGGTGATATAAGCGTGCTCTTTATCGATACTAGTAACTCGGACTTTCAAAGCCGTCCCGAGAGGAAAACGAGTTTCAATGCTCTCAGAGAGATCAGCGCAATTGTCTCCTAGGTCTAGTGCAGATATTTTTGCCTTCAAACAGGGAGACACAGTCAACCAAAGAACGCTCCCAGAATAATTGTTTATAAATCCTAAAAGCTCGTCACCTTCAGTAACATCTACAAGGTTGATAGCCCTATAATTTTCACCCCGTAATTTGGAAGGTTTTATTGATAGCTCTAGAACAGTCCCTTTAGCTACTTGATGAGTAACTGGCAAAAACTTATGACTTTTGATGTCATGGTTACCAATTATTCGTACGTCAAGAATATCTCCTTTTTTGAAATTAGCCAAAGGCTGCATTGGATCTTTTATTTCTTGTAATGTATCAAAGACTTCGGCCACATCCACTCTGCCAAATAAGTTATCAGCAAGCACGACATTTAATTGGTTCCTCTTTACTGCTTTAATTTTGCCTTTAACGATTGTGCCCAATGTATAGTCTTTCAATTCTTTCATAGATTCGTCAACGGGATTTATTGCATTCGTTACCGTATTTTCTTTTTCTGGCGTGTTCTTTGGACTTTTCAATGTGAGTAAGAATCTTTGATGTGTATCATCCGTTCTTAAAAGAAAAACGGTAACAGACTGATTAACATAAAATGTTTTACTAATGTCCACATCTCTGCTTTCAACAGCGTAACTTGGGAGCACCAGCCCCACAAATTTACCATTGAAAGCAACAAATAAACCCTTGTCAGATATTGATTTGATATAACCGTGCATCGGCGTTTTTTCATCTCTGGCTTTAACATCATCGTAGCTGAGCGGTAGATAATTTTCCTTAGCATCATTGATCATGGATTCTTTCAAAGATAAGTTGAAGACGTGGGTTCTGACATCCTTATCAATCACTAGACCTTTCATCTCAGACCCAATTTTAATTCTTTTAAGCAATGCCCTATTCTGCTCAATTCTAGAATCGGAAAGGTGGCCAACGTAGATAACACCACGCAAAGCCAGGTCTTTTAATTCGACAACTAGTGAGTCCTTCGTCTTTTCAGCAACCACTACATCAACCATCGTTCTCCCAGGCACCATTCCGTCTATAAATTCCTTTTGCTGCGCCACTTGATCGTTTGAAATTTTACAAGTGGCAATGATCCTTTTCCTCTTCTCATCAGCTTCTGATAGCTTTACTATCACTGTTTGGCCTAACCTTAAATGATCCTGTGCTCTTCTAACAAATACTTCGGATATTTCAGCGTTAGGTAAGAAACCTCTCACACCACCAAAGAAACTGATGATACAACCTTTGGGGTGAAATCGTTGTACAGTCGCGACAGCAAGCCCATTGGCCTCTTTAATATCAAAAGCAGATTCAAAGGATGTGATAAGCTTCGCTTTTTCCTCATCAAGACTTACCAATGATTTTTTTAAGGTGGCAAAAATGCGACCTCTTGAATCAACATTTTGGATTCTACTTTTGATTTTGGATCCTATTTTGAATTTTCTCTCAGGGTATACTAGTCTAACGTCAGAAATGTGCTGTGGGGGTACGAATGCTTTAAATTGTCCACCGAATATTTTCAGATTTACTCCCTCAGTTGAAACGGAAAGCACTTCACAACCTGTCACTAATTCACCCGCCGGTATATCCTCGGACCTCAAATACTTTAGGCTAAGCATCACTGGATCTGTGCATAACTGGTATAATCTGTCAACACAATTATAGCCCAAAATCCTTGCATTGACTTTTTTGGTAACATCGACGTCACCAAGTCTCGAAATGTGCACATGACCTAATCGCTCTTCATCCAACGCAACATAGATATAGTCACGGTCGCGGCCGAGTACCTTACATTCTTCACAAACATAGCCCACGGGAAAAGCATTTAGAGCTTCGTCTTTCAACAAACGGCTATCCAAACACATAATGTTAGGTAAAGTGGACAAAAGTAGAGCTCTTTCACCTGATTTCGTAAGCAAAGACCCAATGATACGACATTTGATATTACTTCCAATGGCGTATTGATGTGTTAACTGATCTTGATCAAAAGTGCGCAATTGACTTATCCCTATGAATCCCACTACCATACCAAATGCTTTACCAACGATACCATGTGGAGAAATTTTCTGACACAAAAAATCAATTACTTGGCCTGGCATTACAGCATCTACCGAGGAAATATGAGTGATTTTATTGGCTTTTGATGCAAAATCGAAGTTCACGTTGATTGTTCTGCCAGATTTCTTCATGACACTGGCAAGAAACACAGAACCGGGTAGACACTGCCAGTCTTGAGGGATATCTTTCTTGAGAAGAAATCCTGTTAGACCCTCAATTCCTAAGTCTAAAAGCAGACCATGATCCTCCACACTTTTGACAGAGCATTGCACGGTTGAATGTTTATTCAGATCTTCTTCGGTGAAGTCATTCACCTCATGCGGCTCTATCGAAAGCTCTATTCTTTTCTTCTGTTTTTTCTTCTTCTGAGCATCAAGCGCAGAGTTGGAGGTGATACGACACTTAAGCCACTGTCCTAGAGTAAAATAATGCTTGAGCTGAGGCAATTCCTTAGTTTTTGATGCCTCTTCTTCATTTTCTGAATAGTCTTCTGATTCATTATCATTATCATTCGAACCATCCATTTTATCGTCTAGTTCTTCTAGATGAGCAGTAAATTGGTCTGAAATGTGTGTCATCGTCACATATCCTGAGATGCCGTCGGTAAATGAAACGGTTATATCGTGTTTGTTAATAGCAGAAACTTGACCAAGTAGAAAAGAATTGGGCTTCAGCGTTTTGAAATTAATATGCTCCAAGAAGTCAATTTTGTTATCACCCTCTCCAACGGTGCCAATATCTATACTTCCCGAGCGTTTTCTCGAAGTCTTCTTCTTCTTCTTGGCAGGTTTTCTAATTTCAGTTGTTTCTCCATTGCCCCCAAAAAGTACCTCATTAGCTGCCTCATTGGCAACCTGCTTTAGCTCTAGCGGTGTTAAAGCAGAACTACCACCACGTGGAAAAGATACTTCTGTATTCTTTAGCAAGGAACTAGCAGGTTGCTTTGTTGAGTCCTCCCTCACTAGAGGAGATTCATCTCTTCTTCTCTTGTCAGGCATAACGCAGTGCAACGTCGGCTGATTCGGGCTGGGTTCAATTAGATAGAGCTAGAATTTTCGCAGGTGAAGTTTATTTATTAGTCCTATCTCATCTCATCTCATCTCATCTCATCGCATCGCTTTAAAAAAATTTTTCTCCAAAGATGAAATATCATAAGTGACGACAATTTTTTCTCAGTTCATCGCGCTCATTGTCAAATTGATGTAGGATGGACCCTCGATATAGAACTATAGGGAGCAACCAATGTGGCACACGGAAGCTACCCCAACGTTGCAATGCTTAGCTGGATAGGCACTATGATAAATGCATCCTTGGTAGGCTATTTTCTCTGCTATTCATTGAAGTTGTCGTAGTATTAGGAGAAGAGCGGGAACACGGTCACTGATCTCTGGAGACAATATTACTCATAGCGATGCTATTAATGTTATGACATGCTTATCTAGCTTCGGTTTACCGAATTGTACTAAGGTAGCAAGAGGTAGCAAGAGGTATCAGAAAGGCTGACGGTTGTCTGTAATAGGAGATATACTAATACTACGAAATAAAATGTATTTGAGCTCATTGTCATTTGTTATTCGTACATGGCTTGAGTTTTACTCCCCTCCCCATAATCATGATCACTTTTTATAATGGCTGTCTAGTACAGTACAGCGCCTCTGGGCAATGCGCTATAGTTAGTTCATTGCCTGACCCCGAACGTGATATAAGGTTGGATAGAGACAGGCTTGGTCTATCACCAAACAGTACAATGTCGAATTGCGGCAAAGATACAGCTTTACTATGACGGACTCTTATCATCTGATAAAGGATGTGGAGCTAACAGACCATTTGTGATGGAAACTGCTCGGGATCAGAATAACGATTCCTTTAGCGCATATCAAGTGATAACTTCCAATATAATAGAAGTTTGGTAAAGAACGACAAAATGAGAAGCAGAAAGAGAAAGAATAAATGGTACAATAAATTATGAACCATTCCAATTCTAGTCTGCAAGCAGCGAATTTGCTGGCTTTTTATAATATGGTCTCTATGCTCCCTTCCTCCACTTCCATCACATTTGTGTTAGCCTCGATATTCCGCCCTCGTTCAGCGTTCTTGGCGATTGTTCTATAAGATCGCTTGTTTTCCCACTTGGCCTTTTTTTTTTACCACGTTTAGATTATTCTTCTAGACATCCCTCACAGCTTTGGAAAGCGTTCTTATATTTCTATCCTTAAATGATAACACACCATCGCTGTTTGAACAGGATCAGCTACCAAGGGCTGACAAAATATGCCTCGGTAGAATCTGTAGTGACTTGGCGTTCCCAGAAGCTACAAAACTTATCGAAACAAGGTTAAGACGTTTAGCCTCTGATCACTTATGGCGCTTTGCTCGTCAAGCAGGCGTATCCGGCATGTGTCCGCAACGCTAACGCTTTACAAAGGTACAATTTTGGTTGCGGAATAACCACAGCGCGGAGTGTCGAAAATGGGTTCCTTACCACTGGGGCCGCTAGAACATACAGTGTATGCCCCGAAAAAACTGACTCCAACTAATTCATTGTCTTATGGAAGACAGTTGATAATTTTTAACTACACAATTGTATTTTTCATGCTAGCGAATTTCTCAGCAAATCTTAAAAAGTTTCAGCGAGTAATTGACTAATATAGGAGCAGTATCAAAACCTGACAGTCTCGACACTAGACTATCTGATTCATTCATTATATAGGCACTTGGAAACTTCTATATTCTTCCTTTTTTCGTGTTTTAGATCAGCGTATATGCATGGCAAAAGGCGATCGTCTCTCAAGCATGATTCTACAACATTAGCAAGGCAACCCCGAATAGTAGATAAAGCTTCTGTGAAAGGCTGAGAGCGATGAACGGTCGCCGTTTTTCGAACGACCATCGTGAGCACACTCATGGGAATTCCCTGAATAGACTCTCTTTCTCCTCTGCCCACTCTGGTTCCACTGCAGCCACGCTGACCTCCGCATCTAACGCAGAACAAAATCATACGGAGTCCTATGCCGGAGCAACTTTCGAGACCGTTCCTAGCTCAATAGTTTCCTTCCATCATCCCCATTCATTCCAGTCTGGTAGTGTACTAGGTGGCTCTTTGGCTTCTAGTACACTAAGAAGGGGAAGGAGGTCAACTGAAGAGGAAGCCCTCCTAGATTCAGCTGCAAATTATTCAAGGAGTCCTTCACGCAATCCGCACTTTAGGTTGTTTACTGAGGATCAAATCGCTGCAGCTGAAGGTGCTGCTTCTACTTTAGAGGCTACAGATTATGATATGAACTGGGACTCTACTCCAGCGTATGAGCAGCAGAGATTGGAAGAATCAAGGTTAAGCTCTACCAGAAATTCACTGCATAGTAACTCTGTGAGATCTAGCAACTTCAGCGGCATCTCTTACGATTCGATTGGTGAAAGAAGAAGAGGCCGTTCTTTGTCAAGGTCTCGCCAGCTTCACCCAGAACAAAGTGTACACTCTTCTGTTCGCTCCTCTTCTAATTCCTCAAGATATAGTACTAGAGATAGAATTCCGTCTGAACTAGAGGATAATGGCGACGAAATGCTCAACGACAGGTCCACAAATGGTTCCCTTCCAATGTCTGCTCGTGAAGGTTTCTCAGAGAACGATGGCGATAACGCTTCTGGCATTGCTGATTCACATGCCAATGGTCACCATAAAAAGGCAATTTACCATGCTGAATTTCTACAACCTTGTCACCATGAAAAGTTTTATCCCAACCTGCCTGCGAAGTTGTACTACCAAAGGTTTTACGTGGCAGAAGAGGATTTGGTCATTGGTATAGGTGGTTATCGCACATCCAAGTTTAGACTTTACATTTACTACATGCTTTGCTTATGCACTTTAGGAATGGTATACCTGTTGCTTAGATGGATTCCATACTATAAGGTTAAACTTTACGGTGTTAAAGTTCCCTTAGGTAAGGCTGAGTGGGTTGTTCTGGAAAGTGAATTGGGTGATTTCAATATTGTAGCCGTGAAAAGGGAATGGTACAATCGACCTATGAGTACTGTGCTGCCTATTACCAAGGAACTTGCTGATGATAACGCGGCGGATTCCTCCAGCTCGCATCATGCCAACGGTTCAAATCCCAATATTCCCATATTGATTTCATTTGATTACAGGTATATCACATTCATATATTCGCCCTTGGAGGACATATTCAGAAGCAACAACAATTGGACGGATGTCAATTGGGTAGACTTACCGTCCGTTTATCGCGGTCTGACAAGCGGTACTTGCGAGGATCGTACCTTGGCGTTTGGCCGGAATAATATTAACTTGAAAGTTAAACCAACTTCGCAGGTGTTGTTTGACGAGGCGTTGCATCCTTTTTATGTTTTCCAATTGTTTTCCATAGTATTATGGTCTCTTGATCAATATTATTACTATGCTGCCTGTATTCTGCTAATTTCTTTTCTTTCGATCATTGATACATTGATTGAAACCAAAAGAACTTCCCAGCGCCTAGCCGAAATGTCACATTTTAATCGTGAGGTGCGAGTTTTGAGAGAGGAATTTTGGACTCACATCAGCTCTGCTGAGCTTGTTCCAGGGGATGTTTACGAGGTTTCAGATCCTGCATTAACTGTCTTTCCGTGTGACTCCATATTGCTCTCTGGTGACTGTATTGTTAACGAGTCGATGCTGACTGGCGAATCTGTACCTGTTTCTAAAGTACCGGCAAATGAGGACACTATGTATCAGTTGCTCGATGACTTCAAGGATACGCAAATCTCAAATTATTTGTCCAAATCTTTTTTGTTCAACGGGACTAAGATAATCAGGACACGTATTCCAAAAGCACAATCCGCTGCCTTGGCTATGGTGGTTCGAACTGGATTTTCTACCACTAAAGGTTCCTTAATCAGATCTATGGTTTTTCCAAAACCAACAAATTTCAAATTTTATGAAGATTCATTCAAGTATATCGGGTTTATGACTATGATAGCACTTTTCGGTTTCTCTATTAGCTGTATTCGGTTCATTCAGATAGGTTTGGACAAAAAAACTATGATCTTGAGAGCCTTGGATATTATTACTGTTGTAGTGCCCCCAGCATTACCAGCAACTTTGACTATAGGCACAAACTTTGCTCTCGGAAGGTTGAAAAATAGAAACATTTTTTGTATATCACCTACGAAAGTTAACGTGGGCGGTAAGCTGGACGTCATGTGTTTTGATAAAACAGGGACACTGACTGAAGATGGACTGGACATTTTAGGAGTTCATGTCTCAGAACCAAGCTCACATAACTCATTCGCATTTGGGGAACTACAACATAGTGTACGACAGATATTCCCTAAGTTTTCATTGAATGATTGTAGTTCTCCCATGGACTTTAGAGCAAGAAACTTCTTCATTGCACTGCTTACGTGTCATTCCTTGAGATTAGTAGATAATGAGCTAATCGGTGATTTTCTTGATTTCAAAATGTTCCAGTTTACAGGTTGGTCGTATGAGGAAGATTTCCAGGAGCACGCATTTCACTCTCTGTATGACAAACGGCATGAAGGTGATATATTTCCTGAAAACTCTGACATTATTCCCGCTGTCGTGCATCCCAATGGTAATGAACCACATAATAGATTCACAGATAATGATCCCCATAATTTTTTGGGTATTGTTAGAAGCTTTGAATTCCTTTCAAAGCTTAGAAGAATGAGTGTCATTGTTAAACCAAGTAGTGATAATGTTTTTTGGGCATTTACCAAAGGTGCACCTGAAGTTATTTCAGAAATATGTAACAAAAGCACATTGCCGAAAAATTATGACGAGCTTTTGCATCATTATACTCGCACTGGATATAGAGTTATTGCATGTGCTGGTAAAACTTTGCCAAAAAGGACTTGGCTATATTCACAAAAGGTGACAAGGGAAGAAGTAGAAACTAATTTGGAATTTTTAGGATTCATTATTTTTGAAAACAAGGTGAAGGACGCAACGTCAAAAACACTGCAAATCCTGAGGGAGGCCAATATCAGAACTATTATGTGCACTGGTGATAATGTGTTAACCGCTATTTCTGTTGGCAGAGAGTCCCATCTGATAGAGTCACCTAAGGTTTATGTTTCCTCAATTAACGAGGAAGCAGACGTGGAAGACCCCTTCCCAGTGTGGCGTAGTGTTGATTGCTATGAAGAAACTTTGGATTTAGATGAACCGCAATTTTCGACCTCTACTGGTGATTATACTTTGGCGGTTACCGGCGATATATTCAGGAGTTTGTTTGACAACGACGAAAAAATATCAGAGAGTTATCGAGATCGAGTATTACTTAAAGCCAGTATTTATGCAAGGATGTCACCAGACGAGAAACATGAACTAATGGAAAGATTACAAAAGTTGGATTATGTAGTCGGTTTCTGTGGCGATGGTGCAAACGATTGTGGGGCTCTGAAGGCAGCTGATGTTGGTATATCCCTTTCAGAGGCGGAAGCCTCGGTTGCAGCTCCTTTCACATCTCAAGTGTTTGACATTAGCTGCGTCCTTGACGTTATTAAGGAAGGGCGTGCATCTTTGGTGACATCGCTTGCCTGTTTCCAATATATGAGTCTTTACTCAGCGATTCAGTTCATCAGCATCACAATATTATACTGCCGTGGATCTAATTTGGGAGACTTTCAGTTTTTATTTATCGATCTATTACTAATTATTCCGATTGCTGTCTTCATGTCCTGGTCCAAGTCCTATCACAAAATTGCACGAAAAAGGCCCTCTGCAAATCTAGTTTCTCCTAAAATTTTGGTACCATTATGTTTCAGCATTTTGATTTGTTTATCTTTCCAAGCAATCCCTTGGCTTTTGGTCCAAAGAACTCCATGGTATATTAAGCCAATTGTGGGAGGTGATGATGCTGTGCAATCTTCAGACAATACAGTACTGTTTTTTGTCTCCAATTTCCAGTATATCCTATGTGCTGTAGTATTATCTGTTGGCCCTCCTTACAGAGAACCCATGTCAAAAAACGTGGGATTTATTGTGGATGTTATACTGTCACTTTTCTTCAGTACCATATTGATGTTTATTAACCCCGACTCCAGGTTGGGTAGCCTTTTCCAACTAACGGGAATTACCACGGGTTTTAAGGTCTTTATATTGGTATGGGCACTCTTAAATTATCTTTGTCAGTTGTATGTTCCCACTTACTTCAAGAGTTTGTTTAAGAAAAATCACAGCAGCAAGAAGTATAAAAGTATTCTGAAGAAACAAAATATGTCACTTTTGGCCTGAGAAAATTTGTCCTGTATTTATGCATTTATAATTACAATCTACATCATGTTAGAGAGTTGGACGCATTTCTCATGGATAAAAAGCAATTCCATAGAATTCCAACAGAGGAGCTGAAGGGGACTTGAAAATGTTTGGGCATCACCAAAAAGTTCAAGAATTGCACTAAAGGCCAAACCAGATAATTACACCCCAGGGTGGACAGATACAAAACTTGTATCTTTTTGCTGAAAGTTTCAGCGTCCCCACCTTCCATCACATAATTCGAGTACATGAAGAAGCAATATAGAGAGATGGGCGAATAGAGAAGCTGATCGGAAAGGACTCTCTCTAGCACTTGCACTACCGTAGGATCCTCTGTGTAGAAATAATTGAGAAATTTATACCACGGCACTTGAAAGAAAGACAAGATAAACCCCCATAGCATAAAACAACACCATCTAAAGAAAGCAAACTTGTGAGCCTCAGGCGCACTCAAATCGTAAACGGGTTCGCTTTCCATTGTCGGTTCCCCATAGTCATTAAATACTGATAAGTTGTCAGAGTCATTATCGTCCTCTATCAACTGGGGCCCACGTAGCCTATTAACCATATCATCAATTAATTGGGGGACAGGATCCACATGACTGGAAAAGTAGCACAGGATGCTCTGTGCCAATGAATCAGATATACCGAACAACAGAACGTTAGTGCACATTGTCGCTAATAAGGCAGACTTGGTATAAAGCTTCCTGTAAGTAGAGGTAAAACGCAACAGAAGTACGACCCATGTCAGCAAAACTGTCCAGTGCGTTACCGATATTTTACACAGTTTAACAAGGCCCAATTGTCTCAAAGAATGACGTATTCTGGTTACTGAAGCCCGGGACACGCCATCAAACCTATAGTTGTGAGAGCCCTCGGAACCTTGATCAAATAGCACGTCTATTTGATCTCTTGCGAATAACTGGAGAGACATGAGGTCTGAAAATGATTCATTCAAGATTTGCGATTCTGTACACCTAGTTGCTTAACTTGAAGAACAGTAATACCCTTAAAGGTGTCGCTGCATGTAAAATCACGAGACAGGGATAGCCCTAAATCCATGCCCTAAAATTTGCCCTTCGCAGAATCTCGACGAGGTCTCGCTTATCACCCAAGAGAAAAACAGAGAAAAGAAAATAATATAGAGGATATTGAATTAAAGCAACCATTTCATGTTGGCAAATGCCGATAATTGAGGGAATACACTATCGTAACAAAGCATAGTGCATAATTCGCTGTCTGCAAGCATATGCGCACATTGAGAAGTTTTAGTGCGGACGAAGAACTGGATAATAGTGCTTAAATCGAAAAATTGAAATCGAGGATTATTGATATTTCTGATCAAGCGGTCTCGCAAGAAATGTTTTCTTGGTGAATTATTATGTAAATATTCTTATGAATAATATGCTCATTGGTGCCATCAATCTTGAACTTTATAGTCAATATCTGTTTCACGTCCAAGGATTACGATTGAGGCCCGCAGGCTGTTGCTGCAACCACAAGTTGGTTCAGGTCTCATGTTTGCAGATGTCTCAAAAACTCCAACTTCCCGCAGTAAACCTATTCCCATTGCGTTTTAATATTTAGTAAATGAATAATCTTTTTACAATCTAAAATAGTCTACCAAGCGTTAAAAATAAATTAAAATATTGACAAACTGATACCCGATCTAGAGCCGAAACCCTGGAGCAAGCAGTAAAAGTAAAATGTTCAGCTGACAATTGAATGTTCCAAAGACTTCATTTTGTTAGGGTTTCGAATACTAGTCTGACTTGTAAAGACTACACAAAAACAAAGAAATAGAGGAAAAAAAGCGAACCATGGCGGCTTAGAATTAGGATCAAGTCAGCACCTATGCTAACTCGGGATTTGCTCTATTAACTAGTATTCCGTTTCCAATTTTTATCTCCTTCTGTGGAAAGCCTTCATCAATATGACTGTCGATTTCAACATCCTTACATATGAAATATGTATGGGTTATAATGACAGGTGCGCCGAACTAATTCTTAAAAATCTCATATTTCTCAAGATACAAATATACAAGCACTGGCGCAGAACGCAGAACGACGCACTGGGCCATCGCTGATTGTCCGTTTTTCCAATTGGAACTTTTTGACAATACGAGAAAAATAGGCCCTCGTACTGTAGAGAGCCTTGTGAAGTAAAGGTAAGCTAGTGAAGTAAAGCCCAGGTAGACAAGATGTTGATTCCAAAAGAAGACAGAACCAAGATCCACAGATACTTGTTTCAAGGTATGTGAGACCGTGAATAAGCAATGTTAAAGGAGTGTACGGCGGCGGTTCATGTGTGCCACCAAAGTTGGGGTCTCCTGCGTGGTGCTGCCGCCAGAATACCGATTGCAATAATTACGCTATTCCCAATACTAACATATATTTCCAGAGGGTGTCGTTGTTGCCAAAAAGGACTTCAACCAGCCAAAGCACGATGAGATCGACACCAAGAACTTGTATGTCATCAAAGCTTTGCAGTCTTTGACTTCCAAGGGTTACGTCAAAACTCAGTTCTCTTGGCAATACTACTATTACACCTTGACCGACGCTGGTGTTGAGTATTTGAGAGAGTACTTGCATCTGCCAGAGCACATTGTTCCTGGCACTTACATGCATGACAGATCTCAAACTCAGAGACCACAGAGAAGATACTGAGTGGGCGTAGCTTCATCCAATAAGCACATCACTAACAGTGATTGAGTTCGCCTTTTGTCAGAATCGGTTGGTGCTTAGAGTCAATCGTGTATTTGTTATGTATATTGTCTTTTAGTAATACAAAGCAACATAGTTGGGATATAGGTTCCTAGGAACTCAGCGAGAAGTATAAATGTACTGTTGGGTTTTGTGGAACAAATCCAATTGCATTAATGGAAGGTCGAGGTGCCGTGTTTGAGAAAATCACGTGATATATGAAGCTATTTCAAGTTGTTAACTTTGAATTTGATCAGAGTATGAGTCCCATCAATTAACGCATTACGAGGGTACAGAATAGATACTATCATGGCTTTTGCCTCCTGGAGACAATTCCAATTTTTCGAAAGCACTCCTATACGAGATCCACTCCAGGGAAGCGATACACCTCTTTACTCTGACCCAACGTTATCAGCAGCGACGCCCATAAATAAGAACCAATTTGCACTTGCAGTTAAATCCAACTACATAAGAGTTGTTAGTTTGAGTGAGTCGCGAATCGATCATGAATTCCAAGCATATGAAGATAATTACCAGATTACATATCTCGAAGTAGTAGACCAAGGGTTTCTCTTAGCAGTTGGAGAAAAATTGGGTAAACCTTCGCTGATTAAAATATACAAATTGAATAATCTTCCAAGTAAACCAAGCTCGTATCACTCTATAGTCGAGGTAAAAAAAGGAAACTATACATATCCAATATCTGTGGTTGCTACGAGCCGCGATTTGGATTGCATAGGCGTTGGGTTTGTCAGTGGTAAGATCCTATTAATCAGGGGCGACATTTTACGTGATAGAGGTTCAAGACAAAGAATTATTTATGAAGATGCTGGTAAGGAGCCAATCACATCGCTGCAATTCAATCTTGAATCAACCGTCTGTTTTGCCGCGACAACTACTAGAGTAATGATGTTTAGTACGACAGGCAGAAATAGAGGACAACCTGATATAACATTAGATGCACAACATGGTATTAGTCTTAATTGCAGTTGCTTTAGCTCCTATACTGACGAATATATTTGTTATGTGGAGGGCTCCATAGATATCTACACAGAAGGTGGAGAAAAGCGTTCCGTGGTAACAGGACTATCAGGTGTGAAACGTATTTCTTCTATAGACGAGGACCACCTTTTACTTGTCGTGGAGGCGGAATATGCCCGATCTACTGTTCTAGAAGTGGAAGAGTTTTCACAATCCAACTCCAATAGAGTCATTATATTGGACCTGAAAAACCAAGTTGTCACGTTGAATAATTTCATATCTAGTGCAATAATCGACATTTTTATTGTATCAGATGGAAATTACAAGCTAGTTTATCTTTTAACATCAGAGGGAACTATTATAAAAATCTGTGAAAAATCCTTGGAAGACCAACTTGATATTGCTATTCAAAAAGAATTTTTTGATTTTGCCTTGGAATTGGCAAAACAGCATTCTTTAGATCCTTTGAAAATACAAGAAATTCATAGGAAATACGGAGATTGGCTATACAAGAAAGGATCCAGAAGTGAAGCTGTGGAGCAATACATCCAATGTTTGGATGTAGTGGAAACTAGTGAAATAATTTCAAAATTCGGTATAAACGAATCACCGGATCCCAAAGGGCTTCAAAATTTGGCCCAGTATTTGTGGTCCCTTATAAAAGAGAACAGGTCCAACTCTGATCATATCACATTATTATTGATTGCCTTGGTGAAGTTAAAAGCAAAAAATGACATTCAATATTTCATTGACCATTACAGCAGATCTGGAAATTTTTCAGAGGATGTTATCACTAGTGACATGGATGATGAATCTTTTTTCTACTCCGATAAGAATTTATTTGACTTGGAATTGGTTCTAGATCTGCTTCAAGAGTCAAAATTTGAAGAATTGGCATACCGTATGGCTTGCAAGTTTGCAAAAGACCCGGTTGTCATAGTGGACCTAATTCTCAACACATTGGATGATCCTCATGCAGCAATCAGGTATATCAGGAGCTTATCTATCGATGAGACTCTAAGAGTACTTGTAACTTTTTCCAAACAACTGCTTGATAAATGTCCGAACGATACAAATATTCTTCTAATCGCTGTCTTCACAGGAAAATTTAAAAGGACTGAGTTCGCAAATAATCTTAAGGCTTCAGAACCTACCCACGAACTTTCTGATGACCTCATGACCGTTTTCTACAGCTACAGAACTTTCCTCAAATATATCAACAATGTGACAGGGGGGGAAGCTGAAGTTGAAGCAAGGAATTCCACGGCACCGACTTATCACCCCCCGAAAGCCTCATTAATTTTCAATTCTTTTATTTCGAACCCCTTTCAATTTGTAGTGTTTTTGGAAGCCTGTTTAGAAAGCTATCAGAGATATGAGGGATCAAAGGAAGACAAGCAGGTAATTCTTACAACGCTTTACGATCTCTATCTAACTTTGGCCAATGATGATATACCTGAGCGTCAAAATGACTGGAGATCTCGCGCCACTAAAGTTTTAAAGGAAAGCAACAGATTGTTCATGGCCAGCGAGAATGCTACTGCAAAAGGTTCATCATCAGGAAAATCAGTTGATAATTCACTAATGATGTTAATTTCTCACATGAATCAAATAGATATCCACCCCATACAAGAAGGAGATGGTGAAAAAAAGAATATATCAGAGCTTGACAAGGGAAGTAGAGCATCATTGCTTAATACATTCAGATTTATGATTTTGACAGATGACCCCCAAAAATGCCTCGCCTTCATGGAGGCGCATGGAGTTCAAGAGCCTTATCTCTACTGTGTCGCTCTCAAATACTTCATTTCTACTAAACAGGTTCTCGAGCAAATAGGCGGTGAAAAAGTCCTGAAGGATAAAATTTTGGACAAAATTTTAGAGGCCTCTTTGATGTCTGTGGTGGAGATTATTAGTGTTCTTGGATCTACTAATGTAGCAACTTACGGATTGATACAGGAAGTTTTGATCAGTCATGTTCGTCAAGAGCAGGATCAAATATCGAGAAACAAAAAGTTGATCAACTCGTATGAGTCGGAACTCAAGAGCAAGAAGAAAGAACTTAAAGATCTTCTGGATTTAGAAAAGCCCTTGCAAGTCACCATTAAGAACAAAACTTGTTATATGTGCCATACTGCGTTAGAATTACCGTTAGTGTTTTTCAAATGTCAACACATATATCATCAACGATGCTTAAACGAAGAACAGAAAACTAAGGAGGGCAAAAAGTATTTCAAGTGTCCAAAATGCATAGTGGAACTAGAAACGTCGGAAAAGCTATTGGAAGCTCAACGAGAAATAAGCAAGAAAACCGATATGTTAAAGATTGCCCTAGATAATGGCGATGAAATTGACGATCGTTTCAAGATTGTCACAGATTTTGTAGGTAGGGGAGGGTTAGAATATTCTCATGTGACTCTAGAGTGATGCTTACGAAAAAATCGTTTTATACATATTACATACATCGTTTTTTTCTTTCAGAATCCACTCAAAACTTAAAACAAATGCGATACACATGAAAAACAACAACGATGTGTGACCTTGGATCTTTCCAATAAAAAAAAAGCTAGGAAATAAAAGACTAACAGACTTCTCATGTCAAGAGTTTCTCCTTCCTTTCCAACTGCTAAGTTTACATGAACAGCTGTGCTTTTTTCATGACAGTTATGACATTATAAGTGGCAGAGGATGTTCAGTACTTCGGATTTTTTTAGTGAGTTCTGCGGTCAACCTTCAGATGTAATGACACCTATTAGAGATTACGAAAATGATTATTTTCATAAGAATGACAATAAGCTGCCTAGAGCTCGCCCTTATTAATATGGTCAAGGGAGAGAAATAAATGCAAAAAATAAGAGTCCTCACCGGTTTTCAAAAAGACCGGCAAGCTTAAGCCTGGAAGGTGTTTACGAACCAGTCTTAAAGAAAATATATTCTCCAATCGACACAGGTCAATTCTCTAATGTTTTGCAAATTAAACGAACGCCTGCGGAACTCGTATCAACTGAACCTACTGGTATTTCAAAACTATTCAGTGTTTTGAGATCCTTGTACGAATCAGAGCTTGAGTATGCAGAGCTCATAGATCTCGCAAACTTAGTCTACCGAAAGATGCTGCGCGATACAAAGAGTTATCGAAATAAATTGCTCGAGGCAAATACTAACGAAGATTTTTTGCTGTTCGGAAATTTAGAAACGATATCCTCCATTAGTCAACTATTTGTTACGGGGTTACACAATGTAATCACGGCGGAAAAAAAGGCAGATGTGGATATCAACAAAGACTTTTGGGAGTTAATAAATGCTGACGAGACTTTGCAAAATACAATTTTATCGCAGTTGGATATTGGCAAAGTATTTCATACCAATTTTTTTAGAATCAAATCCACTTACTTAAGCTATTGTGGATCCCACCGCAAGCAAATGGAACTTTTTGAGAATATGAGATTTAAAAATCCCCAATTGTTTTACCGATGGTACGAAAACTCCTATAAACTTGCTGGAAATAGAAAATTGGAAGACATATTGAGTGACCCGGTTAAAAGAATATCAGAATGGTTGAGTTTTTTGGAACAGTTTCTTTCATTATCCCGTAACATCCTCAACACAGAATACTGCAAATCCATCGAGGAAGCATATGAGAAATATTCTTCTTTCGCCAAATACATTGAAAATGAAACCTACGAATTTAATAAAAACGCAACGTACGACTTCAGTTTAACGCCTATTGAAATAATTCAAAGTTACGAGCCGGAAAGAGATGAAGATATTAAACAGCAAATAAAACCTCTATCAATGAAGAATGTGACCATTTCGCCAAGCCGTGGGTCTTCGCAGGACTTTTTAGTCAAGAAAAAGGAAAATGAAGAATACCTCCGGGTATCCAACGGGGTAAATTCTATATTTTCTGGGACCTCTAGTAGATACTCCGGAGATACAGTAGCAGTTCAAAGTTTAGAGCCCGTCCAACGGCAAAAATATTTAAGCGTTGTGAGTCAAAGTTGTGGAGAAGCGAACAACACCTTAGCAGATTATGCTTCCAGATTTAAAAGAATTCATCGCGGACTGATTCGCTTAAAAGATATATTAAGTGACGATGGTATGCTTTCTATCCTTGACACAAACCTCCAGTTTGTAGAGCTATGGCGGCAGGTCGTCGAATTTCATGCGACGAAAGTTACAGACTTTACTGATCCTGATAAAGTGACCTTGGCATCGTCCATGTGTTCTGCATATATGTATAAGTTGAAAAAACAGAGAGAAGAAGCCACAATAATGAAATTAACATACTTTGAGCACTCTGTGAAACGACCCTTGACGTTATTACTTGAATACTGTGATCTTGTGAGGAATCAACTCAAAGATCTTAATTCGTTGAAAAAAGATTATATGATATACTTGCGACAAAGGTCTTCGCATAGTATTGATATGAAGAGGGACATCATTGGGAAACACTTTGAGAGAATGCACAAAAAAATGGCTCAGGACCTTCCTCAATTCATCGACCTGGTCCACCAAATTCTAACCTTTTTACTCTTAAATTATAACAAGGTTCTCCTCAGATACTTAGAAATCTCGGCGGGAGGTGAAAATTTTATCATCGGAGACTTAGAGCAATTGGGCAAATTAAAGCGAGACGTAGGTAAAAACTATGATATTGTTCATGCCTATTCCACATCAAGGTATTGTGCAAAAAGGCTTGTTAGGGAAAACTGGAATTTTGAGCAGGATCCAACCTCTAGTCGAGTTTTAAGAAGATTGTTTGAGCTTTAGTATAAATATGTTTTCTCATGTATAATTTCTTCGGTAAAGCTATCACAATAGAAATTCGATCAATATTCGTCACGTGGTATGCGTACTGGAAAATTTTCAACATGATCATTTGAAATTAAGATGCGATGAGATGAGATGAGATGAGATGCGATGTGCCAAAAGAACACTCGCCAGAAGCAACTGAGAGAATCAAGATGTCCGATAAAGATTACAAAAATTTGCCTGTGATGGTGGAAAAGCCGATACCTGTGGACTACGACTTGGGTAATCTCGCAGTGTTTGATCCTAATATGGTGGACGGAAACGAGTTCGATAGCTCAAACGCGGAACGGGAAGAGAACATCAAAAAGCTGACTCGCGATAATGTCCAATTGTTGATCAACCAAATTTTGTCACTGCCAATAAGGACGACCACAGACTCTGTTGGTGGCTCTAGCGACCAAAGTGCCACAGTGACACTATTACAGCTACCAGAATGCACTACCGTGCTGCCTAGAGAGAAGCCGTTGCCTAAACCAAAGGCACCTACCAAGTGGGAGAAATTTGCGGCTAAGAAGGGTATTCAACCAAAGGCAAAGTCTGGGAAAACTGTATATGACGAGGCATCGGGAGAATGGGTTCCAAAGTGGGGTTATAAGGGTAAGAATAAGCAATTGGATGACCAATGGCTTGTAGAAATGGATGATAAAAAGAAAGGTACTGAAGAAGAATTTGTTGACCCAAGATCGTTAAGTAGGTCTGAGAGGAAGAACTTGATAAGGAAAAACGAAAGACAGCAAAAGAAAAACTTGAAAAATGGTCAAGTCTCAAAGTGATAATTTTAGCTCGTTTTTGTTTGTATTGTAAGTCATTTTCATCGAATTAAAATGTAGAATACGGTTAGTATATAATTAAATTAGTTAGTACATGTTCAAATATAATATGAATCGATATTATGCGGAAGGTTTCTTTTGGTAATAAGGTAACGTGGGCATCCTGTAGTTTGTCAAGCATTTTTTGTAGGTAAGATGCTGCCTGACTTTGTTTCACAAGGCAGTCCAGTAAACAATTGAACTCTTACCCACGCAACCTAATTAGCAATGCATGAATTCCTTCCCAACAACTGATTGCGGCACGATTTGGCGCCTTACCACTTTTCTTCTGATGTATGCCGCTTGATTAATATTATCATGGCGAATACTTTTTTATCATAGATGAAAAGTGCACACTACTACAGACACAGTTGTCGATCTGGTCTTCAGCATTCAAGAAACCATGGTAGACCTCGAATCCTACATTCCTATGATTGATGCAATCTTGAGCGTAGCTAACCCTGATCAGGCGACGCCTAAGAAGATACGGAAGGCATTGCAGGAGCTTTTTAGTGTCGATCTTGACAATTACAGGAAGGATATTAATAAAATTATTGTCGATAGATTTCAAGAGAGTCAAAAGCATCCCAAGAGGTTGGTGAGTTACGAAGAGTTGCAGAAACAAGATGAGGCGACTGCGAAGCGACTATCGAATGCCTCTAAGAAGAGAACTAAGAGTAGTGCAGGCTCGAAAAAAAGAAAGACTAGGGAAGGCTCAGGAAACTCTGGAGGATTCAATCGTACTAAAGTCGTGCTGACAGAACCATTGAGTGAGTTTCTTGGAGAAACAGAATCTACCAGAACTCAAGTTGTCAAATCGGTATGGGACTACATTAAGCGCAACAACCTGCAGAACCCAGAGGATAAGCGAGAGATTCTGTGCGATGAAAAAATGAAACCAATATTTGGCGATAGAGTTACAATGTTTTCAATGAATAAGACCTTGTCTAAATTCATTCGTAACTCATCAGATGTCACGTCATCGAAAACAAAAAGTCAAGAGAAGGTGTCGTCCCCTAGAGAGCACGATAACAAGCAAAATCAAGTTCCACAAGAAGAGCAAGATAAAAATGAACTCGAGGATCAAAACAATGTTGAGAGGCATTTGGGGGAACAATAACAGGAAGAACGTAGCTTTGCAAGGTGTAAATACCGTTTAATCGTAGGCTCTTGGCATTTAATGAAAAATAAAATTTCTCGTGTTAGAAAACGTCAAGAAAGCGAAACAGGATAATAAGATAAAGTACTTGAAATACTGCAAAGCACGCAATTCGTGAATGCAGAGATTGACCAAGCGTTGTGGTTATGTCACCGTCTTCCAAGGGTAAGCGCTCTGTATCTTCGGACAGTGCAGAGTCGGATCCTTCAGTGTCATCGAAATATAAACCCGGGATTAGCCAGTCCACGCTGTATTACCTTACTTTGAAACTTTTGCTTTTGGAATATATCAATGAACCACGATTTCAGAAGTGCCAGGAAGTCCCAAAGGCTGCCCCTCCTCCGATCATAAGACGCACACCAAGAAAGAATCTCAGCGGGGCCGAAGAAGATAGTCGCATAATGCAAATCTCTAATGGTTTTAAATCTAGCTCAAGCAAATCCCCGAGTGAGGTAGATTCTCTTCAAGACACATTGAAACAGTTAGAAAATCATTTAAGTGGCATAGCCATGAAAAGAATAGCAGTGGATGACGAAAATCTTAGGAGAAGTTTATTAAAGTTTTACAATGACTTGTTTTTGAACCCCTGCATGACAAGTACATTGGAGTCTATGGAGCGTTTTGAGGAGCTCATTGTTTATTTTACTAAAGCTGCTAATGGGGAGTTGAATAAATTGATTATTGGTAATGTTCGTAGAGAGCTCCATGCTGAAGTTTCATATTTTATTGATTTGTTGATTAGGTTGACAAATCTACCAAATGAATTGGTTCAAAAACTACGGCAGTATAAGGAGTCTGATAAACCTCAGAAGCATCGTCTAAAAAAGCATAGTGCGCCATACGGAGAAGTTCATTCTCACTCTTCGTCGTCGTCTTCGGTTCCCACCTCGCAGTCATCTTATGCCTCCAATAAAGAAGGCACTACTCCTTCCAAACCTACTTTTAAGCTCCAAGAAATTACGCATGTAGCGTTTTTCCAACAATTATTTGAGGTCGATGAAGCTAAGCTTCAAAAAGACATCATAAGGGTTATAAGAGAACCACTAGGTGACATTTACTGCAAAGAATTGCTTGAAATTGGCGAAAATATCAGAAAAGGAGTAGGTGCATTAAAAATCCATAATTTTCCAACTGAAAAAGATTATAACTTATGGGCAAATATAGAACTCAGCGAAATTGCATATTTAACCGACAAATTTACTCCTGAGAAAAGAGCCGCAGGTTTTACAAGCCAGCCACACTCGATGATTCCAGAAAATCCCCGCGAAGTTTTTGTAGCACTTCTTTGCAAAATCTTCCAGCATGAACGCTCAACTTCTATGAATAATTTGAATCTTTCTAAATCTGCCTTGTTTTTCCTTCATAGAGCTTCCAAGTGTTGGAGAGTTGAATTTTACTCTACTTTGGCTTCTCTGGTTTACACAGCAGCCAACCTGAGCATCTTACAAGACGAAGAATTGAATGAACACTTAACTGAAAATTTACTTAATTTTATTCATTCAAAAATATTGCGTTCTGAAGATCAAATGGATACAAGCAATTGGAATGACGTGGATCAAACTCAATGGATGATTAACTTGGTTCATACTTCTAACCAATGTTTAATGTCTATTGATAATTTAATCTCGGCGCTGTACGCATCAACTAAACCGAAATTTTCTCCAGTCTTATCTTTTTATTATACTTACATTGATGCTGACCCGGCGATGCTTATCTACAAACAGCGTAAGACCTCCACAGATGCGAGGATGGCGAAGAAACTACGCAGGGCGGTCTTTGAAACCAGTGAAGAGTTTTACATATCCCTTTTGGACAAAGTTCCGAAGGATAAATCAATTGAAATCCAGCATATTCATAATATTGGCGAATTGATTATAGAACAAATTAAAAGCATTCAAAAAAGGTACAATAAACCATTGCTAGATGTAGTTAATCTCCCATTTGAATGCGCGTCGGTATTGATCGAAGCATTTGCATCCGATGCACCCACCATGATTGAACGAGTCGAAAAATATACTCTGGCGAAAAGTGGTGAGCATGTTGGCCCAGTTGACGCTTTGGAAATGTATGATATGCTTAAGGAATTACGCAGCATTTACAAACAAGTTCAACCCAAAAGAAAGTTTCCTTTTAATTTAGAAAAGATCTTTACTAAATATCTGTCTCGGCTATGTGATGGGGTTAGTTCAAAGGTGCTCAAAGTTATAAAGGAATCTGTCAAAAATGAGAAATGGGAGCAGGCAAACTCTGAAGTTGCGTACAGCAGTTCAGTGCTAGACATTTTCAAGATGATCAACGAATCGATAAGGTTATTCAAAAATCTGGATTGGGGGAGTGATTATCAAATCGCCAAAATCATAACTTTTCTTTTGAAATCATTTTCTGATGGCTTACATTTCTATGCGAATCTTGTACTGAAAATGATTGAAGATGACCTGTCTGACGATAGTTCTGAAATTCTCCTTCAAGAAGATGATTATAAGATTACTAACGTGGCCTCAGACAAATCTAAAAATTCCTGGGTTGATGGTATGAGGAGTGCATTGAAAAATTCACAGCCCGTTGAGATTCCAAAGCCATATCAGTTTAAACCTCGTACCTGTGTTCTTTTAAATGATTTGGATTCTGTGATAGAAAAGCTCAATGATTTAGATGGTCAGCTCAACCTCGAAGAATTGTCGGAAACTATAAAAAAGCATGAAAGAAAACATCGAAAATCTAAAAGTATATCTAATAATTCATCGCAACAGTTGCATCAATTGTACACAATTAGGGTTATAGGAGCTGAGAACATAAGAGGATTTAGCAGCATCGATGGGCTTTCGAACCCAGTTTTGTCTCTGGTAGATACTTCACAACAGCGTGAAATTGGTAAAACAAAGATCATTCGCAAATCTGTTAATCCTGTTTGGGACGAGGAATTCGAAGTTGATATTCCTTTCGGGAACACACGCACTATTGTGCTGACTGTTTGGCATCGCCCGTCGGCAAAATTGCGTAAATTGAATAGCTACGATGTTTGCGGGAAGTGTACTTTTTTGTTAGACGCGAAAAGGTATACTGATGATGGATTTCCGAATGCTGTTACTCTTGATTTGGACACTCAAGGCAAAGTTTTTTTAGAAGTTTCACTCGAAAGTGAGAAATTGGATGCTGTTTTCTGCATGGGTAGGGCATATAGGACCGTCTCCAGGGCATTGGACAGAGCGATTGAATTGATAGCTCATAAGTTTTCTACTTTCGTTAACTTCGCCTTTTCCAGATCCACTTTGAGGACGGTTTGTGGAAGTAGCGGTACTACAGTCTCTCCCAAAGCTCTTGTCTATGATGCAATTTTACCATTGTTCGATTATTTGAATGCCAATTTAAGTATTTTAGCCTCAGAACTCACTCAAGCACTTTTGTTCAGAGTCATGTTAAGGGCGTGGGCTTCAATTCTGACGGCTGCCGATAGTTTGCTACTGCCTTCACTATCGATGGCTAAAATCAAAAAAATGCAAAGCACTAAATCCATCTGGGGTAATGCAATGTCTGCGCTGGGCAATACTACCGTGGTAGGATACGGTCGACCTCTGACGCAACGCGAAATAGAGGTCATATTTGTCTGGCTCAACGCCCTATGTGTTGATTTTTTTCATAACGAGGGAGAAGGCCCACCTTTGAGTGATCTGAAAAATCGATATTACCAATCTATATTGTTGATTCCAGTCTACTACGACCAAAGCATTCCGGCTCTAAAAAAGGAAGCAGATAGGCTTTTTCCCGAGTACACAAAATATCTTCACAATAAAACTCTAGGTGTTAGTTCTAACAGAACTACTAGCACAAGGTCAAGAACATTGGCCAGAAAACAGACAGTAGTGGCTAATGCTACGAAAAAAAATAGAAAGCAAGCTGAAATGGATGTTCAGCGGGATGAAAGCGACCCTTTAGAAAGGTCTGCAGAGACGATCGATATTGTTTTGAGAACATTGATGGCCAAGGGAGAGTTGGATTACGTTCAAAAGCAATTAAGCGGCAGAAAAAAAATTAGAAAGAATCTTGCAACCGAGAGAAAGGTTCAAGCAGCAGTTCGAGGGCAAAAGATCAGGTGAAGTTATTATGGCTTAAAGGCAGAATCTACAAAATATTTACTGATATTTAAAACAAATACTTCGCAACGCTCTAAGTAGAATAAGTGCATATCTCATCCTCCTGAAGACATTTGTATTAGACTGTGTTTTCAACGCGGGGCAAAAAGTCTCCGCGACGGGGAATTGAACCCCGATCTGGCACGCGACAAGCGCCCATTCTGACCATTAAACTATCACGGATTAGAAGATGATGACGTGTGTAGCATTTCTACCCTATTGAACTTGTAGAGACTTCACATTCCTCTCTTTCTAGCTTATGCAATTTCATTCCTCACCTGCAGCCTCGTTTTATTACAGTTTAATAAGTCAACTTAGCGTCAAATATATTTGACCATTGTGAACGTGATAGAATTTCACTGTGCCGCTAGTGGAAAGGTGAAATGTTACTCCACCAAAGCCAATCCTTAAGGGGATTGGCCGATAAACCCAATACTCAATTCCATCCTTAGGCAAACTCTACAAGAAAGCATGTCAGAAATTATAAGACCGCCTAACAATTCTAAAATTTGGGAAAAAATCCTCCCGACGCAGATAGAAGGATAGAACCTCAATTGCAAGTTTTTCTGTCTGTTTTTTTTATTGTTCCTGAGCAAACGTAACTATTTATTCTTTCTTCAAAGTAAGTGATTCTATACAAAACGAAAAAATCATTTGAATTTGAGAAGTTTTACGCATTATAACGAGTTGTGAAAAGAGCTAACTGACCTTTTTTTTTTTTTTCACTACGATAAGGTTCAATAAATACTGAGGTGCCATTTCTTTCGTTTAACGATGTCTTTGTATCGACTAAGAATCAAAATCTATTATATATATTCTAATCCTTCGAATTCAAACAACACTGTTCCTAGTTGTAGTTAAAATTGCAGCCGCAAGGAAGTACAAGTAAAATTGTTATGATGACACGTATATTTGCTCTTGGTTTCATTGACAGAGTGCACAGGTTCAAACTCTTACAACGTTGATAAATTTTGATACAAGCTCCAATCCTATTATCAACAATATATTTTCGGGAGGCTATTGAACAGTCTGAAATTTATATTTAAAAACAATTTGGGAGTATTCTTTTCTCCCCTATCTTACGTACCTTTCCTTTATAATTGCCTACCATAATAATACTTTCTCAACTCAGTGTGCTTGTAGCTTAAGAATTTGTATATCTGTTGCAGAAAATGGTTATGATATTTCTAAAAATTTTTCGCAAGTAAATTGAACTAGCCTGTTCAGCCAGTATTCTTTTGTTGCTCTTGTCCATAAATGTGGTCGATGTTATTATCCTACAATTCAGTTCTTGCGTGGCCGAAAAAAATTACAATCGGTTGTGGTATACATATATACCCGTATCACTTGAAAAGGAATGAGATGAAATACAAAGCAAAATACACGACTACGAACATCACTTTGAATGATAAATCACTAAAGATATTACTCCCAAACTGCAAGGGTTCAAGTGTCCTTCCTGCGCTTGTTAATACGTTATTACTCGATTCTCGTCAATCCGACAAAACGGAAAGCTTGAGAAATGCTGTTCTAAAGAGTACCGTTTCTCCTGAAGAACTCATATATGAACTCTCCAGTATCGGAAGCAGGCTTTACAGTACCAATGATTCCTCGGAGGACCTCGTACAGAAGTTTGCTTGTTTAGGTATTCAAAAGTCCAAGAACAATAACCATATTACCAATCATTTGATGCGACTGTTGACACAGCTAAATCAACTTGATCAAGTTTCTGATGGAGCCCTCAATGACCCTGAGAAACTATCCATTTTTCAACTTTATGGGGTCATAATAGTACATGGCAGGATTACCGAAAGCCAAAATCACACTTCGTTTCGCGAAAGAAGTTGCAAATTCTTTTATGAAAATATCGGAAACTCCGGCAAATTTCCGAATTCTCAGCATAGTAGGAACCACTCAGTCATATCCGAGGCTCAAGCAACGGAGAATAGATTGAAACACCTTAAAGAAAAGGTAAAAGAAAATTCCTTCGTTGTCCTCTTCAGTAACGACAACTTCTATACTTTGCATAGAAAGGGAGACCAATTACTCTATTTAGCTGCAGGGCAGGGCAATCAGGAAATCGTGTGGCACCTGCTGAACTCTATCAATATTGGTGAAGGCCCTTATGAAAACAGTTTGTCTTCTGATGCGAATCCAAATCTTTTTAATGATAGACTGTTGGAAGAGGTGCAAGAATGGATAGACATAACAATTGCCTCCATATCTTCATCAAATAGATCTAATATAGAAATTGAAATGAAATATGGTGTTATGATGCACCCCCAAACGAAAAAACGCCTTAGTTTGCCTGTTTTCGTGCCTACAATTTACAAAGGACGTACTAAGATGAAACCGAACATTGATCCGCCAATATTTAACGAGTTCAAGAAGTTTATGCACACAACGTATGATGATTTCGGTGTTACATCGGAGAAGAAGGACTTCATGTACCGTATCAATGTCCAACACCGGAAGTCACGATTTTTGAGGAAAACAGTAAACTTAAAAACAGCAGAAGTGGAGGGAACAATTGAAAAAAAGTCCCTATCGAGCCTATTCATTTATGTACCCAAACAAAGATACGATATGAAGCTATCAATAAACCTTGAATTCCCGGTTCTCAAGAAGGAGCTTTTACAAAAATGTAAGACTCCAATTAACACAAGATGCAAAAGACGAGTTAGTTACTTGAAAGATAACTCTGATTGTCGAATAGACATAACTGATGTTGAGCAATACAAGGGGCCTGATAGAGAACAATCGGTAGAAGTTACAAAAGAGATCGAGGTGGAATTGCTCGTACCTAACCTATTATCTGCGTGGGAACGTATCGCAGAGGACAGCACCATGTATAATGACATTGTTAGAGTATTTCTTGACACAGCTACTCTTTTAAACCATAAGCTAACATTATTGTCTCAGCATAACCAGAAAAAGTAGAGTAACTAACAGTAGAAAAAATAAATGAGGATGCCCTCTGAGATATGACAACATTGGTATTATCGCCTTCCGCTGCGCGAACGGCGATGCTAATGTCCCTTTACCGGAACCCGTTCCATTGTAGAAATTTTTTTTTCTTGGCGCAGCACGAATTCCCTAAAAAATTAAAATTATATAAGGATGTCTGATTAAGGGTCTGACCAAGGACGGAAGCTGATGCACATTGTTAATGATTTGTGCTACGTTAATGGCGGTTTCAATGTCTACAGGTATAACAGGGAATATCAACTCTTCAGAAGTATCAAGCGTTGCCGAAACTCCTGACGAGAGGCCTCCATTTTATTCTCGCCACAATCGTGTGAGAACAATGCCCATTGTTAACACAATGGGTACTAGAGGTTTCTATTTATTTGCCAGCCAGCAGTCATTTGATATGTTTAAGAATACAGGATTCAAACAAGCTAAACTCAATGCTGAAGGCGTAGGTATACCGCTCTTCCACATGCTGGAAAGTTACGATGTAGTTGCCTGGCTGCTAAAGAAAAAACCAGTCTATATTGTTCACAAGTTTATCGTACAAAAAATTAGTGATCCTCCTCCTTACACGGAGTCAAAGCTAGTGTTAAAGGATGATGAAATGTGTCTTTACAAAGTACCATTTTGTGAAATATTTCAAAAAATGCGATTTAACTCTTGTACTTACAGTTTTAAATTCCCGTTCCATCCTGAGGGTTCTGACGCTATTTATGAGTTAGTTGATAATTACAATTTTCAAAATTACAGGACCTCAATTAGCGGACAGGACTTTGCTTGGAAATCAGAGCTTGATTTCACTTTTGAGGCCTGGGATTACAAGCTTTGTCTTAGCTCGGGCAAAAAGACTCCTATAGCAACATATTCGACCCAAGACTGTGACTACTTGCCAAAAAAAACGTTTAAATGTGCAAACTTGTTTATACAAGAAGAAACAGGGCCTGCAGCCTTGGGAAATACGTCAGTTGCATGGCTCACACAGATTCTCGCCTGCCAAGGAGTTCTAATTCATCGAATAATAAGGGACAGTTTCTGACATAAAATGTAAAAAAGTGCGAATTTTTCGAGATAACTCAATAAATATTTCCACAAACGAAGCTTCAGTTATATGTAATACATCAACACTAGTTTTATTTGAAGTATGGCATTCGTCTTATTATGCTGAGGATCCGCGAATGAAAGAAGCTTTTCATGAGGCTTACGTAAATTTTCTGAGTTCGCGGTGTAAGGTTAAGCTGATAATTAGTGTGGCCGAAAAATAAACCTTTTTGGTTCAAACCTTTCGTCCAAAGTTGTCAGCCGTGCAGTGTATAAAGTGTGATATGACGCCGCATGTACTGACACCCAGTACTCTGCGCCCGCAACTGTTCGGGCATACAGCTGGGCAGCTTCTGTCCGGCTTGTATAAAAGTTGAGGCAAGTTCGTGAAGACTCTGACTTCGTGATAGTTTGATGGGCATGGAAGAGAAAAGATAAAAATGTTATTGAATAAACTGATGGTAAAGTTTCCTATCATTCAAGCACCAATGGCGGGTGTCTCGACACCTCAGCTTGCTGCGATGGTTTCTAATGCTGGTGGGCTGGGCATGTTAGGTCTTGGTGCAAGTAATGCGGAGAATGCGCTCAAAATGGTAGAAAAGACTCGTTCTCTCACCAAGAAGCCTTTCGGTGTGAATGTATTTTGCCATAAGCCTGCTGTGAGAAATCAAGACTGCGAAGAGCGGTGGCTAAATCACTTGAAACCACTATTTGAGGCTGTTGGGGCCAAAACGCCCTCCGAAATCAAAGAAATTTATAAGAGTTTCTTGAAAAATCCCGAAATGCTAGACATGTTATTGAAAGTTCGTCCCGCTGTCGTGAGTTTTCATTTTGGCATCCCGCCTCCAGAGACAATCAAGCAGCTGCATGACGCTGGCATTTACACGATGGCCACGGCAACTAATCTCACGGAGGCCCTGGAAATCGAAAACTCGGGTATAGATGCTATTGTAGCACAGGGATTTGAGGCCGGAGGCCACAGGGGTGTTTTCGATCCCGATGGCGTGGACGAGCAATTGAGCACAATGGTTCTGCTACGTCTATTGCTGAATGCCACTAAGTTACCCATCATCGCTGCGGGGGGCATCATGGATGGCCACACAGCAAGAGGTATGCTAGATGCGGGTGCCTCTGCTGTGCAGTTGGGGACTGCTTATATTCTCTGCCATGAATCAGCCGCGGACGATGGCTATCGTGACGATCTCAAAAGTCCGAGATGCCGTTCTACTCGAATGACGGCTGCATTGTCAGGCCGGCCTGCTAGGGGAATCATTAACCGGCTAATTATCTACACAAGCAAGAACCAGTCATCGAGACCAGCAGATTATCCTGTTGCATATGATGCCGAGAAGCAGTTGCATGCAGCCGAGAAACCCGGCCAATACGAGTACGCGGCGCATTGGGCGGGCCAAGGGGCACCACTTGCACGCGAGATACCCGCCTTTGAGCTCACAGAGCTCATTGCAAAGGAGATGGGCATGTAATTAAATAAGTTGTCGTACTTTTCCCCCTACTTATGCCTTCCGCAGTTGGAGACCGGGGAAGACTTGTCAACGGTGCGTTTGGGTAGAGGAAAGTTCCCTAATCACGCATCAACCGTTCTGCTACTCTCATGAGAACAAGATGCCGAAATCCTAGCTTTTGGTCGCTGTGGGAACGCCACTCTGTCATTATTCATTGATGAAAAGTACAAATTAACTTACAAACAAAAACAATTGATCGATCCAGCCGACCGAAATTAATTTCCTATCTGCACTCAATGCACTCTAACTTCCTGCTCAGCATGGCACCCTATTCTTTTCGAGGGGAAGTGCCATTTTGCCCGTCCTAATAACTGCTCCTCTCCAGATGGAAAACACAAAACTTGTGGTACCCTCCGTGTACTTGCAGCAACACACATCAGACCCTGTCCCCACGGGGCAGGGTTCCTCCAGATGAATATACGCCAAACGCCGGCCCAGCACTGCTCGCCGCTCAAGCTGACCCACCAAATACACATACTGCCGTATTACAGATGTCTTCTCGGTCGCTGTCATCTTCGTCATCGAACCATAGGGCGACAGGCGAATTCCAACCCTACCTGCGCCGACTGCATCTATGACGGCATCTACTACCTGAAGAATGAACCGTGCGCGGTTTTGAATGGTCCCGCCATACTCATCTGTCCGGTTATTTGTCCTAGGATCCAAGAAGTTGCCCAATAGATACCCACCAGCGCCATGAATTTCAACACCGTCTGCACCTGCCAGCACGCTTTCCCGCGCGGCCTGGCGGTACTCCTGCACATATTGATGTATCTCTTGTTCGCGGAACCCTACTTGAAGAATTTTGTGGCCTGCCACCTCTCGATTACTTATAGCCAACCTATTTCTGGCCATACTAGACTCCTCCGCCCGTCTACCTGGACTTGACAACTGCACAAAGACGTATGATTTTTGCTCGTGGATACGGCGGAATACCTGCTGCCATTCTTTCACGTGCGTTTCAGCACATGCTCCGACCGCCGTCTCCACGTCTTTACTGTAGGGCTTGGGGAAGGCACCTTCCGTGATGACTATAGTGCCTGGGCCTTGTGTGCGCTGCGAGTAGTATTCTGCTGGAGATTCCTCCGGAATGTCGTCTAAGCGAGTCCCAAGCACCGCGCGGCGCTTTGGTTCGGCAGATGCCTTCAGATGAAGAGACCCGCGATTATAGGTACGCTCAGTAACAACAGGCTGTCGATATCCCTCAGTCAATAACATGATTGTAGTTTTTTATAGATTATTTAGCCGCTCTAGTCTCAAGTGATTAGGTTCCTGAACCTCCCATGGTGATCTCACTTATATGCCATTGTTCATACCATGGCTGACAAAATATCTAAGAAGAAACAAAGCGAAGCCCAAATTTGATCGATTGGTAGCACCTAACGGATCTGACGGATTTGCGCATTTGAATCCGCACCAAACCCGTCGTGCCCGCGCAGCAATGCGCTTATCAATATGAAGAAAAACCCGTGTCTGCTATATTGCCGGTGATTAATAACTGCACCTTAACGCATATCCTTGACCGGATGAAAATTGTACATCCTTGAAATGGATGCCACATAGAAGGAGCATTAATAATCTCCATGCAATTTGCCCGTGGCGTGCCAAGCTCCGTTCGCTGCTTGTCGGTGTCAGTGCGGCGCGCTAAGAATGCGAAGGGCAACTGCGGGTGACGCATATCCTTCGCTTGGTACCCTTTGCCTGGCTCCCTTTGATCTGAACACAAATACAAATGTTACCATTGCTAAGTACAGCTACAACTACAAATTATGTACCCGATTGTGCAACGTTGCGTTGCTCTACTATTTGTCTTTTTTTCCTTTTCTATTTTTTCTCTTTTCCATTTTTTTTTTTTCTTTTCATTATTCTTACCTTGTGTTGCCTCATGTCACCGCCTTCCCTCGCTTCGCCTATATGCCATGCCTTCTTACACCTGAAGATCGCTAGTCTCGCCCTTGTCTTCGAAGGTCTCCGGGCTCGAAACCGACTGGTTTTCATCTGCATGACGCACACCCGGGTGAATGCTTCTTTCTTCCTTCTGCGTGGCGAAGGAGGCCGACAGCTCCTGCGCGAATTTACTCTTCTCCCTAATCTGAGGGCCCTTCCAGTAGAAAATATAGATGGGTATCGTGCAGATGATGGCTAAACAACCCAGCAAGGTACTGGCCCATTGGTAGTGGAACCTGCCACCGATGTTGTTGTAGAGCGGCGTTGCGTACATCGCAGCCACACCACTGAGCACGTCACGTGCCATGCCGTTGCCACCTGTAGCCGAAGAGGCATATGGCCCGTAAGCTGCTACCATGTAATCGATCGTAGCCATGTAGATGCTGTAGTTAGCCACACCTATCACGGCGCTGAAGATTGCTGGCGCTATCCACGGCGTGTACGCGGGGCCCATGCTGGTCCATGCGAACCCGAACAAGCCGATCGACAGGAGCGGCGCGAGGTAGAGCAGCAGCAGCAGACGACGCTCCGGGCCGCGTGGACTGGAAACGATCTTGTCCATTATTTTCCGTTGTTGGAAGATGTCTCCGACATGGAGCCCATACGCGATTAGATAGCCAACCACCAGCGCGATAAAGATAAGGCCCTGCGCCGTGGTGGAAAACCCCCACTGAGCAAAGATGGGGCCGAATGACTGGTTACAGATGAAGATCAGGTGGTCTGCAAACCCAGAGAGCAGCGAACAGAATAGCACGATGGGCTCGCACAGGAACATGTAGAATGGCCTGGTCCACGTGACTACCAAGTGATGCAGCGTGAGGTGGTGGCCTTCCCCGGGACCGTACACATCCGGGTCCTCTCCGCTCTTACGTCTGCGCTTTGCCTCGCGGTCGACCAGTACGGAAGAACGCGTCTCTGGCACCAAGAAGAAATGCAGTATCTGCGCCACGCCGTTGAAGATCAGCTGGATCCAGAAGTTCCAGTGCCACGACAAATGCTCTTCCATGAGGCCGCCGAAGACGGGGCCGATCACGGAGCCGCCGACCGATGCAAGCACCACGAATGCCACAGCGTAGCCGTGGTCCGTGGGGTCCCACATGTCTGCGCACACACCAAGCGTCACGGAGCCGCCGGCGAGAGAAACTCCACCCAGAAACCGCGCCACGATGATCGTGCCGAAGTTAGGCGCCTTACCGCCCAGGATCTGCCATATGTTGGAGAAAAACAAACTCGCCTGCATCACTGGCCAACGCCCGTACTCCTCACTCCAAGGCGCCCACAGCTCGCAGCCGAACCCGTACGCAACGAGAAAGATCATTTGACTCGTGTTGGCGGCCTGCATGCTCACGTGGAACTGCTTGGAGATCAGCGACAGCGCGTGTGGATACACACTGGCGTTGAAATTCATCGAGAGCTGTGTGATGAAGATGATTGTGATGATGCGCCACTTCTTGGCCGTTGAAAACGAGTAGCCGAGCTTGTCGTAGCACTCGTACTCTTGAAGCACGTGATGGCCGGGATCACGTGAGCTGGACGACTGCTCCTGGTCCACGTCTTCTATTAACTCTTGGTCGTACTTGACGGAGTCGCCGCCCATGGTGTCTAATTGCGAGTGTGTGTTGTTGGAGGCCGGTTCGCGGGAGCTAGAGGAATGTCCCGGATCCGCGTCCTCTATAAACTCTTGTTCATACTTGAAAGAGTCCGCCATAGCGCGTATTTGCGTATGTTTGGGTCTTTGTGTGTCTTATTGGTGATTCAATTGTTATGCCGAGAAATCTGGGCAGCCATAAGATTCACAGATAGGCTCGAGCGAGAGGAAAATGTGCGAGATTCCCTATCTTAAATATTACCGGGGCCTGCAATAGCCTAAAAGTAAGAAACAAAAAAAAACTGCTACGGGCGCTGTTAGTTTTACCGTGTCCACTGCTGCAGAGCGACGCTGGCGTTGCTGACACGCCTAGGCTCGCCCTCCTTGTTCCCTTCTCTCCAGACTTTTTTTTTGCATCGCCAGCTTGACGCGGCGCATACTACGGAGAAACCGTAGCGACGAAGCTACCCAGCGCACCCTGGACGTGGGGGGACGTGGGGGGACGTGGGGGGACGCGGAGCGACGGAGTCTTGAAGAAGTTGCTCTGGAAGAAGGTTGTGCGTGGAACCCGTGCCCCGCCGTGGGGTTGCGGAACTGGATGCCACAAACAGAAGTGCAGGGGGGGCAGTGAGCCGGCAGCAGTCTTTCTCCGATGCGCAATGACGAATACGAAGTTGGCGGACGAATATGGCCGCTGTTTCGACTGCCGGTTTGCGTCCGCCCCACAGGGCCCAGGCACAAGAGCTGGGCTGGGAAATACAGCGGTGGTGTGTGGGTGAAACTCACACCGCCATTCGTTTCGTCAGCATGAGTTTTGCTCTTGCCCGGCCCTGGTGCAACTTGGACGCTCGGCAGCGGTGTGGGTGTACGCACTATACGGCTAGGGTGAATACGTATATGGTCAGAATAAGCTATTTCTCCTGCAGGCTGCATGTGCATATGTGCAGGCACATACAGCGGCTCGGGGCTAGGGGAGATCAACGGACGGTCGCGTAAACAGTAGCACGTGACTTTGGGTGATCAGTGCCGACTGTTTCGCGAGCCGCAGGGCCCGAGACCAAGTAGTTCTGAGCTAGTGCTGAGGACGGGTGGGAGGTAAGTATTGAATCTACCCACCGCGGGGGATGCTTTTGGTTACGGGTCCTTCCAGCTCCCAGCGTGCTCTGTGTTGCTGCTGCTGTTTGTTCGTTTTTTTCGTTTTCCCGTCCGGAGAGCCGCCCTCCGGACAGGCCGAATACCGCGATGCCGAGGGGCTTGAAGATTCGGCGGCTATTACATGCAGGGCCGATAATCTAGAGGGCCGATAATATGCAGTTTACGGGAAGCGGAGAAGGGGCTTCTGCCTAGCAAGAAAGTGCGCAGCTGAGGTGGCTAGCAGGACCCACTATAGGCTCTTGAGCTCGATTCGGACGCGCTTTGAGGTACCGTTGCCAGGACAATGCTATAAGGGCTGAAAAGCAAACAATACGACAATTGTTTGGCCTCCCGGCGGATCTGCAAGCTATCGAGACGGACAATTATTCCATACGCGAGCTGTATCACCGGCATTTTCACAAGAAAAATCACGCAGGCAGATGATGGGCCAGAAAGGCGAATAGTTGGCAAATTGCTCTCAGAACGAGTTTGTACTGTGCTTCGACGCGATTGGAGCTATGTCCGGTTTACGCAAAGCCGGACTTATACGACAAAGGCACGCTGTGGCGAGCCATCTATTTACGCTACAAGCGGAGAATCGATCATTCTCTCAAGTGGTTGCTTGGCCAACGGATGGTAGATACGTGATCAGCAGTTTAGGTTGACAAGAATTTGCGTCTGCCAACGCATTAGTTGCGTTTAGAGATCGTTAACCTCGTACTTCTTGTTGGATGCAAAGCGGCGGCACTGTTGCTTTGCGTCCCTAGAGGTTCCCGTCTCGCTGGCACGCATTTTTGTCCTGACAACTGCTGTGGCCCGCGCGGCGAGCAATTGCTCCACGGGGCTGGCTCGCAGACCCCGTGATAACTGCATTGCCGCGTTCAAGCGCCCCAAAAGAACAGCTTTATCACTGAGTACTCTCAGATCGGTCGCTGCCTAGAGCTTCGTGGATACCATTACATCTTTCTTCGACCGGTATGCACCTTTTAGCCCCTGGGCTCTCCAGTGAACTCTGCGAACCTCTGGTATTCTCGTGTGCACGCCTACCAGCACACAAAGAATGATGAGACAGAGTACTGAGATGGACCGTTTTTGGCAGGGCGGTAGCCGGAGCTAGGGCAGCCTGTCGCTTTGGCGGGAAATATGGAGTTGAAAAAGATCGAGACTTTACAGAGTACTGGCGAAGGAGACTTGGCGGGGAAAAAATCATGAGTGTTGAGGAATACTGGCGCTGGAACGCAGTAACAACAAAAAAAAATGGAAGCACGAGCACCAACCGCTCCGCAAATGTCATCGAGCTAGACGAGGTGCCATACAGCTTTTGCGCGGTGCGATGCTAACCAAGAAATCCATTTAGCATCTCATGAGAAGCCTTTGCGCAGTAATCCGGAGATGGCCTTGTACCGAATATTGCCTAAATCACTTCGAAATTGTAATGACAGCCAATACCGAGTCATTTTACTTTAATATGAAGCAAGTTTGTCTCTGAAATTGGTGCAAGCGCGGCGTGTCTGAGTGCTTTTATCAGCTATTCCTTCGAGTTCTGGTTTTTCGGACGCTGGCCGACACAATTTAATTGGGAATAGATGTTGCCCTGCTGGCCGTCCAGTGGTAGGACAGCGCTAATGGCTGAAAGGATTTGCCGCCTGGTGTCCCATGTCATGCCAAGCTCGCGGCGGAGTACTTACGTGATTTGCGCGAAAGCGGTTTCTCTTGCAATGTCTGCGAAGGTGTGCGTGGCATTCAGACTTTAGCCGTTGCGCTGGAAGAAGGCCATGTGATAAGAAAAACTCTCTTGCTTCGAGTTAGTGTCTCTAAATGTTCAAATTAATGCGTTCCCCTCTTTTTGAGGTCGCACATAAAGCCACACTACTTCACCGCATATTCACAAAAGTTATATGACCTCTAGGACTACTAAAGATTTTAAGCTATTTCGCAGTCTGTCCAATGGCTATCCAAAGGAGAATTTTCAGTAAGACAGGTAAAGCTGAGTGACAGGTGGCCCGATCTCAGCGTCTATTTTTCAACAGGTAGCGCGGTGTGGTTATGCGTGGAAAAATCTGTTTTAAAGTTGGATCTATGCTTTTAACGAATTCTCCACGACCGCGGCAACGGCAATCGCTTTCTCTTCTTCTAGTCTCCTGCACGCTACCTGGATGCACACGGGCATTCTGTCAAAACGTGTAGGTTCATAGTAACTTTGAATCTCCTCATCACGATCGGTAAGAGGTCTGAAATCATGATATGGCAAGTCTTTAGTCTGTGAAACAGTGGTCACAGGCAGTATTACAGATGCAAGGTCGAGCACATTAAATTGAACCGTATAATTATCTGCTCCGTACTTGCTTTCGCCTTCTTCAAAGCTGGAAGTTGGCCACACCGGGCACAGTAAAGCATCAATCGGCCTGGAATCGCTAGTCTTTTCTGACGTGCGTCCCCAGTGTTCGAAGAACTTCTCGCGCAAATTAGACTTTTCTTGGCCTATTTTCCACCACTCAGTGACATCAATAACATTGACGTTCGCGCCGTCTTCCTGTACACTGAAATCGACAAATTGTTTGATACACTCAGCCGGCGGTTCGCCGCTAATTTTGCATACTTCAAAGACCTCTTTACCGTGGTCCGCACCGAAGACTTTCTTTGCCAGCTCAAGTACTTCTTTCTGGTGCGGAAACTTCCATTCTATAACTTCGTGTCCAGCCTTCTTGAGGGCTTCCACAGTTTCCTTCAGCGCTCTGGTTATGGGTGGGTGTGGGGTTATAAATCCATCGGACCACATAACTCCAAATCTCAACTTCTGGTGCTTAATTGCGGAAACGTCTCGCCACTCTAGAGGAACGACTTTAGGGTCTAGCTCCCACGCGTGTGAATCAACTATGACTTTCATGAGCATCTCTACGTCCCCAAGTGAAGTTGCCAAGGGGCCGATCACTGAAGGTATAACTTCTTGGCCCAGGTAAGAATTTGCGACGTCTAAGTATGTTACTCTACCGTGAGAAGGTCTCAATGCATGCAATCCATGAAAAGAAGCAGGAGTGCGGATGCTTCCACCGATGTCAGTACCGAGGCCGATCGGTGAGCCGCCTGCCGCGATGAGTGCACCTTCCCCTCCTGAGCTACCACCACTGGTGAATTTATGATTAATGGCATTGTACGTATATCCATGTAAATTGGATTCAGTTTCATCGGCAAGCATGGCCATCGGAACAGTCGTTTTGACGTAGAAAATAGCACCTTTTTGCTCAAGAATTTTAGCTAGCAAGGATTCATACGGGGGCTTATGGCCCACATAGGAGACGTAGCCAATTGTCGTATCAATTCCAGGCAAGTTGAACTGATCCTTTAGAGAAACCGGAATACCGTGGAGTGGTCCTGCTGTTTTACCCGTCTCTTCGAAATATTTGTCAAGCTCTTTAGCTCTTTGCAAGGCTCGCTCGAAGAAAATCTCGGTACAACAATTGAGGATTTGGTGAGCAATGGCTGCGCGATGACAGAAAGAATAGCATACCTCATAAGCACGTATATCTCCTGATGAGATTTTTTTTGCCAATTCAGAAGCGGTTGAATTCGTGATTGCAACTTCATTTGGGGGCATAATGGTATCGATGTAATCTCGAGCATTTGTGGAGCCCGCGGAGATCATCTGTTGTTTGGCATTTTCTAATATCCAACTAGAAGGTATTGCGCCCAAAATTTGTTTTCTCTTTCGTTGAGCTTCCAGCTCCCACTTGCTCATTGTTTATCGTGCTCAACCGAATTTAAAGACTCCAGTTGATGGTAACTGAAGATGGTTTCGTTAGATACTCATCTTTGGTCGTAAATCTTAGTACCGCCAGATAGAAAGGTGCAGCCAAAAAACATCAACCCCGTAGTCACGAGGCAGAGAAGTTGATGTCAATATAATCCTGCAGGAAGATATCGGGGAAGCTATCAGTAACACGTCAACGTGCAAGAATTGACTTTTCGTGTAAAAGGACATGAGTTTTTTCGCATTTTGCCTCAGAGAAGCTGCAATCAGTCAATACGTTTTGACTCGTATCCCGCGTTTAGATGTTCATAATTGAAGTATATTCGTTGTCTCGTCAATGTTGTTGCTATTAAACTGTACAGCCAACAAGGGAAAGAATTGGAATAATAAATGTGTGAGTTGCTATTGAAGCGACAGTTGCAGAATATGTCAATTAATTACGGTATTCTTGAGCAAAATTAACACACGCTCTCTCGTCAAGTTCAAATAGATTTCCTTTATCTTTTGGCCGTTTCTTTAAAGTGCTTCTTCGCATCTTGCAAAGGACGAAGAGTAGTAAAGCATTTCATTGTGCATCATATTCATTTGCAATATAGATGATTATTAAGCGTTAATAATACATACTTTTTACCATGTTGAAAGACTTTTCAAGTTTGTTTTTGACTTTGTCGAGAAGCGCGACGAAATTCTCTTTCAATCTACTCAGAAATACCAGTTCAGCAAGGTTTCGTTGTAAGTAACGACGGTACCATTATTAAAACTCTGAAAGATATAGTTAACGGTCCTTTGGGCTAAAACACCACCTGATCATTCTGTGTGTAGTGTTCTTCAACAGAAACTCAATGAACTGAAGCTATTAATTTTCTCTTTCGATTGAAGACTGGTAATCAGTAGGTATCGATAACAAAAAAGAAAAAAAGGAGATCCTCCACTCTTTTAACGAAGAGAATCAAAGCAGATTTGTAGTTTCCTCCTTCTTTCGAGGCACTTTATTTCATCAAGTTTTCACTCTTTGTTCAGTTAGCAATGAAGTAAAGTTGATAACCTCGAAAATCCTTCAGTTTTTATACTTTAATCGAGTGGTATTTTTTCTTACTGCATCCAATTTTTTGCAATTTTTAACGGAAGATACATATTTATTATTCCTCAACGTAAATACAACGACAGCCAACAACAATCATAAATTAGATGTCACATATGAAGTGTCGCTCTAAAGTTTAGTCAACATTTCACATTTTTGACCTTATGATAAAGCTGCCTTTAGTAATAATGAGCATTGTCTTTCTGTGAAATACATCAATAGTTCATAGTTTACAAAAAATTTTGATAATAGATCAGTTGTTTATAGAAACTCTTCGATTTTTTTAAAATGAATGAGATCTTGAGACTGAATGAAGTGATGAATTTTTTCACTGATTTAGAATAAATTAAGTCTTAGAAGGTAATGAAGCTAGTTATTCATTTTTGGTAAATTTAACCCAACTCAAGTTTTTTATTTTTTTTTTTTTTTTTTCATTTCTCCACATTGCGAACAATATATACCTATAAATGGCCATACTTGTCAAAATACCCCAGTGGATAAACCCCCACAAAACATAATTGAACTGTATCGGGAAATGGAAACACGGAGACCGAATGCACATACGGGAGACGATAAAGAAAATAAGCATGCGAAAGGAGATAGATACAAAGAACGTCAATCTTTGAGGGAGTTTGTAGTAGTATTGGATGAGAAATGAACTGCTCCATCACAAAAAAATTATACTTAGATACTTGTTCGTTCCCCCATTTGTTGGGATTGTGAAAGACAAGCTTACAGTCAATAATATATCCTGGTATGTAATTACTGAGGTTGCTGCAAAACTTATATTTAGTTGTTTGATATAATTTGTATTGTATTTTTTCTGCCTCGAGTTTATTATCTGCTCAACTAGCAGTATTGAGTAGATATCAATGACAGGCGAACAGTGACAACTATACCATTGTTGACTACTTTTTGCGTGTGCTAGCTGGCAGATGCAAATCTATTCGGTTATCTTCGAGGTCATAAAACACAATCATAAAAAAAATAAACGGCCACAACTAAAAACAACGGAACTATTAGTTTTATCCGTTTATTAAAATTAATAGAAAGCGAAATAAACATTATCTTTATCTAAGATAAACTGTAATACCCAAATCCAAATACCTACATCCAAACTCGAAAACGACAATTGGCACCGTACTGTGAAATTTCTCGTGCAAATCATTACTAGAATTAGGCTTAAAACTCAATGATAAACATGGTATAACACTTTATACACTTAACTGAGAATTTTGATCGAGGCTTTCTCAATCAATGCTTTTCTATAAATGGAAAACGTTTGGCTTTTAGAATTCCGTCCTACAACATTGAACTTCGTTTGAAAAAGCAATGTTTTCGATAATACTATCAAATGCAATCGTAAAGCTGGAGAAGCTGCTATCCTACAACGAAAGCATTGCCTAAATACACTCAACTGGGGGCTGTAACGACTTGTAATAATTCCTACTCTTCTTGATGTGGAATCTTCATCACAACAGTGTAAGTCGTGATAATATATTTCGTTTTCCAGAGCCAGTTGGGGTTACAGTTGGCAGTTACCCTTTCCTTTTCTTTTTCTTATTACTGATTCTCTTCAGTGGAAAAAAGAATCATTGAAGCGTATTTGGGAAATAGATCTTGTCTATTAATGTAGATATCCCCCTCTTAGCCGTCTTTTCACCTAAGAATATTCTCCTTTCGCAAAACTTTGGTTCAGCGATGATAACCTCTACTTTCACTAGTGTTTTTTTTTTTTTTTCACACTTTTTTTTTCGTTTTTTTCAATTCGCAGGGAATTGATAATGCCTTAATTTTCAGTCTAAAGTATGGTTGTTTATTCCTACATTATAGTTATGAATTCGCAATTGTTAAAATACAATCTTCCTCGAGAGGCTTTTGATAACAAATAATGCTGGGTTCAGTTGCTTTTACATAATAAATTGAACCACAAATAAATATCAGTTTTTAGTACTTGATATTGGTACAATAAATCAATTTTTGTTTATCAATTGAAAAGATAAACAATACCAAAGAAAGAGTATATCCTGTATTAACATTATCAGATAAATTACATGATGCTATAAATAAATGAAAGATAGGATTATCTTCATGTCTGAATTATCTTTTTCTCTAACAAGAAAAGATGGGGGAATTCATAAAAAATTGTTATCATAATATCTATTATTAGAAGCACTTTGCAGCTTTGATAATTCTCACTCAAGGAAAATATTAGATTTCGAGTTTATTAGCTTGGAGAAGAGTGTTTACGTTACGGCATACCATATCGTGCAAGAAAAGAATTGATTACAATAGTATCTCCAGTTGGATTATATTGAGCAACACCTTATGTGCACCTCGTGCCGACAATCCACAATATAAGTATCAATGTTTGAATGAGCATGGGTTGATCTCAGTACATGATGTGGCCTCTGTGTCCCAGTTTCTTTCGGAGAGATTTAGAAGAAGAATAGTGGTAGTGCTTCGGACATAGAAAAACTAGAAAAAGTAATATCTCAGGCGATTTTGCTCAAACGAGATACGCTAAAAGATTAATTAGAAGTAACCAAAGTATCATGCCTTGTTGTTCGATATCGCCCTTTTAGCGTTCACGACTCTAATCAAGTCTCACATGGAACTATTCTACTAATTGGTATGCCCTCAACTATGCATTAGTCGGTTAAGACTGTATTATGATTACAACAAAAGCATCTTGATATTGGAATGGTTACCAATACAAGCCACATTCGGATCAAGAGGCATGAGAAGGCGCACAGAACAGCAGTGATATCAGGGACTGATAGTAAATGAACTTAGCATTCGGGTTAAGCAATTATCAGGAATATGTTGCAATAGTCCTATTGCAGAAGCGTCTTATGCTTGTTCTATCATTTTGAATCCTAAATCTAGGCAGTACGCTGATACCTTCGGCCAAAACTTTGTGTTTCACTCAGAAATGTCTGATTGAAGTTAACCTGTTTTCGATTGTTTTAACATATGTAATTTGCAACGCAATTCTATCTATCAGAAAACAGCAAAAGAATAAACTAGATTTAATTGTAAAACTTCTCAGAAAGTGGCCGTTCCTTAGGCAAAGAAAATAAACCTTGCTTTTCTCTCAAACGATATTGCACAACTTTTAGAAGGTCGTACAAGAATTTCAGAACTGGCGCATCGACCTCAAGCTCTTTTGAAACGCGTAATAAATTTCCTAAAATTGCTTCGAGTTCAATGGGATTACCTTTTTTTACATCCACCAACATAGAGGGCTCGAACCATTCACCGTCGTCAAGGTGGAGGGCCGTGTTTATTGCGTCATTTGGTAATTCGATCCCATCCGCTTTAGCAATAGCGACGACTTCACGCATGGCGGGAAGCACAATAGTGTCCAACCCTCCGGCGAGTTCTATTCTACCGGTATCAACACCGGTAAGAGCACATGATGTGTTCAAAGTGGCATTGTAAATTATCTTCCTGTATCTATACTCTCTCTCGTTTGTAATGTAAATTGGATTATTTTTACCGTTGGAGTATAAAGCAACGAATTCCTCAGTTTTAGCTTCTTGTATATCTCTTGGTAAATGAGGATTATTCCCAGAACCTAGGTAACACTTGTCTGTTTGAGTATGATGCACATTACCACTGTTGTTATGTGACCCGCAGTATGTGATACCTGATATAACGACATTTTCCGGATATTTAGAGAAAAATGGGCGACATAAATCAAAACCATTTTGAATAAGAACCACCGAAGTATATCCTACGGTAACAATTGGTTCAACCAGTTCTTCGACTTTTATGATATCTGGCAAGTTTTTAGTCGTGATCACGACGTAGTCATATACCGTTCCAGAGGCAGCGGCTGCTGCTACAGTAGGGAAGATATTCTGAGGCTTCCAGCCTTTAACAGAACCATAGTCACAGGAATCGATGTCGTATCCCACATCTTTTACCTTCTGGTAGTCTCTTCTTACAACAATGGACAAATTGGATTTCTGAGCAAAATCAATTCCATAGGCTACTACGGTTCCTATACCGCCAGTACCAACTACTATCACGTTTTTCTCTGCAGACATAATACAACAAGCTTGTTCAAATTCACGAACTCCTTGAAACTACTAAATGACTAAGGTGAAGTTTTAAAGAATCCTTCGGCTGCAAATGGCATCATATTTAAGCTAATATTTGGCGGATCTCGCTGGCTAGTTTGTCCGACAACCTTAAGATAAGAAATATCTTAGACCTGTGAGTGCAGTATTTTTTTGATTTTTCTTTTCGCCGCTACCGCACACAACGACGCTCAAGATCACGAGAATGTTTAAAGGGAAGCGGCAGTATGATGTCCGACCATGCTCTCGTGGTGTTGTGTTGCTTGCATTCGGATTTGAAAAAAAACTGCTGTCGTCAAGTGGTTGCATTCTAAATAGTCGATGGGCCAAACTAAGCTATGGAGAAGGCATTATCTTCATTTTTTTGACGAACAATTTACGCCAGAATCTAGAATAGACACAATGGAAGCAACTTTTTTATTTATATTAACATGGTTTTGCCACTTTCTCTATGCAACTTAGTGTTCTTCTAACATCAGCCACGAAAATATTACAACGAGAGTTGCAAGCTAGTAATTGTCGATTGCAATTAGCTGATTCTGATTGCAGTGAATTTCTATTACGTAATAAAGGTTACATTGAGGGTACAGTTGTTGGACTTGCAAATCCGCTGTAACTTTTTACCCAAGATTTTCAATTGTCGCGTAAACGATCTGCTATATTTTGTTTTCAGAGCTTTCAATAGATGAGATGTGCCATGCATGGAGGTACGTCCACCAACATAAAGTCCATCTAGTAGGAAGCGAAACCGAATGATACAAGATAGGACACACCCCTGTTATTACAAACGGAATTATAGACAGGAATTGCTCTTTGTAAAGATGTCCCCCATGTGAATAAAGTACATGAATGGAACAATGCACTGCAGGAGACAAGCTAAAGAGACTCATACACAAAACACTTTATCAGGCCTTAGCAGTAGCCGATCTTTTGACTTTAAAATAGCTCTTTTAAACTGTAAGTTATCACGAGGTGATTAAGAGTATGGACTAATACGGTTATTAAATCTCAACTTTGCTGAGAGCAATGCTCATGTCAAACTTCCAATCTAATATTGACAAATTCTAGCTCGTATTTTTTTTTAGAGAATATCCAAATTGTATGAAGCCCTTCTCTCTCAGCAATCTTGCGAATTGGTATTCTAGTATATCATGCTCTGTTAATGCCGAACCAGTATTTTCGAAATCGTTTCCAGTGATAAAAGAATGCACTAACACCTTCATAAGAGTAGGAACAATAGACCTTTCTCACGAACAGCTTTCCAGAGCGTATTACGTAACTATTCCACAAATTTCTATCCCAGTGAAATTAGCAGAGAGTAAAATTTGACTAGAACACCATTCGATGACCTTGCTCGAATATTCAATTGCTATTGAGCTAATGGTGTTGTAGACGCATAGCATGTATCTATTGTTAATGCCTCTGAAGTCACTGGTTTTAAGATTTTAAAGTTGCCGTGACTCAAAGCTCACTTTTTCAACTATCGTCCTAATAGAATTTTGGGTAGATAGTGTCAATATGGCTATCCAAATAGTTGAAAAGTTCGAGACTCTTCCGGTTTGAACATAATCTTCAGATTCTTTACTCATGATTCATAAATGCAATCAAAAGTGTACATAAAAAGACGGATAGCATTTAATGCAATAAAATCCAAGGATTACGATAAGCAGCAAATACGTGCCATGTGTTTTTTATGAAGGGAAAGATGCAGTAATTCGTGATGATCATTTTCTGCTCTAAAGCTATATGGTTCACAGCGGGAAGAGCTCCTTTCTTAGCGCTTCTAAAGAACCAAAGCATAAATCTGTAATGTCAAATGATCTGTTTAATCGTTTACAGCGGTCGCTCAGTTCTTCGAAGACTCACTCATATCAAAAGAAAATTGGAGTTCAGAACCGATGCGTTAATCGTTATATTGTATTGTGAATTTATCAAAATGACGCCAAATTCATATGGAACATTTCTCTTGCTGTACGCCACTTTGCAGTTTAAATACGTGTTTTATGACAATACAACAAGAACTGCTAACAAAGCTAAAAAAAAGAGTGCATCAAAAACATGAGCGGTACGAGAATCGAACCCGTGTCTCCACCTTGGAAGGGTGGAATGATAACCACTACACTAACCGCCCTTGCCTGTCTTCTACACTCTCTAACTTTCCATTGGAACCGTGTGTGTAATTATTTTTTGTAATGGACTACGGTTCAAATACGTATTATAGTATAACTACTTGATATATTAGATTCCTGGGATCCTTATACAATTATATCCTTCCTCTTCCTTGGACCTTTCTTAGATCCAAAAATCCTTCGTTTACCTAGATTTAAAAAAGAGCTGGGAGCAACGTAATGTAGCATATATTATATCCATCGAAGGGGTCCAGTATGAAGCATGATATTTTATTGTGTAAGTAAACTGTTGTTCATTACACCTACGGCTTTCTTGTGTGAGCATAATGATACTGTTATTCTCGTTCAATACATTCCACGTTATGTGGGTAAAACTATGTACCAACCTCCCTTATTTTGCACCTATGCGTTTGGGACAATTCCTTGATAGTGCAGTAACGTTTATAATAACATTACTAAAATTGGCCGAAAAAAATCTCTTTTACATTATGTGCACAAACAGATTTGAATAAGATGAAGGCTAAGGATTAATGAACATAAGAATGATTTTGACTTGCTTTTTCAGTTGTCACCAAACCGTTTTCCTGAATTCGTTTGGGTTGGTAACAAAGTTTACTGGTATTAGGCGCTCAAAAACTTCCACTTACGATCACACCTCTCAGATAAAGAATGGAGTAAGTTTGAAACATAAAATAGAATAACTAACCAAGGATCTATAAATATAAATCATCAGAAGTGTATAATGTGACTACTCTCTTTTCTTGTATATTAAAACTAAAAAAATCGATACCCAGTTAGTAGAGCAGGATGTTACTCTTCTTCGTCACGCTTGATTTCTCTACGGAAACTTTTGCCCCTTGAGAATTTGATAGGTGCTTTTACGATTTAACATATTACGTGTGTGACACAAACATCGTTTCTTTTTCTTAACACAAGGATGCGGCTATCTTTGCTACTACTGACTGGTACCCAGCACATATCAATGAAAACATTGAGGAAAAATCTACGGAAAAGTTATATATCTGTTGTGATTTACAGGAGCAAATTCTCCGACGAAATGTGGGAAACTGCTTGGAATCTCGCTATCTCGAATATCCTCTTGAAAAGGTAATACTGCTACAATTTCAAACCCAAAAAACAGTCAATCTGGAATAACAGACACTAAATTTAATTCGGAGGGGGACATAGTGAAAATATAGAGCTCTTAGATAGGTATTTTTTGCAATGACAACACTAAAACTCATAAACGCTCTCAATATGTGGCGAGTCACTTTAAAAGCTAATAATTCTTCAAGTTTGAACCTTTAGTTATTACTTCTATCACGTATAGAAAATTAATTCTTAACGCAACAGTGTCTAAAGCTTGCGCCTCCAACATAAAAGATATCGGGGTGAAACAATCACATGTGTACCCCTGCCTATATATATTCTTTATAAAGACAATAAAATAGCAGCTACTTAGAATGTGCACGCGGACATATTAAAATGCTTGAGATGTTTGCTTAAAGAACATATCTGAATTCGAGGTTTTCCTTATCTGTCAAATCCGCAAATTCAGAATTTTTCTCATGTTCAATAAGACCATCTTCAGCCATTTTGTCTCTTCTCTTGTTTTCTCTACGGTTCATAAAATAAAGGATGGGAAAGGTCACTAAAGTGATAACATAGAAGGCAACCATTACAATTTTAGCTGGACGGTAACCAGGCGCGTCCTTGGCTTTGAAGGTCTGGGGGCCTATCAGGTTCCCTACGCAATACCCAATCAAGTATATCGCCCCCACAGTGGTCTTTTTAGTGTAGCCAGAAACATTCGAGGAGACAAGTGAAAACATTACAATCATAGCACCAGGTGAGACCATGAGCAGATAGTATCCTGCCAATTGTGCTTTTGGAGGTCCTGCAAAAGACATTAGGCACGAACCAATCAAAGCGATGATTGTTGTTATCGACGCGAGAACCATTCTATTTTTGATGAAAGGTGAAATGAGTCCGAATAATATTAAGCCGCCAAACTCACATCCTCCAGCTGGCAACCCCATAAGTAAAGTCATCATTTCATCATAGCCCATTGTACCCTTGATAAGCAGTGAAGAAAAAGTTCCGATACCTCCATTTGGAATGTTCAAAGAAATGGATGAAAAGAACATAATCCATGTGCGTACGTCTTTCAAAGCCTCAAGGAACTGATAGCGCTTAAATTTGTGATTGCCTACTCCCTGTTGGTTTTGACGCAATCTTTGAATAATCATTTTTTTCTCTGACTCGTTAAGAAACCATGCTTTGAATGGAGTGTCTGGAATAACGAGCAAGAAAACGAAGCCAAGAAATATGGTAATAACACCGCATATAATAAAAACCAATTTCCAACCAGCCATGGGTAAGGATGATTGACGCTTTGCAAGACCATACGCCATGGATCCGCCGATAATTTGTCCCAAACCATTGAATGCAACCCAGAACGAAGTCCTAGTGTTTTGGTCCTTCCGATGATAATATTGAGCAGTAAGCAACATAAAACCCATCGATGAACTAGACTCTAACATGCCAAGAATTGTCCTGATAGCAATAAATCCCGGGTAGTTAACAATAGAGGTCATGGTCAATACAAATCCCCAAATTATCAGGAAAATAGCTAAAGTCTTTGATAATGGAAACCTTTGTAGCAGCCAGGCTGCAGGATACTCAAATACTAAGTAACCCAAATAAAAACTGGTTCCTGACCAACTGTACATGTTTCCCTTCATTTTCAAGTCTGTTTGGAGGCCCATAACTGCAGCATACGACATCGACGTTTTGTCAAGAAACTGGGCAGCATAAACTAGTGCCATGGCGGGAAAAACAATCATATCGATTTTTCTTGTCAGCTTTCTATCAGCTGCGGGGTCTATTTCTGCATCTTGAGAGATCTGTAGGGCATAATCGAAAGCTTCATCAGCATCTGCATGTTTTGAAGGCTGTTGCAATTCTGTCTGCACATCAGCAAAATCTAAAGATCCTTGCCGTATATCGTCAACATTGACACTGTAAACCTCTTTTTTTTCTTGCGACATATTTGACAATTTAAGTTAGGTTTCAAATAAAACCTAAATTTTTCGGATCCTAGTCTTTAGCGCCAACTCGGAGCTATTACGAACATTTTCGTATGAGAATTAGCTACGTAAAGAACAACAATAATTTCTTTTATATCAATAAAGCTTCAACTAGCACTTGAGAAAACTACTACGTATGTCATACTCTACAACAGACGTCTGCTTGCTTCATAAAGTTCGATAGGGTAGCTACCCGAGAAATAATCTATTTCATGCACGCGCTTCTCTCGCCTCTCGCGTTTGTGAGTTGCAACATTTTTTGATAAGAGTTCCCAGAATAGCGACCGTGGTTTGATATCTGCTCGGGTATACACCCTATCAGTATATAACCAAAGAACGCAAGTTAGATACATGAGGTTTATTGGAAAATTTTATTATATTTAGGCACTGTAGATTCTAGGAAGACTTCGAACATAAGCCTTTCTCTATCCCAGCATATACTCAATAGTTAACTGCAGTTTTTAAGACAGTATCCAAGTAACTAACAATGTATGAGTCACCAGTTATTCAGCTCTCAAAAGTCACCACTACCAAGGTAGATGGATTGGGAAATTTAACAGCATTGACCATCTGTGATGACACTTTTAAGGATAAGTGTCATCGCTACACAGGTATTCGGTTCGCAAAGCCTCCAATTGGTCCATTAAGATGGCGGAGACCTCAACCTCTGTCTGAGGATCACGATTATTCAGGAGATTATTCTTCTTTCAAAACAATTTGCCCGCAACCTTTTTATAATAACAGAGGCGGGAAGCCCAACCCAGAATTCAAATATGATGAAGACTGTCTTTTTTTAAATATATGGGTTCCAGCGGGCAAGCCACCATCTGGCGGCTGGCCCGTATTGTATTTCATACACGGTGGTTGGCTTCAGGTTGGCAACCCTCTTCATTACCGTCAATGTGACCCTCAGGACTTGCAGGCAGAGGATAGTCTCGAAAAGTTCATTCTCGTCTCTCCAGGATATAGGTTAAACCTTTTTGGTTTCTTGTCCTGCCAAGAGTTATTAGATGAAGATAAGGGGAACTCCAATTTTGGCTTTTGGGATCAACGACTCGGCCTTGAATGGGTTTACAAGAACATTGGTAAGCTTGGAGGAAATAAAAACAACATTACGGTTGGTGGGGTAAGTGCCGGCTCGTACTCTTCGATCTTTCAAGTTGCGTACGAGATCTATCACCCCGAGGTGACTCAAATTATCAAAAAAGCATTGCTGCTATCCAATGGCTTGGCTATTCAACCCAAAACTATTTCTGAGTGCGAGGAACAGTTTAATGAAGTTGTGGAGATGTTTGGCATTAATCCAGATCTTCCAGGGGGGGAAAAATTAAGAGCATTGCGCGAGATTCCCTTCCAAGCACTCGCCGAGAAAATTTTAGACTTGAGGCTGCACACATTCAGAGCTGTCACTGATAACGATATGGTGTCCTCGACCCTATTCAAAGACATCTTGGATGGAACTTTTGGGGAAAAGGTGAGAGATTCCGGCAGGTCCTTCATTATAGGTGAAGTTATTAACGAACATGCAGTGTATGCCAACACTAATCCACCAAAGAGCACAGAGGATTTATTTAATCAAATCAACAATTACTATCCCAAGTCGGTCGCAAAAGCTCTTTTGAAACTATATCCCGATGTTCCACAAACTGACGACAAGGAGAAGCATCTTGCGAACCTAAAATTCCTTTATGGTAGGATCATAAGTGATGTTCAAGTGTACGCATCAAGTCGAGTCCTCGTCAATAGCCTGGTGAAAGGAGGTGTTCCTTCAGATAAAATAAACAGGTACCAAATAGCCTTCAGAGGCAAATTTTTTGACAAATACGAGCCTCCTGAAATGCTTGTACCCCATGCCGGAGATATGGGAATATGGTTTTATAACTATGTTGATGGCATTTTGCCGAAAGAAAAGCCCTACTATTTATCGTGGTTAAAGCCTTACTGCAAATGGCTGAGTGAGGGTGAGATGGACTGGGGTACTACAGATGCCTTGCGTATGCGTACGTTTAATCCTGATGGATCCATAACTATTGAGGACGACTTAAAATGGGATTGGGGTATGACTGTGGGACAAACCATAGCAACAGCAGTCGGTTTGTAAGATAATTTTCCCATTCAGCTGAAAGACTAGTATTGAAAGCTAAATGTAAATTTAGAAGACATAAATCTGCAATAAGTAGTACATATGCCGTAAGGATTGAAACTCTTACTGATCAAGATCGAACAAGAGGAAATCAAGCATAAGCAAATGTTGCTTAGTCCAATTGAATGTGACACTTCCCGCTAAACCCAAGCCGGGCAAGTCCTCGACGTAATAAGATATCTTCGAAAGTTCGCAGAATTGCAAATGAATGTAATGAGGAATTCAAAGTTATGTTCTATTATCTTGAAACAAATATTCTATGAAATGATCTGGATCTAATGGAAAAGACCCATCGGAAAAGACTGACGAAAACCAATCCTCTTCAGTAAGAGCTCCCAAAGAAGCATCCAGTTTACCCCATGTCTCGTACTGAGGTTCTTGTTTTCCGGTGGTTAACTTTACATTTGACGTACTATCTGAATCTGTTGTTTCTCCAATCCCAAGAACTGCCTCGTGGATCCAGCGCTGATATGTTTGCCCCTGTTGAATCGTATTTTTAAGGCTTAAGATAACATCGGTGCTTTTCTGAGTGTACTTGCAGCTTTGTGAGATCTGTTGTAGGATACTGACAGCTTCATTCAGTCTCTGCAATGCCTCCGTGGAGGGACAGAGAGCTAAGTATATGACCAGAACAAATGAGGCCCCATGACATGCATTATAGTCGTTGAACGAGTAGCAGGAAAGCAGGTTATTAGCCTTCAATTCTAATAATATGTCTACAATCTCGCTAGCTGCGTTGTATGAATAGTGGACCATCTGGTCTGCAAAAGAACTCATACCCTCGTCAAGCTCGCCGGAAACATTTGTATCTCTTAGTTTCAGCAAAAGAAAAGGGCGCCCGAGAGTTATTTGCGCCAGATTATAGGCAAAGTGAACGTGAACTGCACCTCTATAAGATCGCTCTGCAATATTCATCGAGTTTACTTCCAAATGCGGTGGTACTTGTCTCCGCCACTGCTCTATGCTATGATACATATCCATGATGGTGGCAAATTTCAAACCTTGCTTCACACTGCGGAACCACATGTCATGTATTTTGATAGTCAGAAGAGAGACTGTAATGATAAGTATCATACAAGTAACACTAGCATTTTCAGAATTTTCATCCAAAGCCTCACAGTACACTGGGAGGTCAAGATCTATTTCAGATACTGGCAGAGTCTCCGGACGACCTAGCGCTATAGCAGATCGCCTCTCTATTGTGTAAACACTCCAGAAAAGTCTTTTTCTGGATTCAGTCACCTTGTTATCGAAGCCGTCCTTCAGAGAGAAATTTTTATGCATACCATTAGCCACAGCGGCCCTCATAGCTATTCCCAGATAAGTGTAAGCCATTTCCATCTCCTGGCCTGCTAAAACATACATTGCGGCCAAGAAGAACACCTGAACGGTTTCCACAGAACTATCGTTAATTACTGCCGGCAGAAGTAACTGAGAGTGCTCATAGAAATTAGAACCGGGAAAATTTACTTCACACCCCTGTCCAGCGGGATCAGTACGGTCTTTCCAAACATAGGCGAAAATAGATCCCATGCAAAGTCCCATATACAAAAGGCAGACTTGATTAATATCTTTCAGCCCAACATCTGACCTCTGTTGATATATTCGGTGAACTATAGCCCTGAACCACGTACTATCAAAGTAAAAAAAAGTGTTATTTCCAGCAACGGAAATAAAGATATCAGTAAGTCTAGTTGCCTCTTCCAATGTAGGAAGCCACGATAATGCTGCTTCGAGCAAACCAGACAAAGTATTGGACGCCTCACTGGTAATGTTTCCCATCTTATCGCCCAATAAATTGCTTCCATGCTGCAGTTCTGGAGGCCTTGCCTTTGCAGTCCCTTGCGAGACTATCTCGCGGGCTCGAACTACGAAACTGGACGTCGACCCCACGTCCTCGTAAAAAGTGTGACTCTCGCTGCCATCGGACTGTTGAATATTTCTCAAATCAATATGCATTATCATCTCCCTAGCTTTAGCGTCTCCTGTCAGTTCGGCCAGCTTCAGCTTTAACTGTTCCGCAGAAGTCTCAATTCCGGGAAAGGTCGTCTTAATTATCGCCTCCATGTAGGAGAGCCTTTGAAGACTAGTAGCAAGTGTCTCTTGGCTTACACGGACACGCGGTTCTTGCTTGCATTGGATGCCCTTCAACTTACATCTGTCACAAGGATTTTCCCCAACGCACTTTAACTTTTGTCTTTTGCATTCTGCGCAAGCCACCGCTTTTCGAATACGTTCATTATCAGGGACTCTTCCTCTTCTCTTCTTCTTTTTAATATTAAGGGCCCCATGAGTGCTCATCATCCCTAGTTAGAAGGAAACTCTGGAAAACACCGACCTTCATACATCATTTAGTCGATGGACAATTACTATAATTTATATGCAATCAACACATCGCTAAATTCGGATCGTTTATCATTCAATCGCTTAAAACGAATGATCACGGATAATTTATCACTTAGATGTGTGTTGCAAAGGTGTCCTTTTTTCAGAGATGCGCTCATCGAAAAAAGATTCGAATCGTCGAGAGTCTGATTGTGAAAATGATATGCGACCCATGGCGTGATATGAGCTGTACACAAGATGCCGCATTGATTCCATTTGAACTTGACTTGTGTATAGTCTAAAGTGGGATCCAGCCCCTTAGAGAATAAGCATTGAAAATCTTACCGAAAAAGATAAGCCACTAGAATTATGACTATATCTGATTTTACAGTGGTTAGACTTTTTTCGGTTACGGTAGCAATGTTCAAGGATTCTTTTTTCACCTTAAGAAATTTGTGTTCGTCGAATAAGACTAACTAAAACAAGTTCTCTGTCCGCTTAAAGACTCTGCAGACTATATAAACGGTTACTGAGTCAATGAGCATGCCGTAAATAACGGCAAACCAGTGGTTTAAACCGTCACATTTCACTGGCATTCAAAATAAGTGCGGTATAAAACTGAACGGCAGCAAAATGATCACCGGCATGTAGATGCTCATTTACCGTGTGACCCCCATTGTTTCTCTCATCAATCCGGGTGGGCCTGAAGCGGAATAGGTTTTCTGTCAAGTTCCAATAGTGGCGCGTGTCAGTATTTCCTGCCATTAAAGTGGGCACAACTGCGAGTGATTTGACACTCATGGCTTCTGTATAGAAGGGTTCGAGGGCAGAAATGACTGTGCCAAAAATGATAGAATATGACTTAGAACCTTGCGGAGACATTTTTGCGGGCTCCAATGCTCTCCCAATCTGTGACACTCGCAAGAACCTGTCCGAAGATGATAGGTTCTTCTCATCGTTAAAAAAGCTACAGTCCATGTCGTACTTTAACGCAACTGGCTTTAATATGTCACATATGCGCCCCTTAATTTCTTTTAGGCTTGAGTCAGGTGTAATGCGATAGTTTATCCCAACCGAAACTCTTTCTGGAAGAGCATTTATCTTCTGGCCGCCGGAGATTAAATCTATTGCCTGCGATGTATGTGTCAGTGCTGATATCGAGGAATTTTGGAGAAGAAAACCCAGCTCATACTCAGCAGTTTCGTCTCCATCCCTGATTCTGTTGAGAAGAAGTGGTATTTCTTGGTCATGAAAATGTCGGCAGGACAAGAACCCCAACAAAGGATTTTTCTTCGAGACTCTAGGTAGGAAAGGATATTTGTTTTCTAATGACATGATCATTTCTGCAACTATTCCTATGAGCGAGTGCTTTTCTGCCAATGACGAATGCCCTCCCGGAACTTTTGCCTCTATGGACACATCTAAGTAACCCTTCTCAGCCGTTGCCACAGTTGCGTAAGCAATTTCACCTCCAGATAGAGACTGGTCTACTATACCTGGTCCCTCATCCAAAATGAACTCGATACTATGTTTGCCGTATCGCTGCTGCAAAAATTGTGAGATTTCAAGTGCGCCTCTGGTGCCGCTAACCTCCTCGTCGAAACCAAAGGCCAACAACAAGGGGCGATTGGGCTTGAATTTGTTGTTCAGAAGTAGCTCCACTGCCTCCAGAATAGATATCAAGGAATTCTTATCGTCGTGGACACCCCGCCCATACATAATTCCACTATTGTCAATATGCCCTGCAAAAGGGTCAAATTTCCAGTCCGCTATGCTTTCATTTGAGACTGGAACTGTGTCCTGGTGAGCCATAAGGAGAAAAGGCTTCTTAGGGTGATTTTCTTTGGTTTTTTCAAATGAGGGAATCCATGTGTATAACAATCCGTGATAGTTTATTCTCTCTAATTGAAGATTCTTGTGAACTAAAGGAAATTCTTTTTTCAGAAACTCTGAAAACCGATAGAATTTCGACCAGCGTTCATCAGTTTTAACGCTGCCAAAATCGTCGTTGGCCTGAGTGTCAACGCCAATAGCACCTTGAAACCTGGCGATGCTCTTTGATTTATATCGTTCCTCTCCTAATGTCTGCTTGATGTTCTCGTAAATGATCGAGCTGGCATTGGAAATTTTTGGTATCTGCGGTAACCAACAATGTTGATTAGCGGAATTTTCCTCAGAAGAAAGAGCCATAAAACTGGCCGGGATGTCGTGTGTGCTTCCCATGATTGCCGCAAAACATCTCAAGAATGTAATCGCAAATACCACGAAGCTTACTAAAGCTGACATTGTAGAGCTAAGTGATCTACCGTTTTTTATCGAGGATTTTATTAAACTAATAAAAAATAGTAGTAAGTAAAGAAATAGTGAGAGTGAGCTGAAAGAAATGATGCTGCATTTCACCGTCCTTATATAGAAAAAAAAAGGAGCATGAAAATGTTCACATTCAAAGATCTGATGTAAAAATTTGCAGAACATATTCTATATATAGTCTTTTGATATCTGCTCAGTATTTCTTATTTATTTTATCTAACCCTCTTTGAACAGGTCTGCGTAGGCGTTCAAAGCTGGTGCTCCGCCTAGATGAACATAAAGAACTTTGGATCCTTTTGGAATTTGCTTCTTTCTAATAAGCTCAATGAGACCTGCCATGGACTTACCCTCATATACGGGATCCACCAGCACTCCCTCAGAACGCGCACAGAGTCTGATGGCCTCCATTGTGCCTTCGTTGGGCAAGCCATAGGCCGGTCCCCCAAATCTGTCATCCAGAATGATATCTTCAGGGGTTAGTTCAATTGGAAGATCGACAAGATTTGCAGTGTTTTTGGCAATCCTGAATACCTGGTCCTTGGTCTTTTCTGGCTTAGCCGAAGCATCAATACCAATTACTTTCTTTTGGCGGCCTTGGAAAGCAAAGCCCACGACCATACCTGCCATGGTACTACCAGTGACCGCACAAACCACAATGTAGTCAAACTCGAAACCAAGGGCCTTCTCTTGCTCCGCGACTTCATTTGCAAAGTTAACAAAACCCAAACCACCATACGGATGTTCCGAACATCCTGCTGGAATGGGGAACGGCTTTTTTCCCTTGGCTTTGACACTGTCCATAGCTTTTTGCCAGCTTTCTCTAATTCCAATGTCAAAACCAGCAGGGTCGAGCCTGACGTCGGCCCCCATAATTCTAGAAAGCTCAATATTACCAACTTTATCGTATACTTCTTCCTTGTAGTCCACCCAATTTTCTTGAACAAGCACACAATCCATCCCCAGGTGGGCAGCCACTGCAGCGACCTGCCTAGTCTGATTCGATTGGATTCCCCCGATAGACACAAGGGTATCATAACCGCCATCAATTGCCTCAGGGATTAGATACTCAAGCTTTCTGATCTTGTTGCCGCCGAACGCTAGGCCGCTGTTACAATCCTCTCGTTTAGCATAAATTTCCACATCTCCTCCTAGAAGCTCCGAGAGCCTGTTCATAGGTACGATTGGCGAGGGACCAAAAGTGAGTGGATGACGCTTGAACTTTTCTAAACCCATGTTTTCTTGATTTTTTTTAGATACTTCACTCAATCGAGATCTAAACTATCACTCAGTACCACCTGTAGTCTCTTTATAAACTTAAGAAATAAGGCCGCTGACGGACTTCATATCGCGACAAGCTATCGACAAACTCAGTTATCTACACGATGTTCGGTTATCTACCCGATATGCGGTTGCACACCCGGTGCTGTAATCACCCCTTTTTTACGATAAAAATCGCGGGAAGCAGCACAAATCACAAGGAATTTGAAACATCTGACCTGGAGGGGTTACAGCAATACGTTTTCAGCAACGATTCATAAAACAATCGGTGTTGATCGATAAGAGCGGATGAACTAACTTATTTGTTAGTGAGAGAATGTCCTGTAATAGTTCAGCTGGAGCAGGAGGATACCTAATCTCGGGTAGTTAGCCGTTTGTCTTATCAAAAAGTTGCCATATTATATTTAAAGGCGTTCGATCGGCACTTTTCCACCAAACGCAACACTGATCGGATATACTACTACCGCTTGCCTTTTAAAAGCAAAGTTGAATATATAATCTCATCGCAACAAATAAAAGCCTTTCATTTCGCTTCCATGAACATTCTGTTGTAAAGTGCTTTACTTTCAAGATGCAAAAACAAGTCGATGAAGAGACTTTATTATTGCAAGATTCCAAAGACGCTGCCTACGTTATCCAGATCAATTCAAAGTCAGAGAAAACTTATGTCCTAGTTTCTTTGTACGTAGGTGTTTTATTGGCTGCACTTGACGGAACTGTTGTTGCCTCGCTTCTTTCGCATATAGCATCAGAACTTGGAAATCTATCTTTTGCTCCATGGATTGCCAGCTCCTATATGATTTTAAGCTCTGCTTTCCAGCCTCTGTTTGGAAAATTGAGTGATGTATTTGGCCGTAAACGCTGCCTACTTGCGTGCCATACTCTTTTTGCATTTGGAAGCTTGCTCTCTGGATTATCAAATGGGATGAGTCTGTTAATCATAGGAAGATGTATCCAGGGAATTGGTGGTGGAGGTTTAGTTGCTCTGAGTAGCATTGTTGTTAGTGATATGATCCCGTTACGTGAGCGTGGGATATACCAGGGAATAGGAAATATCTCATTTGGAGTGGGCGCATCTCTTGGGGGGAGTTTTGGAGGTATCGTCAGTGATAGATTTGGTTGGAGGTATGCGTTTCTTGGCCAGATTACGATTTCATGTGTGGCAATGTCCCTAGTGTACTCAAAACTTAATGAGATTAACACGAAGAGAATTGAGGATGCATGCTCTCAATTGCAACGTGTTGATTTTGCTGGAAGCTTCTCCTTATTGGGATCTTTAATTTTTTTCTTTCTGGCCCTTAATCTCGGGGGAAAGTATGCTCCATGGAGAAGCCCGCAGATCGTACTTCTCCTTTTATTATTCGTGGTTTTGTTCCTTTTCTTTTTGAGAGCTGAACACAGACATCCGAAGAAGGCAATTGTCCCATTAAATCTATTTCGGAGTGCGACAGTGTGTATTTGTTCGATTTTGTGCCTCCTTTCTTCCATGGCAGCATACTCGTACATTTTCAATCTTCCAATCTATATTGAAATTGTTTTAGGAAAGAGCGCATCAGCATCCGGGCTAATATTGGCAGTGAATTTCATTGGTGTGATGTTTGGTTCTCTGTCGTCCGGTTTTATTATGAGGGCAACTGGGGGCTACAAAGTGCTGCTTCTTTTGAGTGGATTAATATATTTCGTGAATTGCAGTGTTTTGTACCACTTTGATGTGACAACCCCAACAAAAATGCAAGCCCTCACCGTGTGCTGTCTAAGTTTTGGATACTCTAGCATTGTGACTGTGTCCTTGGTTGTGCTAATGTCTTCTGTGTCTCCTAGACTTCAAGCAGTCAGTAGTTCAGTACTATACGCTTCACGCGGGTTTGGCTCAACAGTAGGTGTAGCAGTATCCTCCTCGATATTTGCAAACTCTCTGCGATATTATCTCAGCCGATACGTAACAGGGCCGGAGCGCCAACGGATAATAGATTTAGCTTTGAGCTCTTCGGATGCGGTAAAGACGTTTCCAACTCGCTACAAATTGCAGGCAATTCAAGCCTATATGTCCTCTCTGAAGATCGTTTTCGGATTCATATTGATTCTATCGGCTCTTATCTGGTTAGTTTCTATTCCTATGAAACAACATGCCTTGAATCGACCAACAGAAACTTTGGAAGAGGCATAATCTGTGGCTCTTTAAAATTCTAGTCAGAAAGGACTGGTTTTTGTCATCTGTAATGCTATCTTAGAAATTTCCTTATTAAGTGAACTGCAAAGATGCAAGCATTAGGTTAACGGTAAAAAGCTTACATCGCAATTCTGGATAGTGTGGGAAAGAGTAGATGGCCTGGAAGAGTCAAAGTATACCGGAATAACTGGATGCTCTAGCGATATTAAAGCTGCGTTCCGTTGCAAACCACTGTAAATCTCGTATTGTACTACAAATATATTATTTTTCAAACACTTTGGAAGTTGAGAATACCATGACTTAATTACGTGTTTTTCTGGGAAGAAACTTTGAAAAATTTCAAATTCTAAAACCTAAAATGGTCACATTTTTTTCTAGTTCTTCTGCTGATTGGTCAGGTTGACCATTATGTACGCGTAGAAGAGGCCATAGTCAGAAACGCTACCGTGGAAAGTAAGCTTTTGATCGGAAAACCCATTCTTGCTCCGGGAACAGAAAAGCTTCCAAGATTGTTACTCTACTATTTCACACTTGAATATGAGATTTTGTGAAACAAAAAGCGTGGCCCTCTGATGCCAACATACTGATGCTTGCTAAAAACTGCGGGTGATATTGTTACTGCTCAAAGTTTTTAATTCGTTTCTTGCAATGAAACTGATACCATTAAGGTTCTTTTCCTTATTTTCTCTCTCTTTCAGCATCAGTGACAGTACTCTTGGTAGTTCACTAAGTATGTTAATTTAATTCTCAATTTTGCGTTTCGACTAATGAAAAAAACTTTTCCGTTTTTTAATTCCTCTGATCCTTAATAAGGTGATATTTCAGGTTTTTATTTTTTTTTTATTTATTTTTTTATCTTTCTTTGCTTTTCAATGCAATTCTACTTTTAATTGGGCATTAAGAACATAGAAATATCGAGAGTTATTCGACGAACGGAGGGTATCAAACAGAACCCATGCCAGTTATGCAACTATGTAAAGTCTTTAGAGTTTGTTCAAGGAAAAGTATCTTTTAATGGTAAAGTTTTTAGCATTTTTAGTATACCTATATAGTGAAACACATTGAAACTCCTCGAATGCTTTACAAAATGACATTTCATTGCGTTGTTTCTTTACTGGTTGTATAGCTTTCTGCCTTCCAAAATAACCTTTTCCAAGCCGGCGTATTATCGTGGGCTAATTCATCAGCATCATAGTCGGAACCACGTTTTTGAGGAGGTAGCCAATAGGAGGATTTCCAAGGCAGAACGTTCTCCAAGTACATTTCATTGACTTCCTCAAGAGTGAGACCTTTAGTCTCAGGAACAAAGAAAAATACGTAGAAAAATGCAAAGACCATACAACCCATGAAGACGTAGCCATAATTGAACCCAATAGCTCCTGTAATGAAAGGTGTGAAAAAAGAAATCAAAAACCCCCAGATCCAATTGGCTGCAGAGGCAATGGACATAGCCTTAGATTTGATACGCAATGGAAAAGTCTCCGAAATGATTACGTAGGCGATGGGTGCCCAGGTAGTAGCAAAGCAAAAAATGTAAAAGCATGCGAAGCAGATCATGCAATTTCCTGCACCCTTTGATGATGTGCCATTGTATGTGTACAACCGCTTCACACCGACAGAAGCATAAACGACGTAGCAGCATACCATACCAACACACCCCCAAAGAAGACATTTACGACGGCCAAATTTGTCTACTGTATAAAGCGAGAGAGTAGTGCAAAAGAAGTTAACCACACCAAACACTATTGAGGTTTCAAACGAATCGCTCATCCCGACAGCTTTGAATACCACAGTGCCGTAGTAAAAAAAGTAATTGTCACCCGTGAGCTGTTGCAAAGACTGAATCATGATGCCCATGATAGTTCTGTGTAGCATCTTTCCCCGTGGAGAAAATATTTCTGCCCAAGATGCTTCCCCGGCGGCTCTCATTTCTTCGACGTCAGCAATAATAATATCAAGTTCCTGATGTGTGAATCCGTGGTCTACAGGAGTTTTGTTGATTCTTGCCAGCGAACGCCTAGCTTCTTCAATTTTGCCCTTCTCCACGAGATAACGAGGACTTTCAGGCACAAATAACATTCCACCAATCATAAACAGTGCCCAAGCAAAACATAAGCCAAGAGGAACGCGCCACTGCACAGAATTGGTGTAGTTTTTAGTGCCAAAATTGGTACAGTAACCCAAGAAAATACCACAGGTTATCATCAGTTGATAAGCAGACACCATGGCACCACGCATCTCTTTAGGTGAGACCTCCGAGATTAGCATGGGGGAAAGAACCGCGATTCCTCCAACTCCCAGGCCAGAAATGATCCTTCCAATAAAATATTGGTACCATTTATCGATAGAAGCTATCTGAATGATAATACCGACAACATAGATCAAAACTACAGAGATCAATCCGAGCCTTCTGCCGTAGACATCACCGATCTTGGATAGGACCACACCACCGATAGCACACCCAATGTTAAAAATCGAAACCACAAGGCCCATGCGAACCTTAGAAAGGTAGTAAGTGCCGTCAGTATGTCTCGAACCAAAACGCCTTATCCAATCCGTCTGGTTGACAAAACCAGAGATGGTACCGGTGTCCCAACCAAAAACAAATCCACCAAAGGCAACCATAAAACAGCAAATGCAGATGGAAGCATATTTTCCTTTACCAGTATTTGGATTTGCTACAGTTTCCTCGAGGAGACTATCCCTTCTGGCACTAAAGTCGATATCATCGATGTCGTCGCTTTTGAAAGGAGCGGCGGATAGACCGGCTTCGGGCATCATACCTGAGGCGGTGGAATTTTCGGCGAGTGAAGCATCGAGTTTGGAATGAGAAGATGTGGCCATTATACGCCACTTTTTTTTTCTTTGAAAGCTTTTGGTTTCTGCAATGATGATTAGAATTGTACCTAGAGGAAAATAAAAATTATAGACAAGGCACAGACTAGCCTTTATAATAATGCTGAGGATTTCATTTTGGTATCCCGTAGTGACGCTTTTTTCCGTTTTTCCGTACCGACGCGACAGGACAAAATCGTATATAAGCTGAATAACGAGATTTTTCCGTTTTCTTTTTTTTCACATTCTGCCACAAGTGCCCCCGCACAGAATTACCAAGCGGAAAAATTTCGAGAGGGTGCGGCACAGCAAGTGGTACTTTTATCCGTAAGCAGCGAGTTCATACGGGTCTTTCTCAGCCGGAAAAACCCATTCATATCTCAAGAGTTTTTGCTGTGGGGAGCTTGACGCGGCGGAAAAATGGCGACGACCCAATAGCGTTGATGAATATAGGGGACATAATCACGGAAAAAACCCAGAAGCTTACTTCTTGCCCGAAAAGTCTAAGACAAGTTATTTGCTGCTGCAATACTTATTGACAGGGGGATCTGTCGCGTTTTGGAAAGTTTCATGAAAATTTCATGATGTCATTTGCTGATAATATGTCCATACTGAACGGCATTCCTCGCAATCATAGTAGATTTCAGTCCTGTTTCAAATTGATCCGCAATCCATGGCCATTGTAGTTGCAAGCACGACCAACCAGGTGGAAGAATTGACCTGCTGCTGGAGGAAGTATTTCAGGGTGGTATGGATGCATGACGAGCTGGGTGCTGTAGAAAAGGTATCTGCACAGAGTCGTTTGTCGCTGACGGTAGCATGCAAATACTCATAGGAATTCGATTAACATTAAGGAATTACTGGTGACCATCACGATCGATAATGGACTTTATATTATTAATTTCATTCAAGGAGTGGGAAGACAGGGAGATTGAAGACTCTGTTGCCTATAATATTGAAAATTCAGCGGAGCAGAGGTTTAAGAAGAGATGGTATGACAATTGTAACTTTGGCACACCACTTGATATCAACGACTCAATATCGGATGCTATGTGTCAACAGTGGGTATTTGGGTATTTCTGTAATCTATCATATTTAGACGGCTTACCTCACGCTCTGTGACATTCACTAGTTTTTCTTTTTTTTTTTGACGCTTCATTGTTTCTCTTATGAGGAAGTTGCGGTGCGGAGGGAAGGCAGTCCGAGGCGAATAATATACAAGGGGAACTCCTCGGGAGATAATTTGACATATTCGGCGATGAAATAAAGCAAGGTAACTAGATGGGCACAGTAAGTAGCCAAAGTCAAAACAATTTGGAAAAGTGTAAATGGGTTTATGTTGAGGGATCCGAGGAAGAGAAAATACACTTGTTAGAAGACCGCCTAACTGGGAATTTATCATCCTTTTTTTTTCCCTATTTTTCCCAGAGACAGTGGATATTGCACATTGCGCTTTCTGTAGGGGTACAAGTTTTGCACTCTGTATACAGCTGATGAATTTTTTTTTTGTATGAGAATATTCATCCTAGGTTTGAAGCAGATGTGTCTAGCGTATTATCGGCCTCATAGCTGATCATTCATTGCTTTCTCCATTATGCTATATCTGTCTCGAATATATATCTACTGCAAAGCAACTGTTGATATTAAGATGAACCAGCTTCAAAAATTGTTGGAAGCAGTTGCTGAAATAGAATTGGTGGGAGACCCCAAACCTTGGCAAAGAATTGCATTCAGAGTTAACTGTTGGTTTGCAGAGGATTAATGCAATAAACCTCTTTTCCAAGGTGAGGAGCAGTAGGAGGCTTTTCGTAAGGGATATCTTAAGACCAATCGATCCTGAGTCATACAAAGTAGGCTGGTTTTTCGAAGGGAAGCTGGTTAAGACTTATTGCGAGGATGTATCAAACAGGATGTTGGCTGAAAAAGCAATCGCAAATTATAAAAAAAAATTCTTGAGGAATTTGATGACTTATCGAAAATAGATAGCAATGGTGGCTCGGAAGATCTTCTTTTCCTAAAAGTTCATCGTATTATCATGGCTATAGTCCTTGGCATGGTATTAATAGAATTGTGAGTATTCTCTTTCTAGGATCAGCCTCGATTATGGTATGCATTTACTATGCTATTCCTAACGCCAGTGTTTCTCCCAGTTCTAAATAAAAAAGTTATTAAATCGCCACAATTGTAATTTTTTGGGTAACCGCTGAAGCAGTAGAGTAGCAATATTGTTAAGGTCTGGCAGGAATTTCACTCGAGGAAAACGCGAGGAAAGCGGCGTGAGATCACGCAGGGGAGAATGTAACATTAGATATAATATGATCAAGCTATCTTGGAACACTTTTACATCTGTAGTTAGCAATAAGACGGATGGTCAGCAAAAAAGAAATTTATAGACAGAAATAAAGTCAATCTTGTTTTTTAAGAGCAGGTAATTTTTTTTGGGCAGAGTTGTGACGAAACAATGAGATAACAATGAATGGTGCCGTCAGAAGGGGATATTTTAGCTGAAAATGACAACTGCTTTAATTAAAATCAGAGTTGCAACAGAGGCATAATTTAAAGCTAGGGGAACGAAGTTCGGAGAGGAAATAGAACGCAGGCATTTGAACCTGCCAACTTATTCACGGTGGTTAAGTATGTGTTGATAGCTAATGTGTGGTTGAGAAGGAGTACTTGATTACTTCGGTGAATGGATAAGTAATGGATAATAATTCGGATGTTGTAGGGGATCCCCCTTTTTCTTTTTTTTATTTGTTTAGGGTGGCATATTTTGGTTTTAGCTCCAAGACAAAGCCGTTGGCAATGCCACTGCTAATTTAGATGTAAGTAATTTATCTGATAGTATGCATATGTACCAATACAAATTCCATTGCCTGGTACTAGACGATACGTTTCCGGTGGCGAAGAAACTGCTTTATGTTCTTGTTTCTAGTAAGATGCAAAACAATTAAAGATCAGACTTCTACTTCGGCAACAAAAAGATAGAGAACTAGAGCGCCTTGGACGTCAGAAGCAAGTATGTATGGATTATTCGGTTTTCAGTTTCCTTATGCGGTCTCTACGGGAAGTGCTAAAATCTATCGGATATATGAATAGTTTGGTGATAACAAAATTATTCCGTTTTGTGTTCTTCTCAAACACTTGGCATTTGATAGGGAAAAACTCTGCGCTAATTGAATTTTTTTGTCGCTGTTGCAGTTCGCGCTTAAGTAGTTGAAGCTAGAGGATGTGTCTCCCATAGTTGGAGAGTGTTTTGCTTTCATTTCTTGGATGACGATGATGATGCGAGTCTATTGGTTTTTGCTTGCATCGGACATGTTGAAATGAAAAACCATTACTATACACGCTAGTAATAATCCATAATACGTTATACGCTGAATATATTCAGACAGTAAGCATTGGTATTTCATTGTGTAGGGCCTACTTTAACAGAGCTTAAAAGTGGTGAAAATTATTGGTGATCTTCTATTTATGTTTTCATATGCAAATTTTTGGGAATATATGTTTCGTTCTAATTTATCAATTTGTAGGAAAAATTTTCGAGAGGAGCATCAAGAAAATATTTTAAGTTTGTCGAAATGACTGGATTTTAGTTGGAGTAATCTCACTTTGGCGAAGTAGAGATGCGAATGTATAGAGAGTAGAGAGGGAAGATAAATAAAATTACTTCGTGTTTCGATATGTTGAAAATCAACATGCGTAAGCGCATAATGGACAGCTTTTCAATTGCTAACTGAAGTCAACTGCTTTACCAGTTGAATCATTTTTTTTACCATTCTAATATCACAAAACCTTATAGTGATAGTGGTAGATTGCAAAACAGAAGTGAGCTTAAGCTTCTATTCGTTTTGTGAAAAAGGTAAGGACAAGTAATAGAGCACATAAAAGCAGGTCCAATTATTTTGATCGACGACCGCTTTTCTAGAGTGAGACACACTTGTTTTCTTTCGTTTAGAAAGAGAGCTAGAAAAAAGATGCCCTAAATGACATTTTGTTGATCTCTTCAAGTTAAATATTCGCAACCTGATGGACATTATTGTTTTCTCTTTTTCCTTTTTTCATCCAAAAACTTTCAAGACAAGGTTTTATTGTTAGCAGTTTCTTTTGACTAAAAATCAGAATGGGCGAGTTCCGGGCTGTGAACCAATTATGAGAACGTAAAAGACTATAAATGTTTTTTTCGGTTATTTTTCTAATCATCTGTGTATTTAATGACATTATTCTTCCGGATTTTGTAGCTGTAAAAATGACTTCCGCATAATGACAGCAGGATGCTGAATCATATGTTTGACATTGCCGGGGAAGAAAATAACAACATAATATGGTACACCTGAAGCTTTCACAACTACACTATATTTACAAGAATTAAAGTAGGAATGAAATGGATGTCATTTTAAAACGGCATGCAAATAAAGAAATTATTAAAAAGAGTTGAGAAGTACAAAAGAATGCAATGGTTCACTACCGGACCACTTGTGGTCGCCATCTACTAAGATGATTGTAATCGATCACCGCCTTCAAAAGGCCCGCCTTCCAGTGCAGGTTAGCTTTGGCTAGAAATGATGTTGACACGTTTGTATATGGACGAAAAGATATGTTGCCATTCTTTTGATATTTTGATTTCCTATCGTATCAACTTGAATTGCCTGAAAAGGAAGAATGATGTGAACTCGTACGATCACTCATCTCAGCCTCGTTGGTCACATGATGTGAATTTTCCACGTGCATATTCTGCTGATCAGGATCATCATACATACAAGACTCTGAAGACAAGCCGCCAGCAGAAAGTATCCCACCCTCCTTGCGTTTGCAATTCTCACTGCTCTCACTGCTCTCGCTGGAAACCATACGATCCTCGTAAACAATCGCACGTTTGGATTTTGCACGAATGACTGGCCCGAACTTGAATAAGACAAAAGGCAATAATCCCAAAGCAGTTGCAACACAAGCACAAAGCAAGCCAGCAAACTGGGTATGCATACCTTTGAACATCTGATTTGCAAACAATGGTGCTACTGCGCCCAGTTCGTTACGTAAATAACTCTGCCCAGCAATGGCAGAGGAAGCGCTTGGTCCGTAACAATCAGACGTATAGGAATAACATGATTCAAAAATAAAGAATATCCCAAAAGCAATGCAAGCTAATCCAATGTTAGGGCCAATCCAATGAATGAATCTGTATTGGGTAAAAGAATAAATAAAAAGGCCAATTGGCAAAAACATGCCTCCAGCCATTGCACCATACAGACGGTGTTCTGGATTAATAGCACCGATTGCCTTGGCCCTAATAGCATTGTACTTTCTAATCTGTAAGAAATTCAAAATAAATCCCAAAGTAACACCAATGCAAAGGGAAATGTATGGTAGGCCAGCAACACCTTCAGGCCAATGCTTTTCTTCACTGAAAGTAATGGTGATAACAGACAAAAAAAGGAAAGTAATGAACCAGGTAAACGCAATCCACATTCCAAAGAAGAATACAACGGGTTCAGACAACAGCATAGCAATAGCTTTAACCGATGAATTGTAAAGCGCTTCCTTTATACCCGGCGCTTGCAGCTGTTCTTGGGCAACCCATCTCTCGTCCCCAGTCTCCTTACGCAGCATTTTGGCTCTATTTTGTAAAAATACCCCACCGCGAGTTTCCTTAAAGCAAAGGAGTACAACGACCAACAGAGGAATATTCGACAGACCTTGGATTGCTTCTGACCAACGCCAGCCGATCCCTTGGTCAGAGAAGCCTGCATAAATAGGCGCCGCCATGGTACCGAAAATGGCAATGTGGGAAAAAAGTGCCATTGGAACAGCTCTGTGGTCGGGGATAAACATGTCGTCAAAAGTGCCACCAACTAAAATGGTTCCAATACTACCAAAGCCGCCTTGCAGAGTTCTCATCACTAAAATAGTTGCCATATTTCTGCCCAATGCCAATCCAATGAAACAAAGACAAAACCCAATAAAACCAGCAGTATAAACAATCTTTCTGCCAACTAATTCACAGAATGGTGCGAAGAATAGTGGGATAACACCTGACGTTTGATTAAACACAAACAGACCTAGTTGCCCAATTTCCGTGGTTCTGTCGAATTCCAAGCACATACGAGAGATGGTGGAATTGTAAACTGTGTTACCCAACCCAATCATTAGTGTCATCAAATTTAGAATCCAAGTGTAAAACCATTTGCGCTTTGAGTTCCAATTAAAAGGGTTTTCCTTATCACCGGGAGCATATGTTAGCATAACCCACTCTTTGCCATCTTTCTCCACAGATTCTGTGTACGTCAGTGGCACATCTGCTTCTACTTTCACTAAGGGACGTTCGAGAGCTTCTGGAGACGATTCGTCCATCATATGGTCTTGCAAATATTTGCCACCACATATTCTACCCAATTTTTTCTGTGGCGGTGACTGTTTCCAGTCTTTATCGGCTGTGCTATCAATTTTGGCCATATCCAATAGTAGTAGTGAATTCACTGTTTACGGTGGGACCTACCACACCAAGGAAAAACTTTCGGATTAATGTGATATATCTTTCATTTTTATGCTATTTGAATTTACCCCTTGTACTGAACCAGGTAGTTTTCTTAAGAGAAGTGCCATATTAAACTCCCCACACCCCCACCCCCACAATAAAAGACAAAACGTTATGACGCATTTTCCTGCAGTGTTCTTTGCCGAATATGTGGTGCGCACAGTTGCTAGCTTAGTTTTCTTGACTGAGGCTTTTTCGCGAACAGATTTCTCACTGTCCTTACCACGGAAAAAAGGAGAAACTATTTTCCGGGGTGGATTTATTTTCAAGTAATCAGATTCGGCAAAAAAAAAAAAAAAAATTTGCTATGGTGCATTAACCAGTATTACCACGGATCGCAGTGTTTGTTGGTTACACGATTAGTTAGTGCACGTAACTTCTAGTGATAAATTATGGGGGTACCAAGTAATTCATTCAAACTTCTAAGGAGGTGGAGCAGTAAATTAATTTGTGACGACAAGGCACGACAGAGAAAAGAAGCAAAAGAAACGATTACTGTTACTAACTTGAGAAATATGGCATGCTTAATATACTCGGACAAAATTGTTGAAGTGCTTCTTGATGTGGATGCTGTTATTTTACAAGGCTACTAAAATATATTGCTCAACTCCAAGGAATACAGTGCAAATTTCTGATTTCAATATTGTTTGAAGAGCAACAATATCACCATAGCTTCAGAAAGGCTGGCTTAAATTTTCTCAATTCATTAAAGCGTATGTCAGCATTTTGGAATCTGCAATGAACTCATAAATAGCACTTTCGTGTGCAGGATCAATATCAAATCTTTTCTCAGAGTTTGTCTGTCTTCAGAGTACGGCGCATGTTGGCGAAGTGATCGAAGAATTGTGGAGGCCACTCACTGCTTACTTCCAAGCTAAAACTCAAAGAGATTGCCTGATAATGTATTACCAGCACAATTAAAAGGCTCGGAACTACTCATACACACTTCCCACCTGGCAGCAAATATATTGATACAAAGATGAATAGAAACGGAGAGTCTGGTATGCCTAAAAGATAAGATAAATATTCGGAGCAATTATTTCATTCCACAAAGAAAAACCGCTTGGTACATGTAAAATTGTCGTGGTCCGAGGTTGCGAGTGAAAGTGCCAATCCTTTTGTACCAATAAAATAATGCAATACTGGACAGAAGAGATTGAAGGGCCCGAATTCATGATTTTACAAGACGGCAAAGATCCTTTGGGAATCGTTGCTGCTGTTGGTTATGCATATGCACCGACTTTTTGCAAAAGGTGAAGTTGAAGCGCATAGAATTATGTTGCGGCTGCCACGTTGAATGATCATTTTGGCAGAGGCTGCTAATCTAAAGATCTCCATCGTCGTGCCCAAGGTTTAGTGCAAGTATGTTTCGTTTTTGCTTACACTATAGGCAATACGTTCTGTAAACATTACTGGATGTTAGAAGTGGCAAGAATTTGAATGTTGTCGCAGTGGAGAAAGTTCTTTATTAGGCTACGACAGCATTACGTATCTTATGGTAGAAATGATAATGATATCTTTGAAGTGAGGGATGTTAACCTGCTGCAACTGGGTTTCGTCCTCGCGCACATGCAAGAGGAGCAAAATGCTTTGAGAGTTTGTATCTCGCAACTTGCAGGTGATTCTTTTGGGGACATGGTAGCGAGCTAAAGGACATTGCTGGTTAAAATGTCAGCACGAAGAGTCTAAAGCTCGACCGTGCGAAAAAAATACATTGCCTAAGCTCGAGGCGTGGAACTGCGAGAGAGTGGCAATTTATAATAGGAAAAATATTGCAATATTTCCTTAATAATAAGTAATTTCCTCCGAGTCATATGGGTAGCATGAACATGCCGTATGCAGCTCTGACTGGTATTCGATTCTAGCAGTACCGACAGCTTTAAGGGGTGGAATCGAAATAGTAGCATTTTTTGACACTTGCTACATTTATTGCATTGTAGGAGTTCATCTATGAAGAATACCCTTGCGCAAGAGGTGCTTTATCTTTACTGGCTTCAAATGGGATGCTGCGTGAGCAAAGACAACGGATACTGCTACTCAAAGGAAAGCACAACTATTTAAGTATTAAAGCTACCGAGAGATTCATGATGTTTTGACGAATCAACTTACAGAAGTGAAGAAAACAATGGAAGCTGCGGCAGTAACAGCGGTATGTCACAAACGCCTCGCGGCTGATAGGGTCCCAATGATGAAAAGGTCGGGGTAAATAAGTCTTCATTACTAAGCAATACAGTAATCATCGTTGCGTATAGAGTTGACATCTCTTTAAAGAGCTTGTTTCCTGGGAATGGCTGGTTTTCACTATACGGAAGTGGCCTTTCCAATTGAATGTATTACCCGGCGGATCCTAGAGAGAAAAAAGACGTAAAATGCAGATCTGACTGAATTCACAGATCTTGGGTGACCACCAGAATCTAGTATATGTTGCTACTACTTTATTCGTTATTATGTGCTCTTAGGTTCGCCATGTTGATTACTGGTAAATTTATTCCCGATATGACAAAGGCGCACCTAGAAGTCTCGCATGAACCCGGCGTTTCTTATTGGGTTCTTTCTATTCGTTTGGCCTTAGCAACAGGTTAATGTTTCACACGGAGCACTGTCTGTTTATATCATTCAATAATGGTGCACAGTGGCGTATTGTCGATACAATTGGGGCCGACGCATACTCTGTCATGCTTGATCAATTCCACACGGAGAGAGCGTTTGTAACGTGCATTTCCGGAGGGTTCGCTGTCACGGAAGATGCAGGGAAAAGCTGGAGACATATTCCTTTGCCCGAAAAGATGAGCGATGGTAGACAGTGCTCCATTGAAACCCACCCCTCTCGTAAAAATCTTCTTCTATTGCATTGTACTGTTCTACATGGTGATTTCAAGCTCGGTTTCTATTCGAACAAAAGGACCGATACACCATCTTTTATGGAAGTGATTGCTTACGCATCTGATGACGGTGGAGCGAGCTTTAAACGTCTTGCAACTCCAGTTGACGAATGTAACGCTACTTCTGACTTGGAATTCTGCGGTGTTAAATGCAGATTCATGAATTTCTCCGAAGAGCCTATTGCGAATAGTGATGACATATTCTGTAATCTCGAAATAACAAGGCTTACGGATACCCATGGGTGGTCCACATTTCCGTACGCTATTGACATAGGACGGAAAACTTTTAAGAAGATGAACCCTTCGGAGCCGGTATTATCTACGATGAACATTCCCTTTTACGTAGCAGATTGTGGTAGGAACCTAAAGGTCTTTGATGAGTTCCAGCAACTAATCGTAGAAAAAATATGGAATTTGTCTTCAGGCGCTTTGGTTCTAACTTCTGATGGTGTTGGCATTGAAAATACGTCGAAAAGCCTATGGATTTGGACGAGCGGTTCCTTTAAGCCTGTACAGCTGCCTAAGGATGTGAGCTTTTCGCCAAATAGAATGCAAGATTTACTTGAAGTTGATCCAAAAAGGATATTGATATATGCTGATGTACAAGGAGATGGAGAGGATCGAAATTCTGAATGCGTCCTCATCTCGGATACTTCTTTCTTGCAATTTTCTTTCTTCAATATTACTCTACCTCGACCAGCTCAAAAAATGAGGCTTTATAAGATGGAAAACGTCAGAGGAACTCTGTGGGGCGAGTTTACCTTTCAAGAGGTCGTCAATGAAGGCTATGTAGGGGATTCTGACAGATCATACTTTGATGAGGAAGCCAGTTGGTTTAACCAATTCATGAAAATCTTGCATTTGATTATACTTAAAAAACCATCTCCTCGTCGTAAAGATGCCCGGCGATATGTTGAATACAGGAATTATGAAATGACAAGATTAAGCTTCGATAATGGGAAGAGTTGGTCCAACTTGAGGGTTGCGGATCCTTCAGGGATGCATAGGCATCTGTTCAAATGTAATATTGAAGATGTAGATCACTGCTCTTTACATGGTAGTGGTTCTCTATATTCGTCCTCAAGGAATGAGCCAACTGCTGGTGTACTAATTAGGACGGGAAATGTGGGGAGGTATGCCTCAGCACTTGACCACGAGGATGATACGACATTCATTTCACGAGACGGTGGACGATCTTGGGAGATTCTTTTTGAATATCGGGTGGATACTGCGTTCCTGGACTTTGGAAACATAATTGTTGCTATCCCTAGCGGAGATGATTGCTTGCGCACTAAGTTCCTTTTTTCTTTGGACCAAGGAATAAGCTGGGAAGAGTATAAGTTTGATGAACCTATCTGTGTTAGGGATATGAGACTCCATAGCTGGGGTCTTAACCTTCTCATAGGATTGGGTTCGTCCGAGGAAGGGCTGAGAGAGTACATCTTTTACTCGGTGAGTTTTCCCGAGGCATATGAAGGTAGGGCATGCGATAATAATGATTGGCAAAATTGGTATTTGGCTGGTGACAAGTGCATTGATAATTTCAAGTCTAGTTTCAAGAGAAAGAAACTAGATGCACGATGCCTGATGCGAAATACATTTATAGACTTACTGCTAGACAAAGAAAGTTGCTTCTTTGAGAATTTCACAGAGAAATCTTGGGATTTACTATACAGTGCATTTTATTGGTTTTTTGATTTTTTTGGGGCTAGGTCATATTCATGGGAATCATGATATATCAGCGCAATCGTTTTATTCATGAGAGGTATTTGGATTTATGCTACTTTCTCGAGAAAGAAATTCAGATATATTGAGATACATGAAGGAGCGAGTATTGGTTCCGCTGCTAGTTTGTTAGGTCAGAACATAGTCGCAAGATAACCCGGCCGGGTGTTGTAATTCGAAGAATACATTATATGATAACATGGACATTGCAACCAACGCACGTGGAATTTCTTGACGTTAATCCAACAACCGCTTATCTGAGCTTTACATCGAACTATCACGTCCACGGCATTGTAGAATGGCATGTTTTACTATTTTCTAAATGCTACCATACAGGGCAAATACATTAACGTGAACTAGGGATTGTATACTGGCCAAAAGTTTTCTCGGCTGCTTCTTCTCTTCATTGAAAGCTTTGTTGTTGTCAATATTTTGCAACTGCCTGTTTCTCCCAATATCAAAAGAAACATAGAGATGGCTGGATTTTTCTCTTTCAACAGTAGCTCAATGTCGCATCGTTTAACGCATATTTGAGCCGATGAACAATCAGTTTTTGAAATGTTTTGATGGCCTCCCAGAATGCCCCCAAATATTTGCCTAGCCTCAAACCATTACTATACTAGTTATCCTTTGTTGTTGTTGCGTGATTGCCTATTTTCTCTAAAAATCGATTGTGTAAAGTACGTCATGAGCATGAAATCCATCAATTTCGGAGACTCCAAAAAAAACCCTTGAATTTGAACTTTGAAACGTTGTAGTCCAAGGAGAACTAATTCCAGATTTTCCAAGTGTGTAATTCCCCCATGTCTGACCCCTATCGCGTGAGATGTAAATTTCAGAAGATGATATAGTCATATGACTGCAAACAGAGTAGGATTCTTCTTCATTCTCCAACTCCTTCGATGGTAACGCCACAAGAACATCTTCAGACGAGCTACACAGGGATTTTATTGGAAAGTCAAAAAGAACCTCCCATGTAACGCCGCCATCCTTCGACATAAAGGTCTGGCTGCGGCGGCGTTCCCAGAAGCAACCTGATGTTTTATTGCTACCAACGAAGCCGGTTACGACAAGCCCTATCGAAGACTCATAAATGGGAATCTCATAATCACTGTCAATTTGTAGCGAACAGTCATCGGTGTTTCTAACGTCGCATCCAAACAAATGGGAATAGTTGTTCAACCGATCTACTACTCTCAAATTCGACCAGGTAGTTCCCTGATCAAAACTCACTTTGCTTTTGGATATTTGAAGATTGTCTGAATCGAGGCGGAAGAAGAAGTCACCCCATAAAGTACCATTATGTGATTTCGAATTTTGGATAAATGCTCGAGCTAGAGCATCATCCGGAAATGGGTTATACGATGTAAGGTTTGCCCCAAGCGCATCCAAAGTCAATAGCGCGGATTGCGTATCCCTATGCAAACTAGTTTGCAACTCGAGAAGTGTGCGTCCCAAAACCTTCGCATCAGTTACTCCGATGAATTGGAAATTGTCAAATTCTTCAGGTAGCATAGCCTTCTGGAAATCGCCACCGTCATTGGAAATCCATACTTCGTTATTCGATCTCTCCGTATCCTCCGTAGTGATCAAAATGCAAGCAGGTAAAATGTACATTTCAAGCACAGAATAATCTTTTAATTTCTCAACTGCATGCGTAGTCCTGCCCATGTCTGCCGTGTAAAATAAAATCCTCTGGTCCGTCGAAGCATTGCCCTCGGTCATGTTCGTCAAACCTATCTCAATCGAATTTTCCTCAGTCATGTCTTCTGCTATCGAATAGATACAGTATGCAGATTCTTTGGCAAAATTTGAATCTTTTGAAGATGCAGCAAAATCACAGTAAACTGAAGATTCTAATGAAGAGAGTATTTCTTTTGGAGGAAGGATAGTACTAAAGTTTCTACCCCCGTCGCGGGAAATATAAGCGGCTTCGCGGAAGTTTCTAGAGTTTCTCATGCCGCAATTCAGCAGCAAGTAATTCTTTTCAAAAGGATGAGTAGAAAAGGAACACCACCATACGTCGTCGGGCAAATTTAACAAAATTTTTCTCCAGGTTTGTCCCCTGTTTTCGGTGAGATACATATTAAAGCCATCGTTATTGTGTTTGTAACTTCTTGGTTGACCATATGCAATTGCCCTTTCTTCATGAAATTTGTCAATCACAATTGAGTCAATGTGTTCCTGGATTTCATCCACAATACTCCATTTATCCCCGTTGTCAAACGAAATATGCACCTTACCTCTACGGAGTAGTAAAATTGTCTGAGAATTCTGAAAATGGGTCAATTCGGAATCCCAGGAGTGCAGCTGACTCCCCTTCCAAAATACTGTCTTGTTTATTTTGAAATCAGGCATCTCATCCTTTCGTTTCCCGGAGAACACATTGTGGGTTAGACTGCGGTCGAAACTTTCCTGATTTGAGTCCATTGGTTGAGGAACAAATTCCTTGGCCTTCGTCAGGGTCAATGCCACCTCACAGAGCCACAAGAACAGGCCTAACAACATTTGTCCAGTTCAAATCTCGAACAGTCTCTACCTTGTATCGTGAAAAGCTTGATTCCTGGAACGTGATTGTTGTGAGCAGCAATCCCCTCTGTTTTTATAATAGTTTTATCAGTTGTCTCAATGCGGGTATATCTAAATCTTGTATATTGCTTTTCGCTAAGTTGCGATGGAAACATTACTTTTTCGCATGATAGGGGAATCTCACATACTTTTGGCAGTTGCTATTCTGCTTACGAAGTGGTTTTGCCAAGAAATTTTTTTCTTAATGACGCATGACTTGTGCCTCGTTCAAAGTCATGCAAAGCTGTGGTTGCTCTATCTCTTCTATGAAGGATTCTTTTTTTAAAGGGTTAAAGAGATCTAAACGACATGAAAATGCACTACGTAGTGCTATGAAGATTCTCAGGAAAACAAGTACCATTTTTGCATAGAAGGAATAATGCCAAATGGCTCTCGGGTCGTCTTGTCAATATATCTATGTCTCACCCGCTTTTCAAAGAACTCAAGATTGTCATGAGTCAGCTGCGTAATACTGCTCATTATAGAGCATTATAATGACTCAAACTACTGTTGTTTTCTCTCTTGCTGTGTGTAAGTGAGAAGCAAGTGTTGGGAGCACTATAAGCATCATGGAGCGGAGCGCGGCTTGTATTTACTACCTTCCTACGTGCAGTGCGTAGTTAGTTGGGGCCATCGCGTTTACGAGAGAAGTACGCGTCTACAGCATACTGTGTGAGATCATTGTTGACTTCTTAGGTTGTTTAACATGCCATGTCATTGGATCCCCCATAAGGCGTCAAACATCGATTTTGCAGTTCTTTATTGGTGGACCTGGGATGCATATTGGTACGTGGCAAACGGGAGCGAGTAAAATCGACTATTTGAAGGGTTTTGAAAATATTCGAAGCGAATTTTATGGAGTCTGGAAAGATCAGTGGCACAGGAATGAAAAAGAAATAAGCAAATAGAAAACCTTGACTCAATCGAGAGGTAATGTTATATTGGAATGTAGCTAATAAAATCCTTATCTGCAACAGCGCATCTTATTGTATTGACTAGAATGTTGTTCAGAGAAACTTCAGGATAAATCCAAACCGGGGAAAATAGCCTAAATTATTTAATCGAACTGAAAATACCCTGTCGTACTTTAGTTGAATCATTTACAAGATACTTTATTAACAACATGCAACAGCAATTATGTAACTATATACGATATTAGAAAACAGGCAGCCGCCGCATCTGCCTGTTTTCTGCCTATCTTTAGAGAAGATGTATACCACCCCAATTCTGCTTTGTTTCAATAATTTCTGTCATTCTGTTTGCAGCACTTCATAATCATACCAAAACTGCGATTGACCCATGTAGCATGAGAAACAACAGCACCACGAACCGATCTTTTTCGCTAAAACCAACAGCCAAGACTAGCAATAGACCCCTTCGAGTAGCTGACTACGCAAACGTTTAATTTTACTTGTTCTCGCTTAACGACTGCGAAAAGTTCAGTTCCAAAACGATACTCGTGTCCCTCTTCGTCCTGCCTGTAGCTCGTTCCCTCTTCAAAAGTGCTACGGCTACGTTTGAACCGCAAGTATCTCCTTGAATAGTATCGCACAATACAGATTGTTCGAGTTTGTGCTCGATCCATGTTTTACCTTGATTATAAGAAAAGAAGATTTTTGTAATGTTGAAATCATGAAATCCCTCCAGCTGCTGAGGTATGGCCACAATTATATTGCCGACCTCCGCAAACACGGGATAGACTGGAAACGTGAAAGCTAGTTCCCAACTGGCACCGGCGTCTCTTGACACGAAAGACATGCAGTGATTGTCATTAAAGCCTAATTTACTGTGCGATATAGCTCCTTTGGCCATGAACACTTTCGCCATTGAGTTATTCCTCGCAGAATGGGTGTAATGAAAGATTTGCAGAGAGCAGTTTTCCAAGTCTTTGATATCGTATTTGGACAAATACCGGCGTATATCTGGGTGATCCAATAGTTTCAGTTTAGACCAACTGTTTCCATTATCCAAGCTTACCAAATTCATGTATTTGTTAAAAAAAGTTCTAGTGGAGGTCACGTTGTCGTGTATAGCCATGGATACACACGATTGGGCTCCATCTTGCGGGACGACACCAAAAAATTTTTCCCAGTAACGTTCCTTTACAATTGCCAAATTTCTCAAAGGAGAACTTGGGGTGAAACCTCACAAAGACTTCACCTTTCGGAGATTTCCAAATACCATCAGGTCTTAAAAGGATTGGGTCAAGCTGAGAAAGCTGGAAATTAAAAGAATCCCAGATAAGTACCTGTGCGAATTTTCCTTGACCACCATCTTCTACTGTGTAAAATGGCAATAGGATCCTTCCAAGGTCATCCTCGAGAGCCCGACCAAAGGATGGATATTCTATCTCTTGAGGCAGAATTGCTTGTTTGAAGGGCCCACCCGTAGAAAACCAAAGTTTTTCAATTTGGTGATCATCAATATTTTCATGTGCAGTGACTAGAGCAGCGCCAGGAAGTATTTCTAAATCCAATCCAGGAAGGTCCCCCAATTCTTCGACAAGTCTCGTTGTTTTACCAAAATCTAATGAATAAAACAGTACTCGTTTATCCGTCGTTTTGAAGCCCTTTTCGTCAATTGCACTTATAGAGTGGACACCGTACATCAATTCCTTTGGTAGGGTGGAACGCAGCGAGGAGACGGCAAACCAACACTCAGTTCCATATGAAACGATATTTGGCGTCACATCGAATTCTTTCACGGGTGCAAGAACACGTTCGAAATTCTTTCCAAAATCATTAGATATGTATGAGATTTGCTCAGTTTTACTACCACTCATCCGATCGGTTTCATAATCACCGTATTCAATGTCACATTTAAGAAGAAGATAGTTTCTTGCAAACGGATGCGTTTCAATTGTATTAAATGACCCTTCAACCTCCGAGGGTTTTTGAATTTTCATCCAATCTCTGCCTTGGTTCTCTGTAACATACAACCCACGAACTACATCTTCAGCGAAAGCTCTATTTCTTCCATAAAACTTGTCGAGAAATATCATTTCAAACTTTTCTTCAACCTCTAGCATGGTCTGCCATTTCTTGCCGTTATCAAAGGATGCCCTTATTACTGTTTCCTGACAGCCCACAATGGTTTCTGAATCTTCGAAGATGATGCGTTCCCATGGGCGGTAAGCATATTTTTCGTTTGACCTTGCCAAAACTTCTTGTGTGATCTTAGGGATAACTTCCATTAGCAAACACACCGCTAGTAGTTTGCATCGCTTCGCTATAGATGTTCCTATACTTCTGTTGCTAACACTTTATACCTCCTTATGACTCACAACAATGAAGACAAATATGATACAAATCATGTGAACTCCGTGTGTTATGACAAGTATGTTATATTCTATTCTAGTTTCAAGTGGTACTGAGTGTGTCTCCGGAATGGACGGCAGATTTCTTGTGGAGATCTACTGGATCTAACAAAATAAGATCCTCTTCAACCCTTGGATCGTGAAAAAATCTGTATGATCACAAGGAGCATCATGATTGGATGAGAACACATGCTGGAATTAACAGGATCTCAGTGCCTTCGCAACTATATTTCTATTTGAGGAAAGTTTCGAAGGTTGGCAATCATCCATGTAGAGCATTTATGAAGTTAAAGATTAGCAAAGCTAAACCACGAAGATCTCTAAATAATTAAAAAAAATAATGAGCCCAAGTAAGTAAATCATGTATTCAAAGCATTTATCGATTTATTTTCTATTGACACGTTTCTTCGTTGTGATTTTTAAAGCCTTATGCTTTTCATACAGTCGATCAAATAATTATGATGTTCGTTTTTTGTCTTCGAATCTCTGAGATATGGTGATATAACTGTAGGGGTAGGTGATAAATGCCTTTACTAAACGGCGTTTATACGTGAAATGGAAAGAAACTTCATCGGAGCGCTGTGTTAAGTGAACGTTTCATTGTTGCCAAAAGAATTATGTCCTAAAAAAGCTGCGTAGACAATATAACAGAATTGACTGCTACTCCGCGAAATCAAATATTCTCCAAGGTCACCTTAATGAGAAGTGCATGCGTATATTTTGCTCTCTGAAATTCTGCCGTTAACCCCACCAGAATTTAGTCTCAAAAAATCAAAAAAAAGAAAAAAATAATAATAACAAACAGGTACTGCGGACCTATAGCCATCTCCGCACTCTATTACGCATCCAGTGATTCTATCAGTGGTGTATAACGAGAATACAGCTGGGTTGGCCACGTATAGAGCAGGCACCGCCGAAAAGCTCATGTAGCTCCTGGCACATTTCGTCCCTATTGCTTATTGGATTGCGCGGAGTCTCAGTAATATCAATGAGTTCTCCAATGGGCAAGGTATTTCCATTTACTGGAAACACCTCGATTTAATAAATGGTTTTCAATAATCCTGATAGCAAGAAACGTGCAGCTAATATATGAATGTTTTCATCGTAATCTAATGTACATAGGTTAACTTACTAACTCCCACTCTCAAAGCCTAGTTTCCAATGTGACAACCTACCATATAGAGCGGGGCAAAATAGAAATGCATTCCTACATCATTTTTTTGATATTGAGATTTTTAAGCCGACGACTCTTTCCATGCATAAAAGTATCCCAACTTTTTTTTTTTCTTTTTGATTACGTAAGTTATATATGCGAAATTTGTTAGAAACAAGGAAAAGAGAAGATAAAGTACGAAGCGAAGAGCATTCCAACGGTAAAGGAGGGCTAATAAACAAAATATGCAAGACGCTAATGTCTTTGGCATGAAAGAGGCATGCGAGTGGACAACATTGGACAAAACAGCAAGGGATAGCAGAGAAAATCTTGGAAAGTCTGCTCAAAAAAGTACGAACGTTGGTAGTTGGAAAACTGTTAAAAATTTATCGCTCTCAAACTTAGCTTTGCCATTGACTATAATTTTAACCATCGTCATTGGTGTAATCATATCCGTCTATGTTCCGTCTTCGCGCAGTGTGTTTAATCCAGAAGAACATGCAAATTTCGTAGGTGTTTCTGCATATCTGGCCGTAGGAATGATTATTATGATGATTCCTCCAATATGTAAAGTTCCTTGGGAAACAATCCACAAGTATATGGTTTTACCTTATATCAACAAACAACTTCTCATCTCGTTTATACTAAATTGGATATGTGGTCCCTTGCTGATGACAGCATTGGCATGGATGACGTTGTTCAAATTTAAGGAATACCGTGAGGGAATAATTATGATAGGGATAGCGAGATGCATAGCTATGGTACTTATATGGAATCAAATCGCTGAGGGCGATAATGATCTATGTGTTATTCTAGTAATTGTGAATTCATTTTTTCAAATACTCCTTTACGCTCCTCTGCAAGTACTTTATTGCTACGTTATATCACATGAGAATCCGATTGTTTCTAATTCCGAGATGTATAAGGAAGTTGCAAAATCAGTGGGTGTATTTCTTGGTATTCCTTTGGGAATAGGTATGTTGTTTCGTTTGTTTTTTATCTATGTTGCGGGAAAGGATAAATACGAGCGGCACATTTTGAAATTCGTCTCTCCTTGGGCAATGATAGGTTTTCATTACACAATACTCGTTATTTTCATCAGCAGAGGCCATGATTTTATACATCAAATCGGTCAAGCGATATTATGTTTTGTTCCCCTGATTCTTTATTTTTTGATGACCTGGTCCTTAACATTTGGATTAATGAGATTCTTATCCAAAAGATCATCCGATGAAAAAGAATGCTTGTGTGAAGAATCGCTTATCAAAAAAGCTTGGGGTACAAAAACTTGTAATGCCAGCTATCGAACTACAATGACACAATGTTTCACCATGGCGTCAAACAACTTTGAATTGTCTTTGGCAGTTGCAATCGCTATATATGGAAACGACAGCAAGCAGGCAATTGCAGCAACCTTTGGACCATTTCTGGAAGTACCGGTTTTACTAGTGCTAGCTATTTTAGCTAAGAGTCTCAAGTTTCGTTTTGCATGGAGGAATGAGGATAACATACAGAGGTTAAACAATTAGCAGATTCGAATATGACATTGGAAAATGCGGTAAAAAAATGCAGTGTGGTATTCCTAGAGTCAGAGTCACTACGCTGCGCAAGGAGTACGAAAAGTAGTGCCGTGCTACTGAAGTAAAGAACATTAAAATCGTTTATTGAGCTTACAATTTCAAGTTGACATGTATTCAATTAACATTAGACAAGTTTCTATAGTACTATAATTCAGACCAGGGAGGTCTTATTAACCATTGTCTTGCAACTTAAGATCTCATCATAGGATTTTTCCCAATAAAAATATTCATTCAATGTTATCATTTTTCATTTGAAAGCTTCTGCCAAATAGTAACAACTGTAATTGCATGACAAACTCCAAGCGCCAAAAAAATATAATTTAAACCAAACATTTCTGCTTGGGACTTACTCAAAGTGATTAGCCATCACAATACTACCCGGAATAACTACAAATGTACAAAAATATTAAGGAATGTAATCAATACCCCATGTCAAATTAAGTTGGAAACTCATGATACCATCGAATATGTTCAAATGATGAGACTTGTAACAGCAAACCCATAAAAAATCTCGACGTAAATAAATCATCCCCCGTGTAAAAAAAATGAGAAAACTTTCGTATTCGTTGAAAATTTGAGTTCATGATATGAATATTATCAGACATCATCAGTATACTGCTAATTGTTTCATTGAGAAAACAAATTAATATTTTTAAACTTTTTCGATTTTACGCAAATGATTTATAGCTACTATTGTAATGAATGTTTAACTACCTAGCCTAAAATATTGTATCAGTAGCTAACGGAGCAGCCGTCAATTTCTTATGAAGCACTTTTTTTTTCATTGTTTAGAAAACAATTATGAAGACAACCTACCTTAATGTCATTGATGCTTTGGAATGAACTCTCTTTGAATAATTACTGGAATATTAGACATGTTCGTTCGAGGCTGTACGTCGCCCTGCGATTATCGAAGAACGTGTCACTTTTTTTTTCATTAATAATGCGAAATGCAAACGACAGACGTGTAAGGAAGACATTATTTTGCATACACATTTTATACCACAAATACGTTACATAAATATTTATCCTGTGGTATTATAGAAAATTTTTCTATAGCTAAACATCACAATATCACTCCAAAGTTCTAGTCATGATTTACAAGTCACATGACCATCTAGCTACCTTAGTTGAAAGTCAAAAAAAGGAAACTGAACCTGCTGTTCGAGAGTTCTACATCTATCAAGTTACAGAGATTTTGTCGCAAAACTTTATTACATTTGTGGGTCGCATACCAAAGCCTTCCTACCCAATGGCCAAAAGTGTATCCTTACTTCAGTATGTTTTTTCTTTTGTTATTCCCAGCATATTTGCAAATTATCCAGCCCAATGGAGAGATTTCTGGCGCAATCGGGGGATTCTAGGGCAAACATCCACTAAATGGTAAGATTTTTCGTGCATTTTCTTTAACCAGCATTGGAAATAGGGAACGAAAAAATGTTGATTTTTTTTTGCAATCGTCTGTTGATCGGATTAATTGTAATGACAAATGATAAATGTCAGCTGTTTCTAGAAACAAGACCTAGAGGTGTAGCTCATCTTTCTACCTTTTTGGAGCACTTCCCGTATGTTGCCAATGACGCGGGGAATGGCTTAAATAATAATGTTCATAAGGCTAATTATATAACATAGAGGTAGAAAACATATAAAAGAGCTCTTGTAAAGTCAATACTTTCATGTGCTACTACAGAATTTTGATTAAAGCTCTTATCCTGTTTTTTTAGAGTTTTCATTCCTTTTTGCAATTTATAGGATATTGTGACACAAAATGACAATGGAGTTTTTTTACGCAAATCGTGCAGGTTTTCAGAAGTTAGTGCAAAGTAAAGAATGTCAGTTAAAAAGTGTGCTGCCCTTCTCTGATGTGAGATTTGAAAAGAACTACATATGAACATGTGGTGCTATAATAGGGAAGTTGAATTTTTGAAAACGATCAGCCATAATATAAGAAACAGGCACACTTCTTAATGTTTGAATCTGAGCAATATGAACTATTTAGATTGCAGACTTGTGAATTGATGTTTGCCTTACCTATCTATTGCTTTTATGGTGCGAGTGCGAGACTCGAAATTTTTGACGCTTTGGTTTCTCATGCACTAATTTTCGCGCGGAGTTGAAAACCGTCCGGGGAGGAAACAGTTGTGGATGAAAAATATATAATGGGAGGTAACACAAACACAATCTGTCACTTACAGCAATTGAGATGCATTTAATTAGCATTACGGATAATTACCATGAGTGACCAGAAAACAAAGGACCTAGAGAACTGCGCTGAAATATACGACGAAGAAGAAATACCATTGTTGGAAGACAGACGTGCGGGAAACTTGATATATTTCATTTCGTGGTATTTTTTTAGAGGAAAGTGGCTATGGAACATCTTTCTTCCTTTTTGCTGGGTGATTGTTGCTTTTTTTATGTGCTTGTCGTACTTAAGTTTGCGCGATATATATTATTATCGGTTAGATGATACAAAAACGTCAGAACTATTTCCTCCCTTATGGCTGGCCATCCATTACTTCCTAGCCTTTGTTATATTATTTGTGGGCTTCATAGGGGAAAGGAAAAACCTTATACTCGAGGAAAAAACACTTCAAAAACTATTAGAAGAAGTTTCTGAAACAGACCTGATGGGGGATCCAGTGGCTTGGAGGAGGATTGCATTTAATGTCAATCAGTGTTTTGTCAGGAAAAAATACAACAGTTCTATTTTTTATGGCGGAGAACAATGTAGGTGTTATTTTGTGAAAGAAGTTGTGATACCAATAGATTCTGGATCCTGCGCTATCAGAACCTGTTACAATGACGATATATACACGGATTTCTGCAAAAATGCATCGAAGAAGAAATTAGCACAGAAGGCAGTCGCAAATTACAACAAGAGCATTGAAAATTATGACGACTTATCGTATATGGATGGAAAATTTGAATGTGATAAGGTTTTTGAAAAGTTTCATATTATTTCCATGGCCTCAATCCTTCTCTTGTTTTCAATAGAAATCGCGTTCTCCGCTATTATGTCCCTAGCAATGGTTGCTTTGGTAATTTATCATGCTATTTTTAATTGATGCAATGATTAGGATATTTCGAGAGAGATGAGTAGTAAATTAAGCCCAGTCGAAAACATCTGTAAGATTGAAATTTTTGATGACTAGGACACGAATACAACATTTCAACATCTGTATCAATTCGTGGAAAAGAGCGAGATTAAAATGAAATGTGAGAACAAGAACGGCTGCGTAGATGATGTTGAAGAGCTATGGAGGGACTTGGTCGGATAGAAAATAGAGGATAGGAAATATGAAGATGCAATGCAGACCAAATTAAGGTAGAATAAGACCAGTGCCCCACTTTATCGTCTGCTAGGAATCTTTTCACGAATGCATCTGTTTATATTGTCCTTTGGTCATCGCAAATCTGCTTTATTCTGTGGATGTACAATATGCGTGAGCTATAGAAGGACGTCTTGACGTATAATCAAGAAAGTTCTACAAAGACTTGAAATGCATCAGTTGAGTGTATTTTTACAGTGCAACTTCATGAGGTATACGTGTAAATAACAGAAAACATTTTCTTCAAGTAATTGTTGTAATACATTCGTTGTCTTTTTATTTTCCGGGGAATAGAAAGAGGGAAAAGGATTTATGTTTTTCATCGGAAGTGAAGCATTGGGGAAAGCTGTGAGAAAATATCAACTTGAACGGTCCTGTAAATAAACAAAAGCTTAGAGCAGAGGTGAATGAGAGTTGCAAGAGGGCTGGTGAGAGTTAATTAGGGCTAAAGCGAATTATTTCAGTAGATGGCAGGTGCGGATGTATTGAAAGGAAGTGAAGATGTTGGATAAACGTTAATCGTATATGGAATTGGATCAGAAAATATGAGTGGCTAGGTAAAAGTGAAGGAAGAGTAGATGAATAATATCAATTTGTGTTGGAAGGATGATATTGTGAATTGGATAGATATAAATAATATTTCAGTAATAATAAAATAGGAATATTGGTTAAGGAATTGTTGAAATAGGTCGAATGAGTATGGATATTAAATTAAGGAGTTATTTGATCTGTATGATGTTTCAATTCTGAAAGGGTAGAAGGTGGAAGAGAGTTAAGAAGTATGGTAGTATTGTAGAATAGTATTCAAGGTGTTGGTAATACATGCTTAGGTTTATGTTGGCCTGAATGAATAGTATTGTTTCTAGATGCATATATGTACCGATGTATATTATGTTATAGTAATATTGGTCACTGGTGATGGGTATGAGATGGTAATGAGATGGATATATGAGTTGATGTTGCGATTAGGCGGGTAGTAGATGCTTGCAGTATGAAGAAGTAAGGAGTGGGTGATTCGTGTTAGTGTTAGAAAGGAAGGTAGGAATTGTTTGAAAATGCTCCCGATTGGGAAATGTAATTAAAAGAAGAGAGAGAGATGAGATGAAGCTAGCACAAAGGCCGGGTAATGTAAACAAGGTCGATTTTGGGGTGTGTGTTCATATACACTTCTTTAACATATCAAGTTCACTCTCAAAAATACCCGTAGTTACCTTGCATTTCAAGTTCATTCAGCTCATTCCGCACAACTGTTGCAACAACAAAAACTCCAGTAGACCAGCTAAAGTCCTCCTACAAACAAAGTAACTACTCTTCTCCCTACCGCGCCAATGGCTGGAGGGATGGTGGTGTTTGTTTTTTTCTTGACAGACAAGGTGTCACGCAAACCGAATTGGGTTAATGCTGGCACACTATGGAGATCTAATAACCAAGTACGCATTAGTAAATTAATGAAGCAAACTCGGTGTGTGGAACTGCTTGTTTAATGGTACACGTTTGGTGATGGATCTTGTGCAAGAGCATATTTATTTCTTTTAACCCTCTTTCTTTCATTCAGATAGTTATAGAGGAGATGAGGGTGAATCGACGTACGTTGCTATTGACAGATACCTATTCTACAAAACAATGAGGGATTGTATAAGATTGTTAATTCTGAACAAGTTGCAAAAAATGAAAGTAACTGCGAGGCAGAGTTTGGAAACTACGTAATTTCTTAGACATGAGCTCTGTTGCCAATGATCCAAGTGACTTGATCAGTTGTCAGTCAAAGATGATTTTTACAGCTGCAATAGGAACATACAGAGAGGAAAGGCACAAGGCAGGCAGCGATGTATCACGGTACGATATACTGAAGGTATCAGGTTTGTTGTGTTGTCTGAATGCTGAAGAGAAAAAAATGTATGAGGTATACTGGGCTGGAAGGGCAAGAGTAGGGAAAACAGCGACGATGGAGCTATTTTAAATTAGGTTGCGACAATAGTGGTAGTTGGTAATTGCAGTGGATCCTGTGTCCGTCTGGTATTGTAAGTGTTTTTTGGCATAAGGAGTAGCGGAACACGATAAGCATGGGAATTTCAATGTCGATGCAAATGATGGGTAATCAAAGAATTGGAGATGGAGGTGGGTTGCGATAGAGAATTGAATTAGGTGTTAGTTGTGTATTGCAATGAGGAGGGGTTACTTGGTGAAGACTATGCGTAGAGGCTAGATTAGCACAGAACATGCTGAGTGGATAAAGAAAGTAAGCAGGACAAAACATGATATGTGTTTTCACGGAGAGATGAGGGACAAGGGGAAGCAAATGGAGGCAGAGGTGGAAGCAGAAGTGGTTTCATTTGCTCAGTTTGACAAGTGATTTTAGAGAGCAGTACTCAGTTGATTCAGTAGGTTACACAGAGAGGAGAGTGTAGAGGTTCATTTATTGCAATTTTGGATGTATAGGTAGTAAGCAGGAGAGTGGGTATCTGATTGATTTGATTGACTTGGCTTGACTTTTTACTGTTTGAGTGAAAGGCAAGTAAAGTATGATAGGGCTTGAGAAGAGGCAGATAAGGGCTATTCAGGGCTGAAGGAGAGGTGAAGTAGGGCTGAAGAATTTTATTTTTTTGATTTTCTGTGGAAAGCCGGGTAATGATAGAGGGCTTGGGGGGGAGTGAGTGAGGGCTAGTTAGGGCAAGCTAGGGCAAGCCAGTGGTTAGCTAGGGCTGAGGTGGGGGAGATAGCTGATTGTTTTGAATATGTTTTTCAAAGCGGATGCGGGTGACAGAGAGCAGGGCTGGTGAAGGGACTAAGTGGGAGTGGGAGTAAAGAGTAGGGCAGAGAGTAGAGAGGTAGTAGGGAGTTAAGAGGTGGAGTGGGTGGTGGTTATTGTGGGAATCAGATTTGAAATATTGTTTGAAATATTACTTGACTTAATGGATAATGATGATAGTTGGTATGGGTATTTGAAGATGGTTTGAGTAGTGTGTTTTAAGTATATAGATGAGTGTATATTTAATTTTTTGTTGTTTTATTAGTATGGATTAGCTGATGGCGGGTAGGTGTGAGTACTTGATTGAGTATTTCATATGAGTTGAGGGAGGAATGAGGCTAGACAAAGGTATTTTTGTTTGGTAATGGTTGGTGTTAGGCAGGGCGGTAGGAATAATTATTTAGAAAGAGAGCCCAATTAGGAGATGTGATTAAGGTAGGAGTGAGGAAGGTCGGGTAAGGGAAGTACCAAGGAGTGTTAGTAGGTGTGTTCCGTGTTGGGTAGGAATGTTTGGAAGATCATACCTATGTTACCGTGTCGCATGCAGGATGGTGCTCGACAAGGCCGTAGGGACATATAGCATCTTAGAAGTAACCTTGTACGAGCACCGGCATTATTTCCTTTTTAGGCACCTGTGACGCAAATTGTAGTTAAAAATCTAGCGTCAAGATATTTTTTATAGTAGGATATAGCACCAAGGACGTAACTTGATACGTGTTTGGTGGGTGGGTGTGTTTTTTTTTAGGCAGGGTAATACATTTTTTCTGTTCTCGAGATGGAACGTCGGACAAATTACGGGAAATTTTTGGGGAAGGTTGTCCGTCTGACGCGCTATATATAGGTACGCCAAAAAGGTCTCCCTTACTTCGAAGCGTGAGGTCATATACTTAATAAGGAAATGTAATCTATAAGTTTTTATTATTTTGTTCTTTTCGAGAATGGAAGAATCTGCAGGCTGAGCGCGTAATTCCTTGGAGCGACCAACAGGTCCATGTTCAAAGTATCCAAGAGAATATCCACGAAGCGGCTTGAGCAATGAACAGAATCCTGGTTCTCCTCGACTAAGCAGACGGTTGAGATACTGCGCACCATGGAAATTGAAAAAGCAAGTATGTACCGACTACTTTATTTTTGCAGGCCGGAAATCAAGCGATGAATGACAATCCTCAGGGAGAAACAGACATCCCTCTGTTTTCCATGTTGTGCTCGAAGGATTCAGTGGCTAATCTGGGTGGGATTCTTACTAACTGAATTTTCTTTGTTGCTGCTAGAGATTTGCACTTGCGTAGCGGAGGCTTCCTTTGGTTCTCGCTGCATAATTCTGCATTCTCTCGATAGAGTAGCTTAATTACATTCTTAGATCATGATAAGGTGGAAACTGGAACATCGTTTGTTTATATTGATGGATTTCTTGTCAGAAAGCATAACAATCAACATACTATTGTTAATTTCGAAACTTACAAAAATAAAATGAAAGTTTCCGATAAGCGTGAGTTTGAAAAAGCAAACTTTGAGGAATTTGAGTTGGCTCTAAATAACAAAAACGACCTGGTAGATTGTCACTCAATAACTTTATTTGAATCGATCCGCACGGAAGTGCGATCATTCTACGAAGACGAAAAGTCTGGCCTAATCAAAGTGGTAAAATTCAGAACTAGTGCAATGGATAGGAAAAGATCTTTTGAAAAAATTGTCATTGCCGTCATGGTCAAGAAAAATGTACAAAAGTTTCTGACGTTTGTTGAAGACGAACCAGATTTCCAGAGCGGACCGATCCCTTCAAAGTACCTTATTCCCAAGAAAATCAACTTGATGGTCTACACGTTGTTTCAAGTACATACTTTGAAATTCAATAGGAAGGATTACGATACCCTTTCTCTTTTTTACCTCAACAGAGGATACTATAGTGAGTTGAGTTTTCGTGTCCTGAAACGTTGTTACGAAACTGCGAGTGCCAGGCCGAACGACAGCTCTACGATGCGTACTTTCACCAACTTTGTTTCTGGCACGCCTATTGTAAGGAATCTTCAGAAAAGCACCATAAGGAAATATGGATACAATTTGGCGCCCTACATTTTTTTGTTACTACACGTAGATGAGCTATCGATTTTTTCTGCCTATCAAGCAAGTTTACCTGGCGAAAAGAAAGTCGACACAGAGCGGCTGAGGCGTGATCTATGCCCACGTAAACCCACTGAGATAAAATACTTTTCACAGATATGTAACGATATGATGAACAAAAAAGACCGATTGGGTGATATTTTGCATATTATCTTGCGAGCTTGTGCACTTAATTTTGGGGCGGGTCCCCGTGGTGGCGCTGGTGACGAAGAGGATCGATCTATTGCGAATGAACAATCCGTTATTCCCTCTGTGGACGAGCATGGCTTAAAAGTATGTAAGTTGCGCAGTCCTAACACTCCACGAAGACTCAGAAAAACACTAGATGCCGTGAAAGCTTTATTGGTGTCCTCTTGTGCTTGCACCGCAAAGGATTTAGATATATTTGACGACAACAACGGCGTTGCGATGTGGAAATGGATCAAAATTCTGTACCACGAAGTAGCACAGGAAACCGCGCTGAAGGATTCTTATAGAATAACTTTGGTACCTTCTTCTGATGGTATATCGGTATGTGGAAAACTGTTTAATCGCGAGTATGTCCGCGACTTTTACTTTGCATGCAAGGCTCAGTTTGATAACCTTTGGGAAGAATTGAACAACTGCTTTTATATGCCTTCAGTGGTTGATATTGCCAGTCTCATTTTGCGCAATCGAAACGTTTTGTTCAGAGAGCCGAAGCGAGGAATTGACGAGTATCTGGAAAACGATTCTTTTCTTCAAATGATACCTGTTAAATATCGTGAAATTGTGCTGCCAAAGTTGAGAAGAGATGCTAACAAAATGACCGCGGCTCTTAAAAATAAAGTGGCTGTTGCAATTGACGAGCTTACGGTGCCACTTATGTGGATGATCCATTTTGCCGTAGGATACCCTTACCGTTATCCAGAGCTTCAGCTACTCGCTTTTGCCGGTCCTCAGCGCAACGTATACGTCGACGATACAACAAGACGCATCCAATTGTACACTGATTATAACAAGAATGGTTCATCGGAGCCTCGACTAAAGACACTTGACGGACTCACTTCAGATTACTTGTTTTATTTTGTCACTGTGCTAAGGCAAATGCAAATATGTGCGCTTGGTAACAGTTATGACGCCTTTAACCATGATCCTTGGATGGATGTCGTGGGATTTGAGGATCCAGATCAAGTAACAAATCGAGATACTTCGAAGATAGTTTTGTATTCCTACTTGTTTCTGAATACTGCGAAGGGCTGTCTCGTTGAATATGCAACTTTTCGGCAGTACATGAGGGAACTTCCGAAGAATGCACCTCAGAAGCTGAATTTTCGGGAGATGCGTCAGGGGTTGATTGCTCTAGGGCGGCACTGCGTAGGTAGCAGATTTGAAACAGATTTGTACGAGTCGGCGACGAGTGAGCTCATGGCCAATCATTCCGTTCAAACAGGGCGAAACATTTACGGTGTGGATTCCTTTTCGTTAACCAGTGTCAGTGGAACGACCGCCACTTTATTGCAGGAACGAGCTTCCGCGCGGTGGATTCAATGGTTAGGCCTTGAAAGTGACTACCGTTGTTGCTCGAGTATTCGGAATACGGGAGACGTAGGAGGTGAGGCGAGTTCAGATCATCAAAAAATTTTGAGGGTAACGCGAAAAAGGCCCCGAGGGCCCAAGAGTACAAACGATATCCTTGTCGCAGGCCAGAAACTCTTTGGCAGCTCCTTTGAATTCAGGGACTTGCATCAGTTGCGCTTATGTTATGAAATATACATGGCAGACACACCCTCTGTGGCAGTACAGGCCTCACCGGGCTATGGTAAGACGGAGTTATTTCATCTCCCCTTAATAGCACTGGCGTCTAAGGGCGACGTGAAATATGTGTCGTTTCTGTTTGTACCGTACACAGTGTTGCTTGCTAATTGCATGATCAGGTTGGGCCGAGGCGGTTGCTTGAATGTGGCTCCTGTACGGAAGTTCATTGAGGAAGGCTATGACGGCGTTACCGATTTATACGTGGGGATTTATGATGACCTTGCTGGCGTCAAATTCACAGACAGGATAGCTGCGTGGGATAATATTGTTGAGTGCACCTTTAGGACCAACAATGTAAAGTTAGGTTACCTCATTGTAGATGAGTTTCACAACTTGGAAACGGAGGTCTACCGGCGGTCGCAATTTGAGGGCATAGCTAGCCTCGATTTTGACGCTTTCGAGAAAGCAATCTTTTTGAGCGGCACTGCACCTGAGGCTGTGGCCGATGCTGCGTTGCAGCGCATTGGGCTTACGGGACTGACCAAGAAACCGATGGACATCAACGAGCTCAAACGGTCGGAAGATCTCAGCAGAGGTTTATCCAGCTGTCCAACACAGATGTTCAATCTGATTAAAGAGAACTCTGAGGTGCCCTTAGGGCATGTACATAAGATTTGGAAGAAAGTCGAATCACCTCCCGAAGAAGCACTGAAGCTTCTTTTAGCCCTGTTTGAAATTGAACCGGAGTCCAAGGCCATTGTAGTTGCAAGCACAACCAACCAGGTGGAAGAATTGGCCTGCTCCTGGAGGGAGTATTTCAGGGTAGTATGGATACACGGGAAGCTGGGTGCTGCAGAAAAGGTGTCTCGCACAGAGGAGTTTGTCACTGACGGTAGCATGCGAGTTCTCATAGGAACGAAGTTAGTGACTGAAGGAATTGACATTAAGGAATTGATGATGGTCATCACGCTTGATAATAGACTTAATATTATTGAGCTCATTCAAGGCGTGGGAAGACTAAGAGATGGAGGCCTCTGTTATCTATTATCTAGAAGAAACAATTGGGCGGCGAGTAATCGTAGAGGTGAATTGCCACCAATTAAGGAAGGCTGTATAACCGAACAGGTGCGCGAGTTCTATGGACTTGAATCAAAGAAAGGAAAAAAGGGCCAGCATGTTGGATGCTGCGGTTCGAGGACGGACTTGTCTGCAGATACAGTGGAATTGATAGAAAGGATGGACGAGATGGCTAAAAGTCAGGCTTTAGTTTGCATGCCGGTCGCTGCGTTACCTTCCAGTTCCCAGGAGAGAAATAGCAGTGACAGCTACAGAGGGTACTGTAGTAGCGACGAGGACAGCAACGCGGGGATTCATGATAGCACCAATGCTAGTACCAATGCTAGCACTAACGCCAGTACTAATGCTAGCACTAATGCCAGTACTAATGCTAGCACTAACGCCAGTACTAATGCTAGCACTAATGCCAGTACTAATGCTAGCACTAACGCCAGTACTGATGCTAGTACCAATGCTAATACTGCTGATAGTACCGATGCTAGGACTAGTGCCAGTACCACTGCCAGCACCAATGCTAGGACTAGTGCCAGTACCACTGCCAGCACCAATGCTAGGACTAGTGCCAGTACCACTGCCAGCACCAATGCTAGGACTAGTGCTAGTACCACCGCCAGCACCAACGCTAATACCAATGCTAATACTGCTGCTAGTACCAATGCTAGTACCAATGCTAATACTGCTGATAGTACCAATGCTAGGACTAGTGCTAGTACCACTGCTAGTACCAACGCTAGGACTAGTGCTAGTACCACTGCTAGTACCAACGCTAGTGCCAACGAGAACGCCAATACGGGCGGCAATATTGAGAGTATTAATAGAATCCATCCAGTCACTAACATTAATAAAGAGCCGTATAAGCGGAAAGGGAGTCAAATGGTTTTGCTAGAGAGAAAGAAGCTGAAAGCACAATTTCCCAACACCTCTGAAAATATGAATGTATTAGAGTTTCTTGGATTTCGGTCTGACGAAATTAAACATCTTTTCCTGTATGGTATAGATATATACTTCTGCCCAGAGGGAGTATTCACACAATATGGATTATGCAAGGGCTGTCAAAAGATGTTTGAGCTCTGCGTCTGCTGGCCTCGCCAGAAAGTATCGTATCGGAGGATAGCTTGGGAAGCACTAGCTGTGGAGAGAATGCTGCGAAATGACGAGGAATACAAAGAATACTTGGAAGATATCGAGCCATATTATGGGGACCCTGTAGGATATTTGAAATTGTTTAGCGTAAAAAAGAGAGAGATCTACTCTCAGATACAAAAAAACTATGCTTGGTACCTGGCTATTACTAGAACAAGAGAAACAATTAGTGTATTGGATTCGACAAGAGGCAAGCAAGGGAGCAGAGTTTTCCGCATGTCCGGAAGGCAAATCAAAGAGTTGTATTTTAAAGTATGGAGCAACTTGCGTGAATCGAAGACGGAGGTGCTGCAGTACTTTTTGAACTGGGACGAAAAAAAGTGCCAGGAAGAATGGGAGGCAAAAGACGATACGGTCGTTGTGGAGGCGCTCGAGAAACTTGGAGTTTTTCAGCGTTTGCGTTCTATGACAAGTGCTGGACTGCAGGGTCCGCAGTACGTCAAGCTGCAGTTTGGCAGGCATCATCGACAGCTGAGGAGCAGGTATGAATTAAGTTTAGGAATGCACTTGCGAGATCAGATTGCGCTGGGAGTTACCCCATCTAAACTGCCGCATTGGACGCCTTTCCTCTCTATGCTGATAGGCCTGTTCTACAATAAAATATTTCGGCAGAAACTGGAGTATCTTTTGGAGCAGATTTCGGAGGTGTGGTTATTACCACATTGGCTTGATTTGGCAAACGTTGAAGTTGTCGCTGCAGATAACACGAGAGTACCACTGTACATGCTGATGGTAGCGGTTCACAAAGAGCTAGGTAGCGATGATGTTCCAGAGGGTAAAATTGATATATTATTATGTAGAGATTCCAGCAGAGAAGTTGGAGAGTGATGGACGTTGTCACGACTGTCGCTGGTTATGTATTGTGTAGTGTATTATAAGAAAAATTTGGGGGGGGGGGGGATATATGTTTTGTTCTAAATTTCACTGTTTTGATTTAATGTTCGTTGTACAGAAGTGGCTAGAGACAACTCCGAGGGGAAGTTAACAAGACAATTAAGAAAAAGTAAACAAAAAATAAAGGTAGAGAGTAAGAGTTGGACAAGAATATTAATGATTTATAGCACTGAGGAAGCAAGATGGTGGATTACAAGAGAATGTAAGGTTTGCAGTTTTGCCTGAAGGGTATCTGGAGTAGTTTAGGTTGAAGAAGCGGAAATAGGAAGATATAGAGAGGAGCGGCAGGAGGTAGACAAAGATAGGTCACGATTCGATGTGCTGAAAGGATGTTAGAAAGTATGGGCATGAAGGAAGAGAATCGCATGACTAAGAGCAAGAGTATGGAAAAAAATAGTGAAGATGGAGTTATTTTAGATTAGTTTGTGATAATAGTGATGATTGGATTGGCAATGGACGAAGACTAGGGTTTGCTGGGTGAGGGGTGTGGCCAAGAGATTAGGTTATCAGGGAACATGATGACGGGACAGAGAAGGTAAGCAGAACAATGGATAATATCGTTGTTTATCAGAGAGGAGGGATACAAGGGTGAGTAGAAGTAGTTTCGTCTGGAGAGGTGGCCAAGTGGTTCTTTTTTTTTTTTTTTTTTTTTTCTTTTGGGAGAATAATACTGAGTTGTGCTTAGTAGGTTATACAGGGAATATGTAGGGTAGGGATTCATGGCATTGTAATATAGGATGGATAGGCAGTAGGAGGGTATGCTGGATGATCTTCGATTGATTAGACTTTTTTTTTTTTCCTCGTTTCGCTTTTTGGTAAAAAGCCGGGTAAAGATTGATAGGGCTTGGAGGGGGGGGGGGGGATTATGAGGGCTATTTAGGGCTATGTAGAGGTTTGCTAGGGCTAAAGAACTTTATTCATTTTCATTTTCGTTTTCATTTATATTTTCATTTTTTAAATTTTGGTTAGAAAGCCGGGTAAAGTGTGATAGGGCTAGAAGAGAGGTGAAGGAGGGCTATTTAGGGCTGGATGAGAAGAAAAGTAGGGCTAAATGATCGCATTTTGAAATTTTGAATTTTTGCTAGGAAGCCGGGTAAAGAAGCGATAGGGCTTTGGGAGAGGTAAATGAGGGCATGTTAGGGGTATGAAGAGGTTTGTTAGGGCTGAGTGTGGAGGAGGTAGGTGAATTGTGATTTTGATTTTCAGTGGGGGAGGCTGGGTAAGAGAGGGTAGGGCTGGGGAAGGGACTAGATTGGGAGGAGATTAGAGTGGAAGGAGGATGTATGAGTAGGTTGGAATTAAGTGAAAGGAGGGTAGCAGTAGAGAGGTGGCAAGGAGTTAAGAGTTGGAGTGGTGGTTAGTTGTGGGAGTTCCATTTGAATTATTATTTGAACTAATGAGGGATGATAGATGGGTAGAGGTATTTGGAGGTGGTTTGAGTAGTGCGCTTTAAGTTATATAGATTAGTGTATATTTTTTTGTTTTAGTTATATTTATTAGATGAGGGCGGGTGTGTGTGTTTTTCATATGAGATGAAGCAGGAAGAGCTAGATGAAAGAATAGTGCTGTTAGTGTTAGGAAGGGCGGGAGGAATAATAATGTTGTTAGATAACCCAATTAGGAAAAGTGATTAAAGGAAACGAGTGAGAGATGAGATGGGGGAGTGGGCATGAAGGCCGGGTAATGTAAACAAAGCGAGTTGTGGGGGAGGTGTGTTTAGTGTTGGGTGGAAATGTTTGAAGAGGTAGTGTTAGGAGGAAGTGTAAGAAGGGGTGTGGGTGGTGTGGGTGGGGTGTGGGTGGGGTGTGGGTGTGGGTGTGGGTGTGGGTGGGGTGTGGGTGGGGTGTGGGTGTGGGTGGGGTGTGGGTGTGGGTGGGGTGTGGGTGGGTGGGGTGTGGGTGGGGTATATATATGTCACTTTATTGCGTGCTGGGAGATGTTAGACAAGCTCGTAGGAAGATCTAGCGTCAAGATATTTTTTCTATAGTGCGGTATTGCACGGTGGAAGTAACATGATACGGTTTTTGTTAGATCAGTATTTTATTCTTATTAGACAGGGTAATACATTTTACCGTTTTCGAGGTGGTTCCTCAGACAAGTTATTGGAAATATTTTCGGTAAAGATTTTTTCTCCGACACGCTATATATAGTTACGCCGAAACAGGAGTGAGGGCTAGGTAGGGCTGAGGCGAAGGAGAGGGAGACAGAGGGAGACAGAGGGTAGACGAAGATCGTTCATAGTTTGATGTGCTGAAACAAGGGCAGGAAGAATTTACATGATGAGAGGGATGTATGACGGATCGTGAGCTGTCTAAGGGGAGAGTTTACGACAAACACCTAACATAGGGTTGTTTTACATTGGATTGTGATGATATTGGTGATTGATAACTGGCATATGCTCCTCTTGTGTAGGAAGGGTTATTTGGGATGAGAAGAAGTTAGGCGCGATATCCATGAGGAGTTTCAATGTCAAGGTGTATGATCAGAAGGATTGGAGGTAGTGGTGATTGTGATGAAGGAATTAACTATTAATTGTGTGTGGATATTGCAATGGACGAAGACTGGACTTTGGTGAGTGAACACTGTGCTCAAAAGGTTAGATTGTTAGCGAACAATGGGACAGGACAATGCATGATCAGAGAAGAAGGATACAAGGCCAAGTAGGAGTAGTTTCGTCAGGTGAGGTTGTAAAATGGGTTTCTTCTATCTTTTGACTTTTTAGCGAAAGAACAGATTTGTGTCTTGACCAGGATATAGCAGGAGAAGTATAAGGGTTCATTTCATTGTTAGTTTGAATGTATAGGTAGCAGAATGGTATGCTGGAGTGTCAATGATTTTGGTCTTTTTTTTTTTCAATTTTTCACGGTAAATACGGGTAAAGAGAAAGATAGGGCTTGGTGAGAGGGCGATGAGGGCTATCCAGGGTTTGCGAGTGAGAAAGTAGGGCTAGGAAGTTTTTGGGATTTAGAAAACCGGGTAAGGATGAGTAGGGCAAAGAGTGGGGGAGTGAGGGCTAGGTAGGGCTGAGGCGAAGGAAAGTAGGGCTTCAGGATAGGATAGTGATTTTTCAATATTTGGATTGGAGCCGGGTAATAGGGAGTAGGATGGAGTAGGATGGAGTAGGATGGAGTAGGATGGAGTAGGATGCAGTAGGGCAGAGGGTGGTCAGAAAAGGGCCGGATTCGGATTCTGTAAATTTTGTTTTTCGAAGCGGACTCGGAGGCGGAGGGCGGGAACAGAGGGTGGTAGGACTAGAGTATGGATTAGATTGGAAAGGATGTATGAGCGGGTCGGAATTAAGATGGCAAAAAGTTATGAGAGAGAGATTGGTGGTCGTTAAAGGAATGGAATTTAAAAATGCATTTGGATCAATGAAGAATGGTAGATGAGTATAGGTGGTTGGAGAAGATTTGAGCAGTGGTGGTTGAAGTATATATACGTATACGTATACGTATATATATAAGTATATATATATGTTTTCTTTTAGTTTAGTAATACTGATGAGAATGGGATGTGGGTGGTGATTGTGTGTTTTAATATGAGTTGAAGGAGGGAAAGTTTGACAGAGGAGTGGTTGGGTTAGTTTTAAGAGAGGCGGTATAATACTGTCAGGGTGAGCTGGATTGGGAAATTTGATAAGGCTAAGAGAGAGATAAGAGAGCGAGAGATAAGAGAGATAAGATAGAGAAGGGTGGAGTGAAGGCCGGGTAATGAAAGTAGAGGAGACCGGAGTTGTATTATGAGTATTTGTGTGTAGGGAAGGAATGCCCAGAAGAGGTAGTGTTAGGAGGAAGTGTGGTGTGGGTGGGGTGTGGGTGTGGGTGTGGGTGGGGTGTGGGTGGGGTGTGGGTGGGGTGTGGGGTGTGGGTGGTGTGTGGGGTGGGGTGGGGTGGTGTGGGTATATATATGTCACTTTATTGCGTGCTGGGAGATGTTAGACAAGCTCGTAGGAAGATCTAGCGTCAAGATATTTTTTCTATAGTGCGGTATTGCACGGTGGAAGTAACATGATACGGTTTTTGTTAGATCAGTATTTTATTCTTATTAGACAGGGTAATACATTTTACCGTTTTCGAGGTGGTTCCTCAGACAAGTTATTGGAAATATTTTCGGTAAAGATTTTTTCTCCGACACGCTATATATAGTTACGCCGAAACAGGAGTGAGGGCTAGGTAGGGCTGAGGCGAAGGAGAGGGAGACAGAGGGAGACAGAGGGTAGACGAAGATCGTTCATAGTTTGATGTGCTGAAACAAGGGCAGGAAGAATTTACATGATGAGAGGGATGTATGACGGATCGTGAGCTGTCTAAGGGGAGAGTTTACGACAAACACCTAACATAGGGTTGTTTTACATTGGATTGTGATGATATTGGTGATTGATAACTGGCATATGCTCCTCTTGTGTAGGAAGGGTTATTTGGGATGAGAAGAAGTTAGGCGCGATATCCATGAGGAGTTTCAATGTCAAGGTGTATGATCAGAAGGATTGGAGGTAGTGGTGATTGTGATGAAGGAATTAACTATTAATTGTGTGTGGATATTGCAATGGACGAAGACTGGACTTTGGTGAGTGAACACTGTGCTCAAAAGGTTAGATTGTTAGCGAACAATGGGACAGGACAATGCATGATATCAGAGAAGAAGGATACAAGGCCAAGTAGGAGTAGTTTCGTCAGGTGAGGTTGTAAAATGGGTTTCTTCTATCTTTGACTTTTTAGCGAAAGAACAGATTTGTGTCTTGACCAGGATATAGCAGGAGAAGTATAAGGGTTCATTTCATTGTTAGTTTGAATGTATAGGTAGCAGAATGGTATGCTGGAGTGTCAATGATTTTGTCTTTTTTTTTTGTCAATTTTTCACGGTAAATACGGGTAAAGAGAAAGATAGGGCTTGGTGAGAGGGCGATGAGGGCTATCCAGGGTTTGCGAGTGAGAAAGTAGGGCTAGGAAGTTTTTGGGATTTAGAAAACCGGGTAAGGATGAGTAGGGCAAAGAGTGGGGGAGTGAGGGCTAGGTAGGGCTGAGGCGAAGGAAAGTAGGGCTTCAGGATAGGATAGTGATTTTTCAATATTTGGATTGGAGCGGGTAATAGGGAGTAGGATGGAGTAGGATGGAGTAGGATGGAGTAGGATGGAGTAGGATGCAGTAGGGCAGAGGGTGGTCAGAAAAGGGCCGGATTCGGATTCTGTAAATTTTGTTTTTCGAAGCGGACTCGGAGGCGGAGGGCGGGAACAGAGGGTGGTAGGACTAGAGTATGGATTAGATTGGAAAGGATGTATGAGCGGGTCGGAATTAAGATGGCAAAAAGTTATGAGAGAGAGATTGGTGGTCGTTAAAGGAATGGAATTTAAAAATGCATTTGGATCAATGAAGAATGGTAGATGAGTATAGGTGGTTGGAGAAGATTTGAGCAGTGGTGGTTGAAGTATATATACGTATACGTATACGTATATATATAAGTATATATATATGTTTTCTTTTAGTTTAGTAATACTGATGAGGAATGGGATGTGGGTGGTGATTGTGTGTTTTAATATGAGTTGAAGGAGGGAAAGTTTGACAGAGGAGTGGTTGGGTTAGTTTTAAGAGAGGCGGTATAATACTGTCAGGGTGAGCTGGATTGGGAAATTTGATAAGGCTAAGAGAGAGATAAGAGAGCGAGAGATAAGAGAGATAAGATAGAGAAGGGTGGAGTGAAGGCCGGGTAATGAAAGTAGAGGAGACCGGAGTTGTATTATGAGTATTTGTGTGTAGGGAAGGAATGCCCAGAAGAGGTAGTGTTAGGAGGAAGTGTGGTGTGGGTGGGGTGTGGGTGTGGGTGTGGGGTGTGGGGTGTGGGTGGGGTGTGGGTGTGGGGTGTGGGTGTGGGTGTGGGTGGGGGTGTGGGTGGGGGTGTGGGTGGGGTGTGGGTGGGGTGTGGGTGGGTGTGGGTGTGGGTGGGGTGTGGGTGGTGTGGGTGGGGTGTGGGTGTGGGGTGTGGGTGGTGTGGGGTGTGGGGTGTGGGGTGTGGGGGTGTGGGTGGGGTGTGGGTGGGGTGTGGGTGGGGTGTGGGTGGGGTGTGGGTGGGGTGTATATATAGTCATGTTATTGCATGCTGGAAAGGTGTTAGAAAAGCTCGTAGAGAAATGCAGCATGTTAAGTAATCTTATACGATGCTTTCCTTTTTAGGCACTTGTGACGCAGATTATGGCCAAAAATCTAGCGTCAAGATACTTTCTCATAGTGCAATATAGCAGCATGGAAGTAACGTGATACGGTTTTGATGAGTATTTCCTCTTATTAGTCAGGGTAATACATTGTTACCGTTTTCGAGGTGAATTGTCGGACAAGTTTTGGGAATTTCTTGATGAAGACTTTTTGTCAGGCGCGCTATATATAGGTACGCCAAAATGGTTTTGCTCGGTTGGAAGCATGAGGTCATATACCCAATATGGAAATGTAATTCATAGGGTTTTTATTTTTTTTTTTTATCTTCTCGAGAGTGGAAGAAGTTGCAGGCTCAGCGCGTAATCCCTTGGAGCGATCAACAGTTCGATGTTTAAAGTATCCGGGAGGACGCCCACGAAACAGCTTGAGCAATGGACAGGATCTTGACTCTGCTTTACCAAGCCGGCTGTTGAGATCTCGCTCACCATGGAAATTGAACAAGGAAGTACGTACCAAGACTTAATTTTTGCGGGCCAGAAATCGAGCGATGAATCATAATCCTCAGGGGAAAACAGAAAATCCTCTGTCTTCTGTGTTATCCTTGAAGAAGTTAATGGCTAATCTTGGTGGTATTCCTTACTAACTGAATTTTTTTTGGCTGCTAGAGATTTGCACCCGGGTAGCTGCCCCCCTTTGGTACTCGCTGCAGGATTTTGCATCTTCTCAATAGGGTAGCTTAATTTTTAGATCATGATAAAGTGGAAACTGAAGAATCGTTTGTTTATATTGATGGATTTCTTGTCAAAAAATGTAAGAACCAAAATACTATTGTTAATTTCGAAACATACAAAAGTAAGATGAAAGTTTCCGAGAAGCGCAAGTTTGAAAGGGCAAACTTTGAGAAGTTTGAGTTGGCTCTAAATAACAAAAACGACTTGGTGGATTGTCACAATATCTTTATTTGAAACGGTCCATACGGAAGTGCGATCATTCTACGAAGATGAAAAGTCCGGTCTAATCAAGGTGGTAAAATTCAGAACTGTTGCAAGGGATAGGAAAAGATCATTTGAAAGAATTGTCATCGCCGTCATGGTTAAGAAAAATGTGCAAAAGTTTCTAACGTTTGTTGAAGACGGACCAGATTTTCAGAGCGGACCTATACCTTCAAAATATCTTATTCCAAAGAAAATCAACCTGATGGTCTACGCGTTGTTTCAGGTCCATACCTTAAAATTCAATGGGAGGGATTACGATACCCTTTCCTTTTTTACCTCAACAGAGGATACTATAGTGAGTTGAGCTTTCGTGTTCTAGAACATTGTTACGAAACTGCAAGTGCCAGGCCAAGCGACAGTTCGACCATGCGTACTTTCACCAACTTTGTTTCCGGCGCGCCTATTGTAAGAAATCTTCAGAAAAGTACCATAAGGAAGTATGGATACAATTTGGCGCCCTACCTGTTTTTGTTATTACACGTTGATCAGCTGTCAATCTTTTCTGCATATCAAGCAAGTATACCTGGCGAAAAGAAAGTCGATACGGAGAGGCTGAAACGTGATCTATGTCCACGTACACGCACTGAAATAAAATACTTTTCACAGATATGCAACGACATGATGAACAAAAAAGACCGACTAGGTGATATTTTGCATATTATCTTGCGAGCTTGTGCGTTAAATTTTGGGGCGGGTCCCCGAGGTAGCGCTGGTGATGAAGCTGATCGTTCTATTGCGGATGAACAATGCATTATTCCATCTGTGGACGAGCATGGCTTAAAGGTATGTAAGTTGCGCAGTCCTAACACTCCAAGAAGACTCAGAAAGACACTAGATGCCGTGAAAGCTTTATTAGTGTCCTCTTGTGCTTGCACCGCAAAGGATTTAGATATATTTGACGACAATAACGGCGTTGCAATGTGGAAATGGATCAAAATTCTGTACCACGAAGTAGCACAAGAAACCGCGCTGAAGGACTCTTATAGAATATCTTTGGTACCTTCTTCTGATGGTGTAGCAGTATGCGGAAAACTGTTTAACCGCGAGTATGTCCGCAACTTTTACTTTGCATGCAAGGCTAAGTTTGATAACCTGTGGGAAGAATTGAACAGCTGCTTTTATATGCCTTCAGTGGTTGATATTTCCAGTCTCATTTTGCGTAATCGAGACGTCTTGTTCAGAGAGCCAAAGCGAGGAATTGACGAGTATCTGGAAAACGATTCTTTTCTTCAAATGATACCAGTTAAATATCGTGAAATTGTGTTACCAAAGTTGAGAAGAGATACTAACAAAATGACAGCGGCTCTTAAAAATAGAGTGGCTGTTGCAATTGACGAGCTTACGGTGCCACTCATGTGGATGATCCATTTCGCCGTGGGATACCCTTACCGTTATCCAGAGCTTCAGCTACTCGCTTTTGCTGGTCCTCAGCGCAACGTATACGTCGACGATACAACAAGACGCATCCAACTGTACACTGATTATAACAAGAACGGTTCATCAGAACCTCGACTAAAGACACTTGACGGACTCACTTCAGATTACTTGTTTTTTTTGTCACTGTACTAAGGCAAATGCAAATATGTGCGCTGGTAACAGTTATGACACCTTTAACCATGATCCCTGGATGGACGTGGTGGGATTTGAAGATCTAGATCAAGTAACAAATCGAGATACGTCGAGGATAATTTTGTATTCCTACTTGTTTCTGAACACTGCGAAGGGCTGTCTCGTTGAATATGCAACTTTTCGGCAGTACATGAGGGAACTTCCGAAGAATGCTCCTCAGAAGCTGAATTTTCGGGAGATGCGTCAGGGTTGGTTGCACTAGGACGGCACTGCGTAGGTAGCAGATTAGAAACAGATTTGTACGAGTCGGCGACGAGCGAACTCATGGCCAATCATTCCGTTCAAACAGGGCGAAACATTTATGGTGTGGATTCCTTTTCGTTAACGAGTGTTAGTGGAACGACTGCTACTTTATTGCAGGAACGAGCTTCCGAGCGTTGGATTCAATGGTTAGGCCTTGAAAGTGACTACCGTTATTCCTCCAGTACTCGGAATGCGAGAGACGTGGCAGGTGAGGCGAGTTCAGATCATCAAAAAATTTTGAGGGTAACGCGAAAAAGGCCCCGAGAGCCTAAGAGTACAAACGATATCCTCGTCGCAGGCCAGAAACTCTTTGGCAGCTCCTTTGAGTTCAGGGACTTGCATCAGTTGCGCTTGTGTTATGAAATATACATGGCAGACACACCCTCTGTGGCAGTACAGGCCTCACCTGGCTATGGTAAGACGGAGTTATTTCATCTCCCCTTAATAGCGCTGGCGTCTAAGAGCGACGTGAAATATGTGTCGTTTCTGTTTGTACCGTACACAGTGTTGCTTGCTAATTGCATGATCAGGTTGGGCCGAGGCGGTTGCTTGAATGTGGCCGCTGTAAGAAACTTTATTGAAGAAGGTTACGATGGCGTTACTGATTTATACGTGGGTATCTACGATGACCTTGCTAGCGCTAATTTCACAAACAGGATAGCTGCGTGGGATAATATTGTTGAGTGCACCTTTAGGACCAACAATGTGAAGTTAGGTTACCTCATTGTAGATGAGTTTCACAACTTGGAAACGGAGGCGTACCGGCGGTCGCAATTTGAGGGCATAGCTAAGCTCGATTTTGACGCTTTCGAGAAAGCAATCTTTTTGAGCGGCACAGCACCTGAGGCTGTAGCCGATGCTGCGTTGCAGCGCATTGGGCTTATGGGACTGACCAAGAAACCGATGGACATTAACGAGTTCAAATGGTCAGAGGATCTCAGCAGAGGTTTATCCAGCTATCCAACGCAAATGTTTAACCTTATCAAGGAGCAATCCGAGGTGCCTTTAGGGCATGTGCACAAGATTTCGAAGAAGGTCGAATCGCCTCCCGAAGAAGCATTGAAGCTTCTTTTGGCACTGTTCGCAATTGAACCAAAGTCAAAGGCCATTGTAGTTGCAAGTACGACCAATCAGGTGGAGGAACTGGCCTGCTCCTGGAGAGAGCATTTTAGGGTGATATGGATGCATGGGAAGCTGGGTGCTGCAGAAAAGGTGTCTCGTACAGAGGAGTTTGTCACTAACGGTAGCATGCGAGTTCTCATCGGGACGAAATTAGTGACTGAAGGAATTGACATTAAGGAATTGATGATGGTCATCACGCTTGATAATAGACTTAATATTATTGAGCACATTCAAAGCGTGGGAAGACTCAGAGATGGAGGCGTCTGTTATCTATTATCTAAAAAAAACAATTGGGCGGCAAGTAATCGTAGGGATGAATTGCCACCAATTAAGGAAGGTTGTATAACTGAACAGGTACGCGAGTTCTATGGACTTGAATCAAAGAAAGGAAAAAAGGGCCAGCATGTTGGATGCTGCGGCTCGAGGAAGGACTTGTCTGCAGATACAGTGGAATTGATAGAAAGGATGGACAAAATGGCTGAAAATCAGGCTTTAGTTTGCATGCCTGTCGCGGCGTTACCGTCCAGTTCCGAGGAGAGAAATAGCAGTGACAGCTCCAGGGAGTACTATAGTAGCGACGAGGAAAAGGCGAGCACTCGTGATAGTACGAATGTTAGTTCCAATGCTAGTATTAATCGTAGTACCGATGCTAGCACAAATCCTAGTGCTACTGCCAGTGCGAATTCTAGTGCCACTGCCGGTGCCGACTCTGGTGCCGCTGCTACTACCAATTCTAGTGCCACTGCCGGTGCCAACTCTGATGCCGCTGCTACTACCAACACTAGTGTCACTGCCGGTGCCAACTCTGATGCCGCTGCTACTACCAACACTAGTGCCACTGCCGGTGCCAACTCTGATGCCGCTGCTACTACCAACACTAGTGTCACTGCCGGTGCCAACTCTGGTGCCGCTGCTACTACCAACACTAGTGCCACTGCCGGTGCCAACTCTGATGCCGCTGCCACTACAAACACAAGTGCCACTGCTGGTGCCAACTCTGGTGCCACTGCTACTACCAACACTAGTGCCACTGCTAATCATAACACTAATGCCACGGCTACTCCCAACCCTAGTACCACTGCTAGCACCAATCGAAACGTTAATGCAAATGGCAATGTGAGTAATCATACGGCGTGTGACGTTAATAAAGAGCCACATAAGCGGAAAAAGAGTCAAATGGTTTTGTTTGAGAGGAAGAAGCTGAAAGCACAATTTCCCAGCACTTCTGAGAATATGAATGTATTAGAGTTTCTTGGATTTCGGCCTGACGAAATTAAGCATCTTTTCCTTTATGGTATCGATATATATTTCTGCCCAGAGGGAGTATTCACACAATACGGATTATGCAAAGGCTGTCAAAAGATGTTTGAGCTCTGCGTCTGCTGGCCTCGCCAAAAAGTATCGTATCGAAGGATAGCTTGGGAAGCGCTAGCTGTGGAGAGAATGCTGCGAAATGACGAGGAATACAAAATATACTTGGAAGATATCGAGCCATATCATGGGGACCCTGTAGGGTATTTGAAATTGTTTACCGTAAAAAAGAGAGAGATCTATTCTCAGATACAAAAAAATTATGCTTGGTACCTGGCTATTACTAGAAAAAGAAAGACAATTAGTGTGTTGGAGTCGACAAGAGGCAAGCAAGGGAGTCGGGTTTTCCGCATGTCTGGAAGGCAAATCAAGGAGTTGTATTTTAAAGTATGGAACGACTTGCGAGAATCAAAGACGGAGGTGTTGCAGTACTTTTGAACTGGGATGAAAAAAAGTGCCAGGAAGAATGGGAGGCAAAAGAGGATACGGTCGTTGTAGAGGCGCTCGAGAAACTTGGGGTTTTTCAGCGTTTGCGATCCATGACGAGTGCTGGACTGCAGGGTCCGCAGTATGTCAAGCTGCAGTTTGGCAGGCATCATCAACAGCTGAGGAGCAGGTATGAATTAAGTTTAGGAGCGCATTTGCGAGATCAGATTGCGCTTGGAGCTACGCAATGTAAACTGCCGCACTGGACACCTTTCCTCTCGATGCTGATAGGCCTATTCTACAATAAAATATTTCGGGAAAAACTGGAGTATCTTCTGGAGCAGATTTCGGAGGTGTGGTTACTACCACATTGGCTTGATCTGGCAAACATTGAAGCTGTTACTGCAGATAACACGAGAGTACCACTTTACATGCTGATGGTAGCGGTTCACAAAGAGCTAGGCAGCGATGATGTCCCAGACGGTAAAATTGATATATTATTATGTAGAGATTCCAGCAGAGAAGTTGGGGAGTGATGGACGTTGTTAATAGTCTCACTGATTATGTACTGTGTAGCGTAGTATAAGAAAATCTTGGGGGAATATATGTTTTGTTGGGAATTTCATTGTTTTGATTTCATGTTCTTTGCATAGCAGAAAGGAAGAATAATCCAGACAGGTTACGTAACAAGACAATCAAAAAAAATAAACAAAAAAAAGGTAGTGAATAAGAGTTTTGCGGAATATTATGGATTTTTAGCAAGTAGATAAGCAATATGATGGATCATAAGAGTATATGATGGTTGTGGTCTTGTGTGAAGAGTATCTGGAGTAGTTTTAGCTTGAGAAAGCGGAAATAGGAAGGTATAGAGAGGAGCGGCAGAAGGTAGGCAAAGATACATGCTGGTTCGATGTGCTGAAAGTATGCAGAGAGTATGGCAACAAGTATATGAGCATGGCCATGAAATGAGAAAAAGTCATGAGGTACAATGGGCTGGTTAAGGACAAGAGTAGGGGAAAATAGTGAAGATGGAGTTGTTTTAGATTAGTTTGTGATAAGAATGGTGATTGGCAATGGACAAAGGCTTAGGTTTGCTGGGTGAAGGCTGTGGGCAAAAGGTTAGGTTCTCATAGAGCATGATGGGGCGACTGAGAAAGTAGGCACGGCAATGGATAATATGAGTGTTTTTATGAGATAGAGGAGAGATACAAGGCCAAGTAGAAGCAGTTTCGCCTGATGAGGTGGGGAAGCGGTTTGGAGAATATCAATGAGTTGTGTTCAGCAGGTTATACGGGGAGAGTGTGGGGTTTCATTTTTTTCATTGTAATTTTGGCTGTATAGGTAGTAAGTAGGAGGGCATAAGATATATGGTTGAGGATCTTTGAATTATTTTACGTTTTTTTTTTTTTTTAGTTTTTCGCGTGAAAGCCGGGTAAATGAGTATAGGGCTTAGGGGTAGGTAGATGAGGGCTATTCAGGGTTGAGAGAGTTGAAAGCAGGGCTAAGGAATTGTGGATTTTCATTTCTTTGATATTTTTCATATTTTTCATTTTCGCGGAGAAGCCGGGTAACTAGAGATAGGGCTGGGGGAGAGGTGAATGAGGGCTAGTTAGGGGTGAGTGTGAAGAAGAAGGGCGAATTGTTGTGATTTTGTTTTTCAGTAGGAAGCCGGGTAAGAGAGTAGGGCAGAAGACTGGGTGAAGTAGGGCTGGTGATGGGGCTAGGTTGGGAGGATGATGTATGATTCGGTGGGAATTAAGTGGAGGGGTAGCAGTAGAGAGGTGGTTATTGCAGAAATGACACTCGCAATATTATTTAAATCAAAGAATGATGATAGATGGGTGTAGGTATTTGGAGGTGGTTTGAGCAGTATGGTTTAAGTATGTAGATGAGTGTATATTCTGTTGTTGTAGTAATATGGATGAGATGAGGCGGGTGTGTGTTTTGATATGTGTTGGAGCAAGAGAAAGATAAACAAAGGAATATTGGTGTTAGTGTTGAGAAGGGCGGGAGGAATGATCGTTTGAAAGAGAACGAATTAGGAAATGTGATTGCAGTAAGAGAGGAAGATAAGATAGAGGAGTGTGGGGTAAAGGCCGGGTAATGACTATAGGCCGGAGTTTTGGTATATATATGTCATGTTATTGCATGCTGGAAAGGTGTTAGAAAAGCTCGTAGAGAAATGCAGCATGTTAAGTAATCTTATACGATGCTTTCCTTTTTAGGCACTTGTGACGCAGATTATGGCCAAAAATCTAGCGTCAAGATACTTTCTCATAGTGCAATATAGCAGCATGGAAGTAACGTGATACGGTTTTGATGAGTATTTCCTCTTATTAGTCAGGGTAATACATTGTTACCGTTTTCGAGGTGAATTGTCGGACAAGTTTTGGGAATTTCTTGATGAAGACTTTTTGTCAGGCGCGCTATATATAGGTACGCCAAAATGGTTTTGCTCGGTTGGAAGCATGAGGTCATATACCCAATATGGAAATGTAATTCATAGGGTTTTTATTTTTTTTTTTATCTTCTCGAGAGTGGAAGAAGTTGCAGGCTCAGCGCGTAATCCCTTGGAGCGATCAACAGTTCGATGTTTAAAGTATCCGGGAGGACGCCCACGAAACAGCTTGAGCAATGGACAGGATCTTGACTCTGCTTTACCAAGCCGGCTGTTGAGATCTCGCTCACCATGGAAATTGAACAAGGAAGTACGTACCAAGACTTAATTTTTGCGGGCCAGAAATCGAGCGATGAATCATAATCCTCAGGGGAAAACAGAAAATCCTCTGTCTTCTGTGTTATCCTTGAAGAAGTTAATGGCTAATCTTGGTGGTATTCCTTACTAACTGAATTTTTTTTGGCTGCTAGAGATTTGCACCCGGGTAGCTGCCCCCCTTTGGTACTCGCTGCAGGATTTTGCATCTTCTCAATAGGGTAGCTTAATTTTTAGATCATGATAAAGTGGAAACTGAAGAATCGTTTGTTTATATTGATGGATTTCTTGTCAAAAAATGTAAGAACCAAAATACTATTGTTAATTTCGAAACATACAAAAGTAAGATGAAAGTTTCCGAGAAGCGCAAGTTTGAAAGGGCAAACTTTGAGAAGTTTGAGTTGGCTCTAAATAACAAAAACGACTTGGTGGATTGTCACTCAATATCTTTATTTGAAACGGTCCATACGGAAGTGCGATCATTCTACGAAGATGAAAAGTCCGGTCTAATCAAGGTGGTAAAATTCAGAACTGTTGCAAGGGATAGGAAAAGATCATTTGAAAGAATTGTCATCGCCGTCATGGTTAAGAAAAATGTGCAAAAGTTTCTAACGTTTGTTGAAGACGGACCAGATTTTCAGAGCGGACCTATACCTTCAAAATATCTTATTCCAAAGAAAATCAACCTGATGGTCTACGCGTTGTTTCAGGTCCATACCTTAAAATTCAATGGGAGGGATTACGATACCCTTTCTCTTTTTTACCTCAACAGAGGATACTATAGTGAGTTGAGCTTTCGTGTTCTAGAACATTGTTACGAAACTGCAAGTGCCAGGCCAAGCGACAGTTCGACCATGCGTACTTTCACCAACTTTGTTTCCGGCGCGCCTATTGTAAGAAATCTTCAGAAAAGTACCATAAGGAAGTATGGATACAATTTGGCGCCCTACCTGTTTTTGTTATTACACGTTGATCAGCTGTCAATCTTTTCTGCATATCAAGCAAGTATACCTGGCGAAAAGAAAGTCGATACGGAGAGGCTGAAACGTGATCTATGTCCACGTACACGCACTGAAATAAAATACTTTTCACAGATATGCAACGACATGATGAACAAAAAAGACCGACTAGGTGATATTTTGCATATTATCTTGCGAGCTTGTGCGTTAAATTTTGGGGCGGGTCCCCGAGGTAGCGCTGGTGATGAAGCTGATCGTTCTATTGCGGATGAACAATGCATTATTCCATCTGTGGACGAGCATGGCTTAAAGGTATGTAAGTTGCGCAGTCCTAACACTCCAAGAAGACTCAGAAAGACACTAGATGCCGTGAAAGCTTTATTAGTGTCCTCTTGTGCTTGCACCGCAAAGGATTTAGATATATTTGACGACAATAACGGCGTTGCAATGTGGAAATGGATCAAAATTCTGTACCACGAAGTAGCACAAGAAACCGCGCTGAAGGACTCTTATAGAATATCTTTGGTACCTTCTTCTGATGGTGTAGCAGTATGCGGAAAACTGTTTAACCGCGAGTATGTCCGCAACTTTTACTTTGCATGCAAGGCTAAGTTTGATAACCTGTGGGAAGAATTGAACAGCTGCTTTTATATGCCTTCAGTGGTTGATATTTCCAGTCTCATTTTGCGTAATCGAGACGTCTTGTTCAGAGAGCCAAAGCGAGGAATTGACGAGTATCTGGAAAACGATTCTTTTCTTCAAATGATACCAGTTAAATATCGTGAAATTGTGTTACCAAAGTTGAGAAGAGATACTAACAAAATGACAGCGGCTCTTAAAAATAGAGTGGCTGTTGCAATTGACGAGCTTACGGTGCCACTCATGTGGATGATCCATTTCGCCGTGGGATACCCTTACCGTTATCCAGAGCTTCAGCTACTCGCTTTTGCTGGTCCTCAGCGCAACGTATACGTCGACGATACAACAAGACGCATCCAACTGTACACTGATTATAACAAGAACGGTTCATCAGAACCTCGACTAAAGACACTTGACGGACTCACTTCAGATTACTTGTTTTATTTTGTCACTGTACTAAGGCAAATGCAAATATGTGCGCTTGGTAACAGTTATGACACCTTTAACCATGATCCCTGGATGGACGTGGTGGGATTTGAAGATCTAGATCAAGTAACAAATCGAGATACGTCGAGGATAATTTTGTATTCCTACTTGTTTCTGAACACTGCGAAGGGCTGTCTCGTTGAATATGCAACTTTTCGGCAGTACATGAGGGAACTTCCGAAGAATGCTCCTCAGAAGCTGAATTTTCGGGAGATGCGTCAGGGGTTGGTTGCACTAGGACGGCACTGCGTAGGTAGCAGATTAGAAACAGATTTGTACGAGTCGGCGACGAGCGAACTCATGGCCAATCATTCCGTTCAAACAGGGCGAAACATTTATGGTGTGGATTCCTTTTCGTTAACGAGTGTTAGTGGAACGACTGCTACTTTATTGCAGGAACGAGCTTCCGAGCGTTGGATTCAATGGTTAGGCCTTGAAAGTGACTACCGTTATTCCTCCAGTACTCGGAATGCGAGAGACGTGGCAGGTGAGGCGAGTTCAGATCATCAAAAAATTTTGAGGGTAACGCGAAAAAGGCCCCGAGAGCCTAAGAGTACAAACGATATCCTCGTCGCAGGCCAGAAACTCTTTGGCAGCTCCTTTGAGTTCAGGGACTTGCATCAGTTGCGCTTGTGTTATGAAATATACATGGCAGACACACCCTCTGTGGCAGTACAGGCCTCACCTGGCTATGGTAAGACGGAGTTATTTCATCTCCCCTTAATAGCGCTGGCGTCTAAGAGCGACGTGAAATATGTGTCGTTTCTGTTTGTACCGTACACAGTGTTGCTTGCTAATTGCATGATCAGGTTGGGCCGAGGCGGTTGCTTGAATGTGGCCGCTGTAAGAAACTTTATTGAAGAAGGTTACGATGGCGTTACTGATTTATACGTGGGTATCTACGATGACCTTGCTAGCGCTAATTTCACAAACAGGATAGCTGCGTGGGATAATATTGTTGAGTGCACCTTTAGGACCAACAATGTGAAGTTAGGTTACCTCATTGTAGATGAGTTTCACAACTTGGAAACGGAGGCGTACCGGCGGTCGCAATTTGAGGGCATAGCTAAGCTCGATTTTGACGCTTTCGAGAAAGCAATCTTTTTGAGCGGCACAGCACCTGAGGCTGTAGCCGATGCTGCGTTGCAGCGCATTGGGCTTATGGGACTGACCAAGAAACCGATGGACATTAACGAGTTCAAATGGTCAGAGGATCTCAGCAGAGGTTTATCCAGCTATCCAACGCAAATGTTTAACCTTATCAAGGAGCAATCCGAGGTGCCTTTAGGGCATGTGCACAAGATTTCGAAGAAGGTCGAATCGCCTCCCGAAGAAGCATTGAAGCTTCTTTTGGCACTGTTCGCAATTGAACCAAAGTCAAAGGCCATTGTAGTTGCAAGTACGACCAATCAGGTGGAGGAACTGGCCTGCTCCTGGAGAGAGCATTTTAGGGTGATATGGATGCATGGGAAGCTGGGTGCTGCAGAAAAGGTGTCTCGTACAGAGGAGTTTGTCACTAACGGTAGCATGCGAGTTCTCATCGGGACGAAATTAGTGACTGAAGGAATTGACATTAAGGAATTGATGATGGTCATCACGCTTGATAATAGACTTAATATTATTGAGCACATTCAAAGCGTGGGAAGACTCAGAGATGGAGGCGTCTGTTATCTATTATCTAAAAAAAACAATTGGGCGGCAAGTAATCGTAGGGATGAATTGCCACCAATTAAGGAAGGTTGTATAACTGAACAGGTACGCGAGTTCTATGGACTTGAATCAAAGAAAGGAAAAAAGGGCCAGCATGTTGGATGCTGCGGCTCGAGGAAGGACTTGTCTGCAGATACAGTGGAATTGATAGAAAGGATGGACAAAATGGCTGAAAATCAGGCTTTAGTTTGCATGCCTGTCGCGGCGTTACCGTCCAGTTCCGAGGAGAGAAATAGCAGTGACAGCTCCAGGGAGTACTATAGTAGCGACGAGGAAAAGGCGAGCACTCGTGATAGTACGAATGTTAGTTCCAATGCTAGTATTAATCGTAGTACCGATGCTAGCACAAATCCTAGTGCTACTGCCAGTGCGAATTCTAGTGCCACTGCCGGTGCCGACTCTGGTGCCGCTGCTACTACCAATTCTAGTGCCACTGCCGGTGCCAACTCTGATGCCGCTGCTACTACCAACACTAGTGTCACTGCCGGTGCCAACTCTGATGCCGCTGCTACTACCAACACTAGTGCCACTGCCGGTGCCAACTCTGATGCCGCTGCTACTACCAACACTAGTGTCACTGCCGGTGCCAACTCTGGTGCCGCTGCTACTACCAACACTAGTGCCACTGCCGGTGCCAACTCTGATGCCGCTGCCACTACAAACACAAGTGCCACTGCTGGTGCCAACTCTGGTGCCACTGCTACTACCAACACTAGTGCCACTGCTAATCATAACACTAATGCCACGGCTACTCCCAACCCTAGTACCACTGCTAGCACCAATCGAAACGTTAATGCAAATGGCAATGTGAGTAATCATACGGCGTGTGACGTTAATAAAGAGCCACATAAGCGGAAAAAGAGTCAAATGGTTTTGTTTGAGAGGAAGAAGCTGAAAGCACAATTTCCCAGCACTTCTGAGAATATGAATGTATTAGAGTTTCTTGGATTTCGGCCTGACGAAATTAAGCATCTTTTCCTTTATGGTATCGATATATATTTCTGCCCAGAGGGAGTATTCACACAATACGGATTATGCAAAGGCTGTCAAAAGATGTTTGAGCTCTGCGTCTGCTGGCCTCGCCAAAAAGTATCGTATCGAAGGATAGCTTGGGAAGCGCTAGCTGTGGAGAGAATGCTGCGAAATGACGAGGAATACAAAATATACTTGGAAGATATCGAGCCATATCATGGGGACCCTGTAGGGTATTTGAAATTGTTTACCGTAAAAAAGAGAGAGATCTATTCTCAGATACAAAAAAATTATGCTTGGTACCTGGCTATTACTAGAAAAAGAAAGACAATTAGTGTGTTGGAGTCGACAAGAGGCAAGCAAGGGAGTCGGGTTTTCCGCATGTCTGGAAGGCAAATCAAGGAGTTGTATTTTAAAGTATGGAACGACTTGCGAGAATCAAAGACGGAGGTGTTGCAGTACTTTTTGAACTGGGATGAAAAAAAGTGCCAGGAAGAATGGGAGGCAAAAGAGGATACGGTCGTTGTAGAGGCGCTCGAGAAACTTGGGGTTTTTCAGCGTTTGCGATCCATGACGAGTGCTGGACTGCAGGGTCCGCAGTATGTCAAGCTGCAGTTTGGCAGGCATCATCAACAGCTGAGGAGCAGGTATGAATTAAGTTTAGGAGCGCATTTGCGAGATCAGATTGCGCTTGGAGCTACGCAATGTAAACTGCCGCACTGGACACCTTTCCTCTCGATGCTGATAGGCCTATTCTACAATAAAATATTTCGGGAAAAACTGGAGTATCTTCTGGAGCAGATTTCGGAGGTGTGGTTACTACCACATTGGCTTGATCTGGCAAACATTGAAGCTGTTACTGCAGATAACACGAGAGTACCACTTTACATGCTGATGGTAGCGGTTCACAAAGAGCTAGGCAGCGATGATGTCCCAGACGGTAAAATTGATATATTATTATGTAGAGATTCCAGCAGAGAAGTTGGGGAGTGATGGACGTTGTTAATAGTCTCACTGATTATGTACTGTGTAGCGTAGTATAAGAAAATCTTGGGGGGAATATATGTTTTGTTGGGAATTTCATTGTTTTGATTTCATGTTCTTTGCATAGCAGAAAGGAAGAATAATCCAGACAGGTTACGTAACAAGACAATCAAAAAAAATAAACAAAAAAAAGGGTAGTGAATAAGAGTTTTGCGGAATATTATGGATTTTTAGCAAGTAGATAAGCAATATGATGGATCATAAGAGTATATGATGGTTGTGGTCTTGTGTGAAGAGTATCTGGAGTAGTTTTAGCTTGAGAAAGCGGAAATAGGAAGGTATAGAGAGGAGCGGCAGAAGGTAGGCAAAGATACATGCTGGTTCGATGTGCTGAAAGTATGCAGAGAGTATGGCAACAAGTATATGAGCATGGCCATGAAATGAGAAAAAGTCATGAGGTACAATGGGCTGGTTAAGGACAAGAGTAGGGGAAAATAGTGAAGATGGAGTTGTTTTAGATTAGTTTGTGATAAGAATGGTGATTGGCAATGGACAAAGGCTTAGGTTTGCTGGGTGAAGGCTGTGGGCAAAAGGTTAGGTTCTCATAGAGCATGATGGGGCGACTGAGAAAGTAGGCACGGCAATGGATAATATGAGTGTTTTTATGAGATAGAGGAGAGATACAAGGCCAAGTAGAAGCAGTTTCGCCTGATGAGGTGGGGAAGCGGTTTGGAGAATATCAATGAGTTGTGTTCAGCAGGTTATACGGGGAGAGTGTGGGGTTTCATTTTTTTCATTGTAATTTTGGCTGTATAGGTAGTAAGTAGGAGGGCATAAGATATATGGTTGAGGATCTTTGAATTATTTTACGTTTTTTTTTTTTTTTAGTTTTTCGCGTGAAAGCCGGGTAAATGAGTATAGGGCTTAGGGGTAGGTAGATGAGGGCTATTCAGGGTTGAGAGAGTTGAAAGCAGGGCTAAGGAATTGTGGATTTTCATTTGATATTTTTCATATTTTTCATTTTCGCGGAGAAGCCGGGTAACTAGAGATAGGGCTGGGGGAGAGGTGAATGAGGGCTAGTTAGGGGTGAGTGTGAAGAAGAAGGGCGAATTGTTGTGATTTTGTTTTTCAGTAGGAAGCCGGGTAAGAGAGTAGGGCAGAAGACTGGGTGAAGTAGGGCTGGTGATGGGGCTAGGTTGGGAGGATGATGTATGATTCGGTGGGAATTAAGTGGAGGGGTAGCAGTAGAGAGGTGGTTATTGCAGAAATGACACTCGCAATATTATTTAAATCAAAGAATGATGATAGATGGGTGTAGGTATTTGGAGGTGGTTTGAGCAGTATGGTTTAAGTATGTAGATGAGTGTATATTCTGTTGTTGTAGTAATATGGATGAGATGAGGCGGTGTGTGTTTTGATATGTGTTGGAGCAAGAGAAAGATAAACAAAGGAATATTGGTGTTAGTGTTGAGAAGGGCGGGAGGAATGATCGTTTTGAAAGAGAACGAATTAGGAAATGTGATTGCAGTAAGAGAGGAAGATAAGATAGAGGAGTGTGGGGTAAAGGCCGGGTAATGACTATAGGCCGGAGTTTTGGTATATATATGTCATGTTATTGCATGCTGGAAAGGTGTTAGAAAAGCTCGTAGAGAAATGCAGCATGTTAAGTAATCTTATACGATGCTTTCCTTTTTAGGCACTTGTGACGCAGATTATGGCCAAAAATCTAGCGTCAAGATACTTTCTCATAGTGCAATATAGCAGCATGGAAGTAACGTGATACGGTTTTGATGAGTATTTCCTCTTATTAGTCAGGGTAATACATTGTTACCGTTTTCGAGGTGAATTGTCGGACAAGTTTTGGGAATTTCTTGATGAAGACTTTTTGTCAGGCGCGCTATATATAGGTACGCCAAAATGGTTTTGCTCGGTTGGAAGCATGAGGTCATATACCCAATATGGAAATGTAATTCATAGGGTTTTTATTTTTTTTTTTTATCTTCTCGAGAGTGGAAGAAGTTGCAGGCTCAGCGCGTAATCCCTTGGAGCGATCAACAGTTCGATGTTTAAAGTATCCGGGAGGACGCCCACGAAACAGCTTGAGCAATGGACAGGATCTTGACTCTGCTTTACCAAGCCGGCTGTTGAGATCTCGCTCACCATGGAAATTGAACAAGGAAGTACGTACCAAGACTTAATTTTTGCGGGCCAGAAATCGAGCGATGAATCATAATCCTCAGGGGAAACAGAAAATCCTCTGTCTTCTGTGTTATCCTTGAAGAAGTTAATGGCTAATCTTGGTGGTATTCCTTACTAACTGAATTTTTTTTGGCTGCTAGAGATTTGCACCCGGGTAGCTGCCCCCTTTGGTACTCGCTGCAGGATTTTGCATCTTCTCAATAGGGTAGCTTAATTTTTAGATCATGATAAAGTGGAAACTGAAGAATCGTTTGTTTATATTGATGGATTTCTTGTCAAAAAATGTAAGAACCAAAATACTATTGTTAATTTCGAAACATACAAAAGTAAGATGAAAGTTTCCGAGAAGCGCAAGTTTGAAAGGGCAAACTTTGAGAAGTTTGAGTTGGCTCTAAATAACAAAAACGACTTGGTGGATTGTCACTCAATATCTTTATTTGAAACGGTCCATACGGAAGTGCGATCATTCTACGAAGATGAAAAGTCCGGTCTAATCAAGGTGGTAAAATTCAGAACTGTTGCAAGGGATAGGAAAAGATCATTTGAAAGAATTGTCATCGCCGTCATGGTTAAGAAAAATGTGCAAAAGTTTCTAACGTTTGTTGAAGACGGACCAGATTTTCAGAGCGGACCTATACCTTCAAAATATCTTATTCCAAAGAAAATCAACCTGATGGTCTACGCGTTGTTTCAGGTCCATACCTTAAAATTCAATGGGAGGGATTACGATACCCTTTCTCTTTTTTACCTCAACAGAGGATACTATAGTGAGTTGAGCTTTCGTGTTCTAGAACATTGTTACGAAACTGCAAGTGCCAGGCCAAGCGACAGTTCGACCATGCGTACTTTCACCAACTTTGTTTCCGGCGCGCCTATTGTAAGAAATCTTCAGAAAAGTACCATAAGGAAGTATGGATACAATTTGGCGCCCTACCTGTTTTTGTTATTACACGTTGATCAGCTGTCAATCTTTTCTGCATATCAAGCAAGTATACCTGGCGAAAAGAAAGTCGATACGGAGAGGCTGAAACGTGATCTATGTCCACGTACACGCACTGAAATAAAATACTTTTCACAGATATGCAACGACATGATGAACAAAAAAGACCGACTAGGTGATATTTTGCATATTATCTTGCGAGCTTGTGCGTTAAATTTTGGGGCGGGTCCCCGAGGTAGCGCTGGTGATGAAGCTGATCGTTCTATTGCGGATGAACAATGCATTATTCCATCTGTGGACGAGCATGGCTTAAAGGTATGTAAGTTGCGCAGTCCTAACACTCCAAGAAGACTCAGAAAGACACTAGATGCCGTGAAAGCTTTATTAGTGTCCTCTTGTGCTTGCACCGCAAAGGATTTAGATATATTTGACGACAATAACGGCGTTGCAATGTGGAAATGGATCAAAATTCTGTACCACGAAGTAGCACAAGAAACCGCGCTGAAGGACTCTTATAGAATATCTTTGGTACCTTCTTCTGATGGTGTAGCAGTATGCGGAAAACTGTTTAACCGCGAGTATGTCCGCAACTTTTACTTTGCATGCAAGGCTAAGTTTGATAACCTGTGGGAAGAATTGAACAGCTGCTTTTATATGCCTTCAGTGGTTGATATTTCCAGTCTCATTTTGCGTAATCGAGACGTCTTGTTCAGAGAGCCAAAGCGAGGAATTGACGAGTATCTGGAAAACGATTCTTTTCTTCAAATGATACCAGTTAAATATCGTGAAATTGTGTTACCAAAGTTGAGAAGAGATACTAACAAAATGACAGCGGCTCTTAAAAATAGAGTGGCTGTTGCAATTGACGAGCTTACGGTGCCACTCATGTGGATGATCCATTTCGCCGTGGGATACCCTTACCGTTATCCAGAGCTTCAGCTACTCGCTTTTGCTGGTCCTCAGCGCAACGTATACGTCGACGATACAACAAGACGCATCCAACTGTACACTGATTATAACAAGAACGGTTCATCAGAACCTCGACTAAAGACACTTGACGGACTCACTTCAGATTACTTGTTTTATTTTGTCACTGTACTAAGGCAAATGCAAATATGTGCGCTTGGTAACAGTTATGACACCTTTAACCATGATCCCTGGATGGACGTGGTGGGATTTGAAGATCTAGATCAAGTAACAAATCGAGATACGTCGAGGATAATTTTGTATTCCTACTTGTTTCTGAACACTGCGAAGGGCTGTCTCGTTGAATATGCAACTTTTCGGCAGTACATGAGGGAACTTCCGAAGAATGCTCCTCAGAAGCTGAATTTTCGGGAGATGCGTCAGGGGTTGGTTGCACTAGGACGGCACTGCGTAGGTAGCAGATTAGAAACAGATTTGTACGAGTCGGCGACGAGCGAACTCATGGCCAATCATTCCGTTCAAACAGGGCGAAACATTTATGGTGTGGATTCCTTTTCGTTAACGAGTGTTAGTGGAACGACTGCTACTTTATTGCAGGAACGAGCTTCCGAGCGTTGGATTCAATGGTTAGGCCTTGAAAGTGACTACCGTTATTCCTCCAGTACTCGGAATGCGAGAGACGTGGCAGGTGAGGCGAGTTCAGATCATCAAAAAATTTTGAGGGTAACGCGAAAAAGGCCCCGAGAGCCTAAGAGTACAAACGATATCCTCGTCGCAGGCCAGAAACTCTTTGGCAGCTCCTTTGAGTTCAGGGACTTGCATCAGTTGCGCTTGTGTTATGAAATATACATGGCAGACACACCCTCTGTGGCAGTACAGGCCTCACCTGGCTATGGTAAGACGGAGTTATTTCATCTCCCCTTAATAGCGCTGGCGTCTAAGAGCGACGTGAAATATGTGTCGTTTCTGTTTGTACCGTACACAGTGTTGCTTGCTAATTGCATGATCAGGTTGGGCCGAGGCGGTTGCTTGAATGTGGCCGCTGTAAGAAACTTTATTGAAGAAGGTTACGATGGCGTTACTGATTTATACGTGGGTATCTACGATGACCTTGCTAGCGCTAATTTCACAAACAGGATAGCTGCGTGGGATAATATTGTTGAGTGCACCTTTAGGACCAACAATGTGAAGTTAGGTTACCTCATTGTAGATGAGTTTCACAACTTGGAAACGGAGGCGTACCGGCGGTCGCAATTTGAGGGCATAGCTAAGCTCGATTTTGACGCTTTCGAGAAAGCAATCTTTTTGAGCGGCACAGCACCTGAGGCTGTAGCCGATGCTGCGTTGCAGCGCATTGGGCTTATGGGACTGACCAAGAAACCGATGGACATTAACGAGTTCAAATGGTCAGAGGATCTCAGCAGAGGTTTATCCAGCTATCCAACGCAAATGTTTAACCTTATCAAGGAGCAATCCGAGGTGCCTTTAGGGCATGTGCACAAGATTTCGAAGAAGGTCGAATCGCCTCCCGAAGAAGCATTGAAGCTTCTTTTGGCACTGTTCGCAATTGAACCAAAGTCAAAGGCCATTGTAGTTGCAAGTACGACCAATCAGGTGGAGGAACTGGCCTGCTCCTGGAGAGAGCATTTTAGGGTGATATGGATGCATGGGAAGCTGGGTGCTGCAGAAAAGGTGTCTCGTACAGAGGAGTTTGTCACTAACGGTAGCATGCGAGTTCTCATCGGGACGAAATTAGTGACTGAAGGAATTGACATTAAGGAATTGATGATGGTCATCACGCTTGATAATAGACTTAATATTATTGAGCACATTCAAAGCGTGGGAAGACTCAGAGATGGAGGCGTCTGTTATCTATTATCTAAAAAAAAAATTGGGCGGCAAGTAATCGTAGGGATGAATTGCCACCAATTAAGGAAGGTTGTATAACTGAACAGGTACGCGAGTTCTATGGACTTGAATCAAAGAAAGGAAAAAAGGGCCAGCATGTTGGATGCTGCGGCTCGAGGAAGGACTTGTCTGCAGATACAGTGGAATTGATAGAAAGGATGGACAAAATGGCTGAAAATCAGGCTTTAGTTTGCATGCCTGTCGCGGCGTTACCGTCCAGTTCCGAGGAGAGAAATAGCAGTGACAGCTCCAGGGAGTACTATAGTAGCGACGAGGAAAAGGCGAGCACTCGTGATAGTACGAATGTTAGTTCCAATGCTAGTATTAATCGTAGTACCGATGCTAGCACAAATCCTAGTGCTACTGCCAGTGCGAATTCTAGTGCCACTGCCGGTGCCGACTCTGGTGCCGCTGCTACTACCAATTCTAGTGCCACTGCCGGTGCCAACTCTGATGCCGCTGCTACTACCAACACTAGTGTCACTGCCGGTGCCAATCTGATGCCGCTGCTACTACCAACACTAGTGCCACTGCCGGTGCCAACTCTGATGCCGCTGCTACTACCAACACTAGTGTCACTGCCGGTGCCAACTCTGGTGCCGCTGCTACTACCAACACTAGTGCCACTGCCGGTGCCAACTCTGATGCCGCTGCCACTACAAACACAAGTGCCACTGCTGGTGCCAACTCTGGTGCCACTGCTACTACCAACACTAGTGCCCTGCTAATCATAACACTAATGCCACGGCTACTCCCAACCCTAGTACCACTGCTAGCACCAATCGAAACGTTAATGCAAATGGCAATGTGAGTAATCATACGGCGTGTGACGTTAATAAAGAGCCACATAAGCGGAAAAAGAGTCAAATGGTTTTGTTTGAGAGGAAGAAGCTGAAAGCACAATTTCCCAGCACTTCTGAGAATATGAATGTATTAGAGTTTCTTGGATTTCGGCCTGACGAAATTAAGCATCTTTTCCTTTATGGTATCGATATATATTTCTGCCCAGAGGGAGTATTCACACAATACGGATTATGCAAAGGCTGTCAAAAGATGTTTGAGCTCTGCGTCTGCTGGCCTCGCCAAAAAGTATCGTATCGAAGGATAGCTTGGGAAGCGCTAGCTGTGGAGAGAATGCTGCGAAATGACGAGGAATACAAAATATACTTGGAAGATATCGAGCCATATCATGGGGACCCTGTAGGGTATTTGAAATTGTTTACCGTAAAAAGAGAGAGATCTATTCTCAGATACAAAAAAATTATGCTTGGTACCTGGCTATTACTAGAAAAGAAAGACAATTAGTGTGTTGGAGTCGACAAGAGGCAAGCAAGGGAGTCGGTTTTCCGCATGTCTGGAAGGCAAATCAAGGAGTTGTATTTTAAAGTATGGAACGACTTGCGAGAATCAAAGACGGAGGTGTTGCAGTACTTTTTGAACTGGGATGAAAAAAAGTGCCAGGAAGAATGGGAGGCAAAGAGGATACGGTCGTTGTAGAGGCGCTCGAGAAACTTGGGGTTTTTCAGCGTTTGCGATCCATGACGAGTGCTGGACTGCAGGGTCCGCAGTATGTCAAGCTGCAGTTTGGCAGGCATCATCAACAGCTGAGGAGCAGGTATGAATTAAGTTTAGGAGCGCATTTGCGAGATCAGATTGCGCTTGGAGCTACGCAATGTAAACTGCCGCACTGGACACCTTTCCTCTCGATGCTGATAGGCCTATTCTACAATAAAATATTTCGGGAAAAACTGGAGTATCTTCTGGAGCAGATTTCGGAGGTGTGGTTACTACCACATTGGCTTGATCTGGCAAACATTGAAGCTGTTACTGCAGATAACACGAGAGTACCACTTTACATGCTGATGGTAGCGGTTCACAAAGAGCTAGGCAGCGATGATGTCCCAGACGGTAAAATTGATATATTATTATGTAGAGATTCCAGCAGAGAAGTTGGGGAGTGATGGACGTTGTTAATAGTCTCACTGATTATGTACTGTGTAGCGTAGTATAAGAAAATCTTGGGGGGAATATATGTTTTGTTGGGAATTTCATTGTTTTGATTTCATGTTCTTTGCATAGCAGAAAGGAAGAATAATCCAGACAGGTTACGTAACAAGACAATCAAAAAAAAAAACAAAAAAAAGGGTAGTGAATAAGAGTTTTGCGGAATATTATGGATTTTTAGCAAGTAGATAAGCAATATGATGGATCATAAGAGTATATGATGGTTGTGGTCTTGTGTGAAGAGTATCTGGAGTAGTTTTAGCTTGAGAAAGCGGAAATGGAAGGTATAGAGAGGAGCGGCAGAAGGTAGGCAAAGATACATGCTGGTTCGATGTGCTGAAAGTATGCAGAGAGTATGGCAACAAGTATATGAGCATGGCCATGAAATGAGAAAAAGTCATGAGGTACAATGGGCTGGTTAAGGACAAGAGTAGGGAAAATAGTGAAGATGGAGTTGTTTTAGATTAGTTTGTGATAAGAATGGTGATTGGCAATGGACAAAGGCTTAGGTTTGCTGGGTGAAGGCTGTGGGCAAAAGGTTAGGTTCTCATAGAGCATGATGGGGCGACTGAGAAAGTAGGCACGGCAATGGATAATATGAGTGTTTTTATGAGATAGAGGAGAGATACAAGGCCAAGTAGAAGCAGTTTCGCCTGATGAGGTGGGGAAGCGGTTTGGAGAATATCAATGAGTTGTGTTCAGCAGGTTATACGGGGAGAGTGTGGGGTTTCATTTTTTCATTGTAATTTTGGCTGTATAGGTAGTAAGTAGGAGGGCATAAGATATATGGTTGAGGATCTTTGAATTATTTTACGTTTTTTTTTTTTTTTTAGTTTTTCGCGTGAAAGCCGGGTAAATGAGTATAGGGCTTAGGGGTAGGTAGATGAGGGCTATTCAGGGTTGAGAGAGTTGAAAGCAGGGCTAAGGAATTGTGGATTTTCATTTCTTTGATATTTTTCATATTTTTCATTTTCGCGGAGAAAGCCGGGTAACTAGAGATAGGGCTGGGGGAGAGGTGAATGAGGGCTAGTTAGGGGTGAGTGTGAAGAAGAAGGCGAATTGTTGTGATTTTTTTTTCGATGGGAGGCCGGGTAAGAGAGAGTAGGGCAGAAGACTGGGTGAAGTAGGGCTGGTGATGAGGCTAGGTTGGGAGGATGATGTATGAATAGATGGGAATTAAGTGGAGGGGTAGCAGTAGAGAGGTGGTTATTGCAGAAATGACACTCGCAATATTATTTAAATCAAAGAATGATGATAGATGGGTGTAGGTATTTGGAGGTGGTTTGAGCAGTATGGTTTAAGTATGTAGATGAGTGTATATTCTGTTGTTGTAGTAATATGGATGAGATGAGGCGGGTGTGTGTTTGATATGTGTTGGAGCAAGAAGAAAGATAAACAAAGGAATATTGGTGTTAGTGTTGAGAAGGGCGGGAGGAATGATCGTTTTGAAAGAGAACGAATTAGGAAATGTGATTGCAGTAAGAGGAGAGATAAGATAGAGGAGTGTGGGGTAAAGGCCGGGTAATGACTATAGGCCGGAGTTTTTGGTAGGGGTGTTCCTGTGCTGGGTAGAAATGTTTGGAGAGTTAGTGTTAGGAGGAAGTGTAAGAAGGGGGTGTGGGTGTGGGGTGTGTGTGGGTGTGGGGTGTGGGTGTGGGTGGGGTGTGGGTGGGGTGTGGTGGGGTGTGGGTGGTGTGGGTGGGGTGGGTGGGGTGTGGGTGGGGTGTGGGTGGGGTATATATATGTCATGTTATTGCATGCTGGAAAGGTGTTAGAAAAGCTCGTAGAGAAATGCAGCATGTTAAGTAATCTTATACGATGCTTTCCTTTTAGGCACTTGTGACGCAGATTATGGCCAAAAATCTAGCGTCAAGATACTTTCTCATAGTGCAATATAGCAGCATGGAAGTAACGTGATACGGTTTTGATGAGTATTTCCTCTTATTAGTCAGGGTAATACATTGTTACCGTTTTCGAGGTGAATTGTCGGACAAGTTTTGGGAATTTCTTGATGAAGACTTTTTGTCAGGCGCGCTATATATAGGTACGCCAAAATGGTTTTGCTCGGTTGGAAGCATGAGGTCATATACCCAATATGGAAATGTAATTCATAGGGTTTTTATTTTTTTTTTTTATCTTCTCGAGAGTGGAAGAAGTTGCAGGCTCAGCGCGTAATCCCTTGGAGCGATCAACAGTTCGATGTTTAAAGTATCCGGGAGGACGCCCACGAAAGCTTGAGCAATGGACAGGATCTTGACTCTGCTTTACCAAGCCGGCTGTTGAGATCTCGCTCACCATGGAAATTGAACAAGGAAGTACGTACCAAGACTTAATTTTTGCGGGCCAGAAATCGAGCGATGAATCATAATCCTCAGGGGAAAACAGAAAATCCTCTCTTCTGTGTTTATCCTTGAAGAAGTTAATGGCTAATCTTGGTGGTATTCCTACTAACTGAATTTTTTTGGCTGCTAGAGATTTGCACCCGGGTAGCTGCCCCCCTTTGGTACTCGCTGCAGGATTTTGCATCTTCTCAATAGGGTAGCTTAATTTTTAGATCATGATAAAGTGGAAACTGAGAATCGTTTGTTTATATTGATGGATTTCTTGTCAAAAAATGTAAGAACCAAAATACTATTGTTAATTTCGAAACATACAAAAGTAAGATGAAGTTTCCGAGAAGCGCAAGTTTGAAAGGGCAAACTTTGAGAAGTTTGAGTTGGCTCTAAATAACAAAAACGACTTGGTGGATTGTCACTCAATATCTTTATTTGAAACGGTCCATACGGAAGTCGATCATTCTACGAAGATGAAAAGTCCGGTCTAATCAAGGTGGTAAAATTCAGAACTGTTGCAAGGGATAGGAAAAGATCATTTGAAAGAATTGTCATCGCCGTCATGGTTAAGAAAAATGTGCAAAAGTTTCTAACGTTTGTTGAAGACGGACCAGATTTTCAGAGCGGACCTATACCTTCAAAATATCTTATTCCAAAGAAAATCACCTGACCTGGGTCTACGCGTTGTTTCAGTCCATACCTTAAAATTCAATGGGAGGGATTACGATACCCTTTCTCTTTTACCTCAACAGAGGATACTATAGTGAGTTGAGCTTTCGTGTTCTAGAACATTGTTACGAAACTGCAAGTGCCAGGCCAAGCGACAGTTCGACCATGCGTACTTTCACCAACTTTGTTTCCGGCGCGCCTATTGTAAGAAATCTTCAGAAAAGTACCATAAGGAAGTATGGATACAATTTGGCGCCCTACCTGTTTTTGTTATTACACGTTGATCAGCTGTCAATCTTTTCTGCATATCAAGCAAGTATACCTGGCGAAAAGAAGTCGATTACGGAGAGGCTGAAACGTGATCTATGTCCACGTACACGCACTGAAATAAAATACTTTTCACAGATATGCAACGACATGATGAACAAAAAAGACCGACTAGGTGATATTTTGCATATTATCTTGCGAGCTTGTGCGTTAAATTTTGGGGCGGGTCCCCGAGGTAGCGCTGGTGATGAAGCTGATCGTTCTATTGCGGATGAACAATGCATTATTCCATCTGTGGACGAGCATGGCTTAAAGGTATGTAAGTTGCGCAGTCCTAACACTCCAAGAAGACTCAGAAAGACACTAGATGCCGTGAAAGCTTTATTAGTGTCCTCTTGTGCTGCACCGCAAAGGATTTAGATATATTTGACGACAATAACGGCGTTGCAATGTGGAAATGGATCAAAATTCTGTACCACGAAGTAGCACAAGAAACCGCGCTGAAGGACTCTTATAGAATATCTTTGGTACCTTCTTCTGATGGTGTAGCAGTATGCGGAAAACTGTTTAACCGCGAGTATGTCCGCAACTTTACTTTGCATGCAAGCTAAGTTTGATAACCTGTGGGAAGAATTGAACAGCTGCTTTTATATGCCTTCAGTGGTTGATATTTCCAGTCTCATTTTGCGTAATCGAGACGTCTTGTTCAGAGAGCCAAAGCGAGGAATTGACGAGTATCTGGAAACGATTCTTTTCTTCAAATGATACCAGTTAAATATCGTGAAATTGTGTTACCAAAGTTGAGAAGAGATACTAACAAAATGACAGCGGCTCTTAAAAATAGAGTGGCTGTTGCAATTGACGAGCTTACGGTGCCACTCATGTGGATGATCCATTTCGCCGTGGGATACCCTTACCGTATCCAGAGCTTCAGCTACTCGCTTTTGCTGGTCCTCAGCGCAACGTATACGTCGACGATACAACAAGACGCATCCAACTGTACACTGATTATAACAAGAACGGTTCATCAGAACCTCGACTAAAGACACTTGACGGACTCACTTCAGATTACTTGTTTTATTTGTCACTGTACTAAGGCAATGCAAATATGTGCGCTTGGTAACAGTTATGACACCTTTAACCATGATCCCTGGATGGACGTGGTGGGATTTGAAGATCTAGATCAAGTAACAAATCGAGATACGTCGAGGATAATTTTGTATTCCTACTTGTTTCTGAACACTGCGAAGGGCTGTCTCGTTGAATATGCAACTTTCGGCAGTACATGAGGGAACTTCCGAAGAATGCTCCTCAGAAGCTGAATTTTCGGGAGATGCGTCAGGGGTTGGTTTGCACTAGGACGCACTGCGTAGGTAGCAGATTAGAAACAGATTTGTACGAGTCGGCGACGAGCGAACTCATGGCCAATCATTCCGTTCAAACAGGGCGAAACATTTATGGTGTGGATTCCTTTTCGTTAACGAGTGTTAGTGGAACGACTGCTACTTTATTGCAGAACGAGCTTCCGAGCGTTGGATTCAATGGTTAGGCCTTGAAAGTGACTACCGTTATTCCTCCAGTACTCGGAATGCGAGAGACGTGGCAGGTGAGGCGAGTTCAGATCATCAAAAAATTTTGAGGGTAACGCGAAAAAGGCCCCGAGAGCCTAAGAGTACAAACGATATCCTCGTCGCAGGCCAGAAACTCTTTGGCAGCTCCTTTGAGTCAGGGACTTGCATCAGTTGCGCTTGTGTTATGAAATATACATGCAGACACACCCTCTGTGGCAGTACAGGCCTCACCTGGCTATGGTAAGACGGAGTTATTTCATCTCCCCTTAATAGCGCTGGCGTCTAAGAGCGACGTGAAATATGTGTCGTTTCTGTTTGTACCGTACACAGTGTTTTGCTAATTGCATGATCAGGTTGGGCCGAGGCGGTTGCTTGAATGTGGCCGCTGTAAGAAACTTTATTGAAGAAGGTTACGATGGCGTTACTGATTTATACGTGGGTATCTACGATGACCTTGCTAGCGCTAATTTCACAAACAGGATAGCTGCGTGGGATAATATTGTTGAGTGCACCTTTAGGACCAACAATGTGAAGTTAGGTTACCTCATTGTAGATGAGTTTCACAACTTGGAAACGGAGGCGTACGGCGGTCGCAATTTGAGGGCATAGCTAAGCTCGATTTTGACGCTTTCGAGAAAGCAATCTTTTTGAGCGGCACAGCACCTGAGGCTGTAGCCGATGCTGCGTTGCAGCGCATTGGGCTTATGGACTGACCAAGAAACCGATGGACATTAACGAGTTCAAATGGTCAGAGGATCTCAGCAGAGGTTTTCCAGCTATCCAACGCAAATGTTTAACCTTATCAAGGAGCAATCCGAGGTGCCTTTAGGGCATGTGCACAAGATTTCGAAGAAGGTCGAATCGCCTCCCGAAGAAGCATTGAAGCTTCTTTTGGCACTGTTCGCAATTGAACCAAAGTCAAAGGCCATTGTAGTTGCAAGTACGACCAATCAGGTGGAGGAACTGGCCTGCTCCTGGAGAGAGCATTTAGGGTGATATGATGCATGGAAGCTGGGTGCTGCAGAAAAGGTGTCTCGTACAGAGGAGTTTGTCACTAACGGTAGCATGCGAGTTCTCATCGGGACGAAATTAGTGACTGAAGGAATGACATTAAGGAATTGATGATGGTCATCACGCTTGATAATAGACTTAATATTATTGAGCACATTCAAAGCGTGGGAAGACTCAGAGATGGAGGCGTCTGTTATCTATTATCTAAAAAAAACATTGGGCGGCAAGTATCGTAGGGATGAATTGCCACCAATTAAGGAAGGTTGTATAACTGAACAGGTACGCGAGTTCTATGGACTTGAATCAAAGAAAGGAAAAAAGGGCCAGCATGTTGGATGCTGCGGCTCGAGGAAGGACTTGTCTGCAGATACAGTGGAATTGATAGAAAGGATGGACAAAATGGCTGAAAATCAGGCTTTAGTTTGCATGCCTGTCGCGGCGTTACCGTCCAGTTCCGAGAGAGAAATAGCAGTGACAGCTCCAGGGAGTACTATAGTAGCGACGAGGAAAAGGCGAGCACTCGTGATAGTACGAATGTTAGTTCCAATGCTAGTATTAATCGTAGTACCGATGCTAGCACAAATCCTAGTGCTACTGCCAGTGCGATTCTAGTGCCACTGCCGGTGCCGACTCTGGTGCCGCTGCTACTACCAATTCTAGTGCCACTGCCGGTGCCAACTCTGATGCCGCTGCTACTACCAACACTAGTGTCACTGCCGGTGCCAACTCTGATGCCGCTGCTACTACCAACCTAGTGCCACTGCCGGTGCCAACTCTGATGCCGCTGCTACTACCAACACTAGTGTCACTGCCGGTGCCAACTCTGGTGCCGCTGCTACTACCAACACTAGTGCCACTGCCGGTGCCAACTCTGATGCCGCTGCCACTACAAACACAAGTGCCACTGCTGGTGCCAACTCTGGTGCCACTGCTACTACCACACTAGTGCCACTGCTAATCATAACACTAATGCCACGGCTACTCCCAACCCTAGTACCACTGCTAGCACCAATCGAAACGTTAATGCAAATGGCAATGTGAGTAATCATACGGCGTGTGACGTTAATAAAGAGCCACATAAGCGGAAAAAGTCAAATGGTTTTGTTTGAGAGGAAGAAGCTGAAAGCACAATTTCCAGCACTTCTGAGAATATGAATGTATTAGAGTTTCTTGGATTTCGGCCTGACGAAATTAAGCATCTTTTCCTTTATGGTATCGATATATATTTCTGCCAGAGGGAGTATTCACACAATACGGATTATGCAAAGGCTGTCAAAAGATGTTTGAGCTCTGCGTCTGCTGGCCTCGCCAAAAAGTATCGTATCGAAGGATAGCTTGGGAAGCGCTAGCTGTGGAGAGAATGCTGCGAAATGACGAGGAATACAAAATATACTTGGAAGATATCGAGCCATATCATGGGGACCCTGTAGGGTATTTGAATTGTTTACCGTAAAAAAGAGAGAGATCTATTCTCAGATACAAAAAAAATTATGCTTGGTACCTGGCTATTATAGAAAAGAAAGACAATTAGTGTGTTGGAGTCGACAAGAGGCAAGCAAGGGAGTCGGGTTTTCCGCATGTCTGGAAGGCAAATCAAGGAGTTGTATTTTAAAGTATGGAACGACTTGCGAGAATCAAAGACGGAGGTGTTGCAGTACTTTTGAACTGGGATGAAAAAAAGTGCCAGGAAGAATGGAGGCAAAAGAGGATACGGTCGTTGTAGAGGCGCTCGAGAAACTTGGGGTTTTTCAGCGTTTGCGATCCATGACGAGTGCTGGACTGCAGGGTCCGCAGTATGTCAAGCTGCAGTTTGGCAGGCATCATCACAGCTGAGGAGCAGGTATGAATTAAGTTTAGGAGCGCATTTGCGAGATCAGATTGCGCTTGGAGCTACGCAATGTAAACTGCCGCACTGGACACCTTTCCTCTCGATGCTGATAGGCCTATTCTACAATAAAATATTCGGGAAAAACTGGAGTATCTTCTGGAGCAGATTTCGGAGGTGTGGTTACTACCACATTGGCTTGATCTGGCAAACATTGAAGCTGTTACTGCAGATAACACGAGAGTACCACTTTACATGCTGATGGTAGCGGTTCACAAAGAGCTAGGCAGCGATGATGTCCCAGACGGTAAAATTGATATATTATTATGTAGAGATTCCAGCAGAGAAGTTGGGGAGTGATGACGTTGTTAATAGTCTCACTGATTATGTACTGTGTAGCGTAGTATAAGAAAATCTTGGGGGGAATATATGTTTTGTTGGGAATTTCATTGTTTTGATTCATGTTCTTTGCATAGCAGAAAGGAAGAATAATCCAGACAGGTTACGTAACAAGACAATCAAAAAAAATAAACAAAAAAAAGGGTAGTGAATAAGAGTTTTGCGGAATATATGGATTTTTAGCAAGTAGATAGCAATATGATGGATCATAAGAGTATATGATGGTTGTGGTCTTGTGTGAAGAGTATCTGGAGTAGTTTTAGCTTGAGAAAGCGGAAATAGGAAGGTATAGAGAGGAGCGGCAGAAGGTAGGCAAAGATACATGCTGGTTCGATGTGCTGAAAGTATGCAGAGAGTATGGCAACAAGTATATGAGCATGGCCATGAAATGAGAAAAAGTCATGAGGTACAATGGGCTGGTAAGGACAAGAGTAGGGGAAAAAATAGTGAAGATGGAGTTGTTTTAGATTAGTTTGTGATAAGAATGGTGATTGGCAATGGACAAAGGCTTAGGTTTGCTGGGTGAAGGCTGTGGGCAAAAGGTTAGGTTCTCATAGAGCATGATGGGGCGACTGAGAAAAGTAGGCACGGCAATGGATAATATGAGTGTTTTTATGAGATAGAGGAGAGATACAAGGCCAAGTAGAAGCAGTTTCGCCTGATGAGGTGGGGAAGCGGTTTGGAGAATATCAATGAGTTTGTGTTCAGCAGTTATCGGGGAGAGTGTGGGGTTCATTTTTTTCATTGTAATTTTGGCTGTATAGGTAGTAAGTAGGAGGGCATAAGATATATGGTTGAGGATCTTTGAATTATTTACGTTTTTTTTTTTTTTTTTAGTTTTTCGCGTGAAAGCCGGGTAAATGAGTATAGGGCTTAGGGGTAGGTAGATGAGGGCTATTCAGGGTTGAGAGAGTTGAAAGCAGGGGCTAAGGAATTGTGGATTTTCATTTCTTTGATATTTTTCATATTTTTCATTTTCGCGGAGAAGCCGGGTAACTAGAGATAGGGCCGGGGGAGAGGTGAATGAGGGCTAGTTAGGGTGAGTGTGAAGAGAAGGGCGAATTGTTGTGATTTTGTTTTTCGATGGATGCCGGGTAAGAGAGAGTAGGGCAGAAGACTGGTGAAGTAGGGCTGGTGATGAGGCTAGGTTGGGAGGATGAGTATGAATAGATGGGAATTAAGTGGAGGGGTAGCAGTAGAGAGGTGTTATTGCAGAAATGACACTCGCAATATTATTTAAATCAAAGAATGATGATAGATGGGTGTAGGTATTTGGAGGTGTTTGAGCAGTATGGTTTAAGTATAGATGAGTGTATATTCTGTTTGTTTAGTATATGGATGAGATGAGGCGGGTGTGTGTTTTGATATGTGTTGGAGCAAGAGAAAGATAAACAAAGGAATATTGGTGTTAGTGTTAGAAGGGCGGGAGGAATGATCGTTTTGAAAGAGAACGAATTAGGAAATGTGATTGCAGTAAGAGAGGAAGATAAGATAGAG